>KQ964247.1:987259-2187259 GCA_001566295.1 Microdochium bolleyi | reverse complement strand
CGCCGGCGGAATCTTCGGGTGCACCCCTTTTATACTCCCAGCTCATGGCGTCCTCTCGGTTTGGGGGGCTGAGCCGACAGAGCTTGCCTTCGACGGTCTCTTCCAGCCACACTGCACAACTGAACATGCCAGACGCGAAGCTGCCATTGTTGTAAGCACCAATGCTGCCGCTCAACCGGAAGGTCTGTCCGATGACGCATCCGGAATCACGCACATCGATGGAAGCGACGCCTTCAACGCTTCCATTTTCCCGCAATGCTACGCTCTTGCTGCCACCACGGTACTGGCCTACGTGCTGCTCATAATGCTGCTCATTGTCCCCCGCTCTTTCCTGGACGGTGGCATCGTTGTTCTTGGGCGACGCGGTTTCACAAATGGCCCTTCCCACGGAATAAGTATAGGCGGCCGACCTTGGCTGCAGAAGGTTGCCACGCTCTCCGTCACGATAGCTCTTACAATTGCCACGGTAGACACCTTCCGTGTGGCTGAGCGACAGTACAACCAGGGAACGCAAAACGCCAACGAGCTGCAGCGAGAAGTCCTTGGTGGGATGCAGATCAAGATCATCCAGTTGGTTTCCGACACCTTCCTCTGGCTGGCCCAAGCCCAGACTCTTATCCGACTGTTCCCTCGCCAGCGAGAAAAGATTATCATCAAGTGGACTGCGTTCTCGCTTATCTTACTGGATGTTACCTTTGGCGCATTGAACAGCTTCAAGTATATGGGCGTCGGAGTCGTAGCACGACCGCTGAACTTCACACAGCCTGTAGCTGCGCTGAGCTATCTATTTCAGCTATCCTTGGGGCTTCTCTACGCCGCCTGGGTCATTTACTATTCGCTCATGAAGAAGCGATACGCCTTTTACCACCCCCTGATGAAGAACATCAGCCTGATGGCTATTCTCTCCATTGTCTCACTTCTCGTTCCCGTTGTATTTTTCGTACTCGACATTGTCCAGCCTGACTTCACGGGCTGGGGCGAGTACGTCAGATGGGTGGGTGCCGCCGCCGCCAGTGTCGTTGTGTGGGAATGGGTAGAGAGGATAGAAGCTTTGGAGCGGGAAGAGAAGAAGGATGGAATCCTGGGAAGAGAGGTGTTCGACGGCGACGAGATGATGGACACGGCCCCATCCGATCTCCACTCCTGGCACCGCTCGAGGAGAAACTCAAAGAAACGCCCCAAATCTGGGGGCGACGGTGGTGAGAGTGGCACCGGAAACAGCACGTCCATATCCACCTCTTCGGGCACGCCAAGCAGGACATGGCCAGCTATGTCTTCCATAGCCAATCGGCATGTAAACGATCGTCACCACAGGCCGCATGGCGGTACCTCAGAGGCCCAGCCGAATCTCAATTCAACACCGCAAGCCAAGTCCAAGAAGCGCTTCCCACACCCTCCCTTCTGGCCTTCACGACCCGCTCCTGCCGTCACGCCTGTGAGCAGGACGGACACGGCTAGCGCCGATAGCACCGTATATGCGGTTCGCTATCAGCCTCTCTCAGAGACATCAGCAGGTCTTCCTCATCAGGACAGGCCGTATTCTGTGGGAGAGACCGGAAGTTCGCCACTGGGTCGGAATATCACCGATCGGTCCGAGGATTCACCAAGCCCAACGAACAACAGCCCAACGAACAACCAAAATGTTGCGATTACCGACGCTGCTGAGCCATCGGCAGAAGAAGCCGGGCCTTCAGGCTCACCTCACTGGTATTCTGTAAGACGCTTGGGGCTGCTACGAGTCGCATCGCGCGGTCCGCCAGCAGAGGTGCTGCCTCACACAGCGCCGCGGCAGACACAGAACAGGCGACGCTCACAGAGTGCTGGTCGTTGGGACGTGAAAGGACGATGGGATGACTTTGCGGCGAACCACGCAGAGAAAGTCCTGGAGCGGATACGCGGAACTCCTGATGTCGATGGCTTGCCGGTGACTACGATTCCCGCACCACCTCGCCCTGGCGCTGCTCTTGCACGCCTTCTAGAGGAGGAGGAAGGCAATGGGTCATCGCCGACAGAGGTCGCCTCATCCGCTGTGCCGACGCAGTGCTTCAGAAGCACAGGCGATACATCCTCGGCCATTCCGCTGACGCCGATCCTGCAACGCCACCCAAGCGTCAGTGCTGCCTCCAGGCACCCCCCGACGCCGAGTGACGCTGCGGGCCCTTCGTACCTGAGATCGGCCGCCATTGGTGGCGATGGGGCAAATAGGATGACCACGAGTCGGCGACCCGTAGTGCGATACGAGTCGCTACCTGTCTTGCCTAGCAGTGGTGCACACCGAGATGAGCTGCATGCGAGCGATGGTCACCTGCAACATCGGACGGACCCCCAACCCCCGCCGTGATGTGGTGAGGCATTGCTCTCTGCTGGGTTGCGCTGCAGATATTGTGTGTTCTTCGAGCGTTCTGCATATGTCGTGGCGTTTTGATATGGGTTGAGATTCAGGCATATACCCCGTTAGGCGTTGTCCAAAAATGATTTCGTTTTATTGTTCAGCATCTCACTGGGCCACATTGTCGTGCGGCGTGCTAAGTGCTCTGATGACATGTGACGTGCTTTTTGCCCAGCCATTTCATCCGAGCCATGGCAGATACACAAGCATTGTTGGAGTAAAGACGCCGCTTCAGTGCAGTTCAACAAGACATGGCACCGCGAAGCCCTTGACACTGTGCCTACTTGGGTGTCCGATTCTGCTTATTTTATGTCATGGTGATCGTCTGTTGCAGTCTCAGAAGTGATTCTGGCTTTGCATGGCCGAAAAAAAGCAGGGGGTGGGTGGGGAGACCCCTATTACTGTGTAGAGGAGCGGGCCCGCAGGTATCGCACAAGCCTTGGCCTGCCGCATGGTGACATTTGATTAGCCCCAGTCATGTTCATTTCCTGGGCCTCGAAGTAGCGCGTGCTGCCGCCCAGAAATTCCGCGGCATTTGACATGGGAGTCCTGTGCAACTCCATCGCCTTGTTCAACCAGGGCTGAGTTTGGATGCATCCCGCCTAAGCAACACGCAGCCGCTGACCGTCCCGACCACGTCAGATGCGACCGACCTGAGCAGCGCTGCCAGTCTGCCAGCACCCAGCTTCCCAGCCTGGCCCAGTACCCATCGAGCTGCACTGCGTAAGCCCCCGAATCGCCCGCCCACGGCAGACCTCCGCCGCTCCAGGCTCGACGACCGAACGCCACTCCGGCTCCGAGAAACACGTCCTGCGCGGACTACAAGCGACTTCGACGACGGCTTCGACGACGATAAGACACCCGTGTACCTGCACTATACGACTTCTTCTTTCCCCAAGGGACGAATACCACCACGGCTGAGTGTAGCTCTGCGCCACCACGAGGCTGCCACCACCCACATCCACCGTCCTCCTCGACGTTGAAACCCCCCCCTTTCACGCCCACGATGGCCTCGTCCACCGGAACCGACCCGTTCCCGGCCTTCAACGCCACGGCTGAGCAATTGCAATCATCCACAGACCACGGCACCGCCCGCCGGCGTAGGAAGTCGAGCGGTCTCGGCGAGATCCGCGCCGGCGACACAGGCGCACCGAGCCTGGGCACATCGGCTGTGATTGGCAAAAAGATTGCTACCACCACAGAGCTGCGGGATGGCACCAGCAAGAAGGGCTCGAAGCGGCGCAAGGCTCGCTCCTTGCTCCGCCGCTGCAAGAGCTTCTGTCTCAAGCATACCTGGGTCATCCCGCTTGTGATGCTGGCCATCTTTGGCCTCCTCTACGCCGTAAACCCTTCTGAGGAGAATCCGATATACCACTTCATCTTCCTCTCGTATAAGCTCCCCCGCGAGGCCGGTGCGGACCCGGAGACGCCCATACAGTACGGCAAAGGTCTCTGGGACATCGCGTTCGTGACGTTCTACACTATCGTGCTCTCCTTCACCCGCGAGTTCATCATGCAGGAGCTCCTCCGGCCCCTCGCCAAGTACTGCGGCCTGCGGTCCCGCAGCAAGCAGGCGCGCTTCATGGAGCAGGCGTACACGGCCATCTACTTTGGAATCCTGGGCCCCGCAGGCATGTACGTCATGAGCAAGACGCCCGTCTGGTACTTCAACACGCGCGGCATGTACGAGAACTTCCCGCACAAGACCCATGCGGCCGAGTTCAAGTTCTACTACCTCTTCGAGGCGGCGTACTGGGCGCAGCAGGCCATCGTCCTGCTGCTAGGCCTCGAGGAGCGCCGCAAGGACTTCAAGGAGCTCGTAGGCCACCATATTGTCAGCCTCGCGCTCATCGGGCTTAGCTACCGATTCCACTTCACGTACATGGGTCTCGCCGTGTACATCACACACGACATCAGCGACTTCTTTCTTGCCGTAAGTCTTTGCTCTCATGCGCACCTACCCGGCCCGAAGGAACACAGATCACTAACCTCTGCCCCACCACACAGACGTCCAAGGTCCTCAACTACATCGACCACCCGCTTGTGGGCCCGTACTTTGGCCTCTTCATGTGCATGTGGATTTACCTGCGCCACTTCCTCAACCTGCGCATCCTCTTCTCGCTCTTTGGCGAGTACCAGACTGTCGGCCCTTACGAGCTCAACTGGGAGACGCAGCAGTACAAGTGCTCGCTGTCCTTCTGGATCACGCTCGGGCTGCTCTCGTCGCTCCAGGCCCTCAACCTTTTCTGGCTCTTCTTCATCGTCCGCATCGCGTACCGCTTCATCGTCTACAAGACGGCCGACGACGACCGCTCCGAGGCCGAGGACTCGGAGGTCGAGCTCGAGAAGGAGACGGCGCCGCTCGTCAACGGCGCGAGGCAGAACGGCGCGAGCCCGGGGTCCGCGAAGAACAAGGCTGCCCATTCTTAGGGGAGCTTCGTATGCGGCGTGGCGCAGCCACGATCACTGGCGGTCGTGACAAGGTCGCTGTCTGCCACCCCACGATACGAAGGGAAGCCAAAGCAGACAGCAGGCCCGAACAAACAGCTGCGCTGCAGCAAAATATCATTGTTCCGGGGTCTCTCACACAGTAGCAGCAGTGATGGGAGGACGGACGCACAAATACTTGTAACAGCATTTCATCGCACACTGGCGTCTGGGAGCACACCTTCGTTTTACTGACAAACACCATTTACAAACCACTCGCTTGGGGCTGTACGAGGGAGGAGAACAAAACGTGTCAGCGACTGTGGGAACTGTTCGCGACACGACACGACACGATACGACGGGACTTCTATGGGAAGGGCAGGCCTGCATAGCCTCAAGAGATACGGAGACCTTGTCAAGGAGGACCGTACCGCACGCTATGAAGGGGAAGGATGAGGCAATGAAGGGAATGACCGTCCGAGGATTCACACAAGGTGGTACAAAAGGTCGGGATTGGGAAAAAGCCATTTCACGATGATGAGGAAGAAGGAAAAAGAACAAACAAAAGTGGAGGGTCGAGAGTCGCCCTGACCATTATTGTGCAAGGAGCGCCGACCTTTCTTCCCCCTTCCTTCCCTCGGCTTGTCCTATATTTTTTGTTGCTCTCTCTCGGAGCAAGAGGCGTGCGTGCGGGTGGATATAGATATCTGCCCCCCGCGAGATAACATTTAAACTATCAACTTTTTGTAATACACAACCAGACTTTTCCATGAACAAAATAACAGCCTTTCCACTCCATGCTAGATTTGCAGGCTCTTCTTGCCAAGCTGTCATCGTGTGTGGTCCTTGTATAACATCGTCATGTCTCTTTGTCTGTCTTGGACGTGTCCGTCTCTATCTATAGATCTAATATTCTATCCGTATTGATCTCTTGTATGCCTCATCTATCGTTATGCCCTCCAAATGCGTCTAAGTGTATTAAAAAGAAAATCAAAGCGTGATGTCGTGAAGGTCCATCCATCCTCCCGGCTCGTATATCCGGCTCGACCGACTGGTCCTTATCGTCCCGGCCGCGGCCAGCAGCAGCAGCAGCAGCAGCAGCAGCATGACGGTGAGCAGGAATCTCATGCCCAGCCGATCCTGAACAGCTTGTACCCGCTCTCGTCCCCGTGTCCGACACCCCTGGGCCGCTCGAGAGCCTGCTCTTCCAGTATCCTCAGCACGCGCGGCCGCCGGTCTCCCGCAGCACCGCCTTCTCCAACCTCGACACCGGGCGGAGACGACACAGACGCAGTCACACGCTCGGGTGGGCAACCTCCAGCGGCGAACGCCGTCTGCACCGTGTCGCTGATGCCCTCGAACTTGCCCGCCCTCCGCACCGTGGCCATGAGCCAGAAGACGCCGTCTGAGGCGAGCAGCCGCGCCGCACAGTCGCGCAGCCAGATGGCGTGCTCCGGCGCGTAGATGACGTCGGTCGCGACGAGCATGTCGCATGGCTCGTCGAGCGGCGCGGCGAAGCTCGGCGCGGCCCAGTCCAGTGCGCAGGCAACCACTGACGGGCCCGGCGCTGTTGATGACCCCGACGCTGATGGGAAGTTTGTGGCGATGTTGACACCGAGATTGTCCAGAACGGCGGCGTGGTAGTCTGTGGCCACAACGAGAGGGCTGGGAACGTCGAGCCGAGGCAGCAGCTTGGCCAGGGCAAGACTGACGAGCCCGGTGCCGGCGCCGAGCTCGACGATGCGTGGCGCCGCTCCCAGCCTCTCCCTCGTCAGACCGAAGCGTTCGGGCGTGGCGCATGCGAGCTCCGAGAAGATGATGGACGCGCCCCAGCTCTGGAGGCCGACATCGGTGTGGTCCGTCGAGCTCAGCGCGCCGTCGTTGAGCTGCACCTCTATCGTGCCGGAGGAGCCAGCTGATGTCGAGGGTGCCAGCGGGAAGCTGAGGTCCCGCACGACGCCCTCATCGTCATGGTCGTCGTCGAGCGCGGAGTGGAACGAGCCAAGGACACACGCGGCCTTGTCGACAAGCTGCTGCCGAATCTCGTCTCCAGCATCGTCGTCGTCGTCCTCGCCATTCCCAAAGACGATCTCCTCGGACCGGGCGAGGAACGTGGTCAGCCAGCGCTCGGCAAAGGTCCGCTCGTAGTGATCAGCGCGCAGCGCAGCCAGAGCCATCTTCTGCTGCTGCTGATGGACGGCTGCTGCCAGGGGTGTACCCGCGGCATTGCCGCCCTGGTCATCCTCGTCCACATCCTCGTCTACGCCGGACGCATAACCAGAATCCACCAGCGGCACTGCCAGAGCAGGCGTAGCTGTTCCCGACGACGTTGAGGCGGGAGGCGTGTCGGCCCCCACGGGACTGCGCCTCGTCGGCTTGGCTGTGTTGCTGAGCGTGACGACGGAGGACAGCGGGCAGTACAGGGCCACGAGGTTGTCGATGGCCGCGGAAATGCAGTGCTCCGTCAGGCTGTCTGGGTTGCGCAGCGGAGGCAGGCTGGCGGTCGGTGCGAGGACGGCGAGTGCGGGCTGATGGCGGCCCATGGTGCGGAGTGCTGCCGTTGCGGTGAGGCTGCGGAAGGGGACTGATTTATACGGAGCGGAGAATGGACGCAATGGAGGGGCAAACAACGCCCAGAAGGAAACTCGAACGGAGACACAGGAGACTACCCTCGGTACAAGGATAATGCAACAGAGGCGCGCGCGGGCCCGGAACGCGGGGTGGGAAGAGAGAAGAACAGGAGCGATGCTCCGGATGGCGGCAAGGCAAGGCGAGGCAGGAGCGAGGCTATCGTGACAAAAATTACGGATACCGTGGGGGTGGCCCCTTTGCCCCCCGGGCTTGTGGCGGGACCGAACAGGTCCAGGCCGTTCCTCATCGGCCGAGGGTCCGGACCCCAGGCGTTGGACAGTGGAATCCGTTCGCCTGGTGGACGGTCGCCCAGCTGTCCTGTCATGCACCAGACTCCGGAGACAGCGAAGGCTCGTGCTTGACCGTGCTGTCAAACACGGTCATATTGGACATGCCCCTGAACCGCACTCCCAAAATGGTGATCGGTAGTGGTCCACCATCCGTCCATGTCCAGCGACGCTAACAACGAAGGCGCTCGTTCTAAAAACACACACGAAAAAGCCAAACAATGCGAGCTAGCAGCAGAAGAAAGAAGAAGGAAAAAAAACCGTGCTTCCATGTGCACGCTGACTAAGACCGGGCGGCTTGAGCGAGTCAGACCGGGCCCTGGCTCCCAGAATTGCCCGATCGGGCCACCCACACACATCTTGCCTTTGCGGCATGCAGCGTCCCCTTGGCCTTCCCTGCAGCTCGGGAGCCAAACCTTTTTTCACGTGGGCTCACACCATCACTTCACTGAGCGATCTCGGCCAAACCCAATCTCTCTCGCTCGGGCCGCCTGTCTGCCACACCGACAGACATCCGACTCCACAAGTCTCTCCTCGGCGCATGGTCAGTTTCACAGGTCTCAAGGATATCATGTTTCTCCCGTGTGGGACGCTTGCAGTCGTAGCAACCTCTAAGTCGCAACCGAGCCACATCGCTCTGGTTCCTAACAATGCCCATTGGCCGTCTCATCTACATTATGTGGCCCATATGCTCTTGTGTCTCATCAGCCACGGCCACAACGGACTGTGCCGTTGGACTACTGACCATCTTCATCTTGTAACATGCCTCCATTCCATCGGCCCAAGCAGCAATCACATGTCCCGCGCGCCTCTTCAGCCCTTGCAGGCACAGAGGCCGCAACTTGCAAAATCAACAAAGATCTAGGGGCGTTCATGGCCCCGCGCAGAGGGTGGCCTCTTTTCTGTATCGCCCATCAACGCCATCTGATGCAATAGATTGTTGACAAACGTCGCTCCGTCGTCGTCGTCGTTGTCGTCGTCGTCGTCGTCCTGTAGGGGTCCGCCGCCAGGCCATGCCCGGCCGTCTCCTGCTGTGTACCCCGCTCGCATATCGTCGAGTCGGGAGTAATAATGTATAGTAAAATCAAATAATGATGCCCAGATTATGTACATGTCAAATTAGTGGGCCGCTTTACTTTCGTCACTTCGTAAAGGTTTGTGTGATGACTCGTCGGACGAGCTCGTGTCCTCGTGGGGAGGTGGAGGCGTCTCAGTCTTGCCCGGATACTCTGGCCGTGGGAGGTGCGCCCGGCGCGACAACTTGTCGAGTCTTCGAAAACTGTTCTTTGCCTCGTCGGCCGCCCTCTCCGCCTTGACCTGACGATTCCACATATCCGCATACTGCTTGCCCGATGCAAGCAAGCTCTCGTGGGTGCCTCTCTCCACAATGCGGCCCTGGTGGATCACGAGAATCTGGTCGGCATGGGTGATTGTCGACAATCGATGCCTGGCTCATATGTTAGCAACGTGAAAATCCCGAATACGGGCACGGGCGCCGGGGGCGGACTCACGCAATCAAGAGCACTGTCCGTCCTTGACCGATCTTGGCAAGTCGGGACTGAATCTCCTGCTCAGTCTGACTATCGAGTGCCGAAGTCGCTTCGTCTAGCAGGATAATCTTTGGTTGCTTGAGGAGCGTCCTTGCAATGGCGACACGCTGCTTCTCACCGCCGCTCAGCCGTAGGCCTCGCTCTCCCACCTTGGTATGGTAGCCGTCAGGGAACGTCATTATGCGCTCGTGGATGCTGGCAGCTTGGCACGCCCTGAAAATCTCCTCGTCTGTGGCTTCCTGGTTTGCATACTTGAGGTTGTACATGAGGGTATCGTTGAAAAGGATAGTGTCTTGCGGCACAACTCCAATGTGTCTGCGTACCGAGTCGATCGTGACGTCCTTGACGTTGTGGTCATCGATCTTGATCTGACCGTGCTGGCAATTGTAATAGCGGTACATGAGCCGGAACAGTGTCGACTTGCCACCGCCAGATTCGCCTACGAGTGCCGTTGTCGTGCCTGGTTTGCAGACAAAGGAGAGATCCTGGAGAGCTGGCTTCCTCGGATCATATGCGAATCCGACCTTGGAGAATTCGACCTGACCTTCGCAAGACTCTAACTTGGATGCGCCAAATTTGTCCACAACGGATGGCTGCTGCTTGAACAGCTCGAGAAGACGCTCCCCGGAGATCATAGCTTGCTGTACGGTGCGGTAGAAAGTGCCGAAGAAGTTAAGGGGACCCTGCAACTGTTGGAGATATATCAAGAGCGTGACAAATTCACCGACCTCGCGCTGTCCTAAAACCACCTGGTAAGCACCAAGCATCATGGTGATGAGCAGCCCCGTCATGAAGACAACGGACTGGCAGACATTCATGGTGCTGATGCTCCATGTCACCTTCGCTTCTGCCGTCTGGAAGTTCTGCACGGCCTCCCTGTAACGGTTGAACTCAAAGGTCTCGGCGTTGAAGTACTTGACCGTCTCGTATGAGATGATCGAATCGTTCTTGACAGCTTCCTCCTCCCGATCCAGATTCGACATCGCTCTTCTCTGCTCCGCAGTCCTCGACGCCATGCGAATAGTGAGGTATAAGTAGTAGAAGACGATAGCGGACACCAGCACGGCGTACACGGCGTCGAAGAAGATGTAGAAGTAGCTGATCGCAGCGACAAGGTCGATAAGCATCGGGAAGACCTGAAAGGTAATCTGCTCGAGGAAGGAGTTGACGGAAGATCCCTTGTTCAATGCTGACAGGACCTCTCCAGTCCTCTTGCCCAGATGGAAATCCAAACTCAGGGAGTGGACATGCTCAAACGCTGATGTCATCAAGGCCTGATATGTGTGCTGTGAGACCGGGATCCATAGCAGAGCTCTCAGAGAGCCCAGCAGACCCGACGGACCTTGCAGGAGCCGATATAACACCAAGAGCCCGAGGGATTTCCAAGGCATGCTCCATTCTTCTCCGTCGGGGTGGTGTGTCCCTGACAGCTCGTTGGTCACAACACCGATCTGATATGGCACCAGCATATTGACAACTCGAAGCATGATCAATATGATGAAGCAAACGACGACAATCGCCTGCAGGTTTGGGTTCTTGTTTGGCCACATGTATGGGAAAAAGACCGAGTAACCGCGGAGATATTCGTACCAGGTCGTGTTCGGGAGTTTGTCGGGACGATAGAAGCCAGCTTCCTCGTCCACAACCTGGTGGCTGCCTTGCGGAGACGCACCGCTGGAGCCGGTGTTGGCGCTCCCATTCGTGTACATGTGGTTGACACCGCCGTTGCCGTTGTGCAACAGTGGTGTGGTTTCATCTGTGTCGAAGCGATGCTGCCGCCGGCGGGTTTTGTGCTGGTAGTGGAGCACGAGCCCGATGTATGCCAGCACCATCAATGCGATGATCCCGATGCGAACAGCCGAGCAGGTGAAGTCGACCACGTCGTACACGTCGAATCCTGTGACAATCTTGTAGGTGTTGGTCTTGAGGTCGACCATCAGTTTGTGCGGGCCGTTCAGTATCGAGTAGTCGCAGACAGCGATCACGATCTCTGTGATCAGGGCGATAGTCCACACGACCGCGTGTATCGTTACAGGGCTGTTGTCCCAGTCGAAAAGGGAAAGGGTGAAGTATACCCAGAGGAAACTCGAACCAAGGATATAGACC
Organism: Microdochium bolleyi; assembly: GCA_001566295.1. NCBI lineage: Eukaryota > Fungi > Ascomycota > Sordariomycetes > Xylariales > Microdochiaceae > Microdochium > Microdochium bolleyi. The sequence goes on along the minus strand of KQ964247.1, from coordinate 2,175,869 downwards.
TGCGACGATACAAGATATTAGCACAGATGGACGCCCACTCGCAGTGCCGACTATTGCAGTGGGAGCACTCACAGTCTTTGGCTCCCCACACCACCAGCCGTGTTGACCTGTCGTCGCTCTGTCGACAATTGCGTGGGCACCGATCGAGCTGCCCGCAACGACGTAATCTGCGGTGACAGCCGCGCTGGCCCACTGAAACAGACGTCGCAACGCCGGACTCGTGATGCGGACATCTGCTGGGTCGGCCACCGCCCGTTTCTTCTTTTTTGTGGCGGGAAGCGGCTTTCCCCCGGGTCCCCTGGCTCCAGCGGCATCACTGGCCTCTTTGACGTTGGCTGATCGGATCGTATGGACGGCGGCTACGAGAATGAATGCCGCCAGGAGGAGAGGCGGAGACAGGTACTGGAGGACATCTCTGAGTTGCTCAGTGGAATCCCTGGGAGGATCGACCACCTCTGCCATCTTGCTGCTGAACAGAAGGACAGATGATCAGCAAACGACAGCCGGAGAGAAGCAAGAGAGGGATTGAAGTCATGCTGCGGGAGGGAAGAGAAGCATCCATAGCGCTGCTTGAGGCGAGCAGCACGCTCTGGGGCTTAGAAGGGGCAGGGGACAAGGATTGTTGACCTACCTCGGAGGGTTAGATGCGGCTCGCGCAGCTGATCATCGCAGCCCGTGTTGGAGGCAGCCGAGTCTGACGATGCGGGAGAGGACAGAGGCGACGGTCCTTTCGCGATGGCCCGCCTCTGACTGGAGGATTGGTGTTTCTGGGAGGCGAGGCCCAGGAGGCAGGCAGGCTCAGATGAGGCGTCTACAGCCGGGCCATGGTTTCTCGTTAGCAAGATGCTGGCTCCAGCCGGGAGGTAAGTAGTGGGGCAGGGTCACCAGACGACTTAGTGGCAAACTACAAAGCCCACACCCTGACTAGCAGAGGCGAAGCCCAGGCAGAGCTGTCCGAGCCAGCCAGACGGGGCGTTCGCAGGTGGGATTTGGGGCGTGCGTACGTAAGACGCGGCTGGGGGCTTTGCCGTGTACGAGCAGACAGGGCACCGAAAGTGAAGGGCAGCAAGGAGACGGGACTGAGCGAGAGATCTCTGGGAGCCGGGCGGCTGAAGCAATCGGCGCAGTGGACCGCTCCAAACTAAGGACCCCGAGGTAATAGTCGAGCCAGTCGCTTGTCTGGGCCCGTCACCCTTGCTTGTCAGGGCCGCTAGGACTGCCAGTGGGAGACCGCCCGGCTGCAGGTGCGCTTGGCCGTACAAGGGTTGGCGCCATTGTCTCCTGACCCTTCTGCGTCCCCAAAGAACATGTAGGTGGCTGTATGAACGAGACGAAGATGTCGGCGGACCGCAACTTACACGATGGAGCTGACCACGACGGGTCTGGTGGCCTCTCGAGGGCTTGCTTGCGTTCGATCTGTCGAAGAGCGGCAGCCTGATGGTGGCGGCGGCACCGTAGGCTCGGTTCTGTCCAAGTACAACACACAACAGGCAGTATCGTGGGCGTTGAAGATGATCGGCGCTGGCGGGAGGGCGAGCAGGATATTGATGTGATGTGTAGTGATGTGGCCCGACGAAAGACAGCAACGCGAACGAGAGCAGGGCGTCGTCCCCAACGAGCGTGACGGGAGGCGACTATGAGGAGGCTGCCTTTATGCAAGCAGGCGCTGAGGAAGAAGAAGATGGAGGCAGAGGTCGGAGAGGGAGAAAGGGAAGAAGAGAAGCCTCCCAGGGTCAAGGACGCAGAAGGGAAAACCCCAGGCACGGCGGGAGCGTCGAGAACATGAGCACAACAGATGCTAGACATGCACAGAAGGCTGGTGGAAAAGCACCGAGGCCACACGGGCGAGGCCGGCGAATGATGGAGGGGTGAGGTTGCTCGCTCGCATTTGTGATGCCGCATGCACAGGGCGGTCGAGTGGAGATGTGACACGCCCGTGAGGCGTCGGGGTCGTGTCTTGCACAATGGACTTGGCCACTCGGTGCAATCCTGCACCTGCATACACCGCACAGCACACCGCGAGGCGCTGACGTTGTGAATCGTGGTCGTGTCGCGGGCGTGCCGTGCGGGTCGGCCTGCGAGAGAGTGCACCACCAAAGGGCCCGGCGTGTCCACCTCGACATCCACACCTCATCCACATCCCATGGCTGGCGGGTGGTCCTCCTACCCATGGCCAACCAGCACTGCCGCCGCCTTTGCCAGCAGCGTAGGCTGGCGCCAGAAAAAAAGATCCGGCTAATAGGATTCAATGTCTTGACGGCTGGCTTCTGGCCTCTCCTCTCTCTCTTCGCCGTCTGCTGGCCGGGTCGTGTGCGCTAACCAGAGCTAATTTGGAGCTTCTGGGGAGCAAGCACCAGACTTGACATTGCAGATCCGTCCGTTCTCTCTGCATCTGCTGACTGGCCAGTCGACAGGTGAACTCGACACACTCGTGTGAGACAAGGCTTGCGTCTGCCATCAGGACGACGAGCCCTTCCCCGTGCCCGTTCGCGGGGCCCCCGCCACCGACGTGCCCGGGATCAGTACCCCGGTGTCCAACACCAACATCTGAGAGCCGAGATGCCACCAGAGGCTCAATGTAGTGCGTTCTGTCTCTGCCAACAAAGAAGTCCGCAAGGAAGCGTGACGAATGGCTTGCGCGTGCGGGAAAGCGACTCTCGGTAGTCTCTGCCCGCCTGGCGACAGACCTGGACCTTCTCGTGCGACGAAGCATGCTCTTCCCTGCTCTGTAGTGGCGATCTCTGGTCGACGAAGGCGACAGAGGCGAGGGGGCCTGTGGCCCGTGACATGACAACGAGTCAAGTGACAGAGCAATCGAGAAGAAAGCAATGAGAGGGGGGGGGGGTACTCCTGTCCGATCAGCGACCTGCCACCGTTGACACGCAGTGACCGTGCGCCGTTGAGATCCCAAGTCTTGTCGTGCGTGGCAGAGTCTCACAAAAATCGGGCCTGGGCTTCGGAAGGAGGCCGTATGGACAGCGAGTATCAAATCGAATGCCCCCCGAGGCGGTTGGTGATCGTCCGGCCAAAGTGATTCGACAATTGCAGAGAGCTAGTGTGCTGCACAAGTCTACAGGGCTGTGCCCGGGAACCATACGGCTTCCACCCATCTCACCGCCCAACACTTACTTGCCCACACCTGTTTCGCCAGTGGCATGCCCGCGGGGACATGGCACAAGTTATCAGTCACCTTGCAGAGACTAAGCAGAGGAAGAAGAACAAGAAGAACAATATGATGATATGTGGTCGCTTGCACTTGCATGCCTTGGCCATTGCTGGAGGTGGCTGGGTGGTGGTCTGGCACTGAGGCGAGGCTGGCGGCCTTGAGCTCGGCGGCGGGCGGTGGTGGCCAAGTGCCTGCGGGCAAGCGGGCAAGCGGGCAAGGCCCGCGGGGTCCCGGCAGCTGCGTGGTGTGGTTCCTGGCTAGCTGCAAGGGCTGCGACTCACGACGGAGTCTTTGTCGCCGTGCCAGTGACGATGAGCGATCACGGGGCGGCGAGGCCATGTGTTGCACACAAGTTGGGTCCCAAGCGTCGATCCGCCAGTCTAGACTCGGGCATGTCCAGGGCATGTCCAAGGCATGGATGGGTACGCTACGTAGATGGCAATGCACACAAGGTGGGCCTCTGCCTGGCTGGCTGGCTGGCTGGCTGCACCGCACTGCTCACATCTCGACAACAACGGTGGCTCGGTTGGATGAGGTGGGCGGCCTCGGGGGGCCACAGCTTGTTGATCTGAACATCTCTCGACAGCATTGGACATTGAATGATGCAATGAGGGCACCACGGCCGCCTTGTCCTGTCGTGAGCGTGCCCGACGTCTCAACGTGCCCATGATGCACGTGCGCACCCGCATCCTCCGTTCCAGCTCGCACCTCAAAATGTCACCCATCACACGGCCGTGCACTTCGATAAGTAGGCCTCGGGCCGTGCCTCTGGCAGCAGCCTGACGACCTCTTCATCCCACCAGTCAGAGATGCAGCCACGGCCAGGTATGCTTGCTGCTTCGAGACTACAGCGGCCATCACTGTGACGAAGAGTACTACAGCCCGATAGCTGAGGACGCCACCACCACCTGCGCACTCGCCTTCGAATCAGGCGCCTGAACGTGGACTTTGAGCTTCGATGTTGGTTCCCAGCCAGTAGTATTACCTCCCATTCGCATAGACCGTCTGCGTTGGGCATCGGTATCTCGTCCTCGTCACCGGTCGGATGTAGGCTGACAAGTGTGTGTGTCGTGGGCTCGCATCCTCGCTTTCAAATCGAAACTCCAGCAGTCACCAGTTTCGTCAATCCTCGGCTGCGAGTGTCAGCCATGGCCGTCCGACACCGCCTCGAACCCATACTTGACTCGCTGTTTCGCAACGTGTCAGGCTCCGAGTCGCCGGTCAAGCCCATCCTAGATGCACTCGCCGCGCGACAGAGGCGGATGAGGTCAACGGCTTGGGCCGTCTGGGCATCCCAAATGCTTCAGCTTCCCAGGAGGCCCCAGCTCAACTTTTATGCAGCCAGAACCGGGGAGGTTCCGTGAGCCCGGAACCACGTTGCGCCGCTGCTTGGCACTCCCCCCATGTTACCTCGACGTTAGGAGTCCTCACCGCTATGTATGTACGCCGGGACATGAGCAGCATGGTGCCGGCACCCCAGCTTTCGAGGAGCCAGTCACAGGTGATGCCGGGGCAGGGCCTGTTCTCGAAAGTTTATCAGACTGTTCAGCCCCCGGCCGTGTCTTAATCAAGACAGAAGACCGGCATGCTGGCCCAGGATCCCGCTCGACCTTCCAGAAACCCCTGATCGGACACTCTATCAAAGGACGCAGCAGCTGACCTACTATCGGCTTGCATGAATTGCAGGGACACATGGGCGAATCCTGAAGCATTCTAGGATTTCCAACAGGTGCAGACGTGGGCAGTCTCCTCCTCCAGGTCACTACGATGACGCATCATGTCAGCCATTGCATAAGTGACTGTGCTATATACTAAAGACAGCACAGCACAAGTATCCAGTGTTCCGGGCAAGCGTTTGATTTTGAGGATATCATCAGCTGGAGGCCTTTGCCACCTGCTGTCAAGCAGAGGCGGATGGCTGCCTTGAGCAGGCTTTTGCTTATCGTGCATGAGACGGGATCAGTGACGGGCTCTCGGCTCCGTGGACGCATCCCAATCTCGTCATGTCCGCAGGCATTACTGGAGAGTCGAGGTTGCTGCTGCCACCAGCTGTCTCACATGCCGTTCCGGAGTGAAAACTGCGCGGGATGGAAGTCCATTGCGTCGTTGATCTTGTTGACTACAGTGCTCTTCGGGTTTGTCCTGACAGAGCAGACTCCACGGCCACGCTCTGAGCGGAGAACGACGGTCCATATTGTCGTGCCATTTCGTTTCCGCGAGAGAACGGAACATCCTTGGATATCTCTAAACCGACGGGCTATGTCGTGGGGCGGCCTATGCTCGCACCGCCAGCAGGTAGGTCGCTATGTACATTCAATAATCTTGCCATCCAGAGGAGACATGGAGGGCTAGGCTTCATGAATCTTAGTGACTTGGATCTGCTGAGCGAGACACTTGCTGTGGCGGATCAAGACTTCACCCAGTGGTCGCTGCAACAGCGGGAATGCAAGCGCGATCATGACAGAGCCCAATGGTAATGATAGGACTATCTTTGCCTGTGCTGATGCTTGCCGCATGCATGTGAGCAAACCCGGGTGGATCCCAGGATCTGCGAAATCTCTCATCCTCCACGCTTCACCGGCGACGTCGCTCCGTGACATCGGGTTATTATCTCGCTTCTAATAAGATCACATACACCCGAATGTCGCTATGGGGGGCCACACACGAGGCGCGTCATACTCCGATCCCGCTCGCGTGTGACAGACAAAAGAGAGTATCGAGGCTTCCCTCTCATCCATCCCAAAGCACTGCCGAATGCGGATCGACTTGCATGATGCAGGTGTGCCATGCAAGCCATGCCGTTATTGTCCGCCTGCACTGGGGCGTGCGTATTTGTGTGTGTGTGTGTGGTGCAGAGTGCCGACCTCAGCAGCGACCACTCGCTTCTGACGCCCTGCCCACGCACTGAACTGTGACAGACCATGACTCTGAGGGACTCTGGGGTATGACATCTGGCTGAGACACGATCCTGGTGACCGCTCGCTGTGACATTGGTGCGGGCTGCTCCATGTGCTGACGGGCATAGTGACGACGATCGCGCATTTTATACTTCTATCACGCCGCGGGAGGACAGAGACGTCGGCTGGGGGATCACTCCCAGTTGCCATGCTCCCATCTTGCTTACCAAGACTGAAGGCCCCTCCTTCTCAGCTCGAGTGCCATGTTGAGACTCGATCCTGATAGGGAAGGGGTGGTATCAAGCACAACTTCCCGTTCCCTCAGGCCACCCTTTGCGATAGAGGAAGTGGAGGGCGCTTCTGGTGACTTGCATGGAGACAGCCGGGAGGAAGCCTGCAGGTACATTGCCTTGCCTTACCTTGCCTTGTCTTGCCCCCTCGTCAGAGGTGTGATGCTCTCTTACATCAGGAAGACTCTCGCGATTGGGAGATACACATGCTGAGGAATGTGACGGAGGTCTGACGAACGTCCAGTCGACGACGGCCACCTCACCACCGAGATTCGTGGCAGGATAGTGGGATTCGCCGCCTGCGCGGACAGCAACCAAGCGCATGCGCGCGCGTACACACAGACACAGACACACACCCGCACACAAACCAGGCGCTTTCTTTTTCCGCGTCGATGCGTGTCTCCTGTGATGGCGGTAGCTGTGCGGTCAGCATGATTTCTCAGTCAGCTCCTTGCGTGGGTGGTATGCAGGTCTCGCTTGATCTGGCTCTCCGACGTCGCCTTCTGTGCGAGTGGTGGCTGCTGCTCAGGAGCATGCCTCAGGAGGCCGCGCAACAAGCAGACTGCAGCAACTCGGTGTGCAACACGGTGCAGCGGCAGAGCACCGAGGCATGCACAGGACGACAAGATGTGCAAGTGGACTTCATCGCAGCGATCTCACGAAGTGCTCGGAGGCAGAGGGCAGCCTGGCAATCCCTGCAGGATGGCGGATTCGCGGGGGACGGACGCGGGAGCGGGGCAGCGGCAGCGCTGGGCTGTGGATCGTCCAGCTGAGGAGCGAGAGCTGGAGAGTTATCGATAGCATACGCTGAGCTTCAGCCTCGCCACCCTTGGGCGGTCCACCCCCGTCACGCCGACCGCGTTTTCGCCCGGCACTGGGCCAGCCTCGTGGCTCCAGCCTGCGTACCTGAAGGTAATCTGCACAGCTCAAGCTCGCTCCTGCAACAGTTGCGTCACAGCCCATCGTGAGACGACTAATTCTCGCGCCACTGACCTTCGGCATTTGCAGCTCAGGCTGCAGCAGCACCGGAAAACACCACCACACACAACCCCCATAGAGCTTTCCCCAAAGCACAGCGCCTATTGTCCCTCGATCATGTCGCAACCGCCCTCGACGCCAGCCAAGGTGCCCGCCTCGGCGGCCAACCACACCCCCGCGACCCTCGACCCGGACTTGCGCTCCCAGATCAACACGCTGCTCATCAGCGACGGCCACATTGTCAAGTCCGTCCTTCTTTCCCCGTCTCCGGACTCCCCTGAGCAGGCCACGCGAAGCTGGTCCCCGCCTCCAGAATGACCACTTTCGAGATCCAGAGAGAGCTAACCTCCCCCTTCCCTCAACAGGATTCAAGAACGCCTCCTGCACACCCTCAACTCGGACAGCTCCAACTGGCCGACCGCCGTACAAGCCCACGCCATGTCCCTCCTGCGCAGCGGCGAGGTCACCACCTTCCCGCAACTCATCCGGCGCGTCCTCGAGGACGTCCGGCACGAGACAGCCACGGCGGCGTCCTCCTCCTCCTCCAGCGGCGACGCGGCTGGAGCCGACGGCTCAACGACAACGAACGGAGCGACGAACGGCGCGGGTCGCGCCAACGGCAGCACAAACGGCACAGCAGACGGCAGCGGCGGGCCCGGTAACCTGGCCGTGCCCGCCTCGGTCGTCGAGGAGGTCCTCAAAGTAACGCGGGAGAGCCTTGATGCCGTGTGCGAGATCGACAACAGCGCCAGTGGCGGCCCAGCAGGAGGTAGCGGCGGCTAAGCGTCGCCGTCGCCCCCTTCTCTCCCTCTCCCTCTCGTGCGCAGCATACCACGTGCGAGGTCGCCGCCGTGCCGGCTCCCGGCTACACTGCCACCGACTTCGACGTCTTATCCTCCGTCTTCCCCGCCACCTGCGCCATGGTGTTCTAGTCGGGATCCCGCTCCCAGTCGAGCTACTACGAGTTCAACATCGAAGTGCGCAGCAGCAAGCAAGACCAGGCTCAGCAGCCAGTGCGACAAGAAGAGAAGAACAACAAAAACAACAGAGGGAGAAAAACGAGCATCCTGCCAGCCTACCCACTAGAACAATTTCAATCCAGACAGACGAGGGAGTCAACACAACAGAAAAGATACTGTCGGATATGTCAGAAGTCTGGCGCGCAATATGGCAAAAGCACAAGAAGAGGCGAGGCGAGGCAAGGCATACAACCCACGGCCCACCACCTTCTTCCGGCTCCTTCCAGTTGTGCTGCCGGCACCCACGCACAGAACCCAGCAGCATCAGCACAGCGCGCATGGCAGGAGCAAAGGTCACACATGGGATAGGGAAAGAAAGGAGCAGTTACGAAGGGGTCATGGCGTGCAGGCGAAAGTGGTGGCACAAGGTGTGTGAAGCAATACGTAACGGCGAGGTCTGGTGGGACGTTGGTGGGAAGAGCATTCATTCTGTAACTCTAGTGGTTTAATCTTTGGCTTATGTGTTTTATGGGAGCATGGCGTTATCGGCCAAAATTCAATGAAAGCTCGCTCATCCTGTCAGTGTCGCATGGTTACCTCAAGGCACTGCCATCAAACCTTCCGATCGATGTGGAGTCACGACCGTAGACGCAGGCCCGCTCCCCAAAGCTCTGACAGCATACGGAAGGAATGTCAGAGCAGACGTAGACATTCAGCACAATATATCATCCATTCAAGACCTGGCAGGAAATTAATGAATCTATCGTTATTCTTATCTTCGTAAACGAGATCAGCCTGATCGAAAGATCAGAGACTGCTTGGCTATCTAGTCCGCCGTCAGCAAGACTCTGCGTCATCATCGAAGCAGCTCGATCCCGTATCTGACAAAGACTGCCGAGATCGAGAGCCACTTGTAAAATACATGAGAACTCAGTTTCCATCTGGTGCCGAGCTAAGCGCCTTATCTAGATCTACTTAGTGATACCAGCAGAAGATGCAAGTCCCAAAACGCTTAGTCGTAAAGGCCATCGTCATCACCAGCCTGGCCGAAGTTGTCGGCACCGCCCGAACCGCCATCAGCCTGGTCCGGGAACTTGAAGAAGGCACCAGGGCCGGTGTTCTTCATCTGCTGAGCAAAGGCCTCGTATTTGCGGATTTCAACATCCGAGACCGAGCGGCGAGCCATCTGCATGGCCTCCTCGAAGTGACGCTTGGTGAGCTCAGGGACGGGGTCCTCGACATCCTCATCGACGTCCATGTCGCCACCCTGGGCCTCCTTGGCACGTTGGCGCTCGATGTCCAAGGTGATGGACTCCTTGATGGCAATCTTGACGGCACGCTGGGTGATGAAACCCAGATCGGCACCGGAGAAGCCGTGCGTCTTGGAGGCGATGAAGTTGAGGTCGATGTCCGCAGCGACAGGAGTCTTGCGGAGCTGAGCCTTCAGGATGCTGTGGCGACCCTCCTCGTCGGGCAGAGGGACGTAGATGAGAGAGTCGAGACGACCGGGACGGCACAGAGCCGGGTCGAGCTGCTCAGGTCTGTTGGTAGCACCAATAACGAAGACGTTCTTCTTGGAAGTCATACCGTCCATTTCTGTCAAGACGAGTCAGTATCATGAACAGTCAAGCAACTTGAGAATGGTAAATACGACTCACCTGTCAGGAGCTGATTGACGACACGGTCAGAGGCGCCACCAGCATCACCAACAGAGCCTCCACGAGCCTTGGCAATAGAGTCCAGCTCGTCAAGGAAGACGACACAGGGCGCAGCCGCGCGGGCCTTGTCGAAGATGTCACGGATGTTGCTCTCGGATTCACCGAACCACATGCTGAGGAGCTCGGGACCCTTGACAGAGATGAAGTTGGCCGCGCACTCGTTGGCGACAGCCTTGGCCAGCATTGTCTTACCAGTACCCGGGGGTCCGTAGAAGAGGACACCACGCGACGGCGAAAGGCCGAACTTGAGGAACATCTCGGGGTGGTCGACGGGGTACTGGACGTTCTCCTTGAGGTCCTGCTTGACCTCGGTGAGACCACCAATGTCTTCCCAGCGAACGTTAGGAACCTCGACAACGGCAACCTCACGAAGAGCAGACGGATTCGAGACACCGAGCGCGAACCGGAAGTTCTCCATGGTGACACCGAGGGAGTCAAGAACCTCGGCGTCAATAGTGTCCTCGTCCAAGTCGATGAGGTCCATCTTTTCACGAATCTGCTGCATGGCAGCCTCAGAGCAGAGAGCAGCAACATCGGAACCGACGTAGCCGTGAGTTTCGGAAGCGATCTGCTCAAGGTCGACGTCATCACCAAGCTTCATGTTCTTGGTGTGGATCTGGAGGATCTCGAGACGGCCGGTAGGGTCGGGAACGCCAATATCGACCTCGCGATCGAAACGGCCAAAACGACGGAGAGCAGGATCGATCGAGTTGGGGCGGTTGGTGGCAGCCATGACGACAATGTTGGAGCGAGCCTTCATGCCATCCATGAGCGTCAATAGCTGGGAGACGACACGGCGCTCGACCTCGCCATTGGTCTTGTCACGCTTGGGGGCGATGGAGTCGATCTCGTCGATGAAGATGATAGCTGGTGAGTTCTTCTCGGCCTCCTCGAACGCCTTTCTCAAGTTCGACTCGGATTCACCAGCCATCTTGCTCATAATCTCCGGGCCGTTGATGAGGAAGAAGAAGGCGCCAGTCTCGTTCGCCACGGCTCTCGCCATCAGCGTCTTACCAGTACCGGGAGGGCCAAAGAGTAGGACACCACGGGGAGGCTTGATACCAATCGACTTGAAGAGCTGAGGGTGGCGGAGAGGCAGCTCGACCATCTCACGGATCTGGGCCATCTGCTTGCGGCAACCACCGATGTCGTCGTAGCCGACCTCGTTGAGGTTGTTCTCTTCTTCCTCCCGCTGGATGGGCTCACCCTCGCAGTGGATGACTGTGTCCTGAGCGACGATTCCGTACTCGGGGGGGTCGACCTCGACAACCTTGAACTCGACCTGACGCATACCACCTCGCACGATGAACAAATCGCCTTGGCGTACGGGGCGGTACGCCTCTCTGAAGTATGGAGCAAGGAAGACGTCGAAAAGCGAGCCAGTGAGGCCCTCGACGGTGTCGGCAATGGGGAGGACAGCAATGCGTTTGGCCTATAGAGGAGATGATGGCGTTAGCAACTCTTTCCCTCAATCGTGCCAGGAAGATCGCAGACAAGCGTCGACTCACGTATTTGATGTCCGGGCAGGGGTGAACAGTGATCATGTCACCGTGCTTGACACGCAGGTTGTGGCGGACGACTCTGTTGATTCGGGCCTGCCCATCCTCGAGATCATCGTCGGCAAGAACGATCAGAGCAGTGTCCTTCCTCTTCTTGCCACGGACGAGAACGGTATCGCCACGGAACAGCTGGAGCTGCTCCATGTCGTTGTTGGACAGGGCAATGACGGAGTTGTCATCGTTGACGGCATCGGTGACCCTAAAAAGGCGCGGATTAGCGACTGGTCACGACTGCAAGGTGGCAGCATGGGAATGCTCACATCAACTGGTTGGGCTTCTTCTTCTTCTTGAGGATCGCGGTCGAGGTGTCATTCTCCTAATGGCAGATGTCAGCATGCATCACGCTTTTGCCCGGGATCGAGGCAACGAGGCTCTTACCTCTTTGATGTCGGCGCCTGACACGTCGCTGCACAGGGAGTTAGCTATCCGAAGACGAGAGTAGTACAAAGTGTGGTGCTCTTGGCAATGAGGACAAGACTCACGTCAGGTTGGCCTTCTTCTTATGATCGGCGTCTGACGACATTGTGAAGCAGGCGTGGAAGCTCGGATCTGGCGATGCGGACAGGTGTGGGTATGGTGACGGAGGGTCTCGCGAGCTGTGAGGAGACAGCTACCACGGATCGAAGGCTGGGTGGCCGACGGGAAAGAACAAAGCGGCTTCACAGAATCGCCTCCTGCGTAATGACAGTGGAGGTGTGTGACGCTGAAGAGGTGTTGTTGAGGGGGAGGTGGAGGAGGAAGGGTGGTTGTTTGCGCAGAAGCAGTGTCTTGGGGAGTCTGAGCTGGCTCCAGACGTGGTGATGTAGGAGTGCGGGTCAGGTACTGGCCGGTATGGGGGTCTGAGGACGCAGGGCCCAAGAGCGGGAGAGTGCGTGGGTACGGAGTACCTCGGGAAGCGGCCAGTCCTGGTATGGGAGACGCTGGGTGGGTGGCGCGAGCAGCTAACAGTGGGCCAGGCGGTGGGAGGTAGATGCGGCGACGGTCCGGAGACGGAAGTCGTGGGAAGCTCATGGATTAGTTGCCACGGGCGGCCAACTGCACAGTCATCACCCAGAAGCAGCCGCCGTGGGGCAGCCGCTGTCTCGCACAGGTGGCTCAGGCAAGCAGGCAGGCAGGCAGGCAGGCCGTGCCAGGCACTCACACAATTGCGCAAGCGTTGGCAGCCTGAGGCTCCCGGCGCTTCACGTCCGCCGGCACCGTGCAACCCCGAATCAGCCGAATGTGTGCACGCCCAGCGAGTCAGACAATGCCGTCGTCAATGAGGTAGTCTCAACCTCACTTGCAGGCACTCGCATTCTATGCCCGCCTTGCAGCATTGCACACAGCATTTCTCTCAGGGATCTTGACAACTACTATTCAGCCACAAGAGGACAATAACCAGTTCAAGTGCACTGAAGGTGCTCCGTGCCAATATGGAGCACTGCTGTGAGCCCTCAAGGTTGCTCATGCATCTAAGGACCGCGTGCTCGATTCTCTGGAGTATGTAATCCTCGACACGCACCCGCACCCGCACCCACGAGCGTACGTCGTGAATCGCCTCCATGTGTGTTGTCCTGTTGGGGGTAATCTGGTCGAGGGACGCAGTATGTTGAGTCGATAGGCGCCCGTACTTGCATTACTATCCTACGCTGGCCGCAATTTCATGAAGGATCTCGAAGGTGTGCCGCCCTGGCGGACAAAAGGCGATGTGAGTTTGCTCTAAATTACTAGATGGTCAGGGGATTGGGCGGTATGCAGATACTTGTCACGATCCATGAAGCGCGAGCAGCAGTGTCCAGATTGTTCGATTACCGCCAGGACTTGTTGATCAGATCCTGGTCAACACTTCCAATTGTTCACTGTGCCCGAAGTCCAGTTGCAGATGGAGCCAGGGTGTGAGCAAGAGCAGACGGCAATTTCCAGGCAAGATGACATCACTGCAGCGAGTTCTAAGGATGCAATGAGGCGCCGGGTCACCTTCAGCACTCTCCGACGCGCCAGTCCCGGCTTGCTTGGTGATGTCCGTGGTGGTCTTGGTGGAAGGTCGCCGGCAGAAACGCCCCTTCCTTCGAGATTGATTGCCATGGGCAACAGGCCAGAAGAGCACTTGAAGCTGCAACGACGGTGCTCAAGATCAGTGACGCTCAGCACACAACCTCAAGAGAGCGCAACTTGGACCAACCGCCGTCATAGCAAGGGGCTCAACATGCAATGCAGCTCATCCATGATCCGACCCCCACTGCACTGTTCCGCAGTGCAGCTGGCCAATGAAGCACAGCCGGGCGGTGGCATTGGCGGGGTGGCCGATAAGGGTGGGCGGCGAGGTCGGCCGCCTGCAATAGCGAGCAACATGTCTCAAGCGCCTCCCGGGGAGTCTCCAGCTGCCAGAAACACAGCGCCTCAAGGTACTGGTCTAGCATGAGCGTGCCGCCCCTGCAGTGCTTCCCCAGTCTCGGGCCGCTCGAATTGGAAATGCTATCATCATTGAACCCGCCCGCTCGCCCTCGACCTTGGCCGCCAGCTTGCTCTGGCAACATTTGCGACTCGAGATGCCCCAGTTCGCAGAGGCAGACAGGGAGCCCTGGCACGACAAGGAACTTTATCTAGAGGCGTGACACCCTCCTCTCCCTTCGCCTTCGGCTACCTCCTTTCACGACAGATCCTTCCTGCTTCCCACTGCCAGACAGCTGCCGCCTCTGCACGACAACGCGGGACAGAAACCATACGCGTAGCTTCGTCAGGAAGCGAAGGCTCATAGCCGCCACGATCGAGGACCAGATCTTGCCCCACTGCCTCACTTCATCTCCGCCAGCAGGCATCTGGTGGACACAGCAACTGGAGCTACCGGTCTTGGGCTGAGTTAGCGGCCCCCCATAGACCCTGCTGCCCGACTCCACCAGTTGTTGGCGCGCACCGCAAGCTGCTCTGGTTCGGATACCTACTTATCTCGTACGTCTTGTCTGGTGGGTTGTTTGGGGAGGTCTCGTGAGCATCCCGCCGTCGCGACTTCTCCTCTCGTGCTCCCGCAAACCTGTGCGCGTAGCTCTCCAACAAGACGTACGCTATGGCCGGCCGGCAGCCAACAACATGGGACGAGTACGAGGGAAGGCCGTCCCCGAGCCGCTCTGACAGCAGCGCCTCCAACGTTCACTTTGAGCAACAGGCCCTACTCGGTAATCGCGAGAGCAACGATCACAGCCCGGATGTCACCTTTCGCCAGCGTCGCAGGTATGTCACAACCCTCGGAGACCTCTGAACATGTGCAGCGACCACGGAAAGGCTAACACTATTCACTCACAGGTCATCTGTATCCCGCGGTCTCGCCGTCCTGACCGAGCTGGGTGGCGTCAACAGCATCAGATCTTTCGGTCGCAGTTGGCAGCGCGCGGCCGTCTTTCCCGAGGTCATTCCACAACGACCATCCTTCATCTTCGCCCCGGATCAGGAGCCCGCGCACACGGCCGATCCGAACCGATATGGCCGATCTGACATCGAAGCCGCCCCGAGGGCGTCTCTGCTGCGCCAGCATCTCGAAGCCAGCACTTCAGACACGGCTGTGACCGAGTCGGAGGATGATGTTACAGAGCCTACGTTCCACCCATCCTTTGGGTCTTCAGCTTCGGAGCGCAAGCGCCAAGGAAGCGGAGATCAGCTGTACCGACTCAACTCGCCATCGGGGTCCGTCAGGAGCAACTCGATCTTCTCGATTCCTCCTCACCTCGCCGCGCCCGAGATTGTGGGCAGCCATGGGTCCTTCCAGAGCTATGGCACGATTGACTCCGACGCGAGCCACCGATCTATGCTGGATGCGGGCGAGCTCTGGCGTCAACAGCAAGAGGCTAGCATCAGCGTCCCCCACGGAGAACGGCCTGCTATTCTTGTCAGGGAGGTCGAACAGGAGGGCAAGATTGTGCTCGCTGTTTCGGGCCAATCTACATTGCCTCAAACAGTCCTCAACTCTACCAAGTATGCTTTCCCCCGAGTGTTCATACTTGTCCCACTTTGCTAACTGTATACAGTGTCTTGATTGGCGTTGGCTTGCTCAGTCTGCCAATGGGACTTCGATATGCTGGCTGGGTGCCTGGGTTGATCATGCTGGGGCTATGCGCTGCTGTGACTAGCTGGACAGCGGGCCTCCTGGCCCGATGCATGGACCTTGACCCTACCATCATCACGTTCTCCGATATCGCCTACATCTCGTTTGGCGGGAAGGCGCGCATCATGACGTCGATCTTGTTTACTCTCGAGCTGCTCGCAGCTTGTGTAGCACTGATTGTACTGTTTGCCGACTCGCTGGTACTGCTCTTGCCCGGTTCTTTGACTGTCACGGAATGGAAGATATTGTGCTGCATAGTTCTGCTCCCGCTTCAGTTCGCACCACTGGCGCTTCTCAGCTTTACAAGCTTTGTTGGAATCTTGTGCTGCATGGGCAGTAAGTTATCCTTTACAGCACTCCCTTGATCCGCCGCCTTCTGACAAAAGACAGTCGTCATTATTGTAATCTTGTGTGGCTTGGTCAAGACTACCGGCCCGGGCTCTCTCATCGAACCTGCAAGCACCTACCTGTTCCCTGCGAACTGGATGACGCTGCCACTTTCACTCGGTCTGCTCATGTCGCCGTGGGGCGGCCACAGCGTCTTCCCCAACGTAAGTATCCAGCATGTCTGTTCCGATCTTTCTGCAATACTAAGTCTTCTTTAGATCTACCGCGACATGCGTCACCCGCACAAGTACACACGAGCAGTCAACTACACGTTCGGTTTCACGGTATGTTGAGTTCATCAGAATCACTTGTGCAACATCACGCTAAGATATCTCACAGCTGTGTATCGACTCCCTTATGGCAGTCATCGGCTATGTCATGTTTGGCGATGGCGTCCGCGATGAGATCACAGCCAACATTCTTGGCACAACAGGCTACCCGAACGCTCTCAACATCATCCTTGTCATCGTGATTGCCATCATCCCCTTGACCAAGATCCCTCTCAATGCCCAGCCGATCAACGCAACGATCGAGGTCGTGTGCGGACTCCGCCAGCAGCATGTGGCTGGAGAGTCTTCAATGGTCGGGCTGTCCGCTACGACACGAGGCCTTCTCAAGGCACTGATCCGTGTCGCTGTTTTGGCCGTGTTCCTAGCCGTCTCCATCGCCTTTCCGGCATTCGATTCCATCATGGCTTTCATGGGAAGCGCTCTTTGCTTCACAATCTGCGTGACGTAAGTTCTTCAAATGTCGTTGTTGATGCAATTTCGATTAGAAAATTCCCCACGCGCTGACTCCATATCCAGGCTTCCACTGGCCTTCTACCTGAAACTATTCGGACACGAGCTTTCTGCACGAGAGAAAATTTTCACCTGGTGCATCATGCTCACATCTCTGACACTCTCAATCATCGGCACGGTCTGGGCGTTCCTACCCAAAAGCCTTATCGGCGCCACAGAATGAATACCAGAAAGGTGTTGGTACCAGACACATTATTGTTCCCCTCACACGGCAGGCGTGAAACTGTGTTGAGTGAAGAACGGAGGGAGCACTCGGGGTATACGACGAAGTTGGGACGAAATCTTGCATACAGGCACACTAACAGCCTAGGCGTTTGGCTTGATGGCTTGCATGCATGTATGTTACATACGTACGAAATAACGACGTTGATTTTCGGCAGCTGAGGGTCAAGAACATTACAAGACATGTCGGAACCTTTCCACTCCCATCCGCTCTCCGCCTGGTACAGTTTAGGGATCCCATGTCGATAGACGTGGCAGACTTGATGATGCGCGCAACCCAGTCTCGTGGCCACTGCTACAACATCCCTCCATTCAAGGCTTCCAGGCATTCCACGACAGATCCGGGTCCTCACACATTTATGCATACAGACACAGACACAGACATTCTCTCTCTCTGTGTGTGTCTCTCTCTCTCTTTGGTCACGCCGCGCCCGTTGCCAAGCGCAGTTTCCTTGGCATGGCGCTTGATTTGAAGATACCGTGAATTGATGCTATCCTTGCGCCTTGTGTGTGTGTGAGTGTGTGTGCGTTATTATATGCGATATATCACGATGACGGGTGATTGTCGCGGAAGAGAGAGAGAAGAGAGCGAATGCAGGATCCATGAACAAGGCGGTACCTGGATGACAAGCAGGTAAACAACGATGAGAATCGACACCCAGTCCACTCCAAGGAAAAGAAAGCGCAATGACGATAACGATGATGCGCGAACCAAACCCCCATTTCCTCAGTTGTTTGCTACGATGACATGCACTGCTCGCGTATCAAAGACAAGGACAAGCCTCGACATACGTCAGTATCATCAGGCCAAAATCGCTTTTCGCCAACAGTCACAGTCAAGAAATCTTGCATTGGCATTGAGTGGGTAACTTCTGGTATTCTTAAGAGAGGGGGCTAGTCTAAAGTGATGTAAGATACCGAGAAAGCGAGCTAGATGCTACGTCGATCCGCTAATGATGCTCAGGGTTTGCTGTCCATGCCAAGAAAAGTTTTGTTCAAATCCAAAAAGAGAAAAGGGGTGCGTTCGGGGGAGTCAGTCTGTCATGGTGGCCTTGATTCCCTCTGGATCCTCCAATAGTAGGCCTAATAAGTGTAACAAATGTGCTTCGAAGAAAGTGTTTTGTAAAAGTGCGACAGCAAACCCAAAAGACAAATATGCGGACGATTAGCCCAGCTACAAAAGGCAGCATCGACAAGTACTCATTATCTTAATGAGATTCTTGCCAGTGGCCAACCCACTCAACGTCGCCGAAACCGTTGCGCTTCTCACGCCAGTTCCAGTCTCGGCCGTGGTTCCAAGGGCAGCCACCACGCGACTTGGCGCGGTCCCGGTTGCCCTTCGGGTTTGATTGATTGGTTGTGTCCAAGAGAGCATTGCCAGTCCCAAATGAACTCTTGAGGTCATACCCGAAGTGACGTTGAGTCTTGAGGGCAGGTTCCGGAGACTTTGTGCCGAAGTTGATAGGCGGGGCACGACGACGCTCGCCGAGCTCCGCCCACTTGTCAAGACCGGAGCGTTTTGCTGGCGGCGAGTAGCGAGATGGGGAGTACTTCGGCTCCTCAATGATAACTGGGTGTTCCTCGAAGAAGAAACCGTCCGCAACAATATCGCCGTCGATGTCGATATCAGCTGAGAAGCTGTCGAGGACCGTAGACTGAGGAGACAAGCCAGCATCGGGTGCTGGGACAGGGGTCGGCGCAGTAGATCCAAGCAGTGTGTCAACGTCCTCGGTCTTGCTCTCCTGGCTCCATGTTCTCGAGTTCAGCTCCTTCAAGGCCTGAAGCTGGCGGGCATACTCTTCCTCATCCTCCTCGAGGTCCTCCTCCCACATGTCAGACCAGCTCTTAGAGACCACTTCCTTCTCACGTCCAAAGACCAGGGACATTGCGTTGAGAGTGGGTCGCGGCTTCGACATGGTGATGGGCAAAGAGCCGGCCACAGGTGCTGCACGAGGTGCAACAGTGCGGGAGGGAACATTGAGAGGCCTGGAAATGGCAAGCGAGTTCATCGAGGCCGCAAGGTTGGAAGTGAGGACAGATGAGATCGAGGGAGTCAATGCAGACCCCGAAAACCAATCCGCAGTGTTCTCCGACTTGGGGAACAGCTCCTCGGTGTAGCTCTCGTCATCAGGAATAGCGCTGAGCTGGCGAATTGGCTTCGCACCGGTGTGTAGAGCCTTGGTCCAGGGGAAAGCGCCTTGCTCGATGTGCGGGCTCTGGAGAGAAGGAGTGCGGAGAGGCTCACGGTTGGCAGTGGCGATGGCAGCCCGCTCAGCGGTGCAGAAGTCATCCAGAGCCTCGTCGTCAGTGGTGAAGCTGACAACGCGAAGGAGAGCCTCCCTAGCTCCAACCAGGGAACGCTTGGTAGGATCAAGGTTCATGAACTGCACAATGACCTCGTAGGTGTCCTGGGACATGGAGGGGAAGACGTCGAAGAGCGACTGCTTGTCGCGCGAGAAATCAAGGAAAAGGGGATCGGACTCCGTGGGTGTGGTGAAAGGGTTGCGGGAGAAGAGGATGTTAAGGAGGCAGACACCAATGGCCCAGATATCAGCTTGGGCGGGCGAGTAGCCAGCTCCGGCCGAGTCGTACTGTTCGGGAGACATGTAGCGGTCGCTGCCAACAGCAGACTCGTAGCTCCACTTGTCGGTCGTTGCCAGGCCGAAGTCGCCGAGCTTCATGGATCCAGTCTGCGACAAGAAAATGTTCTCAGGCTTGATGTCGCGGTGGAAAATGCCCTGGCTGTGCATGTACGAGACCGCGTCGACGAGTTCGAGCATGAAGTCGCGAACGTGCTCGGTCTCGAGGGGTCCGTAGCCCCTGCGAATGGCCTCGTACAAGTCGCCCTGGGAACAGTACTCAAGCGCGAGGTACAGGTGGGCGTCGGTCTCGAAAGTGTCGATCATGTTGACAATGTTGGGGTGCGCGGCGAGACGGCGGTGGCAGTAGAGCTCCTCGGACTTCTCGTCATAGTAGAGATCAAAGTTCGGGTCGGCTACAGCACCTCTCTTGGTCATGCACTTAATCGCTACAATCTCATCGGTCTGGAGATCACGAGCGGAAAAGACCATGCCGAAGGAGCCATGGTTGAGGGGCGAGATGGTCTGAAACCGCCCGTTGAGAAGAACTCCATTGTGAAAGTTGTTCTTCAGGCATTCCATGACGTAGTCTCCGAGAGACGATGGCGAAGGCAGGGAGGTCGGTTCGTGGAACCGGCGAGTCGTCGTACACGAGGGGCCTTGAGAAGTTCAAGTCGATTGAACCCCCTGGTTAAGACACTGAAATGTCTGGGACAGCTTGAGCTGAGATGTAGAGTCGGGTTGCCGGAAAGTGGTGTGGCGTGAAAGGTTGATGATTCGAGAGGAGTAGTTTGCGGGAATGTACAGTTTGAACAAAAGGCTTCGACAATGATGATGATGATTGCGATGATGATGAAAGCAGGTGGAACTCCAAGTTCGTTCAGTGTCAGAGGCTCATGTATGGGGTATTTTGGAATTGTAGTGCAACAAATGAGAGGGTAAAAGAGATGTGATGTTTCGTGAAGAGGTGCCGGACCTGGGGTCCCGAGGAAGTGCGCGAGAAGTCGTTATAACGACATAGAAACGGTATCAAGAATTCGATGAATCGCTGGGAGTTGATGGAAATGCGTTGAAAAGACTAAAGGGCAGGATGTGACCCTTTTAGTCTGGCAATGTGGCGAACGACGTTGAAACAAGAAAGACCTTCTCGGCGTGAGATGGTATTCGAGGATCGAACGAAGGATGTGAGAACCAGTCGACGGGGATCGTCGAAAGGTTGTTGTTGAGGACGGGTCGACAAGAGTGGCTGATGCAAGACCGAGTCCGGAAGACTGGTCGGCCACGTGGAGCGGATTGTATCAGCTTAAGAGCTGGTGGAGGTGAAGTCGCAGAACCCTCTCGAAAGAAGGCCGACGACGACGATGCCGAGAAGACGGGGCCAAGCTGTGCCGGGAGAGTGTGTTGCTGGCAAGCAGTTGAGGTGAACAGGGAAGTCCCTCGTTGGCAGCGGAGCCGGCAGTGGACGGGTCCGGGCGTGACGTGGTGTGAGCACGGTTCACACGACAAGGCGAACCTGTGAAGCGTGCAGAAGGCTGGGTCGGTATGAGGATCGGAGCCTGACGACGCGATTGGGAAGCCGAGAGGTCTTTAATCGAGTTTGTCACGACAAGAACCCGTCACGAGGCAGGGGTGGTCTTGTACGCAGAGGAGGCGGTCTGGAGAAAGGGGGTCCGATTCGTGGTGGTAAGCGGTGGTTGGCGAGTTTGCTGGTTGATCGGGATTGCAAGGAAGTAGAGAGTTGGCGAGGCGAGTGAGAGTAGGAGGTCAATGGCGGTGGTGGCAGTGGATTAGGCAAAGTTGGCGAAGTAGAGGGTGGATTGGAAGGCCTCTTCTGTTGCACTCTTCTTGACGGTGGAAGTTGACGATAGCACGGAAAGCTGGCTGAGGACGGGACTCGACGAGAAGGGGAACAGAGAGCGACGATACGGGAGTAGAAGAAGGGTAGGATGGCTGGATTGAGAGAAGCCGCAGGATATGGATGGAAAGAGGGTGTGACTGAACCTGGGCGACCGGCGTGGGACCGGGGGAAGCTTGGGAGCAGGCCAAGGGGGGAGCAGCAGCAGCAGCAGCGACCCGGCAGGACGAGCTGAGTGCACGCGGAGACACTGGGCGCTAGGTAGCCGTGGTGTTACTGTGGGCGAATGCTCGGCGATGTGTCACTGAGGTACGGAGTACGTACAGTGCCTCTGCGTAGTGAGCGAGAGACAGCGAACCTGTTCGAAACAAGCTGGGGTGGGCGCCGGGCAGTCCCCCAATGCGCAGCGAGCACCCAGGGAAGGGCGCCGAGCAGCTACGTAACGCCTGGGCTAGGGGGGTCACGATGTACCCTCCGTGTGAGTCTTTGCGTGTCCGGTTACCGGGGGGCCCAGAAGGGGCGGGCGAGACGCCGTTCGGTTCTGGTGCCAGGACCGTCTGGATGTGCGCAGGGTTTGCACTGTGTCTCTGACGCGTTCCTGGGGGATCTTGCGTGCCTCGAGGCGTGCTTGGCGTGGAGCCTGTTACAGACAGACTGTTGGGACATGTAGATACTGCCCGTGGCTGCCGCCGCCACAGCGGGAAAGAGACTTGGTCAGCCGCGCTGCCCCTAACAGTGTCGATCCGGGCTGGACGGGGATGGACAGCGAGGTCGAGGACAGCTACTGGTGGACGCTACCGTGCGAGCTCTGGCCTAGAACCCCAGATTGTTGGAGGCATCAGCAAGATTGGCCAAGCGGCAAGAGCGTCTCCACCCGGCTGGGCAGGCATGACCGACCATCCATCTTTGGAGAGGGCCCCACCCACCCGCCTGACCTCAGCCCCGCCATTGGTGGCAGCCCTGCAGCCCACTGGCGCTAGCAGGGCGCCGGCACCATGTGTTGATACTGGCGCGATAGCGAATCGTCGCCCGTCGGGTGACACGCTGAAAACGGCGGTTCGCGGTCCACGCCCGCTGGCTCCAGACTGCTCCTGCGCATCGCCACCCGGCACCACACGCACACTTGCACACGCCTTTGCAGCCTTCACCGCCCCAGGCCAGTCTGGCTACCTCGTCCCACGGTAGTCGCAGGGCCTCGAGCCCAGCCCAATCCCACCGCCGACGGCGCCACGCGCAACTCTCTCGTGAGGTATCTCATGCCTCTGGTTGACCTTCCCTTCTCCTCCACAGACGAAGCGGGACCCCTCCCCACGCCCGTTCCAACTCTGTATTCTGTACCTGCTTTTCGCAGATTGATTAAACCTTGGAACGGATGGGTCCAGTCCCCCCTTCTCTGACCTCAGACCTTCACTCTCAGACAGGGCTCGGGCGAGTCGGGTCGGGCCCCACGGATGATGGTCATCGTCACGCCTTCGCCTTGCTTTGAAACCAGGAAACACGCAACAGCAAGTCGTTCACACGACAGCACTTGCCTGCCAGGCTGCTGATGTGTCCTGTGGGAACCTCATCAGGGAGAGAGCCCCCGATCACGCACGCTTCCTCAGCCGGCTCGCCAAGGTCGCAATGCTCGCTGCCTATCCCGTAAACTATCTATGGGTCCGTGATATCGTCAGCGCGCCCTCGTGCCCAGTTCCATTTTTTCGTGATTGACAGATGGCAGTGCATGACACCGGGCAGAGGCTGATGTGGAGGCCGATGTCGTCGCAAATGACCACGTTGCGTGCTTCTCGTCTTCTTGTCATTTCCCAACAAAGCCCGCGTGTCTGGCCCGAACCTCTAGGCAGTCATCTGGCGTGAGAGAGACCGCCAGAGAAGTCTATGGAACACGATGCTATTGCTTAGCGGGCAGGTAACAGAGCCGGAGATAATTAGACCTCGAATCGACACGTAGGCACTCGGTCCCGCCCGGCTCTGAGGCTCCGTACTACCCCCTCCGGAGCGCGCCGTGTCGTTTCCAGGCGCCGCTGTCTACATCATTACCGGCCGAGCCCAGTAGTCACCTCATTCCGCAAGCTGCAGGCCAAAGGGAAGCCCAATGGGCTCGGAGGGAAGCCAGCCAGCATTCCTGCCAGCTGTTTCACGTCTCCAACGAGAAAAGCCTCCTCTCCAACAGGTGTCAATTAGCCAGCCAGTGAAGTGCAGCCAATGCTCCGTTCTATCCTCCCGAGCCAATAGCTAAAGCCTGCTGTGCAGCTCCTCCTGCATGCACTCCTATCAAGCTGCATGTCTCGGTTGGGAGCGCGTCTTGTCTTGTCAACGTGGCTTGGAGTCCTTGGGATACCTTGGGAGGCCAGAGTACTTGTGTCGCAAGCCCAAATGTGCTGTGCCCTCGAGTCACTCCCCAGACACACACACACTTGCCATCGACACGCTACGACCTCCTCCTGTTTCTCTCCCATACTCACAATTCCGGTCTCTGACCGCTTTCTTCTCGCAATCTTATTTCATGCAGGTCCAGTAGACAGCGAGCTACGCCTCCAATGCATTGCGACCCTGTCCGTGCCTGCGAAGCTGCTGCGGTACGCAGTGTCTCTCTGAAACCATCCATGTGGCAAAATCGAAGTCGTGGAGATTCCTCAGCGGGTCGCCGCTGGGTCTTTATTTATTTGTTTGTTTACTTACCATTTGTTTTTGTTTGCTTCCCTCCACCGTTGCCGTTGTTGTGGTGGTACAGAACCTGCACATTATGCACACGAAGTACCCGGCCTCGTTACACCAACCGTCTTCAGGGGACGTATTGACCGCCGAGTGGCCGATGCGCAGCACCTAGCCGTGCTGTCATCGTCCGTCAGTCCGAATGATCGGCGGCTTCCGTAGGGACGTGGCGTTCTTGTGTTCATGCGTGTCCTTGCTTGCCCTTTGTTCGCTGCCAGTCAAGTCGAGCCGAATGTCCTGACACCGGCGATTCCCCCGTCTCGGCTTTCGATTTCGGAGGACGGACAGGTTAGAGTGTTATGAGATGTGAGGCTTGGCTCGCGCTGCTCTCAGGACCTCCCGTATCTTTTTTCTCTGTGTAGTGCCGTCCGTATCGTCCAGCACTGTGAACGTTCGGCATGGCTGTGGAAGACCCTTCGATTTGGCCGGATTCGGTCCCGGTTCAATCGAGACGACCGGTCGCATGAACGCTTCCTGTCCCCGAACTCAGACAGGTTAAGGACCCCTTTCCTGATCCCTTCAGGCTGCACATTAGACTCTACAAACGGGGTCTGGTGTCTCGAACCCAGTCGGGTTCTGGCCCTCGTCGACTTCCAGAATCGGCGACGCCTCGATAGTGAGTTTGTATCAATGCATGCTTGGTGGACTCCACTCTCGAGGCCCCTTGGGCTGACGGGCATCTGCTTTGGCATTTGCTTCAAGTCGGCACCTGGGCAATGGAAGTTCGCACAGCGAGTACCAGCGACATCTATCATGATTCTCGTCCCATGTGTTTTGTTTCGCGTGTGTCTGAGACTGAGTTCGGTTGCATCGGACCATACCGCCGTGGTGCAATCCGTGCTGGAACGGGCGAGTTGGAACTTTGGCAGCATGTCCGTCGGTCATCCCCATTGGGGTGATGGGTGTTCAGGGGTTCTGTCGTGTGACCGTGCCAGCGCTGATCATGACTTGACGGGCGGTCGTCCCACACCACCTGCCCACCTGCCAATCTCTAACTTGCTGATAGTCTCCTGGCGGTCCTTGTCTAGATCTTCATGTGCAGACTGATATCCAGCTGCCAATTAACGAGCTTATCGCGCTTCCTGGTTATCACGATGGGCAGATACTCGCAAGCAATAAACAGCTAAATGCTGATAGTGCCATCCGAAAGATCTTGCTTCGAGCGGGTCGTGACTGATTGAGCGCATGCCAGCAGTCGTACTCCGTAGATATCCTCACGGACTGTGTCTGTCGTCATTTGCGGGTTTCTCCGTGCAACCTGCATGGCCACATCCGTTCGAGGCGGTTATGCACAAGTCGCTTCCGAGCACTGTTCAGTATCATCAGAGGATGATCATACCTGATCGTGCGAGCGTTCGCCATCCTCGGCATCCCTTCATGCCCCAGGCGAGGCAGATCGTCCCGCGGCAGACGGGTCAGGTTGTTTGCGAGATAGCAGCACACTCAGAAGTGGCTGCGTGCTCGATTGGACGGCAGCAGGAGCAGGAGGTGCCAGGGATCTTGCTCAACAGCCATTCAAGTCCTGGTGGCTCTCCGACCCGAGCAACCTTCTCATGCAGTGCTGCCAGAAGATGTCTCAGAGGGGGCACCCTTGCCTTTCGACAACGTTGGACTACCTAGTCGGAATGCACCAGTCCGCGGGTGATACTGAGAGTATGCAACGTAAGGCCAACACCCGTCCCTTTAGACAGTCTCACTGCACCTTCCCGCAATTCGCCTCCTCCTGGGTGGACTCTGCACACCATCTCCCGATGCCCAGCAACCCAAGTAAACAATAGACAGCATCGGCATTGAATGTCGCAGACACGTTTACAGAGTGCAAGGGGGCGCAGGTGTCATTGTCGGCGAGTTCCGCCGCCACCGGGTTGTTCAGACTGTAGGTAATGCTGAGATTACGTATCAGGTCTCTCGTGCGCGGGCAATCTGTGGTGACGCTCGTAAGATACCCCCAACATGCCAGTACCTTGAAGTGCATCAATTTTTGTTGACTGCGAGGGGGTGGGCCTCGGTGCTGCTGCTCTGAGTGCTCTGGCATCGTCAGTGGCCTTGCTGCCGAGGTCGTGACTGTTGACATGATGTCGAGATGCAGCACTGCCTGACCAGCCAGGCCTGGCATGGGATGACGACGTGTGGAGTCGATGTTGATATTAGACCTGACTCTTGCCAGTCTGGTCCTTCCAGAGTGGGCCCAGAGGCTGGCAGGTCCCTTGTTGGTTTGGCTCTCCACGAGCTTGCAGTGGATGCTGCTGTTGGCCTGCATGCAAGAGCCCTCCGTGACCGTGCTGGCTCTGCGTGGCTGCAGTAGTGGCATGCAGGTCGAAGCCCTGTATCCGTGTGTCGTTCCTGGTTCGTACGAATTGGTAAGGTGCTCCAACTGATTCTGGAAGGCCACGGCCGTGATGGCCCTGGTGACCTCTGCATCCCCACAACATCTGCACCCAGGCCCGTGGCTGATCAGCCCGAAGGGGGTTGGATGAGGTTGGTATCAGCAGGGTCCAGCATTGACGAGTTTTTTTTTTCCTTTCCCAGACTTCCAAGGACAGGACAAGGGCAGGGTATTAGGTACGGTCTCTTGGGAATCCAAGCATCGGAGAGCTCGTGGCGGGTCGGGTACAGGATCGAGACAGGGAATTTGTTCATATCGCGTGGCAGGAAGGTCAACTCAGGAGAGAGGCACCGGCCTGACCTTGCACCCGACCCTTGCGCGGCGGTCCATCGGCAGCGCCGACAGCGTCGGCCAAGGTCGTTTCAAGGCGAGACACATCGTGGTGACTTCTCATGATTTGCATAATCGTCCCACCGGAGACAACGTGACGGCGGCGCGCCTGGCGAGCAGCAGAACAGCATGGCGAGGCGAGGCGGCATGAACTGCGGTCACCTGGAGCGTTGGGGGAGGCAACATCGACATGCGGCATCGCAAAGATCCACCTGCGTGCGTGATGCCATTGCGATGGCTGCTTGGACATTGATGCGATATGCGGGCCAGCATGGAGGGTGTGTCCGCTTCTGCGTGGTGGTTGAAGCCTTCCAAGGTTGACACGATTAACCTGCCACCTAAGAGCTGGGTCCCAGCCAATGGCAGTCCATACACCTCTTCACCGCCTTCTCGCTCTCACACACTACTCCAACCACATCAGACGTTCGCCTGCTGCGACGACGACGAGACAGCCATCACAATTCACCCCCGCGCAGACACGTCCCACCCAAGCTTCGTCGCGTTGCCGGCCACGATCCGAACACGCTCAGGTCAACCAGGCTAGTTCCGGCTTCTTCCTTGCCCCCTGCTGCTCTTTTTTTTTTTTTTTTTTTTTTTTTCCCGGCAGATTCAAACGGTTCGTGAAGCTGGATCATCCCTTTGTTTCTCACCGCTTGCCATGAGGCATACACATGCTGGAACGCAGCCTGGCTGGCGGCATGGACGGCATGGGTCTTCTTGGCCGTAAGTGCGAGGCTGACAAAGTCAACGACGTCTCTCACTCCAGCCCCCATTTGCCTTCCGAGGCTTAGAAAGCACTTGTCCGGGTACCAGGCTTTCCACTACCATGACGGCGACGCCCACCTCTGTGAAGGTCGCTCTGCTCGACATTGGTAAGACCGAAGCCCAGTCTCTGCAGACTTTCCTCTGTTTGGTTCACTGCCACTCGCCCCTGTTCCATCTTATATGCTTGGTAGTCAAATGTATCTAGTTATGGAACCTGATTCTGACGTTATTCCGTATTGATAGAGGGCACTGTCTGTCCCATCTCGTTCGTCAAGGACGTTCTGGTAAGATATTCAAGTTGTCTTGTCACTCCGTGTCACCATGCCCTTCTATTGTCTTGCCTCCTCACGGAGTGGCCATGTTCGCCACTCCGAATGACCTTGGTAGTGGCTCTGCGGCAAGCTGCCGATCCCGCGCTCGGCAACGGGCAGAGGTGGCGCCGTGCTGCTTTGATGTATGCCGACCACATACCTGGCAGGATGACCACGACAATGAAATGCTGCACTCTGCTTTGATAATCTCCTTTTGCTCGCTTTGTCGTGGTTCTTGGTCTAACAGTATTGTAGTTTCCATACGCCCTCAGGGCTCTTCCCGATACCCTTGAGACGGAATGGGACAGCCCCGAATTCGCGGAATATAAAAATGCGTTCCCACCGGAGCACGCGGCCTCCAGGGGCGCTCTCCTCGCGCACGTCCAGGACCTGATGGCGCAGGATCTCAAGATCGCCTACCTCAAGAGCCTCCAGGGCTACTTATGGCAGCGTGGTTACGCCAACGGCGAGATCCGCGCGCCCTTGTTCCCAGACGTGCCCGCCAAGCTTAAG
Organism: Microdochium bolleyi; assembly: GCA_001566295.1. Taxonomy (NCBI): domain Eukaryota; kingdom Fungi; phylum Ascomycota; class Sordariomycetes; order Xylariales; family Microdochiaceae; genus Microdochium; species Microdochium bolleyi. The sequence continues at coordinate 2,147,364 of KQ964247.1, read as the reverse complement.
ACGTGGACGGATAACGGCGTCAAGGTCATGATCTACTCGTCGGGCTCCGTCCCCGCGCAGAAGTTACTGTTCAAGCACACGAGCAGCAGCCCGCCCGATCTGACGCCGCTCATCTCGGACTGGTTCGACACCGTCAATGCGGGGCTCAAGCAAAACAAGACCAGCTACGAGACGATCGCAGCCAAACACCCGGGCGTCGCTATCGGCGAATGGTTGTTCCTGAGTGACAACGTCCAAGAGGTCGATGCAGCCATTGCTGCCGGCATGCGAAGCTTGGTCGTCCAGCGACCTGGTAATGCGGCGCTGCCGACACAGGTCATCGAGCAGTATCCCGTGATAGAGTCGTTCGACCTGCTTGATGACCAGACGCTCACAGTCCATCATGCCGCCGTGCTCACTTAGTTAAAACCAGTGTGCAAGCAATGAGAAGTGATAAAATTGAAAACGGGCCCAAGGATCTCATACACGTTGTCATGTCTCAACCCGGTGCAACACAAATAAAGAGAAGTGCTATATGCGAAAAACTACGATGTCCCAGACTACGATCATGAAAGCTATTGTCACATCCGACATGTACACGCTTGCCTGGAGTGCCCGGCAACTATTGATCCAAATGCCGACTCAACCAAAATACAATGCTAATGCGAGTCAGCCGTCAAGAGCTGCATGTGCCGAGTAGCACGTGCCAGTTGCTTTGTGATATGCCAACTTGTGAGACTGTACTTCATTCTTCTGATATTTCACTACCGAGAGGTCCTCATGCTGACCTCCGATGACCACAGTCGATGCGATATCTTTCCTCATAGGCTTCATAGACAAACATATACTTACTGGGACTCCCCGAAGTAGCATCTCCTCAGACACCCGCATACCCAACAACCTCGATGCCCACGACATAAGACGTGGGAATATCAAACAGCTTATCGCCCACCCGCATTGAAACCCTCGGTTCCACGCGGACGAGGCACAGTAGACGACGGCGGGAGCAAGTAATGATTGGACGGGCGGCCCAAGGGCCTGGCCGCGATGGTTGCAGTCTCCCGGAGCAACTGACTCATTAGCTTGCTGACTGCCCCCCAGTGTTTTGACTGACTTTCCGAAGTTCCCGTCTAGACAATTGGCTGGCGTTAGGTTTTTGACTTTCACCCGGAGGAGGCGCGCTGCAGTCGATCTGGACCATCCGTCACACATACGTGTGCTCGAGTGGCCAGCTGGTCCCGTTCCAAGAAAACACCAGTAAATCAAAGATAAGCCTCGGAGTACTCCGGCACATGACAATGTGTAGGGCGACGAGGTCATCATCTAACAGAGACGTGGATCAGGCTTGGACATCATTGTGATTACTGATTATTCGAACACAATCGAGAAACTAGATCTCAGTTTGGGAAGGCTGTCACGTTGAGAATATCATATCTCTACTCTGGCGCTGTGGTCAACGTCGTGCTCTTATCTGACCTGTCGATGGGCAAGCAAGCGAGTGATCCTGTTCAGAGGGACTCGGTCGCTCAGGTAGCAGATCGACAGAGCATTACACAGAATCAGCCCACATGATAAGACAACCATTCGAAAGGTGACATCGGGCAGGAAGCAGAGGAAGATCTCGATCGCCCCGTCCCCTTCCTTCTTTCGGCCCACGAGCCGAGAGGATGTCCGATGATTACAATTCACAATCGCCAAGCAAGCCCGAAGAGTATGCCGTGCCATCCAGCTCTCGACAAGGAAGTGATTTGCAGGGTTTGCTCAGGCACTGCAATCACTATCAATAGCAGCTGTCCAATGTCCAATAGCCTGTCTGGAACATGGCGGAGGCATGCATCATCGAGGACCTCCTGTCGTCAGTGGTGGTGTGCTCTGGGCTACCACTCGTCACACTGCTGAGGATCGCCTGCCCATTGAAGGCTGGGCCCAAGACAAGATACCAGCTCGACAGTAGGGGATTGATCACAGTTGACAGAATTCTGATTCACCACGGGATAAACTTCCCGCTTCTCCCGCGACACATGGGTGGCCCACGCACGCCCAACAAAAAAGCAACAAGCACCTTGCTTGACGCCACTGCCACTGCGTCGACGACTCCGCCCCCGCATTCCGAGACAAGGGTGGTGAGTGGCCTTGCGTGCTCGAGTGTGGGTTCGAGGAATGGAGGTTCCCGATGTGCCCACGTACGGAGTCCTGCGTAGGCAACCCTACTGCTCGAGACAGGCCAATCTGGGGCACATCTGCCATGACTGCTCCCATTAACTATGGTCGATGCTGAGTGTCTTGGAGGCCCATCCCGTGTCTTTACCCGGCACATAGCAACCACCAGGGAACACGACCTCGCACGACTCGACAACCCTGCATCCCGTCTAATCCTGCTGACCATCACCATCATCTGCATGCACGCAGCCCCGACTCTGACGCAAGTCGAGCCCGCCCTGACGACAGGAAAACAAACATCTCTCCTGCGGCTCGACCTGCCGACGGATTTCTAGCCTGTGAATACCGCCCAACCTTGACAGAGGCTTGACTGGCCACAGAGGAAGGGCTGCTGAGACAGAGTGACGAAACCCCCTTCTTTTTCCTGAAGGCTGAGCCCATCTTCCCCAGCTTTGTCCACGGGCCAGTCTGTCCAGTTCTCTCCACACAGAGACATTCAGCCTGGCACGGCACACGCACCTTGGCGCCAGACTAACTAACGCACCCCGCAACGCTAGCTGCACAAAGGGGGAACCAGGACTGGCTGTTGTCTCTTCACTGCCACAGAGTCGTGCTTCAGCCGTGCACAAGCCGCGCGGCACGAGGTCATCGTTTGAAGAAATATCATCGGGGCTGTTCCACCGGTGCCCACCAACCCTTTGTACGAACAGGACCTGACGCCGAGCAAAATGGCGTCCAAGCCGCAAGCCACTGGCACGCCAGCGTTTGACAGAAATACGCGGGGTTCTGAAGTCGCGAGACTCTTCAAGGACCAAGTGGAGGGCAGGCATAGTGAGTGCGACTTTATCAACTCAGAGCAGTCATCGCAAGATACCGTTATCTGGGCGACTACGTCACAGGGTTGCTATTGTCCGGGACGGGACGGAGCTCCGCTTCCGTTAATTGTCGTGGGATTGGCACCAGCGCATCTACGCTGCAGATCTCTGGCCCACTCCAGATCCTCTCGGATGTCCTGTTGGCAGGGCCATTCATGTTTTCTTCGTTGTGTTTCATGTACATCATGGCTTCAAGCAGACCATCTCTGACAGTACGAGCGGAGTTGAATAGTTTTGATTACCGGGGTATCGCCCAACTCCCTTGGCGAGGCGACTGCATTTGCGCTGGCTGCTTCGAACCCAGGACTGCTAATCTTGGCCTCTCGAACAGCAGCCAAGGTCGAGACTGTAGCTGCGGCCGTCAGGAACCAATGCCCGTGGGTGGATGTGAAGACCGTGATCCTCGACCTGGCATCACAGGATGCTATTCGAAGCGCCGCAAACGAGGTCACCCGTCTGACTGACCACCTCGACTTGCTCATCAACAACGCTGGCATCAGTCTGAGCACGAGACGTTCGGCCCCCAATGGCCTTGAGCTTACGTTCGCGACCAACCATGTTGGGCCGTTCCTCCTGACGGACCTTCTGCTGCCGCTGCTTAGACGTGCGGCCAAGAGCCAGACCACGCATGGCATGACTCGCATCGTCAATTTGTCGAGCGCTGCCCATTACGTGTCCCCGTTCCGCTTCAGCGACCCCAGCTTCGAGGCAGACCGGCCACTTCCCCAAGACGAGGAACCTCGCAAAGGGCTCGAAGAGCACTTCTATGAGGTTCATGATGGATTTGCCGGGTGGTTGGCTTATGCTTCGAGCAAGACGGCCAATGTCTTGTTCACCGTTGCGTTGCAGGAGCGTCTTCGTTCCAATGGGATCGAATGCTTTTCTGTCGACCCTGGCAGTGAGTTGGGCGCTCTTTCAGATACTCTTCATGTCGTGCAGGTTCTTAATGTGCATCTTGACTTGTCCGCCGGCAGCGGTCGATTGCTTACTTTGTAAAACTCGTCTAGTTATTATGACAAATCTGGCGGATGACATGACCCCGAGTGCAGCGAAGGCTGTCACTAAGATGCCGAAGGACCTCTTCAAGTCCACCGACCAGGGTTGCGCGACCACCATTGTGGCGGCCCTTGATCCGCGTCTTGCCGGTAAGAGCATTACACATGCTGAAGATTGCGACTTCTTGGACACGGTTTTCCATAAGGTTGTGATGCTGACAGCGTGCTACCAGGGACGGATGCCGTATACCTTGCGGACTGTCGCAAGTCGCGGCCGGCGCGGCATGCAACCGACAAAGTTAAGGCCGAACGTCTTTGGAAAATGACAGGAGAGCTGACCGGCCAGGCGAGCCAGAGCAAATTGTAGAGACCATTGTCGTCCGTCGATGACCTGCCTAGCACGCGAATATTTGTTACCACTCTCTGAGTCTCTCTAGGCTGATGGAAAACCAACACGAGATCTGTGCGTTGTGGAAATCAAGTTCTGCTCGATTACGTGACTGGAACATCCTCACTAGAAGTATCAGGCGTTGCGCAGAATGACTGAAAAGTTATTTCGCGAACCGCCCGGGCGTAGTTCCGTCTTCTTGAAACTCGGCTTCTGCAGAACAAGATGTTTGCGTGTCCATAGATAGTAGACAAGCCGTTGTGTCAGCTTGCGATGAGTTCTCACATAGCCCAAACTAGTCATGATTGAACCCAACAGTTCCTCGTCCATATATCGAGAATTCGTGACACACGGGGCTGGGAGGACCATGAACAGGCTCGGGAATGAAGTTTTGAGATCTTGTGACTCGATGTCGTTTGGATCCTTTAAGAATTCGAGTGTCCTTCTAAGCATCTCGCCCCTGATAGCAGCATCTGGGACGAAGTTGAGAACAAGAGAGAGGCTGATGATGTCGAACACCTCTGCTCGAGATTTGGGAAGTGGCCGCTCCATGAAGTCTTGCTGTAGGATACCTTCTCCTTGGCTGTTCAGATCAATCCTTTCCATGTCGAAATGTCCGCTCTTCGAGCATTCATTTGTGACGCTCAGTGCACCGACCTCGAGCATACGCAAGCGGCCGTTTCCTTGGAACTCTTTGAGTGTCGCTGAGATGGGCTGCAGCCACTCCATGAGCACGCGTGAGCTGTCTCCTCCGCGATCAACACGTTGACCTTGGAGACTGGCCTGCTGGTATCTCTCTAGGCCACCGAGACCGGCGATTTCGGCGTCGATAGCAGTCTGCGCAGCATGGTCGCCCCTGGCAATGGCCTGGGCCTTCTTCTTTTCAAGGAGATGTAGTGAGTTAATCAGCGACTTGGTGGCCTTTCGCGATATGGACTTCTGCTTCTTCAGAGTCGGCGGGCGAGTGGAGGCCAGGCTTCGCATCGGCTGTTTCTTCTTGGCGGCCGTCATGATCCTGGCAGCATCTCAGGCTCCGATGGATTAAGGCGTGACTTCACTTGACCAAAGTTGACTGGTTTCCGTTCTCGACATACCCGACAGAACCCAGCATCAAGGTCTTCACTGAAGGGCCTGAGTACGCTACGAGAGCGTCAGGTCGATGGGAGGCGCACTGTCAGCTGGCAGGCAGCTGACCCGTCAGTGCCTGCGCCAGTGCTCCACTTCCTGAGACTTCAGCCGGGAAAATCAATCAGCCGAGCAAATTCCCCACCGACCCTAATCTGGTGCGCACCGATTCAGCAGCCCACCAAAAAGATTATCGAGAAAATTACCTGGCGCATGCTTCAGAGTTGCACTTGACCTCATTCACGCCCAACGACGACAGGACTTTTCGACAGTCAACGCCCACCAATACCGACAAAATGGCCCCCAAGACAAGCACGAAAGGTACATGAGACTCGAAGCCCCAGCAATCTCGACTGCTGCAACAATGGATTTCTCCCGGCGACGAAGCGGCAGGCTCGGCTGAGCATCGATTCTCGTTCGGGATGGAAATACCTGGAATGCAATCAGCAGCAGCAGATTTTGCGAGTTCTTCTAGGCAAGAGCGATTGCTGATGCATGATGTCGTGACGCAGGTGGTAAGCCCAAGGGCTCCAAGCAGGCCAACGCCGCCGCCAAGGCTGCGCTGAAGGGTGTAAGTTTGCGATCTCTAAAGTGCTGTGAGGAAAAGGTCTTCAGATGCTAACGATCACAACAGGGCAACTCCCACAAGACCCGCAAGGTCAGACTTAACACGTCTTTCCACCGCCCCAAGACTCTCCAGCTCTCGCGCGCCCCCAAGTACCACCGCAAGTCGATCCCCCACGATGTCCGCCTCGATGAGCACAAGGTCATCATCCACCCGCTCAACACCGAGAGCGCGATGAAGAAGATTGAGGAGAACAACACCCTCGTCTTCATCGTCGACATCAAGGCCAACAAGGCCCAGATCAAGCAGTCCCTCAAGAAGCTCTACGGCATCGACACCGTCAAGATCAACACCCTCATCCGGTACGTTCCGCTTAAGCTATCAACATTCTGTACACGAAACATCACTAACATTGTTATGTTCAGCCCTGACGGTACCAAGAAGGCCTACGCCCGCCTGACCGCCGATGTCGATGCTCTTGACATCGCCGCCACCAAGCTCAGCCTTGTTTAAGCTATTCTGACAATGTTGTTCCTGGGATGGGTCTGGTTACGGTAGTCACGTTGCTCTCGGAATGCGCCAAAGCACCGATTGAGCCGGACGATATGCATGAGAACGGCGTTTTGGGTTAGGCTTATGAGATCAATGGAAAAAGCAATTGAGATTTTGCCTCCCCTTCTCGGAATACCCTGCGGCTCGAATGTGACAGTGTGATATGCACTCCATTAGAGAGATGCGCCATCCTCTTCCCTGTCTAGCACTGGTGTCATGCATTTGAACGGGTACAAGCTGGAGTGCCAGTAATGTCTTGATAGTGCTCACGCGTAGTCGTACACAGTATCTGATAAACTCTAGTTTCGTTCACCGTCTGCACATTTCCACCCAGACTGAAAGCAACCGAGCCCCCCAACATTCGGTTCTGCCACAACGGCGTTGTGCCAGTCCGATCGCTTTCCGTCCCGAATGATGCTAAGATTTGCAGTGTTGTACAATCCTCCCACTCGATTCGTGCGTGATTTCTAGTTCCGCATGCCTTGTAGATGGGACATGGTCAATTTGCTCGCGTCGAGGAACCGCTCGGCGCAGTTGGCCATGCAGCTCTCCTCGGTTTTGTCGAGCTTACCACTCTTGATGTTGCCCGTGATGCACTTGGTAAAGCAGGTATCTGTGAGGGAGTGAACGGCTGTGGAAGGCGAGTGAGCGCGAGTTAGTCTTCGCAAACAATATAAGGTGCTTTCGAGACTGTTGCGCCCAGCTGGAGAGAGCCGGCGTCGTAGTGTGCCTGCTGCTACGCGTGCAACCGGTCTCACGGCGAGAATGCCTCGCTCCACGAGGTGGCGCAACGCTGGGACCTTCATAACGTACTGCTCTGTACTCGCGACTTCTGGGCTTCGTTGTTGAGGATCGTGCGCAGCTCGCTCTTGTCCTTCTCGTTGAGCCGCGCGAGGTCGGATTCGCTGATGGTAGTGTTGTCCATATTGCCTAGAGGTATCGGGCAGTCTGATGTTGGCAAGTGTGTAGACTTATGGTCAGTTGTCGTCGAGTGTGGTGCTACTGTCGTCGTTGTGCCCACCAAGGTCAACTTCGAACCTTTGAAAATCGTCACTGTTGACGTCCAGCCCACCAGGTACCACCGTCACTCTGCCCGCCTCCGTCATGCGCGGCACAAATTTCGAGCTTGGACGGAGCTTGGATGTGTCTTATCTAATCAGTCCATGACGGTGCTCCGTTGCACTTGGTCGCCCCGGGCCGTCGGGTACAGACAAGATCCGAGCACCAGGGTTTCTTCCGCCCCCTCCCAACAGAGACTCGACATTGCACCCGACAATGTAGAGCAATCTCAAAATTTGTCCACAACCTGCGGAACAGAGGCTACATCTATGATGGAAACTCAATTGCTCTGTGCTTGACGAGCATATTCTTGCAATGATGGCCGCAAGTATGCTCTTGCCCGTCCACATCCAGTGCCTTCGCAACCGCTGCCGGGCAAATCGGAAGTGGGCCAGCGAAACGGAAGCGGGAAGGCGAGCATGTTGCAAGGGGCAGAACCCTGGCAAAGGCTCCGATCGGCGCCCGGCGTCAAACTATTTCATATATCGCTCCTTGCCCCTCCAGCGACACAGTCCTCACGACCGGACTGGCCATACCTGCTCGCACCGACAAGGGGGATCTCTGATCACCACTCAAGAGTTCTTTCCTCGCTACCGCCGGCCTGATCAGACGCGATGGCTTCCAGGTCACGGATTGTGCCCGCCCTGCGGCGTTCTGCTGCTACCGCCGCGGCCCCCGGTGTTCGGCGCTGTGCCACGCGGGTAATAGTTGCCGCTACTCAGCAGCAAGCACAGCGCGGTGCAGAGATGCCACGACGATGTTTCGGCACGTCCCGCAAGTCGTGCGCAGCCTACACGACCGACAAGTATCCTTCGATCAAGCGTGATTCGCGCTTTGCGGAGCTGACTCCGGAGCATGTGGCCTTCTTCAAGGAGGTCCTGGGCAAAGACTCGTACGTGATCGATGGTGTCAACGCCGAGGTCAGCGTCGATGACATGGAGCCGTACAATGGTGACTGGATGCGCAAGTACCGCGGCCACTGCAAGCTCGTCCTCAAGCCCGGTTCGACGGAAGAGGTCAGCAAGATCCTAAAGTACTGCAACGACAACCTCCTCGCGGTCGTGCCGCAGGGTGGTAACACGGGTCTCGTCGGTGGCTCTGTGCCTGTCTTCGACGAGATCGTCATCAACACCAGCCGTCTCAACAAGATCCGGTCTTTTGACGATGTGAGCGGCATCCTCGTCGCCGACGCTGGCGTCGTGCTTGAGGTCGCCGACCAGTACCTCGCTGAGCGTGGTTACCTGTTCCCGCTTGACCTTGGCGCCAAGGGCTCTTGCCATATCGGCGGCAACGTGGCCACCAATGCTGGAGGTCTTCGCTTGCTGAGGTACGGAAGCTTACACGGCACCGTCCTTGGAATCGAGGCTGTCCTCCCCGACGGAACCATCCTCAAGGACCTGAGCACACTGCGAAAGGACAATACCGGTTATGATCTGAAGCAGCTCTTCATCGGTGGCGAGGGCACCATCGGCATGATCACCGCCATCTCCATCCACTGTCCGCAGCGTGCCAAGGCGAAGAACGTCGCTTTCCTGGGCGTCGACTCGTATGAGAAGATGCAGTCGGCCTTCCGCGAGGCCAAGGCGCAGCTCGGTGAGATCCTCTCGGCGTTCGAGATGATGGACGCGAGGTCACAGAACCTCGTGCACACCGTCCGGACAGATCTCAAGCGGCCGCTCGACGGCGAGCACCCTTTCTATTGCCTGATCGAGACGAGCGGATCCAACGCCGAACACGACACGGAGAAGCTCGAGACCTTCCTTGAGGACGTGATGGGCAAGGAGATCGTCACGGACGGCGTCGTCGCACAGGACGAGACGCAGATCAAGGCCCTCTGGGCGCAGCGCGAGAGCGTGCCCGAGTGCCTTGGCCACTGGGGCGGCGTGTACAAGTACGACCTCTCGATCCCGCTCAAGGACATGTACCGCCTCGTGGAGGAGACCAAGGCCAAGTTCGACGAGTCTGGGCTCATCGGCGAGACCGCCGAACACCCCGTCGTCGACGTCGTGGGCTACGGCCACATGGGCGACTCGAACCTGCACCTCAACGTCGCCGTGCGGCGATACGACGACCGCGTCGAGAAGATCCTCGAGCCATGGGTGTACGAGTGGGTGTCTGCCGTCAAGGGCAGCATCAGCGCCGAGCACGGTCTCGGCATCGCCAAGAAGAACTTCGTCGGCTACAGCCAGAGCGAGACCAAAATCAAGTTGATGAAGCAGATCAAGAACCTTTATGACCCCGTAAGTGGCGTGTCGCCTCCACTCTCACCTGGCGTTGAAACCTTGCTAACACGAATGTGCTCTCAGAACGGCATTATGAACCCGTACAAATATGTATAAGAAGATTTTACAGAGCAATACCGGAGATATATGTACATTAGAAGCCCAAAGAGACTTTCTTTTGCCATATACCACGTCTTGTCTAGCTGTGTGCTCATCCAGAGAACAACTTGTGAGTTGGATTAAGGACTACGAGAACACACCTCCATCACCCTCGTACTGCCACCGACCCGACAGACGACGTGCCCATGATCTGTGGACCATGACTCCTCCCAAAGGCTTGGCTGGTTTCGTCCAGAGATCATCTCGTACTTGACACCCTGCCCATCTTGGAATCAGGACGAAGCAAGCTTGGTCTTCTTACGGCCATCAGTCTGCAATTGCATGAAACTGTAGGCGCTGGAGGCATGGCCTCCCTTGCACGACTGTCAGAGGTTGAATACACCAGGGCGCAGCTCGGAGGATTTAGTGGACGAGGGTCTGTGTAAGTGGCATGTGGACCGGACCAATGATGGAAAACCTGGGGCAGGCATCCAGATCCCCATTTAATATGCCTCGTGATGTATGAAACAGAGTCTCAGACCCCAGCTGGGGTCTGCATAAGTTGAGCCAACACTGCCACACGCACTTGATTGGGACGCTATCCTTTGGTCAGACCACAACTGTCAAACCCACATTATGCACTATGCATTGCGTATGCTCAGTGGGCAATGGCGATGTTTCATAGAGAGGAGAGAGGAGCACTATCCAACGCAGCGGATAGAGGGCTCAGACCAATGTCGTTGCGAGCATGAATGACACGCGGATAGAGGCGACGAGCAGCACCATCTGAGACGACTAGGCTGGATAGATGAGGCGGGCCGGCGTCAAAGAAGGATTGAAAAGTCGCCCGTGAAAGCTGGAAGCTGGTATAAAGGAAGGGTGATGCACCACGCGCGCAGGCGACTCGCGAAGGACGCCAACGACCAACCCGTTCGTAGTGCGTGCGTGTCGCCTTGCCCTGGAGGTTCTGCTTGTTTCTTCGTCTCGCCCCAGAGGGATCGCAGATGCTGGTCATTGCCGTTTCCCCCCTCTTCGAACTCCTGCAGCTTCCCGTCACGACAACAGGCACACGTATTTTCCAGCGGCGCCCCTGTCGATCAGCATGCCTTGGTGGAACAAGCTCAAAGGAGGGTCTGGCCCAGCTGCCGAGGACCCTGCGAGTCAACAGCAGCAGCATACAAAGAGCCACGAGGAGCTTGCCGAGGAGGCCATGGCACAGCTGATGGCCTTGTCGCTGATCAAGCTCTGCGGCGACGAAGGCGGAGAGGCTGCGGGCAAGCCTCTTAGAGACGAAAAGATGCGGGAGGTGCCTGACGACAACAATGACGAATGCACGGCTGCAGCCCTGCCCGGCCCAGATGGCGGGGTCGCGCCAGTGGGCAGCGGCCTTGACGGCAACCACCCTAGATCGCCCAGCCAACCACTCAGGCTGGCAACAAACGAGGAAACCACCACCAAGGCAACCCCTGACACTACTTTGTGCATCACAGACGACCCCACGCCCGCCAGCAGCAACATTATTGTTGCCCAACCTGCCCGGAACAAGGCATCAACATCTCTCCAGATCAATACACAAGCTCGTGCCCCCGAGGCTTCAACTACAATCCCATCTGCTTCCTCTGCTTCCATCAGCAGCAGCAGCCCTAGCAGTAATAGCAGTACAAGCATCAGCGGTGGGCCTGATCTCCAACAACCCCAACTCGAGCACGACACCACCGAGTCTACACCAACCACACCGACAACTGTCGTCACAACCGCATCTTCCTCCTTCGACCGACGCTCGCGTGCCCTCAGCAGCGTCTCCATTGCCACCACATATTCCGACACTTGGAGCAGCCAGTCCCGAAGCTCCCGCACTTCCCTGCACCCATCCGATTGCGGGTCAAATTCCGCGAGTGTCACCCCTGGCTCCGCTCAGGGACCAGTCCAATCCCCTATCCCGTCGCCGTCTCCGTCATCTCAGCCTCGTCGCCCGCAGGCGTCGCCGAGATCGCGGAGGACTTGCAGCGCCCTCGTCAACCGGTCCCAGCCTGCACTGCATGCCGCTCGCGTCAACCGGGCTGCCACCATCTCTACCTCGACCCGGCCCAAGAAGGAGTCTCCGTCGACCCCTCCGGATCACCGCCCCCGGCAGTCGACTATTTCATCAGTCTCATCGAACGATTCCCAAGCGTCCGACCAGCCTCCGGGCTCGAACTTGACAAAGATGGACAACAAATGGATCAATGTGCAGCAGAAGACATTCACGAAATGGTAAGCTCGACCCACCAAGGGTGATCTGCGTCCTAGGTGCAAATGGTCATCGCTGACACAATTAACAGGCTCAACACAAAGATACAGCAGAGGGAGGTGGTTGTTAAGGATCTCGTCAAAGATCTGAGTGATGGTGTACGTCAGATTTCACCCACGAGATTCGTCTTCAAGTAGACAGCTGACTGATCATTGCTTTTCCAGGTTGTCCTGATCCATCTGCTTGAGTGCCTCTCCCAAGAATCATTAGGTCGCTACGCATCGAAACCGAAGCTCCGCGTCCAGAAATTCGAAAATGCCAACACCGCTCTCTTGTTCGTCAAGTCCAGGGGCATCCAGATGACCAATATTGGCGCGGAAGATGTCGTGGATGGTAATCGAAAGATCATCCTTGGCCTGATATGGACGCTCATTCTGCGCTTCACCATTAGCGACATCAATGAGGAGGGCATGACTGCAAAGGAGGGCCTGCTACTTTGGTGTCAACGCAAGACAGCTTGTTACGACGAGGTCGAGGTCCGCGACTTCAGCACCAGCTGGAATGACGGTCTCGCATTTTGTGCGCTGCTCGATATCCATAGGCCAGATCTGATCGACTACGATGCACTGGACAAGAGCGACCACCGCGGCAACATGCAGCTCGCCTTCGATATTGCGCACAAGGAAATTGGCATTCCGGACCTGCTCGATGTCGAAGATGTCTGCGACGTTGCAAAACCCGACGAGAGGAGTTTGATGACCTACATCGCGTACTGGTTCCACGCCTTCTCCCAGATGGAGAAGGTCGAGAATGCCGGAAGACGTGTGGAGAAGTTCGTGAACAACATGCAGGGCGCATGGGAGATGCAGAGTGCTTACGAGAAGAGGATGGCGGCTCTCTTGGCTCAGATAAGAGATCAGATTGAGGACTGGTCTGAGCCTAACTTTGAGGGGACTTACGTCGATGCCAAGCTGCAAGCAGCGGAATTTGCAGCCCACAAGAAGGGCAAGAAGCGGCAGTGGGTTGGCGAGAAGAGCGATCTGGCGACACTACTTGGCAACATCAAAACGAAGTTGGGCACTTACCGGCTTCGGCCCTACGAGCCTCCTGCGCACCTGGGGTTGGACGTCATGGATACAGAGTGGACAACGCTGACAAAGGCGGAGCAAAAGCACGGCCAGCTGATCAACGAGACCATCCGAGAGTAAGCATATCATTCGATGCCTCCGTTGCAGCCTGCATCTCAGCTAACCGTGTTACAGCATAAAAAACGCTCTACGGAGATCTTTTGCGGATAAGGCGAACGACTTTGCGCTCGCCTTGAACACGATGCAGATGGCTATCTCAGGGCTAGAGGGTGACGTCGAGGACCAGCTGCACCATGTCCGCAGGCTCCGGGACAACCTTCCACCTCTCGACGCCTTCTTGGAGAAGATCCGTGCCACTGACGAACAATGCCAAGAAGCAAACATTGAAGAGAATGACTTCACGACCTACACCTACGACGAGCTCACATACGAGCTCAGCCTAGTCAAGTCTTCAGTGCAGAAGAAGCTTGTCTTCCTCGAAAACCAAATGGTAGCGCGGGACATGACGAACCTGACGCCAATCCAGTTGGAGGAGTTCGAGTCGGTCTTCCGGCACTTTGACCGAGACGACTCGAACTCGCTGTCAGAGATTGAGTTCTCGGCCGCTTTGGCCTCTCTTGGTCTCGTCTTCAGTGAGGACGAGATGCACGATTACTTCCTTGATACCTCAAACGGACGTGACCGGGTGACATTCGAGCAGTTCATCCGTTTCATGGTCAGCGTCACGGAAGACCAAAACACTGCCGAGCAGGTATTCCAGTCTTTCCGCGAGGTCGCAGATGGCAAGCCTTACGTCACCGAGATGGATCTCCGCCATTCTCTTGTACCCGACGAGGTCATCGACAAGCTCATTGAGCTCGTCCCACCACATACCGGTCCAGATATGCAGCAAGACCGAGGCCAGCCTCAATACGACTACATCACCTTCATGGAGAAGCTCATGGGCAGCGATGGCGCATTGCAAGACTCTAGTAATGGCCGTTCAAGCCCAACCAAAAAGATCAACGGACACAGCTAGGTGGCGCTGCCACAACGCCTGACAGGCACATCCACACACACAAACCTCGATTTCACGACGCCCCACACCGCAATTTAATAGACACAATGCGGAATCGGCAAAGTCACTGTCTCTTACCCCTTCCCGCCACTTTCATTTCTCTCGACATATCCCCTATTTTGCATACACTGGCGCGGAAGATACACACAACATGGCTGTTCTCTTTGTACTTTGCATCATCAGGGGGGGCAGGCGCATTGGTTTCGAAACTGGCAGAGCGTCTCCATATTCTGTAGTAACCGCTTCTACGGAAATGAACATACTCCAGGGTCGCGCTGGAAAGCGATCCTGGCAAAGCACGGAACAAAGGGCAGGAATGTGTTATTGTACATAGCACGCACAGAATAGACACAGATGAATCATTATACCCCTCTCTGCACCGTGTTTGGCTTGCATGGACCGAGATATTGTATCTGCTGTGACTCTTGTATTCTATCGGCCAAGAGTGCGAGTCCATGCCTGCTCTATAATATTTGTTTCCAAGAAGTGCAACCCAGGACGCCAATCTTGTCACCAACCCCATCTACATGTACGTGACAGTCGAAAAACCCCAATTCCAATAATAAACGTCATGACCAAGGCCACCAGCACAGCGACGCGATCCAGCAGGGATTCTACTTTGGCTCTTCGAAAGCGTCCATGTCTTTTAGCGCACCAGCGAGCCGTCGGTAGTCGCGCAGCAGCTCGAGGACCTCGCCGAGCTTGAGATCTGTAGGGTTCTGGAGCTCCATGAATCTCTTGTTTGGAGGCCTGATCTTGGGCACGTCCTTGGGCGGGAGTGCCGCTGCAAGGTCTGGGAATGCCTGGTAGAAGAAGGGGTCGTGTTAGACACGGGTGTGAGTGCAACTTTGACGTTCTGACTGATGACTACTTACTGTTCCGAGATCTCCGCCATCACTCTCTTTAGCGGCCGCTTCCTTGATTGGCGGAGTGGATGGCGTCGTAGCCGGCCGCCCAAATCCTCGCATCATGCTCATACTAGCAATACGGTTCATTGGGTTAAGTGAGTTGCCCAGGTTGCGCATGGACTCGACCAGTGCCGGATTCGAGGCTGCCGCGGGCGAGCTGGCGGCGGGAGGGGTTGCAGGAATCGTCGGTGGTATCTTCTCCCTCGCTTCGTCTGCAAAGAACACCTTTTTGGAGCTGCTCGCGCTCCGCGCACTGCGGACACTATCTGTGCTGTGCTCGCGGGCAGGCTTCTTGCCACCCACCAGGGACAATACCCGATCCTCCCTGACGGAAGGCCGACGAGTACCGCTCACGTCCGCTTCTGCCATCTCATCATCCGGTGGCGGGGTGCCGATAAGCTTCCTGGCCTCGTCGAGCGTTCTTGGTATGACCAGCTCGCGACCACTGGCTGACGTGTCACGCAGCTTGCCAAGCAAGAACTTGTAACTATCTCCGAGACTGCTACCAATGGTCTTAATCCCTTGATCGGCTGTGTTGAAAAGTGTATCACTGGCAGTGCCGAAAGCTGTCGCAGGAGTCTGGATAAGCTCACTTAACCTCCGGCGCTGGATTGTTGATGTAGGTTTCGTCCCGTCCACCGTCTCGGAAGTCACAGCCACTGAACTTGTCGCTGTGGCCGAGATGCCCGGGGTGTACGCTGGTGGGAACGTGTCGGTCCTTGAGAGAGTCCCCGGTCCTTCACTCTTGGGGGGACCGGCTGCCATTTCGTCTGCCCGTAGACTTGTCAGATCTACATTTTCAAGGAACGTGATGGCGGCCTCCAGGTTGGTCAAGCAGTATGCCGCCTCTCCTTCTATCTTCTCTTCCCAGCGGAATCGCTGGATGAAACGCAAGTCGCTGATAACGTTGAGGGCTTCGGGAGGCATGGTGATCAGAGTGTATATGAGCATCGGCATGATCTCATCCGCAGAAGAGGATGGGTGGAAGGACGCCAACGTGTCGACAATGCTCTTGTGAGCAGCTTTTAGGTGGTTTAGCTTGCCCAGGGGATATCGCTTCTCGTGCATCGTGACGAGGTCTTTCCGAGCTTGCTCAAGATGCTGGCGTATCTCCGATACCCTCTTCTGTAGATCTTCTGGGTCGTCGCCATGCTCGCCCAGATCAATGCTCAGATCCACTGGCCCAATACCCACGAGATTGAGCGCTGCTGTCTTGGATCTGAGCTTATCGTCTTGCGCCTCGTCCTGCGTAGATCGGTGGCGGTATATCCGGTCGTAGATGCCTTCGCATAATCTCCGTTCCACTCCTTCCTCCAGCAGAGTCTTCTTCTGTTCAAGTGCTTTCCTCGCCCTCTTGCGCTCTGCAAGCTCGTCGGCGGTTACCATCTGCTGCTCTGCCTCTGAGGCTGGGGCCTGCTTTGACTTGTCCTTCCCGCTTAGTGACGCAGCTGCTCTCGCTCGTAAGATGCTTGCAGCCGAGGCTGTCCTCTGAGTGGTTGCCCGTGGCGGGGCATGCTCTCTATTCTGCCTGGAGGCGAGACTACGTATATGGGTTTGTATTAGGCCAGAGGCCATTTCGTAGAAGTCCTGAAATTTCCTTGACAGGTTGTCCATATTCGGTGGTGTCGGGTGGACTTTGGCAGACAGAGAATCGATGAAGCTATGAAAGCGGCGTCAGGAATCAATCTTTGGAGAGCTGAAGGCTGGCCACAACACACTTGTCTATCTTGCTGACGAGCTCTATGGGGATATCGTCCATGTCGATTGAGGCTCTCGAGAGCTCAGCATTGTCGTGGCCGTCGTCATCGTTGTCGTTGCCACTCTCGAAGGTGTCCTGCTTGGCTGTCCTTGCAGGCTCCTGGCTATCAACCGGATCCTGCGGGCCAGGACCGGTCTCTGCAGTGGCCGTAGACGCATCGGCGGAGAGCGGGTCTGAGGACTGGTGGCTATGCGATCTTTTAGGTTGTGCTGGGCGAGGAGCTGGGGCGGCAGGGGCCCTCTTGGAAGGTTGTGTCGTCATCGCGGCGGCCGAGGATCCAGAGCGATTCCGTCGGGTCAAGTTGGAGTGGGAGATGGGATCCCTCACAAAGCCAGGAGATGGGTTTGCCGCAATGGCATGAAGCTGGCGCAGCCGTGCTCAGGGCTCCCTGTCGCTCGATTTGAAGTTGGAGGAAGGTTGGAGAAGAGCGGACTCGGGGTCGGTACTGTGACCTGCAGCTGCCCCTCGTGCGCTCCGCGTGGAGCTAGGGCGAAACAGGCACAGGGGTTCAAGGTTCATGCCGTCCGCAGCCACTGAGGTTAGGATTGCATCTTTAGACAGACACACGAGGTTGTCGTTACTTGTTCCTGAGTCTAATTCCTTCCTGGTCTGCGGCCGCTGCAAACTGCAATCCAGTGCTCTCGGGCGCCTCGAGACCTGCTTCGGTGCGCAATGTATGTATGACCCGCCCAAGAAGAGACAGATGGTTGTCAGCTCGACATGCATGTTCCCAACCCCATTGTGGCATCTCGGCCCGTGACGACTCTGAGGACGGCGGGAGCTCTGGTGGAGCCTGCAGAGGCATCCCCAGACGCAACGCAACGCGCTATCGCACGCAGCTTGTCTTACACCTGCCTGCGATCGACGTCCCCTCCACAACGACAAACAACGGTGCAGGAGCTGGTGACGACACGTCGAGGCCGCTGGGTGCCCACGTGAACACCGGGGGAGCACTTGAGCTGGGGAAAGTCGGGGTCCAGGTCACTCACCTAGTACTGTAATCCGTACTGTAGGGGGGACCTGGCGGGAGCTGCCCCACATGCACCGCGGTCACCAGGACATCCACCGATCCGCGCGCCCCAGCCCGTGCTGCGCTTCCGTTGCCGGCCTCCCCCATCTCGCTGCCTGAAGCCGTGGCCGCCGGCTTGTCTCCGTCATCATCCTCACAACTGCCAACTCGCCCACTACCACCTCTCTTGCTTGCTGGCCAAGGGCTCTGTACGCCGGCGCCCTACTCCGTACATCTCTCGAATCTCCCGGCCGCAAATACAGAACTCGACAGGCCTATTACTCGTGCAGCCACGCCCAGACACTCGGCAGCAGCGAGGCTTCGACTTGCGACTCGCGACTCTAGCCGCCCACTCGCCACTGGCCGTTGCCCCCAGCAGTCTCCCAACAATAACAACAACAGCCTCACACGACTTCCCATCCACTGCTTGACGTCGACCTCATCCCCAAACAACTACAGACGCCAAATCGGAGTGTTGCACTTCCCAATCACCGGGCTGGTTACAACCCGGATCAGCCACGAGGCCCTCGTGACGTCGACGAACCCCCGTGCCAAGCGCGGCCCTGGCCGGACCATCCTTCAAGCGCCTGGTCATCCCATCACAATATGTTCTCAAGTCGCCCTCGGCCGTCCCTCGCCTGCCGGTCCGCCGGCCGGGTCACAGCTACACTGCTACTTTCCTTCCTCGCGTCGACTCCCACAGTTGCAAGCCTCGCCGAGCCGCTCTTCACTGACGCCACGCCCGTCCTCTCTCCGCTGCTCCCTGTTGAGCCACCACAGGCGGGCGAGCATACTCTAACCCTCCGTCACATATTTCACCATGGCACTCACCAGCACCCTGGTCTTCATCGGAGGCGAGATATCACAGAGCCCGAGGCAGAAATATGGCTATCACAGGAGGGAGACTACAAAGCAGAGCGCATCTCGGCGCTGAAGGCGAAGAGTCAGACGCACAAGATTGAGCGCCTACGAGACAGGCGGCCAAGTGTCATCGACCCCCTCGTCGCCCAGGCTCGGCAGGAGGGGTCCGTCTTTGTCAGCTCTCCCTCAGCCTGGGCTCTGGAGGATGTACCAGGGCCCGATGTGACGGACAAGAACACGATCCTGACCATGGCTCTCATCACATCCAATGCTTACGTGGAGAAGCCAGGGATGCCAGACTGGGATGAGGTCGGGGTTCCGTTCAACAAAACCGAGGATTTCGGGTGGGAGAGTGACGGGCTGCGCGGCCACATTTGGGGTGACGAGAACAACTCGACCATAGTCATCGGCCTCAAGGGCACATCCCTAGCAGTGTTTGATGGGGAAGGGACAACAACAAACGACAAGATCAACGACAACCTGTTTTTCAGCTGCTGTTGCGGGCAACAGGGGCAATGGACATACCACCAAGTTTGCGACTGCGCTACAGGCACCTATCAGTGTAACAACACTTGCGTCAGGAAAGCTCTGCTAGACGAGAACCGATACTACAAGGCAGCCCGCGAGTTGTACGCAAATGTCACAGAGCTGTACCCAGAAGCCAATATCTGGGTTGCCGGCCATTCGCTCGGAGGTGCCGTCAGCTCATTGCTCGGACTCACGTATGGTCTGCCAACAGTCACGTTCGAGGCAGTACCTGAAGCCATGGCGGCTGGCAGGCTGGGTCTCCCCATCCCACCACACGCCCACCCAATGTTCCACCAAACTCGCCAGTACACGGGCACTTACCACTTCGGCCACACTGCGGACCCTATCTACATCGGTACATGCAATGGCGCAACCGCTTCATGTTCGTACGCAGGCTATGCACTTGAATCTTCTTGTCACACTGGTTACGAGTGCACATACGATACTGTGGCAGACAAGGGCTGGCGTGTTGGAATCGGCACGCATAAGATCAGATCCGTGATCAACGACATTATCAGAGTCTATGACACAGTTCCCGAGTGCAACTCCACACCGGAGTGCAGAGACTGTGGCAAGTGGAAAATGTATGAGAGCAACAGTACATCTTCAACTACATCGTCGACTAGTTCAACGACCTCAAAGACAAGGACGCGCACGGCGACTTGTCAGACTCCCGGCTGGTGGTGAGTATTTTCATTTTATCATTTGAAGGTAACCTATCGTCACCGGCGTACTGACAATTCATGTAGGGGCTGCCTTGATGAGACCACTACGACGTCAACGACAACGACAACTACTAGTGCATCGACAAGCACGACCACTACTTGCAAGACGCCTGGCTGGTTTGGATGCAGAGATGAAACGACCACGACTAGTCGCCAACACACAAACACAGGGACTACTGTGACAGTAACTCCAACCTGCGAGACCCCCGGATGGTTTGGATGCAACGACCCCGCGGTCACAACTACCAACGCCAGCGGCGGGAGAAGCACGCCACCGATCACTTCGCCTCCCTCGACAACCACATCGAGCGCTGATAGTGTCCCGGAGCCCACGACGGCGAGCTCATGTGTGAGCCGAGCTTGGTATGGCGGTTGCAAAGAGTATGGCACGAACGAAGTTGGCGAGCTATGAACTGTACAAGATGACTTGCGTCGTTGATAGACGTATATAAATTACTTGACTTTCTTTCCGACGCTTTCCGAGCAGGCTTGCATTTATAGATCATAAACGAGAATTAATAGAGCAATACAACTCGTGGGCACATCCCCAATATCGGAAGTCGATAGCATGCCGTCTACCCATGGCGGTGTTGGGTTTGTTGCTTATCGTGTAGCCTAGAAAAGCCTCACAATTTCAGCTCACATTGACGTGAACCCATTCTTCCCACAGCTAGAAACTCGGCCGACCCGGAGGATCGACCCCTGTGGTGCCGTTCGCACACAGGGCGTATCTAAGCGTTATCGGCGCGGTGGTGGTGGGGCGGGGCCCTCCGAGAATCGCGGGGGAGGGGTGACCATGAACTTTTTTTTGTCTTTGGCGCGACCGGCTGGAACTTGCGGGTTGATGTCTTCCTTTGGGGGACACGACACGGTCAAATCTACAATCACTTCCCCTTGGCTTGCCCCTCGATACAGCACGCAAGTCAGACAGCGACAATGGGTCTTCAATCGCCTCTGCGGATCCTCCTCATCGGCAACGGTGGCCGAGAACACGCGATTGCGTGGAAACTGAGCCAGTCGCCGCTGGTTGAGTCCATAATCGCTGTGCCTGGCAACGGTGGTACTGCGACGTGCCCCAAGACGACCAACAACAGCTCAGTCTCGGCCGAGGACTTCCAAGGGCTCCTGAAGCTCGCCCGTGAGCAGAATGTCAATTTCGTGGTGCCCGGGCCCGAGGCACCTCTCGTCGCCGGAGCTGTCGACTTCTTCAAGCAGGCCGGCATCGACAGCTTCGGCCCCTCCATGGCGGCCGCTCAGATGGAGGGCAGCAAGACCATGTCCAAGGACTTCATGAAGAAGTACAACATCCCGACGGCGGCGTACGAGAACTTCACCGACTACGAAAAGGCCCGCCAGTACCTCGACAGCGTCACCCACAACGTCGTCATCAAGGCCAGCGGCCTGGCCGCGGGCAAGGGCGTCATTATCCCCGAGACAAAGGAGGAGGCGCAGAAGGCTCTCGAGAGCATCATGGTCGGCAAGGAGTTTGGATCTGCTGGCGATGAGGTTGTCATCGAGGAGTTCCTGAGCGGCGACGAGCTGAGCATCCTCACTTTCTGCGACGGCTACAGCTTCAAGTCCCTACCTCCGGCGCAGGACCACAAGAGGATCGGAGAGGGAGACACCGGGCTCAACACTGGCGGTATGGGCTGCTATGCGCCGACAAACATTGCGACACCTGAGCTGATTGCCCAGGTCGACCGCGACATCATTGGCCCCACGTTTGCCGGTTTCCGCAAGGAGGGCATGCCCTTCAAGGGTGTCCTCTTCACAGGCCTCATGATCACCTCGAAAGGTCCTAAGGTACTCGAGTACAACGTTCGATTCGGCGACCCGGAGACACAGACTGTCCTGCCTTTGCTATCGAAAGACACCGACCTTGCCAAGATCATGGTTGCTTGCGCTGAGGGCTACCTCGACTCAATCCCGATCACGATCGACAACAAGTTCAGTGCGACAGTCGTCGCTTCTGCCGGCGGCTACCCCGAATCATATGCCAAGGGCGACGAGATGACTGTGGCCAACCCACCGGAGGGCATCAACATCTTCCACGCTGGCACCAAGCTTGCCGATGGCAAGCTCCTGACCGCTGGCGGTCGCGTGATTGCTGCTAGTGCGACGGCTGAGGGTAGCCTGCGTGCTGCCGTGGACAAGGCCTACGAGGGCATCACCCTCATCCATTTCAAGGGCATGTACTACAGAAAGGACATTGCCCATCGCGCCTTCAGGCCAACAAAGGACACCAAGGAGGCCCTGACATACGCGCAGGCTGGTGTCAGCATCGACGCTGGCAACCAGCTCGTTGAGCGCATCAGGAAAGCTGTCCGCTCGACTGCGCGGGCTGGTGCCGACGCCGAGATCGGCGGTTTCGGAGGCGAGGTCGACCTTTCCAAGGCCGGATACTCTTCTGATGCTCCCATCATGGTTGGCGCCATCGATGGTGTAGGCACCAAGCTCATGATCGCCCAGGCGACCAACAACCACACGACTGTCGGCATCGACCTCGTCGCAATGAACGTTAACGACCTGGTCGTTCAGGGCGCCGAACCCGTCATGTTCCTTGACTACTTCGGCTGCAGCAAGTTGAACCCCGAGACGGCCGCTGCCTTCGTGGAGAGCGTGTCCGCCGGCTGCCGTGATGCCGGGTGCGCCCTTGTCGGAGGCGAGACGGCCGAGATGCCCGGCATGTACAAAGAGGACGACTACGACGCCGCGGGCGCAGCAATCGGTGTCATGTTGCCCAGCAACCGCCTGCCCAAGCACGATGCCATGGCCCCTGGCGACGTCCTGCTCGGCCTGGCCTCGTCCGGCGTGCATTCGAACGGCTTTTCGTTGGTCCGCCGGATCCTCGCGCGCGAGGAGCTCGACTACGCAAGCACCGCGCCCTGGGACACTTCCAAGACCGTAGGCGACTCCCTGCTCACCCCGACGCGCATCTACGTCAAGTCCATCCTCAAGAACCTCGCCGAGCTCAAGGGCCTCGCGCACATCACGGGCGGCGGCCTCACCGAGAACGTACCACGTATGCTGCCCGACAGCCTAGCCGCCGAGATCGACATCGCATCGTGGCAGCTCCCGCCGGTCTTCAAGTGGCTCAAGACCGCAGGTAACGTGCAGCCCAGCGAGCTGGCCCGGACGTTCAACACGGGCGTCGGCATGGTCGCAGTCGTGGCCGCGGCGGACGCGCAGAAGGTCGCGGACAAGTTCGCGGCCGCGGGCGAGAAGGTGTACACGATAGGCAAGCTAATCTCGCGGGAGTCAGGCGGCGAGGGCTGCGTGCTGAAGAACCTCGAGTCGTGGAACTAGAACTGTCAAAAATAGGAGATAGATATGGGGCAGGGAAAATCGCGATGGTGAAAAGGGCTGTCGTTGGATTGCATTTCATGGGTTTGCTATGGGAAGTTGTGGGCACAATTTTTGATGACATGTACTCTTGAGTTGAAATGCCAAAGTAAATCAGGATACCAGCAGATTCCTCCATGACCGACTGCTCTACAGATTAAAAATTCGAGCATTCTGTCCTTGAACCTCTCCCTGTGTAAGTGCTCTGGTGTTCCCTTGCGAGCCAATGACGTGGTGCAGTATGCATGGGTATCGGCCCCACCTCCGGCCCGGGGCAGCTTCTCCACTGCCATTTGGACCTCGGCGAGCTTGCGGTCCTCGCATGACATCCGACCTTGAACCCTGTCCTCCATCTCACTCATACGCAATCAAACGTGTTCATTGACTTGCAACCGACGAACTCACGACCATCTTCGCGTGCTGTCGAGCACAAGTCGGGCATCGTAATCACATCAGCCACGACCCACAAGCAGTAATCCAGGTGCCCAACATGCTCCTCATTGGACTCACAGGCTCCATAGCCACGGGCAAGTCGACGGTGTCGTCGATCCTTACGGCACCTCCCTATTCACTCCCCATCATCGATGCCGACGTGCTGGCACGCAAGGTCGTCGAGCCGGGCACACCCGGCTACGCCGCCATCGTCAAGTACTTTGGTCCGACTACGCCAGAGCTGCTCGTCCCGGCCTCGGACTCGATGCCGGAGCATGGTTCGAACGGCAAGGGGCGGCCGCTGAACCGCCCGGCTCTGGGCCGGCGCGTGTTCGGCGACAGCGAGGAGCGCAAGAAGGAGCGCGGCGTGCTCAACAGCATTATCCACCCGGCGGTGCGCAAGGAGATCTACACCTCCCTGCTGTGGTGCTACCTCAAGGGCCACTGGGCTGTCGTGCTCGACGTGCCGCTGCTGTTTGAGAGCGGGTTCGACCTCATGTCGGGAGTCGTGGTGACGGTTGCCGTGCGCGACCCGGAGGTGCAGATGCGCCGGCTCATGGACCGGGACGCGCACCTCACGAGAGAGGATGCGCAGAACAGGGTGCTCAGCCAGACGGACGTGCGGCTCAAGGCGCGGCGGTGCGAGGCCAGGGGCAAGGGGAGGGGCGTGGTGGTGTGGAACGACGGGTCGCGGGAGCAGCTCAAGGCCCAGATTGAGAAGGCGATTGCTGAGATCAAGGCTGGGAGTCCGTCATGGTGGAGCTGGCTGTGCCTGCTGGTGCCGCCGCTGGGGATTGCGTCGGGGGCGTGGACGTACTGGCATAATGTGGCGATCAATAGGCGGTGGAAGGAGCTGGAGCTCAGGGAGAAGGCGAAGCTCTGAACAATAGGCATTGGTGTGGTGGTCACGGCGATCGCGGACGCTGCAGTGGTTGGTGGTGTTCCGGTTGCTCGGGAGAAATGTTATGGCGTTTGGATCGTGGTAGGCGCAACCATGCACTCACGCAATTTTGGTCGTCCCATCAGCGACTGCCATTCACACGAGACAGAATTCAGGAATTCCCCATTTCGCCATCAAATCTCGCAGCTCTCCCCACGAAATCGTCCAGTCTGGCGCCCTTGTCGTTTTTGGGCTTTTGCTCCCTTATATTGGCTGCTTTTCTTGCTTTCGCAAAGACGCTGTAGGCTCGACTGTGCCCTGCCACCTCGACACTACTACACCAATATCCATGACCTCTGGTCTCTAAGCACGTGACAGTTACCACGCGGGGATACCGTGATCGCTACGTGGAGCCCCTGGCGACCGGAAGACTTCTCCCAGGGTTTCGGGTCTGGCCATTTCGCCCCAAGGTCACCTCACCTAGCACTCACGATGCCACCCAACTCTGCGATCGAGTGGATTGCCGGCGCCAACGTTCCGAAGCGCCGGAAGGCGAGGCGGCGGATTGTGGCCGAGTACGAGACCGACGACGACGACGACGAGGTCGAGTTCTTCGTCAAGACGAGAAAAAGGAAAGACAAGAAGAAACCGGACGACGCTGAGAAAGATGCCGACAAGAGTGAGGAGTCGGAGGAGAAATTGGAGAAGGAGACACCGCTAGCGCTCAAGTCCGCCCTGAAGCAGACAGAGACCTCGGAGTCTGCACAGAGCTCTGACAAGGAGGTCGAGACGAGCGGCAGCGAGCAGGGCGCCGCGCCGTCGCCAGAGGAGCACGTCAAGGACTTCGATCCCCAGTGCCCGTGCAAGAACTGCGTTAGGGCATACAGAGCGCTCCGTCGGACCCGCCTCCGCAAGGGCAAGAAGAGGGTCAGCTTCTCGGAGGACGAAGACATCGACGACTCCGACGATGACGATACCGTGCACAACTTCTTCAAATGGAACCAGGCAATGGAGGCAAAAAAGGCTCGCGACCAAGACGCCAAGGACTACCAAGAGTACCTGACTGAGAAGGCGAAGAAGGCAGAAGACGCGAAGAAAGCAGCTGAGAAGAAGGACGACGACCATAGTAAGGATTCGACGCCTGAGAAGTCTCAGAAGTCCAAGTCAAACAAGGGCAATGGCAAGGACAAAGGTAAAAAGCCAGACCCTTCCTCAGCCGAATCGACAGAAGCAAGCCACTCGGAGGCGACGACCGGGAAGGAGAGAACAGACGCTGATACCAGTGGAGATGAAAGTTCACAGAAAGAGAACAAGGACAAGTCTAAACCAAATGCGAAGGACAAGGACAAATCCTCATCCCCATCCTCGCAATCTGAGCCTGAGAAAGGAGCCGACACTTTCATCCTCGAGCTGCTGATGAAGAAGTTGCTCAAGCCGAAGAAGGATAAGGCAACAAAGACAAAGGAGAAGAAGAAGAAGGAAGAGGTACCCAAGGGGACCAAGGAGACCGACAACAGCCAGGAGAATACAAATCACCAACGCTCATTCGGTCATCCAGCTGCATTGTACGATCCTAACTGGCTGATGCCCCCCCAGTCCAACGTCATCCATGTGGAACACTCAATGGAGGCACCGAGTGATCCTCGACCAAACGCTTTCTTCGACAACAGGAACGGTGTCATGAGAGTGTACCATGGTTCATCGTTTGGCAATCCAACAGGAGCCCTCTACCACGGCCAGAACAATCCGATGGACAAGCCCGTGCCAAGTCCGAACCATAATCAGCAAAAATACCCTATTAGTGACGGATACAGCATGTACAACAGTGGGCAGTCCCACCCTCCTGCTCAATCTCAATATCCAGGCTATCCTCCGCCACAAAGCTCCGGCATGCCCCAACAGACTCAGAATGCGAACTCATGGTATCAAGGCCAGGGCACCACGGTCGTCCCTGGTCCGCGGGAAAGTCCATCTACTCAGCGTTCTCGAGTAGCACCGCAATTCACCTACAGCTCTAAGATCTTTGAGGAAGCCGAACGACAGTATGGTAGCCCTGCTCCTCAGGCTCAGTCTCCGTGGCAAAGCCAGCAAGCGGCCAAACCACAAGTGTTTCATAGCAGTGTTTATACTGGAAATCCTTATGCCACTGCTAAGAGTTCTGAGTTTGACCCGACCTACTTTAATTCTCAGAACCGGAGTAACGGTAATGGTCAGCGACCATGGGGAGTTCAGGACGCCCATGCCGCTGCACACAGACTATCAAACACACCCGTCGCAGGTACAGGTAACCAGAATACTTCTTTTGGTCCTTCGAGCAAACCCAACGATCTGCTCGCCCAGATGGCTCAGGAAGAAGCAGAGTTCAAAGCTAGGCAGCAGCGCACGTATGGAATGGGATTATCAGGATGGACTCCCACGCAACCTCAACATATTGCCAATGCAGGTGTGCAAGGAGGCAACATGACCAACAACCAGGTCAATAATGAATGGTCGACTGCGACGGGAGATGTGTCAGCACCCAGCGTTCCACAGGCTTCCCTCAACACCAACAACACCAACTGTAGTTCAGTCCCGAGCAAAAATGATGCGAACACTGACTACACCTGGAACAACAATGATAATAACCACAACAACGAGAACACTGCAAACAATACTCAGAGCGCAGGCGACTGGGACAAAAGTGCTCCCGCGAACACCTCACCGTCTTGGAACGGCAACAGCAGCAACAACAACATGAACTACACCGACAGCAGTACACAGCAGGTGGACAGCTGGAACACCGCCAATAGTAGTACCCAACAGACGGACAACTGGAACACCGACAACCCCACGAACGGCAACGGAACTGGAGCCAACACTTCTCCTAACAATGGGCCGGGAGCCTACCCCAACTCTCCCAACAAAGCCACTTGGGGTTCTGCAACTAACAATGGAAACACGGGAGGCCAACATTCAGGGCAAGAATGGCAGGACACCAGCGTGGCGCAGAGCACCAACGGATTTTGGGACAGTGGTGACGCTGATGCCCAGAAGGCGCCGGCGGCTCAGGTTGCCACTAGCTGGTAATTCTTGTCAGTCCAGTGATGATTGTACGCCATGCGTCTTGTCGTGGTAGTGCTGCGTCTTGTGCGGGCTTTCACTATGCTTGATATCTTCAATAGAGACTGTCACAAATACATGTATCTGCTTGTCACGGTGAATCGGACATGGCGATTACTATGGTCCCATTCGATCATTCTTAGTAAATGTTGTGTTCACGAAAAGAAATAAGTCATGTCAGAAGGCATATCGTTTCGAAAAAATGTCTTTCAAGTCTACCACGATGATGATGAAGAGCGGAGTTGATTGCATTATTTGGCAGAAGAACACATAACACAGACTACCAACGAGACGACCCAGTGAAGCAAAAGCTGCACCCATCATTTCCATTGCTCACAGAAACCGTCCTAAGGCCTTTTCGTGCCTTTGACCGAAACCAACATGACCCACGAGGGCGCACTCTCAACACAACGAGAAGAAAACGGCGACTTCGTTTCACGAGGTCAACAACGGGGGACAACGGCCTACTCGTCGTCAGACTCGTCCTCCTCGGCCTCCTCGAGCCACTGGATGAACGGCTTCGCCGCGGTGCGAATCTTCTTGTTGGTGGCAGGCTCAGTGTACTTCTTGCTGCCCTTGGTGCCCCACTTGGTAATGACCTCCTCCTCAGCGAGGTCCTTGTCGTAGACCTGGTGTAGAACCTTGGTGACCTTATCGCTGGTCAGGAAACCAGGCTCCTCCTTGTCAAGGTGGGCGAGCAGGCGCTCGATACCACCAAGGAACGCCTTCTGGTGACGCTCAGAGGTGATGATCTGTTTGCGGAATGTCAGGTGGTGCTCAAAATAATGGCGAGGATATAAGACTTACCTGCTTGAGAAGCCCAGCGCGCTTAGGAAGCTGAGCGACAACGTTCTGGTCGAACAGCGTCTGCACAAGGACCAGAAGGGTACGGTGCTTGCCCTCAATGCCAAGCTCCTTGGCCTTGACGTAGACGTCGACATCGTCGACCTTGTCAACGCCACCCTTATTCTTGACCTCCTCAAGGATCCAGTCACCAAGAGTGTCGTAGACTGTGTTGCCACCGCCCTCCGCGTCCTCCTCCTCGTCCTCGCCGCCAGCATCACCAAGGACGAGCTTCTTACGAAACTCGTCTGGGAGCTGACTCTGGCGGGCCTTGACGGCCTTCTCGGACATGTCTACTGCCCATTCATCGTCCTTGACCTCGGTGGGGGCATCAAGGACCTGAGCGTCGGCGTTAATTCTGCGGGTGAACTCGTCGTCACTGCCAACATCATCATCGTCCTCCTCATCATTCTTGCCGCCGTTCTCGTTGGAGCCGTTCTCGGAGCCCTCGTCGCCACCGCTGCCGTCACCATTCTCCTTGCCTCCGTTCTGAAGGGCCTGTTGCTTAGCCTTGCGAGCAGCTTTGCGCTCGGCCTTGTCCTTCTTGCCGCCCTTCTTGGAAGGCTGGTTCTTGATGATGTAGCCGCTCAACTTGTGGCGAAGGTCGACATCGGTGCGCTGGCCACAGGCCTTGCAGTCGAGGATAATGTTGCCGTCCTTGATGTTGACGTCGGTCTCAGGGTTCTTGCACTTTCTGCAGAGAACGAACTTGTTGATGAAGCCATCGAGGTAGTCCTGAAGCTTAGTTGCGTCATGAGCGCCGTTGATGATCCAACGGTCGTCAGCGGGATCGATGTTGGTCTGAGCCCCAAGCTCGAAACCGAAGTACTTGATGACATAGGCAGGAGGGCGGGCCAAAGACTGGGCGACGCTGCTCAAGTTGACGACGACGGTCTTGATGCCGTTACCTTTGCCTTCAATCTTGGTCTGCAGCTTCTCCATCTTGTAGCGGTAGAAGGCGTCGGTGACATCGCGACGAACGTTGACGGTAGCCATGATTGCGGTATTGTTTTGAGCCGATCAGCTCAGCGTGGCGTGGTATAGATGGCTTTCTGGTGATCTGCTATTGTGCAGGTCGAGAGACGGACTCTTTGAGTAGAGGACGAAGGGGCACAGCAGGCGAGAATAGGCTGATTGTGGAGAAACAAGACGAGGTGCTTGGTGCTGGTGGGACGGCCGGGCTTGACGTTAGTAGAGGGGATGGTCCTTGGAGAACATAGAGGAAGCTATAGATGTATGACGGGCGTTGGAATGCATGAACTCGAAGACGAGATGCTCGCGACGTGATTCAGCCGATGGAACTGATGTTGGGACTGGAGGGTTTCCGCGGTATGCGAAATGACTGGAGCGTCAATGGGGGGAGGTGTCTAAGCACAGCGGACTGGTCGTAAAGATACATAAACAGCAGTGTGATCTGGCCGGATATGTGGATGGGTCGTTCAGAGTCCGAGGACTGTTGAAGAGGATGGCGAACCACGAGAGCGGATGACACGACGATGCTGACGAAGTGCGCGCGGCGGGTGGTGGGTTTTGTTTCTCAAGACGAAGCCTGTGATCAGATGGGGCAATAAGCAACTCGTTCAGACGGGTTGCTGAGGTTTGCCTTTGTCTGGCGAAGCCGAAGGATGTGGTTGTGCAATGGCAGGTGGTTGCTATGGTTGAGAAAGCGAGACTGGTTGCCGTCGTGGGATGTTGTGGCAGAAGAGCGCAGTGCAGGGCAGGGCAGGCAGCACGCAAAGAAGTGGGGAGGAGGGGAAAACGAGGGGGCCCAGAGAAAATTTGGAAGCGACGAATCGCCGTGGTGAGACGACGTCTAGGCCGGGCTAGCAGCGCCGTGATCCGTACATTCCATCCATTCCTCCGCTGCCTGACAGCACAAAATGCATCTAGAACAACCTAGCTCGGACACTGCGGGCGCTGCCTCCCATGTGTGCGGAATAGTGGCATCCTGTGGGCCTCCTGTGCCAGACGAGCCAGACTTCGTGCAACCCTGCAGTCATCACAAACTATGAATCCTGACCATTGCTTCGTCCTGCCGGAAGGCCGTGAAATATGAACACGTCTCGCGGGAGTGAGACGAGGGCCTTCCGTACACATCCCGGGACAGATACAATGTACCTTGTGTTCCGTGCGACTCAAGACGTGGACCTCAAGGTACGGAGGCTACTTAGGTCTCAGGTAGGGGCACGGCGTGGACAGGATTGGTGTTACACCGCGGCTGCAACTCCTGTGCCAGCTTTTCCGGCGGCTGGGCCCAGGTCACGACGTGGACGCATAAAGCAAACGCCACCAACACATAGTCCATAGGACAGCTAGAATGAATCCACTGGGCAATGAAAGTGCTGGACGGCTTTCTTTAGCTTAGGATAATCACAAATGTGGA
Organism: Microdochium bolleyi; assembly: GCA_001566295.1. NCBI lineage: Eukaryota > Fungi > Ascomycota > Sordariomycetes > Xylariales > Microdochiaceae > Microdochium > Microdochium bolleyi. The sequence continues at coordinate 2,116,201 of KQ964247.1, read as the reverse complement.
TAGCACGCCGAGCAAGCATTGTATTGTCTTGTCAAGCTGAGCCGGGCTTGCCGGACACCATGTAGTGTGGAGCTGCGGAAGCTGCCTTGGTGAGGCGACCCTGGGGCCCGTGATGGATACTCCTGCTCGGCTCGTCTCTGCCACAGCACATCTCCTGCTTGCTGTTGACTGGCTGTGCATCGCATGCAAGCCCGAGAAAACCCCAGAGCCCGTAACAAGCAAATATGAAACCCCAAACAAAGAAAGCTAATGATTATTGGAACATTGTTCCGGGTATAATAGTACGTGGAGACGAAAAGAGGAAAGAGCACTCTCCGAGTCTGGCTGATTTCCAATGACAGTGTCAGCTACTCGCGCCATCCTTTTCATGCTGTGGTGGTTGTAAGCCGGCGTTCTGCGCGACCTGCTTCCAGATTCCAAGTTCTCGGTACACGCGCTCGCATTCCTGCTTGAGCTTGTCGTTGGAGGAACTCAGCTCCTCGATGGCTTGTTCTGTCAGGAGCTTCTCCAGGGTCCATTTCTCGAGATTCTGAGCTTCGTTATCTCTCAGTTGTGTGATGTAGGCCACTGTACGCTGCAAGATAGAGCCTTTGTTCTTCTCACAGCCTGGGACTATCTTGGCGAGCTCGTTGATGCCCTCATTGATGGTTTCACGTCGTCGTCGTTCGACTACGGCGGCAAATATTAGCTCGATAAGCAATAATTATGCAGGATTTCGATCTGTCGCGACGCACCTTCTTTGTGGTTATCTTTCCTGAGCTTGTGCCATTCTTCCGAGCCCACCGCGGGCTTGGGAAGAAGACTACCAGAGTATGGGGAATGGCTGGGTCTCACTCCGTTCTGTGGAGATGGCTGCGACAACGATGCTGCACTTGAGTTCCTCCTTGGCAGTCCATCGGCATGCATCAGGTCGTTTGTACTGAATGCAGAATCGTGATGGTGCTCGGGTTCAGGGTCTGTATGAGCTGCAAACGTCTCATCCGTGCTCGGCGGGATGTGAATTGTGGGATACAGAGTACCCAGCGCGGGAGTTGCTGTGCCCGATACATTGGAGTCCGGGTGGTCGGCAGCGGCTTGCTGTAGCGCGCTGAAGTCGGCATTCACGTTCGCTGCTTGGGCAGCAGCTTGGGCAGCCTCCACGGCACTCTCGACGTACGCGGCGGAAGCAGGGTCGGGCGCGCTCATTGCGGCAGCGGCACCACCACGTTTTGACCTGCGAGACTCTGGCGAGGAGTCTGGGCCAGTACGCTTGCGCTTCTGTGTTGGGCTCGTAGGTGATGTCGAGTATTCCGCATGCTCGGCCACTGCGTCCGCAGCCATCGCTACGAGATGCTCTCGATTAATGTGCGTCAAAGGCTCCAGCAGCGACTCTGCCTGAGCATAGCTGTGTGAGTCCATCGCGACTTGTGTGGGTGTGTCGTCCGAGCCTGGGCTGTTTCTATCATGGAAGCTGTGGTAGAAGCGACTTGCGCAAGACGGGCTTTGAGCCCGGATCGACCTCACTGTGAAGCGCGGAAGTTAGTATCGGCCCGGCCGAAACACATCTTCACAGATGGAGTGCAGAGTGATGAACGAGCATGGGCGAGTAGTGCCAGTGCGGTAGCTGCCCTGCACGACGACAGATCCTGGTCTGGGTAGCTAACTGACGCTTCGCAGGGTCACGCAGCTATGATCGCCGACTTGTCCTTCACGAGCCATGCTGACTGACAGACTGGAACGGCAACAAGTGGCAGGATACATGAAGTGATCATGCCATGGGTATGCCAGATGTGCCGGCAGCATGTCATGACATCAGGAACCGCAGAAGGGTGCGCGATGATGGCTGGCAGCGACGACGTGGCTGTGCGTGCGTGCATGCGTGAGATCGTAGGTGCGCAGCGTCTGATTGCGGACTTGGACCCATCGAAGTATTGCGCGCAGCATTGACAGACCAGTCGCGCAATGGAGAGATGCGTGATTGACTGGACTGGAGCTTGCGGGGAGCGATGCGGACAGTAGGAGAGCTGGGCCAATACTCACGATGTGATCAGGTGATCTGGCGGGCTGTTCACGTGTTCGCGCGGGTACGGAGCCAAGTCGGTCCCAGATATCAATCAGGGACGCGTCGACGGACCGGCTGTACCTGGTGCTGGACAAAAGCAAATCGAAGCCCCCAGAGACTCCAGGGCTTTCGAAGCGGGTTGCAGGACAAGTTCTGAAGGGACCAGTTCCGGGACGGCAACGGACGATCTTGTATTCGTCGAATCGGACTATTCCTGGCGGCGGGCGTCGTCGACGAGGCGGGAGTGTCACGGGTTTTGGGACGGAGCGGATGGGCTTGGTCAGCTGAGAAGAGGGCCTGGTCGTGTCCGATGTGGAGGGGGGACTCGAGGATCCATGGGGGGGACAAGCAGTGCGAAGATCTGGGGCTTTGGACTGTACTGCACTGACCTCTCCCGCACTTGCCCTTTGTCTGTGTTGCACGCCACTGGGCAGCCTTTCCTCATCCCACACACCACCTCCCAGCTCTGAGACGATGCCTAGGCCTCCAGCACCACTTCCTGCTGCAGCCTCGCCGGTAGATGGGTGGTCATGTGCTCTGCGCATGGCTGCCGCTCTCCCTCCTGCGTACTCGTCCTGTGCATCACGAGGGGCTGACTGACACTGAGACCACGGCTCTTCCAACGTGCCACGGCCAGGGTCCATCCGTGGCTTGGTGTATGCAACCTCAAGCACACTTGTACTCCGCAGCCCTGTCCGCTCTTGACTCGGTGCTGCTGCAGCCAAGCATACCTTCGGCTTCCATTCAGGATCCCGTGCAAGTTCCAGCGGAGTGGGCGGCAGCTGGTCAGTCATGAGAAGCCTGTCCGTCAACAACAGAGACCCCATAAATCACCCACAATCGTCTAGACCATTTCCTTGTCAAGTCAACACTGACAGCGTAGTAACCACTTTGCCATCGCCATGCTGATGCCTGGGAATGATCCGGTTGGTTGGCCTACGGGACAGCTGCAGCTATGGATGGCGACCCTTGTCAATGCCCAGGCATGCGTCCTCACTCACTTGCACCTGCAGCAAGCGAGCAGGGATACGGAGTACAGACTGTCCTTTTATGGCAGCTATGTGTGATCGCGCCAACAATCACAAACTATTGATTCAAAGGTACAGCTCGGGGGTCTTGCTCAGATTGCGCTTTTTGCACTTCTCAAGACGAGCACGACGCTGGAGAAGCACTACCTGAGAAGTTGAAACTGGCTCTGGCCGGACTGACTGCGTGCGCAACGAAGCTAGGCTCTGCTTTGAACGACGTCTGTCCTCAGCACACCACGTAATAGCTGCACGACTGGAGGAGTTGTGCCGCTTCACTTCCACTAGATACCTTGTTTTGAGAGAGAGTGCCCTCCGGCCGGGCCGGCATTCGGAGGATAATCACGGCAAAGCCCCCGGCGCCCCCCCCCCCCCGGCCGCGGCCTGCAGGTGGGGCGGCACATGGCTCCTTCCCCAGGGCGTCGACGTCAACGCCCAAGCTCGAAGTTGGGGATAAGGACCAACTCAATCTCCAACACCGACACCTCAACCCTCGAACTTTAGATATCTCGCACTTCAACATGGCAGACCACAGCGCTCCAAAGCTCGACCACGAGAACCACCTCCTGCTCGAACAGCCCTTGCTGCGGCTTCCCTATGAGCTGCTCCGCAAGAACCTCCGCCTTGCCCACTATGAGGTCGAGAAGGAGGGTGCCCACATCAAGAACGCCCTCAAGGACACAGCCACCGGCTGCGTCAACGGACGGGCCTCGCAGCAGGATGTCCTCAACAGCCTCGACACCATGATCGCCCGCATGCGCGGCGTCAAGCGCAAGCTTATTGCCTTCTCGGAGGAGGAGACCAGGCTCCACCGCCACGAGGAAGCCCGCGTCCGCCACCTCGCCGAGCTCTATAGCATCCATAGCGTCGAGGACGTAAAATACGACGTGTGGAGCCGCATTCGCCTTGACCGCTTGCTCGTCGATTATCTCCTGCGCCACGGCCACAACGAGAGCGCCCGGGCCCTTGCCGAGGAGAAGAACATCGAACTCCTTGCCGACGTCGAGACGTTTGAGCAAATGAGCAGGATCCGAAAGAGCCTCTTGAACAGGAGCGTGGCCGAGGCCCTCGCCTGGTGCACAGCGGGCGATACCAAGAAGGAGCTGCGCAAGATCAATGTGAGTCTGCAGCAATGTAGTGCTCGTCTGGCGCTGTTACTAACCAACATCATTTTCCCGACTTGCAGAGCAATCTCGAATTCATGCTTCGATACCAGCAATACATCGAACTCGTCCGCACGCGATCCCGAACACGGCCAAACGAAGCTCTGAACCACGCGCGGAAGTACCTTATGCCACACAAGGACACGTACCACAAAGAAGTCCTAAGGGCTTGCGGCATGCTCGCCGTGACCCCATCCTCCGCGCCCCGGGCCTACGCAGACCTGTACTCAGACGACCGATGGCGTGTGCTCGCTGACCTTTTCACAACAACGCACAACAATCTGCTCTCTCTTCCCTCGATCCCGCTACTGCACGTCGCCCTGTCCTCAGGCTTGTCTGCACTCAAGACGCCCGCCTGCCACAGCACGACACACGCAGCCTCGACGGCCGCGCCGCCAAGCCACGCCACTTCCTTGTCGCTTGCTACGAGCGTGTGTCCAATATGCAGCACCGAGCTCAACGAGCTTGCCCGCAATGTGCCCTACGCGTTCCACAGCAAGAGTCACGTCGAGCATGACCTGCTGCTGCTCCCTAATGACCGCGCCTACGGGAAGGCCCGGCTCGACGAGTACGCCAGAAAAGCCGGACTAGCCGACGATCAGGTCAAGGACCTACGGACCGGCGATGTGTTTGATGTGGATAGGCTTAAGAAGGTGTATATCACATAAAGAGGACGCCGATAGCCTGGACGGGCATGTCCTCGATTAACTTTACAAATCTCCTGTATTTCGTTAGCGCTCCACTACAGTCTTTATTCTTATGGCCCACGGTTCACCGGTTAGCTTTGGCGTTACTGTACAATGGCGTTCGAAGTAGGGGCTGCGAACTGCAGCAACCCTCACAACCAGCACCGCTATTATTGTTATTGGGGAATATTTCACGGTTCCCATGCTTCAAGGTCACATTTTTCGGAGTATGGAGATTGGCGCTGGTTGCAGTCACGCTTTTGAACTTGCCATGGGATAACAGAACTAGCGTAGCACATATCTAAGCCGGGTTTCCCACACGGAAGTGCTTAGCTTCCGCTTACATTTCGGCAGCCCTCGTAAGATGGCGAGCGAAGCCTTCAACACGTGCGATGATTGTGGCATAAATACCTGTTGGACCCAAATTATAGAGTAGGAGCATGTGCAACAATACACTATGTACACTTCCGCGACACCGAGGCAGTGGAGAGCGCCCACGATATAAGAATTCGCTTTATAGCCAAGTACTAATCCTCGCCACCATGGCGAACAAACATGCCCCTCTGCAAGCTTCAAAGCCAAGAAGCACACATGATCGAAGCCCCCTTGCGCCAATAGTACAATAGAGAAGACTAACATATACATCGATGGGTGATGGCCGTGCTGCCACGAGATGGGGCTTGCCTCAGCCCTGGAAGATCATGTTGTGGTGGTTGCATGCCTGGAGAATCAAGATATAGACAGCGTCTGAATGAGCTTCTATCAAGCCATCCCTCCAGGCTTTCCAGGTTCTTCAGTAAGTATCATCTCGCAAGATAGTATTGCTGAGAATTCTTTGTACGAACTCCATACCAGGCCTGTAAGTCAGGGGGTTTGGCTGTGGTTTCGGTTCCCAAGGTGGTTGTGTGTAACTTGACTGGCTTTGGAGGGGGTTTGGTAGACCCGGCGGGGGTTCACCATAAAAGGGACGCGGAGAAGATTGACGCATCAGATACTGATCCTCGTGTGAATCGGGAACATGAGTTTTTGATCCGTGATTATTCTTGCGGTAGTGCGTCGCGCGGGTTGTTGGTCCTGTCGGTTGTGGGTGATGCTAGCTCATCGCGAACCGACCAAAAACGCCGCCACCTCCACCGGGCGTCATGGGTCCCATTCCTGTCATGCCGTTGGTGTTGTGTGATTGCCCTCCTGGCGTGCTGGCGAGCCCAGCATTGCCCGTGCTTGGTGTGCTCGGACCTGCATTGTTGCCTGTCCCGTTCATGCTAGACGGCGGTGTGTTCTCGACGCCAGCTCCGAGGTGTGCTGCTATGGGCATCTCTAGGCCGGAGAACCCAAGCCCCCAGATCTTACCAATATGGTCATCGGGGATCTCGCCGTCGTAGATGCGCTCTTTGAGCGCGAAGAAGACTTTGCCCGTAAGAAGGCTGTCGGAGCCGGCCTGATGTGCTATTCCAACTCTCTTGATCTTCAAGGCGTCGGCGGTGCTTTCCAGACCTGACTTCTGCTCGAATTTCTGGAAGATCTCGACTAGCCCAGGGTTAGGAGTCACCAAGCCATTGGCGTGGAGCTTGACAGCGTATTTCATCAGGTGCTTGACATCATAAACCGAAGGGAACCACTTTTTCAATATACTGTCGAACTCGAACTCGTCCTTGGGCAGTTTGTCGTCGTTGAGCAGCTTTGTGAGGTACCCAAAGTCGTAGCCACCGTGGAAGGACAGCCACTTTATCTGAGGGAAGCAGACGAGGCCGGAGGGAATCAAGAGCGCGGCGAATTTGTTTGGGTCTATGCCGTCACGCTCCATCGCGTTGAAGTCGATGCCGGCCTCCTTCAAAGAGTCGATGGACGCCTGATTGAACATATCATCCTGAAGTGAGAACTTGAAGTTGAATTGCCAGGTCTGGGGCACGGGGCCATGACGCTTGCTTTGTGTGTGGCCGTCTGACGGGTGCGGCCTTTCTGGTGGTGTCTCGCCCTTCTCGTTGAACAGGCTGATGCCAATCTGAATAACTTTCAGCAGATCGACATTGACTCGGAGGCATTGATAGTGGTAATCGCTCTTGCCCCGGAAGTTGCCCATTGGCCTGCCGACAATACCAGGGAACTCGGTATCCTGTCGGGGGAGGAAGAAAGGTCAGTAGGCCGAGCCGGCACCAGAGAGGTCTATGCTCTGGAGGCTGGTCTTACCATTGCGATGTAAGGATAGTCCTGCACCAGATCCATGAGCGCTGCCATCTCCTCCTCGAGGTTGTGCTTCCAGACCTCCCGAATCCTGGCCTTGCCAGCGCCGGCATTCCGTGGTCCGCGCTCGCCGCCCAGGCTGTGTGATTGCTGGTGAAGATGCTGCTGTTGCTGCTGCATTTGAGCGCCATGCTGGAAGCTGGACCTGGCGGCATGGCTTGCGAAGCCAGTCTGGTCACCCACTCCGAAGGCGGCACCCGCGGCGCCGATCCCACCTCCGAGCGCGAGACCACCTCCACCGAAAGGGCTCAACTGCGCATTGGCAGTTAGATAGGCAGGATTGGCGAGTGATTGTGGTTGGTGACCTGTCGAATGGGATTGTGAAGGATGCGAAGGGAACTGGTTGTGATACATTGGGACTGGCCCGCTCTGGAAGCGGGAACCAGTGACTGGAGGCATCGTATTGAGGCCGCCCAGTTGGATGCACGAGCGCTATATGTCTGTAGACTTCGAGTACGTGATAGAGTGGTTGTCGTCGAACCGCATGGAGAGAGCGGAAGACCAGTGCTCTGGCTGGCGGCGAGCGATACGCCGATCGGAGGCTCGTGTGAACGACGTTGGGCTGCGGACAAGAGTTGGTGGCGGGGCTCGTGCTGTGTGTACTCAATATCGCGGTAGAGCAGCAATAGCTGGAGCTGAGACTGATCGGTTAGGATGCGGGAAGGCGATGCTGGAGTGAATCGTCGGGTCGGGTAGCCGGTGGTGAGGATCGTGACCGTGTGCGTGGAGGGAGGTCGAGTGGTGGGCGGAATGGCTCAGACGCATCAGGATTGCGAGCGCGCGCCTGCACAGATCTGAGCTTGGTGAATTGCGGGATGGAGGGAGGTACGTACCCCAGCTGTGCGATCTAGCCAGCCCTGCCCAGCTCAGATCCGCCATTGAAGTAGGTAAGGTACGCTGACCCAACCTCAAGAAGCATCCAACACTTTACATTTCTGTCACGCCGACTGACTCTGTACCTGCTCAATTGAGGTCACAACAGGATTCGTCCTTGCGCTTTGCCACTTTTCAATGGAAAGTCCCGAGTTTGCACAACCAGCAAACGGGAGCTGCCTTCGGTGACTCGATCTGTGCTGTTCTCCTCGCTGGGTGCGCAACTCATAGCAAACCACGCCTATTACCGTGGTGAGCATGGATGCAACAATCGATGCCATGCAGTATTTGCTCCGGAATTTTTCCAATCAATGAGCTCGACAACTATCGACACCCGGAGCTTTGCCCAAGTGTCAATCTGGTCACGATGTCGTGCACACCATTCGAGGCTCAGAGATAGATTTCGTGGTTCAGACTCCAGCAGCCTTGCAGCTGTGCAGCTGTCAGCCACTGCGACAGCTGCGCGAGGTTTGTTAATGGGGCTACGTGATTGGCAGACAACCACATTCGTAGCCCCCACACCTGCACGACCCGCCCGCGCTGCGAGCGTGCTGCCATTGATGCCAGTGCAACAATCCACGACGACATCCCATCGGCGAGGAAAGACCTACATCACCGGATTCAGTTCTCGCTGTGCCCGCCTCTACACAGCACCTATCATGTACCCCTCACGGTATGGAACCCACGCCCTCTCCGCTCGAGTCGGGACTACTGGCAGCTTCCTCTAGTCGTGCCCTCAAGGCGTTAATTGGCGATGAGGCTAACGACTTCTCTGTGCCCGCATTCTAGGATATTGCGAGCCGACAAGGGCCCCAAGCCCAACCTCACCGGCTTCGACATTGGCAAGTTCGCCGCCTCCGCCGGGCAGCCCAGATACGACCCTTGGGAGAGAGCGTTAGTCCACCCCACCAGATGAGAACAGTCAGCCGAGCAGTCCGGCGGCCGCAGCACGAAGCGCAATGGAGAGTACTGATACTGGACACATGTCTGCCACAGTGAGGCGTGGCGCTACACAGGCCAGTTCTCGAGGTGGAACCGCTTCAACCGCGCCTTCCCAGGCCTCGGCATCGCGACGGTCGCCTTCGCCGGATATCTCGCGTACGAGCAGCTCTTCCTCAAGGACGAGCACCACGGCCATGGCGAGGAGCACCACTAGAGCGCGGCTCGACACGAACGAGGGAGGAGAGTGGAGGATGCAATGAGGGCGCCCTGCGTGAAGCAAGCCTCTGCTTGGACGACGGAGCAGGTGTCACCTGAGAGGAGCCTGGAGATGGATTGCGGCCATGAGCAGCGTCGCTGAAGGCGTCGGCGGACGGAGAACGACCGATCGGCCTGGCATTGTACATATCTGTGGACGAGATAGCGACTCTCCTCGTGAAGCAGGGTGCGGGACGAGGCGGCAACATCACACGGTCTCGCTTGAGGGAGACGACGAGGGACCTGAACAATGAAACAAATTTCATATTTATCTACTTCGGTGTCCGTGCTGATTCCGACACGGAGTACCGTGCGCAGCTATGCTCACTACCGGACATCGTCAGCTGGCTCTGGAACGCGGTCGAGGTCATGCCCTTACAGGCTGTCGGTGATCAAAATCGAAAGCTGCCCTGAGAATGAGTGTGAGGCGAAACTCTATCGAGTCTGCACAATATGTGTCTCCGAGGAAGTCAGTCGGGAAGACGAAAACATTGAGCAATACCAGAAGCTCTACCACTTCAGAGACCTATGTAGCTGATGGCCTGCTAGGTACTCGTTAAAAGCGAACATGCCAAGTCACATATTCGCGCGACAGCGAGTATGGGAGATGCAACAAGATCTATCTTATGCTCGAGGCCGAGAGACGCCAATCTGCGATGCACCTTGTATGTAGAAAACCCCTGATATAGAGAAGAACCCGCCCCCCGATCGACTGGAACACAAGTAGGAGAAGAAGAAAGTAAAAAAGAAAAAGAAAAACCCAAACTTCAACCGCTCGAGATGCTCCTGCAATGCTTTCTCCGACAAAATCTTGATTTTCAAACACCCTCGCCCTTACCGGAGACCAATGCCGTTCACCAGATCCAGCGCGCCCTCTACAGCGACCTCGAGTTGTACGACACGCTGCTTGAGATCCTTGTTCTCATCACGGAGCACACTGACTGTGTTCCACGCCGTGCTCGAGTCCTGACCCTTGCAGTTTCTACACCCGTCTGATGAGCCTTCCGCGATACCCTTGACAATTCTCTGGAACGTCGATAGCTGCCGGGGCAGCTGAGTCTTCGGAGCAGGAACGTGGAGACTGGCAGGTCTCGACGTCACCGTAGCAGGAGGCTTCTCGTTGTTCTCTGTGATGCTCGTCATGATAGTAGGACTGCGGCTCCTAGAGAACACGCTCTCCCCCTCGTCGAGCCCACTATCGGCATCCGTCTCCGTAGCGCTACTCGCCGTGCCGCTACTCTCGCGCCACCGCCTGCGGTCTCGCTCATCGTCGATCCCGAGATCCTCACTGACGACGGAGCTCGCAATGTTGCTACGGTTTTCGGCCTCGTGCCTGTCGTGCTTTTTTTCTGCACGCAGCTCGTCTACTAGTCTCCGCATCTCCTGCTCCTGCTCTGCTGCTTTCGTGGCCATCTCCTCGAGCTGCGTCTTGAACAGTGCGATACGTAGTCGAGCCTCCTCGATTTCTTCCCGCTGGGCATCACGCTCGCTTTGTACCTCGTGCAGAGCCAAAGTCTGCTGGCGATAGGCATTCTGCATCTTGAGCGATATTCCGACTGCGTTCGCTTGCAGGTTCTTGTAGGCAGATGGCGAGAAGGTGTCCCTCTCGGAAGGGGACATTGGGGCAGGGAACAGTGCTGCCTCGACGTCCATGTTGTAGAGCTCATCGTCGATATCGATGCTGTGTGCAGGGGCCTGGTTGCCGAGCCGGTTCGCAAACGCCGTCACGGACGACGCGAAGAGCCCGAGCTTCGACTGCGGGGTAGATTTCGCCGGTCCTGTCGACAGTACTGAGGTCCGGACCGACTTGGGGGTTGTATCTGGCGATAGAGGCGTATCCTGCACGGAAGGAGTAGAGGACCGGCGTAACCAGCCGCCAAACCCCCCCGCCTGTGTATCCAGCTGCCGAGAGCCTTGCCCGTCACCTGTGTAAGGCATGTCGTTGTTCGAGAAGCTGAGGTGGGACCGCAGCGGCGAAGGCGATCTTGGGGCGGATTGGGGTATGGGAAAGGTTGGCGTCGAGTGCTGCCTGCTGTGCTGCGTGAATGGGGAGCGATGCTGCTGATGTGTGCTGCTACTACGGCCGGCCGGCGGCGTTGAGGGACGTGGCTCGCCGAGGTCGACGTCGGTCATTGCAGATTCATGTTGGTCTGCTGCTGCCCTGTCGGTTTGGGATAGCGACGTCCGATAGAGTTCCGAGTTACTGAAGCTTCCACGAGGAGAGACATATGCCGTTCCTTGGGAACGGAGGTGGCCTTCGCTCAGCATAGCGTTCGGTTTGTCTGCTATGCTGTTCGCCTAGACCTGAGGCTGACGTGACTGGGCCGATGCAAATGGCCACAGAGACCGCTCAGACCCTAGGAGCGCCAGGCACCTCGAATGCGGCAGCGGATGGCAGCTCAGTGCCGACGATGGAGGAGATCGGCTAAGACGTTAGTCGAGGGGTGCAGGACCCCTTGGAATGCGATGTCTCAGCAGCAGGTGACGTCTTTGCTTGGAGAGGTTGCGGCAGGCAGCCTGTGACACCAAGGTCTCCTTGTCGGGCAGTGACGTCGGGCTTGTGGTTTCCGAAGATTGAACGGGGCCGTTGACACGTGTAGCTGGCGACGGATTTCGTAGATGCGAATAGCACAGCTGCGACAGAAAGGCCAGGGAGGAGCAGGATGAGAACCAACGCACTCGTTGCTCCGGTGGTGTCCAGACCTTGTCTTTTGCTGCGGCTGCCTCCGCTCCTCAGCTGGGCACTCTGACCCGTGTTTACCTTCCCGTCACCTGTGGTCCAGTAAACAAGGCTAAACCCATGGGTGGCCGCCGCCCTGCACTAGTCCCACCTGCCCGCAACCCATGCCGGGACCCTGCGGCCTCTCTCACTCGCGGGCATCGGCACGGCGACAGCCTATGAACTACTGCGCCTCTGGAAAGCGTTGCGGGGCGCCGTCCGGCCTCTGGACGGGACGGTGGACCCTCCATTTCCCAGTATCTGGGCCAAGCTTGGGAGCAATTACGTCGTCGGCTGTCCCACAGCATGCATCATCATGGTCAGCCTCGAAGACACCTATCTATGCCTGGCGGCTTGAGGAGAGCTTGGCCGTCAGAAGCCATGGCCTGGCCATACTGCGGACACGATTGCGCCCAGAGAAGAGCACCTGGCACGCTCCGAGCCTGCCATGTGGTGCACATTTCCAATTGGATGTCCTCTTGTTTTCTTCTCTATAATGCCTTTCATGGGTCCAAGAAATTAAGATCTGGACCGCTTTCTCCTTTCCAGGTGTTCCAAAACCGACCTGCCGCAGCAAATCCAGCGGGATGTATCATCGCCGAAAGGGCACAAAAAGCTCCAGTAAACGCCAAAACTCTGTTTTTCTCCAGATAGTACATGTGTATGTCCCCCCTTATGCCGACCCTATGCTGCGGCCTCGCCGTTCATCCCAGCTGATGGCGCTATGCCTGCTTGGGTATTGAGGTCGACTTGCCCTGGCTGCATCATCGTGCCACCACTAGGATCCATGAGGCCGACCTGGCCCATGCCGCCCGCTTGTCCCATGTGCACAAATTGGGAATCGGATGTGCTCATCATCATCGGGTTCACGGCCAGTTCCAACTGTGCCCTACCAAGAGAGCCCTCCGGGTGCAGCGAGTACATGTTGGCTTCCATCTTGTTACCATCGAATATGACCATGTTCTGAATCGGCTGCTGGCTCTGCCCGAGAACATTGATGATGTCTTGGGCGACTTGTCCTCCCAGGATGGCAGTGACAGGTGCGATTTCGCTACCAATGTTCTGGAGAAAACTGCGCAAGAACTCAGATCGTAAAGTCTCGCTCGGAAGCGACAGCATTGAGTGACATTGTGTAGCGGTCTTCGTGAAGAACTCAAGATCTTGTCTGTTGGCACTTGGGTTGCGATTGTTCACTTGCTGGAACGCCCAGAGCGCACGCAGACAGGAGAGCGCGGGGGTCACGGCCTTGAGTCGGCGCTTGGAAGAGATGTATTCCGTGGGCAATGCGCTAGTCTCCGATGCAAGATCCCAGGTCGAGTACAGTTCCCGCTTGGCAACCGTCTCAACCGTCTTGTCGCCTTCTTTTTGTGTCTTGACATCTGTCACACTGCGAGTCCTCGTCTCCGGGCCGACCGCAGTGGCTACGTTGCCCTTGTCGCGTTTCAGCACATAGTCGTGCTCAATGAGGTCGCAGAATGCATAGCCGTATAGGCCATGGGAGCCAGCAGCGTAGAAGCGGCGGCTGTAGAGCCGGGTGGCAGTGTTGATGAATGCGAGCGTCGTTGGGAAGAGATCTGTGCCGATGACGACGTCGAATTCGGAAAAGTATGAGGCGCCTTTCGTCATGACGCCGGCGGGATCTGAGTAGACCTTGACACGTGGGTTCAGTCTCTGGAGATGGGCACTGGCCGCAACAGCTCGATTCTGGCCAATGTCCTCTGCTGTGAGAAGGAACTGGGCACCCAGATCGGCTTCAGTGACAGCCTGGTCATCCAAGACGGTCAAAGACGCTATGCCAGCGAGGACCAGGTTTTTGGCGATCTCGTTGGCAAGTGCCTTGACAGTGATGATGAGTATATTGGCGGCCTGGATTTTCTTCTGCGCCTGCATGCCCCAGAGCCGGATCTGGCGATCATACAAGGCGATTTCGTCTGGATGGCATGTTAGACATGATACTGGGCCAAGATGCGACTGGGGGTCCCTTCGAAGCAACGTACCTGCGCTCATTGCGTGACCGTTCTGATCGAGGTTCTGGCTGTCCATAGGTGCCGCGCCATTGGAAACATTGAGACCAAGACCCAGTGCATTGCCTGGTATCATCATGTTGGGCGGTGGGAAGACTGCATTTGTGGGAAAAGCTTGGTTGGGCATACCAAAGCCAATGTCCTGTTGGACGTACGGCAGCGCACCATTGACAGTCATCCCCATCGTTGTCTGAATCGGCAGTGATATCGCCGCGCTGTCCAGTGGCGGCGCGTTCACGGGGCCCTCAGGCGCAACAAGATTTGGCGGCTGGGCGGAGGGCTGCGGGTGTGACTGCTCCGTTGTCTGTGTGCTTGGGGCGGCTGAGTTGCCCTGTGCGGCCTGTGCAGGCGCTGCCGCAGGCTGCGGCTCCTGATCCTGCTCCATGGCTGCTGGTCAACGCATCAAGGTGGTCGGGTGGTTGTGTTGCAGCTGTGGCGACAAAGCGCGTGTTGCTTCAGTGTGGTTGTGGTTGTGGTTGTGGTTGTGTCTGCAGCTGTGAGGTTGCAGTGAGATATGGTCACGTCGAGTGAGCGAGCGTGGTTGGGTGTGTTGGCGATTTGAGGGCCCACCCAGGTCGCAAACAAGAGCCTTGTCGTCATACGGCGGCCAATGCTCACTTCAGCAGCAACCTGTTTGTTGATCGCAAATAGTGCGAATGGTAAGATGGCATGCTGGGAGCCTACCTTTACGGATGGATGTGCGACCACTGCCGACGTGACCTGTCATGTGAGGGAAGGTACAAAGTCTGAGCTGGAGAGTGCGACCCCCAACAAGTGCTCTGAAGTTGTCGAGGCTCTGGTGCTCAGCGAGAGAGACTATCTGCTCAGTTGCGCTGCCACGAGCTCCACGCGCCAAGCTACATCGAAAGGCAACCCACCTGGGCACTTTTGGCCTGTTGGTTGCTGCTGCTCTCCAAGAGTATCAGGGCGGGCCTGTACTTCCAAAGTCTCTCGATCAATTTTCCCACGGCATGAGGCATCTTCAGTAGCATCGCAATTGATCTGCAGTTACCGCATCAGTGACGGAGTGCACTGTGGGTAGCGTGTTCCACAACTGCCGTCCTCGGCCGGAGTGGCTTGAGATCCGCCAATCAAGCAAACGGGCCCTGCTGCGCTCCAGCATGAAGATGTGGCCGAATGGCCCGTCGATCTCACAAATGCCATCCATCCATTCCCCCATCAACTTCATCCGCCCGCACCCAGCACTGCGCCAGTTGCGACCATCGCCATCGACAGACTCCTCAGACATCACCGACTCAGCAACTCTGGCGACCGTGATACCTGCCAACCACGCGACAGCACGGCCTTACCTTGCAGGCTTGCCCAAGGACGAACTCGACGGACCCGGGCCCCTCCACGCGCCTCTCCGCATCGCCTGACCCGCCAGCCTGTCAACGTCCTGCCCCTCTTTGTCGTCGGCCGCCATACCGCCATACCGCCTTCGCTACCCTCGTTCTCTTGCCAGGCCACCAGCTTTGTTCAATCATCCGTTATTGGCTCATTCATGGTTGGTCCTCGGCTCACACGTCCTATAGCCCAAGTTTGTGCTTGCTGACCTCTCCTCAGTCTGATCGTCGTTCCGAAACGCCGGCTCACGATCTCCGCTTGTACCAAACGGCCCAGCGTGTCGTCCGTTCCATCCTCGATGACCACGCTTCTGCCGCCCAGATCAGCCCTTCCGGAGAGCTTTATCGAGCGATAGAACAGCGCTACAGCCAAAACCGCACAGGCGCATCCAGTGCCAGCAGGGCAGTCCGACGTGGCCAGTCTCGCCCTGCCGAGGCCGCGAGCTCGGCTTCATCAACAGGGTCGTCACACCGACCACCGCGTATTCCTCTGCCACCAGACGACCTCGAGGCTTGGCTCACTCCTCCTTCCGCTGCGTCTCTCCCGTCACTGCGGTCTACAACGAGTTTCCGCCACTCGTCAAGAATGTCAGGCACAACTGGTGCCGGAAATCGTTACAACCGCAGTCGAATACCTGAATGGGCTTCAGAGAGGCGTCGTATCCGGAATAGTCACGATGCATCTGCAATGACGGATCCCGAACGAGAACCAAGGCGCTCAATGCGAGCATCAGCTCGGACCAGACCTCGCCTAGCAATGGATGCGTTGCTGTCTGGATCATTCGACAGCAGCAACCCGAATTTGCAGGAGTTTCTCGATGAGTACTCCCAATCTGCTGCAGATAGGCACTCAGAGCTTGCTGCTTCGACCGCGTCTCACAACCAACCTGGAGAGCTACCAGAGAGCAGTCGTCGTGCTAAGCGGCGTAAGCTTGACTCTGACCGAATCTCGTCGAGTTTTGCTGGATTTAGATACGGGCGATACGGCCAGGTTGAGCCCGGGCAGCTCAAGATGGAGATTGTCTCTTGTGACGGCGGTATCTTCCCTGACGAGGGTCGGCGATATGCGGTTGAAAACATCCTCAGAAATGATCCCACAGTATATTGTACTGAGGGTTCGAGGTGCAACATTGTTCTGCGGCATCAAGGAGCCACTGTTTTCACGCTGCAGGAACTAGTGATCAAGGCGCCGAGGTCAAATTACACAGCACCGTCAGTCACCGGACCTCCGGCCTAGGCTTGCTTGGACTTCGCGCTAACTCGATTTCTGCAGTGTCCAAGAAGGGATGGTATTCGTGGCCATGCAGGAAGATCATCTTCTGACACGGACTGCGCAGTATCAGATACAGTACTCGAGCGTGAGGCTCTCACCGAGAGACAGTTTACATCACCACGTGCCCATCATATCGGTACGCCACAATGCCGATGGCACAACGATGACGAACGCTCAAGTCCGAGCAAGACGTCTGTACGAGATCGGCCGCGATGATGAGGATCAGATGGACGTGCGGGTAGCCCAGATCCCACCGGAGTTTCGTACCGTCACCCCGTCACATGGTGCCGCCATTGAGTATGGCGACGAGGATGCGGACGACGTTGATTCGCACGAGTGGCACAGTGAATCCTGGCGATCGCGTCGCGCAAATGGACTCAATCTGGGTCCGTCAGAAAGCGACAGTAGCGAGGATGACGATACACTTCACGCGTACAACAGATACGTGCCCGACGACAGGCTACACCGACGCCATGCGCCACACAACACCGCGTTGGCGGCTGCGGCGGAAGCTGCACAAGTGGCCACGCAGGAAGCGGTTAGAGCTGTTGGTGGGGAAATGCTTGCGCCAAACGCTCGGTTCTTCATCGAGCGCGACAAGAGCAAGTGCACAATAACTTTTGATCCTCCTGTATCAGGGAGGTTCATTCTCTTGAAGATGTGGAGCCCACATCAAGACCCTTCGGGCAACATCGATATCCAGGCAGTCGTTGCGAAAGGATTCGCTGGGCCGAGATATTTCCCGTCTATCGAGCTCAGATGATACCGTGGCGCTTCGGGACAGCATCCTCATCAGCGCAGAGATCCAAGACGTGGAATGGCAAAGCGTCACAACCAGCGAGACAAGAGTTGCTGGGAGCACGCATGCCGAGAACGAGAGAGGATTTTGCTGGAAAGGACATGCCGCTCAAAGCATATTTTGGGATATGGCTACAGGCACAGGGAGTAATGCTACGACCCCTTTTTCATACCATGAAACAGAGGGATGTTGCTGTCTACCTTTGCCGTCCGCTGCCCGCACCCTCTCTGCTGCCGAGCTGTCACGCCAAGAATTGTAGAGTGAATCTGTGTTGCTGCTGGAGCCAGCCGAGACTATGGACACCTGCTATAGTTGGAGCCAAGACACCGTAGGCCCGGGTGTTCTCGAAAAGGTATGTTAAGAGTGGGCTGCTGGCATGCTTTTGAGTTCTGTTGAGCTAGCAACCTGGTAAGTCGCGAAGTGTCAATGCCATATGCTTGGTTCAAGTGAAAAGTTACGGTCAGCAAGGTCACAGGAGAGTAGACTACCTGGGCTGCATAAAGCGCCTGGCTCTGAGGGCTTTCCAGCAAGCCTTGGAGGTCGGGCACGGCAGGGAGCGCGCAGCACGGCGTGATACAAGATGAATCATTGCGGGAACCCGACGAGGCTTGTCGATGTGGGGCGGCAGGGTCCTTCCTAACTGGGGCGGGCGCTCGAGGGCTTGGCTGGATTCGACGCACGAGGGAAGTGGCGATGCAGAGAACCAGTGGTTCTCCACCACAGCTTTGAGTCACCGACAGGGTAGACACGGGAATCTCGTCAACATCAGCTGGGAATGAGTAGCGCTCGCTCGGGGAAGAAAAGAGCAGGAGGCAAGGTCAGGAGCGGAACAGCCAGATCACAAGGACGTTCCTGCTGTCCATGGACTGTACGTACGGAGTATTTAGCTTGATCCATCTGCCGCCCCTCTCCACCACGGGCAGCTTTTTGCATCATCCTGACCCCACACCGTCACAAGCTCTCTTCGTTCTCTGACTGTCACAGAGGCAGAACTAGTTTGAGAAGACTCTGCTTGCGGTAGACTTCTTTGCACGACCAACCGCACCACTACAACCACCACCCCAAACGACAACAACAAGCACATACCCCCGGACCAAAGCTCAGCACTCCAACATGGCGGTCCGAGCCTCTTTTGAAAACTCCAACGAGTACGGCAACCCCGCGCGTGCGCATGCGCATCAGTTGTCCCCTGCACCGAACCCCTCCATCAGCCGCCAGAAGAGCATCGTGCCCAGCAGCAACTGCGCCAGGCGCGCCCGAACGCTCGCTCGCTTGCTGGTGGCATAGGCCTGCTGCTGCGACTAACGCGCATTGCGACTCTGGCGGCAGCTCTACCCACTCCAACGCTTCGACCAGGAGAAAATGAAATACAAAAGAGAAAGAACTGTACTAACATCTTTGTTCTTGCTCGCAGCGTCGGCGTCTTCGCGACGCTCACAAACTCGTACGCCCTCACGGCTGTCGGCGCCAGCGAGAACTTCTACAGCATCTTCGAGGCCGAGCTGCAAGATGTTATCCCCATCGTGCGGACAACAATTGCCGGCACAAGAATCATCGGTAGATTAACAGCAGGGTACGTTTCAATATGGACATTGTCAGCTGCTGTTTTGTTCGCAAATGCCCTCGTCACGGGCCAGCAGCGCCATGGCACCATCGAGTCAAAGCTTGACGCGCAAACAAAACAATAAACTAACCTCACGCTCCCCTTGTAGAAACCGCAAAGGTCTCCTCGTGCCCACATCCACAACAGATCAGGAGCTGCAGCACCTGCGCAACTCACTACCGGACGAGGTCAAGATCCAGCGCATAGAGGAGCGCCTGTCGGCGCTGGGCAACGTCATTGTTGCCAACGACCACATCGCCCTCATCCACCCGGATCTTGAGCGCGAGACCGAGGAGATCATCGCCGACGTCCTGGGAGTCGAGGTCTTCCGTCAGACCATTGCCGACAACGTGCTCGTGGGCACCTACATGAGCCTCAGCAACCAGGGCGGGCTCGTACATCCCAAGACTAGCATCCAGGACCAGGACGAACTGTCCAGCCTGCTCCAGGTGCCTCTTGTGGCCGGCTCCGTGAACCGCGGCAGCCAGCTGGTCGGCGCGGGCATGGTGGTCAACGACTGGATGGCCGTCACCGGCCTCGACACAACCGCCACCGAGCTCAGCGTCATCGAGTCCGTCTTCAGGCTCGGCGAGGGCCAGGCTCCTGGAAACATCAACAGCACCATGAAGGACACCATGGTAGAAAGCTTCTACTGAGCTGTTCACACTTCTCCAATGTTGCTATTGTTGCATTAGTCTGAGTGACGGGCACTCTTTTTTTTTATACTCTGGGAGGCGAGAGGCTTGAGTCGAGAGGACTGTTGAATCCTGGATTCTCGTTGATGAGAGTGACAAATCAATTAAGCACAACTGCCGTTTCCCAGGGCCACTGTTCTTGTCCCCATGCGCACCGTGATAACTGTTGAAAGCCATCGTGACGCATTCTTTTCCCTGGGATGACATGGTGTACAATTACCGCCGCCGCTTCCAGGGCTATGCCTCCGGCACACACACGCCGGAGCTAGATGGGATGAACATGAATACTGCCCACAGGAGTCAGTTTTCTCACGATGTTGTACTCTAAGCCACAGCAGGACCTTGACATTCTCATCATGATGCGAACTTTGGACAGTCGATTTTTGTTTCGGGTCGCGCGCTTAAAAGACTTAGAATATTACACAAATTATGGCCGTGTCAGAACGGTGGAAACGGAATCCCCCCTGTGCTCTTTCTCTTCGGCTTGCAAGTGGATTGCAATGCCCCAACGGAAACCCAAACCCATGCCGTTTATACGCCGTTGTGGATGATGCCAGTGCCCAGTTGCAAAGCGAAGCAAGAGGACAAAACTTTTTGTGTCTCGTTCCAACCGAGGGCCAAATCAATCGGTTCCTGTATGTTTGTGTACCGTGCTTTCTGGTACAACCCATGCTGTGCTATGCTAAAAACATTGATAAAAGATGATGGTGAAATATCGTCGAGGTAGTATTACGTTTGCCGTGTGGAACATGGCGATATGCTCGAAGGCGATGTACAGAGAATCCGGCGAATACTCTGAGGGTGGACAGGCAGTGCCGACGTGAAGTCGATCTTGAAAGCGCGAGAGTGCTCACTTTGGGGACTCCTCCTTCTCGGAGTCGTCCTTGCGCAAGCTGCCTCGGCTGCCTCGCCCTTTAGCGACGTTGTTTACGTTCCAGCCTCGGATTTGAGTCGGCCCACTTCGCGGCGGAGGTGCGTTCGCAGCGTAGTCCTTGATGGCTTCCTTGTGATCGTAGTGCGCAAGTCGTAGTTCGGCGCCTCCAGTTGTCTGTGCATACCTGCTGTGGGGAATTGGCGCGGCTGCGATCTTGCGGTACTTTCCGGAACGATCCGGCTGCGCCCCAACAGGAGAGTTGAGTCCGTTGGCCGACGGAATCGAGGTTCGATGGCGATGACCCTGTGCTGGCGGTGAGGGCATTCGGAGAGGTGGAGGTGGTGGCCCAGGAGGTCCTGGTGCGTGTACAGAGATCATCTGGTATGGAATCGATGCGAGCTGTGCCTGCGCAGAGATCGGTGGTGACAACCCTGGATACGGGGCCAAAGGTACTGGTTGAGAATGCATCATGGGCGGACCGCCTGTGTATTGCGCAGGCGGCATGTGCATGGTCATGAATGACGATGATGGCCCCAGAGGCGGTGGCTCATGGATATTGATGAAGCTGTTATGGTACGCACGCGCTGGCGCGGGAGGATAGTAAGCGCCGGAGTTACCATAGATCATGCCGAGAGGCGAGCCATGCTCCTGCGGTCGCGATGGAGGTCTGGGTGGCGGGATCTCCATGGGCGCCGCACCTTTGTCCCGTCGGATAGGTCGGAGTGCTGGGAGCACTGGACTGTTCTTTGCGCTGTTCTGGCTTGTGAACGGATTGCGATTCGCAGAAATATGACTCGCTGGGGGGGCCGGCGCAATCGGGGCGTATGAATTCAGTGCTGTTTGTAGGAACGCATTCGAGGACGCTGGCAAGAGGGGATTCGATCCGCCAAGCAGGCGAGGATCGATCATCGTCGCCTCCGCGACAGGGGGCCGGCCCGTATCGGCTGGGTAATTCGGGGGATACGGCGCTGAAAGCTCCGACAGACCGAGGAGGAGATAGGCTTCGGCTTCAGTCGCTCGTCCCACTGGCGCTGGCCGGGTTGGCTCCGAGGCAGCGAAGATGTCTCTGACAGCATCGTAGGGTCGTGAGGGCCTCTGCACTGCTGGTGGCGCCGGTTTCTCAGCTTCAGCAGAGTTGGCCGCCTGGAGCAATAGAGAGATGGCGTCACGAGAAAGCTCTTCCTCTTCTCGCGTGGGCACTGGGACTTTGGTCTCCTCTGTGCTCGCCTCTGGCTCAAATGGCTCAGGTGCGAGCCGCTCCTGCAAATGCCGGTCGCGCTCACGCATCTCGTCCGAAACGATGGTGTCAGGATCAAGTTCCTCGGCCGTACAGAAGGCGTCAAGCATGTGTGACAGCTTATCCTTTTTGGCATCCGCTTCGAGTGCCTGGTCCATGACCCTGGCACGAACGGTTCGTGATGCATGCAGCGTTGATCCATCAGGGGTAATGACGACTACCGGCCTTGTCCCGTCGACATGCTCCTCCGGCGGCTCTGAATCATTCCTCGAGTCAGGCAGCAGGAATCCATACTTGGGATGCAGATTGTGCTTCTTGATCAGGTCCGGATCAAGTTCGTCGTCCTCGTAGTCAAGGCAGTTGTAGCCCCCGATGGTCTGGTCCAGATGCCATGTGCCAGAATTGGGTGTGTTGAGGAAGCGACCTCTTGTAGCACGGGTCGCTTTCCGAGTTGAGTCGTTGGTAGAGTCTCGATATCCAATCATGTCGTCGTCGAACTCGAACAGTGGAGGTATGATGAGTCGGTTGTTAGCCTTGTGACTCCGGCGGGTCACCACGCGTACCCCACGAGCGTCAGGTTCGGAGACTCCGTTTGGAAGATCAGGCATATCCTTCTTCGACTCTTCCGACTTCTGATCGGAAGCAGGGGACTGCCCATCGTCAAGAGCCGGCGGACTCGGCGCGTTTGAGTCCTGCTCTGTTTCCGTGGCTGCCGAGGCGGAGAGCAGGCCACCAATGTGACGCACGCGCGGCGTCGAGCCCTCTTCGCCATTCTCGCCTCTGACGTTGGGCTTCTTCGCCTCGGGAGCACCCTCAGCTTGATCCTCAGCCTTACGCTTCGGCCCAACCCGGAACTTCCGGACAGGACCGGCTTTGCTCGCAATTTTCTTCTGGTCATCCAGGAGACTAGGGTTGGGGATCTCAACGCCATTCCGGAAGTAGACATAAGGGCCTTGATCCTGGGCCACTTCGTCAGGCTCCTCTACGTAGTTGTAGCGAAGTTCGGCGGTCTGTCAGGAGGTTGTTAATCATGCGTGCAGGTGGTATGTAGGTTACAAGACACGTTCAGGCTGTACGTACGTTGTAAGGTGCACCTTCGCGGTGAAGCTCGGCGAGAATGCTTGTGCGGTTCAAGGCGCCATCAAAGAAGTCCTCGGAAGCGCGTTCAAACGAGTTCTGGGCGCGCAAGTCAGCAAGTAAGAACAAGACAGTTGGCAGTCTGGTGATTATGCGGGTAGCATTTGACTGGATAGGAAACAGAGGCCTTGAGGCGCACAGCGATAGGTGGCAAGGAGAGAGTGGGGACCGGAGTAGAAGGCTGCGTGCGGGCTCTAAGAGTGGTGACCTACGATGAAAGACCTGTTGGCGAACTTGGTATTGAGCTCGTGCGTTTTCTTGATGATGGAAAGACTGGCATTGAGCTGGTTGTCGGCCGCGCGGCAGGCCTCGGCGAACCTGGCATTGAGCTCGTCCTGGACGACCTTGAACTCTGCGGCCTCCTTGTAGCAGGCAGGGTCCTCGATAATGCTCTTGAGCGTCTGCTCAGCGAGCTCCTCGAGCGCCGGCTTGACGGCACCCGCGACTTCCGAGTAGAGGTCGCGCAGCTCGCGCTGACGGTCGTAGGCCGCCTGGACACGCGAATCTGAGTACGTCTTGATACGGCCTCGACCCCTGCCGCGTCCACGGCCACGGCTGAAGTGAGTCGCGGTCGAGGCGGTATTGGTCTTGCGACCAGTGCCTCTGCCATAGCCTCCTCTTCCGCGTCCTCTGCCTCGCCCCGAGCCTCTGCCCTTTGCGGGACTGGGCGCCGGTGAGGCGGCAGCGGACGGGACCTCATCCATGGCTTCAGGAGGAGAGAGGCGTGCGAGACATGTAAAAGCGTGCAGGCGCGGGCTAAGAGCGTCAGGGTAGGGGGGGAAGGGATTGGGGGTATTTCTGGCAGATGGCGCTCAGAAGAATGGAGAGCAGGCCAGAAGGGAGAACAGAAATACGTCAGACGTGATGATGAATGAGTGTCGATGGCCGTGATGGGGGGACGGGGTGATGGAAAGAGAAGGCGTCAAGAGAGGGTTTGTATGGCCTTTGTGCGTGCAGGCAGGCTCGTGCGTGTAGGTGAAAGAGGACGGGAGGATGGAGCCCGGCCGCGCCCCGTGGAACAGCTGGATGGGACTACGCAGCAAGAGGAGAGGGCCGCGTTGAGAGGAACCAAGACAGTTGCGCCGCTGCAGAGAAGGAGCAGGAAGAGAAGCGGCCCGATGCGTGAGAGAGCGCGCACAGGAGGAATGAGACGAGGCCGCAGTGTAAAGCGTCGTGGTGCTGCGAGTCGCCGGTCTGGCAGTGAGATTTTCCACGCAGTAAGGCGATGGATGCAATGCAGCCAGGTCGCCCGGCTGCTCTGCAAGAGTGTCTTGTCTTGCCTGCTTCGGGGCACTGGCTGCACCGCTTGCACGCCCAGGCCGGGACCTGAGCTGGGGCCTGCCCCCGGCCCAGCCAATCAGCGCTGCACAACACGTGATTCTCCGAGCTCCACCCCAGGCCAGATCCTGACCTCCGGCGTTTGTTCGTGGCAGGCCTCGAGTGTGCTGTTCCTCGAGGCACGCGAGGTACTCAGAGTGCCTTTATGGTAGGTAGCCCAGTTCCATCGTTGGATGGCTGGGACGTCTGAGTGATGTCAATAGAGACTATGCTCATCACCTCTGCATGCAATGCCGTGCTTCACATCTTGGCCCGGGCAGGCGCGCAGGCACGCTTTCCGTCTTGACCGAGCGACAAAGCCATGGCTGGCCCATGGCACCAGACAGCAGATCGAACTTCAACAAGAGCATGCTTGGTTTCGGCGGCCCACAGAGAGATCGAAGGATGTCCTAAGCGTATGCACCATGCACAACGACTCGGACTATTCCGACAAAGCCCGGGGAATATACATGCTTCTCGCCATCACAACATCATCTCCCGCAACCTGGTCGCTCTAGGGCAAACCACAGTCCACACTCGTATGTCCAGAGCAGCTTCGTGCAGTCGCCCCGGTGAGCTCTGCTTTCAGTCTCGTGTCTTTAGGCCTTACACGTCCGGCGTGAGGACCTGATGGTGTCGGAGAATGAGGCCCGGCCGAGCTTACACGCACAAGGATGGACCCTATCACGGCTACCATGCTGACATTCACCGACACGTGCACAGAACTTTCGCGCGAGGATAATGGCAGCTCCGCAGACAGACACAGACGCTCGGGTCATGCAGGGCGGCAGCTCTGTTCAACTCGTTCCTACAACCAGAGCAGACAGTGGGAGGGCAAGATTGCCCAATTCTCTGACAAGCCAAGAGGCTCAAAGGGGGCCAGCAATGCCCAGTGGGACCAACCCGTTTGAGGCTAGAGCTCCCCAGCTGGGTCGACCAACGGGGAAGGGGCGGCCTGTGGTCCTCCCGCCGATTGCTGTTGTGTGATTTGCTGGCATGATACAATGCTAACACTTCCAGATCGTGCATCTACCCGTTCTTTTGCAGCACGCGGCTGGTTGTGCAGCAGCTGCAGCCTGCCCTTTTCCAGTCTCTAGAGGGCCGCGTAGCTCCTTCGGCCAAGCGTCACAGGTGCGTGTTATGGAGCGCATTCGCTCTCTATCTTTTTGTCTCCTTTTCCGCCATGGACTGCATAAAGGAGACCAAAAGCCGTGCCCAGTGACGGAGGTCTCCACAACCACTTACACCCAGCCACGCGACAGCGACTGGCAGTGTCTGGGCGAGTCCTCCCCACTCTAAAATTGAGAGATGGCGCTCAACCACCTGGAGATCTCCAACGACGATCGCTCTGGCCAGACCTGTCACACTGTAGTTCAGGCAGCACTCGCCCAAACACACTATTCCAGGTCAATTTCCCCACGCAGTGGCAGCACGCTCTTGTGAAGCCATGGCGAAGCGGAGGAAACTCCAGAGCGGCAAGCCTCAGCAGCGCGCCCAGGCAAAACCCCACGCCAAGCGGCATCACGGAAGCTCTCAGGGACCTCCAACAGCCAAGTCGAACGGCCAACCAGCGCAGGCGCCGCCCAAGAAGACACAGGAGCAGCACCTCGAGCCAACGATCCCATTCGATCCCGAACACAAGATCCTCCTCGTCGGCGAGGGCGACCTGAGCTTTGCAACATCTCTCGTCGACCACCACTTCTGCGTCGACGTCACCGCCACCGTCCTCGAGAAGGATCTCGAGGAGCTGTCGGCGAAATACCCGCATGTCGCCGACAACATTGCCAAGATCGAGGCAGAAGACAGCCGGGTGGTCTACAATGTCGACGCCACCACCATGAAACCCTTTACCACGAGCACCACAGCCACGGATCCGACCAAGAACAACAAGAATAGCAAGAAGGGCGGCCCGGGGGTCATGGACCGCATAATCTTCAACTTTCCACACGTCGGCGGCAAGAGCACAGATGTGAACCGCCAGGTCCGCTACAACCAGGAGATGTTGGTCGGCTTCTTCAACCACGCAACCCCTTCCCTGGCCCCTGGCGGCGCCATCGTCGTCACGCTCTTCGAGGGCGAGCCCTATACGCTGTGGAACATTCGGGATCTCGGCCGGCACTGCGGCCTGCAGGTTCAGCGCAGCTTCCGCTTCCAGGCCGCTGCGTACCCGGGGTACCACCACGCCCGGACCCTCGGAGTCGTGCGCAACAAGCAGACCGGCGAGGTCGCGGACAGTGCGTGGAAGGGCGAGGACAGGCCTGCCAGAAGCTACGTTTTTGTCCGCAAGGACGAGTCGTCCGTGGCCAGCACCAAAAAACGCTCGAGAGGCAAGGCCGACGACTCGTCGGATGAGGATTGAGCATAGCCTAGAGAGGCTTTGTCCTCGTCCTCAGTCTGGAAAGAGAGAGCAAGCAGAGCCCCAAACAACAAAGAACGTGGCCAATCCTAAACTCGGACCGCCATCTCAACCCGCCCTGCAGCTCATCCGTTGCGGGAGCCGCTTGGCGAAAGTAGCGGTCAGAAAGAACAAGGCTCTACGGCCCCTTCATACCGACCGAAATGACTTGCATAATAAGCTTGTTCTCCCTGCGTTCGTGTGACCCCAACGACCTGCAGGTGTCAAGTTCGCGAACCCGGAAAAGAAGAAACAATCAAATATTGCCCGCGGGAAGCCACCGCCCGTGCCACAGCCACGGGTCGGCCACCAGCAATAGCAAAGGAGCTCAGCTGAAACAAGTTTTCCAACTTCACAGAGGCTTTCTCTCCTTGTCCGCCTGCCCAAGCATGAGACGATCGATTCTCGGAATTTGGAAAGGAGCAAACCCAGGCGCTGTCTCCTTGGCAAGCTCAGAGCGGGCTAGGCTGTGCTCGGTTTCGTTCCCAAACGGACCTTCGATGCGATAGGTGCAGCCCAGAAGGTGTGTCTCCTCCGTCTCCTCTGGGAATGGGCAAGGCGTGACGGTATCCGCCTCGGGACCTGCAGATGAAATCTCGCTTTCCAGGAAGCCTCCATCATCAGAGGATCCCCCCGCCAACGGCGCGTGCTCGATAAAAGCTATGACATTTGTCCCCAAGCCGCCGTGGAGACAGGAAAAGGGCAAACAACACAGCGAACCCACACTGCATGACTTGAGCCACTCGGCGCGCGAGGAGGAGCCGCGTCGCCTGTAGAAAATACTAGTGTTGCGACTTGGTGCTGCATGCCATTGTCGTCAACCTATGTGTGTAACATAGCAACACGCGACATATATGGTGGTAACGATAGTAGATAGCATCATGTTAGATGAGTTATATGTCAAGAACACACGTCTAACTCTGATGGTAACGATCATAGAATTCGTCGGAAGAGTGTCAAGGAGGAACCTTCCATCTCACCCAACGTGCCAAACCCTCTTCGTCTCTGTTCGAATTGCATGGCGCGCTATATGCCTAAGGACAGGTTTCTATGCTATGAGGAGAGAAAATGCCGAAAGCTGGCGAGCGCCGTCGTGCCTCTTGCGGGTGCAATTGAGTCAAGGACAAGCAAAGCCAGCTGCTTGGCGCGCGAGGGAATCCTGCGCCGCGCCTGGAACGAAAAGGAAAAGCCAATAGGGGTGCCATTGAGAAAGTGTCCCTGAGAAACGCCAGAATGCCGTGCCAGTCTCCGTCCAAAAAGAAAAAGAAGATATAGCTCCATGTCCCTTCCGTATACCATTACGCCACAGCTAATGTATAGTCACATTCCCCTTGCACAACTTCCCTCGCAGAATGCATTTCTACATCAGCTTCTATTCGATATCGGTGGGGCTGATGTTGGAGCAGGTGCCTGTGGCGGTCGCTCTGGTCCACCTCGAGACCTGTCTCGTCCGGGGAAAATAGGATCGAACACGGGTGACGGTCGCGCCGGCGCTGCGTGATGTGGTGGCGGCGGCGGCCCTCGCGACGGCGGTCGCGAGCCTGGCCCCTCTGACTGGGTGCGTGGGTGGTGCTGCTGTTGGTGTTGCTGTTGCGGTGGCGGCAGAGGTGGCTGTGGCGTCTGCGGTTGTGCGTGTGGTGGACGCTCGTGGTGGTAGCTGTGGTGGTGTATGAACTG
This sequence comes from Microdochium bolleyi, assembly GCA_001566295.1. Taxonomy (NCBI): domain Eukaryota; kingdom Fungi; phylum Ascomycota; class Sordariomycetes; order Xylariales; family Microdochiaceae; genus Microdochium; species Microdochium bolleyi. The sequence goes on along the minus strand of KQ964247.1, from coordinate 2,087,879 downwards.
AGGTAAGGTCGGCGGTGACCGTCTGTCCACGGGTACGGACTTCTGTCCTTCGGGGGAGATTGGTCCTTTGTCGCCGCCTTCGGGCAGCATCCTCGGTGTTCCTGCCGTCGAGACCGGAGAGGCCATTGCATAAGCTGGACCCTGTGGCTGCGGACTTCCTGTCATGCCATGCCGCTCGCGCTTCTTCAGCTTCTGGTCAGGATAGCTTGCAACCTCGTAGCCTGGCGAGGCAGAGTACTCATGAGGCGATCGGAGCGCTGCTGGAGGTGGCGGAGCAGGCGTGATCGCCGCGTACTCGACGGAGCGCGAGTAGTTGGCGCGCGCTTGTGCTTCCTTGTCGGCCTTAGATGGTCGACCCCGCTTCTTCCCCGTGGCCGTCAGCGAAGGGCCAGACGAAGCGGTCAAGGGCGGTGGACCGGACATGGAGATGAAGCTATTCGGCGGCGGGCGAGGCTGGATAACCCGGGTCGGAGCCATCGGCTGGTCGGCAGACATCATGATGGCCGGTCTTTTCGCCGGTGGGTCGATCGTATCGCCAATCATGCTCCTCTTGTAGTTTGGTAATTCCGGTGGAGGAAATTTGATGTGAAACATGTTGTCTACTGCTCCCAGACATTGGTTCATGTTGCGACCTAGAAAGAGTCAGGTAACGGTACCCAAGAGGACAAGACTCAAAGGGGTTTTTCGGAGACCTACCACCAGGAAGCTGCATCGACAACCACCTTGGTTCGAGCTGGTGGGCTCTGATGAATTCGACGAGAGTGGGCACGTCCAAGCTGCTGACTTTGATCATCTCAGCTAGCACAAAGCGCTGCCAGGTCTGTCAGTAAGTGCTGCTCCGAGGGGACCACCGTCTCACGAACGGTCGCGCGTACCTTCTCATCGTCAGAAAAAGTGGTGTCCATGGCGAAGGAGTGGTGCCAGGGCTCGCGACGGGCCGAGGACAGGAGGCGAGGACTGGTCTTAAGAGAGTCGTGCAAGCAGGAAGCGTCCGCAACAGCCTTCTATGCTCCGGGGCTCGCCAGCGGCATCGGGGCCCCTCGCGTTAACCAGCGCACCGTTGGACGAGGTGTAGCAACCAGATTGCGCCGTTTGGCGCGTCGAAACGAGATTGGGCGGCAGATCGGAAACGGTGGAAGAGGCAGAAGCTCACGAATCAGGCAAGCAGTATCAGAAAGGGAGCTTCTCGGCCTCGTCCGCGAGGCTCTGGAGCGCACGGGGAATGTGGCCACTGAGGGGAAGAGGCGCAGCTCTACGAGGAGGGGCGTGTGTGGTCGTCGTCTGGAGTGCTTTGGACGCTGGGTGTCGCGCGCTGCGGTGCAGTCTGGCGCCGAGCAGTTGGGCAGTCTAAAACGAGCGTGGTTGCTTGCGGCAGCGAGAGAGCCGACAGGGCAAATCTGAGGTGAGGACGCAACGCGCAGAAGAGCAACCGCAAGGAACAGGCCGAGCGAGCGAGCGAGCGAGCAAGCAAGCAATCCTGGAACTGGAGCTGGAGCTGGAACAGGAAGCAGTCAGACAGCCAGGCCAGGGTCTCGCGGACGGCGCGCGCACTAGAGCGGTCGTGGGCCAGGGTCCAACAAGCCTAGCGGCGACTCTAACGAGGTAGAAAGTTGGATTATGTCACGCTGGTAGGACACAGCAATGTTGCGCGGTGCCAGGCGGGAGGGAGCCGAAGAGAGAGGAGCCTGTTTCGAATGCAACGCTGGGCCGGGCCCGGGCTGTTTGGTTTCGAGTCGCCAGCACTTTCGGCGCAACAATCCCTGGCTGGGGATCCTCCTCCTGCCCTTGTCCAATGTCCAGGTTGGTCTCCCCGGCATCAGTAGCTGGCGTCTGTTGTGTCGTCCATCTTGCAGATGCCGCCCGCAGCAGCGCGATGCGACGGCAGCGGCTCCGCGGGAACTGCGTTCGACTCCCGCCCCTCCGCATCCAAAGGCTGGATGGACGGATGGATGTTGTGGATGACGAGACCCTCCACTGCTCGCCGCGCAGCCAATGGTCATGCGAGCGCGAGGCCATGTCTCGACCTGACTCTTCCAAGGTTGTGCGGAGAGTGCAGAGAGTGCAGAGTGTGGTCATCTGCCGTGCTGCAGCAGCCCGGGGCCGGGGAAGGAGCTTCCTGCTGTGGACGTGCAGCAGGAGGGCAGCGTCGGGAGGTCTGGTGATGTCGAATGGGGCCCGAGCTGCAGCCACGGCTCCCGTGCAGCTGCCCGAGCCCAATCCCTCCCTCGCTCTCTGCTCCTCCCCCACCACACCGCGAGACTGCGAGAGTCAGGCAGTCGGTCACATCGCAGACTGACACCAGCAGCCTCGCACCATCAGTCCACCACAAAAGAGCCCGCGACTGGTCTGACGAGGAGATGCGCCCACTTCTCACACCGCTTCGTTGCGTTCGCGAGTGCCGGCAGCCACGGCGACGGCAACGTGAGAATAAGCATGGTGGTGCATATGCCGCTAAGATCTCCGCTGCCATCAGACTGCGCTTCCGTGCCGCGATTGGCTCTCGAGCCCTGGCCGTGGTGCTGCCAGTCTTCGCCGTCGACCTTGGAGGCTCACTGACTGGCCAAAACCTGCCCGTCTCTCGCCAATCACGTCGCCAGAGTGCCTTCTGGGACTCTTCGGCCAGAGCACAGATCAACTGTTCGTTGCAGGTCGACTTCTGAATGCCGGATCTGGCCTCAGAATGCCATGTGGGCTGGCCGAGTCGAGATTCGCCGGTGCGTTTGCCATTCTCACTGGCTGCTGGCCTTCGGCGGTGGGCGGGAGCCGGCAGGCAGTCGCAAACAAGGGCGCACTCCCACCCTCGGAGGCCGGAGGACGATGGGAGAGCCGCGACACGGCAACATGTCGTCGGGAGCGTCAGTCTTTTCGTGAGAGGATACTTCGAGAATACAGTCCAGGTTTCCTCCCGCTAGACTCGCAGGAGCCGCCGCCCGTCTTTTTGTATCCTGGCCCAGCTCTTCATACCGCCATTTCAACCCCAACCCTCGGGCTCCCTCGCCGTCCAAGGTTTCCATGCACAATGAGCTGGCAGCTTCCCATTCGGACCCACCACCGGACGGCCTGGCTGCTGACGTGGTGAGCGTGGCATGTCGCCTCGCCCAAAGCCACGCCGCGCGAGTTCGCTGCCATTCTCGAATCGTCCGTCTCCATGTGCGTGGGCTACATATGCCCGTCATGGTGCATAGGCATCCTCAATACGGTGCGCGCAAGAGACTTGTCGTCGGAATCACACAGACCTCTTGCCAACAGATGAGCGTAGGCAAGACCGGCACCACGATCCGTCAAGGTGGCTTTGGCGGTGGGTCGGCCTAAGGCGCTGCCTTTGGAAGGAATTGGGTCATGCTCACAGCAAGAGAACAGGTAGCACGCTGTCGACCTGCGTGCAAACGAATGCAGAGTGAGCAACGATGACCGAAAGACTCTTGCGGACGCTCAACATTGATCGAGGGTTGTTCGGCACGGATCTGACTCCCTCGCAGCGAACATCCGAACATCGACTTTGACGTCGTGGGACAATCTCGTGGCAGGCGCCCGCCTTCAGCTGTGAGAAGCGGGGCGAGGCAGCGGCCTTGCTCGGCTTTCCTTTGGACCTGTGTGTCTCATCACCATCCCACCTCCGGACAATGCGCGGTGACTGAGATCAGGTCAGATTGATGGGCGTGCTGAAGCGCCCATCGCAATGCCAGGATTGATACTTCTTGTCCAAGGTCGCGAGCGTAGCTGCACTCGCGATGAGCAAGAACACTTCGAGGAGATCGTATGAGGGACCCTGATGCGCTCCTCAGGTCTCCGAGTCTGGGTCGCTACAACATCGTTGAGCATCACCTGCCCGGCGCCTGTTCTTGTCATTGTTCCATGTGCAGAGTCTTGCTGGACGAGGAATCATTCACTCGAACGGTCATCCTTTTCAGCGTCACTCCAGCCAATCCTGTATGTATCGAGTATTTGTGGTGGAAGTTCGGGCCCCTGCAAAAAAGTTCTGGCGCGAGTCTCCATACTGGGCGCCTGTGCAATGCCAGGAACCGCGACACCAATAAGCGGCCAGGAATAGCTAGCTCCAGTGACCCTTCAGCGCTCCTTCCCCGGACATCCTCACAGTCTCGCGACGTTTGCGCAGACTCCCCAACCCGAGCAACAGTGCCTCGCGCGCAGCATTGAGCGCCTCCCGACATCACCGGGCCAGCGATTCCGTCAAGTGCGAGCGCGTGCATGCGCGCCTTCTTTCCTGGCAGATCCCCTCGACTTGTATGCGCCCGAGCCTGCGATGCCGCCGCCGAAATCGATCCTGCTCCAGCTGTACACCACGAGCGCGGTGCCCCCGGCACGTCCCGCCATCCGAGCCACCGCGCATAGGCCGGTGTTGCCTCTGTCTTTACACTTGCATCCACTACTCTCCATCGAAGTCGCTTAGTATAGCATCATCGCAGGCTGTCTTCCCACCGAGACAGGCCTTTACCTACTCGCCTACCAACGGAGCACACGAGTCGACCGATCGTTTCGCTGGAAAGCGGCATACACACGCGTCGGCTTGGCCACGATCAACGAGCATCACGAGCTTATCACTCGTTGCCAGGCGCCAGAGCCTTCCAAGGACGCATCGACGCGTTCAGGTGTCCTCATCATGGACGACGAAATCAAGGCGGAGAGTGGCCCTGAGGGCCAGCTTGACGACGGGAGCGTCCGCGTCAAGCACGAGGACCATGGCTCGGCCTCAACTCTTGACCGCGCCAAGCAATCGAGATCACCGAGTCAATCTCCAGGCGGCCAGAAAGCCGGCAGCGATGGCGTCTCTACACCTGACATTGTCCACCGACCTAAAACGACAAGAAAAGGATCCTCAAGAGCACCGGCTCGCCCCGCACCTCTTTTCAACGACCTTCCCAACGCTACAGCCGACGCCTGCGAGCAGTTCCAGGTCATTCCAGACTGTTTATATGGTTCGAAGTCGCTCGGCGCGACCGAGCACGACCCGCTGGATTGTGACTGCAGCCCAGAATTCCGTACGTGTTGATCCGATCGTAAAGGACTTTGACCGGTTCCCCTATCTGAAACCAGGACGAGGCATCCAAATTCACAAGTACTGACTCGCCTGTTGCTCATAGGAGATGGTACCAACTATGCATGTGGTGAAGATTCAGAATGCATCAACCGCGCTACCAAGATGGAATGCGTCGATCAGGAGTGCAATTGTGGCGAGGGATGTCAGAACCAACGATTCCAAAGACAAGAATACGCAAACGTGGCCGTCATCAAGACCGAAAAGAAAGGCTTCGGCTTACGAGCAGAGACAGACCTGCAAGCCAACGATTTCATCTTCGAATACATCGGGGAGGTCATCAACGAGCCTACGTTCCGGCGCCGTATGGTCCAATATGACCAGGAAGGGATCAAGCACTTTTACTTCATGTCCCTGACGAGAAGCGAGTTTGTGGATGCGACAAGGAAAGGCAACCTTGGTCGGTTCTGCAACCATTCGTGCAACCCCAACTGCTATGTCGACAAGTGGGTGGTGGGCAGCAAGTTACGAATGGGCATCTTTGCGGGACGAGCAATTCAGGCTGGCGAAGAGCTTGTGTTCAACTACAACGTTGATCGGTATGGGGCGGATCCTCAGCCGTGCTATTGCGGCGAGCCGAACTGTATTGGCTTCATCGGCGGCAAGACACAAACGCAGCGCGCCACAAAGCTACCTGACGCTACTATCGAAGCTCTCGGCATCGACGACATAGACGGCTGGGACACTTCTGTTGCCAAGAAGCCACGGAAGAAGAAGGCCGATGAGGACGACGAAGAATACGTCAGCAGCGTCCAAGCCAAGGGTCTCGATGAGAAAGGCGTCACGAAAGTCATGGCCGCCCTCATGCAATGTAAGGAGAAGTGGATCGCGGTCAAACTCCTGGAGCGGATACAGAATTGCGAAGACGACCGCGTGCGGAATCGGGTGGTCCAGATGCATGGCTACCAAATTCTGAAGACCGCTCTGACCACCTTTATCGCCGACCACAACGTTGTTTTGCAGATCCTCGATATCCTGTACTCACTCCCACGCCTGACCAAGAACAAGATATCTGATGCCAAGATCGAATCGACTGTCGAACCGCTCACCAAGTCAGAGCACTTGGATGTCGCAGAAAGAGCAGCGCAGCTTATCAGTGAGTGGAGCAAATTGGAAGTTGCATATCGCATTCCAAGGAAGAAAATCGAAGCGGGCGTCTCGACGAACATGACTGCAGCAACAGTAAATGCTTATGAAGAACGCCGCAATGCGCGAGCTGAAGAGGCACACGGCAAGACGTCAGCTGCTCTGCCAGACAACACACCCAAGGGACCAAAAAGCAATGTGCCGCAGAGGAGTGTGCCATACTTCAACCAGTCACGGCCAGTCCATCGCCGTCCGCCGCCATTACCTCACGGCTGGTTCTCGGCCATGAACGCGCAAGGCGCAACATACTACTACTACAAGGGAGGGCAGCCCACTTGGCGGAGGCCAACAGCGCCGGCGCCAGTGCCACACCTTACACAGCCGCAACCTAATGCATCATCGAAGCCCAAGCAAGAGCAGAAGTCTATACAGGATATTATCGATTCTCTCACGAAGGGCGACACAATCAACAGCTCACGAAGATCTGCATCGCAGACGCCGCAGCAAAGCGCAACCCCAGAGCAGCAGACGAAGAAGGAGAAGTGGCGCTCACTACCGCTTGACAAGCAGATGAAAATCTACGAAAATACCGTAGGTGGCTCCGTGCTCGCCACGCTCTTCCTCTGCTCTAAAGAAATAATGCTAACCAATCACCTCAGCTTTCCTCGCAAGTTAAGCATGTGATGGACAAATATCGCGGCAGATTACCCAAAGAGGATCTGAAGAAGTTCGCCAAGGAGGTCAGCAAGAAGCTTGTGGCGTCCGACTATAAGCACAAGCGTGTAGACGATCCGACAAATATCTCTGAGAAGCAGAAGAGCAAAGTCAGAAAGCACGTCAAGGACTACTTCGACCGCGCCGTAGAGAAGTACACCGTGCACGAGAAGCAGAAGGGGGCGTCTGCTACCCAGAACAGGCAGAAGCCCGAAGACACGGAATCAGGGCCGCTCGATCTGGCAAAAGGGGAGGACGACACTGTCATGACTGACGACGAAGCGAAGGACGATGTGGATTCCACCCCCGACAGCTTGCAGCTGAAGCGTAAACGCGACGAGGACGCCACGATCTCTGCCGCCATGACGCCCACGGAGCCGGCATCGATCAAACGACTGAAGGGTAACGGCGGAGACGATGAGAGCGAGACACCGAGCCCGCCACCCCCTCCGCCGCCCCCTCCGTATGGAGAGGGCGCTGACCAGGACTCCGTGGCGCTGCAGGCTGCCGAGGAAGCTGAGCGCGAGAAGCTGCGTGAGCAGGAAGCAGCACTCGAACGGGAGAACGAGCTCAACATGCGCGACTTTGAGCGCGAGCAGGGCCAAGACCAGCAGCAGAATGGTTCCAGGGGACAGGAGGTTCTTAGTCATTGAAAGGCGGGATGGCTACCGCCCAAGGCGAGCAGAAATGACGTGACGGAAAAGTGTGCAAGCATAATCTTATGGTGACACATAGATAATGGTTACCCGCACCTCGGAGTCTAATATCTCAAAAGGCCATCAGCTCGTAGATTCATCTTGGGCGGTCATAGCAGCCACATAGATGGATGATCTGGGGAACGATAGCAGGGCGGAGCAATAATAAGACCAGGTTCTGCCATGCGAAGAACCAAGAAAAGCAATCTTTGATTTTGATATCGCTATGTAGAAACACCCCTGGACCCAAAAGACACAAAACCAAAAAAATAAAAAATTTCAAACGCTTCCAGCTGCCATCAGGTCTCTACTTGTCCCAGCTCGTAACGATCTTCTCGAGCCCTTCGAGCAGGAGATCGGCGTGGCGCTCCTCAAAGATGAGCATGGGCCGGAGGCGCACGGCGGACGCGCCGGAGCCGCCAATGTTGATGCCGAACTGCTTGGCCTTTGCGAGGAACTGGTCGCGGTGCGGGTTGTCAAAGGCGATGAAGGTGCCCTGGCCCTTGCCGCGGAGGTTGTCGAACTGGCCCGGGTACTTGGCCGCGAGGGCCTCGAGCTTGCCGAAGAGGTAGTCGCCGACTTTGGCGGTCTTCTCGACGAGGTTGTTGCCCTCGATCTCCTGGATGATGGCGCGGAAGAGGATGGCGCGGGACGGGTCGCCCATCCACGTGTTGAACTGGCGATAGGGCTTGTTGGGGCGCAGGGCCGGGTCGCCAAAGTAGTACCCGGCGGTCTGGGCCTTCTTGCTGAAGGTGACCATGTCCGGGGGGTCGGGCAGGTCCCAGTGGTCGTGGGCCCAGAACTTGCCCGTGGCGCCGACGCCCGTCTGGACCTCGTCGACGATGAGCAGGACGCCGTGCTTCTTGGTCACGGCGCGCAGGCCGCGGAAGAAGGCCGGGCTGGCGTGGTTGTCGCCGCCCTCGGACTGGATGGGCTCGACGACGACCGCGCAGGGCGGGATGTGGTAGTTCTGGATGAGATGCTCGACCTCGACGAGGGCGTCGGCCTCGGCCTGCGCGTTCTCCTCGGCGTGCTGGTCCAGCGGGTACTTGAGCTTCGGGAAGGTGGCCTGGGGCCAGTCGAAGGCAGGGATGTCGAGCTTGTGGATGGGCTTGGAGCGGGTGGTGGAGAGGGAGCCAAAGAGGCGGCCGTGGAAGCCCGTCTTGAAGGAGAGGATCGAGAGCTGCGAGGCGCCCGGGGCCTGGTTGTTCATCGAGGACTCCATCTCGGCCTCGGTGAACTCGACGGCGGGGCCGCCGCGCTCCTTCTGCCGGCGCCACATGAAGGCGGCCTTGTAGGCCGTCTCGTTGGCGTCGGAGCCCGCCATGGCGGTGAAGACCTGGTTGAGGCCCTTGGGGGCGACCTTGAGGATGCCCGTCTCGAGAATCTCACGCCAGTCGTGGGAGGGGAAGTTGCCGAGGGCCGGGCGGTTAATGAGGGCGCTGACCATCTCGGGGCTCTCGGCGGCCTTGCGGAGGGTCGGGTTGTTGTAGCCGACGGGGATGGAGGCGATCTGGGCGTAGACATCCAGGTACAAGTTGCCGTCAGGGTCGGCGATGTAGTTGCCGGTGCTCTTCGTGTAGTCGGCGAGCATGTTCGTGCTGCGCGTGTCGAAGACGTTGTGCAGCTTGGCGAGCTCCTCCTTGGCCTTGGGGCCGGGGAATTCGGTCTTGAGCACGGGAGCGCTGGGCTCGCCGGCGTGGTACGACGACGAGAAGCGAACCGCGGCGGCCCGGGGGAGGTGCCTCGAGGCGGCCGGGGCGATTGCCCGGAGGGCGGCTCCGCGGCGGAGGACAGCAGTGACAGGCATCATGGTGGGATGGAGCCTGAGATGAGGGGAAGCTGAAGGGGGAACAAGAAGAGAGGAGAGAGGCCTCACGACGGGACGAGAGCAGGAGGCCAAGCTTTACTTGTACGGCCGGGCAGGCCGCGCGGGGCAGTCAAGGGGGACGAGGATTGACACAACTATTAGCAAATTGGCATGCCGGCGAGGCGTTCCGGAGTACGGAGTACGGCGAACGGAGTACAGCGAGGCACCGACCGGCGCAGCCACGTTATCAGCAGCAGGTGCGAGCCAGGGGACTGAGGGCAACTTGCAAGAGCGAGTTCCACAGATTCGGGGTGTGCGGGGTTGCGGGCGCGGCTGCCATTGGCGCTGCAAGCCGTCTAAAGCCGCCTCGCACGGCAGGGATTCCCCACTGTGTCCAGTGACTTCAGGTGCCAAAAAGGCTACGCATCGGACTGCCTCTTTCGGTATGCACGCCCCTGGCCAGCCTCGTTCGCGCCGCCCGGTATCGGCTGCCTTGCTTATCGCTTCAAGTTCGACGCCGCATCCGACAACTCAGCAGCCGTCTTGGCCGAATCGCACATATCGTATGCTGGTCGACCCGGCCAATATTCCCAGCAATTGTGTTCCTCCAATCTCACTGTGGACGGCGCCCTTGGTATCCACGTCAGCTGGGCGGATCATGGGAGCTGACGGTGCAAGACAAGTTACATGCTTAGTGTCCGAGCAAATATCGTCGTGCGACAAGCGCGGAGGAGGTGTTCGAACGCAGAGTCGTATGCTGCTCTTCTCTGGACTGGCTCCCTGGGGATTAGAAATGTAGTCCATTTGTCCAGTTTCAAGTATCCTTGACTGCCACTCCAAGATATAAAATAAAATAAAAGTAAAAATGGAGAGAGGCTTCATACCAAGATCACCACAGTCTGCCTATTTTAGCTGTCATATGTAGTTAGCCGAACACATAGACACGGACGGCTTAAACAGTAAGGCAGCATTTGCAGGCACCGAAAGCGCAATCGTGTCAACTACATCATGTGTTGGTGCTGTATGCCACACGCAATGTTTATGTCAAGATATGTCAGGTTTTGAACTCCAACACTCGCGATTTGTTCCGTGAAGTCTACACAAACCACTCGACTTGCCCCTTTCAGTGGCGGGAGCCTGGGAATGCTATATGCCGGCGCCGAGTCATAGCACAAGTCGAGACACGAGAAACGGACTCGCACTTGTTACCACCCATACGCGATTGACTCGAGCTTGGATATACAGCAGTTGGGCCAGTTAAATGGTGCTGTGCGAGCCTGGAATTTATGTTCGCAATCCATGTGCTCGAATTAGCCACGAAACCGTCCCGTTCCATCTCTGCAACATTCCTGTGCTCTTCTCTGCTGTTAGACCGGCCGCCCCGCCGCGAGTGCATATGATGCTTTAGGTACACGTGACACTTCAGGTGCTCTCCTCTCACGCTGTGTCCCATAGTCTTGGGGGTAACCTCGATCTGAGAGAGAGAGCCAAGAGCGACAACTGAATACAGACGTGTTGCATTGAAACAGAGCTGCACATGTCTTGCCTGGGCCCAAGCGCTCTCTCTTCAGGGCCGTCGTGTTGCATAGTCAGTGAACTTCGAACATACAACACTGCTCGCGTTATGCTAGTAGACCTTGCCACGTATGAATATGGCTCGACACGTCCCGGTGGTATTACTCCCGTGGTTAGCTCACTTGAAAAAATCTTCAATACTGAGGTCTTTCCAAAGCTCGTGAGATCCGGGGTCCCAGGAGCGCGGTCGTTTCAGACCAAGTTCGGGTACGACAAGAGACAACCTACACTAATGGTGTTGTTCCGATACATGCTCGAATAGGGAGATAGCAGCACAGGCAGGCGATCTCTGCGGCGACAGTTCTTGTTCGGTTTGAAATGGAAAAAGGCGATGCCACCTCGCGCACCGGATATGAACCGTCCTGACATTATGCATCATCATCATAGTGCCCACCGCGGCAGTTCCGACATGTGCGTATCTGCCGGAAATCGAGCCAGAGCATGGATGCAACGCTCGTGACACTGTCGCTTATTTATCTGTCTGGGCGCCTACCTATGTTAAGATATGCCTAGAGGTATATCCAGGCAATATATCCCTCGTCGTCATTTTCCAGGCCTGGTGATACTTGAGAATGCCTGTATCACAATTACGACTGTTTCCACTAGCCGTGCTCCATTATTTGGGGAATTCATTTTTGATATCGGTTTATTGTGTATTCATCGTAAAACACGGGACGGGCACAGCTACACTCGACTGTGATCCATCACCACCATGCTCCATGCAGGAAACGTGACTTTGTCGTCCTACGACATCCATGCCGCAATCTCTGGGCTGATTCTCGACCGGAGCTAAACACGTCATGGTGAAGTCGCCCTGCTCTCGGCGCGATCTGTGGCATATCGGTGAACGGCTTGCACATTTACTCACTCGGTCGCAGCGCATCAAGACCACCAGAGTACGTACGTCCATGAATCCGCATACGCCACGTGCTACAGACTACCGGAATTCCCCAAGATTACGCCATTGTGTGCATACATTCAATCTAGGGGACCATTCAACAATCCAGGCAACTATCGGAATGGTACCCTTCACGGCACCACTCATCCTCCCCAGGATTAGAACCTCACCATGGCCTTCTCATGAGTATACCAGGAAGCGCGGCACGAATGTCGGGTCTCCCTCTCAAATTAACGGTCTCAAAGTGCACGCTCACGACCAGGCGCAGGCATCCAGCCCCATGGAGGCGTGTTTCGATAGCTCACTCTCTGATAACCGCTCTCGTTAGCGCAAGGCTTGTGCGGGCCACGAGAGAAGGCGCGGAGATGCCCTGTCCATCTCGACCTAGAAAGCTATCGCTTTATGACGGCAAGCCCGACGCACGCAACTCTGTAGCCCGAACTCACCCAGGGACAGTTGCGAACCCGTCGTGCAGCAGCCGTTGACGCTCCCGCACGGCTCGGGGCGCGCGTCAAGGCAGCGCGAGCTTGACATCTGTGCGGCATCATGCCACGCACAAATAAAATCCGATGACTTCCTTCTAGCTGGTTGGGCATAGTGGCGTGGAACCGAACACCGCAGGTTCGGGTGGACCTTGTGATGACAGAAATATCGAGGAAGTCCGCGCAGTAAATGCACGGCCGTTGGTGTCGATCAGGGTCTGGCCTGTCAGTTCAGATCTTACTGATCGTCCGGTATGGCGTATCTGTCTTCACGCGAGCCAAGTCAATCAGAAATGGTTGTCAAGACGGCTCAGGGAACGGGCGTAGCCGGCGCTATTTCTGGCTGCTGCCAACAGGCTCTTGGGAGGAAGGGCTTGATGGCTGGCAAGTATCCTGGGCTGGGGATCGCACTATCTGTGCGCTAGATCGGGCGCGAGAATCAAATCATCAAGGAGTCTTCATCCTGTCGTATCACGTCTGGTCGACGCTCAAGCCTCGGCAGCGAAACAAAGATCTTCCAGAAGGGAAGCTTCCCGTCCACCAGGAGACTGCGCACAGACAAGCGTCTCCCGCCAAGTGTCTGTGGAACCCCCATTCTCACTTCAATCACTCGTCACTAAATAGCGCGGTCGGCCCTTGATCTGGCTCTGACGCAATCCGGGCGCGGCTGCGCGGAGATGGTTCCTGATGATTTCATTTCAGCAATAGCGCGCTGGCATGGACGTGCTTCGCAATGTTTCGAAACATGCAGCGGGACAGCCGAGAACAACACGTCGACGATGACACTCTGACGACTGCTTCAGCTCTGGCACAGCGGCTGTCTGCTTTGGCCGGTTGTCCCGTGGAGCAGAACCCGTCAGGTAAGTTAGTGGAACTGGCTGACTGCAGATCCGTGTTCCGTCGGGGGAAGTTGCAGGCGAAGCTGACCGGGCCCACACGACCCACGGCCACGCAAGTCTACTGCGTAGATGAACGTTGTGTCACGCAATTAATCAACCCACAACGTGGTGGAGCAGCAAGATGCTGGCCATAAGCACCATGACTACGACCCTGAAGATTCGCTGAGGTGATTGTGATACGTTGCCGCGTGGTAGGTACAGCCGGCCATCATGGCAAAGGCGACCAAGGCTTTCGGCTGTGAAACCTTGCGTCCAGTTGAGTAAGACTCCGCGAAGAAGTGAGCGCCTGGGGTCGAGTGCCGAATGCCCTTGCAGCGAGCATCTCCCGCGTAGCCGGGCGAGCCGGGGATGCTGATCTCCGCATCGCGAGGCAATCGGCCGACCAAGCACTGGGCCTCCAGCCTGGTGAAGGAACGCAGGTACGCAACCCAGGAAAATCTTGCGCAGGGCATGAAAGGTGAGTGGTCCGACAGCTCCCAGCTTGATGGGGACCCGTCTGCCCAAGCAATTGGAGTGAACAGACATGCAACACGAAAAGAAACAAGCCAGGCAGCCTTGGTCGTCGGGTCTCGCTCTCAGCAAGTCGAGCTGAGCATGTCAGGAGCGCCCCGGACGCGGTCGAAAAGGGAAAGAAGCAACTGCCGAAGAAAAAACCTGAAGGGCGGGCTTCAGCAGGCCCACACCTCCATACGTGCCTAGACTTAACCTCCTCCTTCCTCCCTGCTTCCGAGAAAACCCAGGTTGATGTGTTGTGACCAGTCGAGTCTGGTCGGCAGACTCTGACTGTTATCACTTGTCAACCTGAGAGTGCCGAGTGCCAGGTTGCTGACTACACGCGGACCACGCCGGAACGAAAAACCCCGCAGCCAGGCAAGGACCCGACGAGACACCGACGCAGCCCACACCACCATTACGACAGTGTTGAGAGCCGAGAGAGTGTCGAGTCGTCCGAGACAAAGGTCATTGTCCCTCCACTCTGCCGTCAATTGACGCAGCTCGGCGCCACGCGTGGCTTTGATACGGCACAGTGACTCAAGGTTCTGGCTAGGCGCATGGCCCAAGAGCTGACGTGCATTCGCCGGCGCAACCCCGACTTGAAGGTTGAAGACCTTGGTGCTGCTCCGCCCCGAGCCTCCCTCCTTCCCTGGACGTGGAAAAAGCAACAAGCGTCGCGAACGAATTCGACAATGACAGCATCCAACAGCGGAGACGAGACGCCTCTGTTTTGTTTGGTATGACACAACAATAACAACAACAACAACAGCAGCAACAACAGCAACAACAGCAACCGGCCAGACTTCACAACAGCAACGCCGATAGCAGTTTAGCGACCCGGGACGACAAGCCACCCGCCCTGCCCTCGCGGCACTAGAGATGGTGGCCTCGGAGCCTGGTGGAGTGCGCGTGCTGGTGCGTTTCATGCATCGTCCTCGCTAGCAGGGAACCTCTAAGGCCATGGAGACACTGCCGCCCGTTTCCCACGCTCAAGCGACCTTGCCCAGCTAGTCGTGTGGTCAAGACCTCCGCAGTTGGGAGAAGTCCAACATCGCACGACAGCATTTGTCCGACCCGAGGCGCTGTCAGCTACTACACAAACACGTCACAATACCCCCGACACATGGGCACCATTCTGGATGCCCCGTAGTGCCTGGGGAGTGCTGCCTTTTTGGAAATTGGGAGGCCGCACCAAAAGGAATCACAAACAAAGCGTCATACCCGTCCATTTGCGCTCGGTACCTGCAATTTGCCGGAGCATGCCGTGAGTGACGAAGGCAGTCATAAGAGGATGTGTTAAGGCAAGCATTGACAAGGACCGCCTGGCCAGCAGCTCGGGCTGGCAACCCAGACTGCTAGCGTCCATGCGAAATGCAGGAACAGCAGCTCTCCCACACCGGCGATGCCCACTTGAAGTGGGACAAGTGGCAGGGCCACGGGCAGGGGTCGGCCGGGAGTCTGAGCCAGAGCACCATCCGGAACCCGGCCGCGCTCGATTGCGACGCCGATTTGTTTCTAGTGTCGGCTAACCCTAGTCGCCCTCGACTCGTACCCCCAGCGTTCAACCGTCGAAACAACTTGCCTGCGCAGTGTCCCCTTTATGCTTCAGGACAGACAGCTCAGGGTTGTCATTGTGTCCTGTCGTTTCGTCTCTCGTCATTACCGACTGGTCCTTGTCTGGGCTTTGGCCTCCAGACCACTCGCTCGGGACTGGGAGTGTGCACACCCTGCCATCGAGTGGGCAGAGATTCGCAACATGGACATGATCCATGCGTGTGGGGACAGCCGAAGCGTCCAGTTCCGACGCTGAGAGTTCTGCAATGGCCCAGGAAAAGCAGGCCTCGATCCTCGTCCCAGGACCGGGATTGCTGGTCTCAAGAATAGTCTAAATCGACGGGGGTAGTCGCTAGCAGCGGACTTCTCTTATGTGGCAGTGCGCCTGGCTTTCTGATTATTTTGTTTGTGTTTTGTTCTGTGTACTTCGTGACTGAAGAACCACTCACACTCTCTGCCAGCCAGCCCTTTGTGCCAGACTCTTTTCTTCTTCACCACACTCGTTATTTTTCCTTTGCGGAGCACGCACTCGCCAGAACGGGCTGCAATCTGGCCGTCCGCCAACCAGCACTCCCCCCTCCACGCCTGTACAACGGCATCTTCCAGATTCTCTACAACACAGCCCCTCAACCACGTCTGCAACTCGGCACTCGCAAGACATAACAAACCTCGGGCCCGCGCCACCATTGTCACATTCGACACTGGACTCCGCCCCGAGCGTCCCAATCAGGACTATTTTTGACGTTCGAGACATATTGTTGGCTGTGCAGCCAATGACAATAGTCTCGTGCACAAGCAGGTCTCATTATCCTTGGCCGATCTTGACCACTGGGTCCCCATTTATTGGACCAGCAACCGCAAGTCGGGTCTCAGCACCGACGACAATTAAAACCAAAGTCATCAAACAAGCAAACAAGCAGGCTGCGAGCAAACCGACCACGCCCTCGCCTGTCCCAACAGAGCTGCTTGAGTAACTGCTCTCTGGAGATACGTCCACGGCAACAGCGACGACTCGACCTCAATCATCTTATCGCAAGAACACGAAACGCGGACACACGCACAGGAACCGCAATTTACCACGCCACGCGTGAGTTACGCTTATTGGCTGCCAATCAAGAAATCTAGCCCAAGGCTGCAGAGAAAGTTACACCGGCGTGTGCGACAGTGCGCCCCGTCTGCCACTTGCCACAAGAAGCACCACAGGTCGCGTATCCCTGCCACTGCATCTTACTACAGATTTCCCGGCTCGGCAGACCCTTGCTGGTCTTTTTGCAGCTACTGCAAGGTTCGCACTGCAGGAAATCATCGTGACGTTGCCCAAAGAGGGGGTGAGACAAGGCTATTGGCGAGCAATTGCATAGCGCGTGCCCTGTTGCGTCCCTGTCCGTCCCTCGCGTCCCCCGGAATAGCAGTCCTCGCGGACTGCGAACTAGGGTCCTGAACGACCACATATTCCAGGATATCGCCGACGCGGTGCTGGTCCTACTACCAATATCCACAAAGACTTGGGAGCCGCCCAAGCCGTGCTTGCACTCCTCTCCCCGTTGTTTTAACCTTCGACCGTGTATCCGAATTTCCAGCTCATAGCGTCCGCCAGCGGAACTCTCAATCCGGACCACTTACACGGGTGCCAGCGTGCTCTTGTCGGAAAGCAACTCGTCTGCCACTTGCCGACTTTCTCACGCCCACCACGATCATCACCGGGCTCCCTGCACTCGCTTGACATTGTGCGCAGTCGACCGAGTTGTTATACAAGCAGCAGGGCCATTTCACGACTTGAGGTTGACTTAATCGAAGCCCACCACCACCACCACCAACACCACCACCACAACACCTCGGTTACACCCGCGACTTGGACGCAGTTGGACTCGGCACTCGTACCACGGCAGCAGAGTCACAGGACCAACAAACCATCGAATTTCACAATCCTAGAAGTCTACATTGAAGATTACCACGAAGAGCCAACTAGAACCAGACACCTGTTGTTTTTCAGGACGAATATCGAACGGCTACCAGCTCATCGGGCAGAGTTGGGAGCCACACACATCGCCCATAACCGCATCGAACCACGCATTCTGGCTTGTTGAGCTGTACAAGACTCACACAGTCAGCTTCCTCTCCATTAATCTCGCCAAAATGTCACGCATACTGCTTCCGGCATCCTTCGCGATCGCCAATCTGGCGACACTTATCATTTTCATACTCTATGCCGTCCTTGCCCAGGCTCTACGCTTGTCAACCACACAAGTAGGTGTGGCTGCGGCCATCGCCGCTGTCTGCGAGGCCGCGGTACTCGCCATGCTCTCTGCTCTGATCGTATCCCAATACCGTGGCAGTTGGCGTCAGGCAATTGCCATGCGCAGATTTCAGTGCTGCATGATCGCAGTGAGCGTGGTCTTGCTAGCAGCGATAGCGTCCGGAGCGACACTGGTGTGCCTCAGCCAAGTCACAGCCGTTGAGCAGGAGAGCTCGCCGCTAAACACGAGAGATTATCTAATCGCACTTACCTGCCTCTTGTGCATCGCCTTTCTTCTGCAATTATCTTCTCTGACCGTCTACTTTGTCGGCACACCTATCAGCCACGCAAACACAGCGGGCTCTATTCACAGCGCCGAGGATGGCTTCCGATCCCCGGAGATGCTCATGCGCGTGAAAGCTGTTCCCTACTCAAAGACAGTCGCTGCACGCACCAGAGTCTGGCCGCAACCAGCGGACAGCCGTCCCAGTTCCAGCAATGGGACAATCAGCTCCATCCGAAGCTCTTTCTCACACGCAGTCCGACCCATCTCTTCCAAGACACGTCTGCTCTCAGTCAGAAGCTCGCGGTCTGCCAGGTCGGGACACAGCGGCCATACCCCAGACCTTGAAAATGGGTCCGTCCAGGCCGGGCAGCACAACTTCGACTCGTGGGACACATCATCCATCGAGGCACCTCCGGCGGCACTCGCTATTGATACGACTATCGCGCCATCACCAAGATTTCTCGAGACGATCCCAGCGAGCCCCATGTCCAGCAGAGCATCAAGTCCGGCCACCATCCAGGATAGCGAATCCACGCGATCATATCAGCCACGCCGGAGTCGAAGCTACAGCCCCAACTCGAGGGCCCAAACACCACAGACCGTCACTCCGCCAAGTGAGGCGCACATACACCCGCTCTTCCGCAGCGACTCGCCGTCGCCGCCTATGGCTACTCCGGGCACCATGGTCGTGGCCGCGCCAAATGCTGGACAAGTTATCTCGGAGCGGTCCTTGTCGCGGATGCGCAGCAGCAGTCTGAACGGAACCACTCGCAGCCTCAGCCGGCAAGGAAGTTTCGAGAGCTTTTCCAGAAAAACGATCCATGGCAGCGAGGACTCTACCCTGGTCGAGTCCATGGATGAGGTGGACATGGTGCCGCCGATTCCAGCGTGGGTGCTCGGTGCTGGCAGCAGAACCAGCTTGCACGAGTACCAGACTCGGCGGCTGAAGGAGGAGGTCGCCAAAGACAGCGGCAGTCGGCCGTGAGGGCGCGATCTGGATTAATAATGATAATGACTAAAAAGCGTGGGCGGTGTTCTAGAGGTTTGTTCTTTCCAATCAAGGATGCCCGACCCTGGCCGGCGAGCAACTTGCACGAGCGTTTTGGGGGCCATCTTGAAGGCTACAGTTGACACGCATGAGATGTATTGTCTGAAAAAGGTTGGGACATTGGGCTGGGATATACCATCTTGTATTCGATATTCTCTGGCATGATGGCCTCATTTTGTGGTCTTCTAATCCAGACGTTCTAGATCGTTCAGTAGCTGTAAAAGAGAGCTGTAACTATACTCTAAACGTTCCAATGCTTACCACGGGTGAAAACTGAACTGCCGATGCTCCCACACTTTCGACAACATGACCCCTGATCAAAGTACATCGAATGAGCGGAAGATCGTCGAAATGAGGAAACGAGCACAAATTGGGACATATCCGTATTGGTGCTCATGAAGCTGAAGACCCACCTGTGTGGGCCCAACCCAACGGCTGCGAGCGTGTGCAGGCGCGGCCGCAAGCAGGAACGCATCATTGCCTTTGTTGCCTGCCTGCATCGGGAGCCAGACTGGGCAGGCCCCAACCGCACACCTGGGCAGGCAGGAAGGCAGCAAGCACCCGTTTCCCCGCTTGGAGACGAGACTGCTGTCCACGCAAAAGCTGAAGAACGGGCATCTTGTCGAAAACTCCATCGGCTCCTGTCCTGCGATTCTCTTCTTTCGCATCTGCAGCTCAGCTCATCTCGCAACCACGCATCTCGCCAGACCTCTGTAAGCTCCCGCCAGCTCAGCTGCCTTGCCCGCACGCCCCGTCATCACTACCACCGCAAAAGCGCCTCGCGCACCTACCTACCCCGCCACTCTCTTCACAAGCTCTCCTCCGAGGCGACAACAACAACAACACCCACGAAGACGTTCACCACCACAACAACGACTGATCTCCCGCGCCCTTAGACACTGCCGCAATACGACCAGAATAGTCTGAAACGCGCGACTGCTCGCCCATCATGAAGGTCACTTTCAAGGTATGCCTGCGCCTCACGGACCTCACCTCTTTGTTTCCGGACAGGCGCGCCGCTCGCTCTCACCACGCCATGCAATCCTCGCTGCACACTGTTAGCCCGCAAGCCAAGCCGCTCTCCGCGCCGAGGCCCTCGCTGTGCCGTCAGCTGCTGTCTTTCGTGCCATGCGGAGCTTACGAGCAGCGCAGCCAACTTCCTCATCACGCTCTCTTCACTTCTGCCCAGACCGCTTGGACATATTCGCTGACGTCGTTCTACCTTGTCTTGTGCTCAGGATCTGAAGCAGCAAAAGTTCACGCTGGACGCCGAGCCAACCGATCTGGTACGTTCCCTATCCTCAGTCCGACTCGATGTCAGAGGCGCAGCTCTCAGTAGCTCTGTATACACGCCACCTGCCAAGGTCTTGCTCGCTATGCGGCATGTACCGGTTCCACACTCGCCATGTGGTTATGCATCCACTGGAGTTGCACCATGACAGCACAAATGTTGAGTGGATGGTGAACCGAGGGCACAGTGGTGTGATTTGCTTGGGCAGGCAAGCTGACCAAGGAGACAACATGCGCCAGTACGAAATCTGGAAGCTAACATCATGTTTACTCAGGTCTCGACTATCAAGCAGCGGATCTCAGAGGAGAAAGGATGGGACCCTAAGGCCCAGAAGCTCATCTACTCTGGTACGACAAGTCCGCTTAGCGAATTCGCTCCCAGGAAGGAGACGGCGACAACTGTGCTAACTTGATTCAACAGGCAAGATCCTGAAAGATGAGGACACACTCGAGAAGTACAACATTGAGGAGAAGGGCTTTGTAGTCTGCATGGTCAACAAGGTTCGTCATGAGTCCTCTCGAGAGCATGGGGGCATTGCTGACAGTCGCTTCCTCTATCAAACAGCCCAAGGTTGCCCCAGCTGCCCCCGCCGCTTCTTCCTCTTCAAGCGCCGTTCCCCAAACGCCCGCCAGGTCAGTTACTGCGACACCAGCTGCTCCTGCCGCGCCTGCGGCCGCGCCCAGCGCCGCCCCGGCCGCAGTCCCTGCGACTCCATCGCCCGCGCCCGCTACACAGGCCGAGCCTGCACCGACCGACAGCTCGATGGCCATGGGTGCCGCCAGAGAGGGTGCTATCACGGAAATGTTGGCGATGGGCTTTGAGCGGTCCCAGATCGATGCTGCGTTGAGAGCCGCCTTCTTCAACGTTGATAGAGCTGTCGAATACCTTCTGACGGTAGGACAGCCTTGATGTGTTCCAAGTCAATCTTTGTGGAGGTGGGCGGACGCGCTGACTTCTTGCTTCACCTAGGGAATCCCCGAGGGCGTTCAACAATCGCAATCACAGGCTGCGGCCCAGCAAGCGCCACCTCCTCCGCCACCTGCTCCCTCAGCAGCCCTGGCGGGAGGCGATGTCGAAGGTGACGGTGGTGTGAACTTGTTCGACCTCGCGGCCCAAGCTGGCCGTGGTGGAGCTCGTGGAGGCGCAAACCCGGCTAGCCCTGGACCCGGCGGGGCGGCCGGTGCTCGGGATCTCGGAAACCTCGACTTCCTCAGGAATAACCCGCAGTTCCAGCAGCTCCGACAAGTCGTCCAGCAGCAACCACAGATGTTGGAGCCTATCCTGCAGCAGCTCGGAGCTGGAAATCCTAATCTGGCTCAGCTCATCACACAAAACCCCGAGCAGTTCCTCAACCTGCTGGGAGAGGAAGGCGATGACGATGCGCCCCTGCCTCCGGGAGCCCAGGCTATCTCTGTGACAGAGGAGGAGCGTGATGCCATTGAACGGGTAAGTATTGCGAGCAGCTGAAGCCAAAGGAGAACAACTTCTGACCGATCTACAGTTATGCCGCCTTGGCTTCGACCGTGATGCCGCGATTCAGGCTTACTTTGCCTGCGACAAGAACGAAGAGCTTGCCGCAAACTTCCTTTTCGACCAGCCTGACGATGATGAGCCCGCGCAGAACTAATGGCGTACTGCGCACCAGGCAATGGTGTCGATATTTAGTCCACAGCCAGCTGCAGTGGGCATGCACAGACTGCTCGCCACTCAACACTGGTGATGCATAACACTCTCTATCTGCATCTCGCTGAAGTGAAGAATTGGAATGGCACGTCTAGACACTGGGAATGAAGGCAGGATGTAAACAAGTAGCAGAGATAAAGTGTGTGCTTTGGGAAGACGGAGCATCGAGTTTAAAGGCCAAATCGACCTGCAAGGCGAGGGAAGCAAAATGATAACCCCCCCATTTACAAAGCGACCATATCGTTTGTCCTCATCCTTCTCGACTCCCCTTTGATGCGTGCCATTCTCTCTGCACAGCAAATGTGTGGCGCGTCATGCTCGGCAAGATGGAGACTATGACAATATGCAGAGACATCTTGACTGGAGACATGACGCATTGCTCTGGTGTTAGAAACATCCGCACATCAGGAGCCCACGCACGCTATAGTCAATGAATGGAATCAGAATATGGGGTATCATTTGCTCAACAATCGACTAAATAATTGTATGTACATTTTCCATGCTCCGGCTTCGCATGAACCGTGCTGGGCGTCCCTGGATGTCCCTGTGCGCCAAAGGCGGGCTCTGCAAGCTCTCTGGCTGCAATTGAGCTTGTCTTTTGGGTCGTGAGGGTGCATGCTCTCCCGGTAAGTGATGCCTCTACTGCGCCTCTCAGCCAACTGCTGCAATTGCTGCTGACGTATGCTCGATGTTGTCTGCACGTGCCAAATCCGGCAAGTCTCCGTCCTGTTCGTCGGCAGCATCTGCCTCGGCAGGACTGCCAGTGTCGCCGCCATCGGCGGTCTTGTCAACAGCATCCGCATCGCCGTCTACAATGCCGTTTTCCTTGCTAGTATTTTTCAAGTCGTTGTTGCCATCATCATCATCATCGTCCACGAGACCCTGCGCCCTCCGTTCCGCCTTGAGGCGTTGCACCTCGACGTTGTGCTCTGCAACCAGAGCATCGTGCTCTTTCTTGATCTCATCGGCCTCCTGCCAGTTCGAGCGCTTCTCCTTGTAGTGATCCAGGTCGATGCTGACATCCCGCCCGTCGCGCGCCATCACGGCGGCGTTGATCCGATTAGGTCGCTGGCGCTCCTCGCGATTGAATTTCAGCTTTACCATCCGCCTATTCTTACCGGGGAACATGTGGCTGATGGTCTCGAAGTCGGTGCCGAACATTCGCAGGTAGTTGTAGAACTTCTCCGTCTCATCCTCGGTCCACGAGTTGGCGCCCATAACGCGCGACGCACGCATAAAGCTCGCCGAGGTCGTCAGATGGGTGAAGTCGTCCTCCACCACGGTCCTCATCATCGACATGTCCTCCGCGGAGGCGTGGTTGTCAATCATCAGCGACTGCTGGTTGATGATGATTTGACCATCAACAACAATGTAACCTGGACCGGCTGTTTCTGCTTGGCCATTGCCACCATCAGGCGCACTGGAACCGAGTCTGCTTTTAGTAGCCCCATGCTCAGCATCGCGCTTGTGTGATCCGTGAATGTCATCTCCGGGGTCTGGCAGAAGACCTTTCCGTATCTTGTCCTTCTCCAACTTCCTCAGCCTCGCCTGGTTACGTGCTTCCCGTGCTCGTTCAGCAATTGCGTCGGCATGTTTGAAAGGCACGCCAATGCCCAGATCTCTGGTAAGCTCGCTCATTTTGACCGCAGTGTGATCGACTTTGATGTTGACGGCATCCTCAGGCGTTAAAGAGCGCCTGCGACGTTTTGAAGGCTTCGGAGTAGCACTCGTCTCGTCGTCTATGCCAGCAGGGGCATCAGGACCCGATTCGCCCGCAGTCCTTGCGGTGCGCTTGCGCCCCTGACTTCGTGCGCGTTTGCGTATCGCCGCCGTTCCGTCAACCGCTGTTGAGGTCTCTGCGCCGTCTACTGCTGTCGCCTGAGGTTTCCGTCTGGTGTATGACCTCTTCTTCTTTGATTGTGCCACGGGTGCTGCAGGATCTTGAGATGCTGTCACAGCCGTGACTGCGGGCGCTTCCGAAGACTGAGACGAAGCTGCGGCTTCAGGCGCATCAGAAGCCGTGGGTATGTCGGGTCTAACTCGACTCGTGCTTGCCCCCGCGCGGCTTTCACCAGGGTATGGTCTCCGCTCCGCAGTGGAAGTCGCAACAGCTTCTGAGACCTGATTTTGTACCTCCGCATCCGAAGCTGTGTTGGGCTCCGAAGTGGAGGCTGCCACTTGAGATTGACGTCTACTCGTCGATTTTGGATTTGAGGGCGTTGCAGAGGCCTGAGTCGGCTCGGGGGTTGGAGGGAGACCATCAACAGGCTTTGTGCCCGCAAGGCCAGTGGCCGTCTGTTCGACGTTGACAGCCGGCGCAACGTCTTGGCCTGAAGGATTCGTGGCAGGTGGCGTCAGAGAAGGCGGGTCGACAGTTGGCTGGAGCGGTTCTGTGGTTGGCGCTCTCGTGGCGTTGGAGGAGGATGTCGCAGCGGTGGGAGCCTGCGATGATGACGGGGTAGAGGCAGGACCTCCACGGCGGCCAAGGGCTTTGGGTTTGAAGGCGAGGCCGCCGGTCTTCTTGAGCATGGAACTCATCGTGGCTTATTAGTGACGGCAGCACGCCGTACACTGGCAGGCGCGCAGTCTAAGATGATTGCCGTAGGTCTTTGGTCAATGTTGTTGGGAGTACATGGTCGGTCCGAGTCAGAGGTATGCGTGCACAACGGGCTAGGCGCTTTGTCGTTACTGGGCAAGTCCGGATGGCTGGTGGGTGGACGATGATTGTCGATGGTGTGAGGATGAAGCCTGGTGCGGGGGGGAAGATCCAGCCATCTGCCGTGACTAAACTATTAATATGGAGCTGCTGAGTCACTCAGTGGATCCGGCCCCACCTCATGCATCCTCATGCATCGAGGCTCCCGAACCACGGGTTGTTGTGTCGCGTGAGGTTGTCTCGAGAGAGTTGGCCATAGCCATCCTCCAGTCCCGACAGTGGTGGCTACGCACACAGAAGCATCGGGGATAGAGCTAGAAGGGGGATTGTAGAACGCGATAGTTTGGTTCTCGCATCCCGAGGTCATCGGAGCATGCTGCTTGGTGGAGTCGATATGTCGCGGCAGTGCTGCCAGCTGGCGGATTCGGGAGGCGGAGTCCATCCGCCAGCTGTCAATGTCGGAACGCGCTCGCTTGCCTTGGCCGGCCTGTGTGGAGTCGCCCTTGCGAGGACCGGGCCATTGAGCAGAGGCAGCCCTGGCGGATTGCCAGTCGTGACTGCCACCAGGAGGCAGGCCAGGCCTGGGTTAGCCTGGCAGCGTGCGCAGCGACCGGCCGTACTCTGACGGGACTTCGACGATTCAACTTTTCTTTGCCCACACCCGCCCTCTCCTTCTCCCTCCTCGCCAGTTCGCAGCGCTGTCTCGCGGTCCAGCCTGCCTGTCCACGCCGCGCCCTCCCGCCACGCTCCTCGACAGCCAGAGGCGTAAAAAGCAACCGATCTCGTCCAACCTTCCTGCACCACCGGCCTTGGGCGACGCGCGCATCCTCTGCCCTCCTCCTCGCCAGTATCATCTGCGCTCACGCTCCCTCCTCTCCTCATCTTCCCTAACCACGCCGCCACGCTATCTGAACGCACTCAGTCCTGGATTCTGTGTACATCGGCACCGACACTTGCGACCTTACCTTGACGACCATCGCCATTGCCATTGCCACTGCCATCGACACTCCGTGCGCCGCGCCGGCCCCTGATTTCTCATGCCGCTCTCCACGTCACCCACGACTGCATCCCTTTCTCCCGTCATCAAGATGGAAGAAAGGAAGCGACCGCTCGGCGCACCTGACGACGTCGCGCCACCCAGCAAGCGCCAGCAGGTCAACGGCACCAAGGTCAAGGACGAGGACAACAAAGATGAGACATGGGTCGAGGTAAGTCGCCGCCCTCATAATCCTACCTGCCCCTAAGCCTCTCTTCCAACCCTTGCACCATCATCTCCACGCTTCGTGGCGGTCTGCTCAGATATCGCATCGCTCGGAAGCGTCCTGGCCTCGCAATCGATTTTTGAGTGCCCTGCCATACATCGCCCTGCACGTGCCGTTCCGAGCAGCACCTGCCCCGGCCCAAGACTCATTATCTCGACATCGCTGCCAGCCCCTCAAGATTGTCTTGTCTGTGGAGAACCATGGCGCACACCTCTCCACGACATTGCACACACCATGATACTTTGGCGCTGTGCGGGTTGGCTCACAAGTTTCTACGGACACAGGATTACCAGAAGGATGCGATTTATCGGCAGATGCTCGAGTACAAACGCGACAAGGCAACACTAGAAACCAGGCTTGCCGAAATAGCCAAGAAGGCCGCTCACCATGACGACCATTTGCGCATCGTCGATGCTTGGTGGCTACAGGTGAGCTTCGTCACATACCTCACAGCCACAGAGTATAGTCTAACGTCTGCACAGCTAATTGATGAGATTGGTCTGGTTGCGCAAGGTGTTGCAATACAACCTGACGATGACGGTTCGTGCATTTCCCGTGAACGGCTTGCGCCACCCTCACAATCATCATGCCAAACACGCGAACTGACATTTCCCCCAGAATTGGAGTTCTCGACAAGCACTCAATTTCGAGAAGTTGAGGATTTCCAGGCACACCTGCAAGATCGCGGCTCCGAAATAAAACAAAAGGTCGACCAAATCCTGTCCCGACTGGTAGCATCTCGAGGTCCTGTCACAGGTGATGTCGCGTCATTGGAGAAGCAGGTCACCAAGTTACTGGCAAAGCAGAAAGGCCTGCTAGTCAAGCTTGACAGTCTGAACGCCGACAAGGAGTCCCTTTCAGACCAGTTAAACACGGCTACTTTAAGGTACATGAAAGCAGAGCGCAAACTGGACCGGTCAAAAAGCAAAGAAGTGCAGAAGCTCGAGGCGCGAGCTATTGCCCAGTCCACGGGGAAGCCACCAACGTCGGAGCAGGAGAACGGTACGGAAGTGGTAGAGGACAACGGGAACCACCAGGTGTTGCAAAGTGCCCTGCAAGAAGCCAACGCGGTCACCGCTAAACAAAAGGAGCAGTTAGAGACTGCCTTGGCGCGGAACAAGGCACTTCAGGAGGAGCTGACCGCGGCGCAAGCGCGGCTCACGGGCCTGACCGACGAGGACTATGCCAGGACAGATGTCTTTAAGCTGTTCAAGGTCCAGCATGAAGATCTCATCAAGCAAGTCAACCACCTAGAAACAAGCAACAAGCTGTTGGTGGCGAAGAACGATACTCTCAACAAGGAGCGCGAGCTCAGCCGCAAGCAAGTCGAGAGCGAAGCACAACGCCTCATTGCCGAGCTTGAGGAGCAACTTCAGCAAGAAGACACAACGCTGGCGCGGGTACGTGCCGCCCGAGACGAGGCGATGGCTGAGCTTTCACAACTGAAGGCGGCCAAAGCTCAAGAAAGGAACGCTGCGGCACATATGGAGGACTTGGTCAGCGCCAAAGAGGATCGCATCAAAGCCCTGGAAGCCGAAGTCAGCCGCTTGCAGTCGAGCGAGGATGTCGAGATGACCGAGCAATCGGACATCGACGCTCTCTCTCTAGAGGAACTCAGAGTGAAGTACAACAAGCTCGCGAAGGACTACGAATCAATAGAGACGGAACTGCCCTCCCTGACAGCAGCGGTCAAGAAATTCCAGGCTGCCGCACACAAGAAGGTGGCAGACATTACTGCTCAGGAGGAACGAGTGGCTGTCGCAATTGCAGAGAAGAGCAAGGCGGACCAGAAATATTTCGGTGCTCGCAAGGATGCCGACCAGAAGGAGGACCTCATCAAGAAGCTGCGGATACAGAACAGCAAGAGCTCCGAGATCATAACCCAGCTGAAGGAGGTCGAGGTTCAGAACAGAACGCTGGTCACCAACCTTGACAAGCAACTGGCCGATATGAAGCAGACCAACAGCAAGCTATCGACTGGACAAAGGAAGGCGGATGAGTCCAGCGCGGACGCGCTTAAGCGATACGAGGCTGTGAAGCAGCAGCTCGGAGAGCTTAGCAGTCTTGCCAAGTCTAAAGACTCAACAACAGCCCTGGCTCGAGAACGAACCATCGCCCTCGAAGCGGAAGTAGAGAAGCTCAAAGTGCGGCTCGAGACGGCAGGTAATGAGCGGGACAAGTGGAAGGCCAAGAGCCTGAGCAATTCCTCAGAGGAAGAGGAAATGCTTCGAGTACGTGCTTCCCTGAGACCTGCACATCTGGAATGTCTGCTAACCTGAATCACCAGAACCTCGCCACATGTTCCATTTGTCGCAATAGATTCAAGGATACTGTGCTGCGGACTTGCGGCCATATTTTTTGCAAGCCGTGTGTCGACGACCGTATCGCCAACCGCATGCGCAAGTGTCCTGCCTGTAGTCGGGCCTTTGACAAGAGCGACGCCATGAGTGTACATTTATAGAGGTTGATGAGTACAAGCAGAAGGGTTCCTTTGCAACAAAGGGCCGCGTTTTGTACCACTACCAGGAGTCCCGGTCATGTAAGAAGAGAGCGTTCCATGTACATAATAACCTGCATTGAGGGTCGGCGAGCCCCAAACAATTGGGAAGCGTCCCGAACTAGTCGACGCGCTTCGAAGCGCAGTCTCCGTTGAATATATGCATAAGGGCCAGGTCTTTGAACTTGCGCCTTGAGCATTTCGCTCGCAAGGGGCGATGTTACTTTGGACCACACCTTTTGTCTTTCGCCCCGTGTTCACTTTACAATGGGTAGAAGCCCATCAAGCCATTGGCACGTGCTGATCAAGCACCTAGACGATCTCGTAGCGGTGCTTGAGTATACTCTGCTCAACCCCCCGGGCCTAGCAATAGAAATACCTTACTCTCGTCACAGTAAATACCAAGGTACAATTTTGTTCATTTTGACATGAGGAGAGGCGATCCGGCACAGTCTCCCGCTCAGCTCACTCTGGTGATATCTGGCTTCAGTGTCAAACCCCTCGCAAGCCATTTGAAGACTGCCTACCTCCTGCTCGTCCCGCCGAACCCGGTGCTCGAGTGCCTCGGCCCGGACGCCGCGCCGGACGAGGATCCCGAGCTCGAGCGCGACGACGACCCCCACGAACCACCGCCTGTCGATCCGCCCCAGCCGCCGTCGTTGGTGCCGTAGTTGCGCCCTCCCCCGAAGAAACCCGTGTTGTTATTGTTGTTGTTGTTATTCCTGCCGCCTCTGTTACCTGCCGCGTACCCCGCCGCGGCGCCGCCGAGTATGCCGCTCCAGAACCCGGGGCGCCAGCCCTGTTGCTGCGCGGCGCCGCCGCGGGAGGATGACGAGGGCTTGTTGCCGAAGCCGGTGCCGGGATACGGGGGAGGCGGGTCGTCCCAGCCGTCGTTACCACCACCACCCCAACCACCGCCTCCTCCTCCGCCGCCGCCGCCACCACCGCGAGGATGACGGCCGCCGGCCGCGCGATGGGCCGCATTGCGCCGCGGCGCTGTGCAGGCAGAGTACAAGATCCACGCCGCCACCGCGACGAAGATGACGCCAAACAGCCACGCGCTGGGATCTCTGCCCCCGCCGCTGCCCCCTCCACCCCAGCCGCCCCCGTTCCCGAGATCCGGGTACCGCGCCTCGCCCTCCTTCGTCAGCGCGAGCCGGTACTCGACGCCGCAGCTGCCCTTGAGCACATACGGGTCCTCTGAGCTCGCGTAGCCTTCGCAGATGACGTCCGTGGAGCCCAGCTTGAGCTCGGCGGGCAGGCTGGCACTGCAGGACCACTGGATGTCCTCGCTGTCGTACCCGGCGCCCTGGTTCGTGCAGCGCATCGCCTCGATGGCGTGCAGGCGGCACAGCGCGGGCGAGGAGATGCATTTGAGCTGAGGCGCCGCGGGGACGCGGCGGTGCTTGGTGAGCGCGCCGTCGCCGCGCAGGGTCAGGGACTGCACCTCCGAGAGGAGGATTGCGTTGCGGGGAGGCTTCATCGTATTATTTGTGTATTGCTTTGTCGGACTGTGTTCGTTTTTCTGATATATGTTGTTGCTAGGACGTGCGCGCGCGTGCGGGCGACACACGAGATGTGTCGTCGAGGATGCGTTGTGAAAGGAGAGAAGCTGCAAAGGACCAGGCAAGGTTGCGCAGAAGGGGCAGCAATGACGTTGCGGCTCAAAGCTTGGCACGACCCTGTTCGGTGGTCTGCTGCTGTGGAACACGATTGAATGGTTCGGATGTTCGTGAGGAGTATCCGCGGTGGTTGACGCAGCTCTTGCCAGAGTCTCCGCCTGTGACTAACACGGGTGGAAATGAGGCTGCCAGTGTGCCCTATCTGCCCAAAGAACACGCTGGCATCTTGGGGTGATGCGGTGGTGTCGGGTGTGAATGTTGATGCCTGCCTCAGGCCAACTTCCAGCTCGCTCGCTATTTGCTGGTGGCCTTTTGGAGATGCGGGGTTCCGGCGTGGATCTGGGGTCCCAAGACTTTGATCAACACCAGCTGTCCCGCCTCGTCAGCCGCATCCGCAGAGCTGGGACCGATGACAACGCACGGTCTGTCATCAGATGTCATCAGACTCTCGCGTGTCAACCCTTTCTGGATGGGCAAGACGCTTTCACTGTGGCTCCCTGGCATGGTGACACGGGTCAGGACTGATCGCTGCGCGGGTGGTGTTGCAGGTTGCGAGAGGTCGAAGACCCAGACCTGGACTCGACCAAGCGCAATGTGTGGTCTTTGGTTCCCTTGAAGTGCACGGCTGTGCAAAGAAGGCACGCAGTACGCGTATTCGTAACAATAGTACACGGTAGTCCAGAGGGCGCAATCAGCTCCGAGTCGTCTTCATCCACTCGTTGCTGCAAGTGGTCAGTATCGTACGCGGAGCGCGCCCTCGGGGTACGGAGCACCCCGGGCGGGAGCAATGTTGCGGCTCTGTCTGGCCTCAAGGCGTGGTGCAATCTCATGCGGCTGACCCCTTATTTCGCAGAGGTTCCTCTTCCCGGCTAGCCTGGCGGGGAGCACGAATCCACACTGCATGTCCCAGCCCACTGTGGCGCTTGACGTTCCTGAGCGCCGACACGAGCCTCGTGAGACGCTTGGTGAATGACGCAGAGACAGCGGAAGACGTTCTGTTGTGAAATGCAGACAACTGGCTTTCGAGGGAAGGGACATGATTGTTCTGTGGGGTTGGCACCGAGCAGCTAAGAGATCTTGGCGCACTTGGTCGCGGTCTGGCTTTCGGATGTCGGCTCCGTGGGCGTTACGAGGTTCGGCAGGGTGAGTCATGGAAAACACGGGAGCTGGACGTTGACTTCACATGTTTGGCAAACAAGTCCGAAGAGGGCTGTCGAGAGGATGCACGCTCTGCATGCAAGGACCCAGAGCCCTAGTGCGGCGTGTTTGCTTGCCCGTGTCCATGTTGCTCGGACGCAGGCTTCATTCCAATGTGGGAGCGAGGAGCAACGGCACGGGATTCGTGCTGGCCGATCTCCGTGGGCGGCGTCGCATTCGCAGCGTGTTGGACAGCTCGGGGACAATGCGAACCCGAGGCGCGTCGTGGTGGAGCTGGCCAATTCACGGCTCGGTGGCCTAGGCAGCACCGGGCTGATCCCGCCCCGGGCCATGCAGGCTGATGCGCTGGTGCTGCGGCATCAAGTGTATGATTAGTGGTGACGAGTCTGCCAGGCCGGGGAAGAGTCATCAGGCCGAGTCAAGTTCGGCCGATCTTTGGTGGACTCTGCAGCAGGAGGATGCCAGCCGTGGCATGCCTCTGGACGGGATTCCGCACCTTCGTCCATGGCCAAGCATTTTGCGCGGGCGGGCCCCGCGACGGCTGCCCCCATGCAGCCTGCCTCGCCTGCTTGTTTCCGAGCGCCACGCCCTTCCCGGGCAGCCCCGTCGTCCCCTCGCCGCATACCTTACTTTCTTTCTTGCCTTGGGGATGTACAACAACGATTCACGTCGGAGCTAGCGACTGTTTGCTCTTCTGCTCACTCAACGGCACCATCTTCCTGCCAGCTTGCCCGTCCCGGAATCTGACAATCCTCCATCCCCGTTATCTCCGTCGACGCACCCACGCGAGCCAGGGTCTCTGCATCCCGGCACGTGCAGTCCGCCGAGCCCTTCGCCCCTGGTCTTCCATCTTTCTCGGGCATTGAATCTGGTCGCAGCGCATACTCTTTCGGGGCCGTCCGCCGGGCCAACCTCAACCCCGGCCTGTCCAGCTAGTTAACTGCTCCGTCCTTTCTTACACATTCCTCTTTCTTCCCATCGCTCTTGGTCCTTCAACACGGTCACTGCTGTTCAGTACCCACAACTGGAGAATTTGTGCTTCCGTGGGCTTCACTTGGCTCGATCTTCCAACCGAGGCGCGGCACCTGCCCGCCGACTACTCGACTTGCCTGTGCAAACGCGGGCCACCCGCAACCACAAGGCATCATGTCTTCAGCAGCACAGGAGATCACGTCGGAGAAGACGCCCGACGCCGGGCTCTCCCGCCAAGCGTCGAGCCATGGCGGCTCGACATCTGACGCCAGCCCCGGCAACAAGAATGGCGATCCTGCCGTCGCAAACGCCCTCGAGAAGGCCGACACCAAGGTCGCCTCGCCACCAACAACAGCCGTGGCCGACCCTTTCCACCACCTGCCTGCTCACGAAGCCGACATCCTCAGACGCCAGATATCAATAGAGGAGACCAAGGCTGGTCTGGGCGCTCTCTATCGCTATGCGACAAGGAACGACATCATCGTCATCGTGGTCAGCGCGATATGCGCCATCATCGGCGGCGCTGCTATGCCGCTCATGACCGTCATTTTCGGAAACCTCCAGGGCATCTTCCAGGACTATTTCACCGGCCGCACCACCTACGACGAGTTCATGGCCACCATGACCACCTATGTCCTGTACTTTGTTTACCTCGCCATTGGAGAGTTTGTCACCATCTACATCTCCACCGTTGGCTTCATCTACACAGGCGAGCACATCAGTGGCAAGATCCGCCAGCATTATCTCGAAAGCTGCATGCGTCAGAATATCGGTTTCTTCGACAAGCTTGGTGCCGGAGAGGTCACGACCAGGATCACCGCCGACACGAACCTGATCCAGGACGGTATCTCGGAGAAGGTCGCGCTCACCCTCACAGCCGTCTCGACTTTCATCTCGGCCTTCGTCATCGGTTTCGTTGTGTATTGGAAGCTCACCCTGATCCTCTTGTGTATTGTTGTTGCGCTCCTGCTCAACATGGGCCTTGGGTCGCGCTTCATCATCAAGTACAACAAGGACTCGATTGAGGCATATGCTCAGGGTGGCACTGTGGCGGAAGAGGTCATCAGCTCGATCCGCAACGCTATCGCCTTCGGCACCCAGGACCGCCTGGCGAAGCAGTACGATGTTCACCTCACTCGCGCCGAGCACTTTGGTTTCCGCGTCAAGGCCACAATCGGCTGCATGGTTGCCGGCATGTTCCTGATCTTGTACCTCAACTACGCCCTGTCTTTCTGGGTCGGCAGCAAGTTCCTCGTCGAGGGAGAAACGTCCCTTTCAAAAATCCTCATCATCCTCATGGCCGTCATGATTGGTGCTTTCAGTCTCGGCAACGTTGCACCCAACATCCAGGCTTTCGGCACTGCAATCTCAGCTGCGATCAAGATTTACACCACTATTGACCGGCCTTCGCCTCTCGACCCCTCTTCCGAGGCCGGCGAAAAGCTCGACAAGATTGTTGGATCGATTCGCCTGGAGAACGTGAAGCACATCTACCCTTCACGTCCCGAAGTCGTTGTCATGCAAGATGTGTCTCTTACCATTCCGGCTGGCAAGACGACAGCGCTTGTCGGAGCGTCTGGCTCTGGTAAAAGTACCATTGTTGGCCTGGTGGAGCGGTTCTACGATCCCGTTGGCGGAAAGGTTTATCTCGACGACCACGATGTAAGCACGCTCAATCTTCGCTGGCTGCGTCAACAAATCGCTCTTGTGAGCCAGGAACCCACTCTTTTCGGTACGACAATCTACAAGAACATCCGGCATGGTCTCATCGGCACGCAACACGAGAACGCAGACGAAGAAACCCAGCGTGGGCTCGTCATTGAGGCGGCCAAGAAGGCAAATGCCCATGACTTCATCTCTGCACTTCCCGAGGGATACGAGACCAATGTCGGTGAACGAGGCTTCTTGCTCAGTGGAGGACAGAAGCAGCGTGTCTCCATCGCACGAGCAATCGTCTCCGACCCGAGGATTCTGTTATTGGACGAGGCTACAAGTGCTCTTGATACCAAGTCCGAAGGCGTCGTTCAGGCTGCTCTCGAGAACGCGGCTGAAGGCAGGACCACCATCACCATCGCCCACCGTCTTTCAACCATCCGGGACGCGCACAACATTGTCGTCATGTCGGCTGGATCTATTGTGGAACAGGGTACTCATGACGAACTTTTGGAACGCCGGGGGGCGTACTTCAAGCTGGTCGAGGCTCAGCAGCTTGCTACTGTTTCCGAGCTGACTGAAGAGGAGCGTGAACTTGCCGATGCGAAGGACGAAGAGCTGATCCGGAAGGCCTCGAGAACCAGCGGGGCCGGCGTGATGGCCGATCCTGACGACGATATCCGCGCCAAGCTTGATCGTTCCGCCAGCCATGCGTCCGTTTCCAGCAATATTCTCAAGGGCCGAAAGCCGGAGGAGTCACAAAAGTACACCACGTGGACGCTGATCAAGCTCATCGCCTCCTTCAACAAGTCCGAGTGGCATCTGATGGTTCTCGGTCTGATCCTTTCTATCATCTGCGGTGGTGCCAACCCGACCCAGGCCGTCTTCTTTGCCAAGCAGATCATGGTATGTTTCCATTGCCCTCAAGAGTAAAAGCTTCTGATCGATACTGACGTGTGACACAGATTCTTAGCAACCCCATTCTCACCCCGGAGATGGGCGCTCAAATGAAGCGTGACAGTGACTTCTGGAGTGCAATGTACGTCATGTTGGCGTTTGTTGTCTTCTTTGCGCAGGGTCTTCAGGGCATCGTTTTCGCGAAGTGCTCAGAGATCCTCATCCACCGTGTTCGCGACCGGGCCTTCCGCACAATGCTTCGCCAGGATGTGGCATTCTTCGACAAGGACGAGAACACTGCAGGCGCGCTGACCTCCTTCTTGTCGACTGAGACCACTCATGTGGCTGGTCTCAGCGGCGTTACTCTGGGCACGATTCTCATGGTCCTCAGCACTCTCATCTCCGCCTGTGTGCTGTCTCTTGCTATTGGGTGGAAGCTCGCGCTAGTCTGCATCTCGACTATCCCCGTGCTGCTCGCATGCGGCTTCTTCCGGTTCTGGATGCTTGCGCATTTCCAGCGTCGTTCGAAGCGTGCTTACGAGAAGAGCGCGAGCTACGCCTCGGAGGCCATCTCTGCGATTCGCACGGTTGCGTCCCTGACCCGCGAGGGCGACGTCATGGCGCAGTACAGGGCTTCCATTGAGGCACAGGAGAAGGTCAGCTTGATCTCCGTTGCCAAGTCGTCGCTGCTGTATGCGGCATCGCAGTCCTTTTTGTTCCTCGCGCTCGCGCTGGGCTTCTGGTACGGCGGCTCCTTGATTGCCAAGGGCGAGTACAACATGTTCCAGTTCTTCGTCTGCTTCATGTCGGTCGTCTTTGGCGCCCAGTCGGCTGGCACCATTTTCTCCTTTGCTCCCGACATGGGCAAGGCGCACCACTCGGCCGGTGAGCTCAAGACGCTCTTCGACCGGAAGCCAGTGGTCGACACCTGGACTCAGGACGGCAACCGCCTCGAGCAAGTGGACGGCACCATTGAGTTCCGTGATGTCCACTTCAGATATCCCACTCGTCCCGAGCAGCCAGTCTTGCGTGGCTTGAACCTGACCGTCCGTCCTGGCCAGTACGTTGCGCTCGTCGGCGCTTCCGGCTGCGGCAAGAGCACGACGATTGCGCTGCTCGAACGATTCTACGACCCGCTCGTGGGTGGTGTGTTTGTGGACGGCAAGGAGATCAGCGGCCTCAACGTCAACGACTACCGCTCTCACATTGCGCTAGTCTCTCAGGAGCCGACGCTTTACCAGGGCACCATCAAGGAGAACATCCTACTGGGTGGCTCTCGCGAGGACGTCACGGACGAGGCCATCTCGTACGCGTGCAAGGAGGCCAACATCTACGACTTCATCATGTCTTTGCCTGACGGCTTCAATACGATCGTCGGCACCAAGGGTGCTCTTCTCTCGGGAGGACAGAAGCAGCGCATTGCCATTGCCCGCGCGCTCGTCCGCAACCCCAAGATCCTCCTACTCGATGAGGCCACAAGCGCGCTGGACTCGGAGTCTGAGCACGTCGTGCAGGCCGCGCTCGACCAGGCCGCCAAGGGCCGCACGACGATTGCTGTGGCCCACCGGCTGTCGACGATTCAGCGCGCCGACGTCATCTACGTGTTCGACCAGGGCCGCGTGGTCGAGGAGGGCACGCACTCGGACCTGATGCGCAAGAATGGTCGCTACGCCGAGCTCGTCAACCTGCAGAGTCTGGAAAAGCATGCTTGATTTCTCTCGTTTTCTTTCTTAGCATATTGATTTAAACTTACCCACGGGTTGCATATATGCCCTCTCTTTTCCTCATACCTGTTTGTAATTCATCTGCATCATACATTCATTCATTTTCCTCGTCTACATTTACCACGTGCGTGGAAGGGAGAGCAACGTATAGAGAGGAGGAGGAAGAGAAGAGAATCATGATAGTCCCGAAACGGACGGGCATCGGGCGCCATACATTCCCCCGCATCGTAGTACACTGACACTACGTGGTCATTTGATACCTGCTGCAGATGGCGCAGTAGAAGAATAAATGAACATGAACGACGATTAGAGAACGATGACGTAAAGTTGCGCTGGATGTGATGATGCTGTTGGCCTTCTAGAGCTGCTGATCGTGGCCGCTGGACGACGTGGACGTCAACACACAATTACGCGACACACGCGTGGTGAATACGTCTGGGGTCCCCAAGATGACGGCGGTCTTGCTGCCGTTGGATCAGATATTGTAAGCAGGTGCAAATGGGGTCGTGGAGGTTTGATGAGAGGAATCCCAATGAGGCCGGCTCGTGATCGACGCTCGGGCAGCGGCGGCGCGTTGCCAGCCGCACGCGGGTACCTGCGTCCCCGTCTCCCTCCCAGCCGCCCCCCTTCCTGGCCCCAACCGGCCGACGATCACCATGTTGCACGACACGTGCTGGAAAACCCTTGAAAATTCGCCGAGTGGGCAGAGACACGTGGAGTCTCTCGCTTGTTTTTTTTTGTCTTGGACTGTCTCTGGTTTGGCGTCTCCCTTTGTGCGGCGGGCTCCAAGGCGGGAGCCGTCATGCTCTGATGATCCCCCGCCCCTCCCCTCCCCTCCCTCCCCTTTCTCCCGCGCACGTAAGGAGCATAGGTAGTGCACATCACTTTGATATTGAAGGTATGTAGAGGCGGATTCTCGGAGAACGCGAGCAGAACGGGCCATGCAGGAGCTGCAGTTGTCGGTTCTTCGTGATCCTGACTAATGACTTTTGATAAGGTTCGGCAAAGCAGGCAATTAGGTAGAGCTACGATGTACAATGGAGACGGCACCGCATGGGGGAGACTCCTCCTTTCTTGCAGTCATGGTGCAATACTTCAGGCACGTATTCAGCCGGCCAGGCGGGTTCGCGGCCTACCGCAGCACCGCGGCCCCCCTGGGGGCAGACTGGTGTGCCGGCCACATGCGTACGCTATCGTGCCAATGGGTGAGTACGATCGCTGCAGACCGGGTGCTCCGTACGGTGGTGCGCTGGCTCGTGGCGAGAAGACATGCCCAGCCGCGGTTCTTGATAGGCTACGGTACCTTCACCAATGGCGGAGTGCCATCAAGGGAGGAGACTTTCTCGAGCTGGGCCCGTTGTCGATGCACCCGGGAAGTCAATCACAAAGCATCGCAATCGCACCCGCCCTCAGGCCCACTCCGCCCAGCGGCGCCGGTGCCAGTTTATTGGCAATCGGTTCCTGCATAAGCGCAGGGCCCAACGGGCTTGGCGCGCTGGACTGAAAAGTGGGAAATCTCTCGTGAAGAGGAGCTCTGCCGCCTGCGGCTGCTGGTTGGGCAGCCGTTATTTCCGACTTGTTGTTGCTGCTTGCTGACACACCAATTCAATGTTGATGCGGGAGGGAAGTGCCACGCTTCCATCTTGTCGTGGACATGCCTACCGCTCGCGGGAGATTGGCCTGCTGCCTGCCTCATTTAGGTAGACCGAATCTGACTGCTCGGGATGTTTCCCGCTGTGTGATTGGCCTGGTTGGCGAAATGGAAGTCGAGGCTCGGATGGTGGTTGATGGTCAGCAATTGGCTGTCATGCCTGTGCCGGCTCACGATGCGAGCTTTCTCTCTTTGAGGGATTCAGCCGGCATCCGAACGCCGGTCAGCATGGTTGAGCTGCTGCCCGTGTTGCCGTGAGCTGGTTGGGGGGAGTCGACAGATGATTGAAATTGGATGGCCGCCTGGCGCAGCATTCGTGGCGTTGGAGTCTGGGTCTTCAAGTCTTGCGGTGCAGGGGGTCAGATTGCAGCGAACCATCCACTACATACCTGGAGGTACCCAGGTACCGTAAGGTGATACACGTGAGGGACGAGGAAGGCCCTGGCGGATCAAGGCTAGAATCGGACACTCTCCCGCCATCGGGGACCTGTAGGAACTTGTTGTGAATCGCGGCCAGAAACCTGTGATACTGACCCATACCCGCGAGGTGCTTCGTACAATCCACGCAGTACGGACGGCTGCGATTCGTACCTGCCCGTCTCCGAACTCCAGTCCAGAAGGCGCGATAGACGCCGCCCATACCGAAAGGTGCCTTCAAGATAGTTGAGCCGCCATCACGACCGCCACCGCACCGGCGCGTCCTCCAGTCACCCACCCTGCACGCTACTGTACTCCATAAGTTAGTCCTGGACCGTCGCCCAGGGGTGCCTCACCACCTGCATACGCTTAGGGACTGCGGACATGCTCACCACCCTGGGCCCTGGCCAGCCCAGCCTAGCCCAGCCGGCGCCGTTGCCTGCCTGTCCTGCGCGCCATGATGCCATCCCATGCAGCGGCCGCAATGCAGCCTCGAGCCGCCGCCATCAACGCCCACAGCAACCTGGTAGCCCAGCCCTGAGCCCAGGGGCCCGACTGGCCTCGATGCCGCACCCCCCAGTCGCGCCCTCTCTCCTGACACAGCACACGGTATTCCCGTCTGGGCTGCTGCCGCCCGTACTTACTTCGCTGAGGCCCAGCCAGAGCCGCGAAAGCCTCTCCTTCTGCCCTCCGCCACGGTCACCACATCCCACCCACAGTCACTCGTTTACCAAGACCGTCACGCCCATCGCCATAACGCACTTCCGAGCAGTCTGCGTCGATCCGACACTCGAGGCAGGCTCGACCGTTCAACTTCGCGAATCACGATCAAGGGGATCGCCAAACCCCCACCCGATCCGCACCTTCCCAAAGTCGCCATCTTAGCGACGATCCCCTCTCTTCTCGGGAGACTCTCGCACCTACGGACGCGCAACAGCAGGTGGTTCCAGGCTCCCGGACGGCCAATCTGACAACTCTCGACTCACTGCAGGCTGGGCTGAGGACTAACATCTCGAGGTCAACTCTTGATTGTTTCGAGTTGACGAAGTTCCCGGAGCCTCGTGATTGGCGCATAACCTCTCAACTCTTGGGCCCCCAGCTCTGAGATTGCGGCCCACCCTCCCGCGAAACAGCACGAGCTTCACAAGCCGCCGCTGAGATTCTCTGGCCTGGTGACTGCCTCTGGAAGTGTTGCAGAAGCCGAACATCGACGGCAGCGACAGCGACCACGTCACTGCTATTGTGTATGGTGTGCAGTTTCAGAGCAAGTGTCAGGAGAGTGTAAAAAACGGTCCATCGATGGTGACAACCTGCTGCGGAAGCACAGGTCCACCACCCACCCGCAACATCCCTGCTGGTTGGCACCCAGAGACAAGCGCTGGGAAACAAAGTTGGCAAACAGCTCCAACATGCCCCTGACCACGAGAGCTGGATCGGCATCCGGCCAGTGCCGCCAGCATGGCCTGCACCCCCAGCTCAGAGCACCAACCTTTTCGGCAGTGATCCTCTGCCTCCTTCTCCTCTGCTGTCTGGTGCCCCATTCAAGAGCAGCCCCTTCGCCAGACGACAGCGCACCCGAGCTCGCCGAACCACAGCTGCTCATCGACCACGGCTTGCCGGTCTACATCGATGGTCACTGGCAAGTCATGTCCGAGGACGAGCACCTCGAGATGCGCCAGCAGCCGTTCAGGCGCAGCGTCCTCCCACGCTCGCCCGAACATGGCGATGTGATCGCAGGGCGCGCCGCCAACACCAACGGGGACGTGACTTCGACCTTCGAATTCCCAGCCCCGACCGTGACGAATAAGCCGTCGAGCACGAAACCGGCGACGAAAACAAGTAGCCAGACGTCGACACCACCAGCGAGCACAGCAGTCAACAGCCCATTGCCAAGCCCGTTCGACGGCGCGCTGGCTGCCAACTTCTCCGGGGCATGCCCGGGCTTCATCGAGAAGTTCCTGGCCGATCCCACCTTCAAGGCGTGTTATCCGTTCTCGCTATTGCTGCAGGTTAGTCGATATTTCACTGTTGGATACGCGACGAGTATGGATAAGGCAGAGTGATACTGACAAGATTCGCTTAGGGATCCAAGTCGTTTTTCAATGCCCAAAAGTCGTTTGTCGGCATCACGCGGGTGCTCGATGCGACTTGCGCAGCCGACGTCAACATGTGCACCACCTACTTCGACAAGCTAGCAAAGGACCTGGTCTCGGACGCCGCCTGTGCGGATGACTACAAGAAGGCAAACTCGCTTGTGGTGCAGGCATACATGGGCATGCGTGCTTATAAGACACTGTACAGCGCCTCGTGTCTCACAGATGCGGCAACGTCCGCGTATTGCTTCGCCTATGCTGTTACAGACACGGACCTTGCTAGCAACGTCTACCTCTACTACATGCCGCTCAACATAACCTACCCGGCGCAACAAAAACCCGTGTGTAACTCATGCACAAAGCAGACCATGGGCATATACCAGGCCGCAACAGCGGATCGGCACAGCTCCATCGCATACACGTACAGCAATGCCTCTATTGCGGTCAATCAGAACTGCGGAGCCGGATACGTCAATGCCACACTCCCGGAGCCATTGTCGTCCACGAACGATGCCGGTGCCT
The DNA here is from genome assembly GCA_001566295.1 of Microdochium bolleyi. Lineage (NCBI taxonomy): Eukaryota > Fungi > Ascomycota > Sordariomycetes > Xylariales > Microdochiaceae > Microdochium > Microdochium bolleyi. The sequence continues at coordinate 2,046,947 of KQ964247.1, read as the reverse complement.
TGGGCCAGGGCTCTGTCACATTGTGCCTCCTCACGACCTTGTTCGCCATGGCTTACTCATGGTTAATATAATAGCAGCTCTTGCTCGGCCCGACAAAGGGCAGTGCGTTTTGATCAAAATTTATCAGGGTTAGCATTGGCGTTTTGAAATTATTGGGGATGGCTCCGGCAATAGGGATCTGCGCATCGCGGAGATCGCCTTTGCGAGCGCACGCAAGCACACACCTTTCACCATATACAGCAATCAGCACATTTTCTATACCCCTGCATCAGCCTCCAAGCGTTGCAAGCGAATTGCGGAGCCAGCGCGACTGGCAGAAGCACGGACGGTGCGTCTACGATCAGCAAGGCTCGATCATTGCGTCCTTGCCAGCCCGCTTTGTCCGCACGCCAGCCACATCATTTCTCTTCTCGAATCACATATCTCTGGAGTCCTGACCAAGGTCACAGCTTCAGAGCAGCATATGTTTAGTTATTTGGGGGTTTAGCAGAGGAGGAATATGAGTCCCTCGGGCAGTCTGCGGGAAACAAGCCCTGATGCATCAAGCAACGTGCTGCGCATAGTCGAAGTGATACAGAACAAAAGATGAAAGATAAGAAAAGACGAGTTCGATATCAGACAACCTTGTAATCCATGATATGTTGTCTTCTGACCCTCGTGACAATTGAGAGCCCTGGTCACTTCGTCCATCCTGTCCCTCGGAGCGTTCTCGCGCTTCGCGACCGACAAGTTGCCATCGTCTCCGTCGTCTCCGATGATTGTGTCAGTAGGAGGCTTTGGGCTGGCTTTCTGGTGTCGGTGAGCCACCGCACCGCTTGACGAACCGGGCTCATGAAAAAACAGAGTAGCGCTGGCTGGCCACGTTGGCATGTGTTCATCCTCAGCACATAATCAACAGGCCATCTCGTCTTTTTTTTGTTTTTTTGGTTGTTGTCATCTATTCTATATAAAGTATGTGTATGCAAGTGGAAAACAAAGGGGGATGCAAGAGGATGATATATACATAGGACAACAGACAATGTGGACGACTCTAGCCCACCCCGGTATCACTACCACCACCACCAAGACCTGCACGACGGGGAACAGGCCGTGAATGTATATATGTTTATATATATCATTTCAAGCATAAACCCGCCTCCTGTCGCTGAACCATCCCGCAAAACGCTCTCTCAATCAGTCCGCGAACCCAAACACCTCGCCGACAGCGAGGGTGTTGGTCCTCACACCGAGCAGCGCGATGGTGATGCCCACGAGGTCGACGACGAGCAGGACCGCGGCGGCCATCATGAAGCGCGGGTTGAAGACGCGGTACAGCATGAGGTGGCGCCGCAGGTGGCCCGCCCAGGCCATCGTGGCGAGGCTCTCGACGGCGTAGTACGCGATGAAGACGCCCAGCGCGCGGCTCGCGGACTCGATGACGCCCTTGCGCTTCGGGCCCGTCTTCCACATGACGACGAGGGGCACGGCGACGCACGCGAGGATGGGCCCCGCGAACGTGTTCATCGCCACGACCAAGGGCGTCCAGGGGTACCGGATCGTGGTGAGCGGGATAAAGGCCGTGTCCCACTGTATCGAGGAGAGGGTGGCCTGGTGGCCCGTCTTGAAGAAGTGGAAGTTGCCCAGCAGCGCGAGGGTGACGGGGCCGATGGCCTCGGCGCTGATGCCCTGCACGTCGAGCACGTCGACGAGCGAGAGAATCTGCCAGAGCATGATGGCGATGGCGCCGCCGCCCATGGGCTTGGCGAGCAGGACGAGCGCGCCGCAGATGTTGATCGGCAGGAGCAGGTACCGCGAGCCGTGAACGTTGCCGTAGCCCAGCACCGTGACCTGCGCCGTGCGCCCGCCGCTCGCGTGCGTCTGGATCGAGACGCTAGGTGGCGCCCAGCCGAAGGCGACGGAGCCGGCCACGAGGGTCAGCGCGAGAATGACTTGCGCAATGAAGATGCGGATGGTCTGAAGGGCGCCCTCCTCCAGGCTGGGGAACCACCGGCTGTTGTCCGCGGCATCGAGCGTCCAGTAGATGGCGGACAGGAAGAGGCCGCCGCGGAAGATGTAGCCGATCCAAGCGGGGGCTAGTCCCTCGTAGGAGCGGGATGGCATGAGGTAACCTTTGACAACGGAGGGAAGGATGAGGACGACCGCAAAGGGAATGGCTAGCTGCCAGGTTGCGGAGGTTGTAGAGTTGGCCGAGGCGTAGAAGGTCGACTCGCAGTAGGGCATCTGCTCTTCTCTGCACAGCTTCGAGAACGACGCGAGGCGGCTGAGGATGATAAAAACAACTGAGTGGTACATGGCCAGGGTCCTCTCGGCCCGGGTGGGGAGTCGGAGTGCTGCAATCATCGCAGTAAACCCAAATGTCGCAAGGAAAAACAGCGAGATGGAGTCCTCCCAGATGGTGAACGAGTTGGCGGCAAACCCGATGGACTGGCTCAGGGTGAACACGACCGCGAGCCAGCCCCAGAACGTGTTGGGCGCAAGGTTGCGGAAGGCCTTGCCAGCGCCGACAAGTCTTGCCGTGACAGTGACCATGCTGGAAAGGGCCGCAACGGCGGCGGCGAGAATCCAGTCCTCGGAGCCGGTGAACAACACAACCGAGACGCCGAGCACAGCACCCAGGACAGTGCTGATGGCCCCTGCCTTAACCAGATACTGGTTAACGCTCTTGTAAGAAACATGGCCAACATCCGTGGGCGCGCCCTGCAGCTCGAGACTCTTTTCGGCAGAATCGAGGTCGACGTCGTCCAGGATCGCAAAGTCCTCGTCCTCGTCCCGCGATACATAGAGCAGTAGCACCACAATCCCGAAGGCCATGGTGAAGACGCCGAGGATCATTTTGGGAACGTCGAACCGCGCCCACAAGTCCTTGCAGATCGCCAGGGTGGCGACCTGGTAGTCGGTAAATGCACGGTGCAGCAATTCCCAATTCAAGGACCTGCCACCCTCGGCTGCAAGCTTCTCGGCACGTGCGAAAAGGTGAGCGGGCGAGCCGTCATGGGTAGCTTGCTCAATGCCCCTGGCCTCAAAGTACGAAGCCTGGTATCTTCGGATTCCGGCAGCGACCACGCTCGAAGCAGCCGCGAGCTTGTCCCATGCCTTGCCCTTTGCTCCAATGAAGGCCTCTTCAATAGGCCGACCAAGGTTGTTGTATGGCACAGGAATACCCATCAAAAGTGCCAGGGTAGGAACCAGATCGATCTGGTTGACAGGCCTGACCTTGGCGTTCGGCGGCGGCTTGTTGTGTTCAGGGGAGGTACGCCCGAAGACGGGCTTCTTAGAATACATCCACAGGGCAGCCTCGATTTCGTCATCGCTCTCGCCTCCATGGTCGCCTTTTGCGTCCATGCCGTGATCTCCCATGATGACGAGCAAGGTATCGTCGTCGATCGAGTCAGCGAGGTCGCGAACGAAACCGTTCATCTGCTGCAGCTTCGCGGTCATGGCAGGGTGGTTCGGCCCATAGCGATGCCCCGCATGGTCAACGCCAAGCAGATGTCCGAATATGATATCCCACTTCCCGCTCTGTTCCGGCTTCAACAGAGGGAAGATATGGTCGATCACGCCGTTATCCACCGTATGTAGATCCCACACGTTGAGACTGTCGTAAGCACGGCTAATGTTGGCCTCGAAATAGTCCGGGAAAAGAGCAGTCCAGGTGTCGTCACCGAGATGCACCATACGCTGGCCCTGATCCCTGAACTGCATCAACAGGTTGTCCTCCTCCACAGCAGTCCCGGCAAAGTTCGAGCCGATGTCGACAAAGGTCGGCAGTGTGCCGGTCGTGAGACCGCGGAGTCGCTGGAGTGTCGAAGTCGGAGGATCGGCGATGAAAGGAAGCAAGAACGCGTTCTGGGGCGACGTGGCGGCCGTCTCATAGAGGAAGGGCAGCGCATTGTGGTAAACCTCGGCCTGGGAGGCGTCATCGACCGGAACGGTGAAGTCGTAGCGCAGAGCGTCAATGATGACGACGACAGCCTTGCGGAAGGTCCGCGGATGCCAGCATCCGCCGTCGACAGTGCCCTGGGCCGGCCATGTAGCCAGCGGTTGAATCGGAGGCTTTGCGCACTCGGATCGTTCCTCGAGGACAAGCCGTGTGAGAAGGAAGCCGCTGGTGAAGAGCAGGATTCCGATGGCGTGTATGCAGAGCATCCATATCCAGAAGGCTACCGTCCAGAATGCTCTGCTCTCGAAACCGGCTTTTCGCTTGCGCTCGAGGGTGGCTCGTTCAGCTTCGGCGGCGGTGGGCTTGTGCTGGGCTGGTTGCTGGCGCTTCGCAGCATCCTCCGCCTCCTTGGCCTTCTTGGCCTTGGCCCATTGAGCAGCGATGGCCTGATATTCGGGGTTCGAGCCCTTGGCCGGGGTGGAAGCCGCGGCTTTCGGTGCCATTGTCGTGAGGGGTGGTCGTCGTTCCCGACGTAGATTTGGTGTTGTCGCGTCGCGGTTTGATGGTCGATCACTAGGGGCTCAGGCAAGCCATCGGACTAGAAGAATAAGGAGAGGGATTTGGTACGGTATGCGTGGTGTATGATGAGTCAGATCATGACAAGGAGTGCCCAACGCAGAAAGAGATTGGTGCCTGGCTGAAGAAGAAGAGATGTCGAAGCGGTGGTGAAGGGAGGGTGCAGGCGAACTTGAGGGCTAATTTTTGTCGCATTGAGCGACAGCTCCTCAGGGTGTCCAGATGTCTGGCCCTTGGCCCATGTCAAGCTACGATTCGGTAGTGGGGACCTTGCATGGGGCTCCTAAATTCCCCGCCGCGATCTCCGTCATTCTGGAAGAAGGGCTCTCTGGTCCTTTAGGCACACTGATCAACCCACCACAACACCGTACCACAAGCTCTTATGGCCTGGAAGCTCTACATAGACTTGCATGGCCCTCATGAAGTAGGTCCAGAGGTCCAGAGGCCGAATCAGAAACACGACAGTCAGAAGGCAGAGGCCTATGTAGAACCCCTGGAAAGACTCCAGGGCCAGTAGGCATGAGCACTTCCCACAGCTGAGATACCTGGCTTGGAGAAACGCACCTGCTGCGCAGCCCACCTCAATGTCGCGGTTCTGATGCGCCAAGGTTCACAACGCAACACGCAGCGAGAGGCACAACGCTAGCCATCCATAAAGTAGCCAAGCCACATAGCTGGTTTTCTCGAGCGTCAATGACATAATCTGGAAAGATATGTTGTGACGCAGAGGCCATGTCGAACTTGACTGACGGGACTAGCAACCTCGGGACTTCTGCACATCTGGACCTCTCAGCCTCTGAGCCTCTGAACCACTCATGCCTCCGACCTCCGATACCTCACTGCACGAAAGCTTATCACATGCACCCGAAGCTGCACACAAATGCCCTTCGGCGCACCACCAAAGTGCGCCAATCACTTCGCTCCGGGATCCCCGGACACTTCGCACATTCACGAGAAAATGGCCCCCATACGCGCAATCGACGACACAGTGCATCGTGGACGTCTCCAGCAGCTACAGAAACACGCCGAGCACCATACAAGGTCAAAGTTACCTGTTCAACCACCCACAGATCTCGAAAGATGACTTTCCGAAGATCGAAGCCCTCCCGACCGCTGGACACGCGAATTTGTCGGCTGGGTTGCGCCCAGAGGCCCTCGAAAATCTGCCAAGTTGACATATACCTGGATAAGCCTCCGAAAAATCAACAAATCAAGAGCGGGACAACGTTTCGCCTTTTAGCTGGTATGGCCGAGTGGTCTAAGGCGCTTGTTTTAAGTGGGTTTTGCCCAAAAACACAAGTTTCGTAAGAAGCGCAAGTTCGAACCTTGCTGCCAGCATGAAGCTGCCTCGCCACGCATTGTCGTGGTGGGCGTGATGATTTTTGGTGTTTTGGTGATGAATGCCGGTCATGCACGGAGCTCCAGGCCGGGGGTCCACTTTTGCCGGAGCCCCGTCGGGACAATGCTCCTGTGCGATGAATGGGCGTGATTCATGACCCATTCAGCAACTGATTGAATACACTCTTGATGGCTTGATTCTTCACAACGAAGCACAATTGCAATGGGTGTGTGTGCCATTGCGAGTGTGTGGGTGGGTAAGCCGAGCACTAGCCCCTGAATCGGGATCCTGGCCCCCTAGACTCCACCTGGCTTACTATCCGGCATGGTGCTGTGTCACTCGTGCACAGCACCTTCAACACCGCTTGGATCAGTGGAGAGACACGCAAGTCCGATTATTGGTGGGCCCAAGTACTTTCGTGCAATGCTCTTTCCTCGAGCACGCACGAGATGATGGAGTGCCAGGCCTCATCTCTTGATTGTAATGCCTGGTTCTCGCGTGTATGTCTTGGCTTAACTGCGGTTGCCACACTGTAGACCTGCACGAATGTAGCTCGCTTGATGCTTCTGAAGGGCAATGCCGACGTGCAGGGCAGCGTCGTGCCTTGACCTGTGTGACAATTGCCAGCATAACGTGACAATGATGTCGCCATGCCCGGTGTAAGTCGTAGTTTCCCAGGAGTCGGTGTGTCTCCAGTCGCATTGTACCTCTGGCACCTCTGCCAACATGGCAGCGTGAATAATTAGCTCAGGGATTCACGCTGGTACAAAGCTTCCACATGTTCAGCCTCGAACGCCAGGCAGAGCCGTGTGAGTAACCCTAGGCCATTGCAGATCGAGCTACTCTTCTTTCTGCACCCGTGTGTGACAGGCTTGCTTTTCAGCTCGGCCTCTGTCTCGAGGACGGTGAGCCAGACATATAAGGTGCACTCCGGATCCAACGCTGCTTCGCATTTCGTCATGGCCGATTACCCTCTTTCATACGTCCCAGTTCTTCACGAGACCGAGTAGACCCCTGCTGCAATAACCATACTCTATTTCCCCCACCACTATCAACATCATGCCTGTCACAACCCTGACAACCTGTCTTTGGTTCGATGGACAAGCCGAGGAAGCGGCCAGATTCTACACCGGCATCTTCAAGGACTCCAGGATCATCACCAACCTAGCGTACACCGATGCCGGGTCCGACACGCACGGCCAGAAGCCCGGGTCTGTCATGATAGTCGAGTGGGAGATGCTGGGCCAGCGCTTCGTGGGCCTCAACGGCGGGCCGATGTTCAAGCACAGCGAGGCCGTGAGCTTCCAGATCGACTGCGACACGCAGGAGGAGCTCGATCGCTACTGGGATCAGCTGGGCGCGGGAGGGGACGCGAGCCGCCAGCAGTGCGGCTGGCTGGCCGACAAGTTTGGGGTGGCGTGGCAGGTGGTGCCGGCGGTGCTGAAGAGCTATATGGCGAGCGGCGACCAGGGAGGGGCTGCGAGAGTGACGGAGGCGATGATGAAGATGAAGAAGATGGACATTGAGGCGCTTGATGCCGCTTTCCGAGGTCAATAAGCCGGGGTTACCAAGAAAAGTTCACGTTCGCACATCAGTTGAATGGTCAGCTCAGAGTCCCAAGACCTTTGATTCCCCGCCACCGCAGAACGCAATGAATCTCTGGCACCTCTGGGCCTCTGGATATCTATAAATACATTTGGAGTTGGATAGCCAACACAGAAGTAAACAGCAGCATCGGTCCCCAGAGGATCAAGACATGGCAGAGGCCCCAGAGGTCTGCAATACCAAGTGATCGCATCATCATCAAGCGGTCTCCATGCTGAAGATTTCCAGTGGCATGGGTGGCCTCTAGTCAAAGAAATTTACTAAGCTTGGCACAGTGACAGCTCCCCAGGGCTCGCGTGATAGGTCACTGTAGTCAGCCTTGCATGCGATGAAGTATTCAGGCTTACGTCGGCTGCTTCCTGTTGCGCACAGCCGTCTGAGCCATGACGTTGTCCACGCCACGTCACGAGTTGCTTATCGGTGTATGAGATTGTTGCTCGCGACTTGGTGCCAGTTCTAACGACCACCGTGTGAATGTTACCCCGTTGCAGATACGCGATAGGTTGTTGTGAAATCGAGAGATCGAGTTGTATCCGCATCCGCAGCCATACGTACACAAAAGCCAATGCCCGTAGCTGCATTGCCAATAGCTCGGATTAAGTATATACAATTAGAATATACAAGGCTGGCAGCAGGCGCCATGACAAGCAGGACTTGCTGCGCGCCACTTGTTCTGTGTGCATAGAGTTCCAGCTGGGCCTGTACTTGCCCTATATGCCATCCGCACTATACTTTATGCCCGTCCACCAATATAGACACATCAAGATCATCAACATATATACCACGCGCCTCTTCTGTCGTTCAGATGATTATCGCTAAATGCCCCGGATGGTGTGTAAGAGTTGCGCCCGCTGAGAAACAAAGTAGAGTGACGAGCCGCCTAGGAGGACTGAGTGCGTTCCTTCTCCTTGAGGCCGCCGATCTGGTTCATGTCAATCGAGTAGAAGTCACCGGCGTTCTCCTTCTGGTAGGCGGGCAGCTGCTCCTCCTTGTACGGCTCGAGACCAATGCTGGTGTCGCCAACACGGACAACGACGACACGGCCGTTCTGCTGGCGGCCTTGAGCATCGTGCTCATCCGGGAAGGTGATGTGGATCTCGGGCACGTTGCTGGGCGAGTGAGGCGGCAAGTTGGGATCCGAAAGCATGGGGCGGCCGTTGACGAGGAGGACGCTGGAGCGGCCATCGGCGGTGTGGATGTTGAGGCGGTTGATGTTGCGGCCCTGCTGGTGCTCGAGGTCCTGGTATTTGGGCAGGCCATCCTCGAGATTGCGCTGGCGCTGCATTCTGATGCGGCGCAGCATGACGAGGCTGGACGCAAGGCAGAGAGAGAAGAAGACAATGCCAAGGAAGGCGATCATCAGGTTGAGGGTCGAGTCGCCGTTGCCCATGTTGAGGTCGCGGCGACCAAGGAAGCTGAAAGTCGACATGGTGGTGGTGGAAGACAAATGGCTTTCAAGACCAAATCGGGAAGTCTGGGGCGCACTTGGGGTTGTATAAGTGGTCGGGATACTGGTCGTAAGGGATGAGTTTCGGGCGCAGGAGAAGCTAGATCGAAACCTGGAGGGAGACACCAGACAACCGGTCAGCGGTGCTGTCCTCGAGGGATAGCCCAAGGGGTCCCGGCAACAGCTTTGCTTGCTCGCGTGGAGAGATTCCACATACACAGGAGGCAATTAGGACGTCGGTGTCGTAAGATGCCGAGAAGTCGTCGTCAAAGAACGTGATTGTCGCAGAGGACTGGATCGGGTCAACCAGAGAGTGGAGTTGAGGGCCGAGGAAAGCAGAAGGTAAAGAATGACTGTGTGGCAAGAGACAAGCTCTGTGAACCAACAAGGACGACGAGAAGGCGGCAGGAGCGACAGCGAGGGCGACGATGAGAGACCGTGAGGGAGCAAAGGAGAAGAAGAGGAGGCGAAGGCCTGGTCAAGACTCAAAAGGGGAGCGACGCTGGGCAGTGGGCGGCGCCAGCCAGCGCTTACAGGGCGGTGCACTGTCCCTGGCCAGTGATTGCACAATGTAGGCAAGGCCCCCAGGCGGGTTCGCAGCGCCGTCCCTAGAGCCTGGGCAGGGCCCCCTCTCGGCGGCGCTAGCGCAGGGGTCCCCAGACAGGCACCGCCCGCTGATTCGCCGGCGCCCGCTGGCCCATCTGGGACCTGCAGGCTCGGGTGATTCAAAGTCGCACGCGCGCTCCTTCCTCGCCTCCCTCAAGCACCCGCGCCTCCTCCCAACTGCACAGACATGAGCCGGCGCTGGCGCCAGAGGGCGCTTCGAGAAGGCATCAAGATCCGTCTCGGCAAGCTTGCGACTGGTTGGCCAAGAGTCGGCAGTCCGGTGACCGAGATGTGGCTGACAATGTTCTTGCCTGGAACCAAGCACCGTTGGCGGCATTGTCCTCGAAGACGAGGGCCCGCTCCGCATGCACCGTTGGGAACCTCTCATATGCGGCCCCCCTGGCCAGCCATCCTTGCCTCCTCACGCACGCCACGCATCCCCTCTTCTTCCCAGCTGGTCACCAGCATGGAGTCACATTTGTGCTCACTTTGTCACAGCCTGTCTGTCTTTGCTTTCTGGCGGCAGGCAGTTCAGCCACCGCGCTTACGGATATCATTCTGGGTTGTCTGGACCTAGGCGACTAGGTCGGATGATGCCCTCGGAAGGTTCTGGGGTGAAATGCTCGCGGCAGGCTGCCATGACAATCACCACGGTGGTGCAAGCAATACCTGCGGCAACGCCGGGCCCCATCCTACGCCGCTTATCGAGGCACTTGGAGGGACTGACTCCTGCTGTTCGCTCCCCAGCTAGACTGGTCCGGCTACGAAGCCATGCGCAAGGACCCATTCATATGCGAGGCATGTTGGCCATCCTGGTTGTGCCATTTCCAGGTGTCCACTCTGGTGCTCAGCGCCTGGCGATCGGAACCCTATAGGAGGAGGCGACAAGATCGTGGAGTTGCTGCTCCGGGCCGCGAAATTTGCACCGGCAAAGCGACTTGGCCTAGGCCACCAGAGACTCCTCATATTGCAAGGACAACTTGGGACGATATGCACGAGCGGGAAGTCCTATCTTTTGTTGGAGAAGGTGGTTCCTGAAGTGCCGAGCCAATCCGGAACTGCTCGGACACAGGAACACGACTAACCCGCAGACAATAGATGTCTCACCGACAAAAAGCATTGGCCAGCATTGTGTAAACATATACAGGCAGCTAAAGACGCAACCCGCGACAACAGAACTCTTTTGTCAGGGCATGGACAAAAAGTGCAAAAAGAAAGTGGCTCCCCCGGACAGGCTTGAACTGTCAACCTCCTGATGGCAACCGATAACCTGTGTTAGCAGATAACGATAACAGTCAGACGCGCTAGCCAATTGCGCCACGGAGGATGAGACCATCTAATGTGTGATGATTTTACATCTTCTTACAAAAATAGTTATAGTCATAGAGTTTTCCTATGGACGCCCAAATTGGATGTATTGCATAAAGGCTGCAAGTCCACTAGCTGCACCACTAATACAGCCCATCTTGAGGAGGGAATGGTCGTCTGGACTCATGAAGCCGACAGCCACCCTTTTCAGTTGAGAAAGAACACCTTTCGATCCGCGGCTTGGAAGATCTATGCTAAGCTACAGCCTCAACAGCTGGCTTTGCATATTTTTCATAGCACTGAAAGCGAGTATGTTCCTTTCCCCCATGGCAGCTGATACTGCATTGAAAAAGTTGCAGAAAGTCCATCCTTTGAGAGCATGGCTTCGGCATCTTCGACCGAAGAGTCTTCATATGACCCGGGTATGCGACATCATACAAGTCCCTTACGAGATGGGAGGACTAGACCTGGCCATGATCATGGTGAGACATGCTGCAAGCTAGAGCAGCCAAGAAACAATACTGCCGCCTCTCCTCCCCACAAGAGACCCTCCAGCCTAGCGAGAAACAATGGACAAGCTCGCCTGTTGGCGTCCTTAGCACTTGCTTAGCTGCCCCCGGCTGTATCCGATCCTGACTGAGACCGCGGACGTGGTGTCAACTCAATAAAACCTTCCGCTCTTCCCACAAGCCTCGCAGAACTCATCTACGGGTTTCTTACCACGCCGTCTCTCTCGACACATCCCTATCGTTGGACATGGAATGCCTGAGAAGGGCCGGTACGGCCGGCGACGGGACTCGCCTTTCGAGGCAATGCAGGGTCAGGCCATGTCTGCGGTGCCACGGACCCGAAATTTGGCCGTTTGTTGTCGTGTTACCTGATCCGCCCTCTCACGGCCATCCACAGCTGTGCAGCTCCAGGGTTCTTGAGCTGGGAGGTGCTGGGTCTGAGATGCAAGGGAGATAGATACCACAAGAGGGATTCTCGGGGCGGGTTCATTAGTTCAGGTTGCGGTCTGCGGAGCTCCTCAATGTCCAGGGTGCCCTATGGAGATAGTGCCCCGGAAGATGGACGACGACCTTAACTTCTGCCTTTTTTTAAAGCGTGCGAAACCATCCTGCTTACTCTGGAAAGTGATTACATGGTGACCCTTATTCAATCTGATGTCTGCCAGTGGGGATTCGAGCTTAACAAAGTTGCTCCGGAGAGCACGGATGCTGAACTGCAGGGTTTTCAAACTTCTCGAATATTGCCAAACACCTTCATGACACATATGGGTGACCAAGCGAGTAAACCTACGCGGATCTCCGTGCAGAGGCGCTTTTCCAGTCCCAAAACTGCGATGGCTTCTTTTTTCCCAGGCTGTATTTGGTTTTTCCACACCGAAAACCAACCCCACTGACAAAGCCGAACAAGGCATTTTCTGAATCATAACGGACTAGCAGCTCACTAGGCACGGCGTGCTCCCTTGAGCCCCTGGCAGGAGGACGATCCCTTTGAAGCAAGCTGTGTCCCCTCAGCAGCTCCCGTGAGAGCTAGCGAGCTTCCCCGGTGACCCACTACCACTGCCTTGTCCCGATCAGGCCGTCGTTCGAGCCTCACGATGGATCTCGGAGAGGGCAAGGGAGCAACATTTCAGAGACACGAAGCTGCCATGCTGCGATAGCGGCAACGCCTGAGTCTGGTGCTTGGTTGTCCAGGTGCGCCCTGATCCCGTCGTACAAAACCATTTCGCGGGACCCTTTGCTGTCGTGATATTTCACGCCTGTCCACCCTCTCTCGCGTTCTCTCCCTCTCCCGCCCTCCCCGCTGCTCGCTGCTCGCTCCTCACATGTTCTCTCTGGTGTGACCGCTCGAGCTTTGTGTCCCACGGTTAGACGACATCTGAAGTCTGGCCGATACACTGCCTCTCCCGGCCGCCACTGTCCTTGCACATACAACCCACCCAGCAGCCCGCCCGTACAAAGAAGTTCCATTGCGCTTGACATTTCTGTCTCTCCAAAAGGGTCATTAATCTAATCATCCTCTTGTCCGTTTATCTTTATCCTCTCCTGACGCATCGACGGATCAGACGTCAACCACATCCTCGTACATACAATCCGAGTATACAGACTTTGTGGCTCCAGGCACAGAAGACATACGTGTACACACCGAGTAGACACATTACTTGATACACCGAACCCGCGGTTTCGAAACAATACCCAGGCAAGTTTGCAGCCGACGACAAGCAGAGTCGCAGCTGCGTCCAGTCTGCTGACCGGGTTATTATTTTTGGGACAGCTGCAGCTCCGAGTCGTCCAAGCAAGCCTCTCACGCAAAAGTCACCGCGACACTTGTGCACAGACACCGCGCACGCGACTTCGCGCACCAAGCGATTGCCTCATCCAAGCCGGCCAGCAAAGCACGAGCCTTCACGTCCGACGCAATCGGACCTCGCTATCCTCTGCCGGACAGCCCTTCTGCCCTTGCAAGCTCGACCCGCGACGCCTGGGGAACCTTGGAAGCTGAAAAGCAAGCTCCAACCTTGCGGCAGCATTAACAAGTCTTTTCGGGTGCACACGCCCTCGTATTGCCTCGCGTCTTGGCCATCGTGCCATACTCTGTGACCTCGGGAGTGCAAGTCTGCCCGTGCCAGACCTTTGCAGCATCCCGTGCTCGCGCAGCAGGTGCTCAGTAAGTCTTTGCGGTCCCCTTTCCAGTTCTTTCCAGTTCCATTATTCGTCCTCGCCAGCCCCGACCCCACCTGCCCGTCCCTGTGCCAAGCATGGCGCCAGTGGGAGGGAGGCAGGGGCCACACCCTCGACGGCCCTGGCCTCAAACACGCCAGCAGCGCAAAGCCAAGCCCTGCCCCAGATCTGGGGCTCCAAGTGGCCTCCTGTCCCGGCTCTTTCCCACTGCCGACAGAGGGCCCCGGACCCCCTCGCTCCCACCGGCCAGGTGGTCCTGCCCGTCATCAAGCAAGACAGCGAGTGCGGCACGGATGACAAGCCTGGGCGGGCAGAGCCCACCGCCCGGAGCTGTCCTGTCGAGACGTGGCCGGCCACTGTGCCTCGCGGATGCAAGGAAAGACGAGCCTCACTGCCAGCCGGGAAGCTAACCGTGCCTAGATTGCTTAGCAGAAGACCAGCAGCCTCCTCCCTGCTCCACTGCAACCTCGACCTTGAAACGACCAATACACACAGCCCTGTGGCACCGACTGCCCCGGCCCCGACCCCCGGCCTGTCGCAGTGACGTTGCTGGCTCCCTCGCATCAGTCTGCCCCCAGGACTCGAAAACCCTTCGCCGGACTCCCTCCCCAGGGCACCTTGCGACCACATTCGAATACAGTTTGAGCAGCTCTCGTGCTCTCTGCTCCACCTGCGCAGCTCCGCCTCCCGCCTTCCCGAGGGCCAAAACAACCTGTTCTGGTGAGTGGCGCCTGTGCCCGTGCCTGTGCCTGTGCCTGCACTGGCGAGCCTTGTACTTACTTGCTGCCCGCGCACGAGACGGCGCACACCGATACTTGCACAACATCCCCAAATCCTAGGCCGGCCGGGACATCAGCAGATTATTTCTGTCCGAGCTCCAGTCCAGACTTGCTTTTTCCATGTGCATGTTTTGTTGGCAACGAGTGCTGCTGACACGCTGCCGGACGCCGCCAGTGCTCCAACATTGAAGGTCCGACAGGTACCTCGTACCCCTCCCGCCTTATCTCAACGGCTTGGCATTTTGCTTGCTCCAGACTTGCGAGACTGCAACCAGGCCACAACCACCCACTGCGCTGCGCAGCCTGTGGCCGAAACCTTGAGCCCCAGAAGTCCCTGCTCAAATTCCTGCTCGGCCAGTCTTGGTGATCCAGCACTGCAAGTGCGACCTGCACCTTTGCCAACCACACACTCCGCCAGCCGACTGTCTGCTTTGGCTCACAACGCCGCGCAGAACAGCTTCCCTTCGCCTCCGGCTCGTTGCGCTGCTCTCCCAGCGCTACAAGTACAGCCATCCGCAGCCTCCCACCAGCTGCCACTTGCTCACGTCGCTCATCCTTACCACCACCCATTCGCTCGCCCACACATCATCCTGCACTTTTCTGCAACACCGATCTCGCACCCGCACTAGCCTACATCGACAACGCGACAGCCGACCACGACGGCACACGACATCTCTCCGACACGTGAGTCCCGGGGACATCGATCGCTACTCAAACACACCACTTGCTACGCTGCAAGACCTGTCGCCTTTCATTTTGCCTGCCGCCAGACCTTCTCCCATCCCCACAGCGACGACATCTCGGCACCGCTTTCGGCCTGATCGTTTGCTCAACTGGTCAGTGGCAATCATCCCTTGGGTTTCCTTTTCCTGGCCAGCTCCGTGCAACACCTGCTTTGGTCTCCTCCAACAAACAGGCCCCGCACGGCTGCTACACCTGTCACACAAGATCCCGTCAGACTAGCTTCAATGAGGACTCCCCAGGCTGACAATGCACTTACGCCTCTCACAGATCTAGAATCCGGCGCTTCCTGGTGAAGCATTTGCCTTGCACATCGACCCGCTACGACTCTAATACATACATATTCTCCAAGATGCCTTCGAATACCAATGGTGACCGACCTTCCCAGCCGATTGGCGCCTCCAGATGGCAGTCCAATGGTATCTGGGGCAATGGCTACAGTAATGGGGTCATAGGTGGCGCACTTGCTCCTGGACGGGACAGCAACTCAAGAGGTGCGCTCATAGGATCTGCGAAGCCAGTCTATTGGAACAAAACTGCTAACACGGGAACAGGTTCTGATGAAGCGTCACCTGGTGCTCCGTCTGGCTCTGCCCAACTGAACCCACAGTCCGAGGCTGTTGGCTGGGGAAGCAGGGCTCCAATCTGGAATCAGCCGGGGCCGCCTGCCCAGGGCCAGTCCAACTCCGGAAACACATCGCCAGCCGTCGCTCGCGACAGCAAGCACGAGGCCCCCTTCTTCTCGAGGACAGCAGCTGTGGGACAGAACGGAAACAACATGGGCCACCGATCTGGGCTCCGTGGATCTCGTGATCTTGGTACTGCTTTTGGAGCGTCCGCGGAGGACACACGCAATTCTGCCTTATACTCATCGTCCAACGCAGCCCACTTCTACCGCCGGGACTCAGGCGATGCCTCTTTCCCTTCCATCGGCTCTACTAGGCAAGGCACTCTCACTCAGAGACCCACGGAAGCGGACGTGCAGATGCCGACGACGACATACGCCGACCCTTTCAACTCCAACAACGCGCGTTCGACCATGTCCGTTGGCCTTCGTCAGGAGCCTGCTAGCCGAGGAATGAGCAACGGCTTCCGCTCCGATGTCACCGCGAAGGACCTCAAGGAGACGTTTGACCGTGCTCTGACACTGGATGACAACTCGAACACGGGCGGTCTCGGCAACGGTGTGAACCAACCTTTCCAATTCAACCCTGGCTCCCAGCCGTGGCAGAATGATGGCACACAGCGTGACACTTTTGGAGACCTGTCGTACTTCCAACCACAGCGGAACTCGAGTGGTCGTGGATCTGCTACGGGTAGTCCGTTTGCGCCCCAGACAAACAGCCCACGCAACTACAATGGCGTCTCGGCCTCAAGGCAGGATTCCTGGAATCGCAACTCGAGGCTGCCCCAGGATTTCGATCGATCCCAGCTTGGTGCGCAGTATCCTCCACAGGCAGGCTACTTCCCCGCACCGTATTATCCTCAGCAATATGGTAACCCGTTCGAGCCCTACATGGCCAATCCGAACTATCGCGCTCAGCTGGCTTCCTCTGGGTACCACGTCCCTGCCACCCCTTACCTCAACGGCATCGCCCCGCCTTACCGCCCTAGTAGAGAGATGGACTCTGGGAAAGGTGTGCGAAGCATGTTGTTGGAGGAGTTTCGTGGCGCTGGCAAACCGAACAAGCGATACGAACTCAAGGTATGCCCCTCACATGAATGGTTCCCGAGCAACCTGCTAACTCTATTAAAGGACATCCAAGGATATGTTGTCGAGTTCAGTGGTGATCAGCACGGCTCGCGGTTCATCCAGGAGAAACTGCAGACTGCCAACAGTGACGAAAAGGAGATGGTCTTCAAGGAGATCGAGCCTAACGCGCTGCAGCTCATGAAGGATGTCTTCGGAAATTATGTGATACAAAAGTTCTTTGAGCACGGCAACCAGGTGCAGAAGAAGATCTTGGCAAGCCAGATGAAGGGCAAGGTGCCGGAGCTTTCGACGCAGATGTACGCCTGCAGAGTCGTACAAAAGGTACGAATCTCCTGTGCTCCCGCTGTTGAAGTGTTGCTTCGCCATACTAACGTACCTCTCAGGCCCTCGAGCACGTACTTGTCGAGCAGCAAGCCGAGATCGTCGAAGAGCTGAAGCCGAAGATCATGCAGGTGATCAAGGACCAGAATGGCAACCACGTTGTGCAAATGGTCATCAAGCTGGTGCCCCGCCTGTGCATCCCGTTCATCCTCGACTCCTTCCGCGGCCATGTCGACCAGCTCTCCGCGCACAACTACGGTTGTCGCGTTGTTCAGCGCATGCTTGAGCACGGCACCGACGAGGAGCGCAAAGTGCTCATGGACGAGCTGCACGCTCACGCCAATGTTCTGATCACTGACCAGTTTGGCAACTATGTTACCCAGCACATCATTGCTCAGGGTAACCCAGAGGATCGCAACAGGATGATCACACTGGTGATTGACAACTTGGTGGCACTCTGCAAGCACAAGTTCGCGTCCAACGTCGTGGAAAAGTGCATCGAGCACGGCACTGTCGAGGAGCGGAGAACGATCATGGGGAAACTGCTTGAGCTTGGACCAGACAGTACCAGTCTCCTGCAGTCGATGATCAGAGATCAGTTCGGCAACTACGTCGTCCGTAAGTAAAAGTTCGAGTGACCTAGGACACTACAATGAGGTTCACTAACAGTCTTGCGTAGAACGACTTCTTGAGTGCGTTGACGGCCCTGAGCGGGACAGGTTCATCCAGGAGGTCAGCGTACAGTGTGCGAACCTCAAGAAGAGCGGCAACTGCCGTCCGCTTACGGCGATCGAGAAGCTCCTCGAGAACGCCCAGGTGCCAGTCTCGACTGACGAGCCAGCCTCTGTACCGAAACAGCCATCCACGCCCGCCCCTCATGGTGAGACGTCCATCCCGGCTAAGACCCCGGCCCTCACTGAGGAGGAGACCAGCCCCAAGAGCAGCGGACCTCCCAGCACTGTAAGCAGCGCCCATATCGGTGTTGCTGCACACAGTGACTTGAAGGATTCCGAGACTACGTCGCGCGAGCCAGCAGTCCACGCCGAGGAGTCGTAGATCCGCACACGGCCTTTTCACCACCAGAACTCCCGACCTCCTTTGCGCTGTTCATTCTTATTTCTTGTATCTACTTGGCTCCAATCCTTCTACTGTATAGCTCTCCCGCTTTGGGAACTCGGCACGATCATGAAATGGTACGGTTACGACATTCGGTCACGGACGGGCAACACAAGAATACCCCACCCCATGGTTAATGACCAGGGCGACAGTGGAAGCCAAGCGTTTTCAGCATTGCTTTTATCCTCTTTTCACAACACAAGTCTAGAGGCTGCTGAGGTGGGAATACGATTTTCGAAGAACAAACACATATATATAGTT
Organism: Microdochium bolleyi; assembly: GCA_001566295.1. Lineage (NCBI taxonomy): Eukaryota > Fungi > Ascomycota > Sordariomycetes > Xylariales > Microdochiaceae > Microdochium > Microdochium bolleyi. Next base: position 2,028,567 of record KQ964247.1, on the reverse strand, counting down.
CGGCGCCCACTGACTTTGGCTTGTCCACGGGTCTGGGGTGGTTCTGAAACCTCACCAGCCACTGGGCGGGCCGGAGCGTACATAAGATCGAAACAAGGATTAGCATTCAAGCAATTGTCATAACATCTATGCCATGGTTTCTACATTCTTGATGCTCATGTGTTCGTGAAGGTGTTTGTGTGTGTCAGCAGCCATCTTGTCACACATGTGTTGGTAAGTGAGTAGCAAGGTCGTTCTTAACATCCCCTCCAGATAAGTATGACATTGCTTCGCATAGCCAAGTGGAAAAGCGGCCCCGTAGACTGTGGCGAGGATTTCTCGCTGCCCAAAGTGGTACATGATACTGTTAGACAAGGCATGTTCGGGAGACAGAGACCAAGGGTTTGCTAGCGGTGTATTGGGTTTTTATGCTGGCTTTGGGTTATCTCATCCACACAGAGGTCCGGCTAACCCAGGTGCATGTGTACCACTACTTATAGGACGTCCGCACAAAGAGGCACCCAGCAGTGGCAATAACTGCGTCCTCCTTCGACAGGTGACGACTGCATCGGCTGACTTCCTACGCTGGAGAGAACATCCATCAACCCTGCCCATGTCGATACGTTCAGATATACCCGTTGCATGCCCCCGAGGACGCGATGCTGTTCAGATCGCGAGGGATGATGCCCGCGTCGAGCGCGCCCTTGTACGACCAGCGCCAGTCGTCCGACTGGTACTTCCAGGTCCAGAATGTCCAGCCTAGCGTGGAGCGCTCGAAGCCGATGACGGCGGCGCGGAACCACTTCCTGAAGAAGTCCTTGTTCTCCTCGCTCCGGTTCCAGTAGCCGTCGTTCTCGTTCGGCGGGGAGATGGACCACTCGGTCACCACGGTGGGGTCCTCGCCGGCGCTGCTGCGGTCGTTGGTACACGCGTCGCGGATGTAGTCCTCGTGCGTCTTGGGCACCCAGGGGTCGTACTTGACGTAGCGGTGGTCCTCGAAGATGGTCGAGAAGTGCCCACTGGGGAGGAACTCCTTCGGGTTCCCCGAGCCCCAGAGCGAGTTCATGAATCCGACGTGCAGGGCGTCGTTCCGGGCCACGCCGAGCTGGGACTCGCGGCTGCGGATCGCGTTGTACGCATCCGGATAGAACTTGCGACGCAGGGAGTCGACCTGATTCTCCCAGGTCAGGGGCTCGTTGACGACGCCGATGGCGCCGACGTTGCGCATGCGCGTGTCCGCGCCCTCACCGGTGCGGTGGACGACCTCGGTCAGCCACGAGAGGAACCGTGTCGCTCGGCCGTAGTTGTAGTCATTGTAGAAGCCCGCTGTCGGGGCAAACTGGCCGGTGAAAGCCTCCTGTGCCTTCTGAGCACCTGGGGCGCCATGGAGTCTTTTTGAAGTTAGTACGTGTTTCCGAGATTGTTTTCGATGTTTGGGAAAAGGGTGAATGACTCACTCGAGAAAAATGTAAAATCCACGATCACTAGCATACCCGCAGATTCTCTTCAGGTGCTCGAGTCCGCCACGGGGAAACCGCTCCGAGTTCGGCTCGATCACGTCGTCGTACATCCAGTACCCGATTGGGATGCGGATCGTGTTGATGCCCGCTGCGACCATGAGGTCAAAGTCACTCTCGGGGATGAAGTTCTGCCAGTGCTGTGCGAACTTGGCGTTGGCCTTCGCCTGGCCGTGCCGGATCACGCAGTCGAACTCGGACTTGCTGTCACCGCAGTCCATGAGGTTCGGGTCACTCCACTCGGGCTGTGCGAGCCACGGCTCGTACACGAACAGGCTGCCCAAGTTGACGCCGCGAAGGGGCACGCGGCCGGGTGTCCAACGGCGGTGGCGGCGATTGTTGTTGTCGAGGTCGTCTGCCGCGTTAAGCTGCTCGGCCTTGGGGATCAGCTCGAGCCCGCGAGAGGTCATGCGTGCCTTGGGACTCTCATCGGGGAGCCAGGCGCTGGCTGTGGCCAGCAGGGCCGCGAGGGCTGTGAGCTGGCGGAGCATCATGGTGATGTTGTTCAGTGGAAGCTGGTCTCTGCCAAGAGGAGATCAGTCAATAACACGAAGACGATCAGCCGTCGTGGGCTTTTATATCCCATCGCAGCTTCCCAGGCTCATGCGAAGGATCATCGGCACTTGCCACTCTCGGAAGGTGCTATACTGCTGGGCCGGCGTATTGGACACACAGTGGCGTAGACACACAGGAACATCGGACTTGCATGGATACAATGCAGGGCGGAACCAGCCGCCTTGCTAGCTGCTGATGTACGCAGTGGTCTCATCCTAGCCGTCATCGGCGAGCACCGGCAGCATAGCTGAATCAGTAACCGCTCACAAGTGCTCACCCATACTACCCCAAAGTACTGAAGATCCCTCCCCCTCATATCGTTCGGAGCTTGATGGCACGATTTGAAGCTGGCGTCAGCCATGCAGCTCGGGCTTCATTGTTCAGAGGCTGACCTATCACTGGCACTCCATACATGCTTTTTGGTAACAGGGTTCAGGGTGCTGATCCTATACAGAAGTCCTACCACACAACGTCTAGCCTCTCCACAGCTAGACCTTGCCACATAAACCCCCCACAGGTTCAACAGCAAATAGTGCGATACTTGAATGCTACCTTGCTAACATCAAATGCAAGGCCGTAGCTAGTATCCCTGCAGGTCATCGCGGGATGTGCACCACCTTGCTTGGCTTCAGCCATCGATCTTGGTTCAGCAAGGGTGTATACCACAGGCGCATGCAGCCGGCTATTTATAACCTCTCACCGGGCAGGCTACTACCAGCTCGGTCTATCGTCGGCGGGAACCTTGTGGGCTCGGACTCTTGTGCTCAGAGCCTTGGAGTCGACATGCAACGTTGACTTGAATGACTCTGTGATGTCATGGTTCAAAACATGCCCATCCTCTGCACAGACATGGTTCTCATAGCCGAAATTTATTGCTGGCCAGCAGCATTGAACATGACGACTTGCACCGTAATGTCGTCTCGCACCTCTCTGGAGCTGGGATATCGAGAAGTCAACATGGCTCTCGTGAGCTCGTCGTGTGCGCCGCCAATACCATTCCGCATGAGATGCACGGCGGCATTGTTGTCCTGGACTGTCGCTGTCTTCTCGTCGTAGAGACAATCGTGCTGGGCACCGAGCATAGGTGGAGGGAAACGTGAAGCATTCGCAGGCTTAAGGGGCTTGGAAGCGCCCTCAGCCTGCCACTTGATCCACCGCCCGACGAGATCGACAGCTTGCTGGCTCGTCATCTTGTCCCAAAGTCCATCGCTAGCCACAATCACAAAGGACGGCTGCGACGTGGAGATCTCTGTGGTCGTGATAACCGGCTCAGCAGTAAGATAGGGGCCGTCCTTGTAATCGGCATATCGCGCACCGGATGGTACCGACGACCCGTTGAAGTTGTCACGAAGCTTCTGCTTGAGCGCGGATGTCCACTTCCACATGCCGTCGCCAAAGGCTCTCGACACCATGATACCCCAGACTCTGCCACCCGCGATCATGTTGGGCTCATTGGGGAATTGCGCGTTGAGCCTGGCTACTTCGTCCTGGTTGGATCCAGTCTGGTCAGCGGAGAGCTCAACGCACTCCCACTGGCCATCGGCCGTCTGTCGGCCGAGCACAGCACGGCTGTCGCCAGTGCAGGCCACTCTGAGCTTTCTCGTGTTCGGGTCGTACAGTGTCAGCAAGGAGCACGATCCGGTATTGGCAGCTTCCAGGCGGCTCATCTTCTCTGGCAAGGAGGCGGTGCTCGATATTGTTGCCTCGGCCGACTTGACCAGGGTGTCGTCTAACTTTGTGAATGCAGACTTGATGGCAGCATCAACAGCCTCGTTGTCGGGGCTCACAGCAGATCCACTGTTGCCTGCAATGCCCTGAAGGCTGCGGCGAACATAAGGCACCAGATGCCGAGTCAGAAGGTCTGCCATCTGCCAGCCAACGTGCCCGTCAAAGACTCCCCAGGCCATCCACTTGTCGGCGTTCTTGCCGTCCTTGGCTTCAAATGGGCTGGAAAAGGTGCCATGCACGAAGGCGTCCTCGCACCGGGCGTTAGACGCAAGCTGTGCTCCGTCGTAGCGGCTGACTCCTGGGACGCCGGTGCTGCTGTAAGAGAAGGCGTGCTCATTGAGCTGGCGGGTGACATCGTCAGAGCTGGCTGCTTTGGGATGATCGATGTTGTCCGAGATGCCCAGGCTGTCGAGATCCGGCACAGTGGACGGTTTGATGGAGGCGGCCGTGGCCTGTAGCTTTTTGGTGGCCGGCGGGTTCATGAGCCAATATGTAGCTCCCGCTCCAACTGTGAGAGCTGCCAGTGGGAGGGCCCAGCTCGTGGCGTTGCTTTGCTGACCACTGCCGCTGCTCTGCGTACTTTGACGGCGGATCTGTATGGCACGCTGAGTGCAGAGTCGCTGGAGTGCTGTTGTGGAGCGGCACAGCGTCTGCCGCGACAGCTGGTGTGTTGCCATGCTCATGATGTGGGCGTGAGGGTCTTGTGAAGATAGGAGGACGCGGATGTCGACGATGGCGAGGCTGGAATGGGAAGCTCCAGTGGAAGAGTATGAGACGAGCCGGTCTGTGCAACAACGACGGGACCTGCTGTCGTGTGCTTAAATGCCGTTTCCAGACACCTCGAGCGGTACTTGGGTAGCAGCGATGCACAGCCACGCTTATCTGCAGGGAGCGGAAATGAGGCCGACTTGATGGTGCAAACAGTTCGCTGGGCGGGGGTGCGCAGTGGATGCTCCCGCGGATTCAGGGCGAGAGGCACAACTTTCTGCGGTAAAGAGTGTGCCGTGCCAGTGGTTGTTTCAAAGAGTTGGCTTGAATGTCGAGATGGTCGTCTGGAAAGATTGCTGCATTGGGCAAAGCTTGGCTCTGGCCTGGGCGGAGGCGCCGGCAGGGGGGAGCCCTTGCATGTTGTTGAATCATCCAAAAGCCCCAAACACCAGCCATTCAATGGGGACCGAACCCGGAATGGCTTCCAGCCTTGACCTCGGGCGTATATTTCCATCCGAGAGTCTGCCCACCATCGACTTGGTGATTTTCCTTGATATTCCAAAGGACTGCTAGCTGAGATGTACACCGAGGACCTCTGTGGCGTCCTTCAGTCGGCTACTCCTGGTGAGGGACAGCTTGACCTAGTGATTACAGAGACGTCTCCCCGGATTGTAGTCAGCGGCTCAAGCCCCCCCTAGGTATGGGCATTCTGTTTTGGCCAGCATAGCTCTGACATGGTGGCTGTCCAGCTGTTTCGAAAGGTAGCAGATGCTTTGAACCAGGAGACCTAGACCGAAGATGCAAGTCGTCTTCTATGGCCCCGGAGTCGACTGCCAAGATATTCAAAGAATACGGAGACCTGACTCTAGAGCTTCAAGGCCCAGAACAGTTCTGCCGTGCCAGGACCGAGGTTCCGCAAAACAGAGTGTCTGACTGCCAACAACGAAAGGCGTGCTTTGTAATTGTGAGGGGTCCAAACTTGGAGTAATGCGCGCCCCAGTTCTGACCGGCCTGCGGGGTTCCGCTACCTCTCTTTAAGCCCTAGATAGAGGTCAGCTATTAGTAGTGGCCGCTGGGCACCTCCGCTGGTTCCGCACGGGCGGAGCCGTGGCCGCCAGAGACCCGAAGGTGCCTCGGCTCGTCGCCATGGATGCGATCCCCAAAGTGGGGAGATCGAGCGCCATCTCCACACAGCATCCCGGCCCCCGGGTATCGATTGCATCCAGTGTCACCGCGGAATCCGGGGTTGTCTCCTTCCTCCAGCCATCCTCGCCGCAGTCTTTCTTTTCCCTCTCCCCACTTCCTCTCTCCGCTGTCGTCGTAGAAGGATCAGGGACCAGCTACACCTAGGATACGCCGTAACGACAACCACAGCCATGGCCGACACAGTCCAGGTCTCCTTCAGCGGCCGCGTCGCCACAATCACAATCAACAATGAGAAGAAGCTCGGCGCCCTCACCGGCGACGGCTACTACGCCATTGCAAAGGCCATGAGGGAGATTGCCGCCCGCGACGACATCTACATCACCGTCCTCACCGGCAAGGGCCGGTTCTTCTCTGCGTGAGTCGTCCCCATCCATCCTGTCCTGTCTTTTCCCAGCATTTCCTTCTTCGCAGGTATCTCCTTTGTCCAACACCACCACTCATCCGTCATGTATCACCTTCACAGCGGAAAGGACCTCACTGACAGCAAACCCCGCGCCCCCTCGCACAGCGGTGCAGACGTCGGCTCCTTTGGCGGCGCCAACGCCCCTCCCCCGAACGCCGAGGTCTACCGGCAGTACCTCGGCTCCTTCGTCTCCAACAACCTCAACATCGCGCGCGCCTTCTACACGCACCCCAAGATCCTCGTCGTCGCCCTCAACGGCCCCGCCGTCGGCCTGTCCGCCGCGCTCACGGGCTTCGCCGACTTCGTGTACGCCGTGCCGTCCACGTTCCTGCTCACACCATTCACCTCGCTCGGCCTGGTCGCCGAGGGCGGCGCCTCGCATGCCTTCGTCCAGCGGCTTGGCATCGCAAAGGCCAACGAGGCCCTCATCATGAGCAAGCGCATCTCCTGCGACGAGCTCGTGGCCGTCGGCTACGTCAACAAGGTCTTCCAGCCCGAGAACTTTCTGCAGGACGTCTACAAGGAGATCGACGAGCGGCTGGGCGAGCACCTGATCGGGTCCAGCCTGACGGGCATCAAGGCCCTGATCCGCGGCCCCGAGCGGGACCTGCTCGACAAGCAAAACGTCCAGGAGGTGTTTGCCGGCCTGGACCGCTTCGTGCAGGGGATCCCGCAGCGCGAGTTCGCTGCGGTGGCGTCCGGCAAGAAGAGGCATAAGTTGTAATCAGATACCTGGAGCGTGCGGGTAGTCGATTCTGTAGAGTACATTTGGCCTATGGCGAGAATCGAAGTCATTTGCTCATCGATCGTGACATTTACTTGGTTCGACACCTCCTTTCGCGTCAGAGAAACATTGCAGAGAAGCGGACAACGTGATATCCATTGGATGACATTTAATGCTAGCTTCAGTCTGCCTCCAGGCGTCACGCCAAGAGCCCAAACAGCAGGCTGCTCCGCTTCCAGTATTCCTGCGCGCTCTTATTCAGCCTGGCCTGCTCACCCGTGCCCAGCCCTGCGCGTGTCGCGACGTCCTCGGCTAGCTTTGAGAGGCTCCCGGCCTCCTCATCCGCCGCCGCCGGCCCCGTGCCGTCAACACGGAGGCTCTGGTCGAGGTAGTTGATATCGTAGACCCATTGGACCAGGAGGTCCTTGCTGAGTTCGGATGATGTTACTGCTGCTGTGGCGGACTGGCTGTCAACCGTAGCCTTGCTGGACTCTGCCGTATATTCCGTACCGTTTGTGGTCTCCTTCGAGTTGCTGTCCGAGGGCTCCTTGTCATCTTCCACATCCTTCTCGCTGTCTTTCTCGTCATTCTTCTCCACGGCGTCTGTCCCCTTGTCCTCGCTAGGAGCAACAACTTTCCACGTTTCCAGCTCCTCGCGCCAGGCCGTGACAAGCCCCGCGCGGAACGTCGTCTTGAGCGCTCGCACCGCAGCTGGCGTCCACAAATCTAGGCCTGCATCCCCCATGGTCCTCATCAGATCCCGAAGCAATCTGAAGATGGCTGGCGACGGGTTGACCGGGAGCGCCACGGGATTACCTTCCCAGAGAGCGCGGCCGACGACCCTTCGCTTTGGCAAGGTCACGGCAGCAAAGTTCTCGACAGGCGATACTGCCACGCACCCGGCGAGCTTTTCATGCAGCTCGGAGACGTTTGACAGTCCGAATTCCTCGAGACCATCGATCTTGGGGAGACTGCCCCTGATATCTCGGAGGATGCGTAGCAGGTACATGGCGACCTGGCCGCTGTTGTCACCGTCCCGCTGTGCCTGCCACTGTGCGGATAAGTGCTCGTCGAGCTTTCGGAACCCTTCCCTGAGGGAGGAAACGAGCTGGTCGTGTAGCTTCTGCGGGTCTTCCTTGCTCAGCATCTTTTGCCGCTCCTCAATGACCTCCTCGTCCTCGATTTCGTCCACGTCATTGTCCCAGCGCTGGCGCTTGAGGTGCTCGACGAGCTCGCCGACGTCGTCTACGAGCTGGAACCACGATCCGTAGGAAGTGACTGCCCGTGAGACGGCTTCGTTCCGCCCGTGTAGGCGCGAGACCACGGCCTGTGTCATGTGGCTAGCATTCTCCGAAGCGTCAACCTCAAGCAGTCCACTACTCCATAGCCCCGGCTGCTGGTCGGTCAGCCCAGCCTTCCAGCTCTCGAGCGTAGCTGCCACTTCGGATCCCACCAGCCGGAGCTTGGAGACCTTGGTGTCGAGCAGCGCCAGCAGACGGTCGTTTATGACTTTACGGAGCCCGCCGAGGACCACAGATGGGTCGAAGCCTTTCGCCCTGCCGCCGTTCTTGATCCAGTGCTGCAGAACGCGTGTCCGCAGATCGGTGATGCCCTTGAACTCAGATGTATGCTCCAGAGTCTCTCTTGTTCCCGAGAGCAATGTCTCTCCGCCCTTTCCTGCCCATGCATGGAGCATATCCCGGGCCTGGCTGCCCTCCAGGTCGTTGTGTTGTATGAATGGCGTAAAGTGGTGGATATCCTCGCCGCACCATCTCTCGTAAATGTCAAGACGCAAGGTCTCCAGGGATTTGAGAGAGTCGTCTGATAGCAGCGGGCTCTGCTTGAGCGCCGCCAGTGCTTCGGATAGCTTGTTCGGGATCAGAGCCTGCACATCCAGCAGAGTTCCGGTGTACAGGTCGAGCCCTCTGAGCACATTCTCCGACCCTCGCGGTACGTCGTGCTCGTCGAGGTTGTACTCAAACGCCAGGACCTTTGCCCGCACGTTGAGGAAGTGGAACATGACGTCCTTGGCGCCCGAGCTCGAGGCCAGGCTGTACGCGCACATGGCGTTGAGTATCTCGGCGCGGCTCTTCGGGGTCCCGACCTTCTCCATTAATCGGTCGATGCTCTTGAGCAACCGCCGTCGCAGACTGGCCAGAGTCTTCTTCGCCGCCTCGACGGCATCTCTCACGTCTCTCCGTACGGAGCTGTCGTCGAGCTTGCTGCCGAAGCTCGACACGAGTAGCCGACCAAGCACGAGAACCTTGGCGGCAAGCACGAGACGTCCACCTTTACTCCTGCCCATGCTGCTGCCTGTATCTGCCACCGCCGCTCCCGTTTCGGCCGGCGTCTTCATCAGCCGGTTCACAGTCAAGCCGCACGCCTCGAGCAGGCGACACCTCGCGACGACCCCCAGCTCCGACTCCTCGTCCTGCCGCTGCCGGAACCTGCTCACGCTCTTGACCTTGCCGCCGACCACGGCACGCCCGCACTGTCCGCCCATGCCGCCCAGTATCTCCTGCGCGTCGCGCATCTCCTGCCGCATGGTGACGATGGTGTCGGCGGTGCCGAGGAGCTCGCGGTAGCTGTTGCCGACCTGCGTGCGCAGGCGCGCCGACTTGTCGTCGATCTGCACGTGCAGGGCCTTGTGGATCGCGCGGATCTGCGGAAGCGTGTTGGTCGTGAAGATCTGCGAGGAGCTCGTGAGCGCAGAGATGTCTGGGGCCGCTGCCGCCATGGTGGGCTGTGTCGTGGAGAGCGTAGAAGTGTGCGGTCGTGGTGGTGCTGTTTTGCGCCTAAAGAGGGCTTTCGTTGACACGGACCGAAGGGTCGGTATAGTCGTCTGGGGACATCGGGCGGGGGATCGGCCGCGTCGTCGTGGTTTGGTGCAATCGGCTTTGCTCGATGGCACTCTGAGCCAGCTTGCGCTTGCCTATCCAGGTGATTACGAGCTCGAAGCTCGTTGTTGTTGACGTTGACGTGCGGTAGTCTTGAAGTGGGGAGCTCTAGTTGAACTTGAAGCTAGGTGTTCGTTCGCGCCAGGGGTGCAGCAATAGTGGAAATGGGACCCTTGGCTTGGCAGCTTCTTCCGAATCATGAGTCGATCACAAAACAGACTCACACAATTGATGCTTGGCTAATTGGGTAAGTTATACATATAAGAGTATTGTAAGCCTCATCAAGCGAACTCAACTCATGCAATCGCTGTCTGGCTTGCACGTCCGGGACGTCTCTTTGTGTGGCGGTTTCGTCGGCCAAGAGTGCAGCTTATATCGTATTGTATGCATGGTCTCGGACCAGATTAAGCCGTTTTCTCCTCCGTACTTTGACTATGTTGGAAATGAACAGCTCTCGTGACCCAGGACTCACTTTCAGCAGCATGCATGTAGTATTTTCCTCTATTTGGGTCTAGTCGTGCCCTCTAGATCTTCGGGGTCAAGGTCAAGAAACCATTAATTACGGCATCGATAAGACGGTTGGCGATGGCAGTGTGCGGGGGCAACCTGATGCCTCCCTCCTTGAGCGTACTTGGGGCAGGCTCGTCGAGTCCCGCAATGCCATTCCTGAGCCCTTCCCTGACCTCGTCAAAGGTGAACCACTTGGCTTTCTCGAGCTCCGGGTCGTTCCCGAGATCAATCTTCTCGCCGTCGGGCAGAGCCTGGCCGACAGCACCAATCATCAAGTTCGCGGGATACGGCCACGGCTGCGAGCTGTGGATGACAACCCGGCCGACCCTGACGCCTGACTCCTCCCAGACCTCTCTCCGGACAGCCTCCTCGATCGACTCGCCGGGCTCGAGGAAGCCCGCGAGCGTGCTGAACATGCTGGGCGGCCAGCGGCTCTGCCGGCCAAGTAGCAGCTTGCTGCCATCCGCCGAGACGACAGCCATGATGACGGTCGGGTCCGTCCGGGGGAAGCTCAGGTTGGAGACACCCGCACGGGTCGGGCACTCGGCGCGGGTCGTGGGCTCGGCGCCTTCCGAGACGCCCGCAAGATCCGTCGGCGGGCAGACTCTCTTTGTGCCGGCGTTGACGGACATGGTCTTCTGGCCACAGCCGCCGCAGAACGGGTTGCGGGCGTTCCAGTCAAACAGGGCTCGCGCCTGGGCGTAGATCGCGGCTGCAACAGCGGTCAGTGGGTGCATGTTGCAGGTGGTAGATGGAGACAGTTGTCACAGGTTGTACATACCCTCAGGTGCACTCAGGTTCATATGCCGGCCTCCTGTGATAAAGGCGATTCCATCCTTCTCAACAGTCTGGATGACACCGTTGGCCTGTTCCGTGAAGGTACCCCGCGGTGTGACATCAACGGCGAAGTATGGGTTGCCGCTATGTTCCTTGAAGGAGAAGCCCTTATTCTTCTCGTCGAGGCCGAGGAACAAGATGACAGGCTTGTCCACGGTCGAGTTGAAGTTGCGGATCTGCTCGGCCTCGGTCTGCTTGAATGGCTCGGGTCCGATCAGGGGCAGGACGGCATCTCTGCCGACGTAAGCCAGGGTTGACCGGCCCTTGCCGAGTGGGGAGAGGCCGTTCATGAGCAGGAATGACGCTGATGGGTGTGCGAAGGCCTTGTTGAGAAAGTCATGCTCGCCTCTGAGGAATGACACTCTGTTGAGCGGGCTTCCAGAGAAATAGTTTGCGACCTCGCGGCCGAACTTGCGGGACAACATCGAGTCGTCGTCGGCAAGCACAGGGAGGCTGGGAAGTGAGGTCATGATAGACAGACTGAGAGGAGATTATCGTGTTGGTGACCACCAGTGACAAGAGCGCGGAAGAAGTAGCGGAAATGTATGCGGACCCGGAGAATGAAACTGGTCCGAAAGTGTAATGGTCGAGAGAGAGAGAGCGTGCTGCCGTCGAAACTGGACCGGACGGCGGAGCTGCCAGGAGGCTGCGGGCGGGCAGAATCCCGAGGCCGGGCGGCGTGGAGCCGGTGCTTACAAAGGCGTGGGGGAAGTCGCCGCCAGCCCAACTTGGCTGCGCCCGAAATCGTCACAGATGACGGCCCCTGAGCATGGACCGGCTGGACCTGACTTGCTGTGCGCCGTAGGGCATTGATACTTCAGGCAGCATGGTCAAGCCACGCCGAACGTTCACAGCTCCAGCCTTGTTCCGGGCACGGTCAGACAACTTCAGACATACGTGATTAGAGCATATCCAATTTCCCGAGACGGCCTTCCAGCACCAAACCAGCCGAGCCAGCTGTTTGAATGCTGCATCTGCTCAAGAGCCATGGCGCATACAACAGCAGCAGAGCAGATTGGGGGGGAGGCGGGGGCGGAAAAGCTCCGCCGACCTCGGGAAGAGGTCACGGACCCATCACAACCCATCTCAGTGGCAGGCGTCAGAGGCTGAGTTACAGCAAGCTGGCCCTGTCGTCAAAATTTGAGTAAAATGTCCAGAGAGCTGGTGACTTGAGCTCAGGTGTCGGCCAGCAAGCACGGCCTTGCTGCGGATGCGACAATTAAGCTCAGCAGTCCTTGTGATTGTGATGCACGAGGATCGTGGCCTGCAAGGGTCGGTCCCTTGAATTCCCTGCTTCGGCAGTGGCCGCCCACCACATGCAATTCCCCGCAAATCGGGACCGCCGCGTAGCGTCATCGACGGCCTGCTCATTTTTTCACGCGGCCCATGCAGCCCGGCCAGACACACCTTGGCCGGCGCCAACGTTTAGCGAGCTGTCGGAGGCGCATCACCTGTGCGCAATTGGCTTCCTCCCATGGCTAGCCAGACGCTCAATTCGCACTTGCTTCTCCTCCCGTGACCACGCGACTCGTTTCCACACTCTCTTCATCCTCAACCACATCGCCACCACGCCACTGCCTCCAGCGCGATCCCAACAGTCCTCGTCATGGCGCCCCCTACGGCGCCGCTGAATCTCGACGTCGAGGCCATCTCGGGCATCTGCGGGTAGGTTCAATCTCGGCATCTGTATGCAGCGATGAACATGGGACGCACAGTGGCTAACAACAACCCTCTGGCAGGTCCATATCCATTGCCGCCTGGGTGGTCGTATTCTCGCCCCAGATCATCGAGAACTTCCGCCGGGGCTCTGCGGATGGGCTCTCGCTCCATTTCCTCCTGATCTGGCTCCTCGGCGATGTCTTCAATGTCCTCGGCTCCGTTCTCCAGCGGGTGCTCCCGACCATGATCATCCTCGCCGTCTACTACACGATCGCCGACATTGTCCTGCTTGGGCAGGTCTTCTCATACAGGGGCTTCACACTGAAGGACGAGGTCATCCCACCGCAACCAAAGCCCACCGTTATTCGAACGACGAGCGTCCCGAGCGAGACCACGACGCTGTTGAACAACAGCAGCAACCCACTCGGCCAGAGAGAGAGGAGAGGAAGCGACTGGTCGAACCTCAGTCCCGCCGTGCCCATGCTGACTGACCAGCCGGCAACGCCTCCACCGAGACCGACAAGACTGAAGGCAATCCTTTGGAACACGACTGCCATCGCAATGGTATGCGCTGCTGGCGTCGCGGGCTGGCTGCTCAGCAGGCACCACGGCGAGGACAAGCCTCATGGGCCTTCCGAGGACGAGCTGCACTTCGACTTCTGGGGCCAGGTCTTCGGCTGGCTGTGCGCGGCTCTCTACCTGGGATCTCGCATTCCCCAGTTGCTGCTCAACTGGCGTCGCAAGTCGACAGAGGGTGTCAGCATCCTCTTCTTCCTCTTCGCGTGCCTGGGCAACCTGACCTACGTCTTGTCCATCCTCGCATATGAGCCTCGGTGCGCCCATCGCCACTGCAGGCCCGGCGAGTCAGGAGACTTGTATGGCAAATACATCCTGGTCAACGCGTCGTGGCTAGCCGGCAGTTTCGGCACGCTCCTGTTGGACATGGGCGTGTTCATTCAGTTCTTCATCTACGGCGAGGACAACGCCTCTAGCATCGCGGACGATGAGGAGACTCTCCTGGAGGATGAGGAGAGCAACATGGACGAGTCGCGCTGGGATCAGCGGCCCCTCCTCGAACGCGGAGACTCTGATGCGCACTGAAAACTTGCTGGCCCGGGTTTCATCATTACTTAGCGTATATCTGCTTGCACTTGGGGTCTAGTACCATGTTTGTTCTTAGTCCAACATTTGGGGTGTTCTACTATCTATCGAATGTTTCCATGTAGCATACTCGACATATTCTGTTCCAAAACAAGGCGAAGAAAATCGGCGTTTGGCTCAGCTCATCTGGCGCAGTTATCCCTCCTTTGTAAGAACAATCTTGAGTTGGTTCCAAAGAAGGCTTTGGCCTTCTCTACTTGGTCAGTTGGCCTTTTGAAGTACCCGTGTCTCGCACATGCATCTAGCCAGCTCTCCACAACTACGTTCATCTTGGTAATGCCCCGAACAATTCTCCTTAAACAACGACCTGCCTGGAACTTTCTGTATCAGGCCTACTTCCGCCCACAGCTTGGCCACAGACCGAGGACGAGCCAATCGGCTCCGTGCCCCTTGCAGCGAGGTCCTCATGCCACACAGCCACGAATCAAAGGCCGCCAGCCGTATACTTTGAAAACCACCACGGCTTCCTCGAACCACCCCAGAAGACAGGGGTCAGGCCCTTCTGTTCCCTCCTGTTGCTTGTTAGTCAACGACTTGCAGTGTCCTGGGGAAACATCGGGTAAACCCCCTGAGATCTGACAAATGCAGGAGAACAACGTGTCTGTCTGTCGTTCCTCCAAGCCCTCTGTGATGGCGTGATATATGTGTCTTCATCAGCCAGGGAACCCCACAGCCCGTAGTGGTAGTGGCACAGGAGAACAAGGTCGGATCGTTCCCCACCAACTTGCCCTTGATGATTCGCCAGTTTACCCTGTTTCTGGAGAGTTCGATCTGTTCTCTTGTCTTTACGTTGACGGGGCTGACCGGGAGAGAAGGCGCTTGTTACTCATCGTTGGAACCAAATCCCGTGCGGGGTCCCGCCTGCCTCTCTCGCGGACGAGCGTGCCGCAGTGCGGGGCGAGGGGCATGGGCGGAGTTGCTGCCGTCTGGCTGGCTGGCTGGCTGTCCGTCCACGGACGATGACATCGTGGCTTTCCCGGGGTTTCTGCGTAACGTGGAGACAGCTGAGGCCTGCGGCTGTCGCCTTTGTCCCTGTTTGCCGGGAAAAGCTAGGCTAAACTGTGTGATCTATGAATGGGCTATTGCATGCATCCGTGTGACTGTACGAACGGCTCGCTCCAGGCATGGGTTGAGGGGCAGCTTCCGGAGAGTACTTAAGCAAGCCTGCAGACCAGACTCCTCCGACGAGCTGTATCTTATGAGAAGCGCCTACAGAAGTCTGACTATTCGGGTCTCACTTGCACAGCCCACGCGCCTCTCGTCTAATCTCGCAGCAGCAACAATGGCGGACAAGTTCACCCTCGAGGCCCAGCCCGGCACGGACATCTGGAGGAAACCTCCGGTCAAGGACATCTTCAATGGTCAGCAAAGGGTCTTCCGTCTTTCCCCGTCCTGAGATGCGAGGCAAATGATACTAACACGATTCGAACCCGGCCTGCAGCCCCCATCACGCGCACCCAGCCAGGCCTGCTCAAGAAGTTCCAGTCCGCCCGCATCACCTTCTGGGCCGACTGGACCGAGCGCTACGACCAGGCCGGCCTGCTGCTCACCCTGAACCGCGCCTCCGCGCCCAAGCCCGCTGCCGCGGCCGCGGGGCAGGGGGCGGCGGCGTCCCCGGAGCGCTGGGTCAAGACGGGCATCGAGTACTACCAGGGCACGCCGCAGCTCAGCGCGGTGGGCTGCGACCGCTGGGCGGACTGGCACGTCAGCCCGCTCGCCAAGAAGTCGGCAGACGGCACCGTCACGCTCGAGGTCGTCCGCGAGGGCGACGAGAACGGCAAGAGCATCTGGATCTACCAGCTGGTGCTCGACGGCGAGGGCAAGGTCACGGAGAAGCAGCCGATGCGCGAGATCTGCTGGTTCCTCGCCGACGAGGACGAAGGCGAAGGCAAGGAGTGGCAGCTCGAGGTCAGCCCGCTGCTCTGCAGGCCTGCGAGCGGGACGGCAGAGCTGCTCAAGGTGGACTTCAAGGATTTCGTCGTCGAATGGCTTTCCTGAGAGACGGGCAAAGACTAGGACGAGACATCGTGACAGCTATAGGAGTACGGGAGATATCCGCCCTGTACAATTCTCGTTGTATCGTGAATAGATGATAGTGATCACATAGCAATCATCTTCAGACGCGTGGGCTTGCCAGGTGCTAACGTGGAACTAACAGAGTCCGCAACATCGTCATTGTCACAGGTCCTTGTGGAACCTGCAGCCACGCTCACATCCGATCATAATTAAGGTAGCAGCACAGTCACGACCGAGGTTCCTGAGTTGACAATGAGGCTTCCCTGAAGGCGGGCTCGGCAGGACAGCGAAATGCTCTCTGCGCCCGCGGACGTCAGCACAAGAGCAAGGCCTGCGTGAGTCTTAGGCGTCGACCGCGAGAAGAACCGCAACGGCGATCTTGGCTCCGGCACGCGCCTGGCAATCGTCACGTCAAACGCGGCGCTCCATGATATCAAGCCTCGCACAATCAAGGCAGTCATCACTGGGTGGCGCCTCTTTGAGCAATGGACGGGCGACCACAAACGGAAACTACACTGCAATATCATCGTGATGTAGGAAACACCCCACAGTCCCGAACCTGGAAGAGCTGGAGTCGGCGGCTGATTAGGAAGAGCGTTTGCTTGGCAAAGTTCTCTTAAGGAGGCCGGGAACGGAAGGAAACTCATAGCATCAGAAGATGGAACAACCCTCAGCAAGCCGCCGTAGCGGAGCCTCCAATACAAAATTAATAAAACATTTGACGATGTAGTATTAACCCGTACTGATGATGAGGAAGGAAAGGGAAGAAGAACCAGGACGAGGAGCGGCCGCAGCGAAGATTTTATGGTCGGCGGGAATGCTGCAGCGAGTGGGTCGTGATCTCGAACAGGCTTAGCGCCATCCAGGGTCTGGCTTTTCTGCCCATGGTCTGCACTTTTTTTTCCATCCCGCTGCCACAGGTCCCCCCGGTAACAGTGCTAACTTGCGTCGACAACGGGGGTCTTGACACATGTGAAATCTTTGGGACATCAAAGCTGAGCTTTCGAGGATTTCATGTTGCCCAGACTGTGTGGAGCGCAGAAAACGAGCAAGTGTCGTTCATTCATCTGTTGCAATGTGTTCACCATCGTCGACAGGCACTAGCGAGGACAGCATCGGGCCAGCTTGACGAGCGGCAGATGTTGCCACGAGAGTATTGGCAGGCAGAAGGTCTGGACAATAGGATAGGGACAGTCTTCGGAATCATCAGGTCTTAGGCATAACTTTCGAGACGTTCGTTTCGTGCTGCAACGGAGGTTCGGTATCCGGATTCTTGACTACTCTGAGCTATGGCGGCAAGTCACCTTGCTGGCGCCTAGTGCAACGAAGCACTCCCATTTCCTAAATGCCTACATCCTCCACTGAAATGACTCCCCGACTCGATGCACCAAGCAACAAGGTATAAATTGCTTAGTAGAGACGCTTGGGGGGAGACATGGAGGCCTTGATGGTCAAGCTACCAACGTTCTGCCAGCCCTTCTTCAGGAGGGAGACGAGGTAGTTGATGGCCAACATGATGTTGCCGATGAGCTCCTCCTGGTCCATGCCGACGTTGCCGACGGCGACACCCATGCAGAGAACCTTCTTCAGCTGGAACTTGATGGTGGACTTGACCTCGGTGATCTTGCCAGTAAGGTCGTCGGCGTGGGAGACCGGAGTGGGGAACTTGCCGGCTGGAAAGGGGAAACTCGTGTCAGCTAAACTAGACCTTTCAAACCCGATGGAGGTGGTGATGCTGCTTACCCTTGGACAGACCGGGACCCAGAAGACGGGGAATCTGCTTGATCAAGGTCTCGGAAGCGACGAAAGCGTCGTACTTGCGAGCGAGCTTCTTGATGAGCTTCTTGTTCTTGTTGAGCTTCTTCAGGTCGTCGGCGGACATGGCGTCGACACCGCCGTGCTTGGCACGGTCAATGTCGTGCTGGTCACCCAGGATGCAGATGGCCATGTTGGGGCGGGGCACGGCGGGCAGGCGGATGGTGCCAGAGAAACGCTTGTCACGCTGGGGGTCGTAGTTCTTGAGGCCGATCTGGAGCTCGACGGTCTCGAGGAAGTTGCGCTTCTTGGTCTCGTTGGAGTACTCGAGCAACTCCTGTACGTTGGTACGCACTCCGGCTATTCAGGCGATACGATGTCAGTTCCATGCATCCTCAAATCGTTGGAGCTTGTGATTGCGCAGCGCGGGGGCGCACTGGCGGGACTTACCGACTGTGATTTTCGACATCTTGACAGTCTTCCAGTAGATATCAATCTAATGGTGAGGATTACTGCGTAATGGTTTGGGATTTCAAAGAGGAGAGAATGGCGAAGCGGGACAAAGTCGACGGCAAGAAAAGTCACCCAGCGAGCAGGCGCCCAGCCAGGCGGAGGTGCGGGTGTGCCCCACCCCAAATTTTGACACTTTCTTCCAGCCTGTACCACTTTTTTGTGTGCAGGCAGGCCCCAAAGAGAGTGGCGGTCAAAGCTCCCCGCCACAGCAGCACCGCCACTTTTCCTTCCCCATCTTTGATCTTGCCTGTGGATCCAGTTGGGCGTCGAAGCTTCGAAGAACAGACCGTGGATGCCGATGCCAGCCAAGACGAGGATAAGTCCAACTAGAGGCGCAGTATCATTCGGATCTGGCTTCAGAAGCGGTACAGCGGCACGCAGCCATGAGCAAGGACCACGGTCACTGCTCTGGAGCTATAAAATCCGAGGAAGTGTTGCGCGGTGGCCAAGGAAGCATGATTCTACACCAGGCTTCCCATAGCGGCAGAGAGTGGATGGAATCCGAAGTAGATAAGCCAACACAATCACGAGGACAGATGACAGATGACGAGCACGAAGAGGACAGCTTCCAAGACCAAGAGTAATTTTTTTATGTGATAGTATTGACTAAGTGAAGCTAGAGACAAAGTAGAATTCGTGGCAGACAAAGTGTCTGACCAGAGCGGAACAAAGGAGTGACTATAGCTAGAACAAAATTTGGAGAGAAGAGAAGGGAACGAGAAACACAAAACACTCCTTCAACATCTTCAACTCGGCTTGCCTATGGCAGAGCTTCGAGTTTCCTACCGCCCGGCATGCGCTGCCAAGGGCTTCACAGCAAGTTTCGTGCCACCAAGAATGTTTATACTGAAGACTCAGATACTTGGGGCAGAGTAACTTGATACAATCCTCCAGAAAGTCTCAGCGACACTGCGGCGTGGCCACAGAGTCCTGTGTACCTGATAAAAGGTGTATGACACGCAATGGGAAATCGGCGTGTTCGGGTCATCCGTGTTCACTTCTCAAGGCTGGCAGGAATCGGAGCAAAGCGCGTCACGATAAGTACCATCATAGCCACTTGAGAGCGACGAGGATGTCACCAGGCCATAGAAGATCTACTAGGGTTCCTAGAAGCATCCATGCCTGATGTGGGGGAGGGGGAGACAGCGTCTCGGCCCCGAGGTGTGTATGAACCAGAGTTCTGGGAAACAAAGAATTGGAAACGTCATCCGTTGAAAACAGAGCGCATTCACTCAGCCAGAGTGCTCTCCGTACGAGCGGCGGCTGTAGGCGTCCATGGAAATGCGAGCCTTCTTGGAGTGCAGCTGCTGGGTGATCTTGCCCATGGCAGCCATGTGGGACTGGGCATCCGAGAAGCTTCCGTAAATGTCAAAGGAGTCGGGAGAGGAGTAGTCCACGAGGTAGGCATCAAGCGCCTTGCGGTGCTGGTGCCACTCCTCAATCATGACCTGCTCGGCTGCGCGGGCGGCAGCAACCTCAGCGGAGCGCGAGGACTGCCTGCGGCTGCTACTGGACGCAGCCTCGGAGACATCCTTGCTCTTCCGCTTGCGGCTCTTGGCCTCCTTGAGCGACTGTGCGTGCGCGGTGGCGTGAACAGAGACGGGGGATCCGCTGGGGATGCTGGTAGAGCTGCCATTGTCGTTGTGGACACGTCTCATGTGGTCCTTGAGGTTCCAGTTCCGGGGAAAGCCGTTGCCAGGGACGGCACGGTCACATCCCTCATACGTGCAAAGGTAGGGCTTGTCGCCGTGGCCGTGCATGGCGTGGGCCTCACGCTCGTGGCGTAGGAGACAGGCAGTGGAGGAGAACCGGGCGTTTTCGCAAGAGGTGATCTTGCATCTGTATGGCTTCAGGTGCGAGTCGACGAATTTGCTGCAATAGGCCATTAGTTCCGGATCCGGTGGTAAGAGTGAGGGGCAAGGACTGCTTACTCGTAGTTGCACTTGAGCTTCTCGGGCTTGTGGTTGCACGAGTCCTGACCCTCCCATGGGCAGTGGAAGAGACCATCGGCGGCCGGGTAGGCAGTCTTGTACAGAGGGTGGTCCCGCGCAGAAGATTCGCCATCACCACTGGATCGACGAGTGAAAGATGGGGGCAGCGTGAAGAGGTCCTCGCTGAGGATGTTGGAATTGACGTCCTCGGTGCTCATGAGGCCCATCTGGCGATCCAGGCTATGTTTCATGCAGAGTAAGTTTCTCGTCAACTTGGTGCGATCAGAGTCGATCGGTACATACCTTGGTGAGATGCTGTCCATCATAGGCGAAGAATCGCTAGTCTGTGTTGGTGAAGCAGCCATGGGAAGGGACCAGGCAGAAGCATCCTCCGGAAGTCCAGGCGAGGAGATCCGAGACTCAACCGGCGAAGAGCCCCAAGAGGCAGAAGGAGAGCCAACAAGAGTGGCATCGAAGTGCAACTGCATCTGGGCAGGATCAATGTGCTGCGTCATGCTGGGTGCAATGCCAGCGGCAGAGAACCCAAGTCCATCCGCAGGAAGGCCAACGGTCATTGGGACGTTCGGGTAGTACATCTGAGAGGAAACAGATTGCGCATCGTTCTCCGGGAAAAGGTACGCCTCCAAAGAGGCATTGCCAGCGATGTCAAAGTCAGAAATACGCGAGCTCTGGGATACAGTAGACAGCAACCTCGGCCTGCTCTTGTGCTTTGTGGCCTTGATGGTTCTGTGCTTGTGTGATCCAGAAGAGCTGCGCGAGCTGATCCGGCGCATGGGCTCGGGCACAACAGTGTCCTGTCCTCGGGGTGTGATGTGGCCATATGTGTACTGGAAGTCCTCGTCCTGGAAGTTTTGTGTTCCCTCAGTGGTGTCCCACATCGAACTCTGGAAGTCGGCTTGTCCGGCCTGGGAGAAAGAAAAGAGTCCACTTGTAGGGGCCATCATGGCTCCTTGTGAATATGAGCTGTAGTCACTGAAGTGGTAGTTAGTGTGCTGTTCTCCACTACCTGCTAGCCAACGCAAAAGAAATGAACGAGATAAAACATCGTCAGAATAGCACAACTTTGTACCTGCAGCATCATGTTAGTGTCTGACAATCGATTCCGGGTGGTATATAGTTGGGTACAAACCAGACTGCTCATTGTTTCAAGTCGAGCCCCAAATACGGGCTCTCATGCATGAGTGGAATAGAAAAGTCATCCGTGGCGGGTGCCATGGTCCTGGTTCGTTGGAAGAAAAGTAAGGAAAATGAAAGATCCAGGTGGGCGATTTGTGAGGTCCGACAAAGTCAAGCTGACACGATCCAAGAGTCATGGAAGCTCCGGCAAATTGGCGGTGATGGCGGAAAGAAACAAAAGTCCACGGTGCGAGCAGAAGTCCAAGTGCTCCGGCGGTTCGACTATGCTGAAAGCCATTCCACAATGGTTTCGTTGAGTGCGGAATCGTCTCGAGTCCATGTGGGCGAGGGCCAGAAAGCAAATATTGCAGAAACCCGGAGTGGTGGCGTTGTCCGTGAGGGGTGCGTGAAAGTCCAGTTCCATAGGTTCGGAGAAAAACAGTTGTCGGTCGTGTTCCTTGTAAAGAAAAGGTTTCCAGAGGCTCAAAGTGTCGATCAAAAGGAGAAGTTGTCGTCAACTGAAAGAGAAGTCCGTTGACACCATAATCTCGAGGATTCCAGGGTTTTTGGCTTGTACCACTCGCCTCAGCAGCGCCGAGTTTGATCATCATACGATAGTTCTGACCGGCATTCTTCATCCACGGGTCTGTATCCACGCGAACATCATCTTGGTTGTTGTCGTCATATATCCTCGGATACTTACTGTTGTAGAGCAGTGCTCAGAATAGTCTTTCATGTGATCCTGAGGGAGCGGATTGTCAGGCAAGTGCTTGAAAGCAGTAGCCCCCCAGATGCCCGAGGGCATCCGGGCCTCGTGTGAAGTGTCCATGGTATGAATGATCCAGTTGAAGTTCTCCTTGTGGTATCCTTTGTGGTCATCCTTTGTGGTATCCATTCCTGGGTTCGATTTCTTGTTCCTGGGTCGACAGAGATTCCGGGTCCTTGTAGCCACAAGCACTTGCCTCGGGCCGGGCAGTGCGTGTTCCGTTGGTAGAGAAGAGAAGGAAACGGTACATGATTTTCCGAACAACATGAAGCGTGTAAAGAACGAGATCCGTGGCGAAGTAGAGAGCAGAGCAAAAAGAAATACCTCGCGGGGGTCTGGACATCATCCATCTCGAGAGACGGGTTGAAGGCAGACATGTTGTCCTGTCGAGAAACCATGATGGTCATGGGCTTCTCTGGCAATCAAATCCGTGGAAGAACTTGGCAAAATCCGAGAGACTGGTCCTCTCTTGTGACAAACTCCGGGATTGGAGAAAGCAAATGGCTTGTCGATGTTGTTGTTGCTGAGCAGAAGATAGAAAACTGTGGATCTCGCGGACCAACTGACGACGGGCGTAATCAGTTCGAGCGAGCAGCTTGGGTACCTCTGTGGTTGGCCTCTGTGTGAAGGGTGAGGAGCAGGAGGCAAGCGGAAAGAAGGCTCGAAGGCGCTGGGCAACGATGATCAAGTAAGAATGGGGAATTGGGCTGTTGGGCATGAATAGCTGGGGTGCTTGGGCTGAAACTCAGGAGGAAAGGAGGGCAGTTGGGCATTCACGGGGGGGGCAGGCCATTTTATTGTTGCGTTGTGCGAGGATTGGGCGCTCTGTGACGAGCCGCAAGGGAAAGAAGGGGCTGGCGGTGTGTGATGAGATGTGCTGGGGCGGCCGGCCACGATGCGGCCTATGCGCCAGCAAGCGCTGCTCGTGCAGCAGCCGTGTCGCATCGTGCCCCGCCCGCCCGCCGGGCGTCTCCCGACTCTATTCGCTGGGGACGGCCCGCTCCCTGACGACTGCCAACTTTCGGCCTCCCTTTGCGCGCCGGCTCCTGCCCATCCCTGCTCGCGCTGCAGCATCACGGCGCCAGCGAGTGCGTGGCAGCCCACCACAGGCCGTCACATTGGCCGTCCTCGCATAAAGGCCTCGTCGGCTGGTCTCACGATGCGTCAAGACGCGCCCTCGTGGTTCCACGTAGCGCTCCGACAGCCTATCGACCGCCAGTCCTGCAGCATGTCCGCCGCATGGCTGCGTCCTACGCCTGCACCGACAACAAAGCAATGCAGCCGGCGCTCTTTGCAGTCATGTGCCTTGTCCGGCCGTCGAGGCAATACCTGGCTAGTCGGTGACGACAGCGAGCCGTGTCCTCTCTAGAATCATCAGTCTCAACGACTCGGGAACCAGGCTCTCGCCAGGGAACCAACCTCGAGGACGAGAGCAACAATCAGGGCTGTCGTGGGCTGGTGGCTTGCGCCCGAGGCTGCCGTGGAGGGATCATCCTGGTCCGGCCGTTGATCACTATTTCACGCACGAGTCAGCGTCAGCATTGTCCACCATGCCCGAGTCCGCCAATACATAGTTGCGCGTCCTTGGCCAAAGAATCACCCAGCGGCATCCTCTGCGGCTTCTTCCGCATTTCCGATTCGAGCAGCCTGATTGCTTCTGGTTGCTTCTGGGAAACATTGTACTCGTGAGACCACAGACCACTTGCATTGCCGTCCACAACTCAAGAGCACGAATTACTCCGTAACTGGCATCAGTCATGACACTGTGGCATACGAATCCGCGCTCTTGTGCCAATACTCAATGCCATGACTGCTGCGCCAATACTCCGTGCCATTGACAATATTCGGGCCTGGGGAGCAAAGGGGAGCCACGAGGACGAAGGCTCGTCCTCTTCGGGCTGCGGCATTGAGAAGCAGTAGCCACCGGCCTTGTGCAACAGACGACACAACATAGAAGAACCAGGCCGAGATTGACTTCAGGCCAAACACCGTCGCGAAGACGTTATGTCGCAAGGACGCTACACCCAGTATCGATGTATCCTTCAATCGACACTCGTTGTTCAACAATGTCTGAGGAAACACGGTTCCTCGAAGCTCTGCACTGCCCGGAGCGCCATTCGTCAAGCCATGACACGAACAAGCGTGACCCGACTACGTCGTCTCCCTGGATTTCATGAGCTGTGTTGTGCGCACGCCGAGCTCCAGGCTCGTTCTACAAAGCCTAAATATTCGCCCGCAAATGACCCACGCAGATCTTCAGGGGTTATGTCCTCTTCCACGATGTGTCGTGCGTGGTACTATGTACACTCGTTGGGCTCCATTATCACAACCGTCAGCCTTGATGCCCAATCCAACTCGGCTGCTCCTCCAACAGCGCTCTCCGTGCGGACCAAGTACAGACGAGCCTGGTCACCGCCATTCACACAGGGGATAACCTTGCATCCCCGTGGACACTTCAATACTCATTTTGCACCTGGACAACGGACGGCTTCCGACAACGTGAGCTGGCTAGCTTATCATCCACATCGTCCTGAGCCAACCAGCGTAGAATGCAGCACGCCACGACATTCTTGCTGGACTTCTGTGGCTCTGCACTCGTGCTGTATGATGGTTCTTCCGACGATCAGTGCTCCGCACAATCTCGGGCATTGTATCCTGCGCCGTTGGACTGTCAAGCCCAACATCCGGCTGAGCTGCTCCCCGTGGTATGCAAACAATTGGGCACAAGTGGAAGTCGCCTCTTGCCAACCTGGTGACACCAAGATCTCACTGCGGAGCCTGCGCATCAGTGGCCTGTCCTTGTCCATCTGTCCATTTCGGGATAATGCTCAGCGCTTTTAGGTTCGGACAAGAAATAATGAGTGAATGTCGACGCCAGAAGATGTCGCGATGGTTCCGCTTCTTCGACAGACTAAGGGCTTAGCCATGCTAATAACATCCGAAACACTGGGGTCCCGGGAACAAGATACGCTGCGTGTCTGGGGACTTCCCTGCCTCTGGACCCTCGGGGAGAATGACGCATTCTCAGCTTAGCCTCCTCGCCTGATTGTTGCCACTAATTATGCCCAAGAAGCCGAACTCAGCACAATGATATAAAGGCCACGTCTTTACGGAGTCACTAGCCGACCCTGGAACGTGAGGTGAAGCACCAACCGCAGACTGAGATTCGCAATCACTTGAAGAGTTTGTTCCAAGCGGAGCAAGAATCCTCCCGATTGTGAACAGCCAAAGCTTTTTATTCAAAGCTATCCCGTATTCGAGGCTACCTACCAGCGTAGCGGATACATCCCAGGAACCAGGACCAGAACGACGCTCAGCAAGCAGAGCGAACCAGTGCACCCAGGACAGGAACATTTCACCCGGAGCCTCAGGAGAGAAGGACCTTATTTTCTTCTTGTGTTATTGTTCATTCCGAGGACATTCTGCAGCCCAGACAGGACCCCAGGACTCAGCGGACATTGGCGAGCATAGCTGTGCCAGGCTCTACTTTACTGTTCTTGATTTCTTTTCAGCCCAGGAGACCGCCAGACACCTAGGACACCTAGACTTCGCGATATCGGCCATATCAGTGAAGATGACACAGCACGAGATGATGTACGGTGCTTCGATTATACCCAGCGGCCCCTGGAATTCCTCACGCAGGTGCGATCCTGATCATCCAGCGCTATTCACCCAGCTTCCAATGACTGACATTTCCCCACAGCATCATTTATCATGATCAGCCTTACTCCCCTGCACCATACGACAGTGGCCTAGGTCGGTCGAGGTAGGACTATTCATGCAAAAGAACATCTCTTCAGAAGCGGACATTGACATCAATGCGTTCATAGCATAACGAACTCGAGCGGCTCAGGTTCGATCTACGGTGGTCCCGCAACTACAACAATCATTGGTAATAGCATATCTTCAAGACGTGCCGAGCACAGATATTCATCATCTTCGGCAATCGCGTCCAGACCACCTTCTGGGTCATTCGGATCGTACCAGAGCTCGAGCTCACACGGCTGGGACTTGCAAGAACGCCACTCGCCGATAGAATCAGTCGATGAGATCTTCTCCTCGCCTAGCAATTCCGACATCCGCCTGGACGGGAGTGGAGGTCTCGACTCGAACAGCATCAGAAGCAAGGGCAGTGTCAAGGGTAGACCCCAACGTCGCCCTTCGAACAGAGACGAGTTTGACGGCCCCCATCAATTTCTTGCCCGCCCACCGCCCGACTATGTGGCAATGCAGGAGCGGGAACTGCCACACCTACCCACGAACTTGATGGTGCAAGAGCAGGATGATATCCTTGGTCAGGTAAACGATTGCCTTTCTCGATGCGCTTTCGACTTTGTGGCCAAGTACCAGTTCCCAATCCCGCTGAGCCAAGATATGAGGCCCGTAAGTATCGTCCTGTCCACATTGTTGCCAGGCACAACATGGCTGACAGCCTCGACCAGGTCGAGCGTCCTGAGGATAGAGAATGGACGGAGTGGGTGTACTTGTTGAAGCGGCTCGCGACCAAGCGCCGAATCCCCGCCCGAGTACTGTATAATGGACAGATCAAGCAATTTGTTACGATCTTGGAGAACTCGCTAGAGATGAGGCACGCGGCTAAGCACCAGTCGCGGCCTCTCAAAGATGATCGCAACGTAAGTTGAATCCCCCCCCCTTGGACACACACACACACACTCGTTGTTTTGCGAGTTAGGCTAACTGTGACGTTTTGGTTCACACAGGTGTTGCAGCTCATCAGCGCAGGGATTCAAGTTGCGAAGATTCTCAAGGATGCTCCTGCGATGCAGTTCCTGGACAATCTCTACGTAAATACCGAATCCCTGATTCGGGAGAGAAGCGCTGTTGCCTCGGCTCGGTTCCGCTGAGCGGCTACCTTCTTCACGTACACGACGAATCATCTTTCTGGTCCGCCACTCCACCGCGGGTTTACACCGGACAATCTTAATGGAGGCAATAATTCGATATACCCTGGGACTCTTATCTGGACCGGACAAAGGGAGGTGAAGATTATGAGGCATCCATACGCGAGCGATCTATATCATGAGTCATGACCTTTCCTTCTTATTTTCTGCCTGTTCCCGATTTCGTCGGCCATGTCAAATCGGCCCTGTCACGTCACTCCGGGTACTTCTGTCTCTTTCTTCTTCTTCCACTGGACTTCCCAATGATCCCGGAGGGCGCTTTCGAAGCGGACGTTTGCTTGATGTCTCCTCTGAACAATGTTCAAATCGCAAAACAGATTTCTCCCTCGGAGCCTTGGACTGCATCCGGCTCGGGGGCCATTCCATAGTATGGAACTGCGCGAGAACATGTCTTTTATTTACCTTTGCCCTGAACCTGATTCGGGTTGCTCGAGGGAAGTAGGCTTGGGCCACTTCTCTTCTCACACACAGACAGAGAGGTGTTGCTGTCCTCTCGTTCTTCAAGTGCCTCGTCTTCTTTTCTTCCCCTGTTGATTCTTACCACCCCGCATGCTCCAGCAACTGGTGAGGACCGCAGAACCTGGTACATTGCCACTGGGACTTGCACACCAAGCAAAGACTCTGGCAGTCTTTTGCAGACATGTTGCGACATCGCCACCGTCTTCATCGCTGCAGACCTAATTGCCTGAACGAGGTCGCTCGTCAACATGGCGAGGATACCCGATTATCACGAACAGACTCAAATCTGGACCAAGGTCCATGTCTAGCTTTACTTTCCGCGGCACTTTGGGACCAACTGCGCCTTCGTGAAAACAGACCTCAGGGTATGCAGAGTCTATCTACGTCCTGCCTGGTTCCTCGGCCAGGGATCGCACCAGTACCAAAAATATGTGGTCAGCAGAGTGGCACATGTGTGAAGAACTACTAGCTGGCCTCAGGCTAAACGACGTGGAATACTTGGGCCAGGGCTCAGGATTCCCGTGACGAGCTGCACGAAGATGGCTGTTGCGCAAGGTACAACTGCTTGTCATGTTGCAGGCAGGCTTCAGCTCAACTCAAAGTCAAGTCCAGTTTAGACTGCGTGACCATCATAATTTCAAATGTGTAATTAATCTCCAAGTCATTGATGTCTCAACTTCAACTCGGTACTTTGTCGCATGACGAGATGTGTTCACTGTCAAAAATGCGTGTGCTGGGCAACTCCGCCCTCCACCATCTCGGTGACAGCTTGGGCCGACTCCTTCGCCCTTGTTTTAGCACATCCGCACTGGTACTTCTGAGTGGGTGTGTTATCCGCAGGTACGCAAAGTACTCCCTACCCCAGACGTCCAGCACCAACAAGCCAATCAGGACCGCGGGGCTGATCGCATGGCTGCGCACGCTTTGTGGGAGGCACGACCGTCGGTCGCCAAGATAGGCTTAGCCCTGGATCCCCTTGTCAGCCTGGGTTTGCCCCATCCCGCGGCCCGGTCAAGAGTAGCGACGACGACTCGAGCGTCGGACCTGTCAACGTAGATTCCTCCCAGATCCGTTGCTTCGAATCATATTGATTTGGAGTGCCCCCTGTGAACGAATTACTCGCTGTACGATTGCGCCGCTCGCGCGCTCAGTCTCTCCCGGCTGTCTGTGGAAAACGCGACCCCTGCGGCCATCACCGGGGCTCAGCACTTACAGAGTCACCATATCAATCCCCTCGCAAAGGCCACGGCAGTAAAGGCTGAGATATCCATCTTCTCACTGCTTACCTTGAGGGTGACCACTCGCAAAGAGGCCAGAGTCGCGGGTGTCCCTTGAAACGAACAGGAAGAACACACCACTCGAGAGCGACGACAGTGCGTCGCGACAGGCAGCGGTCATGACCTCCGTCTCTTCCGCCTCGCCCGCGGGCTATCACCTGCACCATGGCGACTCAGACTCGGATTGGGACTACGTCCAGTCCGGCGGCGCTCCCTCCTCTGTCGGCATGGGTTCTAGTCCCGGCGCCGGTAGCATGCACAGCTGGGGCATCGTGGGCTTCCAGAATCAGCACAGCCAGCAGCCGTCCCCTCCGGCCTTGTCCCCTCTGAACCTTGAAAGCGACCAGCAGGCCTTTATGGACTCTTCGTTTCCAGAGAGACATCCCCCGCCGTCTTCGCTGGGAGCGTCCGGAGAGGTGGACGCTCAGTTCATGGCCAATTTGGACACCACGATCCCGGACGAAGGCCTGAATCTGGACCAGCAGTTCATCTTCGAACAGGACTTCTTGAATGCGCAGAATTTCGGAGACTCCACCGAGACAGATCTGTTCGCCAACCTCCCGAACGACTTCTCAGACTTTGCAGACTTCACCAACTTGGACCTGACCTCACAACAGCAGCAGCAGCAACAGCAGCAGCAGCCAGTTGATCTTGGAATCCCACAGCAGTTTAGAGGAGAGTCCAACGTACCACCATGGGATCCGACCAACCTCAAGATCGAGGACTTCAGTGGCGTGAGCTCGGATGGATCCGAGTATCTCTCACAGTCACCCCTGCACTTCACGCCGTCGCCAAAATCACACAGCGGCGGAAGTCCAGGATCGCCAGAGGTCAAGCTCGAGGCCGGCAAGCCACCGAACCCGATCCGCAAGACCAAGAGCGGCAAGATCGAGAAGAACAAGGCCACGAGCAAGTTTGTCATCATGACGCCTACCCTGATCAACGCGCAATCCGGTCGGCCGAACCCCTTTGAGTGTTTCGAGGCGATGAGGGCGACCCAGCGAGGTCGCAAGGGCCCCCTCACGAACGACACGAAGGAGAATGCTCTCCAAGTGCGAAGATTAGGAGCATGCTTTTGCTGTCATGCGTAAGTTCGGTGTTCTCCCTTACCACTTCTTGCGTCTCATCCTTCCGACCTCCTATGCCTTGCCCCGACCGCGAAGCACTCTGTCAGCTGCAACAAACACAGTATTCCATGTGTCAGTATACATGATTATTGCTAACTCGTTGAACACGACCACAGAAGAAAGGTTAAATGCTCCCAGGAAAGACCGTGCAAGAACTGTGTGAAGCTCACGACGCAGATGCCACAAATCGTCTGCTGGCAGTTCCACGACTTTCTGCCTGTTTTGTTCCCCGACTTTATCCGGGGACATTTCAAGAAGGAACAGATGAATCTATGGCTCTCGGAACATATCCAGGACTTCACCGTACGCGGCGCGGAGCAGACTTGTTCTGTCGAGTTCTTCTCGGGCAGGCAGTTCCAGTCCACGCTCACAGTGCCCGCGAGTTTCTTCACCCCAAAGACCGCCGAAGTGCTGCAACATTGGCACCTGAACCCAGGTACTGATGAAATCGATCTCCAGTCTAGAGGCTCTGTGCCCATTGGTGTCGATCCTGAGAACCCGATGCACCGCGACGAGCTAAAACGGCGATCGCGGGAGTACATACAGAACTTGACTTTTGAGCCTCTGTACGCCGAGCAGGTGACGGACGCCATCCGCACGACCCAAGTGCCGCGGAGGATTCTCCGGATTGTTCAGAAGTTCGCACAGAAGTCCAATGTAAGTTGATGAGCTACTTCACAGTCTTTGCAATCATGGCTAACTCAGATGTGTAGTCACCCATGGTCAAGAGGGCACTCTCAATTCATGTCATGCACTACGTCCTGACTCGCCAGCTCTGTATGACCAACAAGACCATCGTGGACCTACAACATACCAGTATGGTACCGCAGAACAATCCTTATCTCACCGCCCGTGTCCTGAACCGGCAGGTCAAAGCCATGCTCGATGAGATGCTGCTCAAGGAGATGCAGGCCCTGTTTGACAGTTTCTCGAAGACTCTCAAGCCCAAGTCCAGGAAGGGTTGGGCGCCGTGCATGGCCTCCTTCCTCGTGCTCTGCCTGTTCATGGAGACGGTCGAGACGGCCGCGGACAGCTTCGTCGTCTCGCAGAACGAGATTGACATGCGCAACCGCTCGAAGCCGAAGTACAAGCGCCAGTTCGCGCTCGACCTGTGCAAGGAGATCGACAACATGCCTTTCAAGCAGTTCGCGTACCAGTTCCACCAGATCTACCAGACACACACTAAGGACGTGGCGACCAAGCCTTTCAACCCGCTTCTCGACGATAGCTTCGCGGAGCAGGACGAGATCGACGCGCCGACCATCGAGATGGTTACTGAGCTGCGCAAGTTCATCGAGGGCGATGGCTGTAAGTTTCTATAAAGCCCATAGTTCCCCGACACCAAGTCATTTATTTCAGTCGCAAAAACTAACGCATGCCTATCGCAATTATAGGGCACGAGCTCGATTTCCTCGTGGCGGACCCGATTCTGCCCAACGAGGAGACACATCCTTACCCACGGAATGTGTCGCTCAACTACACTGGCCGCTTGATCGCCAGGTTCCTCCTGTCTTTCACCGACGAGAGGTACCTATTCGATGGACAGTACTAAGCAGGTTAGCCATGAAGTTAGACAACTTGCACAATTTTCATGGTCTTCTTATGCTCGTCTCTTTGCATTGGGGCATTCATTTATTCTTGGGATAGACGGACGGTTTCATGTTGGGCGTAAGAGGGCAAACCAAGGGTGCATCAGATATCGACTTCAAGGTGGCATTTTGGGTTTTATTTCTTCTTCATTTCCTTATATCTATCTACATTCGGCTCGGCTTACGCATCACGTCCCTTTCAAATATCCCCATTAAAGTAGAGCATGATGACATCTGCACGTGAACACCCACAGCCAAAGTGCATTGACAGTGCGGAGCAACAACATTGCGTTTTGATACAAAACCCTTGTCCTCGCGGACTGTCCGCTTGCTGTGCTAGGATTCATTATCGCGGTCTAAGCCGCCGCGGCGGCCTCAAGAATGCAGTGCATTCGATGCCTTACACACGAGCCCACCCCCCCGACCGACTGATCGACCAGAATGGTGCACGCTCTTCGCCGGGGTCGTCGAGTTGCGGGAAAGTCATGCCCGCCGTATTTCATCTTGACAAGGCGCGAGGTGCACACACGTGTTTTTCCCTGTTGCCTCGACGGAGCGGTGCTAATCCGTCATCAGGACAAAAAAACTTATCGCTGAGCCTGATCCCGGTGCGCGGTGCACGCAAAGGTCATCATCGACTTCGGCGCGAAACGAGGCTCATGTCAAGCCCGATCCCTGCGAAGACTTGGGAGGAACGTTTGGTCTTGCACGGCTGCACACTGACAGCGAAGATGCGCAACGCGACAAGGTCGCTCTGGCTGAAAGTCGTTGCAGGTGAATCCAGGTGGTATTTGCTCTTCAGCAACGACAGCCCACGATCTTTCATTCGATCGTACCGTATGTTACACGGTGCACACTGACAGGTTCTATCACCCGGGGAAAGTTTACCCAGGGAAGTCAAGAAAACAGCCCAAAGCCAGACTTGCTCACAGAAGCTGCAGCCACCACGCAAAGCAGGACAGGCACGTGGCAAAGCAAAGAGCGAATGAGGGAAACAGATCAGATGAGGAATGGGAAATGCATCGAGATGTGCGTCCGTGTTAGTCCCGCAGCCGCACTAAGCAATCTACGGCAGCAGGGTGGATTGGACTGGTTGTCTAGACCGTTGGTTTCTTCTCCCACATGAACGATATATAATGAAGTTGACCACCCGCGCAGTGAAGATCGCTGATGGTAGGCATATCGTGGGTTCGTTGTGTATGTGTGTGTGAATGTAAAGGGGGGAGGGGGGTTGGAAGGGTTCAGGAAGGAAGCGTGAGGGGAGCGTCGACTCTGATCTCTCTGAGCAGGCAGCTACCGCGCAAGAGAGTGGACGAATGTGTACTTGAACCTGAGGACCGAGATGGATGCGAATCTCTGAACGCTCGACGTGCCGTAGAAAATCCAGAGCGCGTCGCGATCCATCTCGAGCTTCACCAGCTTTGGCAAGCTGCATCTTGTGTTGCCGAGCTGCCATAGAACGCCATTCTCTGCTGCTCATCCATGAAATGCATCCGAAGCCATGTACGCAGCGCGAAAGACTGGGTTCGGCGTTGATGCTGTTTGTGAAGGAGAGAGGGCCGGAAGCTGCAATCGATCAATGAAGGAAGATTTTAGCATGGCAGAATGGGAGTGGATCGTTCCCACCCACACGTGACCTGTGCTGCTGAGGCCACCAGGCTTATCGGACAATCAGCCGGCGCGGGCTGGAAAAATTACATGTATTACCGGGGCGGGCATCGCGAGCTTTCTTGGTCTTCTCTTCTCCTTTCTTCTTTACACTTTTTACCTATGCACGATTAATCAACCGATTTCGATTCGCTCACTTGCTGTCGGTCATATTTGCGTGCTAGACCAACCCGGCTTCAAAACCCGGGGCGAGCTCTAGATGCCCATTTCATCCTGCGTTTGCGGCCGTGGCTGCAAGACTTCCACGCTCGCCCAGTCGTTTCTGGGCGTGTGCCACGGCCCGTGGTGGGTGTTCGCATATTTATTTTAGGCGCCACTTTGTCCCATTTGTCTGCTTGTGATGGTGCAGTGGAGTTGGCAGAGATGCTCGCCGTGAGGTGTATTCTGCCTTGGCAACATCACATCTGCAATGTCAGCATATGATTAGCTCAGAGACAGCCACGAGAACTGGTTGTCACGATCCCGAGACGATTGAGCGTGTTATCGCGTTATCAGTGCTTGTGAGCGCGCGTGGGCAGATCTGTGAATTATCTGTATGCTCGGGTCGGGAGAGCAGACCCCCGTTGCGCCGACCGGGTTCCAGCTTCTGGGCCCCCCATCTGACCCCGAGGCGCGATAAGTCGTACTGACCATCTTCTGGCGCCCTTCGACTTGCGCCGGGCGACCAACCTCTGTCAATCCCCAACCAGATTAGCAACGCGCAATCGCACCCTTTCCTTTTCTGAATATCCTGGATCGCGAACAGTTGCCACCCCTCAGTGAGACAAGATGGGTGTGCTCCGGACGGCACTGATGACTGGCCTGTGGACGGGCGTGGGGTCCGCGGCCGGCGTCGGAGCGACCATGGCCTACATCCTGTCGAGCAGCAGAATCACCGACCTCACCCGGAACGATCCCATGCTCTGGGACAAGACGTACGCGCGCTACAACCCGAGGGGAAACCCTGCCCTGACAGACGTCGTGACCAAGCGGGTGCCCCTGAGCAAGATCAAGCCCGAGCTTCGCGACAACGAGGAGGCTCTCACCCTCGAGTTCTGCCGCGGCATCTGGAGTCGGTGGGGTGAGTCGCGATGAAAACATCTATCTGCCCGTTCGGGGATGACGGACGCACTGCTGACCTGACCTCTGGCGGCAGGATTCTGGCCTCAGAGCAAGTACCAGTACAAGTATGACCGCCCCGCCAATACGGACGACAACCTGTGGGACATCAAGGACCTCGGCACGGCCAATTTCGACCGTGGCCTGCGCATCGTGAACCACTTCGAGGTCGTTGACAAGCGACCCACCGAGATCTGGATCCGGTGCGGCGGCTCGCCGCTGGAGCCGGGCCTCAGGAAGTCGGACGGCCTCATTGTGCTTGGAGCACGCATCGACCGCGCCGCGCAGGAGGCCGAGTTCACCTTCAAGTCGGCGCTCTTCAGCAGCGGTGCGCCGAGGCAGGCCAGCGACGCCAAGCACTCCGTACCGCCCAAGATCGTCACACTGCACCAGTGGTATGTCAAGATCTTGACGCAGAGTGCCCTGGCGAGAGTCAAGGCTTGAGGGGATTCGTTGAGCAGGACGAGGAAAAGAAGCGTCGTGCTACGGCCGACCCAAGAGCTGCTTCGGAGATGTTTGCCCGCGACGAGCCGGCATCAAGAGAATAATCTTGGATAAGACGAAATAGATGACTGACACTGCAAGACACGAGCTGCATGAAGTGGCCCGTCGATGGGCACCGGAACTACGAGCGGCGTATTTGTGATGAGAAGACACCAGACAATGTGACTGAAGGCGCGTTCATTTTGATCCCGAGGCCCTCGGTCTGAAATGCGTGCCGAGCGGCAGGTGCGATCCTGCTGTGTCTGCACATGCTACATGCTTGTTTTGCCGGTGATGGCCTAGCTCTGACTTCAATGTTGGGAAAGCGCGTCCCTACGTGGACTGAATCGAGGTCGGTCTCTCGAGGCTCGGTGGTCCTCAGCCTGGTGCTGACTTGAGACATTGCCGAACCCGAGGTGCGCAATCTCGCTTTCTACATTGGGAAGTCACGACTAAACTGTCAAGCTGCCGGGCGCCAGCGCACAATGCACCACAGGCCGCGACTGTCCCCTCGAAGTCATCCATGACGGGCTGCACGCCGTGAGCCAGACTGTGCGGTGCAAGGAGTCTCCATATCTCGTTCTCTGCTCCATGCAACGTGAGACCAACAACTCTAGTCATCTTCACGCTTGGGGAACCACACAGGACTCCATGTCAAACTCGATCAAGCCTTCAGGGTTCATGTTTGGGGTCCAGGGACAGTACCCCGCGCCTCCCGTCATTGGCTGTGGCCCCTGAAGCTGGCATGGGCGAATGACGGCTCGCAGCGCCCTGGCGTAGCCCGGAAGCCTGCCGTTCCGGACATCTCGGACCTCTTCACCAGTCGCCTCAGTTTGGCCGTCGTTCGAGAGTGCACTGCACCGCCCTGATGCAGACGTCATGCGCCTCGTGATCGCATCTCAGCAAGTCCCGAGCCCAACGTGCTTGTAGCACTCCCTTTCACGTCAGAGTGGCTGTTCTGTCTGGCCACTTCTGACCCATACCCCCTTGGCTGTCTGTCAACGAATAGTGGCACACGATCGCATCGTCTAATTTGGAGATCCTGGCAAATACCACCCGAGACCACCGTCCTTCGCCGGCCCTCCAACTTCCCCTCCTTTTAGTCCTCCTTCGCGCCTCTTGCTCAGCCTAACCTGCTGTCGCGTCGCGTCTGCCAAAATAATCACCAGCGTTTTCACCACAAGATTCTCACACACATTGCACCAGCAGACGCACAACAGCAATGGTCACCACGAGGTCAGGCAACAAGGCGGCCGCCGTGGCCGCCACCAACGGCGGCACCGGCACCGGCACCGGCAGCCCCAAGGCGTGGGTGCACAAGCCCTCGCGCATGCTGCTCTTCTGGTTCGCCGTCTCGCTGCCCCTCGTCGTCTGGGACACCGTCTACGTCCTCGGCCGGCCGCTCACCATGGAGGGCGGTGCCTGGCACTGGCCCATGTACGTCCCCTACAAGCTCTACGGCGAGATCGACCACGTCTACGGCTGGAAGGCCTTTGACGCCAAGCTCGGCTTCACCGGCGCCCAGGGCTTCCTCAACGCCATCGAGACCGCCATGTACCTCGTCTACGTCTACTTCCTCTACACCAGCGGCGTCCCCGCGGCCTCGGTTGGCGCGACCTCGTACGCTGCCAGCAGGGGAGGCGATGCCGACAGCACCGTCCTCGTTGGCCGCTCGGGCGCCACGGCGGTCCTGATCGCCTTCAGCGCCTTTGTCATGACGCTGAGCAAGACCGTGCTTTACTGTAAGTCTATCATGACCCTCCCCGCATGATAAAGTACATCGAGCAGAAGAAAAAGAGAGCATCGAGGTGCCCATTCTGACTCGTGTAACACTGCAGGGCTCTGCGAGTACTTCAGCGGCTACGACAACATCGGCCACAACTCGCTTCGCGAGCTCGTCTTTCTCTGGATCATCCCCAAGTAAGTCGCATCGCCTTCAGTCGTGCATCCCAGTTCGTTCGGGTGTCTAGTTGTGATGCAGTGGGTTTGCCGGCCCAGCCGAAAACCACGGGAATGTCCAGATACCTAAAGTACAATGCCCGTGGCTGACCATCGTTGAAAATAAACAGCGGCGCCTGGCTCGTCGGCCCCACGTACCTCATCTACGTCCTCGGCCAAGAGATCGTGGACGGCTTGACGATGGCTTCAACTGGAGACATCAAGTCGGAGTAAAGCAAGGTTTCTTAGCACCACACACACGCGTGTAGCGTTCAGGCACGAGAAAGCAACCCGTGCCTCTCGGCCCCATGCAGGCCGAGGTCCCAAAGCCAGAGAGAGGGGAGAATTGGAGATATTGATTGACCTCCCGTCGATCGCGTGCATGGCGAGAGAAATTATATACGCCCAAGGGGTAGAACAGCATCAGCATCCCGCCCCAGCCTCGGCGGCATGGTGCGGAGGATCGAGGTCGCGAGCAGTTGTACATGCCCCTAGATTACTGTACATTACCTAGTCGAAGATATTCCCAATCATAATGAATGCAGCTAAGAGGTGGGTGGGGAGGAAGCATGTGATGTACCCCGAATGGGAAAGAGACCAACTCCCATTTCAGGAACCCAAAGCTCTCCCATGCTTTTTCCTCCGAGGCCATCGCTATCAGATGCTTGCGGAGGGTGCGGGCGGGGGATAGTTAGGGAGGATTAGACATGTTCAGATACCAACCAGCGCCGACAAGTCCGTTGCGGATCAATTAAGCTTTTGCATGTGCGGTAGATCTTCTCACCGGATCGATCGCGCGCGTCACGTCTCCTCCGTATACTAAGGTGCAGGTAGCTAAGGTTTTGCCAGTCGCGCGTGTCGTTTAACGTGCTCTAGCGCGTCCAGCGAGGCGTCACGTTTTCCCCAGCGGAGAATTTCGCATTCTTTTATAGTTCAATCAGGGGGGGGACGGGGGGTGGACTTTGGAATACCCGTTTCAACGGTGAACGATGGTGTATTTGATAGATTGTAAGACTGTAACAAGCGATAGGGACGCGGTTCGTCTTGTTTGTATGACTACCCTAGGTTACATACATGTGGATAGAGGTGCATATTAAGCAGATGATCAAATTGCAGGAGAGAAGAAAAAAAAAAAGGCAAGTGAGGTTCCCTGAGAGGAGGGGATCAACCTCAGAGACTCGAAGCGCGTGCTCGGAAGCCAATAGGTTGAGTCATGACAAATGAAAGTGGCCAGGTGCACGGGAAAGAAATATCCAAGACACCCCGTTACATCATCATAGTGCTGAAACGATTCTTGGTGCCGTCCTGATAGTCGCGCCGGTTGGGTATCTTTTGGGTACAAAACGAAAGAGTGGGTATATGGTTGGACCAAGTGATCTAGGAAAGGAATGTGTGAGGTGGCGCCCATGGCCATGGCAGACGAGGTCTGACGAGGTGCAGTAAGAACAAGACTATTGGCAAAAAAAGAGTACGGTGCTTGACTGGTGTGAAATCAGGGATAATGATAGCGAGCGTGATTGTACCGCGAGGCGACAATCGAGTGAGACATAGTACATGAGCGGGCGGCATCTACGGCGCGGCGCTCGAGCGTGGTCGCCAGGTGAAGCTCGACGTCCTGCGGACAGCCTTGGGCGGCGCAGGCACTGACATTGGCTTGCACTCTGTCAGTCCGCCGAGGTTCTTGTAGTGTTCCCACTCGCTGCTGATCTGCTCGTCGTACACGTCCAGGGGCACGACGCAGTCGCTGTAGTCTGCCGCGGTGGTTGCTTGCTGCTCCATGCGGCGTTGCACGGCTCCCCAGGAGGTCGGGCTGGTAGGCGACGGCATGTGCAGCGTCAGACCACTGTCAAGCTGCGACTTGCGAATGTTGAGGGGCGCTGGCATGTGGTGGCGAACGCTATGGCTACGCCGCTCAAACTTCATGGCCGGCAGTGGTGGCACTGCTCGGGCGCCGGACCCTGTAGCGGGTGAGGTCTTCGCCACAGAGCCGTACGGCAAGGATGCCGACCGCTGGCACATCGCAGATGGCGCCTTGATGGCTTGCCAGTCCTCGTCGTCTACGGGGGTCCGAGGGCCACCGCTCAGCGACGAAGCTACGGTGTCCTCACTCGAAGCATTGGATTTGTTGTCATCGGAATTATTGCTGTCATCATAGTGGCTTGTGCCTGGGCTTGACTCGATCCTCGCCTTCGTCTGAGGTCCGTCGAAACTGACCTCGTTCGTCCCATTTCCGTAGCCGAGGACAACAATCTCGTGATGACTCGCTCGTTTGTTACGCGACTTGTCCTCTTGATCGGTGGTCCGACCGGCGAGCCTGGTGAACGAGCGGCGAAGAGTCGAGGTGCGAAGCGGTGGCCGTGATGAGCCCGGGGCAGAGGATGGTGAAGCCCCAGCCGCTTTTGAAGTTCCGTTTAGCAGAATACTGTCGCGTTGGTGGATAGCGAAGTAGTCGACATCGGGCTTCAGATCACTGTATGGAGATTCTGGTAGTGGCGATATTGTGAAGTCGGAATCGGTACCAGAGGCTGTGGTAAGTGAAGGGGTGCTGAGGGTCGGCGCGCGAGCCTGTGCCGATGATGCCAGCGGCCGCTCCGTATCCCAAGGAGGGAGGTCCATGGTCGAGATGCAGACATGATAGGTTGGCACCTCTTCGCACTTCACCTCGGGTGGTGTACGGTACTGGTGCAAGATCTGGGTCATGGCGTATATGAGAATCCAGCGGACTTTGCGACCATCGAGTGGGCTCAGGTTTTCCTGTTCATCTGCCTTGAGTGGTGACATAATGGAGTCCTCTTCAAAGCGACGATAAGCCTTGACAAGGTTGTTGTCTAGCACGTCGGCCTGCAAGTGATTTGTTGCGTTCAGAAGAGCAATGTATGTGGCGGCCTTTGTGGGAGCTCGGCCTCCCTTGAGGGATCGATGATACCATGTCGTCCGCTTGGACCCATGGCCTTGATCTCCTTGAGGCAGAAGGGGCAACGGGTTGGTCCGCGTCTGAAGACTATGCTGGGAATCAAATGAGATGACACTTTGTAAAGCACAGATGCCACCAGTCGCCGTGAAGAAGCCACTGCGCGACATGTCGAAGGACTGGTCGACAAGGTATTCGTACAAAGAATCGAAGTCGACCGTCATGGCGTGGAGAATGCCGGCCTCAAACCCGGCTGGACGAGAAAACGTGCTCGTCGGTGGATAGTATCCAAATTTGGCCGCGAAGAAGCCGTGGAGGAGAGTCCGGAATCGTTCAAGATGGGCTCGGGCGCCAGACGGGAGGCCGATGTACGCCTCTGAAAGCTCGTCCTGGAGGAAACTGCTCAAGCTGGCATGTGCCCGAGCGAGTTTCCTGTCCGTGTCGGTGCGCACTCGCCTTATGAGCTTCCGAGTGGCAGATGACAGCAGCTGAGACGGAAATGTGTTAGCAGACAGCTTCTACCAGGCCGCAGAAGGGGATGGTCCATAACTAACCTGATACTCAGGGGTCAAGTAGAGAGTCTCGCTCATCCCAGCACAATGGGCTAGCGCGTCGATGTAGATGCTTCTGTTGCGGAAGGTGTCTGCAAAACGAAGCATCGCGAGCGCATGAGCAGGCTGATTCTGACACTCGAGATAGCCCTCCTCATCCATGTAGCTCGTGATGTCCTCCATATTGTCCTCGTCTGCATCCCGAAAATCCTGCATGCTGTGAAAAAGATTGATGAGAGCACCGCCTAGGTTTGCCCCGACCACAGACCGGCGGAAGAGGAAGGCAAAGAAGTTGCGAGTCGCCAGGTGATAGTTGAAAGCCTGCACCTTGTCCGAGCTCGGCGGAGCAGGAACGTACAAATCGACTCTCTCCTGATCTTGCGCTTGTTTTGTGCTGTAACAGGTGCCATCCGCAGAGAGATTGCCATCATGGCTCATGAAGTGGCGGATTAGGGGCTGACAGTTGGCCTTGATAAGTACTGAAAACGGAAGCTTGAAGGCCGGGCCTCGGCGGCTTTGGCCACGTCCGTAAAGATGGACATGGCAGTTGCCGCTACGAACCCACAGCTCAGTATCCTTCAGGTCAAGACTGTGTCAGTGCCACCCTGACAGAGTCGATGAGCGTAGCAAATGATGCACACATACCTTGCGAAGACTGTCCCAAGGCTCACGAGAACGAGACGCACCATCCCAACGGAAAACTGTGTCACGGGGACTAGGCGGCGGCTTCGCCGCTCTCACGCTTGGCCTGCTCTTCCAGCCTCGGGCTCTGTCGGAAACACCATCGTATAGGGCGCGGCCGGAGTGACACTGCTTGTCGGGTGTTGAAGAGGTCCGCTGTGGAATGGCAAGTTGTGACAATCGCGATTCCCCCATTGTGTGCCGAGTGCTCCAAGCACAGCAGGGCCTCGGTTCGTTGGAGGAAAGGTCGAGATAGGGGTTGCTTCAAGCCGGTTGAGCTACAAACTCGGGGTCTCAGAACTTTACTGCAAGTTGTTGCTGCAGAACCTAGCAACCATGATGTTGTCTCAGCCAAATGGGTGAGTTGAGCATGTGTGGTCATGGGCCGAGTAGAAGGGGAGAGCACCAGTCGAGACATGGACGTCGCGCCCGCACGCGCAACGGGAAGCGCCTCGCATTATACATGGCGGCGGTGGCAGCTTCAAGGGTCCGGAGTAAGGGACTGCGCGGGCAGTGAAGCATGTGCATGGGCGTGGCGATGGTTTCGCCCAGTCGTTCTAGTCCCGCTGCCTAGCAGCTCACTAGTGCTGCTAGCGATCGTCAGCTTGACAGGGCCGCCCCAGGCGTGCCAAATGACGGGCCCGAGATGTCGTGGTGGCGCACCTCGAGCTGAACCGCCTGGCAGAGGGGTCGAGGATGGACCCGTCCAGCCAGATTGCGAGAGTCCCCGTCCCTGCACACTATCCCACATTCCCACAATGCCACAATGCCACAGTCGCCGCACACAGGCGCTCATTCAAGAGCCTGCTAGTTCTGCTGTCCCCTGCCCAGCGGCGATTGTCTTAG
The DNA here is from genome assembly GCA_001566295.1 of Microdochium bolleyi. Classification (NCBI taxonomy): domain Eukaryota; kingdom Fungi; phylum Ascomycota; class Sordariomycetes; order Xylariales; family Microdochiaceae; genus Microdochium; species Microdochium bolleyi. The sequence continues at coordinate 1,987,015 of KQ964247.1, read as the reverse complement.
ACAAGGACCAGGTGGGCGGGCGAGGAGTGCTGTCGTCACGAGAGATGACGACGGATACATGTTGCAGACCGGCATGCACACAGGCCAAGCGCGCGTGCCGGGCTTTCGTCTCAGCCCAGAGACTCCCATACCTAGGAGGGACGGTCGAGATCACGGAGATGCGCGATGGGGGCGAGGGGGATGGACGGAGACTCTCAGGGCGTTGGTGGGTCGCTCTGTGTCCAGCTCCCGCCATGCAAGCCACGGCTCTGGGCCTTGCCGGGGGACGGCCCCTTGGCGTCGAGAATCCGATCTGCTTGGGGCCACTGCCGAAAGGTGCGTGAAGGGTCCCCGAGGGTCGTGCAGGCAGACGGCTGCGATTGGAGGGCGACGCATCCCTTGGTTTGTGGCTGCAGGTTGGGCTGTGCTGGCTACGGCGTCTCTCTTGGCTGGACCGCGAGACCGACCAGCCCAGGGCACCATTCAGAGGGAGGTAGGTTGCGAGCTGCGGGCAAGCTTCTCCGTGCTCGCTGCCCAAAATTCCCCGTTATCTCGAGTGCGCTTGGTGTCGTCCCAAGTGCCATCACTCCATCACTCCGGATGCTCGTTGCAGATCACTCCGTGGGTCGATGACGGAGGCAGGAAATGTGGAGCTTTCGCAAGCACGGATGCGAACTACATTGATGACCCGGCTGGTCCGCTCCAGCGCCGAGTGTGTTTAGAGCCCGGATCAGGTCTGGCAATGACGACGAATGGAGCTGCTAGCCGTATACAGTCCTTGCGTCTGCCATTGTGTGACAGAGTCTGACTTCCAAGAGCTGCTCCTGGGGAGGATCTGCAAGTGTGTAACTCAGATCACCGTGCTGGACTCATGTTGGACATGACATGAAGGCGACCAGCTCTCGTTGTGGACACCTGCTAGTAATTAGAGTCCGGCAAGTCGGAGGTTCGGGTGCCATTGTCCATCTAGCTTGTGTAGTGTGACCCGGTTGTCAATTTCTCGGCAATGATGGGGCTTTCGAAGCCGCGACAGTCCTGCAGTCCCTGCTACGTTCCCTCCTCTGTCGAGGTCCTACATGCATCAGCCTCCCCTTCGTGATCGGTCCATCCAGGCCCAGCCCGGACGTCGTTGAAGCGTGTGGCCAGACCCGGCTTCCGCAGACGGCTTGGGGAGACCGCGCTTAGACCCCGCATGTTACGGCCGATTCTTGACAAGAAGACCGCGCGTGAGGGTCCAGACATCTGGAAACCCGAGACGGCGCTGGGGTTATGCAGGCTCGAAGTATCGAGGTCGCTCATGTTAGCTGAAGGCCTAAAAGACTAGGAGCATCATCGTAATGGGACATGATGCCTTTCCCAGTACAGGCATTGCTCTCGCAGTCTTGTTCTTGGGCCGGCTCGCGGATCGACACGAGATTCCTCAGAATAGTTCGTCAGACATGGTGTCAGAGGACTGCCGACAATGACGAGAGTTTGGCTACAAAGGAACAAAGAACCGCTTCAGCAGTATCCGAGACCTGTTTCCCCACATCGGGTCTTCTTGTGATGCTGGAACCCCCCGGTCTGCGTACCTGGAACATTAGAGTTTGGAGACATCCTCAGGGACCGTGGCTAGGCCACAAACTACTCCGAGGCCCAACCAGTCGGATGAGGATGCCGAACTGGACAATACGGAATCGACGCCGTACACGACCGAGTATATCTCCCCAATGGCGAGCATAATGCCATTGGCGCCAAGCAACAGTGCCCATGAACAGAGAACCCTGCTCGCCTTGTATGCTGGCGGTGCTGGCTATCTGAGCAGAAAGCAGGGCTCAGCAGATGGCAGAGCTGCCGTGGCGCTGTACTGATCGTGTCGGATGACATCAGCGTGTGCCACATACTGCACAGCGTAGCAATGTTAGGTTAGTCCTTGGCACGCGCCCAGTGTTGAGTCGCATCAAAATTTAGCGGTGTCGGAAGCTGAGCAGGCCGAGAAGCTGGGGAGCATGGGAGACAATGGCGTGGGTGCTCGTGCTTGGGGATCGACAACAGTACAGTGCTAAGAACCTTATCCTGGTCTCTCTGCGTGGAGAACCGTCACTCGTCACGGAGAAGAAGGATCTTCGTCATTGTTGTCATTGCCAGACTAGTCGAGCAGTTTGGCACTTACTGCAAGTCGTAGATCAAAGGGTCCAGTACGCAATATTAGGTGTGATGGGGCAGTGCCGAGGCTGCCAAGTGTTCCTCCTCGTCGGTCGGTAGAATGATCTTTGACGCAGTGCATGACGTAGCGTGTGAGTCTCCCTGGCTGTGCCGTCGAAATTGCCAGATGAAATTGCTTGACTGAGAGGGATGCTCGCGGAACACATCGTCAGATCATCGACCGTGCCATTCATGGCGTTTTCCACAGAACTTTGCAAGGGTGGTGCTGAGGAGGAGGAATTTCATACTCAACATTGAGGCCAAGGATTCTCCGAGGACAGCTCAGGAAGCAACAAGCGACAAGCTTGGAAGGTCTGAAGGTCCACTGATTATGTAACCAACACGTCCAAATGTCGACTTCTTGGCAAGACCGCCAGAGGACAATCGGTGGACCCTGGAGCGTGCACTCCGGCGATTTTGAGCGATTGTGCAACCACAACCAGTCCAAGTGGCCTGCTCGACGCGACAAGCATACACCGGAGCGCGATCTTACATGCACTTGTGATCCAACACGTTGGCATGGTGTGAGTTCTTTGACAGAAACCTCCGTGCCATCGTACCATCGACATCTGCCATGTAGCGCAGGCCATTACGATGGCCTCCTTCACTCCGTACACGTACATACAGTGCCCCTGTCGCGATACGACAGGAAATGGGAATGACGACCCCGCGGACGCTCCAGCCGATGTTAGCACAACCAGCGACGACGTCGACGACAACACCTTCGACCCTCGGTCCCCTGGGTCCAGCTACAGCCTATTCCCGCTCGAGTACCTGCTCTACTGCGACGTCTGCCAACAGATACGATGTCCCCGATGCGTGTCGGAAGAGCTCGTCAATATATACTGCCCGAACTGCCTCTTCGAGGTTGCCACGAGCAGCTTGAAGACGGAAGGGAACAGGTAGGGACACGTCTGGTGGTGTTCCAGCTGGTTGCCATCCACGCACGATACTAGCTGAGTGTTCGCTGACCTGGCCAACCCCTCAAGGTGTACACGCAGTTGCTTCCAATGTCCAGTCTGCATCGGACCTCTGGCAGTGCAAGCACTCGAGACTGCTCCCGACCCTAATCTCCTCCAGGCCGATAACGCGACACCCAATCCGACCTCTGGACCATGGATTTTGACGTGCTCTTACTGCCATTGGAGCTCGACTGAGATTGGCGTCCAATTCGACAAGCCGCAGGGAATTTCTGCCCAACTTGCCAAGATTCGCAACGGTGATGAAGCAAACAGGGCCCTATACAGCAGCCCCAGCGGCGACATGTCGCCCATCAAACCCGATATTATGCCAGACGCCGCCAAGTCCAGGTTCGCCGCCCTTAAGTCTTTCTACCAGTCACAACTTGCCGAGTCAACAAGCAGCGGCGGCGCTACAGGCTTGGGGGAATACGGCTACAACTCTCCCGCAGCTCTGTCACGGATCATGAACATCTATTCTGGTAACCTCGGGAGCCTGAAACCTAAAGGCCGGGCACCAGTGATGCGGGAGGCCGACACCGCGTCTGAAGGCCTCCGAGTGAGCGACCTCGACGAGACAGCGGCGCAGACAAAGCTTCGCCATGGTGGCTATGAAGCCAGTGTCACCACTGAGCAGGCCAGAGCACAAGTTGAAGAAGGGGCTCGATTCGCAGACGAGCTGTGGCCAATACCATACCTGCTGCGGTCCAAGCGGTCCAAGCGCTGCCCTGTCTGTAGACACATTATCAGCAAGCCCGAATCGAAAGTTGGTAACACCCGCTGGCGAATCAGGCTCGTGGCGAACAACTACATACCCTCGATCTCGATAAGACCACTCAACCCTCTAGATCCTGCAGCGCCTCTACTGAAGCCACTCAATCCCACACAATTCCTTCTCACCTTCAAGAACCCAATTTTCGAAGACGTCAAGGTCACACTAGCCACCCCAGCAGTCACCCCAGGACGTTTCGCCTCTCGTGTGACGATCCTATGTCCGCAGTTCTCACTGGACGCCAACACCGATACTGATATGTACCTTGAAGATGTACTCAAGGACGGTGACAGCAAGGACCGCCAGCGGCGGCAGCCAGGGGAAGACGGCACGCACCAGGCTGAGGCGGGTAAAGTGTGGGAGCGAGGCCGCAACTGGGTCAGTATCGTGGTGGAAGTGGTGCCAGCGTCGCTCCGGATAGAGCCGACACCCACGCTCCTCCGCAAGGAGGGCGACCCGGAGCCAGACCTGAGCCCGCTCAGGGAGAACGAGGACGTGCTTGAGATTCCCATGTTTGTGCATTTGGAGTGGGAAGGCGAGGTCTCGCAGGACCAGGTCGGGACGGCCATTGGCAAGGAAAAGGATGCCAAGGAGAAGAAGGAACTGGCATACTGGTCGGTGCTTGGCCTCGGCAGAATCAAGCAGACTTGAGCTTGTCTGCGATCTGGAGCAGCGTCGGTGGAGAATGCCAATTTTTGTTGTACTTAGAGCGTCTTAGAATCCTCTGGTGATAGATACCCTTGAGCGTGCAGCCTGGAATATAAAAAACGTAGATAGCGATACCCGGACTCGGAGGTGGACGTGGCAGTGGATTGTGTCTGAGCTAGGCGCAAGGAAGGAAACGCCAAGGCATACAAACGATAGCCCGAGATCACAATCACATTTGTACATAGAGAATCACATTGAGCATGCACACACGTATGTTGGGAGACATTGATGATTGTGAATTTTTGAAGACCCGAAGCTTGCCATTGAACCACAAGCTAATCAACTAGACGCCGTGCCATAGTACTGTAAATCGTTTTTGGCCCACCCGAAGTTTTCCCATAATGCATCAAATGTCATGACTGAGCGGTCTCGGCTTCTACGGAAGAATTGTTCCATCTTTGCAGGATCGAGTCCGTCTCAGCTTTGGGAGCTATCCTTTGGGATACCTCCCGAACCACCCCCTCAAGTCTCAATTCATTTCATTGACGAATTTTTCACAAGAGCGATGGTTCTCTCTCCGCTCAACAGCCTTCACGCAAAGCCCAGAGGTGGAATACACCATCTAGTACTCAGCAGCAGCCTGGGGGAACTCGAACGCGACACGGCGGCCGGTGAGTCTCTGGTAGACCTCGGAGTAGGTGTCGAGTCTGTAGTCGACGCCGCCACGCTCCTTCTCGTCGAGGATGACCTTGAGGATCTTGGAGTTGTCCTCCTTGGTGCGGAGGCGCTTGCCGACAATCTCGACGGGGTAGACGAGGTCGCTGAGGATGGCGTCGTGGACGGCAGTCAGGGTGCGCGAGCGGGGGCGCTCCTGCTTCTGGGTGTTGCGGGCACGGGCAGAGCGCTTGGGGCGGGGCAGGATGCGGCGCGAGGCGAGGATGATGACGTGGCGGTCAGTGAACTTCTTCTCGAGCTCGCGGGTGAGGCTACAGATGCGATGTCAGTACTTGAAGGCTCATGGGGCAAGGGTAGAGTTGGATGTTGCTTACCGCTGCTGGACGCGGTGGAAACCGGCCAAGGAGGGGACGGGGACAAAGATGACAATAGCCTTCTTGCCGTGGCCAACTTCGATCTAATTCAAGACCTTGAGTCAGCATGCGAGCTCCAGGTTCACCACTTTTGAGAAAGTCTGTGTTCCTTGGACCGCTTCCCGTCCTGTTCCATGTTGATATTGCCGAGGAGGACCGAAGTTCTCCTCGCGTACGCAAGAGCGCCTTTCCATGCCACCAACGCCGGATCTATTCCCAGTGGCCCGCGCGGGGTCGTCCGGAGAATGTCTTCGCTCGTAGTGTATATCGAGGCACTCCTCGACCAAGACGCAATTGAGCGTTGTCTACCCGGGTCGAGACTGGGTTTTGTTCGCGCGACGGAACAGGACCGAATAAAGCGGTCGCAAAGTAGAGGGTTGCAGTCGAAGAGCATGTTTGACGTGCTGTTCTGAGTGTCTGCAAGCGAAATCATCAGGTCATTCTCACCTCACGGGCAGAGACGATCTGCAGAGGCCGGAGGGCGGCCTTGAGGTCGGCAGTGTTGGTCTCGAGGTCGTGGAGAGCAGTGGCAATCTGCGTCTCCAGCTCGGAGGGGTTTTGCCGCGAGGGGCTGTTGGCAGCGATCTTGTTGAGGGCGGCAGACATGGTTGCGGCTTGTGGTGTTGTCGTGAACGGGATTGTCGTCTCTCACAAAGGAAGTCCTGCACTCAGATGCACGGCCGAGATCGATTTTCCTCAGGCGGACCCCCTCCCCAAAAATTGACAATTCTCACAAAAGTGCAGGAAGCGGGTTTGTGTGAAAGCTCGGACCACCCTCAGACGGTGCTACCCCCAGTGGAGCACGCCCAGCACTCGCGATCTTATCGATAGTCCTCCAGATAGCAATGCAGTGAGCCCTGATTTCCTCGAAGCACACTAACCTACCTTAAGCTACTTACCTAAGTACAAATGGCCTACGAGTACTTGCGCCTCTCTGGCTGTGCATTTGTCCAAGGAGTAATCTGTTCAGAGTTGAAGCCTTAGGCGTGGAGATTCGATCTGTTTTCGATATCAATCACATCATGGTCGGAAAAGCCGCAGACTGGTGCTGATGTTCTACTGGAACACTGGCGACGGGCACCGAGGTCAATCTCGTGCCCGTCACGGCGTCTTGTTGGCGTGATCCGTCGACGGGGTTCGTATGATATTGCAGGTGCCATGCCCTGAGACTGCCAATCGTTGATGGCTTCTGAGAAAGCCTCGGGCACCGTCAGATACCCAGAGTTGAAGAGGAACTAGTTAGTTTGTTGATGCTCTCCTTGGACGAATCGTCAACAGTGGTGTTCCTTCGATTGCCTGCTTGCGCAGCCTTCCCAAAAATAGGACATGCAAGGAGTGGCAGCCCCACCGCCAGGGGGCCAAGAGAAAGGATATTGCCTGTTCGAGATGAGTGGTCCCCACCCGTTGGTCAACCTCAGCCACCTACCCCGAGCCAACACGCCCGCCTTACATTCCCAAGGTCCAAACGCAATCGCATTCAGGACCCTGAGCAACGTGGTCCTCTATCGCTCTGCATCGGATGGGGCACCCGTTTGACCAGAGCATTTTTGATCATGTTTGTTGCCGACGCGGCCGCTCCGCGGATCCTGTGCCACCGCAACTTTGTCTCGACGGCCATGGACCAAGAGGTCCTGGCCGCGAGGAACAACAACCCTGAACGTCTGACAAACGTCAGCGCGTGTTCCCGGCCGTCCCGCCACCACGGTGAGATGGGGATCCGCAGACACAACCAACATTACCAACAATGCTGGCAAGCGTGGCTGGGCGAGGCAATGCTGGGCTGCTGCATCTCGCAATAGGTACCGCACGAGGCATGCATCTGACCGACGGCGCCCCTGCCCGCGCGATCTGATCGTCTCATCCCAGACGTCAGATCTGACATCCACAGCCCTCTTCATCTCCGTCGTCCGACCTCTTCAGGTCGCATCTCCGCCATCCCATCTCTTCCGACTTTGGTTTTTCTCCTAAAGACAACTGTCTGGGTCTTCCTGAGCTTCCAAAGACAAACCCTCTCGCTCAGCACCATCACTTGCGACCAGCGATTCGCCAACCCGGACTGACTCCACCAAATCGAGTACTTGATCTCGTCCCTACGCAAAATGTCCGCCACATTAGGACTCTCGTGCCCAGATGGTGGCAAGTTCTACATCTGCGACAAAGGCATGTCCCGATTCATTGGCTGCTGCACGATCGACCCTTGCGCCAACGGCACCGGCGAATGCCCTGCGGCACACCTCAAGACGTCTAGCTTCTCTTCGGATGCATACGTCAACATTCCCCAGCAGAGCTGCAACGCGCCCTCCGCCAACAACACGTGGTATACTTGCTCTGCGAATCCCCCTTTCTTGGGTTGCTGCAAGAACAATCCGTGCCAGAACAATGGAGTGTGCAAGCCGGGAAACCTGCTGCCTGCCAGGCTCAGCGATGTCGAATCAAATGCGCAGGTCTTCCTAAGCACCGCACAAGGAGGTCAGGGACAGCAAGGCTCCGGGTTGCCATTGGGGGCAATCATAGGCATCGCGGTCGGTGGCGCGGTGCTCGTTGCCTTGGTTGTGGGGTTCGTCACGTACAGGTGTGGGTGGTTTGCTCGTCGCCGCAGGGAGGAAAAGAGCACCAAGGTCAACTCGGACGAGTCCTCCAAGCTCTACGACGCGACTGGCGATGGAGGTGTCGGAGGTCTGGCTGCCTGTAAGTGCATTCACCCCATGGAGCAATGAATCTCGACCTGGGAGACTAACACGAAGAACGCAGTGCACTCTGGGACATACCCAAACCGAGACTGGCCTGACCATGAGCGACTCCGGAGCGACGCCGGATCCCCAGCACCTCAATACTCAGCCCAGAGCCCCGGCTTCGCTCCATATTCGCCGGGCGATCTGTACAACAAGCGATACTCGGATGTGTCGACAGAAAAGACCCAAAGGGATAGCAGGCCATACATGTCACCAATCTCAGCTGCCAGTCCGTATGCCCCGAGCGAGAGCATGGCACCGGAACGGGCATCATCACAGACATACGGCAACGTTTCGGAACTCGGCGGGTCTTACGATCCGCATCACCACACTAGCCCGCCACACAGTAGGAACACTTCTGAGCTGACCGGAATGCTCCCGCACGCTTCGCCCCAACCATCTCCAGGCATGTATAGCGAGCCACACTACGCTGCGGCGATGGAGCTTGATGCCTCGGAACAACCCCAGCGTCCACGGCCCAGACCGATTTCAGAACTGCCGAGCCACACTTACTGATTACCGAAGAAGTCATTGCATAATGACCTATACACTTTTTCAATGGATTCATTTGTTGTTTTTCAAGCGATGCATAGCGAAGGCTTGGGCGGGCATTTTGCGGAACTACACCCACCTCGTAGCACAAGGAGATGTGCTACGTTGTATTTGCCTCTATCCGAGGACATCGGTAGGCAGTAGACCCGTGAATCGTAGGATCTTAGGATAAAAGAAAATTGTGTTTGGCATACTTTCTACGATTTCTCAGACTCGTCGACGTGCGCACAGTGAAAGTTAGGACCAAGGTCTACGAGCAGGTCTACTGGTGCACTGTACAGAAAATTGCTTTGCTATACGTCAAGCACTGACATCCCTCGACCCTGCAGGACCGAGGAGATTCGTGCGAACATTTGCGAATCATTTTGGAGGGACCACTTTTGAGGAGTTGGCAGCGCCGGAAGAGTCGCTGCAGGTCGACACTGGCTTCGCTCGTACCCTGAAGAGGTGAGTTTGATGACTTCTTACTTGCGGCAGAAGTGGGTGGTGTTGGCAGGGTGCAGGTGGGGTTGATCGTCACCAGCAGGGACAGCTGTGGCAGTGCTCCCCAAGCCATCATCCTACTGCTCCAGGAGCGACAAAAGCTCCAGTTCTAAACTTAGGCCGATGACCATACCTTGCAATCTTGCCAATCCGCAACCAACCGACAGCCTACGGCGCTGGGCACACTTCACTCATCAGTCATCCTAAGTAACCTGGCTCAAACATCACCAATCACAAACGACGGACAGAGACCTGCGGTAGCAAGGCCGACATGGCGAAACCCAAGACCCTGCCACCAGGCTCGTTCATCCTGCCGCTCGCATACCGGGTCTTTTTTCTCGTGGTCGAGCCGATCGCGGCCCTCGTCGGCGCCGTGTACGCGCACTTCTTTCAGGCCGCGTACCTGACCATGACGCACGCGGCGTCGAGTCCCGGCGACGACAACGCGGCGATTCCCCTGGGCACATCGGTCGTCATGTCGCAGCTCGCGAACTTGTACCTTCTCTTCACGCTCAACGAAGCCCTTGTGCTGCGGTCCACGGGCGACATGCGCGTCTGGCGCACCGTGCTGTTCGTCCTGCTCATCGCGGACCTCGGCCATCTGTACTCCCTCAAGGAGCTCGGTGGGAGGGTATACTGGGATGTCCTGGGCTGGAACGCGATCGATTGGGGCAACGTGCCGTTTGTATACGCGGGCGCGTCGATGCGGATCGCGTTCCTGATGGGCGTTGGGCTGGGCGGCGGACGAGGAGGGAGAGGGTCGGCTGGGGCGGGGAAGAAAAGCACTTGAAAGAGTGCTTGTGGCTTTGGCTGTGGTTGTTAGTGGTGCCGGCTTTTATCTCGCTTGGCACTGGGCAGAAGGCCTCGTTGGTGTCGCTGGAACGGCAAGAGAAGGTTGTAGAAGTTCTAGCCCATTGGGAAACTGCTTCTCCAAAAAGCCGTCGTGTAATTAACTGCCAACCCAAGCAAGACGTCATGCCTCCCCCGCCAAGCGAAGCACACATCGTGGAGCAGACTTTGTTCGTCAGCGAGAGCCGCTGGCGATTGTTATCTTTGTGTGGATCTCAGCGAGTTTTCGGCACTTGTTGGACCGACTTGCGATAGTGTTCGTGCCCTCGTGGCAATGAGGTGCGGGTGTTGCACCGCGCTCGGCCTGCACGAGGAAAGCAACTCTGACACTCCGACAGACATAGGGAAAGCTATGATATCTGCAGTGATTGTGCTTGGCTGCTTCGTGTTCTTGTCCGTAAGGATTCTACGCTCAATTGACTGTTCAACAAGCACAAAGCATGTGCTGAATCGAGGGAGGATAACACAACCCCCACCATGGCTGAGGGGGCAACCCGCTCCAACTCGCCCCATCTCAGTGGTGGAAGAATAGCTGCGGAGCCGAATTCGGGGATCGCAAGTTTCAGCGCCGTGCGTTTCCCCGCACTATTGGGGCGCGCCTTCGGAGTCGCTCTCTGCAACACGCCATTGGCACGATGTATCGAAGCCAGAGCTGCATGCTGGGTATGTCATTGGACTGAGGACGGGGAATTCTGCCCACGCCCCGCGATCCTCTGACGCCCTGCAGAGATTGGAGGAAGGCATTTACGCAGGGGCGTTTCGCGGGGCAGGAGCGGGCAGTTGCTCCTGCCGTGTTGCTCCGTCAATGCTATTATCCGGCGTGACCCTCGTGTTCCTTTTTTCTTCTCCTTCTTGAACTTTTTTCGTGGCTCTCAAAGAACTCTCCCGTGTCTGTTCGTGATACAACCACACTTACCTGCCACAACATCCATCATCATCACCACCATGCCCGAGTACGATCAGTTCACCGGCTTCCAGGTCAAGTCGCCCGAGACCTGGACGACCTTCCACAAGCAGAAGTTCGACGCCAAGCCGTTCGCCGACTACGACGTCGAGATCAAGATTGAGTGCTGCGGCGTCTGCTCCAGCGATGTTCACACCATCAACGGTGGCTGGGGCTCCCAGCACTTCAACAACGGCCTGTCTGTCGGCCACGAGATTGTCGGCACCGCCCTCCGGGTGGGCCCCAAGGTCACCCTGATCAAGCAGGGCCAGCGTGTTGGTGTTGGCGCCCAGTCCTGGTCCTGCCTCGACTGCCGCCAGTGCAAGAACGACAACGAGACCTACTGCGCCCACCAGCGCGACACCTACGGCTCCGAGTGGCCCGAGTACCCGGGCATCATCTCCCAGGGCGGTTATTCGTCTCACGTTCGAACCCATGAGCACTGGTAGGTCGACTTTCCAGCTAATTGTTGCTGGAGTTGTTGTAAGAGAGATGAAGCGATGACTGACACGCTGCTTACCAGGGTCTTCCCCATCCCCGAAGAGCTCCCCAGCCACATTGCCGCGCCCATGCTGTGCGCCGGTATCACCTCGTACAGCCCGCTGGTGAGGAACGGCGCCGGCCCGGGCAAGAAGGTTGGCATCATCGGCCTCGGCGGCCTTGGTCACTTTGGCGTCCTGTTCGGCGCTGCTCTTGGAGCCGAGACCTGGGTCATCTCACGCTCGCGCAGCAAGGAGGAGGACGCCAAGAAGATGGGCGCGGCCGGCCTGCTGGCCACGTCGGAGAAGGGCTGGAACGAGCCGCACAAGATGACATTCGACCTCATTGTCAGTACGAGCAACAACTTCGGCGAAGGCTTCGACCTGGCGGCCTACCTGTCCCTGCTCGACGTGCACGGCAAGTTTGTCTCGGTCGGCATGCCCGAGGACGCCGAGCTTAAGATTAGCCCGCAGTCGCTCGGAGGCAACGGCTGCTTGATCGGTGCGTCCCACCTTGGCAGCCGCCGGGAGATGCTTGAGATGCTCAAGCTCGCGGCCGACAAGAAACTGCACTCGTGGGTTGTCAAGGTGCCCATCAGCGAGGAGAACCTGAGCAAGACCCTCAAGGATCTGCACGAGAACTCGGGTGTCGTCAAGTACCGATACTGCATGGTCGACTACGACAAAGCCTTTGACGCTTAAAGGGAGAAGCTAAAGTAGAGATATCATTGGATTGCAGTCTGGGGGGGAAGGGGGGGAGTTGGGGAGCATGGCGGCGGTGTCAAAAAGTGAAGCGTTTTAGCGGATTGTGCGAAGCATGGTGATGGCGTTGGTGTAGTTGATTATGAAGAATCAGATGATAACCCCCCAGCTGCGAGAATGAATCAAAAATACGTCTAGACAGTATAGTTGTTGCCATTGCACGGTCGCCCAAGCTGACCGGTTTGCCCCTCCATGAGCTGTGACAACTTACGAGGTCTGCCCATGAAAGACGGGGCAGCCTGGAGAACCCTGGATGCTGTGGCCTGTATGTTGGCTGAGTCCCAAGCCTCCCGGCCTTCACGCACAACCTTCGGGTGTACTATTACCCCTTGACCCGGCTACAATACTCAAAGACCTCTCTACCTGCGTTGTGCTCACGATCGAAGCTGTCAGGCTCTCGGGGATGACGTTTCTGGCCTGAAAAGACATGTCCTTCTCAGACCCCATTGAAGATCCTTGCCCTTCCAGCAGCAGGTGCCGAGACGACAGGGTCTTTTGAGTTGACACTTGCAGGGGGCCAGCGAGTCGAGATGGGCTCGCTCGCTTGTGCCGCTGATCTTGATTTGGTTTCTTCAGCTTGTCTGTGTCTGCTTCTCATCTAATAAGTCATCACGAGGGCAGGGCTCGTCTCGTGCAGAAACAGACATGGCTTGTGACCCTGGTTGCACACCGCAAGGAGAATTCTGTGCCTGTGCTACGGAACCCGCCGTTGCATCCATTTGCCGGCCGGGCTAGAGCTGAAAGCGGCAGCTCGAGGCCCAGTGTGGCCCTTGACAGCGGCGAGGGCGGAGGACCGAGGCATCCACAGTGACGAAGTCTGGCAGCTCACCCCCCAGTGGCAGTGGGCCTGCGCGTACCGGTGCAGACATTTTCCGCAGTCCACCGGGCGGTCGCGTGGTGCGTCATGAGTCCCCAGCAACCGGCGCTTGTCCCTTGAAATCTGCAAGGCCTGGGCCGGGCGTGCCCCCTTGGCCGAGTCAATGGCCGGGCCGGCCGTTTGACACGAGTCGTCCCTCTCTGTTGCACATCATCTTGCAGTTTGTTGGTCTCGTTTCTTGCGCCCCCGGCACTCGGGCCTTCCTTCAGGGGTTCGACTTTTGCTGTTGCATCCCGCCTGTGCTCGCCTGCCTGTGCTCTTTCTTGAAATAGGCTCCCTCGCCTATCGCCGTCCCAGCTTCCCGGGTCTCATCAAATCTTTTCGCGCGTCTGGTCACTGCCTTCTCTTCAGCCGTACCGTACGCTCCACGCCCGCACTACGCGACGCCACATTTCGAAACCCTCCGGAAGCAGATGCGGTCACCACCACGAGGACCAGGTCACGAGGAGCAAGCACGTCACCGACGAGACTAGACGACAACACCCGACACGCGCGCGCGGTCTCCAACTCCCAGTCCAACCCAGCGGACATCGCTGCAACTCCACGACTCGGGCCATCGCGAACCCGCTCGTTGCTCAAGCGTTGTCGTTCCGCGTTTTTTCTTTGTTTTGCGTGTGGATGACGTTGGTCGCAGCCCCTGCATTCCGCGTCCATTCCACAGCCGGCAACAAACACTCCAGGCCGCCTGCCACGACAGAAGCCAGGTTCCACGTCGCAGAGCACCGCACGATACGCACACAGACTTCGACTTTGCTAGCTAGCAACCGCGCCGACGCTCCATGCTTAGCTGCACGAGCAGCACCACTTCGCCCGATCATGTCTTCCGCGCCTGACCGGCCCTCGCGGCCATCGACTGCCACCTACGACCACCTTTTCGCTGCTCAGAACACGATGCCGTCCGCCAACGAGACCGCCTTCACAAAGGCGGACCAGAGAGTCCTTGCCCGGCCAAGCACATCACATCCTTCGCAGTTCGGCTTGTCCTGGCGTGCTGGGAGCAGGACACACGTCAACCACGGGCACGTCGCCGACTCGGAGAGCAACGACGTTGTCATGATCGACGAGGACGCAACCACCGAGATAGCCCCCACGCCTTTCCACCAACATGGTCACCATAGGAGCGCGAGCTTGTCATTCAAAGGAAAGATCCGGAGGGCCTCGCTGTCACTAATGAAGGGCTTCAATCAGCGGCGCGGCCGTCGTAGCTCCGAGCCGGCTGTCGAGGGCTATAACCTCCAGCCGAGCACCAGCAGCTCCACCTGGACACGTCTGCGCTCCGCCACCACCTTCCGGCATTCGAAATTGTTACTGTCCAAACAGCCATCTCTGGATCCCGTCTACGCACAGCTCGAGTCGTCCTATGTGACAGACCTGCCCATCCCTGGCAACGGTGCTGCTCCCCCCATCATACCAGCCAACACTGGCGCAGCGGCAAAGGCCGCTGCAGCCATGCAGAACGAATACCTTGCTTTTGAGCGCTTGCGGCAGGAGGAGGGATGGCAGCCCATGGAGGGTGTCCACAACGACAGCGAAAGCGGCATTGGTATCAACCTGACGCCTTCAGACTCGGATGTCGACTTGGTCTCAGAGATGGATTTCAGTGTACCGCGGACGGACTTCATCGCCCACCTCCCAGTCGAGCTTGTGGTCCAAGTCCTGTCATATCTGGACGCCGCGCAGCTGAACACTGCGGCCAGGGTCTCGAGGCGGTGGTACCAGACAGTGATGGACCAGCACATCTGGCGGCAGTCTTTCTTGAGAGAGATGACGCAGACCTATGCCACAGGCAACAACGCCCAGCCGGGCACAGGTTGCGGCGTACCCCCGATCCGTCAGGGCAGCGACTGGCGCAGGATCTACCAGGCACGGCATGAGCTCGAACGCCAGTGGAAGACACAAAAGCAGGCTCGCGCCACGTATCTGAACGGGCATCTTGACAGTATCTATTGTCTTCAATTCGACGAGTAAGTTGCACCGGCCAACTAGTTGATGTGCGCCGACTAACATCAACAACAGGAACAAAATCATCACTGGCTCGAGAGACAAGACCATCCGCATCTGGGACATGCACCTCTTGCAGTGCCGCCTAATTATCGGGCCGCCCGAGGTGGTCAACCAGACGAACATTTTGTTTGATCCAAACGGCAAGCCTCTCCACTATGCATCAGGCGATGACAACGAACGGTCCTGCCCATCAGTCCCGGTCACTGTGTCATTCCCTATCCACCACAAGGCCTCTATCTTGTGCTTGCAGTACGACGACGAGATCCTGGTCACGGGGTCGTCCGATTCTTCCTGCATTGTCTACAATGTGCGCTCAGGGTACCGGCCGGTCCGGCGCCTGGAGCACCACACCGCTGCTGTTCTCGATCTCGCCTTCGACCGCAAGCACATCGTGACGTGCTCCAAAGACATCACGATCTGCGTCTGGGATCGGGCGACCGGCGCGTTGATCAAGCAGCTCACGGGCCACACCGGTCCCGTCAATGCGGTGCAGCTCCGCGATAACACAATCGTGTCATGCTCTGGTGACTTCCGCGTCAAGCTGTGGAACCTCGAGAGCGGCAAGGTCGTCCGTGAGTTCATGGGCCACACCAAAGGTCTCGCGTGCAGCCAGTTCTCCGAGGACGGACGGTACATTGCCTCAGCCGGCAGCGACAAGGTGATCCGCATCTGGGACGCCAACACGGGCGAGTGCATCCGCGAGATCCAAGCACACGACTCCCTCGTGCGCAGCCTGCACATCGACAGCGTCAGTGGTCGCCTCGTCAGCGGCAGCTACGACACCGACATCAAAGTATTTGACATGGAGACGGGCGAGCAGGTCGGCGACTTCCCTCGTCGGCACGCCAGCTGGGTGCTCAGCGCGAAGAGCGACTACCGCCGTATTGTGAGCACGGGACAGGACCCCAAGATCTTGATTCTCGACTTCGGCGCCGACGTGCGCGACATCCAGTGTCTAGAGAGCTCCCGCAAACGTGAGTCGGTGTACGACGCTGGGTTTATCTAAGTATTCCTTCATCGCCACACAGTCCAGCCAGAGTACTACCTTGAATTTCTCGCCGTCTCATCCTCGTCCAAGTGCTGGACTTTAGGAGATGAGAAACCTGCTCTGTATTACCATTGTTTATCATCGTTACCTGGTCAAGAGGGCTGCATTAGTACTAGATAGGACCGTTCTTCAGCTCGGGCCTGTGTCGTTTCCTTTTGTCTTTCTCCTGTCTTTTCCGGGGTACTATTATACACTACATAGCCACTGGCGTCTTTGACTTTATGCGTACCACTTCATCCTACACAACAAGGCGTGGATGCGCACGCTCTACATTCACATACATACACATACACATTGTTTTTATAGACGGGCAAGCAATTGCTCCAGCTCTCGGGGAGAGGGGGGAAGAGGGGAGGATGAGTGGGTTCGGGCTCATGTATCTTTCACACCAGCCTTTATAGAAGCCAGAGACATTGAACATACACGGACCTCGTGTCTTGCCTTTCCTCATGAACTGTGTCCAAGAGCGTGAAGCTTGCAGATTGAAAATGACTCCGTGGTGTATATATGTGTCCTTGTCGGGACACAAGGGGGTTGGGAGGTAGCCGAGTTTGGTTCGTTAGATTGTGCGCGTTTATATATTACAATTGAGTCTAGCGACGAGTGGGAGGGCTGTCGGTGGTACTCGCATGCTCTCATGACTTTCCTCGTCGTGTTTTTACTCTTTCCCGTGTGTCTAGCATGTAGTATCCTCTATCCACGTGGCCGCTCGATCACTGTGTACTTCCGCCCCCCCATCGAACAGCCACAGCTAGTCTTACACTCTCCTCCCAAGACCCCCGAAGAAGATGCTGAATGCATACCCCATTTTCGATCATCGTTGTTCGTCATCCTCCCTGTTCTTTATATCCCGGGCAGCCCCACAAAGGAACGCACCTGCGGGACGAAGCGCGGCACGATGTAGACGGCATACATGCCCCCAAACGCGACCAGGAAGCCAGTGACCTGCAACAACACCCATCAGTCGGTCAGTCACACAATCAGTCAAGTCGCGCACTTTTGTCCTCTGGTTCGAGAGCACCACAAGATGCAAAGAAAAGCAAACGTACCTTTTCGAACCACGTATGGAAGTAGATGGCTGTCATGAGCAGCATCCAGTAGCTCAGCGCGACCACGGCGGCCACGAACTTGCCGCCGAGCCCGAGCTCGCCGCCGCCAGACTGTCGCCGGGCCTGCCCGCCCTTGACCGCGCCCTCGCCGCTGCCGCTGCCGTCGCCATCCACAGCCTCGACGCCCGCGCCCTTGACTGCGCCGTCGGCCATGACGACCGTCCTCTCCTCGCGCTCGTGTCCCGCTGTCGTACTCGTCGTCGTCCTATTGCTGGCGCTCGATGATGACAACGGCGCCCGCAATAGCACCCACCCGGCCTCCTGCACGAGGAACCAGCTGCCCAGCATCAGCAGGAACACGTGCCCGCTGATGTCGTGTCCGCCACTCCACCGCCCGCCCGCGGCCTTGCACGCGACGGCCGTCAGCGCGTCGCCCTTGTCCGCGTCGCCCTCCACCACCGCGAGCCGCGCGACCTCGCACTTGCCACCCGTGTACCGGAACCCGCGGTCGATCAGCGCGGGGCCGAAGCACCACTGCGTCACGAGCACCCACCACCCCGTCACGAGCGCCCAGCGGATCGCCGCCTTGGCCCTGCGCTGGTTGTTGCCGAGCGCCGGGTGCGTGAAGAGGAACGCGAAGAACGCCGCCGTGAACCACGCCCAGCCCTTCTTGACGAACAGCACGTTGAGCAGGTTGTCCTTGCGCGCGAAGTAGCTGGGCGCCGTGCCCGGGACGTGCGACTGCGAGTACGGGTCGTACGGGGCGCCGCGAGCCTGCGGGTTGAAGACGGAGAAGAGCGTGCCGAAGGTCAGTAGCACCGGGTAAACGCCCAGCGCGAGTAGCTCGGTGCGCGTCGGCAGGTACGGCGGATTGCGCCGCGTCTTGGTGGTGGCTGCTCTTCTGGTACTGCTGCTCCCGGCTGCGGGCGTACCGTTGGAGGCCATGTTGTGGTCGTCGTCTATGACGGCTTTGACGGTGCGTGACCGCAGGGACTTTTCGGACATTGAGGGGGAATGTTGTCGGAGGCTGGTGGGGTGTCGTGTGCTTGAGAGACTGAGTCAGGCAGATTCAGACAAGGAGTGTTTATCTTCGATCGATCGCGTAAAAAAGACGCTCCGGCGGCGTGGAATGAGTAGCCGAGAGCTGCGAGGTGTAAATGTGGTGGCGGAAGTACACCGGGCGTTGTGTCAAGAAGAGGCCATCGTGGGCTGGGTGTATTGTGGGTGGCCCAAGGCGATGACGTTGTCTCAATCGAGACCTTGGCGGCCCCACTTATTCTCGTCGCTTCGCCCTCGCCTGCCCTATCAAGCTTTACTTACTTGGAAACAAGCAATGCCATCTTCTCGCCACGATTTCTTCACTGTGCCCGTTGCCTCATCTAGCGCTTTCTGAGACTTGCTGATAGCGTCCGCGTTGTGACGGAAGCATGGTTGTGACTCGATTTGGACAAAACATTCACTTTGGCATGTGATTATGGTCCCTGGACAGCAGAACCCACAGTTCAATCACGTCAAAGAGTTATGGCAGAGGTCATGTCATGTTCATGTACATAATGTTGCATATTCATGTCTATGGGCTTCTCAAGAATGTGCCAACCAGCGGGAGAAATGTGTCCCGAAAATGCCCCCAAAAACAAAACTCTTCACCAAACCGACTCCTGTTGTGCCTTTGGCACCAGGGCTGCCTGCATCTTGCCTGGGTCCGAAGTATGTATATCAGAAAGAGTCCGAAAAGAAGTAGGCTGGGAACCAAAATCGCCATGCTGTAATGCCGCTAAAGGGCCAAATTAAGAATCGAAATATCGTTAGCGCAACAGCAGCTGCCTAGGACTCAAGCTGCTATCACCGTCACCACATACTGGCAGGGCTTGCACGCCCGGCACAACGGCGCGGCAGTCGACGTGACTGTCCAAGTCGTGGTAGGTGTGGATTGTGTTCGGGTTGCAGCGACCGTCACAGCTCCTCACTGTGACACCCCGCAGTTCCCGGGCACAGTCATCGTCTCGGTCACGGTGACGATGACTTCGCCTGCGTTGTTGCCTCCGTTGTTGCCAGCTGGGGCCGAGGTTGGAGCAGGTGTCGGAGCAGGGTTGCCTCCGCCGTTACCTGCGCCATTGTCTACACCATTGCCTGCCGGAGCGCTGGTCGGCGCGGGACCCGGACCAGGGAAAATGGTCGATGCAGAAGGCAGCTGCCCGTTATTGCCTCCGCTTGGAGCACCGCCGGTTGGCACGGGGTTAGGAGCGGGCTGGTTGGTGCCACTAGGGGCAGGTTGACCATATTGGCCTGTCTGAGTGGCAGCAGCAGAAGTTGGTGCCGCACCAGTGCCGCCGCCGCCTCCAGCGTTACCATTGGTGACAGTGCTAGTTCCGACCGTCGTGGCAATGGTCGAAGTTCTAGTCGACGTCGTGGTGAGGGTCGGGCCATTGCTGATAGCACTGCTAGATCCCGGGCCTGTGCCAGGCGAATTACCACCGTTGCCACCGTTACCACCGTCGCTGCCAGCAGGACCGTCAGATGTCTCGAACATGGCGATGGCGGCGCAAAATGTGTTGCGGTTGTCCTTGTCAAGGGCAACAGTCTTGCCATTGTGTGTGATCATCTTTATAGCTGCCTTGGTGGCTACGCCGAAGAGATGCACGCTTGAGTTCTCAATGGTGATCATGTCGTCTTGACAGTTGTTCTCGTTCACACACTTCTGCCCATAGTTGTCAAAGAAACTGTACAAGCCTCCGCCGAAGAGGAAGATGTCGGACGAGTTTGTGATGCGAAGACCCAGTGTGCGAGCACAGCGCTGGGAAGAGCCATCACAAAGCTGGGCAAAGTTGGGATCGAAGAACCCATCGTTGGCCTTGAAAGGAACCGTAGCATCAGGGTTGCCCTGCATGTATGCCGTCTCGGTCTGGATGACACCCATGTAGAGGTTCTTGGCATTGGTGACCTGGTAGTTATGCAGTTGGCTGTGCTCGGAAGCTGTGCCCCAGAGCCAGACAGGCTTCTGAGACTCAATCAGCACGCCACGGCCGTTGTAGATGTTGATCTGGCTCCAGTCTGTAAGATCCAGTTCATGGTCGGCAACCCAGAACCAGCAGTTTTCGACGTAGACGGAGGCGGTTGTGGTGATGTGGAGCATCATGAAAGAGCCAACACACTCAGGGTTCGGCTTGGTGTCGACAGTCGGGGTTTTGCGGCACTTGTCCGACTGGAGATCGGTGCCGGAAGTGCCGCCAACGCGGAAGTGTACGTCCCAGAGGCCTGCATCACCAGGGTTGCTGCCTTCCAAGTTCCACTGCATGAGGATGGCACCGGGAGCCGGTCCCTTGGTCTCAATCATGAGGTCAGACATCTCAACGGTGCCAACATCACCAGGCTCTCCGACTTGGAACATGGGGATCGGCTTGCTCTCATCTCCGAACTTGGAACCGGTGGCCATGATCAAGGGCCACATCTCGCCTGTGATCTTGATGTTTTTGGGGATCTTGACGGTGTCCATGATGAGGTAGGCGCCGTGATCAAAGTAGATGATGTCGCCCTCCTTGGCAGCGTTGAAGATCTTCTGGATGGCTTGGGTGTCGTCGCTCTTGCCATCACCCTTGGCACCAGCAGACTTGACACTGATGAAACGGCTCGCAGGGACTCCCTCGTACTGCGGCTTGGTACGAGTGAAGATCTTGCCGTTGCTCATGAGGCCCTTCGGTTTGCTGATGGCTTTCTGGACACCCTGGACAGCCTTGCCGGCAGTACCAGAGTACTGCTTGCCCTGTGCGAACATGGCGACATGCTGATTACCATTGAGAACCACAGTCTTGTCCTTGGCGTTCTGGATGGCAGTGGGGACGCCCTGCGACATGTCGACGTTGTCAAGAATGAGCGTGTTGTTGGTCTCGATGTTTTCCGGCTTGTAGAGAGTCTTGATACCAATCGGGGTGTTGGCAATGACGGTGTCCTGGACAATGAGGGATCCAACAGTGATGCTGTTGAGGTCGAAGGCGGTCATGTCGACACCGACCTGACAGTTGTTAATCTTGAAGTCCTGGAGCAGGATCTGCCAATTCCAGATGAAGTGGATGGCGGTGCGGCAGTTGTTGAAGGTCATGTTCCGCAGCGTATACTGTTGGCTTCCCATGTTAATACCAGTGCCACCGCCGTTGAACGTCAGGTCAGTCATGAATCCACCGGATCCATTTTCTATGAACAGACCCTTCTGGCCGTTCTTCTCGCTGGTGTCTGGGTTCATCTTGAAGAGGATGTTCTGGAGACTGGTGGCCTGGGACACCTGCCAGTGGATACCACAACCAGCCTCCATGGGGACGGCGGTGATGTCAATGACGAAGTTGCGGATCTGCCGGAAGAAGTTGTTCTGGTTGATGTACCAGTTCTTTGCTGTCGGCTGGTTCGGGTAGTAAGGGTTGGCGTCGATGACCGCCATGCCCTGGAAGGAGGCTGCGGCCTTGAGAACGGGGATATTGATGGCATCACCGACGAACTGCGTGTAGTAGGTCTGGACGATGGGCTTCGAGACGAGGTAAGTGCCAGGAGGGAAGTAAACCAGAGCGGGCGCGTTGGTGCGAGAGTCGCACTCATCGATGCAGCGGTTGGGGCCGCTTTGGATGGCCTTGTTGATGGCGTCCGTGTCGTCCGTGACACCGTCACCGACCGCGCCAAAGTCCTTGATGTTGCGGTAGACGGTGTGACCCTGCTCCCCAAAGACGGCGACACCTTGTCTCTTGATGGAGGAAAACCAGTAGCTGGAGCCGGCCGCTTGACGGACCTGCACATCAGTAGCAGGAATGGCACTGGCCGAAGCGGCTATCTGGCCGATGACCAGCAGCGAGGCTGCGATGAGCTTAGAAAGTCCCATTGTACAGGTAGAGCCAGCCACCTGTTGGATGGGATTTGAGTTTCGTTGAAAGGGGTGAAGGTGCGACTAAGTCAGATTGAAGTCAGCAAAGAGAACGAGCTGTGTTTTATGGCCGAAGGGAGAGTTAGAGTTGGTGATGGTGTGCTTATGAACCGATGTGATTACATGTCATCGTGCAAGAAGACTCTTGAGTCCGACAGAACACAGCATGTGTTGTGGTGTGACGCAGAGGTGAAGAACCACATCGCCGAAGCAGAGGCAGGGCAGACAAAGCGTGTGTTTGACATGTTCAGTGCGAAGCAATCGGGATCTACTTACATCACTGATCCGTGCGTGCCGTGATGGCAAAGTGTGACAAAGCTCAGCCCTGCTGAGAAGGATGCCCAGGGATGCTTGGACAGCTGTAGGGGGCGACGAGATGTTTGCCTGAGCGGTAGGAAGAAGGAGTCGACCAAGAATAGGAGGATTGCTAGGAGATGCCGAAGTCAAGGGGTATCAGGAAAACGTGCGTGGCGGTTCGTTGTTGTGTTTGCGTAGGATCGTTCTCGTAATCCAAGGTCGGGCGTGCCGCTGGTGGAGATTTATAGGATGCAGAATCAAGAAGTGGTCTGTCTGTTGCCGTGGAAATGGTGACAGGAGCCGATGGCCGTCAAGGTCCGCTGGGCGAGAAGTGAAGGAACACAGAAGGGAAGGTGGTCGACTGGGAGTCAGAAGCCGGACGTAGGGCAAGCACGACTAGAAGAGAAAGCTGGCAGGCAGGATGGAGGAAAAGGCAGGAACGTGGATGAAGCCTGGGAGCAGCCGTGGCAAGCAGATATATCGGGACGAGGAGGAGGTGGATGGGTCGTGCACGAGCGAGGGGGTTGTGCAGGGTTCAGTGCGTCTTTGGAGAGCTGGAGCACATTCAGGATGGAGCATGGATCAAGGGTCACGATCGAGTCACTGTAATATAGGCCGGCTATTCTCGTCTCTGCCTGTACCCAGCCCGGGTCCTTGCGACTCCCAACCTGGTGTTGCGATGCGTGGCCAATGGGTGGGATGGGTGCAAGAGCAGGTGCGACGGCGTCCCAGTCCCTGCCAGCAATGCACCCACTTGGCAATGGCTGGGGCCTGCCCGGAGCTTGAGTGGTGCAGTTGCAGGGGCCGTTGTGGGGCGGCTCCACGGCAGGTGCTCAAGGGTCTGCGCCGCTCGGGCAGGCACTGATGGGCTTTGGGCGGGATACCCAGCGGCCTCCTGCAATTAGCAGTCTCTCATAGCCATGCGATGCCAACAAACTCGCAGTCTGCGGCATCGCGAATCAAGGACTGGCCCGGCATATAGACGGCCAGGGCAGCTGCCCACGCCTATCACCCCGCCAAGCCCTGCCGACTCTGTTCCGTTTGCCAGCCTTGGGCCGGCGACAAGCACGCCCCAAGGCATCTGGCATGTGGCGCTGGATCACAATCGACTGGAATGCGAGGCTTGCTCTCCAAGAACCAAGGTCTTGCCAGCCAGCTCGTGGCACCCGCCGACGTCACCCACTCACCATTGTTGGGCATGTGGCAGTGGCGCCGCCAACCCCCAAAGCCACCAGCCTCTTGTCTCTGATCGCGCAGCTATGCCAATAGAGGCAGCATTGCTCCGAGCTGCCCAGTCTGTGCACATGCTTCGCCAACAGCACCTGCGACACTCTAGCAATCCTCGGATGGCGCCGAACGGTGGCGGCCCAAGTGCAGCACCCTCGGCTCCTTGTGGGGGCCAGGCACGGGTGTTTCGAGCACCTGAGTGACGGATTGTCATTGTGCCCTGGGCGCCACCATCGGACGGACGAGCACCAGTCAAGAGTCCGCGAAGGAGTACTGCCGGCGACTACACACATGTCGTGTGGTCCAACGGATGCACCTCCGCATCCCGCTGCCGAAACGGCACGCATGAATGTGGCGATCAGGGTGCCTGTCGATAGCAGCAGCCCTGTATAGGTGACAGTCGAGACCCTCACGCAGATCATGCGGGCATGCCAGGGGTCGTCTCCCACCAAGAATCGGTCTTGTTTCACGTCAGGGTCGGCGGGCGTTTATCGACTTGCTGGCAGGGGTCGCTTGTTTCCACGCAACGCCGCTAATGCAGGAACCGGCCCTGCACGTCCGAGCCATTGGACGGCAGCTCCCCGAGCAAGAAACAAAGAAACAACTGTCGAATGACGCACAGCCACGGGCCTGCCCAAGTGCTCCGTACCATTTCAGCGGTGCGAGGCTTGGAACAACACTGTGGTCTGCAACTTCGCTTGCTGACGCAACGGCGGCTCCTTGCGATTCCTGTCGTGCCTCGAGGTGGAAGGACGTGTGCGACAACAAGTTGGGGAGTTGCTTGCGGGCTCGGCTTCCTGCTTCTTCTCGGCAGGCACGACGCCATCGAGTTGCCTTGTCCTAGTGCTGCCCGGGAAGCATCCCGCCTGGCCACAGCGGTTGGCTTGAAACATGAGCGTGCGCCAGACAGATTAAGTCGTCGTGTACGGGGAACCTATTAAGCTTCGTTGGAGGCGACAGGGGTCTGTCCGCTCAACCCACCGCAGAACAACTCTGCACACTAGGATGTGTCGCGCAACTCGCAGTCTCATCTGAAAGAATAGCTCAGCCGCTCGGTCCATAGGCATTGCTCGGACGAACAGCAACGAAGGCATAGATCCACAGAAGCAAAGGGCGCGTACTCGATCGGCTGTTGTGCTGAACTCGGTCCACGATTGGTCGGCATCGTCACAAAGTCTCCGACAACCCCGGTCTCACATCCTTGTGCCATACGGCGGCGTGCAAGCGACCCGCCGTCCTGTCTGCCGGTGCCGGGTTCCTTATCTCCAAATCGAGCCCTTTCGTAGAGAAATCCAGAGGCCTCAGTATCGACACCTATCATCGCGCTCCGAGTTGTGGTGCACTCAAAACTCGGTGTGACGTTGCTGTTGCACTAGTCTGACGAAAGAGTTGTGGTCCAAGCTAGACTGATCTTGGCGCTTCTACCTGGTTGAAGCAGCCAGTCGTAGTGCGACGTTGAAGCGACAGTATTCGAAAGCGGCAAAAGAGACGTTAGCGGCCATTCTTTCGGTGGGCATTGGGGTCGACTACGGAGGATAGGGCACAAATTGAATGGAACTGCCGGCAATTGGATTCAAAGCTGTTCACCTGGATTTGCCTGTTCAGAGCGACACAGCTGGTGCCAGCTGGCGACTCACAACTTGTTGCTCTGTTGTCACGGTGCGCAAATGGGCGCGACGTCATTTCGGCGGGCTTTCCGACTACTGCCCCGCGAGGTTGTCATGACTTACATCCCAAAAAGCAGTAAATACATGGCTTAATCTCAGCCTTGAAAATTGCTTCTATCTCGGACTTTTGTTTCGTCTTTTTAACGCAGACATTGTGTCTGCCAAGCCCTTTGAAGAGTAGTCCGAATCCGCAGAACGGTACAGACTGACTCCGAAACGTGGGCGGCTCCAAGCATCTCAGCCCAGAAACATAATCGAGGTTGGCTCCAGGTCTTCCTCACGGGCTCTCTAGCTCGGTGTCTCCCACATCATGGACGATGCCATGCGGATCACGGCTCCAGCCAATCTACCGTCCCTGGTCCGGACGGCCTTCTCCCGGGCCGCAGCCAGCGGCGACCTGACGTACTACCAGACCCAAGTCGCCCTCCTCACGTCGTCGCCGACAAGTGCTCCCTTCCAACTACGCTTCTCCCCCGCGCTGGCGTCCAAGCCCAAGAACAACAACAGCAACAGCGACAAGGGCAAGGACGGCAGCTTAGACAAGCCAAAGAAGAAGCCCTTCAACCCCTTCGCCAACCCCGACCCAGCCCTGCTCATCACCGTCCTCCCGCCGCCAGCGTCACACACCCTCGTGTTGAACAAGTTCGCCATCGTCCCGGAACACTTCATCCTCATCACCAACGCCTTCAAGCCGCAGACACACCTGCTCGAGGCGGACGACCTCGAGGCCGCGTACGCGTGCGTGCGGGCGTACCACGAGGACGCCGTCGCCGCCGCCTCCACCACAGCAGCAGATACTCCTGCCCACGAGAGCGGCGGAAACAGACCGGGGGGGAGCGAGCTATTCGTCTTCTTCAACTCCGGGCCGCATAGCGGAGCCAGCCAGCCGCATCGGCACCTGCAGCTGCTGCCTATCGAGAGCATGAGGGTCGGCCTTGACGATGCCACAGGTGCCCCTTCAGGGACACAGGTCCGACAGAAGGAGTGGACTCCCCTGATCAACACACTCGTCCACGAGCCGCAGCAGCAGGACCACTACAATCACCAACCTAGTGACAGGCAACTCGGGGGAGCAAAGCCGCCATTCGAGGTCTTCTCGACACCCATCAGCGCGGAGATGTCCGCCAGCGACAGGCACGCTGCGTACGTGGCGCTGTATCACAATGCGTGTGCCGCTATGGGCGAGTACAACAGGACCAGGCCAGGCCTCGCGGTGGAGAGTGCGGCACCAGCAGAAGGGAGTGGCACCGGGGAAGCCAGAATCAGCTACAACCTGGCCATGACAAACAGCGTCATGGCGCTGTGCCCGCGACTCGCCGAGGGCTCGGCCATCTATGGCGAAGCCCAGGGCGAGGGTCGCGGTGGTGCAAGCGGCATCGTGGGCAAGGTTGAGTTGAACGGCACCGTGCTCGCTGGCACCGCGCTCGTCAAGAATGAGGCCGAATGGGATGCATTGCGCAAGAACCCCGAGCACCTCTTCAAGGTGTTGCGAAGGATCGGCATTCCATCACAGGAATCAGGCAGTGGCCACAGTACAAGCTTCAGCCACGAGGCAGCTCTGTGATCGGTAGCCGTATGCGAAAAACCAATTTCATTCATCTTGGACGATCTCTCGCCATCTGGTAAATTACACAAGATACCCGAGCTTTTCTTTCTTGCTATGCCGACAATCATGAACAGTCCCAGAACCGGCTCCCAAATGCAGATGCAGGTCTAGATCCGTGAAATCAAAGCTAGAAACCCTGCTGTCGGTGTTCAGTCAACCCGAAAATCGCCAAGCTCATTACGTCGTAAGACAGCTGCTGAAGCAAATGAGCGAATGTCGTAAGTAATGGAAGAAGAGGATAAAGAAAATAACTTCAGCATCTGCCACAATAAGCTCTGTGGCCGAGGGTGAGCAGGGCAACGCCTTAATCTGAGGACTCGTTCCCACCCGCTTTCTGGGCGACCAGCTCGTCCCAGCGTTTGCGACAAGTAGCATATCCGAAGCTGTAGGAGCCGCCATTGTGGGAGATGTATTCTGCGACCTGTTTCCAGGATATTTTCTTGACATCTCCGTTGCTATCGCTCTTGCCGAGCTTGAGAACGGCTCGCTTGAGCAGCTTGATCTAGCCACAGAAGTGCGTTAGCCGAATTCGTCGCCCCGATCATGGCTGTCCGTGACTTACGTCGTTGCCTTGCCACTCAGGCTTTCTGACCCGTGCATCCTTCTCCTTCGTCAAAGTGCGATACCTGCCGCGCAGCGTCGACTCAGCCTCGGGAAAGTTGCCCTTCTCACGGATCTCCTTATAAGTCCAGCCCTTTCGCCTCTGCTTTAGCAAGTACTTGTCCCGGGCTGATCGCTCAACTCCTCCGACTACAACAGCTGCACACTCGTCGTCCATGTCAGAGTCCTCGGCAGAAGAGCTTAGCTCGGGTGAACACATCTCGCTATGATATCTGCGACTGTACCCACGAGATGGGGTCCTGATAAGATGGAATTTGCGGTCAGGTGTGCTGCTCCGGGCCCGGCGTAGGGACGAGGACCGGTGGCGGGTGTGCCGTGACAGTGCGTCACGATGCTCTCGCTTCACACTTCGCGGACTGTCGTACACGAGTCTCGAACCAGCCATGTCCAAGGATGTATCGAAGCTCGGAGGTGAAGGATACACTGACTGGCCACCAAAGTCACCCTGGTCTGGACGCTGAGAGTACTGGTAGAGTCCACTTAGGGACAAGTTTGGCTGATAAGCCGGCCCTGGGAGACCGTCTTGGGTTGGAATCATGTATGCCAGGCTATTCTGCTGGTCTGGCCGGAGTATCATTGGCATGTTCGAGCACGACGTGGTCGGCCACATTTGCTGTTGAGGGACCATGGTTTGTGGTCCAGCAGCCATGGTGCTCCACTGCGGCAGAGCACCATGCATTGCACCCATCGGAGCGTAAGTGGCATGTTGCTGTATGCCGAGCGTGGATTGAGCCGAGGGCATGATCATTGGAGCGTCTTGGAGCAATGCGGCCTGACCTTGGTTCGACATCTCAACCTTGATGGTATCCTGGACGGGGGGTAGGGTGTCCGTAACACGAAGCGTACCATCGACGAACATCATCTCCTGGGAGTGGTGTGTGTCCCATGGAGCGTTGTAGTATGGGAGCTGGTGGTGCTGCTGTGTCTGCGTGCCACCGGCCGCGAAAGTGCTCTCGCGCTCCCGCTTCACAATGCCAAGGCCGATCGCCTTTGGTGAAGGACTTAGCCCTGGAAGTTCTTCTGAGATCGAAGTGGCCTGTTGTTGGAAGGAGAGCGAGTCAGCCTCGGAGAGTGCGGCCGGCGTGAAAGGCGAGTGCGGCATCGATGGCAGGGTGTCTAAGGAAGAGAGGTCCGTGGCGCCGGAGACGCTGCTATCACTGCCAGGCGTGAGCTCGTACTATGCCACTAGTGTCAGCTAACGTTGTGACCATGACAATTAGAAGCAAGCATCAATCAGCAGAGGAAGACATACCTGAAAGAATGAACCACTGTCACCCTGGTAGTCTGGGCCGTAAGGGTTGATGTACTGAGGCAGCTCCATGCCGAGGTCGTGCAAAAGTGGATTGTACGGCAGGAACGTTTGCTGAGAGCTAAAGGCACTGCAGCCGTCCACGTCCGCGTGGTGGAGCTGAAGATAATGTTCAGGGGGGGTCAAAGGAAGGTCCGATATGTGTTGCTGTTGTGGGTGTTTGTGGTTGAAATGGAAGGGGAGTGGGCTGGCGCTGTTGCTTTGATGGTGTTGAGGAGGGAGATGGGGAGGGCACTGCTGTTCTCGTCCTGGTTGTGAGTGCTTGGTCCAGGCCGAGGGACAGCTGGGAGTGTTGCGCAGCATCCTGACTTTATAACTGGGAACGGATGGATAATTCGAGACGGCAACGTCGAAGTCTGTGTTTCTTTGCGGTCTCAGTCTTCCCGCCCGGCGCCGGTCGCATGTGAGGATTGGGAGAGGGTCAGTGATCCTTCTCGCGGCAGGTGCGACCCGCCGATGCCGCAGTTCGACTTCACCGGCCGCTCTTGCCCTTCCCCTCTGGAACAACGAGTGAGATGTTGCAGCTCGTAGCTTCTCAACTGGATACTGCGACGAGCTCCGGTTCGCGCCTTGAGACCGCCGGTGTCGTGATGCTGACCGTTGCAATGGGAAAATGTCTTACTGGATATGATCCAGGATGACAAGGAGTTGCCTGCCGGGTGCGCTGTGGTCTCCGGGGCGGCTCGGACTGTGGCCACTCGCCGCTGCTTCCCTGGCTCCCGCGCGGAGCAGTCGGGGGCGAGATGCCTGTCAGATTTTCCTGTCTCCCTGTGAGAGTTGAGGGAAACCTCCTTGGCGTACTGACAACGGGCCAGAAAAGCGAGGAACCGCTCGAGCGTTCGTGCGGGTGTCCGCCGCCGAGATGGGGCACTCGTGTGGGCTGAGTCTCTGAGAGTGGGCACGATATGCTTACTGCCACGCGTAAGTGTTCGATAACTCCGGGGCAACCATGTCAGACCTCTGATTTGGGAAAACGAGACAGAAAGCAAGATGGGGTCGTCTTGTCGTTTGGGTTGTCTTCAACAATATAGATTGCGAGCGAGAAGAGAGGGCGGAGAAGATGACAATGTAATATCCTTCGGAACAACTCAAAACTGGCGTGAAATTGAAGTAATCACGAGCAGACATCCGACAAGATGTGGGAAGGGCTTCCAGGTATTTAGATTCTGAACAAGTCAAACCAACGATACTTGATAGCAATATCAGCACTCTGTGGCGCCTGGCAGGGATTTCACCATCTTCTCACCCATGGCTCAGATGCGTCCGGGCCAGCAAATCGTCGGCGAAGAAGTGACACATCACCAGAATCACGCATCGATATCTGGCAGATCTGTCGCCACGGGGCTCCTGTCAGTTGCAGGATGCACGTCTGCAACAGGGTCAGGCCCTGCAAAAGGCTCTCTGGGATCGTTCCCCAGGCTTCGACTTCTTCTTCAACGGTGAAAGCGACAGGGCCGGTCGCCGGCGGGAATGCGTGTCGTGCATGCCGCTCGCACGACCGACGCGAGAAGCTCTGTGGATATGCAGATCTGACGTTGCCGGGGCCCGCTCATCGTTCGGCTCTTTTGACTCTTGCGATTTGTGATGGCAGCGAAGTGTGCAACAACAGCCGCCTCAATGCAGGCCACAAGCTGAGGATGGCATCACATTCATCGGCACTGTTGAGAGCTGATAAAGC
The DNA here is from genome assembly GCA_001566295.1 of Microdochium bolleyi. Lineage (NCBI taxonomy): Eukaryota > Fungi > Ascomycota > Sordariomycetes > Xylariales > Microdochiaceae > Microdochium > Microdochium bolleyi. The sequence continues at coordinate 1,956,299 of KQ964247.1, read as the reverse complement.
GGCCACCTGCTGAGACCGGCGAAAACATTGGGGCGGATGTGCCCTGCTAGATCGAGAACCTGGAAGCCTGTTGCAGAATTCGGTGGACAACTATCCTAGGAGCCATTATCTATGCCGCGTACGCCACGTGCTACTCCCAGCCGCACTTGTATTTAGAACGCATGTGTCTTCCGGTGTCGTCCGAAAGACGTTGCAACCCACCCCCCACCCCTCCTCTCTCACCCCTCCTCTCGTCAACATGGACTTGCTCTTTATCAAGAATCCATACGCCTTGAGGCCTGTCAAATCTTCAACCCCTGATAAGACCAGGTGCTATCTGAGCGACGATTGCTTAGACTTAGCGAAGAGCAAGGGCCGCGTTCGACATACCTGGCGGGATGTGGCATGTCGGTTCTATCAAGAATACGTGAGTGCGCTTTGATCGTTGCACTCGGAGATCTAGGCCGCTTTCTCCACCACGGGGAACGTTGTTTAAGGTACGCTATCGTAGGCACCATCGTCCATGCGCTGGCACGGGCCGCTCAGTCGCCGCGGTAAATGCGGGTACTGTTCCCGGGCACGAATTCTCCCGTACGAACTGGGTCCTTTGTTCCGGAATTCAGTTCCGGACGTGCAAGCCACAGGTGACGGCTTGGCTGCCCCTGATTGGCCAAAGCCACGGTGCCAGATGGTGTTCATTGCACGAGAGCAGAAACCAGGGCTTCCCAGTCTCTCCAGGATCCCTGGTCAAAATGTGCTTACCTTAAGTGAGGATACTGTTCTCGAGCGACTTGTGATGGTGGTGGCAATCGACAGGTTATTCGAATGCTGGCTGCTCCTGAGGCATTGCATGGAGGTTGCGCCAGCATATGCGAGACAGCATGTCACTTGGCGTATCAGACAGACGAGCCTGGCATTAGTCAAACAAGTTGACTACAGGTCGCTGCAAGCCGGCCTTAATAGCCGTTCCTTGCGTTGTGTAGAGGGCCTTTTGGCTCTCAGAACTTGACAAGTCGTGTGGCAGGCAAACAGCGTGCAGTTCAAACAACTGTCAATTTAATATACTGGAGCCGCGAGAGGATCTGTGAGACTCGTGGGTAGGCACCGTTTCGAGGCAATCAACAGTTCAAGAGCGATATCAAATGGGGCTGTAAGTGTTTTGGGGAGCTGATTGCGCAATCACAACCGTTCTGGCAACCTTGTTTGTTGAGGTGGCCTGCAACGCATTATTTTCATATGAATGGACTTATTTGGAAGGGACCCCAGGGTTGGCCAACACGATTCGGGATTTTTGCAAGACATGATAGGCCACAGAAGTTGGGTGGCTGGTTCAGGCTGAGTCGTCAGAAGGGCAGCTGTTCACCCTCTGGAACTTATTGGACTAGCATAGTCCGAGTGGCTGTTCGAGCAGATGTTCGTTGCACTTTCCCGATTGAGCGCCACATGGTAGATCAGCCCGCATAAGCGACTATCTACCGCGGGTTCTCAGCAGACGTATCATATATGCAGGTGACAGGTCATAGGTCGAATCGGTGCGGGGACAGGGGGTTTGAGGCATGGGTTCGGGGAAGGAAACGATGCCGAAAACAACGACATGATGTTTGATTCCCGCCCGCACTGGGAGTTGCCTTGCGCCTTGGCCGCATACGGTTACGCGTGCGGGTGTCTAACGATGAAGTCGTCTATTTGCCTTGGTATGCCGTCGGGGCATGTATGAGAGGGCTCGTGAGGTTGGCGAGAACTTGAGCTCGAGTAGTTAGTTGAAATGCATCCAATGTTGAAGGTGGGGCTCGCCGGGCTTGTCCGAGCGGACAAGGGTGCCGATACGGTCCGAGCTAGGCAGCGCGGGCGGCCCGGCCCCTTTCGACAGCTCTGCAGCCCTAGGTCCTTCCGAGCCAGGGAGGTCCTGCATGCAGAGTGCATCGGAAACGGGGGCTTCCGAGAGCTTGAGGGCTGTCCCAAACGCCTGATGGCATGGCTCCCCTCGGCTTGACAAGATCCGGGCGGCAGGCGGCAGGCAGCGGAGGTCACGACCCAAGAACCTGGTTGACTCCAAGCCCGGGACTCAGTGAGGACCCCTCCCCGAGAGTGCGTGTGGTGCATCAGCAGGCCGGTCAAGGCTGCGCGGGCAGCACGGACGGCACGGACGGCGCGGTACGTGCCGACGTTGAGTGCAGATTCTGGCATAGGTACGTCAGTGGTGCATTAGACGATTTGAGCCAGAAGGTCTCAGGTCGGCCGTGATGGAGCTACTGCGTAGGGGCGGGACGGGCCACCCCTTGTGCGAGCATAAATACGTCACTGGCACTGCGGGTCTCGAGGTCCGCCGCATGGGACAGGATGAGGTGGATGCTGCGTACGTGTAGGAAAGTTGTGGTGTTTTTAGCAAAGGTGGCGTTGAGAGAAGTTGTTGCCTGCGTGTCTTTGAGCAACTCGCAACCAGTCGGTACTTGTTGATGACACTTTCTCGCGGCAGCTACGTTGGTGCAGTGCGGGAGTCGCGCCTTCCGCCACCTGCCATTGCGCGGGCGACCACGAGCGATCGTTATGGCAACGGCCTCTGGCATACACCAGGTTTCTGCCTTGCGCAATCAGTTCAGTCTGCAACACCCTGTTCAGAACACGACCGACTACATACTCCAGCTCCAAAGGCACTCAGCTGCTCCACGAAACACCTGGCGCGGGCCACGGCGATTGGCCCCGTCACAACCGACGCGCCAGGGCGCGGCAGTTGAGCCTCCTGAGCTCCACCACCGGGGAAGCGGCTGAGGCAGCCAGCCCCCGGGCCTGCACTCCCCACACACCGCTCCCGCCCGTGCTCCACAGTTGGCATCCGCCCCTTGCTGTCATAGGTACCTCGAGCTTCACTGGGACTGTTTTGATCTGTCCTTTCTCTCTCTCCTCTCTCCTTTCTCGTCACAGACCACAGACCACAGCCGCCCAGGCCTCAGCACACTCTCCTCAGCCAGCGCCAGCCCCGCGCAGTATCCTCAACGACTGCCGCTGCCCCCGGTTCTGGCTCGCGTGCTCTTCAACAGACACACGCTCCCTCGCGCTCCACATCCCTGCCCGGGCCCGCATCGACCTTCGGAGAACAGCTTCCCCCAATCGACAATCCGACCAGGCTCTTCCTTTTGTCTCCTGATGGTGGCTGTACATGTACAGCATGTCTGCCCCCTGCTGCGACTACAATGATGGCCTTCGGATAGCGATTCTCCTCAACTCGTGGCGCTCCCGCTTCCTGCCTGCCATTCGCGCCTCGTACGTCCGCACCATTGGCGCCGTAGCCCCAAATGCCAGGCTCTCCTTTTTCGAGCCCGCCAACCGCCCGGGCGACTTCCCAGATCCTGCTCACTTTGACCTGATTGTGTTTGGCGGGGCCAATGTCGACCCCCGGAAGTCCCATCCATGGATTCTGGAAATCCATGCCTTCTTGCGCTGTCTCCTTTCGGACTATCCCACCAAGAAAGTCCTTGGCATTTGCGTAAGACACTGTCCTCTTTAGGTTGCAAGGTCCCTATAGGGCCTGTGTGATATATCTCCCCTTCCAGCTCTGCAGCGGCGCGAGTTGCAGAACAGTCCCTGCGGCCGCATGCTGCAAGCAGGTCTCGGCTGCAGCTGCCTCAGCTGCATGTCATATATGGCTGTCTCCTCAGTGCTACCTTTGGATTAGGCTTGCTGATGCTACGTATTACAGTGGGGCCATCAAACCATCACGCGGGTATTGGGAGGCGAGGTCGTTGACGCGGCACCACCAGAGGTTGGTCTCCCAGATCTTGAGATGCAGGCAATTCGTCATCGCGCAGAGTCGCGTCGTGAGAACATGGTCGACTGACACTGAGATATACAGATGGGTGTGGCTACGGTGACTCTGACGGAAGAGGGAAGGCAGTTCTTCTCCGAAGCAGCTGAGTTGGGCTCGTTCAGGCTACAACAGCATCATCGGCGGGAGGTGTCAAAGCCTGCACCTGGGTTCATCCAGCTAGCCAACGAGAACCAGTGCTTCTTAAATGAGGAGAACACGATCTTGTCATTCCAAGGCCACCCTGAAAAAGATGCCGAGACGGCCAAGCTTAGGATGCACGACTCGTTGAGGTGGTTCGGCTTCGACTCTGTTGACGAGAAGGCTTGGGCCAAGCTCCAGCAACTAATGGATCTCGAACACGATGGCGAGATGGTTTGGCGGAGGATCCTGGCCTGGGTCAAGGAGCCCCCCAGGATACCGGATATCGTGACCACCCGACGAAGTCTGAAGATGTAATACCATGTTGTAATTACTGTAAAGTATTCGAGACCCGAGAGTCTGTCCTCAGCGCGCACTGCTACGATTGTCATTTCATTTTCAATACAACCAGTTACCGCAGTACATCTTGCATGTCTGCCGTGTGGGTTTTCTCTTGGCTGATATTTGTTCTTGGGGCGACTTAAACATAGCTCCGTCAATCACTTCCCTTATGAGGAAGGACTCTGGCCACGGTCTCACGAGGCATAGAGCACTTCTAAGAAAAGGAGCTTTGTTCGAGCAAGGCCCTCCTCTGCAGACTGACGGGCAGACATTTATCTGGGAGGCACTAAGATGCTGGCTGCTTCATGGCGGACGAGTGGGCTCATCACCACGGTGACAAGAGAACGGACGGATAGCACCCACTCCCATGTCCTCACACACGCCTCCGCCAGATTCTCGGTCATAATAATGCTCAACACACGCATCTGCACAGAAACGCGTCACGACTGATTCTGAGGCCCTGGAACCGCAACAACAAAGATGGCGTCCGGTAACGACAGCATGGTCATCGTCTTGGCTGCTCTCGCGCCAGTCCTGGTGCTGTCCTTTGGACTTCTGGGTTACTGCTGGTGGCACAATCGACGTAAGCACAGCAAGCAGGACGACAAGACCTCCGACTCCGAAGAACAGTTGGCTGCCCTCCAGCGGCGTGTTGATGCCAATGCCGATGAGGTTCGCAACCTCTCGCGCGCTCTGGAGGCCAACCTATCTCCCACACCTGGAGGCTCGACAGGACCTCGGAATCGAGACTTTGACGGTAGGTTTCTTTTTCATATTGTTTCTCTACCAATGTTCGAGATCTGACAGCATTGCCAAAAAGACAACACCAGGGCGGCTGCCCTCGGCACAGAGAATAATAGTCCAGTCAGATACACCGTGCCGTCACTCCCTCAAGACGCACGTGTGCTACCCCTACCAAACACGCCCACTCCTCTGCCAGGATCGCGTGCCGGACCCAAAGGACCTCGCCCCTTGATCAGTCACAATGTAGCTGCAGCAGCAGGTGATCTGGCCGTCAGCAAATCGAGCCGTGGCGATGGCACGATCCCCCACGCAGCCCCCGGTCTCGAGAACATCCCACAGTCACACTCCAGATCGACCAACTCCGCCGAGTCCTTTGCGCAGCTGCGTTACACTGCCCCGCCTAGCACCATCGCCGAGGAGCTCTGCGAGGACAGCACATACAGTCCCTCGCCATTCGACACGCCGACCGGCGCGCGAGACGGACATGGCCGTCGCCACGAGCAGCAGCAGCAGCAGCAGCAGCAGCAACGACTGAGCAGATTCTCTTTCTCGTCGTCGTCCTACCAGCAGCTGCCACTCCCCGGACTCTCCACGACCATGATGAAGAGTAACCCGACACACCCGGATCTCGTCCCGGCGCCGCTGAACTTGTTGCGGAAGGGCAACTCGGTTCGTGACGAGACGCCTCGCGATCGAGACAGCAATATCAGCGAGGGCATCGACAAGAGCCTCCTCCGCCGCTCGCTGACTAGCCTGCCTATGCCACCAGACAATCTGCGAGCCTCGGCGAGTGGTCTTAGCAGAGGCATCACGGCTGCCAGTCTTGGCGATGACGGTGCTGTTCAAGGTAAGGATCTAACGAGTACTCGCCATCAGCGAGTCCTTCTCTGCACAAGACTGACACAAAGCCTCATGACAGCTTCAGGTCTCTTGACGCCTCCACCTACCGTGCATACGCGCGCGCATCCGGCCAGCATCGCTCCCCTCAGCAACGACCAGGTCAAGCCCAATGTCAATGAACATAAACGTCGCTCGCAGATTCCCGTGCCCAATGGCACCACGATTATAGCTTCTGCTCGACCACTCTCCAATCCCCAGCCTTGCGTCTCGCCTTCGTACCGAACGACCCAGAAGAGCGCCATTCCACCTCACGTCGTTCAGACCAGCAGAATCCCTTCGCCGAAGCCTAAGGACAGTGTACTGTCTCGCCCTCGCGGTATCTTGCAGAGCCCACCTCCGCAGCAGCAGCAGCAGCCGAGCTCTTGGACGAGTAACCCAACAACCACCGCGTCCTCGCAGTACAAACCCCTCGCAGTCTCCACCCTGGCACACTCGTCGACCGCACAGTCGCAGCTCACGGAGTCCCCCTCCAACATGAGCCTTTTCGTCCTCGACAACACCTTAACCAGTCCCGATGTCATGGCCAGCTTCACCCCTCGAGGCTCACGTCTCGCTACTGGCGGCTCCGGCGATGTGCTGCAGAGCATCAAGTACGTCCCCAGCCGCGCGAGCAGCCAGGCCCTTCCGCTCCCTTCGTTCTCACGCGGACCGGGACTGTCGGCAAGACCCACGAACATCGCCAGCAGCAACGGCGGTCCCACCATCACGACGGCGCCATCGCAGCTAAGGAGCAGCAAGCTGGCGAACAATACCATGAGACTGGACGACAGAGCACTGACGATCCGCCCGGTGATCTCGATCGGCGACAATAACAAGAAGCTTCTCGCTGACAGGAAGGAGGAGAAGAGCCCGGCGTCCTCGTCCCTGGCATGCCACCCCACCGTCGCGGCCCACGCGAACGAAGACGACGCGGACAAGGAGAACAACCCGCCTGGCCACAGCGGCGGCCCACCGCAGCGAACCACCATGGCTGTCAGGGCATCCACCTCGTCATCAAGAGGCCTGCCGGGGGCGGCATCTCTTGGCCGCGACATCGGCGGCAACCTCCTGGACGGGGACGATGATAACAACAACAGGGACGCCGCGAAGAACACCGACGACGATCACGACGGTGATAGTGCGGTAATCCATGAGTATCAGCTCACTGCTGCCACGCCGGCATCTGTCAGTCTGCGCCTCTCCTGAAAGCCCCAGGCCAGCCCTCGGGAATTTCTGCACCATAACAAAACAAAATAGTTGCACCCAACGTAATGAGACGTCTCGACGGTAGCAACATGTGGTTTTGGAAAGAGCCATACGTTGGGATCAAAACGGAACATGCTGGGGAAAGTCGTCTGTCCGGTTTCATAATTCTTGCAATGTGCCCATTCACACAAGGTTGCATAGCTTCTCTCCTGCCATTCTCCTGTTTTGGAGGATATTCTTGGAGACAAAGAAGACAGAAAAGGGATCATTGTTGGAGACTGGAAAGATCCATGAACTGTGATCAGCCCGTGTTGTTTAACATGTGTACGACTCTCAACGTTTCCATAGAAGTTCCACCAAGAAGATTCTCTCCCTGTGACTTGTATTTGGCCCTCTGGGCAACTATTGTGTCGCATGGTGGTAAAGTAAGAGCGGCAACACAAAATCTTGCAATGTGGTCCCAATGTGTAGAGGAGTACTGGGATCGCCTCTGCATGCATCGTGGCCACTTTCTTACCATCGTAGAGCCGTCACGGTCTCAGCTATTGTTCCATCAAGATGTCTTGAAATATTTGGGTATCATAGGGGCAGATCTATTATACACATACATTAAACATGGATACAGGTGCAGTCATATCCGGCATAGAAACCTCCCGACATGTCATGTCCTGGCTTTTCTCAGGCCGCATCCCAAAAGACAAAGACAGTAGACCGCGCCACAGATTCAGATGTACATGATAGAACCCAACCATCCCGTGAACTCCAGAGTGTCCCCGGTGACCCCAAAATAGGCTCGCGTAAGCAAGAAGGCTAGCGGCCAGTGAAAATAGTACATGCTCGCCATGGTGATACACTACAAGTCATACGGGAAATGAAGAAAGAGCAAAGGAAAGGTAAGCTATGCTGACATGCGTCAGTCATGTTGTGCGCAAAGACGAGCAATGCAGAGACACGATGCGATATTCAGACCCTAGCACCGCCGCCGGGCTTCCAGCTGCTGTTGCTGCGCGGGCTGTTCCATGTCTTTGGCGGCATGCTCTCAAACACCCACTGGGAAGTCGCGCTCGTCTTGGTGAACTTGGCAGGCTCGAAAGGCTCGTACATGTGCGGCATGAGCTTGGCCTGCGCGCTGTACGGCAGTATCTTGCGTGGCCGGCCGCGGGGTGCACCGGTGCCGCCAGACGATGACGACCCCTTGCTGCTACTGCTGCTATCACCGCCGCCGGAGAGCTTCTTCTGCGTCTTGAGAATATCTCGAAGCTCCTTCTCGTCGTCGGTTATCTGCGCCTTCAAAAAGCTGAGGTCTTTTAGGTTCTCCTCGCCGCCCACGGTCTTCATGACGCTGGTGCGCGGAGTATACTCGATGTTGTCCAAGGCTGGGGCGAACTTGGCAGGGACGATTGAGGGATCGAGGAAGGCTTGCTGCCCTTTTTCGAGCAACTGGAGAATGTCAAGACTCTCGCCTGGCGGGATAGGTGTGGAGTGGCTGGGAGTTATGCAGTCCATGTCCACCTCCTTGCGCAAGACGTGGTCGATGTCGATAGCAGAGAAGTAGGCGCATGACTGCGGAAGGTCATCAATTCCGACTTGCTGTGCGAACATAGCTCTCGTCCACAAGTTAGAGACTTGCAGTGCCATCGCTGCGCGATACTTATCAGCGTCCTTGACCAGGTATCGAATCTCGTCGTGGACGGTGATGGCCAGCCGAGCATCAATATTGTAACGGCGCGTCAAATAATCCATCGACACCACGAGTAAGTGGAGGTAGTCGACGCCGGACGACTGGATGGCCCAGTTGATGCGTGATGTCAAGTAGGCGCCTTTGCTGATATAACGTCCCAACAGCGCTTCTGTGATGCCTGCTCCAAGGACTGGGGTTCGTGGCCGCTCATGCTCCGCAAACTCTTCGAGCTTGTTGAACACAAACGACTCCGTGCCTCCGCGCCAGAAAGATCGCTTGAATAAGGCTTTCCTGTTGGTCTTGGTGCCTTTAGTGTTGGTATAGAGCTTGCCAGCCGTCTCCAAGGTTTCTTGCTCTGACAAGCCCGGGTTGAACTGCCGCAAGAGTGTAGCGGCGAACTTGAGCCCAGCACCATAGATTCTGCCATAGTTGAACACCTTCGCATCATTTCGCGTAATGCCAAGGATGGAAGCAGTCCGAGAGTGAAGATCGGTCCCTGCAGCTTTGGTGCCTTCAAGAGTCATGAAACCGATGGCGTTTCCGCCGTGGAGCTTGAATGTGGCGTCTCCAACCAGACTGGCGATCCACAACTCCTCAGAGTCAACATCAGCACCCACGAACGAATATCCTGGTGGCGCCTTGACCATAGATTTGAGTTCTGAGCCGACTCGGTTTTTCTTAGCATTGCTGGCCGTCAACCAAGTGTTCTCGACAGCTCTTCTGGTGATCGTGCCCATAGGGATGATTTGCGGCAAAATGAAGCCTTGGTCGTCAGCCTTCTTCTTGGCCTTGGGCTTGTTGTCGGCTCGCTCATTATTGTACACAACCATCTGCGACATGATCCTGTCACGGGCGCTGATCCAGTACGAGCACGACGAGTTCATATCCAACGCCTCCTTAGCGTAAGTGTACTCTGAAGAGAGTATCCCCTTGTCGAAGTAGGTCTGGTAACCCTTCGCAAGCGGGTTCGCGCAACGTGCTGTAGGCCCATCCTTGTGTGGGAGCTTGATGTAAAATCCGTCCTGGTCATCGCGAAGTGATTCAATGGTCTCGTCAGACATATCACAGCGGACAAGCTGCGTTGAAGCGTACTTCGCAGCGTCTGAGTGAGGAACGCGGAAGGTCCAGCCGTACTTGTCAGACCATACAAGCGGATATCCATCCCATGCTAAACGGAGCAGGAGGGGCGCGATCCTGGTCCGCACTGTTAAGCCGATGGGGGCATCATTCTTTGCGAACAGGTCCTTGTACCATTTTGGCATGCCAGGTTTCTTCTGTCGAGCGGCTGGTCGAGGCGGATCGCCCTTCTTCTTTCCCTTTACCATCTTAATCTCTTGGCCAGACCAGTCCAGCTGTCTGAGCCACGGATCGGTGCTCCACTTCAGCTCGTCGTCCTTGATTTGAAGAGCGATATCTGTCAGACCAACCAGGCGCTCAGTGACAGCGTCTAACAATCTGTGATAAGTGGCCTCGGCGTTGGCGATGTAAGCATCCCAAGATCGGTCAACCGGTAGAATCACCGAAGACAGGTTCCTAAGAGCTGCAAAGCTGACCGGATGAGGGCATGTCTCAAGGAAGTTTGGAAAGACAATCTTGTATACTCGATGAGTGATTGCCACATCTGCCGCACAGTAGTCGAGAAGCTCGTCGAGTTTGCCGACTACTCCAGCTCGGTCCAACGTGCCAAAGTCGTCTCTGGCCGCCTTGTCGATCGCCACATTGAGATGAAACTTGGCAACGTCGCGGAGAGAATTGACCGAGCTCCTCTCGACCCAAAGCTCCTCCTCATCTTCTCGAGGATTGACAGTGGCAAGGAGGTTTTCCAACTCGACACTGTCTGTCTCTTTGGCAATACGATCTCGCAGTTCTCTGCTCTTTTTGTGCTTCATCCATGTGGGTCGCTGCTGCGAGCACATGCCGTTGACGGCAACGTGGAGCGACATGGTGTCCAAGAAAGAGTTCCTCGTCTGCTGTAGGCTGTACTCTTCTAGCACGCGGGCGCGATCGTAACCTATGTTGTGGCCCACGATGACCCGGTCGATCGTTGGATCACCTAGAGGTATCAAGTGTCTGTCGAATTCAGATTCTCCCAGGAGCCATGGAGACAACCAGGCATACCAGGCCTCGGGCCCCAGAGCACACGCCATGACCGCGAAAGAGCTCTCTTTCCACATGACTTCGACATCGAAGCATAGCATCTTCTCGTCGGGCGAGTCGACTGCTTCCGTCCGGCCATCATGGTAGTATTTGGTCCAGCCGCTCTGTCTCTTCCACTTCTTCGGCCGTGGGGGTGCGTTTGCTTTGGCGAACTCTTTGGCGTATGAGAGAAACGGCTCTGCACAGTCGATTCCCAGTTTATAGAAATGCTCGTCGAGTGTTTGACCTTGCAGAGCGGGAATGTCGAAACCTATCGGAGGAGAGGTATCGGTGTTCTTTCCCAACAGGTCGTGACGGCGCAGATGGTCTTTTGCGAGTTCGACAAGCTCGACAGGCGGAGGCGCGCTGCCTCCCGGGAAGACTTGGTTGTATACATGGGAGCTGAGATGCTGCACACCTATCTCGCTATAACGAGCCTCGGCGGGGACCGCAAGGCTCGGCGATTGTGGTAGTGGCGGGGTCGCGTCGTCCCTTGGTCGAGGCGCAACGGCGGCAGCGGTCGATTGCCATCTCGGCGCAAGACAGAGTTGTGCCGCGGAGCGAGGTCCTATTGTCCGTGCAGCTTGGCGGCGCGGATCGAGGGAGCTGGGCCGAGCAATGCGCACGAGACGGCTTGCCGGGACAGCCCTGATTCGGCCGCGGACAGGTTGGAGCATGGTTACCTGGGCTCGACGGGCATGGCGTATGTGTGTCGCAGGCCGTTGTCGCGTGGAGGTGGAAGGCGCGGCGGGTGTAGAGAACTGGTGCCACCGTGCTGTGGCTCGTGAGGGGTCGACAAGCGTGACGACGAAGCTGCGCAAGACGATGGCAAGGGATGCGAAAAAGGCAGCGCATGCGAGGGCGAGAGACTGCCGGGATCCCTGCATCATCGAAGACCAGACCCTGCGATGTGGAGGAGATGGTTCCCTGCTTAGTCACGCTGCTTCCCTCCCGCTCCACCATGTCCTTGCATCCGTCACAAGCAGGGTTGTTTGTGCTTCACCTTCTAGACTCCTGCATCGAACAATCTGCAAGGTTCGGAAACCTACCTGGCCCGTCCGCGTTGCCTACAATATTCACCTGTCCTCTTGCAAACTGCAAGCAGCTGAGCATCATCAACCACTTCTCTGACGTTTTGCCGCGACACAACTGTCCATGATCCATGTGGTCGCCACGTGCGTTGCGAACCACTTGCATGTTTTCAACACGACCGTGGAGATTGCGGGCGATGATACATCGTGTAGCGTGACAAGAGCCTGTCAGTTGCCACTTAGGCATTCTTGCTCAATCACCCAAGAACAAGCGAGAACCAGCAGCCTCTTCTCGTCACCGGAACTGGTAGCCTCACAGCTTTGGAACATTCCGCCTTAGCCTGCTGTCGGGAATGCATGTCTGACGTCGAACCGGGTAGCCGAGAATGACTTGTTTGGGGCTGGCTCCGGGGTCGTCCTTCGAGTGCTGAATCTCGGACGGCAAGTCTCGGAAGTTTGCATCGAGCGATATTCGCATCATCTATCGGCAGCTCACGTTCAGCTTGCCTCGATCCTCTTGGGGCACTATGAAAGCCCCAAGAGGTCGATGTTGCGAGCGTAACGCTGTAGTATTTCGCTTTGATTCTGACACTGCAGTGTCACAATCGGCAACTTCCAAGCTTTCGAGATCAAGTATCAGCAGTAGAACGCCCACCCACAGTGGATTTGTGTGACGGAAACACAGCAAAGGAAACAGCGAGATGCTATTAGTCTGTCCCAGCAGTAAGAAAGCACGCGAAGAGCGTCTGAATGCTGCTTGGGAGTCCTTCCGTTTTCTTCTCCACGCATTGTAGATCGTTTCTGCTACGCCAATTCCACGCTTCCAGACTTGCGTGATGGCTTCCGGCCGGCAGTTCAAACCAGCAACGCCGTCGAAAGACCAAGAGCTGCTTTTTATCATCTGGTTGTCGGGGTATGACATGAATCTGTCCCTCACGGACGCCCGGTGCTACTGTGAATCATCGTCCTCGGTCCGCCCTGTCACAGCCTCTCTATCTCTCCAGACCCTGTGGATTGTTACACGGTCTTCCAGGAGCCGACGCGACGCAACGGCTCGAGTCTATCATCCTATGTTATGGCCTCTTGTGTCACCAGGTACACAACAAGCAGAGTACCGGGTGTATGGACCGGACTTCGCACTACCGTGGCCCTTTCCACCAGACGAGGATTGGGCCGCGGAGCGTCCCGGCGACGCAAAAGCGTGTCCGAGTCACTTTCCAACCACCAACCGCAGATCACCGTCCGCCTGTTTACGTCCGTAGGAGCGGCTCTGGCCTAGTGGAGTCTTTGTACTGTTTCGTGCTTTGACAAGCACGCGGCACTCATCCTTTGTCGGCTTGTGTGCTAGGGATTCACCGATTTGCCACCCAAGACACTGTGGACAATCTGAAATCCGGAGTCGCCGTTCCTTGAGTGTTTGTCCCGCAAGAGTGCCCAAGGGTAGTGACGGAGCAAACCAGATCCTGTCAGCTGGCATACATATAAAGAATGTCATATCCGTCGATTCCTGGTTGAACGTTTGGCAAGCGGCTATGTCGTGAAGATAGAGCATCCTTACGATAAGTTTCACGATCCAGTCTGGTACTGCATCGACACGATAGATCTTCTCGTCATATTCTCGAGCCCCGTTGACTTTGTACGACGCCCGAGCAGTTCCTATTCTGCCCTCTACCAAGAATGGAGTCCGCAGGGGTTACCACCAGTTCGAACACCTCGACGCCCAGGAGTTCAGATGTCGACGTTTGCTTCCAGTATCCAACCAACTCTCCATCACCTACTAGCTCGCAAAGCATCATCTGCCATGAGAAAGGCCAAGAAGACGTGAGCGAGGTAATGCTGCAGGCTCAGGCCATTTCTCGAGCGCATGTGTTTCTGGGGCAGCCGATGCCTCTGGCTCGTGAAATCACTTTCTTCCTTGTCGTCGCCACGGCCAATTTCACACCCAGTACGTATCAACTCATGGTCCACCGGTCGAGCAATCGATATGTCAGATGGGCATGCTGACGTGTCTTACAAATAGTATCTGGTCTTAATGGCCCGCTGGCCATAGTACAGAACATCGGAGAGTCCCTGGGCGTGGGCAGCGACAAACTCCCCTGGCTCATGGCCTCGTATGGACTGTCAGCAGGAACCCTGATACTCTTCGCAGGTCGCCTCGGTGACTTCTTCGGGCACAAGCGTGTCTTCATCATCGGCAACTTGTGGTTCGCATTCTTTACGCTGCTCTGCGGATTCTGTAGCTACCTTCCCAAGCACAGTTACGTCATGTTCCTCACAGCGAGAGTCCTGCAAGGAGTAGGTCCAGCATTGTGCATTCCCAATGCGGTCGCGCTGCTCGGAGTGACATATGTCCCGGGACCGCGGAAGGCCATGGTGTTTGCCATGTTTGGGGCCATGGCGCCTGTGTCGGCCATCCTCTCGCCACTGTTCGCAGCACTACTGGCAATGCTGTGGCTGCCCGCAGCCTTTCTCGGTCTGACGGCTGTGCTGCTGCTCGTGGCGGTGGCCGCTGTCTTCGTCGTCCCCGAAGATCAAGCAAATGGCGCGTCGGTGACTTCAGTCAGCGGAGTATGGCTTCTTGCGTCTGAACTCGACATCATTGGAGCCCTGACCGGCATATCAGGTCTGGCACTCTTCGGCGTCGCCTGCAACCTGGGCACATTCGACGGCTGGGACCAGCCTCACGTCCTGATCCTCTTCCTCAGCGGCGTTCTCCTGGCCATTACCTTCGTGTACATCGAGAAGCACGCCAGGAGACCCTTGCTGCCCTGCGAGGCCATCAGCCCGGGCGTGGTGTACATCCTGCTAGCCGTCTTCTGCGGCTGGGGCTGCTTCGGCATATGGATATACTACACGTGGGAGTTCTACTCCGTGCTCCGGGGCGCCTCGCCCCTGCTGGCCACTGCGTGGCACAGCCCCATCCTGCTCTGCGGCATCTGCGCCGCGCTCACCACGGGGGTCATCCTGCAGCGCGTGGGGCCGGCCGTGGTCATGACGTTCGCGCTGCTCGCCTTCACGGTCGGCACGGTGCTCATCGCCACGGCGCCCGTCGAGCAGAGCTACTGGCTGCAGACGTTCATCTGCAACATTGTCATCACGTGGGGCATGGATCTCAGCTTCCCCGCGGCCACGCTCATGCTGTCGGACCTCGTGGGGTCGGACCACCAGGGCATCGCCGCGAGCCTGGTGACGACGGTCATAAACTACAGCGGCGCCCTGGCCCTGGGGGTCGCGGGAGCAGTGGAGATGCGGGTGCACCGGACGAGTGTCGACGAGGGGGTTGGTAAATCGCACAACAGCGGCAGCGGTGGTGATCCAGCTGCGATACTGAAGGGCTATCGTGCGGCATGGTATCTCGGCATCGGCCTTGGGATCGCCGGGTTCTTTATAAGCGCTTCATTTGCTTGCGTCATGCTGAGGAGAAAAAGACAGCAGCAAGCGCAGCAGCGAAGTATCAGGGGTGAAGCCGGAGATGGTGAAGCTTGAGATAGAGTACCAATGATTCAATATTGACGGGCCAGCTTTTTGCTCAAGCCCTGTATTTGAAAACATGCCTTTCACCTACCATCTTTGCACATATTGCAACTCTTCCATTTCGAGGAATCTGTAGTCTGTGAGGGCTTGGTGCTCGGAGCACTACCGCTAGAAGGCCCCTCGTGACTTCCGAGCCGCTCTTCGGAGAAAAACAAGGCCCCTCTCGTCCTCATGACGAGTCTGGTTGACGCGGAAGCAACAAACAACCTTTGGCGCGGAAGCTGGCCAACGGTGGCTTGCTCGTCACGAGAGCTGAGCTGCAATGCAGCTGACGACCAGCATTTCGTGCCCTACGGATGGATACCTTCCGTGATGATTGAGTGTACCAAGGAGCAGCGATGCAAGACTTGTTCGCATGGCTTGCCCGAGACTCGGGCTACGCGCGGTCCCTGATTGCGTTCTTTTCTTTTTCGATCGCAGCTGAATGGATGTTGTTTTCCCTGCCCTAGGAGGGCGTTGTCCACGGTCTGGCAAGCGCGCGCATAACAGTGCGGGCGAGCCGGAGCATAAGCCCGCGCCGAGGTGTTCCTGGCCAACCGCGTTCCTTGCCGTGCCGGGATTTATGGGGCACTGACAAAGAGCACTGCGCAGAGGAGGAAGGATAATGCCAGTGTCATGCTCATAGCGCTAGGGACATTGATGATTTCTTTCATGTTTGACTAGATGCGGTCGGGTGAAGATTCAAGCCTGATGATCTGTAACGGCAGGAGCGCTGTTTGCAGCCGTGCCTGGTGCTCGTGCAACGTGAATCGCAGTGAGCTGGGCGTGGGTCAGACGAAGCAAAGGCTTGGGCGGCACAACAAATCGGCCGTCCTTTTGACAGGGCTTGACCTGGTGCAATACTGCACCAAATCCGCCACCCCGAGCCGACCAGGGGACTCCACCAGCCCTCGAGTGCATCATCACCAACTGCCGTCCCTCGCCTCCACTACATCAACAACAACAAGTACAACTACACCACAAGACACAACGCCCGTCAGGCTCGGAACCGCTCGCGATCGCCTGGACGTGCCACCCACCGCCGCCACGAGCATATTCCCCAGGGACAAGCACCTGCCGAGGCAGGCACTCTCGCAGCCGACTCCGAGCGAGTGAGCGGCCCACCACAGCCGCTCCTGGCGACTTCGAGATTACCCTCGCACGACTCGCCGCCCGCCTACACACATGCCACCATCTTGTCAGGCCAGCACATCGCACTTTCTCTCACGCGGCCAGACAGCTGCCTGGCGCACGCCGCTCCCTCAGCAAAACAGCGTCGATGACCCATACCTGCTGGCACTGGCCACGACCGACTTCTCCTCGCCCTCTCTCCCTCCGCTCTCCCCCTCGCCTCGCCACACGCCGACCGGAGCACCGACATTCGAGCTCCCGAAACCACTCGAGACTCGCGCCATCATGCCACCACATCCGCCACCCAGGAGACCGCCCCGGGTCAGGGCCGGCGGCGTAGTCGACCTCACTAAAGAAGAGCCAGACCACGACGACGCCGTCTCCATACTTCGAGAGGCCCCCACGTCACTTCCTATGCCAGGCCTACTACAACAGCCCCCGCGGCATCCCTCGGCCACAGCCACAGACGGATTGTCGAGCACCTCGAGCTCGTTACGAAAGCGCCGCGCGTCTCTATTCCACGAGGAGCAGCGGCCAGCCAAGTCCAGTAGGATACCGGGACAGCCGGAGGTCGACGATCCGTTCAAGGAGGACGATGACGAGCTGGAAAAGCTCTTCTCGGGGTCACCAGGAGATGATGGGCTGGCTATCGACTTGTCAGATGCTACCGAGGTGCCCCAAACCACCCTGACCCCAAAGCCCGACAACAGAATACAGCTGGGCAAGTTCCAGTGCGTCATCTGCATGGACGACGTGACTGCTTTGACAGTGACGCATTGTGGTAAGCACCCAACCAGGGATTGGCCAGCTTTGATACAGAAGCGTTTAACACGAACTCTCTAACACGGACTCTCTCTAGGTCACCTATTTTGCTCCGAATGCCTGCACTCGGCACTGCACATTGATAGCAACAAGAAGGTTTGCCCTGTGTGCCGCACAAAAGTGGACCTGAAGAGCACAAAGTCGAAAACCTCAAAGGGCTATTTCCACCTCGAGCTCAAGCTCATGACGACGAGGAAACAAGGCAAGCGCCCTGCTGGTTGAGACAGTCGTGCGACGTCTATCCGTCGCCTCTTTGCGCCCAGCCGAGAAGCCTCGCCGGTATCACAACCTCCCGGGTGCCATGTGCACGGGCCCACCAAAAACGGCTTTCGAGGCTTTGGCGATCACTACACCTGCTCGAAGATACACCACAGACGTAACACCCTTAGCACTACGGTCTCACGGTTGTGCTTTGTAAGCTCCGATTGTTTGGTCAGCAGGTCAGCACATTATTACTAGTATCTGTGGCAAGAAGGTCGCTGTACTCGCGCCTGGCACCGCACTGCCTTCACGGCCAGCATGCCGACTGCATGGAACAGCATTTGCCTCCAGAATGACCGCAGGCCGATAGAGCCTGAGAGATCGGACCTCGGACCTGTTATTGCCATTTCACATTGCGCTACTGGGACCACACCAGGGTGGTCGAGCCATGCGTGGGTCGACACCCAAAAAGAGCCTGGCCCGGGGTGCGCGATGCTTGCGAGGGACCACACACATTTTGTATATACCCATCACCATCAGCGATTTGTATTGTAGCAAAGCATGCCCATGGCGCGTGCATGCGCCTGACCTTGGCGCAGCCTCGCAAAGCGCAAACTTGGGCCCACACGCAAAGTGATATTCGGATTCTGTGCGGATTCCAGCGTGCCTTGCTTCGTGTCTAGTATGTCCGAACAGTGTCTGAACTCTTCAAGCTAGGCAAGCCCCGACTCACCATCGCAGGAGTCGACAACAGCGATGGTCAGCATCGCGGAGAAAATGCGCATGAGGTACGATTTCATTATATTTCCGTACTAACCAGTTCCCAACCAAGTTGTACTCTAGATCAAGCCGCTCCTCCCACCGCTCTGTCTATCCCTCCCACTCCCACCTATGAAGTCGTCCTCTTCTTCCTCATCCACGCCGAGCAGGCCCAGGCCCTCCGCACCAAATGGGATGCCATGCTGTCCACGATGCCCGCCATGCAGGCCCATTGAACCACCACCACTACCACCGCCACCCCCGCTGCCCGCCCCTGATGAGGATGCATTCTCGGTCCGCCGCGTCTCCTCGGCGCCGTTGAGCACGTACCAGCAGTCCTTCTTCGTGAGCAGGCCCTGCAGCACGCCGCGGTCGCTGAACAGCACGTACCGCACGCCGAGCTTCTGGAAGTAGCTCACTGCGAGGTGCAGGGAGCTGCGGCTCGGCAGGGTCAGCGGTGTCTGGTCCATCCAGGGCCGCAGGTCGAGCGTGGTCTGCGGGTCCGCGAGAACCTGGTGGCTGAAGAAGGCCTCGGCGTCGGGCGGCAGGGAGCGCGGCGGCTGCGATGCATTCGAGATGTTGTAGGCGAGCTCTGCGCGCGAGATGTAGCCGAGCAATATAGCTTCGCGAGGGTCGCTGATGACGGGGAAGCCGCGGTAGTCGCACGACTCGAGCACGCCGCGCAGGCTGGCGATCGTGTGGCCTGTCGCGGTGAGCACGACGAGGTCCTCGGTGCGCGTCATGATCTGGCCTACGGGCACGTCCGGGATGTGCTGCGTGCTGCCGCCTTCCTCGCTGCTGTCGAGGAACGGGTAGGCGTTGAAGTGAATCCAGGACTCGTAGATGCCGCGCCGCGAGAAGGCGTCGCCAACCCACTTGCTGATCATGACCGCGATCATGATGGGGAGAACGTAGGTAAGGGCGCCTGTCAGCTCGAACGTAATGACCACGATGGAAACGGTCATGCGTGTCACGCCTGCCAGCGTTGCTGCCGCACCGATGATGGCGTAGACTCCTGGAGTCACGCATGTCACGCCAGGGGTGCAGGCGCCAAATGGGAAAAAGTCCGGGTGGTTCTTTTGCCATATGTCCACAATGATGCCGACTGCGCGACCAGTGGCAGCGCCGATGCCCATGGAAGGGAGGATGATACCCGCTGGGAGCTGGAGACCGAATGTGATCGATGCTAGAAAGAAGCCCATGCCCGCAGCAAAGAACAATAAGACGATGGTGCCTGCCGACGCCGCACCTGTCTTACAGAGTCCGAATTGATCGTCGAGGACCAGCGCACAATCTGAGAACAAAGACGACACAAGCTCTGATGTCTGTGCGCGCATATAAAAGTTGGGGTAGTTGACAAGTGCAGTGAGAGAGGCCACGATCACAACCTGGACAATTGGGCCTGGCATGTAGGGAGTGGCTTTCTTCCACTGGGCGATGAACATGTTGGCTTTGATGAACAATCCGCCGTAGATGCCACCCAGGATGCCAAGAATTCCAAAAGGAATAAGCTCAAATGCGTGCCAACTGTTCTTGTACTCGACTTGGTAAAGGACGAGTTGCCCAGACCGGAAGGGGTCGATAGCCTGTAGTACGACTGCTGCTGTCATGGCGCAGACGAAGCTCTGCCACATTGTCTTGTCGGGGAAATAGTACGAGAGCTGCTCGAGGCTGAAGAGCACGCCGCCGATGGGAGCACCAAAGGCAACTGATATCCCGGAGGCAGCAGCGGCCGAGAGGACCTCTCTCTTGCGCGCTAGGAGGCGTCAGTCGCATGATACAGTGAAGTGAAGCCTTTTGCTGCAAGCCAGAAACATACCTTCGTTGTTGTTGATGGTTGGAAATAGCTTGATGAACACATTGGCACAACAACAGGCGACGTGTACCAACGGGCCTTCTTTACCAAGCCACATGCCGGATGCGACTGCCAGGCACTGTGACGAGTTAGTAAATGGCATTACCAGCCAAGGAATAGATAAGGCCGGCACTCACAAGGCCCAATGACTTTGTCACGAGTGTCCACCCTCCCAAGAAGCGGCGCATAATGAAGCCACCCAGCACAGTCTTGATCTCCGGTATTCCACTATGTTTGGCGTACATGGCGTATTCCTTGACCAGGAACGCAGCACATGCGGCGAATAGTACCTGTCACATGAGTAAGGCATGTGTTGCAACCAAAACCACCAACGGACTGGTTGGACTTACCGAAAAGCAGAGGAAGAAAATGTACTCAATGAACCACTTCCCGGCTCCGTGACCGACACCTAGAGCTGCAGCCCAAGGCTTCCATCCCAGGCATTTGTCGCCTTGGTCATAGCCCCAGCAGCAGAACGATCTGCTGAGATAGAACGCTCCGCCGTCGGCTGATGCTGAGCAATAGCCACCCTTCAGGTCACCCAGCCAGTCAGACACGACATCTATGCCGGCAGCGATCGCACCAACCGCTATGCCTGTGAGCACAAGGATAATCCAGACCTGGCTGGAGTCCATCAATTGTTGGATATATCCTATTACTCCCGTTGCGCTCGAGTATAGAACCCGCAACCGCTGCCTCTCTTTCGTGTACTCGAAGATCCAGTCAATGGCCGTCAGGTCCTCGTAGCCAACCCTGCGACCAGGTCCCTCGACATACCAGTCGAGCGGCGCGGCTTCCTTGGGATCCAGTAACGTCGGGGTGTCCGCACGACTGGGTCCTGCTCCAGACCCGGACGCAAACCTCGAAGGGCTATCGGTACCGCCTCGTGAGAAGGGGGAGCCCCTTCGGTCGGACGACAGGCCCAGGAATCGGGTGGCCTGGGAGAAGGTCGACTGTTTCTGTTTACGCTTGAAGCTCAAGGTCTCGGGGGGTTCATTGTCGAGAGGGTCGTCTCTCCAGACAGCATCGTTGGCGTCATTCTCGGCGAAGAGGTCGTCCAGGTCGTCTGGGTCTGGCATCGATGGGTTTTCTGGCCGTGATAAGGAGGATGACGACGAAGCGCCTGCGCCTTGTCGATTGAAATAGTCGCTGCCCTGAGCTGCCATGCTTCACGAGGCTGGTCGCGGACAGGTCGCAGGTCGGCATCAGTGCTGGTTGGGAATGTAAGGGGTTACGCTCTGGCGGACCATCAAGCTTGCGGTCGGCTGGTCGTGGAGATTGATCAGGTGCCTCCAGCTGAGCGCAGGGTCTAGGCTTGAAATGTAGCTCCCCTTGGTCGATGCAGTCGCGTGGATGCTGGAAGGTTCAAGCATCGCTCGCAGGGAGGGAAGCTAGAGCTCGGGGCGGGATCCCCCGCGATGACGGGCCCTGGCCCTTCCCAAGCCAAGGGTTGCTTGTGGGACGCTGCGATTGCGGTGCAGTTTCCCTGCAGGTGGACCTCACGCAACGCTCTACACTGACAACCACGCGGAATCCGTCCGGCGGGCAGATCACCAAAACATCTTCAACGTCCTGACACACGATGGCGGACGAGAGACTGCCAGAGCCAGCGGCTGGTTCCGCAGCAGCCTCGGAACAGGGCCCCGACGCTGTGCCATCGATAGCCAAGATCCGGGACCTGCTTCAGTCCAAAGACGACACGTCAAGGTTCGTCGGCCTTGCGCTCCTCAAGTCGGTGCTCGACAACTCACCAGACCTGCAACAAGATGGCGAGGTCATTCAGAGCCTCTGGAACTCCATCTCGCCCAAGTTCCTCGCCCGCCTGCTCAAAACAGGCTCCCACCCTGGGTCTGATGGGTCACAGGCCAGAGACATGCTTGATCTAGCCGTCGCTGTGCTACACACCTTTGCCGTGCTACTGCCTGACGCCGCCAAGAGAGATGACAAGCTGCTGAACAAGATACCAGCGCTAGTCGCTGCAGTGTTGTATAGGTAAGTCCGCGATCGCAAATCCTCAGCGTGCGCTTTCTCATTAACATCGGGTGTGAAGCTCAAAAGAGACGACATCAGTCATCTTGGAAACTCTGCTGAGCCTTGTCTCAATACCAGAAGGTGCAGCGATTTTCGCAAGGCTTGATGTCGAGGACTGCTCGCCATTGTTTGAGATCGCCCCCGAGTATCATCATGTGCTGCCTATTTTACAGTGGGCATGGCAACACGGTCCAACACTGGTGCAAGATGTGCAAGCACGCACCGAAATCAGACAAAACATTGATCTAGGTCTCCGAGCTTTAATATCAGCATTCCACGGCACGGATGCGACAAGTTTGCTTGAGTTTCTTCCGTTCTTGTCGAGCTTAGACCTAGATGTAAGTTGCAGATCACGTTGTGTATCTTGCGAGATTCCCTCATTCTGACACAAAGGAGCTGACCATACATTGATTACAGCTGATCCCTCAAACTCCCTCGTGGCTTAATGCTGTTGTGACGCTGATACGTAAGTTGTGTACGAATCGGCCCTCGGCCCAGGGGCGCTCAGCATACACGAATTGCGCCGGTACACTGCTACTGCTGTACCCCGAGACCATGCCAAGTTTGCTATTCAGAGGAGATGCATCGACCTCGTCCAAGCCCTTTTCCTTCCTATTCATCAGCCTCATCATGGTCGATATTCGAGCTACTCTGCCTTCACTGTTGGATCAGCTCAATGATTCGAGCTACCCGCAGACTTCGCGCAGACTGACCTCGGCCATGGACATCCTCACTGCTTTCATCGGACATCTTATTGCCTACATAGAAAGGCTAGATGGATCGCAGAGCAGTGCCCCCACAGTATCAACAACTGAAGCTTTCAACCTGGAGCCTGACCTTATGATCAAGCTCAGTAAATCGATCGCAGAGACTGTCTCACTCACCATGGAGTTTCTCAGAGATCGATGGGACGCAGCGGTGGCCGGAGCACAGGGCTTACATGTGGAAGCCCGTGCTGGCCAGGCTCACACGTCTTCAGGCTCGCATAAGACTCTAGCATGGGACTCCAAGGGCGACAATGCATCCACAGACCCGTTGACGCTCTCAGCCATCCGGGCCATCGCGCTATGGCTGCGCGACGACGACGGTGACACGCTTCGTGAGCAGGGGGCAGGCCTGGTGGATATGCTCCTGGAATTGTATCAGAGCAGCACACCCACTCCGACAAAGTCGAATCCTCAAGGCCTAGACTACCGTCTGCCGGCTCTAACAGCACTGGAGGGTATACTTCGGACGAGCGTTGGGATTGAGGCTTTCAATACCGAGAATGGGTGGCAAATCCTGACGAAGGATCTGCTGGCTGTACTCTCGAATGCCTCGGATCTCGCTTCCATATCCATGGTCGATGCGATCCGGGGTACTCGGATTGTGTTCGTGCTGGGACTGGTGATCGAGACAGAAAGAAACACTCCGGAGAGCTGGATGGACGTTGTCACAGGTGTTGCCGCCTTGAGTGTACCTGCCGAGCCTGCTTTCCTACAAGACCCGGCGACAGTGGATCTGTTCGTGGATGTAGTGTGGTTGGCCGCCTCTCTCCTCCGAGGAGCCAGCGCGGGTATGAGAGCCAGATATGTGCATTCCATCAGTGCGATGCGGGGGATTTCCCAGCAGCTGAAGGAAGCACTTGATCCAGCCAGCAAGTCGGCATCGGAGCTCACCGAAGCTCATGCGATACTCGGTGGCATGTAGACTTGTGCAGGTCTCATCTGATACAAAAAGATCAACATTTTAGCCTACTAATATAATATACCGCGCTCAGGCTCGTTGCCCTATGGAAGCATGTCGTTGATAACTGATGATGGTGCAAATTCTGGCCGAGGGGCAGTTGGAGATGGCTATGCCTAACCCAAGAACCATTACTTGATGGTACGCTGAAAAGCATACCTCTTGTGAGTCATCGACGTCTTTTCATCGGCTCGAGATATCAATTTGAATAGTTTGGTTGGCCTTCGGAGATAGGCTCCTGAGCACGTTAGTGATTTTCTCGATAGCATAGAAAAGTGCGCACTGCGTTGACGGTAATGCGGCAACATCTCCAGAGCAACGATTCACACCATTCGCAAAGACACAGCTTCCACAACATCACAACAAAGTCACCAAACGACCAAACACACCACGATGGATCTCACGCCATTTACGAACCAGGAGGCACCACTGCGCAGGATCGGTATGGGCTTCTGTGGCTCCGTCTGGGCCAACCCTGACAACGACAACGAAGCCAAGATGACGCTCGCCATGAAGCGAGAAGATGGTGGTCCTGGCCGCTCGCTCGAGAACGAATCCAGGATCTACACGATCCTCATGGCCGCCAACGCGGCACAGGCCCAACAACAACAACAACAACAACAACAACAACAACAGGGCCGAGCGGTGGTCCTCATGCCACAGACCTTTGGCCTCCTCCGGGCGGCCGACGCCGGATGGGCCGGCATCCTCCCGCGCCTGCCCGAGGGCTACAGGTCGTGTAACGCCCTCGTCAACGAGCGCATCCCGCCGCTCAACAGCACGGCGCGCGCGGAGCTCGTGCGGCGGTACTGCCCGGTCGAGCTGCAGGAGGAAGTGCTTCAGGACGTCAACAACAATGACTGCCTGGCGGGAGTGTACCTTGGCCGCCGCCGGCAACAATCAAAACAACAGCAACAACAAGCAGCAAGAGGGCGGCGCCTGCGGTTCTTCAGCCTCCGCAACATCCCGATCCACCTGGACCAGTTCCCCGAGCTGGGCCTCGACCCGGTGCCGTACGCCAAAGACATGGCGGACGCGCTGGCCTTGATGTGGTGGGTTGCGAAAATCGACGCCAATGATGTCGAATTTGTGCTCGACAGCCCTCCTTGCCGTGGTGATATCTCGGCATCCGAAACCAGCAGCACTACCAGCATCTTCGACTCGGTGACACTGGGTCGCCACGCCATGTGGATGCTCGATTTCGACTGCTGCAAGTCCCTGACGACAGACGAGACGGGCGTCGAGAGCATGGCGAGGTACTTTTGGCGGAACGACCCTTACTACCCTCGCCCGCCCGCGGCAGGAGAATCGGACAGCGAGACGGAGCGCGTGGTCTGGGAGGCTTTCAGGGATCGGTTCCTGGAGGTCAGCGACGAGCTACTGAAAGACGACAAGGAGGAGGTCCGGAGGCTCCCGGCTCGGGTGATGGGCAGGATTGTCGAGACGCGGGGATTGTATTCCAGATCAGCCTTTTTCTAGCACCGGAGTATATTCTGCATGGAGTAATAAGCCATATGGGGGGCACTTTTCAGACTGGTGTATACCATTGTGAATGAGGAGAACCGTTGCATTAGGAGAAGAGGTAGACAATATCCCACGGACCAGCTACAAGTCTGTGAATACGTCACCCCGTACCATGAGCAATTGGTTGACATGTCATTTGCGCGATGTTCCAATTACAGGAACCTGCCTCCCGTGACGTGGCACGAAAGGACAGATATAGCCGTGAGCGTCGAGGAGGGACCACGCTCCGCGATCTGCAACACTACAGAGGACCTTATCAAGGTAAGCATATTGTAGTGTAGGCAGGTGTCGTTCCGCCAGACATTGGAGACTCTCATGCGTCGGAATCTTCTCCCGACCACATGTTTACCTCTAAGCCAACACCAGCGATCTATACTTTACACATGTGCACACTGCACGCCAGGCACACCTTAGATCTCGGAAGAAGCCGAAGTGGGCGCAATCTAATCCCTCCGGAGGGTCGCCTCCCCGATAATGTGCATGTGTGGAACCCGTCGCTCGGGGGAGCAACTAATTAACTTTACAGTAACAATCCATCGTGGCGCACTAGCCGCGGTGAGCCAACCTGGACTAAGGTTGGCTGCAGAAGAATAAAAGAAACTAAGAAGTCCCATCTTAGAGTTAAAATTTGGAGACTGGAGTGACTTATTCCAGGCTGCGGCGCTGCGGGCCATCTTGCCATGGATAGCCTTGTCTAGCCGCGCCCTTGCGCGACTAGTCGCCTGTTCAGCGAGCACGAGGATAGGGGAAGTTCTTGACCTCGGAACAATAAAGAGGTCTGTACTCTACGGACTCGATGCAATCGGCAAACCAGGTGCTCACAATGGGCTGGATTGGTGTGCTAGGTAGCTTGGCTGTGCAAAGCGGCCAGGCGTGAGAGTTGCTGTGCTCGTTACTGATGGCTCGCAACGTTGAGTAATGCGACTGACTGACCAGGATTGCACCCGTCGGGAAGATGTACACCAAGGAGAAGGTACTGTACCTGGAAATAGAAGCCATCGAGAGAGCAATCTCTCTCAGATTTGACGTCTGACTGTGCGCCAAGAGGTAATGGCCGTTTAAACGCAACCGCAGAACGGCTGTCGTCAGCCGGTCTAGCCACGGTGGGCCACCAACGACTTCTGTCGCATTGAGGCTCACTCCCCATGCCAGTCGATGAAGCTCTGCAAGCTACAAGGCGTCAGCCAGCCAGCGGCCTGCCAGGCGCTCGAGCAAGGGACCCCCCCCCCATCCCCCGGCAAGCCACGCACGCCGCCTTGTGAACCAGACTCGGAAATATCACGACAAACCCATGTCCGGAGGTGCTTGTGACAAAAAGGACATGTGATCCGGCATGCTCTCTCGCCCTCTCTTGGCTCGGCACAGCGCAACGCAACACCGCCGGACGCGATCCAGACCCATTGGCGCGTCGTACCTCTCGTATGTTGCCCCCTCCCGTCCCACCCAATTGGAGTGATAACAATCCGCCGACCAAGACTCCGTGCCGAGAGGAGGGCCAAGAGTGCGGAAATAGTCTGTCATACTCTCTGCCTGGGCCTGGTCGGTCGGAATGTGGTGGCTAGCAGCACGTGCATTCATGGATACCAGAATCTGGAGTGTTCGATAGGACAGGTACGAGGTGGATTCCATCGGCCTCAGGATAAAATAATTCGCTGCTGTCACGCTCACCTTGTTCTTAGTCACACCTTTATCTATCATCAAGGGAAGGCAGGGCCCAGACCCTCGAAAAATAATCTAAACTATGGAACCTCCCCGCCGAGCCTTTCTCTCTCTCTCTCTCTCTCTCCACATCCTCCTCCGTGTTCGATAGGACCTGCACCGTCCGTGCTCCGTCGGAGCTGGTTGAGAAATGAACTTCATGTGTGAAGGGTACCCTAGGCCGATCCCGAGGGCACGGAGCATCACTCCGTATCATGCGATGCCGACATTCACCAATCATCCCCTTGAATCTACCTAGGACCGCCGGAACTCCGTTGTCCCCGTCCAGCACTGCAGTGAAGCTCCCCATACCTATCGCTCTGCTGTTTACGCATTCCCATAAAGTGAGGATTTCATGTGCATAACATAGCGCCAACAACAAGGAAAGGCCAGCCCGGCCAGGGGGGTCCCGTAAAGCGCTGTGACCATATTCCCTCCCCCCCCCCCCCCCCCCCCTTTGACACGAAAGCAGTGTGTCCAGCTCAGCCCGTCTCGGCCGGGTGATGTCGAAGACCTCCATCACACAAAATAAATGCACGATGAAAAATCGTAGCAGACGCTGCCCACAGGCACGCGCGGTTACAGCCCTTTATTTTCTGGTGAGGCCTGTATTATAGCACATGTTTTTGCGCCAGGTTCTAGAAGCGTACCCTACCATGCTACAATTCGGGTAGGTGAGGTAAGCCCTTTGAGCAAACTCAGTGTAGAGCCGCGCGCGCGCGCCCAGACGCCTCAGCAGCGCCACCAAGATCCCAACCCATCTAGCAAAGCGTGTCAACGAGCTCCCCAAGCAGACAGAAACAAGGTCGGCCGCGCCGCCAAGAAGCGGCCGTTGAGCAATAAAAACAGAATCGCCCGAGTCCCCCGAGCCGAGAGCACGACCAAAGTTTCCAAGGACAAATGCCACAAAACGCCCGCGCTTGGCGACCATAGACCACCTTCCCGACTCGCGACCAGGGGGGCGACATGAGGGGACTGATTGACCCCGGCGAGGCCGGGATGGGCTTAGATGGCGAGGACGGGGTGGGCATTGGGCCAAGCCCTCAAGCAGTGAACAAATGCAGGCATTAGGACACTTATCAAAGGTAAGCACACGACTCAAGCAATCGAGCATCCTTGGGCGGGGCTGGGCCGATAAGCCAAGGCCGGGCCAAGCACCCCGTTACGTCAAGGGCGGCCGGATGGCGACGTAAGCTCGGGTGGACGATTGGCCCATCACGGGCACTGTCACGCAGAAACATGAAATGGTGGACAGGAAGCGGTCACGGTCGATGCGCTCGTGTGATTCTGATGTAGTTGTATTCTACGGGTATCTATCAGCAGAGAAGTTGCTGCGAGCTACTCTGTCGTAATCATGAAACGTGAAGCACATTCCGCAGTAGCGTGCACGCCCAAATGCAGCTGCGAGTCCAAAGGCCTCCAACTGCACTTAGAGGAGCCACGAAACCCATCTCTTGTAGAAAGAACCACCGACATTCTTCTCGGCCTTGGCCTCCTTGGCAGCCAGAAACTCGGCCTCCTCACGGTCGATAACATCCTTGCCAGTGTAGAAGTCCATCTCATGGGGCTTGACTCCCTTGCTCTTGGTCCAGAATTTGTGGCCGAAGATGAGAATAAGGTAGACAGGGATGCCAATGTACGCGGTGATGAAGGTGACGTAGTTTGCCTTGAAGTCGAAGAAGACGTCGTAGTTCTTGGTCAGAGCCACAACAACGCAGGCAAACAGAGCACCGTATGAACCATATATGCCGAGGGGCGCAGTGTACGGCATATCAGCGTTGGTCAGGCCCTGAGCGCGGCGACCGCGAACGAACCAAATGTGGGTGGTCAGGATGGAGATCCAGGACAGAATGCCGAAGATGGTAGTCAAGTTGACAAAGTAACCAAAGACCGCCTTGGAGTCGTCCGTGACGTTGAGGTAGGCAAGCAGAGCAAACAGGGAGGAGGCGCCGAGCGCGTAGATTGGGAGACCCTTCTTGTCCGTCTTGCGGAAGATGGCGGGAGCGGCGCCGTCAGAAGCGAGACCGTAGAGTGTTCTGCTAGCGATGTACAGATCCGAGTTGGCCGCCGAGAACACGAAGACCAGGATACAGGCGTTCAGGATGTGGTCGAGGTACTTGACACCGGCAAGCTGCGAGGCGACGACGAAAGGCGAGGCGCTGGCGCCAGTCTGAGCCTTGAGGGCGAAGGCGAGCAGGGGCGAGTTGTAAGGAACGCACATGCCGAGGAGGAAGATGCTGATGACGTAGAAGAAGACAATGCGGTAGAAGGTGAGCTTGATGGCACGGGGCACAGTCTTGCGGGGGTTCTGGGCCTCGCCGACAGTGACACCGACAAGCTCAGTGCCGAGGTAGGCGAAGGTGGCTGTGACCATGGTCGACCAGAGACCAGCAAATTTACCAGCAGGACCCGATACCTTGTATTCGACGAACGCACTACAGAAGAGAAGACACATCGGGTTAGCCTGCTGAACTCTGTCCAGGACTCGAGATGCGGGAGCGGCCAAGGGAGGCGTGACTTACCCAGGGTTGTTCCAGTATGTGAAGCCTCTGGGCTGGCCGTCAACAGCACCGGTCGCAACCAGGAGACAGAAGAGGATGACGCCAACAATAACAATGACTTTGAAACTGGAAAGCCAGAACTCAAACTCGCCAAAGAAGCGGATGCCAAAGTAGTTGATGAAAAGGATCAGGAGGAGGAAGATGGTGATGAAGACGCCAGGATTCACCTTGTCTCGAGGCACCCAGTATTGGATGACCAGAGCGGCGGCGGTGAGCTGGTTGGGCGTGACGATGATATATTTGCACCAATAACTAACGGGACAAGTCAGCGGCTGCACATACGATGTAGCGCATCGGAACTGGGGAGGGTATCGACTTACGTCCAGCCGAGAGCAAAGCCGAGAGAAGGATCGCAGAAGCGAGAGGCGTAACCAGTGAAACCAGCGGACATGGGGAGCCAGGCAGCCATCTCGCCGAGGGCAGCCATGACGAGGAAGACGATAAAACCGATGATGCTGTACGAGATGAGAATGGAGCCGGGACCGGCCTGGGCGAGGGCCTTTCCAGTTCCGATGATGAGACCAGTACCGATGGCACCACCAATGGCAATCATGGTGATGTGGCGGGCCTTCAGGCCGCGGTGGAGGGCGGTCTCGGAGGACGTCTCGATGCCACGGATGTGCGTGTTCTCGGCGTCATAGTCGCCACGCTTCTCAGTATAGCCGTGGCCCTTGCCGTCAGGCGACGAGGAGCCGGTGCGGTGGATCATGCCGCTGTTGTCCATCGTGGGCGGGGCGAACACGCGCTGTGCTCAAGCGTGTGTATGTGCGTGTGTGTGGATGAGGTGTCGGTGGGCGAAGTGAGGATCTTCACGGCACAAGCAGCACAACACACGGGACACGGATGAGGGGGAGCAACAGAGGGAGGCGAAGGCATGGAGGAGGGCAGCACGATGGTCTTTAATAGCTGCGGCCAGGGTCAGCCAAGACAGGCCTCGGTCAAATAGCCACTGGGGGGGATGATAAGACGGACGATCCATAGTCGAGTCCGGGGACTGCTGGCCGGGGGGAGGGGGGTGGTCTCGGTGGGCAGTGGCTCGCGTGCCTCGCATCGCATCTTTGCGCTGTTGGTGGTGCGGAGGAGGATGAGGAGGATGAGCACTCCTGGGCAGTGGACAATGCAGTCTAGCGGGGGGTGGAGGCGTGCCAAGCTCCGGCGGCGCACCCCATCCGCAAGCCCTCGAAGCCCTCCGACGCCCTCGAGCGCGCCGGGCACACCCCCCTCGCCGCCCTCCAAACAAGATTGGCCACGGCAGGCTTGACGGGGACAAGAGCTGCCAAGCTCCATCGCACCTGCCGCGCCTGGCCACTCCCAGCACGCGCCAAGCCGCGCCAGTGCTCACCTGCAGCTTCCTGCGAGCGGCGCGTCCGGGCTTATCTGCCCCAGTGTCTGCCTTTGTGCAACCTGGGGAGCCAGGCCAGGCCTGCTCGGTCTGCACGCAGTACCTCGCCACCGCCCGCTTTCCTTGCCGTCCCTCCAGGGCTGTGCCGCCCTCGAGCCATGTGTATCTATCGCATCGTACGGAGTGCCGTCAATCCAGTCACAAACGGACCGGAGAAGGGACAATCGGTGGCAGAGGTTTGGCTCCAATCACACAAGCGTTCCCTGCTGGCGAGTCAAGCATCCGGCAAAAACCCGCCAGAGTTCCCTCCAGCAGCATTGGCAGACATCAGGATCTGCGCAGAGGCGTGGCTAGTGTACCGAGTGTGCTGCACCCAGCTCGAGGGCTTCTAGAACCGTGGAAGGCTTCCCGTTGCAACACCACCAGCCGCTTCGCGCGAGGCGCACTCTGCGCAGCAGGGGTGCGCCATGGACGCGCTGCGACGTGCCTAGAGCAGGCCACCAACGAACGAGCCCACAATCTGGGCCACCGAGGTCGTGGTCCTCGAATCCGCGCTGCTGGTCAGCTGCCTTGTTCGGGCCGGGGCCTTGTCTCTTCCTCCCTGCCACCCCTGCCCTCCTCGCCATTCTCGTCGTAATCCCAGCGTCCTTCCCCGGTCGAGCACCCCCTCCAACAGCAGCTCGATACCACGGGCCAGTTCTTGAGTCGTGCAGAGAATGGAGCACCCATGGAGCAGCCAAAACGGCTAGACATTGCGTTGCCTTCCTTCGCTTCCTCCGTCGACACCCGTCAATTTCCAATTTGGACTGACAGCGCCGTCAACATTGGCTGGCCCAGCGACGCTATTAGTTGACTCTTACCTAACGCGACCTTGCAGATATTTCTGGGGAGACACTCTGCCCCACATCATCCCCAGCTCTGGTCGCAACTTGAATGCATCCGTGCCGCATCTTCCCGCGGAGAGGCTGTTCGTCGCACGTAGCCCGACGACGAGGGTGATTATGATTTCAACTCGGCAAAACACTACACCAATCAAAAACCTCCACACTTTCTGCACTTTCCGCGCCTCCAGGCATCACAGCCACAGCTGCTTATCGGGCCCAAGGACTCAGAGTTCGAGACAAGTCTCAAAACCCATCGGAACATTGTGCATTGTGGAGTTGTTGCGCGTGTGCCGCGTGCTTGGCTCTTACGTACATACAAATCCACCAAGCTTCATGCCAAGAGGCGATTGCGCATGCTCTCAGCCAAGGCTCATTTCCATCTACATATCTCTCACGACGAGTGACGACACCCGAGATATTCTCGCGGCATGTCGTGCAAGCAGCAACTCCCGACAAGTTCCTGGGGTCGATCTCGGTGTACGCTTTAGGTCTAGTCCTCTACCCCGGTCTCGGTCTATCAAGCCCTGCGCCACACATTTCTCGAATATCCACCACAGGCACAGGCTAGTCGTTCTACTTATTACATTCTTACATAACTGCGACCCTTGTCTATCAGAAAAAAAGCCGCAGTTTGGTGACTATGGAGCCTCAATGCAGCCTATTCTGGGGAAAACGAATAGAGAACCCCACTTCGCCTCGCCTCTGTGGAGCCCGGTCTGGCTATCATCGCGGCAAGAGGTATCAGACTTCTCCTCTGCACCCGCTTTACTCCAGCTTACTCCAGCTTACTCCAGCTTTCTCCAGAAAGTTCTTGGCGCACATGCACCCCATGGGGGAGGAACCGGCACGGTTGTAGGGGATGAGAGGTGCAGGAATGACAAAGCCATGCCCCCCTAATGGAAGACCGGCATTGCCCCTTGCTTGGACTCGGTGAGAGATCCAGCCTCGAACTGAATTTGACACATACTGCGTTAGCTTCCATGGTAGCTCCCGGGAAATTTCGAGACACTGCAAACGATGCAGATCTGCCTCCAGAGGATTCAACACTCGGTAACATACCTCGAGAAACTCCGTGGCGGAGATGATGAGCAGGAGCGCCTCGGCGAGCTCATCGACACGCTGGCCGAGCTTGCGTTCCATCTGGCTCGTGCCTCCGGCACCAATGCCAACCGACCGCTTGAGGACATGCATCACCAGCATGCGGTGCTCGGTCAGGAACCGTCTGCCCTGCAGCACGTTATGCGAGGCTCTGCTGACGATTGCCGCGCCTAGCACACGCGTAACCTTGACGAGCAGCGCGTAGTGCCGCTCCAGGGCGGTGGGGTCTGCCGAGCTCACCTGCAGCTCCGGGTCCACGGTGAACAACCCCGACTGCTCAATGGCCCGGAACAGACCTGCATGCAGGACATACTTGGCTCCGTCTCGTGTCTGACACAGCTGTGACAGCAGCGCAAGCTTGGCGTTGTGGTAGTGTTCTTGTTCCGAGTTGCCTGAATATCCAAAGAAAACGTCAGTATACGGAACGATGAGTTTCTCCACCAGCCCCGGAGTCTCGATTGTCTGTGACCACGAACCTGATTGTGCAATCTCCACCCACTCCTGCATCACCTCTCGGAGAGAATCGACGAGCACACCGATAAAGTTGAGCTTGTTGAGGGCTTCGACAGCATAACCGTCATTCTCCTGGTGTCCGAGGTTGACCAGGGTGCCGAGCAATATCAGGGCCGATGCCTGACAGGCAGGGATGCCGCTCGACGCGTCATCACAGATGACGGTGACGAGCTTCTCGCCAAACAAGCGGATCATCTTGGCCGTCTTGCGGCGCGCCGTGGCCGCACTCTCGCCGTGGTCGATCAGCATCGTCAGGTAGCGGTAACAGATGCTGTAGTAAATTGCTCGGAGCGCCGGGTCGCCGCTCCACCGAGCAATCGCACCGAGGCACACCTGCAGCAACTGCAAGAGCTTGTCACTAACAAGGCTTTCAATCGCGCGGCTGTCCTTGTCCGTCGATGCCATGGCAGCGAACTCGAGCCTGAAGACCAGGACCTTGGCAAGCTCGGCAAGCTCAAAAGCCGCCACGGGCATTTCGGTCGAGTAGAGCTCGAGGTTCGGCAGGATGGCCTGGAGCGTCTGCAAGATGAACGACGTCTTGTTGGCGCCCTTGTAGTCGTTCGAGTCCGTCATGACCAATAGAAGCCTGGTCCATGCTCTCAGCACCTCCAAGCTGTACGCGGCCATGTGTGTGCGCGTGTTGGTCTGCGTCGCGTACTCGACAATGAGGTCTTCTTCGACTTCCATGGGCGTCAGGTCGGCCTGAGAGATCACCTGCCCCGAGAGGCTTAGCTCGTTCCGCCGTAGCAGCAGCAGTTCCTGTACTTTGTTGACATTGAAGATGGGCCCAGATTCGTCGTTCGCTTCGAGGCAGATGCCCAGATTGATGCCTTCATGGACCACAAGCTTCGGCGCGGTGACCTCAAAGCTGGCTTCCAGCGTCTGAGAGTCCTGAAACTCGAAGACAGACGATACCGGAATGAGCTCGTTCGACCCGTCCACCTTTACCTGACCTCCGAGCGCGTCAAAGTACTGTCGCTTAAGCGCCGGCGACTGGCCCGCTGACACGCTGCAGAGTTCCCGAGTCATGTAGTCCATGGCCATGGCTCTCATGGCGAGATAGTCGACGTAGCCCTGAGCAGCAGGAGTAAGCAGGAAATCGACGCCGCTGGCTTGAGGTCCGTCCCAGACAGTGCTTTGTTGGACTATTATGCCATCTAGCATGAGGTGCAGAAGGAAGTCATTTTCGCGAAGCTCGCTAAGAACCAATGCTGCCGAGAGATTAGAGGTCCACAGAATCTTGAAGAGGCGCATGACCTTGTACTTCAAATTGACGATCCACTGCTGCGAGGTACCGCTCTCGTCTCGGGATGGCAACTCTAGCAACAGTGGCAGAAGCGCGTGGAAGAAACTCGTACGCCCATCAAATGAGCTACCAGGCTCGATACTGAGAGAGTTGGCATCACAGTGGAAGCCAAGTAGTAGGTGTGCAATCGTCGGCCGTTCTGGATTCGCCTGTAGACAAGTGTACAGAAAGTCGAGGATATAGACCTTGATCATGTACTCGGGGGCCTCGGCACGTCTGATAGAGTCAAGTGGTGTACTGATCTCGTTCTGGAATGATCCAGCAATGGTGTCCGCAGCTCCGTACTCTTCCAAGGCCACGATTGCCCTGTTGCGCCGAAGCTGGCCATAAGTGTCCAGCTCCCACGCAGACACGATGCGCGCTGAGGTCGAGATCCGCTCGAGCAGCTTGAGACTGGCCAGTGTCAAATCTGGATGTCCAATGCCGCAGTAGCCACCCAGGTCCGAAACCAAAGTGAGGCTGGTGAGTAAGCCGTCTTCAACAGATGCGAAGGCACCATTGGAGGTTGGCATGAACGGGGAGTGGCTCGGACGTTTGTTCTGCGGCTTTGTGATTGGGCGTACCAAGTCGAGGTATGTTGCCTGAAGATCCAATACTTTCGAAACCAGCTGTACAGCTCTGAGAACACCAAGGATGAGAGGCGAGCTCGGCTCGGCACGCCCAACATCTTGTGCAGGCTGGTGTATCGTCTCGAGCAGACTCCTGACGAAGCGACTATCGTACATCCATTCCATGACACGGGAGAAGGGGTGAAGGGCAACAAAGGTAGCCAGGTCTTTTGTGGACACCGATGAATCGATAGCAATGTTCGCTTGGCTGCCGAATACGACCAAGTCTTCGTTGAATGAAGACACGCACGTCAGCGCGAAGTCGAGGCAGACGAAGCGTAGGATCCGCTTCTGTATTGTGTCAGTGGCTTCCGACACCTTTATAGCGAAGAGGTGACCGAGCGCGAAGTCAATGTAGGGCTCGATGCCAGAATGGATCCTTGTCGACGAGCCGAGGTCTTCGGGAAAAGGAAGCACGTGGTTGAGGGGTGCATAACCTTCAGGCAAGGTTGTTAATGTTGCCAGAAGTTGAACGAAGGAGCTGGCCTCATCAGCGTTGGGGCTTATCTCTTGGAACAAAGCCTCCATATAGTATGACGGGGGCAATGGTCCTCCAGATCCCGGCTGCCTGCCTGACGTGGGAGGGACGTAAGATCCTGTCAAGCACGCCTCCAGACTGTTCCACATTGCATCCCTGTCTGCAAGCGTCTTCTGATTGACGAACGCGCCCAGGGCTCTGAAAGCACATGCCCGAGTTTGATGTTGACACAAGCTACAAATCAGTTGAAAGAGTAGGTCAATCAACTTTGGCTGGCTGTGGAGGAACGCTCTCGCATCCTCACTGTGGGTCGCCAGCTTCGCCATCAGCCGTAGGTAGCACTCAATCATGGTCGCCGTTTCGGGTTCGGTTTCGAGCTGTTCGGTGGCGGCCTTGGTCGTCCGTGCTGCCGTGACTTGTCCGGCCACAGGCTGTTCTCGAGTCTTGTTGACGAAATACTCCAACTCTTTCAAAACCTGAGCCCATGTTAGGGAGAGTGGCTGTCTCATCTTCCCCGAAGCATTGTGACCGTCGTCGAGGAGGAAATTGTGCGCCGCTGTGGCTGATTCCGAGTCCTCCGACAGGCATTGCAGCATCTCGCAAAAAGCTGTCATCAGCGGAGTCGATGCGCGCCGTGACGCCCAGTGGAGGAACCCTGCCAGATTGCTGTCAGGATCCGCCCAGAAAGCATCTGCCGCTTCCGGTCGAGCCTCGAAGGCATAGGCGATGATCAACAAGAATCGCTCGAGGTCTAGTGGTTGCTCCTGAGCTGGTCGCATCTGTCTTTGTTCGTCTTCTTCCGAACGCAGTCGCCTCAAGACGTCCGGCATGTTTGAGATGAAGGCATCCACAAATGATTCCAGCTTGATCTTGAGCTGATTCTGGAGAAAGTCAGAAAACGGGATAGTATCGGGTGGTAGCGTCGGTGTGCGGCTGCGCAGCCATGCGCCCAAATGCCCACGCGCCGGATCTTGCCATTCCGAGGTCGTCGCATCCGCAACAAGCGCGAGAAGAAAGTCGAAGGCCCCATCCCTGAGAGCGTCTACGAAGATTTTGGATCTCTCGCGATCCTCTGCGTAGTGTCAGCAAAATTGGGCACTCCCTGAGCACGGGGATTATCTCACCTTCATCAACATTGACATTCGGCAAGACTGAACCGGGAGCATCTTCGAGGTACCATCCGCTGTACTCAGCCACCCACCACGCACGAATCGCGGCACCAAAATAGGGCAGGCGGGTGCCCTCATCGTGCGGACCGCACAGGACGCTGTTGAGTTTCCTAGCCTGCTCCACATATCCGCTGCCCTCAGTTGACCCGAAAACTGTGATAAATGTTCCGAGTACAGGCATATGATGTACTGTCTCCAATTAGCTGTTGACCGATAGACCACTGAACCCGTCCGCGTATCATACCAGTTGAAAAGTCGTATTTGTCTGCCCGCCTGAGAGCAACAACAAACTCGGAGAAGTCCTGCTCTGTCGCCTTCCTCCTCTCAACTGCAAAGCAGAGGATGATGGAGAGAAGCTCGTGTTGCTGCACAAGACTGACGCGCTGAAACTCATGTGTTTCGAGGTTCTGAGATTCCGCATTGTATCCAATTATCGAAGCCCCAGCTGCCCGCTCGGCGAGCTTCCCCAGCCAGGCTTTGATGTCGCGCATGGCCGACATGCAAGCAGGCACGAATCGTGTTGTCGAACTAGCAGGTCCGGCACCTTGGGCGTTGCCACGGAGGATGTTGGCGTCGACGTATTCGCTAAGCTGTAGTATTTCGTCCCCATCATTGTCCCCCTCATTCATCTTCGTGATCTCAAGGAGCAGTCGCATACAGCTCAAGAGGTACAGACGTTGCTGGTGAAACCGAATGATGGCACTCTCCTGTCTCGATCTGCCAAGCTCCTTTTCGTAGTCCTCTGATTCCAAGACAAGTGCTGCCGCATGTTTCTCGTCCAGATCAAGCTCGTCGGCGACTTGAAGGGCGATTTCTTGGAAGTCCTTGTTGAGAGTCCATTCGGCGCCGGACAGTGTGAGCTTGCCTGGATGCGCATTGTTAGTGGACGCTGCTTAGTGTAGGAGAGATTCTGGGGAGGTCGGTAACGCACCTGACATGACAGCATCTCGGCTGCTTTGTGAACGCGGCGGCTTGGAAAGCAACGCCTTGAACCGATCTGCGAGGCCGTCCAGCAAAGGCGCCTGCACGATCTGGGCAAGCGGGTAGCGGCGGTGCTCCTCGCCATCCTGCTTTGTCGTCTCGGCAGCCAGCACAAGGTCCCTGTGAAGGGCCTGTAGGGCTTCCCAAACACCTTCTTCAGCCATCGTGGGAAGCGGCAAGCTCGAAGGTCTTATCGCATGATCGTGCTCGAGGCAACAGGCGAGGTTCTGAGGCGGTCGCGGGCGTTGGCCGGTCGGTCGGGGAGAGCAGCGCTTCGCGACGCGTGCTGCACGAGGTCGCCACAGACAAGGTGGTTCCGCGAGATCGCAACGGGGACGTAGCTGTTAGGATAAGGTGCAGGGCTGTTTGTCGCAAAGCTGCCGCGTGTGTCCAGGAAAGCTTCAGAGCCCAGGTCGCGATGGAAAGTCAATAAAAATCCACATGCAGCAGGCGGTGAGATCAAACTGCCTGGCGAGCTATGGAGCTCCAGCTTCCATGCACCGACAATCCACGCTCATACTTGGCAATGACTGTCTCACAAATGCCTGGCCCTGTCTACGAGAATTCTAGAAGCCCGCAGTCAGGGGCCTTGGCTGCAAGTCAAATTGAGGATACAGACTGGTTGCACGCATCGATGGAAGCACGCGTAAGCTGATTGTTGTCTCCGCGTGCTTCAATCCTACTTGGCAAGTACCTGCGTCCGGGCAGCGGGACAGTGCTGGGGAATCTTCTGCCGTGGCCAGGGTGCGTGCACCAAACAAAGGCGTTGT
The DNA here is from genome assembly GCA_001566295.1 of Microdochium bolleyi. Taxonomy (NCBI): domain Eukaryota; kingdom Fungi; phylum Ascomycota; class Sordariomycetes; order Xylariales; family Microdochiaceae; genus Microdochium; species Microdochium bolleyi. The sequence continues at coordinate 1,917,389 of KQ964247.1, read as the reverse complement.
CCAGTCCACCAACAACCTGGCCTGCCCCGTGAGATCGTGCCTGCCACTGCAACGCCATCCTCCACCATCCGATCAGCTGCATCGCGCAGCAAGGAGATTTGTGGTTCGTTCCTAGAAGCATTGCGGTTCCTATGCTCCCATCCCCATGTACGGCCCTTTGTGAGCAGGAACATGAATAGGCGCGTGCTTGGCACGATCTTGAAACAAACAAGCGTAACCGCGATCCGCTGAGCGCGATCCTCCAGGGGTATTGGCGACGGCTTCATCTCGCCCCAGCGACGGCACTCGAGGACCCTACAGCAGCATGCCCAGCAGGTGGATATTCGCGACACTGGAGACGACGCTGTGAGCTGTTCCGTCGTGATAACTCAACGCCGAGTGTGTTTCCGATGCTTTTGAGACTCCGCAAGCACCTTGTAGCCCAGCATGCCGTCCCAGGCTCGCGAGATCACTGTCAAAGGCGCTATAGGCAAGATCCGAACCACCGCTCTAGCATGCAGCGACCATTGCTGACACGACGCCACAGCCGCCCTCAAGAACTCGAGTAGCAAGGCACGAGCGACAGGATTGAAGGGTAAGTGCCACCGATCTTCACTTCTTAAAACATGCCTGTTGTGTGCAGCTGACGGCTGACATGGGCAGACTTCATATACATCTTCAAAAAGTCACCCGCATCCAGCTTGTGAGCAACGTGGTACTCCTGTGGTACAGAGGTAATTTGATACTGACCCGTGACAGTGACCAACTCGCGGATAAAGACTACCATAGTCTCACCGAGGTTCTCTTCCAGTTTGCAGTCTCTGAGAAGCACACATACTACAGGAGCAAGTCCACCAACTCGACGACTGCGGCCACTTCGGCCAGCCGTCTGAGTGACTGTGCGGAGGCCCTACGACTGGCTCTGGAGTACGGGGCACCAAAGCTGAAACGCAAGACTTTGTTGGCCATCGTAGACCACATTGTACAGACGCTTCCGGGTCCTGATGGAAACTATGTGGTTCCTCTATTCGCTGACTACATCAAATCTCTGGCCACGATCTTGGCGTGCCCAACCAACGTTGAATTATTGTCAACGTTTGACTCCGAAGGGTGGTTCACGTCGGTTGATTTCGTTGTCCAGGTCATTGAACAAGACCTCCAAGGTTCGAACATTGATTCAGCCTCGGCGCGTGGTTCGCCTGCGCCAGGAAGCGGCTTCACCGCCTCACTTGTTACATCAACCAGTAGATCGGCCATCGGTGCTGCGAAGCGGAGCAATACTGGAGCAAACCTCACGACTACTCAAGCCTTGGCGCAATGCCTTCTCTTTCTGTCGCAAGCGCCGAATGCGCCAGTCTTGGAGCGAGGCCAGGCCATGGCGTATGCCGCTGTACAGATTCTTCAGAAGCGATCGTTTGCTCTCAGTCAGATGCAGCCGTTCGCTTTCGCGACCATCAACCAGATTCTCTCGTGTGCAAGCACTGACGACATAGAATTGGCGAACACGCTTGCGGCTGACGTGCTTCCACTCGTCATATCTTGGTGGCGAGCCAAAACTGCTGCAAAAGACGCACTTCTTATTAGCGTGAGAGTGGAAATGCTCAATGCTCTCTCCCATCTGGAACCACATCTCGAGTACCTTGTGACTCGCTCGCCTGAAGCAATTTTGTTGAGTCAAATAGACGACTTGGCTGATGTTTTGTGGGACGAGTACTCGCATCGCGATGCCGACACACTTTTGCAGCTCGACCATCTTGCTTTCCACCAGGCTTCTCCAGTGACCAACCAAGACCCATTTAGTCTAGGATGGTTCGGCCTAAGACCATTCATCGTGGACATCGAAAGCAGATGGGCACTGGTACAGACACTGGCCATGCTGGAAAGTCTTTCGAAACGCTCGGCAGCCACTTCGTACATCGCAGCTTTGTCAGAAGAGCAACCACGTAAAAAGCAGCGTACATTTTCGGGATTCAGCAGATTACGGCACCGCCTACAAGGTCCCGACAGACTTCTGCAGCACGTGGCGCTGCAAGTCATGCCCTTCTTCGTGTCTCGCCAGACGCTGAGCGTCGATGAGGTCTATGACTTGTTGAGTCTCCTAGTGGGCCTCCTTGGGCACAAGGACATCCAACTTTCGTCGTGGGCAATGATATCATGCGCAAGGTGAGCTCCGAACGTGCCGTGGTCTATTTATTGACTCTGTCTAACATAGCCCACGATTTCATTGCAGCCTTACATACCACCCCGAAGCTTGCAATCAAGCTGTGGCCCTGCTTTGGCGACACGCTTGGCAACTCACGATTCGCGTCCTCGGCATGGCCGCGACAAGCCGGGCTTCTAGTGTTCTGATCAACTCCATGCTCGTCAACAACATCATGGAGTACAGCGAGATCATCACCGATATCAGCAGCATTGTAGACGCTTCAGAGACAAACGGCCCCGCCGTCGTTGTCGACTCGACTTTGATGCTCATGTCTACTTTACTCCAAACCCTCAACCACCAAATGCCAAACTCGAGTCACAATACATGCAGTCGGATAATCCGGTGGACATTCTTGAGGTGGGACCCAGGTATGGCACATGAGGCGGCAATTTGACGGGAATATGAGGCTAACCTAGAACCATAGCTGATGATATCTACATCAGCAACAGCTCTAAACACAGCAGCCCACTTGCCATTTACAACCTACTTGCTTCTGCCTCGGGCTTGACACAATTCTCCAACCCGGACGCCTTCGCAGTCTACAGTGGCTCAATTGGAGAGTGCGTCAATGGTGTGAAGCAACGCGCTAGCCTGACAAGTTATATCCTGCTTCTGGGTGATGAGGAAATGTCGCACCATCGATCTCGCAAACTAGAAGCAACGATCGTCCCGCCGAATCACTCGACAAATATCCTAACATCTCACGCGAGCAGGAAGCTGATCACAGAGCTTCTGTACCCAAAGATCGACGAGATTCAGCAGTTTTGCAATAATTGGTCTGCACAGAGAGATCAAAACAACGTAGCTGTCTACATCACTTCGGACAGATTGCAAAGTGCGCTGAATTGTTTGGTTACAGCAGCTCTGTTGTTACCTCACTCCGCGCAAGACAATGATCGCCAGTCTCAAGACTTAGAGCTCAGCATATTCACGGTTCTTAACAATCTTCTTGATGCTATTTCTACAAGCACAGACAGAGAGTCTTTGCAACAGTGCATTCTCGGCATAGTCCGACCTTATCTTCCAAGCTTGACCGTCGAACAGATGGACAAGCTCAATCATGAGTGGTCCCAACTCCATCGTCTGCTTGCAGAAGTCTCCGCAGCGCTGGCCGCTAGTCCTAACAGCAGCAACAGCCTGCGGAGGGGTGAAGAGAACGACATGGACATCGATGACGATTTTGAGGGCGGCCGCAGAGAGTCAAGAAAGACCTCTCAACAGTCCGAAGCACCTCGGCGGGAGTCCGCACTGGCTACCAGCGTCAATGCTTTCCATGCAGATACTCTCCAGAGATTACGGCTTGTGGAGATCCTGTTCCAAGATAAGACTCAAATTGGACTGGTACCGACGTCGTTTCTGACGGAGTTTCTAGCCAGGGGAGATAACGACTTGTTGCTCTGTCGCAATCTAGTTAGAGACATTGTCGACAGTGATCTCATCGTTAACCCTGACGACGCATATGGGATACTCGAACGGCTGGCATTATTGATAGGCCGACCTGCGAATTCTGGTTGTGAGGTCGCGCTTGATACATGCCTTGATGTCATGCATGGGTTGATGCCAATGTGGTCAGATGGCAGTCAGGATCTGTCCGCACTCGCCAGCGATCTGTATTCCTTCTTCCTGTCCAAGGCGCTGGAGGGAAATCTCCTCTCTCACAATGGCCAGAAGCGGTTCGCGAAGCTACTCTTTCGCCTCACACAGCTGCACGATAAATTCCCAGAGGAGAACGGGCTGGAGCCGACCACGACATCTCTGCTGAATCTCATGAGGTCTGCCAATATCCCAGTCAGATTTTACATCGGTGAAGGACTTCCTGCGCTCTTTGGACGCTTCATCTTGAAGGTTCATGACGAAGTATTCATCGATGTCCTGGATAGTCTTCCAAATGACATAGCGTCTTTCGAGGGTATCTCTGTGCGGCTTTTTGTGCTGTCAGCCCTGGCAAAGACATGGCCCACACTCCTTCGACGATGTGTCTACCACATATTCGAAACGCCGGGCAATATTCCGCGATCGAAACCACATGCTACCTACTGCCTTCGCAAAATCTCGCAGAATCTTGGATTAAAGGACCCACAAGAACTCTTTGATCTATTCGCCCCTCAGCTTCTGTACACATGGCTCGAGAACGACACTTTCGACGTAATCCCCTTCGAGATCTTCGGTTTCGATACACTCGACGATCTTCTAAAAAGAGCCCAAGCGGAAATTTTGGCTCTCATGGTCATGCGAGGGCAGGACGATGCGGTCGTCGATTTTGCTACGAATCTCGGGGTTGCAGTCGACCAGCTCTTTCATCAGAACTTCTCCAAGATCATCGCGTATAGCATGGCCCACGACATCAGCGTGCCCAGGGCGGAGAACGGTCAGAGTGGCGAGATCCGAGTGCGGAAAGTCCTTGGGAGGGAGAAGTTCCTCGAGAACATATACGTCAACTTCGCTGATATCGTCACCGTCTTCTTCTTTCTGATGGACCAGGAAGATCCGATTGAGCGGGCGTGGGCCAAAGACGAGCAGCTCACTTATGCAGCAGCCGCAATGTCAGACATACGCGCATGCGGCCATTCTGATGTGATCCTCGCCGCCAACCAGCAACCGACTTACAGAGCAAAGTATCTGAATCGGGAGATGGCCCTCTTATGCAGCCGCACGGAATATGAAATGCACGCTTTCTGGACGCCAGCACTGGTCGTGAAGGTCGCCAGACGATTGCTGGACAGCACACATGTTGCTCTAGGTCCACTTCATGCATGTGCAGTGCTTCGAAAGATCCGTGTCTTGGTCTGTCTTGCTGGTCCTCACGCTCTGGGTGCTTACCCGCTAATGATGCTTCTCCATTGCATCCGGCCGTTCGTCGTTGAGCCAGAATCCGCCGACGATGCTCTCGGCCTGAGCAGGTATCTGCTGGAGAAGGGGTCAGCAAGCCTCATGGAAACTCCTTCATTCCTTGCAGGTTATTCTCTCTCAATTCTGGCGTCGCTACGTGTATTCCTCGAAAGCACGCAGTCGAGCACAACGCAGGAGAGCCAGTTCAAAGCCACCATGAACAAGGCACAGCAGTTCCACGCGTGGTTCAAGCGCTACCTGGACCAGTACGAGTCTCCCCTTCTTCAGACAGAAAGTCAAAAAGACTCGTTCAAGACCATCACGCAATCCGCCGCCCAGATTCGTTCCTCCGGCAATGCAGAGAAGAACACAGCCGAAAGCCGCTTGCTATTGCAGATTCTCCACGATATGGACACCAGGACAGCTCTCCTCGATGAATCATCTCGAACACTCGCGCTTGCGTTGCTTTGTGGCAAGTTTAGAGTGCCCTCGACAATTGACGTCGACGTTGTTGGAGATGATCTGGAGGCTGGGAAGATCTCTCAGGCTGTCTGGCGCAGCTGCCACTCTCCGGTCCTCAGCGATGACTTCCTAGCCTGGGCTGGACGCGTCATAGGTCGAAGCTTTGCAGCTTCAGGCCACGTCAGTGAGGGCATCCTCAAAGAGTCCACTTTGTCACGATGCGCCAAGTTGTCTTCTGGAGATTATGATTCTGAGCTCGCACTTATCAATCTAGTCCAGTCTCTCACGACTGACAGTAACAGCAAGACCGCAGGCCTGGCAGAGTCGGCTCTTCGTCTCATCGTGTCTGAGGCTGCTAGCGAGGGCGATCACCATCTGACAGCCGCTTGCCAAAAGATGGTATCAGGCCAATTGATGGCTGCGTCTAGCTGGAGTCCTTACCGGTCACCTCCTTCTGACAGCCTCGCTGCCACGACAATAAATGAGGAATCGATTTACTCGCCAGACGCCTTCGAAGCCGTCAGCTGGTCTCAGAACCTTGCTGTACATCTTGCGGCTTCCGTTCCTGGTGACATTCTGCTGAGCTCGTTGCCAGCCCTCCTGCACAATGTCAGAAGCTTTGCGTTGCAGGCACTCCCCTTTCTTCTACACCTGGTGCTATTTCATGAGAAAGATAAGCACAACACAGCCAGGAAGAAGATCTCCGCCGCAGCAAAACATTGGTTCAGGCAAACTTCTGTTGTGGCATTGGAGAACACGAACACTCTTCTTAACGCCATTCTGTATCTTCGAACGCAAAAGATACCGGGTGAAACCTCAATTGCTGGACGGACTCAGTGGCTTGAGATCGACTTATCACTTGCGAGCGCGGCTGCTGCCAAGAGTGGTATGAGCAAGACTGCATTGCTCCTTGCCGAAATATCCAGCTCTGAGTCGGCAGCATCGCGTTCCTCCCGGCGATCCTCAGCTGCGCGAGTACAGGACAATACTGAGCTACTCCTAGATGTCTTCGAGAATATTGACGACCCAGACGCATATTATGGTCTATCTCAGGCATCAACTCTCGACAGCGTCCTGGCACGCATTGAGTACGAAAAAGACGGGAACAAGAGCCTCGCGTTCAGGGGTGCACAATTCGACAGCAATCTCCGTCGAGACATTGCCGCATCGCGTCTGGACAGCCATTCTCTGGTCGGCACGCTGAACAACCTGGGATTGCCTGGTATAGCACACTCGCTCCTTCAGACACAACCCAACTTGGATTCGTCGAGTAACACGGTAGACAGTACTTTCAGTACAGCACGTCGACTGGAGATGTGGGATCTTCCCGCCCCGGAGTCGACATCAAGCCCCTCTGTCGTCCTTTACAAAGCATATCAAGGTTGTTACAAGGCAGACACTTTTGAGAGGGCCAGAGGCGCCGTCTACGCTGGACTTAGCGAGACGGTGCGTATTGCCACCCGGGAAGATGTGCGCGCTGTAAATGTCCGCGAATGCCTCAGAGTGCTGGCTACCTTGACAGAACTTGATGATGCTCTCAACGGCAAGGAGCCGGCAAACTCCGAAAGACTCTTGAAAGATTTCGAGACCAGAGCTCAATGGATGAAGAGTGGCAGGTAAGACACACTACTTCCAGACACTCTCGCTTCCTTGATCAGGTCGCTAACTCCGACTTTAGGTACGAAGATGTCAGCCAGATATTATCGTGCCGTCAGACGACCCTGAGCATGTTGTCACAGACGGCACAGTTGCGTGGGCTCGCAGGAATCCAGCACTCGGACATGAGACTCACAGAGTTCAAGTCCATGGTTCTCTCTTCTGGTGTATACCGATATCACCAAGCGACTCAAGAATCCCTGAATATTGCGGTGTCTTTGACCAGTCTGGTAAGACCGAGCGAAGAGTTGGGGCTATTCCTTGATTCTGCTGCACGGGTCGAGACCGCCAGCTCGCTTTGGGACCATGGAGAAATGATTCCATCAATCCGCATGCTGCAGGCTGTGGACGAGGATCGAGCTCTTGAAAAGCAGAGCATCGTTGTCAGCCGGCCTGATCTATTAGCAAAAATTGGTGATCAAATCTCGATTGCACGGCTCGAAAAACCAGAGAACATCCAGAAAAACTATCTCCAGCCGGCCTTGAAAGAACTCAAAGGCCAGACAGATGGCAAGGAGGCAGGGAAGGTGTATCATCAGTTCGCACGATTTTGCGACGAGCAGCTGCAGAACCCCGACGGACTAGAAGACTTGGCACGACTGCAGAACTTGCGGCGTGGGAAGAACGACGAGGTCGCCCAGCTCAAGGACCTGATCTCAGGCACGAAGGAGTCCCAGCTTAAGCACAGATATCAGAACCATCTTGCCAAGGCACGGCAATGGCTTGAGCTCGACGAGCTAGAGCTTCGGCGGGTCGAGCAGAGCCGCGCGGAGTTTGTGAAGCGCAGTCTGGAAAGCTACCTGTGGTCTCTCATGGCGTCTGATGAGTACAACGACGACGCACTCCGGTTCAGCGCTTTGTGGCTCGAGAGATCTGGTGAGCAGTCGACGAATGACACAGTCTACAAACACATCACCAAGGTGCCCACTCGCAAATTCGCACCACTGATGAATCAGCTCACGTCGCGCCTGCTTGACAACGATAGTCTGTTTCAAAAGCTCCTGGCGGATCTTGTGTATCGCATCTGTGTTGACCATCCTTACCATGGTATGTATCAGATTTGGTCAGGAACCAAGACTCGGACCAACGACAAAGACGACTTTGCCAAGTCTCGCCAGAGCGCTACCGACAAGATATCAAGGCGACTTGGAAAGACGGAAACATCGTCAACGATCTGGACAGCGATCGACAAGACGAGCAAGTATTACCATAATCTTGCCACGGAAAGAGACGCGAGCCGCTACAAAGCTGGCCACAAGGTTGCGATAGCAGACTCAACCGCTGGCAAGACCCTGGGGCAGGCCTTGGCAAAGTGGCGAATCCCCCCGCCGACTGCGCAGGTCGAACTGCTGGCGAGCCGAGACTACAGTCACCTACCATATATCGTGAAGCTGGAGTCCCATATGTCCATCGCCTCAGGCGTAAGTGCGCCAAAGATCATCACGGCTGTGGGCAGCAATGGGCAACGCTTCAAGCAGCTCGTGAAAGGCGGCAACGATGATCTCCGCCAGGATGCCATCATGGAACAAGTCTTTGCATCAGTCTCTGCGGTGTTGAAGAAACATCGAGCTACCCAACAACGAAACCTTGGCATTCGGACGTATAAGGTGCTCCCTCTGACATCGGTTTCTGGGTTGATCGAGTTTGTTTCCAACACAATCCCCCTGCACGAGTATCTCATGCCTGCTCACGAGCGGTATTACCCTAAGGATTTGAAAGGAAGTCACTGCCGCAAGGAGATCAACAATGTATCGAACAAGTCCAACGAGGTGCGAGTGGCTACCTACAAGAAGGTTACGGAGAGGTTCCACCCCGTCATGCGATATTTCTTCATGGAGAACTTTGTTGACCCAGACGAGTGGTTTGCCAAGCGCACGGCGTATACTCGCACCACAGCAGCAATCTCAATCTTGGGTCATGTCCTCGGCCTCGGAGATCGCCACGGCCATAACATCCTCCTCGATTCCAAGACTGGGGAGGTCGTGCACATCGACCTGGGTGTAGCATTCGAGATGGGACGCGTGTTGCCCGTGCCAGAGCTGGTGCCCTTCCGCATGACACGTGACATTGTGGACGGCATGGGCATCACCAAGACTGAGGGCGTGTTCCGACGCTGCTGCGAGTTCACGCTCGATGCCCTGCGCGAAGAATCGTACTCCATCATGACCATCCTCGACGTGCTTCGGTACGATCCCCTGTACAGCTGGTCCATCAGCCCCGTGCGAATGGCGAAGCTCCAGGACACCCGCCAGGCTGATGGCGCCGACGAGGACGAGTCAGAGATCGAGGCGCGCGGCGGCGGCGGCAAGAAGAATGGAGGCGCAGGCACAAGCCTGGTTAACGAGCCCAGCGAGGCTGACCGCGCGCTCGAGGTGGTGCGCAAGAAACTCAGCAAGACGCTCAGTGTCACGGCGACTGTCAACGAACTGATCAACCAGGCCACGGACGAGAAGAACCTGGCTGTGCTGTATTCTGGTAAGTTAATCACCATGTGGCAACGCCCGTCTCCTGCGCGATATTGAAAACAAGGCTTGCTAACCATCTCTTCAGGTTGGGCCGCATATGCCTGAGTCATAATCCCTTGTTACAAATACTGTAAACCACATACCATAGCTTAGCGTAGAAACTATTCTCATGCTGATCTTCGCAAGTTCGTCTGCAGCATGAACTCAATATGCTTGCATGTGCAGTATGGCCTCTGGTCAAAATGGTCTGACGCTCGAAGCACAATGTTGATTCACATTAACAACCTGACCTGGCATGAATCGAAATCCCCAGACTCACATGCCGTCCTCAAACCGTTGATCTGCGTGCTGTGAGATCTCTCCACGACCCATCACATAATGTGGTTAACACCTCACTCTTAGGCATTGAACATGGATAGCACGGGTATGATTTGAGCATGTGTATTCCACTGTATTTCATCTTCCTATGCTTGCCGAGGCCAAACTCTTGCCCATCCTCGCATGCCTCCCTCACTATTAAGTACTGTTATTTGTTTTGTGTTCTTCGTCCCACGCCGCCGGTGACTCCGACTGGTGTGACTAGCCGAGGAAAAATGATCTTCAAGAATTTTGAGGTAAAACATTGTACAGGAATTAATCACGATCGTCGAAGGAAAGTAGAACGCCAATCAAATCCAACGCGTGAAATTACAAAATGTTAGAATTCCTCGGGCTAGCCACCATCGCTGGTGCTAGGTCTATAGCGGTGTTCTTCAGTTGGCGACCTCCTCCTCGACCCAGCCGTTGAGACCACCTTGGATGGCAAGGCCGAAACCGGATCCAATGCCGCCAAAGCTGGACTGGTACTGGTGACCACGGCGCTCGCCATCAGGACCAGTGCCAATGGCGCTCACGGGGCTGTTGCTCCCGTTCTCGAACCCAGGTGCAAAAGCGGGAAGGCTGACAGCTCGGTTGTGAGAGCCGCGGCCAGCGCCAGGGGCGAGGAGACCGCCGATGGTCGTGGCGCCGGATACGGGAGTGTTCATTGACAGGCCGTTGGAGATGCTGGCAGATTGGCTGTGGCCGAGGCCATGACCCTGTGGGGGCACCTCAAGAGTGATCTCGTTTGGAGAGGACGAGGCGGTGCCGAAAAGGGCAGCTTGCTGAGAGGCCAGCATCTGGTGCTGCTGATGCTGCTGGTGCTGTGCCTGGTGAGCCACATGGTTGAGGTAGAGAGTCAATGGGTTGTTGCCATTCGCGAACAAGGCCGCGTTGTTGATAGCATTGGGAGACGTAGGGTGCGTCGGGGAGTTACCACTGCCGTTGACTCCTGGAGGGGGCGAGGGAATGCTGCTCGTGGGAGACTGAGCCTGCTGCTGCTGAGGCTGCTGCTGCATCTGCCTAGGCTGGTTGCCACAGCGGTCCTTGCCAAAGTTGACCTTGAACTTCCTGTACTCCTCCTTGCCGCGAATCGCCTCGATCGCCTTGATGGCGTTAGCAATGTTGGTGAAGTTGACGAAAGCACAGCTCTTCTCGCGAAGAGTGTTGACAAGCTCAATCTCGCCAAACTCGGAGAAGTCCTGGCGGAGGCGCTCTTCGGTCCAGGTCTCGTCCAGGTTGCCAATGTAGACGTTGCGGGACGCACCGCCGCTGACGGCCAGGGCAATAGCCGGGGGGAGAGCACCAGAGTGCTTGCCCCAGCCAATCTTGAGCCGGCGGTTGTGGATCATCAGACCCTGCAGATTGCTCAAAGCGTAGAAAGAAGCAGCAGCAGTGGGATCGATGAAGGTCACGAAGCAGATGTGCTTGTCAGGGATGTAGCGGATGTGGTGGAGAAGACCGCCTCGCACAACATTGCAAATCTCCTCAATGGTTGTCTCGGGATGGATGTTGCCCAAGTAAATGGTGCGGTTTCCGAGGTTGTTGATACCACCGGCGGTGGTGGCAACCGCGGCGGCAGCGACTGACTGCTGTGCAAGCGCGTTTGAGATTACATCACGGTCCTGGCCAGTCAGCATGTGCGCGTAGCCAGGGGCAATACCGAGGTACTGAGCCGCATTCTGTTGTTGAGTCTTGGAGACATAAGCGCAGCGGTCCTTGCCGTAGTACACACGGCGGGGCGCCTGCCACTTGGCTTCCTGGGGAAGCTGCTGGACAGCCTTCATGGCGTTGGCAATGGACAGAAAGTGGACGAAGGCAATGCTCTTGTCGCGCACAATCTTGATGGTGTCGATCGGCCCGAACTTGCCCAGGTCCTCCCGCAGCTCCTCGTCAGCAATGTCCTCAGGCAGGTTGCCAAGATAGACGTTACGCGAGGCGCCGGACTGCTGGACAGCAAGAGCGACAGAGGTGGGGACCTGAGAAGGCTTACCCCAGCCGATCTTGACGTCCTGGCTCTTGATGCACAGCTTCTTGAGGATGGCATCCGAGTGGAAGTGAGTGGCGGCGTTGGCGTCCAGGAACGAGATGAAGGCGCAGTTCTTATCGGGGAGAAGGCGAACGGACTCGATTTGTCCGCTTCGGACGTGGCCCAAGATCTCCTCGGCTGATGTATCCGGAGGAATGTTGCCCAGGTAGACGGTACGGCTGGTGCCGGTGACGATACCAGAGCCCATGGTGGGAGAGGTGGGCTGCATTTGAAGCTGAGCACCGACAGCGCCGTGGTAGTTGGTAGGCGACTGAGGCGCAAAGTACTGCGGCGCACCGTACGTCGAGGGCGAGACAACGGCTGGGTAAGACTGGGACGAGATGTTCTGCTGGATCGGGCTTGAGATGCCGTTCTGCTGGTGGTGGTGGTTGTTCTGCTGGGCCTGCTGGAAGGCGGCAATGCTCTGGAACTGCGGGCTGCCAAAGGCAGCAGGAGTACCGGGCTGGAAGGGGCTTCCGAGCAGCAGCTGCGAGGGAAGCAGAGGAGTGAACTGCATGTCAAAGCCAGTGCCGGGGGTGGCCATGTCGTGTACGTTGGTGGGAGCCGCGGGCTGGCTCATCTGACCAGTGTTGATGGAGGGAATGTTGTTGGCCCTGCGCGGGTGTCTGTCACCAAAGCCAGAGATGTTGGACGTGAATGCGCCATGAGAGAAGCCCGTGTCACTGTTGGACGGCTTGGAGGCGTGACCGAAACGAGCGCCGTTGCCGGCACCCGTTGGGCCGCCGGGGGCTCTCTGATCCTGCATCCCGAGAAGATGAGGAGGGACAAGGGAGTCCCTCGAAAGGTGAGATAGGACCGCCGTTTTGAAGATGGGTTTCGCGCCTGTTGGTTAGGCACGAAACGGCAAGAGTGGTGGGTTGCGAGTTTCTAGCACGCGTGTAGAATCGTATATGCTCTCAGCAGACCAATGTGCCAAGGCAGCAGATGATGAATTCTATGTCCAACTTTAGAAGGTGTGTCCTGAAGCACTCTCGAGCTAGCAAGACAGCACTGTCGAATCGAAGAAATGGATCCGGACGGCGTTCGGTTCTCAGGGGAGGCTCGGTGAATCGATCGCGTCTCGGGGACAAGTCGATGCTGCGTCTGATCGAGGACGAAGAGATACGGTAGCAAGAGTGATTAAAGAAGGCTACTGGGTTGAAAGTGCGAAGGCTGTGAGGAGCACGAGGGCACGGGCATGCACGAACGGCGAGGCCAGGCCTGAGGCTCTCGGGACGAATGAGGAGCAAAGGGGCGAAGTGAAGGACTCGGTGTCGAGGGCACGACCAGAGAAGGAAGCCGGTGGCCGAGGAAGAAGAATGAGGGTGAAGAAAGGACGGGAGCGCGCTCGGCGGGTCTCTAGCGAAGAAGCGACAGGGACCTCAGCACGGATGGCACGCAAAAGGAGAGAGAGCGAGTGGAGGAAGAGGAGAGGAGGGAGATGGCATAGGAGCAGCAGGCCCAAACGGGAGCTGGAAATCTGACTGAGGCGGTGGTGAGAGATGGTAGTAGCAGCCACGATCGCCCGTCGCGGTAGGGAGGCCCTGGAGCAGGCACTGTACGGCGGCGGCAAGGCAAGGGGCAGCGGGCACTAATTCACCGGCGCAAGCTGGGCGAGAGCCCAGTCTCCCACACGGCCTAGACTGCGCTAAGTTTAATGAGCTGAGCCCACCTGGGCAGGCGGGCAGGGGTGCTGCTCGAGAGTCGGCACCCACCCCAAATTGTCCTCCGGAGCGGGTGCGAACCCCTATTCCTGCCAAGCAGCATCGACAGCCAGCTCATTACAAGGCGATACGATGCTCCGACTGCAGGATGCCGAGGACCACAGCCGCATGAAGAACCGGTGCTGGACCCCGGATCCCCAGTCCCAGCAACGGTCGAGCTAATTACAATAGGGCACCTCCAATCACGCAGTGAATAATTAATAGTTGTCCAGTCCAGACAATAGATTGTGCGGCAGCGCAACCACAATGGCACCACATAACCTGTCGAGCCTGTCGCTTCTCCACCCAATAAAGCATGGGATAGATGGAATGGCAATGCTGACCGCTACCTCACATCCAGCGGCGTGGATGATATCCTTTGACGTGGCCCGACTGGCCCCCCTCCCCAGAAGCGATGCTGAATGCGGACCTCTTTTTTTTTTTTTCTACTTTCCCCTCGTCAATTTATCAGCCGTTGGTGACACGTACGCTTCAGGACTGGGGGACATATGCCAAGCCTGTCAACGTTACAAGGAGCCGCCGCTGTAACGAGCTTCCACGTGTACCTGCGAACACAGAGGGGGTCCTCTGCGCATGTACGGAGTACCATTCGAGCCATTCACGATCCACAAGTGACATTTGGTCCTGCAGGGCCCGTGAGGGACTGTTGCATGCGTTAAAACCCATGTGGAGAGAGACAGGGAGAATCGCCTCGATGGTTACCGTTCACCTGCCGTACGCAAGTCGTCGACAAAAGCACAAGCACCAACCAAGCAGACGGGTCAATTCGACTCCCAGTCGGCATTGATCGCCCGTTGCCCAGACATCAGTGAATAAGAGAGATATATATAGAGCAGTCCAGAGCACGCATGACCCCCCAATACACCACACGCATCTCCAGGTTGGTGGGACAGACGCGGTCGAGATCGAGCCCCCCTTGCCGGACAGCCTGCATCTGAGGATGGGACCCTGTTTCACTTATTTCGCCGCGACACACACGGCAAGACAGCCGGCGCACTGTGAGCCTCGCATGCATGTAGGTCCTGTACCACGATAGCCTACTCCAGGAATCAGAAACAACACTCTGGGTGCATAATACTCTATCTCATGCACATGTCGTTGCCTCGAGACGCTCCCAGATCTGTCTGCAACACTACATGTGGGGACTCGTCAGGAACACACGCGCAAGACCTGTTTTCCGTTGAGCGTGACACATGACAGAGGGTTCGGTCAACGTTCAAGATGAGCATTCAACGATGATTCAGATTGTGGTTTCTCCGAATCGCTACTTGTCACGTGCTCCCTCCTTCCTTGTCCAAAGACCGTAACCATTTGAGAGGATTGCCACTGCGAGCACTGTTGCAAACCTACTTGTCCGGGGTCATCTCATTTTGGTATGCGATACCCTGCTGAAAAGCATGGCACCAGGTCGGCTTGCGACTCTTCACACTGGGCAGAAGCCGACGTTCAACATGTACACTTGACGTGTCCAGCCCATTTGCCCACCGTTCGTCGTCACCCCACATCACAGGGATCAGCGTTGTTCAGTGCCTTTGACCACATTCCCCCCTCACATGTCACAATGGCAATGTCCCACATAGACGCTCTTGCATGACTTTATTCGTTCTCATCATCTGCTGCTACACTCAAGGCTTGCAGCGACCCATGAAGCGGGGATACAAGCAAGTTGTCCGGACGGTGTGCTGGTTGGCGATCCAAGCCAGGAAGCGCTCGAGTCCAAGGCCGTAGCCGCCGTGGGGGGAGGTTCCGTACCTGGAGGTCATACAAGTCAGTCTTTGTTTCCACGGGTTTTCTCTTTTTCTTCTTCTCAGGCTCCGGTTATGTAACTTACTTGCGCTGGTCAGTATACCAGTAGTAGTCCTTGGAGTCGATGCCCTGCTTCTTGTACGCCTCGAGCAGCTCGTCGTAGCCCTCCATTCTCATGCTTCCGCCGACAATTTCGCCGACGCCGGGCATCAGGCAGTCCACACTCTCGGTGACACGCAGATCCTGGGGGTCCTTCTTCATGTAGAACGCCTTGATCTCCACGGGGAAGTGGGTCAGGAAGATGGGCCGGTTGATGATGTCGGTCATCCGGCGCTCGGCGGCCTCGGCGATGTCGTCGCCGAACACGTGCGGGTTGCCGTCCTCGTTGGGGATGGGCGGGTCCTGTGCGTTGAGCCAGTCGATGGCCTCGGAGTACTTCATGCGCATGAAGGGTCGCGAAGGCTTGACGAAGTTGGGGTTGAGCTCCTTGATGTAGCCGGCAATGGTCGGGTTGGCGAGGACGTCGTCGATAACGCGGCAAATGATCTCCTCGAGGTGCACAAGCAGGTCGTTGAAGTCGATGAAGTCCAGCTCGGCCTCGACGTGGGTGTACTCGGACAAGTGGCGACGAGTCAGACTCTTCTCGGCACGGAAGGACTTCTCAATGCAGTAGACGTCACCAAGACTGGGCAGCACTGTCTCGAGGTAGAGCTGAGAGGACTGTGTGAGGTACGCCGCCTCGTCGTAGTACGGCGCGCTGAAGAGAGTGGCACCGCCCTCGACCTGGGTCTGCACAAGCGCCGGAGGGGAGACCTTGGTGATCTGCATGTCGTCGTAGGCCTTCTGGAAGGCACGTTCTGTGGCGGCACGGATCTTCATTAGGGACGAGGCGTTCTCGCCGCGGAGCACGAGGTGCCTGTTGTCCAGCATCTGGGTGTCCCACTGGTTCTGCTGAGCTGAGACCTTGTTGGTGATGGCATCCTCGTCGCTAGGCGAGGTGCCGAGGACCTGGTAGTAGTCTACGTGAAGCTCGCGGCCGTCGGGGGCGCTCTGACCCTCGAGGACCTTGCGAAGCTCACCGTACATGGTCAGCGACGTGCCCTGGGCAAAGAGCATGGCGTCGTAGTTCTTGGTTAAGTCGCCGGCCTGCAGGACGCACTGGAGGTAGCCGTAGCCGTCGGCGAGTGTGATGAAGGTGGCCTGCTTCTGCTGGCGCAGCCTGTGGATACGGCCCGAGACCTTGACGCGGGTGCCCTTCTTGTCACCCTCGCCCAGCAGCTCGGCGTCCTTGCGGCCGATCTTGATCTTGACGGCCTCGGGCAGGGAGGCGTCCTGCTTGAGGACGATCTTCTTGGCCTCCTCAAGGTTCTGCAGGCGCTGCTTCTTCTGCTCCTCCTCGGCGGCCTGCGCCTGCTCCTGCTTGGCCAGCTTCTTCTTGTGTGCGGCCAGTGCGCTGTCGGCCTTCTTGACGGCGCTCTTGGCAGGCTCCTTCCACAGCAGCCGGACGGAGGGATCCTCGCCCTCGGCGACAGGGCCTTTGACTGACGACCGAGTTTTGTAGGTGGGCGTGGCCTTGCCATGGCTCTGGATGTAGGCGTAGGCGAGGGACTGGTAGGGCTTGAACTCGGTGCCGTCCGCGGTAGTGTCGTCCTTGCCCGCATCGGTATCGATGTAGACAATCTCGTCGCTCTTGAGCCGCTCGGCCAGTTCCTGAACGGCCGCCATTGTGCGTGTTGTTGTGTCCTCGTACGTCTTCTCGGGTTCGGCTACGATCTTGCTCAATGGCTAGTATGTGAGAGCAGCTCCAGCCTGCCGTTATTTATCGCTGGTGGGGTTGTGGTGTCTTTTTGGGCGGCGGGCGCCGAGTGGTGGGGTCGAGATAGTTGTTCCTGGGCGGCGCGCACGAGGGGCAACGCTCGCTCTGCGAGACCCTGCATCGATTGCCCTGTGTCACAGAGCTGACTCATTGGTGGTTTCGAACGCTGCGATTGCGGCGGCCAGGGAGACAACCTCCGTGTCTCGAATCGGCCTTTCGTGTACATCCTCTAATCTCGGACAACGTTTTCATTCCAAGCCACCGGTCGCCAGTCACAAGGCGAGACAGACACCAACACCGCTTCGTCACCTCATGTTTCAACAACACCGACGTTCGGACTTATCCTGCCTCGGGAGTCACCTTGTGAGGACCTAATCTGGACGTCTTATCAGCGCATGGCTGCATCTGATTGGTTGGATCTCCCAGCATATGAAAATGGAAACTATCGTCATTGCAAGCCGCAAAGAAACCACGATTCACAACTTCACATGACCCTATTCTTTTACAAGACAATGCACCACTGCGCCGTTCGATGCAATGCAAAATAACCGCTGCAAACTCTGCCAAACATGTAGCACATCCACTGACCACAAGAGACTGAGCTCATCCGAGGTCCCATCCTCCATCCTGCTTCAGCAGACCCAAGTTTCACAGCTCATCCTTGACATCCGCTCCCTCCTTGTCCTCTTCCGGAACTACCCTCGCCTTGTGGTGATCCGCGATGCCCCTCTTGACCATGCTGCTGAGCAGCTCGTACACGACCTGCGCCGCCGCGAGCGCCGTCTCCTCGCCAGCGTTCTGATACGCGGGCGCGACCTCGACGATGTCGGCACCGACCAGGTTCAGGCCCTCGATGCCGCGCAGCACGCGGATCAGCTCGCGCGTGGTCCAGCCGCCGGGCTCGGGGGTGCCTGTGCCGGGGGCGAACGCCGGGTCGAGCACGTCGATGTCGAGCGAGAGGTACACGGGGTCCTCGGTGCCCAGCGTGTCCATGATGCCCGCGATGACGCCGGCCGTGCCCTTGTCGTCCATGTCGTCGGCGCTGATGCGCACCCATCCCTGGGCGTCGTCGTCGTCGTAGTCGCCGAAGTCTGTGCCCGACAGGCGCGTCCTGAGCCCGGCATGCACGCTGGGCTTGCCGCCCTTGGTCCCATTGGCCACGATCAAGCCTTCCTGTCCGGCCAGCCAGAACACGCTGCCGTGGTTGAAGCTGGCCTGCTCGCTCGCCCACGCGTTCGGGTACTTGGCCGGGTGCCACGTATCCAGGTGAGCGTCAAAGTGCAGCACGCGGACGGGCCCGCCGTGGATCTTGTTGAGCGCGCGCAGGGCGGGGAACGCAAGGCTGTGGTCGCCTCCGAGCGTGATGAGCTTCGGCTTGTCGAGGACCGACGTCGACATGACGTTGCGCGTGCCGAGCTCCTCAAAGGCGATAGTCATCTGCTTCAGTGCGACCTCATTATCCATCGGCGAGACGGGGATGTCGCCGCAGTCGATTATCTTGGCCCAGTTGAGGAACGGGTTGATATTAGCCCTCGCGTTGAAGCCACGGTACGGGAGCTGCCGTGCGGAAGCGGCGCGAATGGCTCGTGGTCCAAAGCGAGCTCCTATCGCGATGTTAGCATATGTTCCTTGGGAAATGGCCGTGTCCGTGGCCAGGATATCCCAAACAGTGCCATGAGCAATATGGAATAATGACTTACCCGGGCGATAGCTCACCGCCGTGTCAAACGGGGCTCCGATAATGGCGATGTCGAACTGCTCGTTTGGCGTAGTGAGGCACTTGACATGCTTGAGGTGGGCAAATGTCGAGATGCCGGAGAAGGACCACTAAGTAGTCAATGGCGTTCAGTCAGTCTCTCCATCTCTGCCGTCCAAGGAATGTCATGACAGTCGGATAAGTGCTGTTCGTCACTTACATCAGTTCCCCACTTGTGCTCGAGCTCGTTGATCTCCTCCTGCGTCCACTTCCTCACGGGGCGGCCGTGGTGGTCGTGCCCGCCTGCACCGCCGCCGCAGGCCTGCAAGACGGCTGCGCCATAGCTCAGCGCGAGCCAGAGCAGGTGGTTGGTTTTCATGGTTGCTGTATTCTACTAGCCACAACCAGACGAGCTGTATCCTTCAAGACGACACAAAGATCCGTCTGTTCGACAGCAGGTGTTGTCCTTGGGGAGGCGTAGGCTGGGAGAGGCCGTTCCTCGCTAGGTGGGGGTTGTTGTTGTGCGGGAGGGGAAAGAGGAATCGTTCCTTTTCCGGCACAATTGGAAGCAAAGAGTGAGGAGGAAATCGAAGTCGAAGGAGGAACTTTTAATCGCAGGACACAAGAGATATAGAAAGAAGCACGAGAGATCTTTCCCCCGCCCCCAGAACGTCATGTGCCGTCCTCAGCAGCCCGCCCGAAAGTGGAGGTTTAGCTCGCCGGGCTGGCAGTCAGTCCTAGCCAAATTGCCGACTTGGGAAAGTACAGTCGGCGGGCACCCACTTTGGCCGGCAAACGTGTGCGGGGAAGAGTACAATAGGCACCACCAGGAGGAGAGACAGAGAACAGAAACACTGAGAGTGCATGTGCACAACCCCAATCTCTGAAGTTCTACGTGATAGGTCAGAGCTCCCGTCCTTCCAGAACAACTTTTCGCGGTGCCCGTTCGTAATACCTAATTGCCGAGGTGAGCATAATCTGACCCTGAAGAGATGTGCACGCGCAAGATGCAATCCCGCTATCCACAGACCGCACGCCCCCGGTCTCGGAGCCGACATGATTGGGCCAGGCCTTGCGACCAGTCAGCCAGGCTCTCTCCAGGCTATCTCCAGGTCCCCTTCACCTGCGTGCAGGATTGGACACTGATAAGACACACAAGACATACTGATGATTGGACTACCTACTATAACATATGTCTCAAGATTGAGGAAGAGTTGTGGACATTAGGAGCAGCCTTGCCCTGACTCAGTTGTCACTACTGGCGATGTATTATTCCTCCAGGCCGGTCAAGACAGGAGCATTTCACGCCGAGGTGCAGATCAAGCGCCTGCCTTGGTGCTGGCACGCTGAAAATAAGGCCAACTTCCATCCGCCATCATTTCACAATGGACTAATGGTCGATTATCGTCCAACGTGTATGATACGTGACCCGCAAACCCTGTCTAATCTTGGGCCGCCAGCTGTGGCCGGGGTGGGCGGATCATTCTTGGTCGGGTACCTGACGTCAGCTGCCGGGACCCTCGTGGTCGGCCAGGAGAAGTACTCCTGCACGAGCCGAGACTCTCGGAGCTGTGTTGATCACTAGGAAGCGAATCCATGGGATGACCAGAAGTGTCGGTACATCAGGAAGGAAAAGGGTATATAAATCTAACTAGCAGCCTAGAGAATCTCTCTGTGCCAAACAATGTGCGAGCATCTATGACGTGACAGAGCCCAGGTACAGGGGCACGATGGACCTGCGTGTTGTGGTGGGCATTGTTCGTGGCAGAAGTACTCTGGGCTAGGAGAGTCGTGGCTTCGCCGAGAGCTGAGACAGACCCTGTCCCGGTGTCTAGAGCGCCAGTGCGGGTTACGACGAAGCGACCGCGTGTTTGAAGAGAGCACGTCTCGAAAGATCATTGCACGTCATCTGGTGTACTGTTGAGCCACAATGAGGATGAATCATGTCTTCAGCAAAAGGTATTGAAGCGCGGCAGGCTCCCGGGAAAATGTCTACGAGATCGCTGATAAGAAAATGCTGCCGAAATCGCACGGGGGTGACGCTGTTCAAGATCTTGCCCCCGTGTCACACAGCCAGGACTATGCTGGCGGTGGACAATTGCGTGCTCGGTCAAGAAGAAAGTGTTGAGAAACCTGCGTACTCCGAAGCCCTACAATATCAAGCACTTGTGACTCTTCTTCTTGGGGGCAGGCGGCTCAAGCGCAGCGACGATGGCCTGTGTCAATGGTTAGTTCCGGGTGATCATCTCGAATACATCATAGAATCGTGATCTCGACTAACCTCGTCAAAGACGTCCTTCAGCTTGTACTGCGTCAGCGCACTGCACTCCACATACTTGACAGCGCCAAGCTCCTTAGCCATCCGCTCGCCGTCTTCTTTCCGCACGGGCTGCATCTTCTGCTTTGCCAGCTTCTCCCGCACACTGGAGTCGTCTCTCAGATCTGTCTGGGTGCCGACAATAAGGCAGGGCACGCCAGGGCAGTGGTGGTGCACCTCGGGGAACCACTTCTCGCGGACGTTCTCGAATGAGGCCGGGGATGTGACGCTAAAGCAAACGAGGAAAACGTCGGTTTGCGGGTATGAGAGGGGTCGGAGACGGTCGTAATCTTCCTGTCCGGCAGTATCGAAGAGTCCGAGAGTGTATGGTTCGTCACCGATCCTGCGCGAAGAATATACCAGTCAGCTTACCGACTCTTATGCACCCAGTGTTGTCCAACCCTGTCGACCAAACTAGTCTTGGCACGACCATGCAGACATGTCCGAAGTGATTGGCCATCCGCGGCGCAAACTGGACAGCAGTGCTCGCGAGTCCCTTGGTGTAACTCACATGACGGTGACGGCATAGTTGTCGAAGACGGTCGGGACATATTCGGAGGGAAACTTGTTGGTCGTGTAGCTGATGAGCAAGCATGTCTTGCCGACAGCACCATCGCCAACAACGACGCACCTGGGAGAAGGGGGAGCATGATTAGCGCCTTGTCCACAAGGATATGATTTGTCTTGATGGTGATGGGAACGATGGCCACCCAGGCCGTGCCGACAAGAATGCCGCAGCCAGCCAGATACACAGATTGCTGGAGCTGTGCATCTCGCGGGGACGAAGCGCTGCGAAGGGCGACCACTTCAAGGAGCGACATGTGACCATGCAGTTGACCGCATCGCCTGGTGAAGGTGATGATGTGGCTGTGGCAGGTGTGCGTAGTCTGGAGACTACGGCCGAGTGCTTATGGTCCCGAGACTTACTTGATTGTTGCGACGACCATGATGATGTGGGGGATCGCCTCGACGGCAAAGGCGGCTAGGCAAGAGCGACAACAATGACCAAGGCGGTGGAGACGCGGGCGGCGAGCAGATGGCGAGCGGCAGGGAAGATGCGATGGTGAAGGTAGTCGTGAGGTGGGCGACGCTGACAAGACGAGGAGCCCCGGATGGCGAAACGGCGCGAGGATGGGGACCGTTCCGTGGATGGCGGAGGGAGAAGGGCGGTGGTGCAGCTGGTCACTTCAGGGTTGGTGGTGGTGGTGGTGGTGGTGGTGGTGATGGTGTAGGTCCGGAGTAATGAGTGGAGGAGGACAACCAGGCGGAGGGAGAGAGGCAGGCGGCGCTGGAGTGGACAGGACCAGACGGGCGGCGGTGGTGCTGGTACTGGTCGCCGGTCTGTGCTGTGCTGGCGGGCGGGTGCAAGTGGATGGGGTCGCTCGCTGGCTTGGGTGTGTTGTTGTTGGATGAGAGCGGGCTGAGTTGGTCTGGAGGGAGTGGGAGTCCCGTTCTGGACTGGGGCGCCTCCCGGGACTCGAGCGCAGGCGGGCAGGGGTGTTTGAGGCAATGGAAGGCGGGCAGAAGGAACGAACCTGTGGTGCAGGTTCAGGGACTCGAACCACGCGCAGGGGAGGGCCAATCGCTCCGATAGGGCATTCTCTCTTGTCTCGGAAAACTCTGTTGCTTCAGACGGCCAGCGCGCTGAGTTGGGCTGATGCCGTGCTGCGCGCTCTCGTGGACAAACTATCGCCTCCAGGATGCAAGTGCCTAGCTCTAGCGGGCTTGGAGACTGCAGGTGCTGGAGTCTGGCCGCGTGGTGATGGCAAAGTGGGCACGACAGGGCATGGGGCGGGTCACAATCCAGGCCCGTTTCACGAGTGACGAGTCTAGCATCGAACTCGATCGAGGACAGCCATCCATCCCCCGGCCGGCTGCGGCCTTGTGTTTGACGAGCGGCACGTCGACGTTGCCCAGAGACTTCAGAGACTTGGCCCCATGCAATGCACCTGCCACGACACTCCAGCGAAGCACCAGACAACGAGCGGTCCATGGAGGGTCTGCCGGGCAGCGACACCAGTGGCCCCTTCGGCGAGTGCTCGAGCCCTGGCCGACGGGACCGGAATCAGGACCCCGGAGACCGGCCTGCGCTCTGTCGTACGGAGTAATTGGCGGGCTCGAGCGTCAAGGGGTGATGCTGGGAAATGAAGGCTGCCAGGCGCGCAGATCGACCGGGATGCCATGTTATCCATGGGGATGTCATGTTGGAGGCCTGGGACTTGAGATGGGCAGGGCAGCCAGGTTGCGATGCAGTGTGTGTTGCGCCGGACACAACTCGACCATTTAACCGGCCGAGGCTGCCGTTCGACCAGGACTTGCACCTGGAGGTTCAAGCTCTGGATGCGGTGGCAGTACGTGCGTGCTCTGCATCATGCTTCTTCCGCGTCCTGCTCCCCAATGCGATTAATTATTCTCCATGGCAGGGCTGCCTCAGTCGCGAGGTTACATCCAAGAGGACTGGCTGCAAAACATCGGCAAGTGCCGTCACCACATGGGTTTTCGGACAAGCTAGAAGGCTGCCACTGTCTTGTACTATCATCAATAGCTCCAGGAAGTAGTCCTGAAGGGTGCATCAGACAAGTTCAGACTGCTTGTTGGGTGGCATGGGCCCGAAGTGGGGCTTCCAGACTCGGTCGCATACAAGTACGCTGGAAGGTTACACACGCGCTTGAGATCTGTGGCCCAAATCGTCACACGCTTGTTCAACGTCAGCCGCGTTATCATGCAGGTCTCCTCTCGCCTCGCACCTTATGAGAGGCAAGACCAGGCGAGCCGAGCTCTCGCTGCGGCACTTGTGTGGTCGTACGCAGGCTTGTGCGTGCCAACTCGACCGCTGCGCTGGTCACTAGCGTCAATGGAGTCTCGAGTCTCTGGGACGTTCAGAAGCCATTGTCGCACAACGGTACTCCGTACAACGGCTGATCGGCAAAGCAAACGGTCGCAAAGACTTGCACATGGTTCTAGCTTCTCCGGAATGCCTGGAAGCGTGCTCTGAGGCATGCAAAGGGGGTGCTCTGGCTCGACAGCCCACTCATTGCCTTTCAAGCCTCCTGGGCGTCTTCCTCCGTGTCACTATCGCAGGCAGGTGTATCTCGATGCCCTGATTTCCAGGGATCTCAGGGCTACCCTGCCAAGAACGCTCAGTTGAACGCTATGATGGAATGAGCCTTCAGCTCCCCAGCCTCGGGCGGGACGACATCTGCGGCTCACCGCCATGCTGGACCCTGAGAGAGCCCCTTATGAAAGACTATTTCATGGGCCGCTGCTCCCCTACCTCGCAGCACGAGCCACAATATTCGTCCGAGCGAGAGTTGTCAGTGATCACCTGTCTCGTACCAGGGCCGGGATTTTTTTGGGGATTTTTTTAGTGTCATGGTGATGGTGATTTTATCTTCCGAGAAATGCTCGGGGGGTTTTCATACAAGCCGCAAAATGAGCCAAGAGACGAGGACATTCCAGTGTCTTGTTTGTCTCACATCGGGATGTTTGTTTCGTGGATCTGCAGATCGCTGGGTGTCATTGGCGACGTGGAGACCTCCCGAGGTCAAGCACATGGTCCGCCTCGAGGCGCTAGGTTCCGTGGATTCTCTAATTGTAGGGTAGCCTCGACCGGCACCAGTTCCGCACCTTTGACCTGGCCTGGGACAAGCAGGCTCCAGCTTAACACCTTGACGTGAGACAAGCACAGCTAAGAGCTCGTCCAGGCCTCGATCGAGACCCGAAGCAGTTGAGGAGAAAGGCAACAGCACAAGAGACTTAAGTCCCGAGCCTTACCAGTAGTCATTCAGTAGAGGCCACCTCGTGCACAGCAAGGTGGTCGCTGTCAGCACTCATTCAGCAACACCATTTAAGGTACGCCACCAACGGACTTAAAGAGAAGAAGAAAAAAGAACAAATAATAGCTAGCAAAGGAGCAATGCCGCCACCCGCCACTCAGCAACATCACCACGACGGCGGCCACGATGCCGCGATAGACGCCCTCCTCGAGCGCTACCTGCACCTGCTCGACGAGTACACGTCGCTGCGGGCCGAGCTGAACAGCCTCCAGACGAGCATGTACCAGCAGCTCGCGCGGGCCAACTTCGCCGCCGAGCGCGGCGTCGGCTGGTATGGCAGGGACTATTATGACGAGAGGATGCGTGCGTCGAGGACGTTGTCCATGAGCACCACCGGGAACGGCGGCGGCGGCGACACGAACGGTCCCAAATTCTCTGTCGTGCGGCAAGATGGGGCGGCAAAGCAGCAGCCGCCGCAGGAACAATCGAAAGCCGTGGATGGCAAGTCAGACCAAGAACGATCGGCACCATCATCACAGGAGGGGGGGGCCAAGGAGGAGGACGGCCAGGATCAGCCCTTAGACCAACCGCCGCAGCCACCCGTGGATCCCATCCGGTGGTTCGGCATGATGACGCCCATGGCCCTGCGCCAGGCCCAGGCCCAGGCCGTCCGCGCCGTCGAGCACGCCGTGCCCCGGCTGGCCACGGTGGCAGCCGCGATGGCGGAGCTCGAGATCGAGGTCCGGCGGGCGCGCAAGAGGCGCGCAAAAGCTGCTGCTGCGAACAAGGGCGGTGTGTCTGCAGAGCCGTCCCCGAGCACGGTGGCGCAAAACCAAGTCACAGTTCTGTAGATGTTCTGCCAAGTGCTCTACGGAGATAGTGGGAGTCTACGATCTGGATCGGGGTTACGATAACACGGAGTCACGCTGGAATGGAATCGACACATCTACAGCATTCCCATCTGCCTGGATGTGGGCTGGACCATGGCACTCGACTCACCACATACCCATGTCAGACGATCTATGGACAAATCTGTCTATGTATCTACGCTATGTGAGGCTGTGACAACTTTGACGCTGTTGTCGTCCTCCGCTTCGTTTGAGTTTCAGCTGCGTGGAACAAGACAAGCGCACCGAATGGTAGATTAGTGACAAATTTTCACCGGCTGACGAAAAGTACATATATACACGACCACTGGGAGTACATGCATGCTCAAGCTTCGAAACAGATCAAAGGGCGACGAAGCAGTACCGGAAAAGAAACACACAGCTGTCGAAGTCACCCCTATCTGCGCTCACGCGGGAGGCGGAGGAGAACGGGAGGAGTGGCCGGCTGGCTCGGGCTTGGCCGGGAACGCGGGCGCGTCGAGGTTGGCGAGGCACTGGTTCTTCCAGTTCTCGGGTGTGAACTGTTTGATATCAGTTAGTGCCACGGAACAAAAGGAACTATGTTCCGGGGGGGGAGAGCATGGGGCGTTCCGGGAACATACTTTGTCTACGATGGCCTTGAACTCGGCCTGCGAGATGACGAAGTTAGCACTCGGGTTAGCCACGGCTATATCATGTTTCGTACTGGAACGAGGGATGACGATTCGGTAAAGAGCGGCAACATACCAGTGTGCAAAAGCTCTCATCGCCCTCAAGGTGCTTGCCCGGCGCCTTGCAGCCAGGGATTGTGACCACTGCGTCATTATAGCGCAGCCGGACGTAATATCCGTCGAGCTGCCTCCGCTCGTTGTCCGTCAGGGTTTCGCTCCTCTTGCGCCCGATCCCTGGGGGTGGTGTGCCAGGCACCACCTTTGCGCTGGCCGATGACGCACCCCAGGAGAACAGAGATGAGAAGAAGCCCGGCTTGGACACGACCGTGGTGTCCTTCGCCGGCGGCACGGCGGGCAGCACACTCGACTGGGCAGGTGTAGCCCCGGGTTGAGCATCCTGCTGCTGCTGCTGCTGCTTCTGCCGGAACAGCTCGATGGCAATGTGGCTCGTGTACGGCGGCCAGCGGTCCGTGTCGAACGCGCCCAGGCTTGCGAGCACCGCGGCGAGCGTCGTATCGTGGCACCCGCTCAGCCCAAATCGGATCGGAGTCGCCCCTTTGCCCTCGCGCATGGCCTTGGCCTGGAGGGCGTCGGCGATCTCGTACGCGCCGTCCGCCGTCGAGCGCTCGGCGCTGCCGACCATCCTGCTCACTACGTCGCCTAGCAGGCCACCAATGCCGAGCGTGCGGTATTCCTGAGACTCCTTGTAGCCTTGGAACCACTCTTCATTGGAGACTGATAGGTCGCTATAAGTTAGCAAGATGAACATTGGGAAAGTCTTTGTAGCCTATTATCTTTGGGACGGCTAAACGCCGGGTACAGATGTGTATACACTACGTGAACTCACTCTTCTCCATGATTCTGATCGCCTTGTCGTCGTAGAATGCCTTTGGTAGCTTCGTCTCCGGGCCATGCGCCCGGGTCGAGTTGACTGTGTCCATGAGACCGTTGAGACGCGGGTGAGAGTCGACGGCGACCTTTTCCGAAGTCATCCACTTGCCGTAGATCTTGGTCAGGTACGCCATGTCGTCCGAGTCGTTGTGGCGCTGGGCGGCCCGGTTGGCAAATGCCCGTGCAAGAAGCGCGAACCGGCGGCAATTCGAGTCATTGGGGAAGAGAGTCTCGTCAGCATTGTTGCGGGTGAGGATGGACGGGGGGGCCATGTCCGGATCGCGCGTGGCACGGGGGTAGAGGCCGCCGAAGGTCTCCTGCATGGACTCGAGGGCGCGGGGGATGGGTGTCGCCCGGAGGTAGAGGCTGTCTGCGTCGGTGATTTTGGCGGGCAGGAAGCCGAGCTGGTCGACGTAGAGGCGGCGTAGGCGGGAGCCGAGGTCGTAGGTGGTCTCGCGGCCGCGGTCGGTCAGCATGCCCATGTCGCAGATGCCGTCGAGCTCGCCGCGGGGGCCCGTGGCCAGCACCGGCTCGTCGTTGGGGCCGAACGTCTCCATCCGCCGCTTCCACTCGAGGGGCGTGAACTGCCCGGTTGACCGGTCGAGGGCCACGCTCTGGAGCTGGCGAGCAGCCGAGCAGTAGGGCCAGTACCTGGAAGACGTTCAGTATGGGCATCAAGATGCATCTAGTAACAGGACATACGCAGCGAGTCCAGCATTCTGGAAGCGGGCGCGTACAGGAGTACGCTCGCCGTGGCGGAGGAGGATCTGGACAAGCTGGAGCTCCAGGCCGGCCGGGTAGAGCGTCCGCAGCTCGTCCTCTGAGTACGGCTTTCTGGGGATGAGGGTCGTCATCGTATGCAGTGGCAGCAGAGTGCGTGCTTGGTACAATTGAGGTCTAGTACGCCTGAATATGGGCGAGACAGCTTCACATACCCTGGGTGTTGGACCTGGGTCAACAGAGGGAGCTCTGGATCATCGCGGACGGCGTGCTGACTGTGACGTAGCCCGGTCCGGAGGATTCTAGCGCAGTCCAGTAGGGGTCGCGCGGGCAGGCACGGGGGCCCGGTGGAGCGCCGTCCGGCGGACGCGGACCTGCAACGGTATTTCGAATGCACTTTCGCTGCTGGCCAAGCGCTAAACCTCCCAAGTCTCTGCACACGACAACGACGCCCCCAACGACTGCGACGACAACCACAACGTCAAGGTGCCCCCAGCTGCCGGGACGCCGAGAGACTCGCAGAAGCTTGATTCCAAACACACGGCCTCAGCGGCATGAGTGCGCCGCGTACCGTCTGCCTGCGCTGTCGCCATCGGCTTGCGGCGGCAGGCGCACACCAACAGCAGCCGCAACCATGGGCTCCCCGCCTCGCCGCCGGCTTTGCGACCACAGCCACCGCCAGCAGCACGCAGGCTACGCAGCAGGACTCCTCCGCCAGGCCGGCACAGCGGGCTCCGCCACGCACCGTGAGGAGGGTGCTTGCCCCCGGGCGCAATGACGGGCACCGGAATAGCTCGAGGCCCGGCCGCGGCCAACCGCAACAACCACAGGCATCTGCACGGGTCGAGGCCATCTTCCACGACATCGTCGCTGCGCACGATGCAAAGAACGGCACCTCACGATCGGCACAGTCAAAGCAGCCATCCGGCGGTGTCAACCTGACTCTGGTGCAGGATGTGGCCAAGCTACAAGACATGGTCGATAGCAACGATGTCCCACTCTCCGACGCCTTCGCCTTCCTCAAGACCGAGATATATCCTCTCGTGCGCGACTCGGAATCGTATATTCCGCAGATCTTCTACACCGTCGTGTCCAAGCTCGTCGACAAGGCCATAAACGCAAAAGCTGCCGACATGACATCAATGGCCCTGCCGAGCGCGGCCGACATATTCCGAGTCTATGCCGATCTGGGAGAGCTCAAGCCACACCGATGGTGCTCTCTCGTGAGCAAACTGGTGCAGAGCCTTGTCGACATCAACCCAGACTTGTCCATCGAGGACTATGAGCGCCACCTCGCCTCGCGGGACGTCATGCTGGCCGATCTCGTAGACTGCTGGAAGGTTCTGTCGTTGCCCAAGTTTCCCATCAACCTCGATCACGACAGCGAGATGGATGGCTTCTGGTTTCCACGCCTCGACAAGTTTTCAGTGCCAAGGTACTCAAAATCCGACAAGTTCACGGCGGCCTTCTGCAGTGTATTCCCTCAGTACCCTTCCGACAGTCTCGGACCGCAAGCGGCAGCGCTTGCTATTGCCACGTACACACTCCTTCTCGACTCGCGCCGAAGCAACCCTGCTGCTCGACGAGCTGCTGTACGATTCCTGAACAAGATCGCACGACTGATCACCGTTGTCCGCATCAGGGACGAGACACTACACAACCTGATGCGATCCACTTTCCCGGGTCTCGAGAGATATGTGCTTGAGGAGTGGCCGAAAATCAAGCAGCATCTGGACGCGAATGCAACGGAGACGGAGCCGTCTAGGGAATGGGCAGGAAAGTCTTCAGCTGGCTCTCTTGGCAAGGCTGAATTCGACCCCAAACGCTTCGGATCTCGGCTCTCCTTGGCATATGCGCGACGCTCAGGGTCGCGCAACTGGCACGAGGTAGACAAGCTGTGGCATGAGTTTATCGGACCGGAGCAGCCAATCTCTGCCGAGCGCGCAGCCGAGTTGCAGAAGTACCCAGATCTCTTCAACTCATTCATCAACATATACATGGCTCTGAACAACTCCGACAAAGCCGTTCAATGTTGGAACATGCTCCGCAAGGTCGGACTCAAGCCTACCCTGCGAACCTGGAACGTCATGCTCGATGGGTGCAAAAAGGCGCGGAACCTGCACGGGTTGACAAACATCTGGGCCAAACTCACCACATCCAGGATGCCGCTAGACATTGGCGTGTGGACAACTTACGTTTCGGGGCTGGTCGACTGTGGCAATATCGATGGCGCGATCAAGGCGCTTGAAGAGCTGATGCAGAAATACAAAGCTGCCGTGGCTGCTGGAGACACCTCGCGAGTTGTCACGCCCTCCATTGAGCCAATAAACGCGGCACTGGCCGGTATCATCCGGGCCGATCGTCTCCCGCTCGCGGAGAAGCTGGTCGAATGGTCTGCCCGGCAAGGACTCAAGCCAGACATCTTCACGTTCAACACCTTACTGCGACCTCTGATCCGACAAGACAGGCAGGAAGAAGTCACCCGGCTGTTCGCGAGCATGGACTCGCTCGGCATCAAAGCCGACGCGGCAACCTTCACCGTAGTCCTCGATGCCTGCCTCGCGGACCTCGACACCGTGGAGGAGCAGATCGAGATGGTCAACAAGATCCTGTCCCAGATGAAGAGCGCGGGCCTCGAGACCAACCTCCAGACATACGGCAAGATGATCTACCTGCTCCTGCGCAGCGGCGACCGCGCCAAGGAGGCTGTCAAGGTCGTCCTCGCGCACCTCTGGAGCGAGGGCCACGAGCTATCCCCGCACATCTACACGATGCTCGTCGAGCACTACTTCAGCCGCTCCCCGCCGGACCTCGTCGCTGTCGAGTCCCTGCTCAAGCGCCGCCGCCTGCTCGACTACGATGACATGGACCGCGTGTTCTACGACCGCCTGATCAAGGGGTACGCGCTCGTCGGCGAGATGAAGGCACTGGATATATACCACAAGCTGTGCAAGGCCGGGTATCTGACCACGCTCGGCACGCAGCTCGAGCTGCTGCGCATGCTGCTTGGCCAGGGGCGCAGGGAGGAGGCGAGGGGCCTGGTAAACACCACGAAGCGCAAGTACGAGGAGTCGCGCCAGCCTGCGGCGGCAGCTGGCCAGGGCCAGGGCGGTGGCGGCAGCGGCAGTAGCGGGGAGGAGGACAGTTACTGGAAGCACACGTTCTGGCATGTCTCGTCCGAGGAGGGCCTGCTGGACACGCCGCTGCCGGGAGGTGCGTGGCGGCGATGAGCATGCGCAGAGCCTCTGTGGAAATCCATGTGCAGTACTGCCGGCTGGGAACCTGATAGACCATCCGGCGCTGTAGATTAGTGTATACCAAACACACGATTCCTCCCTCCGCTCCCACATATTTTCTGCGCCCGTGTGGGCTGTCGTGAAGTACTGGCTGGCATCGCATTTGTGACTTATCGCTGCAGCATCCACTGTAGAAAGATGGAGGAAGCCCATTTCGTATGATGTCCATTGCAAACGCTATACGTAGATATATCAGATCCGAATGAAAACAGAACGCCATGAAAAGAACCACCCAGCAAAGACGACGCCCGCCCCCAAAAAGAAGTCGCGCGGATGCCCATCCGATCCGCCCGCGACGCCCAGAGAACAAGAGAACAAGAGCACATCAAGACATATCCATCAGATCCTCCTCCTCCTCCTCCTGCTGCTCTCCATGGTCTGCAGCCGGGACTTTCCTGCTGCTCCCCGGCGGTGTGCGCCGCAGCGCCGAAGCACGGACGCTGGGCGGAGGGATTTTCTTGTGGCTGCTGGACGCCGAGACCGCCCGGGCTGCTGTCGCCGGTGTCGTCGCGGTGGACTTGGTGACGCGTGACGACTTCTTTGCCGCTGGCGTCGTTGCGGCGGCTGGCGCTGGCGCGCCACGTCTTGATGATGTAGACGATGAGAAGGAGATGAGAGGAGCCGGCTGCTGCTCGGCGGCGGTAGCGGCGGCAGTGGCACCGCTAGATTCGCCCGGCTTCTCGGCCGGCGTCGTCGTCTTTGCTGCTGTCGTCGCCGTTGTCGCCGTCGCGGCTCCCGACGCGGCCATCTCCTCCGCCTCCCTGCCCAGTATCGCAGCGACCCTCTCCAGCCCCTCGACCTCGCCGTGCGCGAGCTGCCTGCCCTCGCCCTGCCACTCGCCGTCGCGCACCTCGCCGTGCCGGCCCAGCTCGAGCCCGTGCACGATCTCGAGGTGCCGCCGCGTCGCGTGCTCGACGTACTCTGTGCGCTGCCGCCGCCAGCTCTTGCTACGGTACTTCTCCTCGTTCAGGATGCCCGTGGGCTTGCGCTCGCCGGCGTTGTCTTGCTCGTCGTCGTCTTCGTCGTCATCATCGTCATCATCTGGGGGTGTGGGCGTGCTGAGGTCGGGCGTCACGTTGCGCAGGGACTCGGACAGCGCGCGCAGGGCCTGCAGCTGCGAGAGCGTGAAGGCCGTCGTCGTGGCGAGCGGCGCCGAGCGGTCGGCGGCCGAGAGCGTGCCCTTTTGCTGCAGGAAGGCGAACGGGCTGGGGCCGTGCTTCTCCTTTGACTCGCCCGCTGCTGGGCCTGGCGCCGCGGTGCCGGCATCCCCGTCGCCCTCGGTCTTGATCTGGGCGCCGCCGAGGACGAGGTGCTGGAGCTTCTGCAGCGTGCGGGCGTTGCGCTCGCGCTCGGCCGTGAGCAGCGCGTTGAGGCGCATGCTCTCGCGGAGCTTCCTGCGCAGCTCGTTGATGCTGTCGAGCGTCGGCACGTCGCTTTTCTGGCTGGCCGCCGCGGCGACGTCGTGGGCGACGGCGGCGTCGAGGAAGTCGAGCCCGTCGTAGTGGCTGAGGCGCATCCAGTCGCGGATGTCGACGGGTTGGACGCAGAGGAAGTTGCGCAGGACGAAGAGCTCAAACTTGTCGAGATTGCGGTCGATGCTGGCGCACAGGAGCGTCTCGAGCTGGTGCGTGCCGGCCTCGATCTCGGCCTTTGCGGCCTCGGCTGGGTTCCATGGCTGGTCGGTCGTGGCGGTATACTTTGGCGGAGGTTTCGACTTGAAGCCGAGGCTGGCGGGCGGCGCGTTGAGGAGGCCCTGTTCGACGCTGTTGAGGGCACGCTCGGCAAGGATGTTGACGCTGTTTATGATGTCGTCGAGGAGACTCTGGAGGAGGGGGGGGTAGTGTGAGCGACTCCAGCGGCCGGAGCTGTTATGTCAAGAGAGGAGAGAGAGAGAGGGGGGAAATTGTGCAGAAACGTACAACAGGCGGGTAGCCAAAGTGCTCTGTCAGGAGCTCGGTGTCTGCCATTGCGACGTCGACATGGGCGTTGGGCGGGTGTGGCTTTCTGGTTGCGAGGTTGGGAATTGCGATGCGCCTGGCGCGACACGCGACTTGAGGGCCGAAAGTCAATATTTGGAGGGGCGCATTCCGGTATGCAGGGTAACCAATGAGCGCTGGTGCGGCCTTGGTCCCTGGCCACACAGGCCGCCAGGCAATGCAGAAGAACCGTTCAAGCTTGTGCTGAGAATCTCACGACGTTCTAATTGAACACGAAGGCTCGCAAACTAAACACCATGTACATACTGCACCCCCAGGGAAGCTGTCGAAATAGACCGCTGCACCACCGCTTGGTTGACAGCCCGAGCCTGGGCAGGGGTCCAGCCCGACCACCACCACCGCCAGCAAAGGCCCGCCCCGCCGCTGACGGCATTGGCTCGGCGCAGCACCTTCTCGTTGTCGCGGCCAATCCACCAAGCTCCACGGTGTGACGACTGCCCTCGTCCCAGCCCAACTACAACTACAACAACGACCGCTCACACGGACCCGTGCTCCAGACTCGTACGGTTGCACAATAGCTTGTCGTCAAAGCATGGCCGACACGTTCAAGAACATTGCCAAGAACGGCTGGCACCCCGAGAAGTCGAGCTCCAGCTCCGGCTCCGGTTCCGGCTCTGGCTCCGGCTCCGGCTCCAGCTCTGTCACTGGCTTGGGTGTCCGTGGCCGCATGGTATGTCTCGCAGCCTATATCTGTCTTGGTATTCTTCCCCCAAGCCCACTGAGCCCCGTTCCCTGACTTTCTGTCCAGAACGGCCTCCTCGGTCGTCCTCTCGGCGGCTCTGGAGACTCCTCAAGCTCCGAGGGTCGCAGCGCATCCATGCCGATAGCCTCCCTCAAAGACCCAAACTCGTTCGGCCCGCCGCCCAAGCACATCGCCGCTGGTGGGCAGGCCACCCCGAGCTCAGCTGCTCCCAACCAGGCCCGGAAACCACCGGCGCTCCCGCCAGCATCGTCACAGCAGCAGCAGCAGCAGCCCAGCCCCGTTGAAGAACAGCCAAGACCGCCGCCGAAGCCCTTCAAGATCGACAGCTCCGGCCTCTCGACATCCCACCTCCCGCCGCCACCGTCCCGCAGAGACGGCGCGGACGGCAGGGCTCCCGGATCCGGGGCCCTAGGAGCGGGCCACGCATCGCGCACAGCTCCCACTCCACCCATATCGCCAGCCCGGTCAGGAACACAGCCGAAGCAACTGCCCCCGGCGGCACCGGCGCGAGCTGGACCCGGGGGCCCGCCGTCGCTACCGCCTCGTCTGCCCCCGCGCGGGACGAGCTCGCCATCGCCCGCGCCGCCCGTGTCTCCAGCGCGGAGTCCTGCCCCGGCACCACCGATCGCAGCATCCGCAAAGTCGGGCTACATCAACAGCGCCGCGGCGGGCCGGCTCGGCGCGGCAGGGATCTCGGTGCCAGGCTTCGGCATCGGCAGCCGCAGCGCCGCACCCGCACCCGCACCATCGACAGCACCAGCAGCAGCAACGGCGGGGGCGGGAGCAGGAGGCACGACATGGGCGCAGAAGCAGGCCGCACTCCGCACGGCGTCGCAGCTCAACAAGGACCCCTCGTCGGTATCGTTCGCGGACGCGAAAGCTGCTGCCGGCACGGCGAACAACTTTCGCGAGCGGCACGGCGCGCAGGTCGCCTCGGGCCTGAAGACGGCTAACTCGCTAAACCAGAAATACGGTGGCGGCGTTGGTGGTCCAGGGGTTGCAGCAGGTGATGGAGGAGGTGGCACGACGGCAGGGGCAGCCAGTGCTGCCGGTGGCAGTGGCCGTTCGGGTTTCGCCAATGCGGCGGCATCGTTCGGCAGCGCCGCCGTGGCCGCGAAGAAGAAACCCGCCCCGCCTCCGCCTCCGCCAAAGAAGAAGCCGGGTCTGGCTGATGGGGGTGCATCTCATGGCGGCGGCGATGGGCTGCCGCCGCCCCCACCGGTACCCATGGCCACGAGACCTACGTTTTAGTTTTTGAATACCAAGCGAGCAGCGTCACGGTACATCTACAGTTGGCCGGCGTTACGAGAGCGGGAGTTCCCGTGGATCCCAGAAGTATCACTGTTCAGAATGTGGCATTGGGTTTACTTCATTCCCTCGTCCTTGTCTTTTATTCTTGGCTCAATAGACTTTTGAATCTAACCAGAGCTTGGCCTGCAGTCGTTCAGCGAAAGTTGCGAACAGATGCTGCGGAATTTGCCGAAACGGTATAATCGCGCTTTCTTCTACGCATCAAGATCGTGGTAGATGATTCTTTGCTTTCTCCTCCGGCAATCCGCATGATACAAAGGGAACGTGACATTGATCATGGGCTTCGTGGTATATCTTCAGGACCCTCCCCCTCCTTTCCCAGAAACAGGTTCTTAAACCTTCATCTCGGTAAGGCCGTGCTTCCAGAAAGTCATATAGGGGGTGACACCATCCTCGCGGTAGTTGAGAAGGACAACCCTATTATCTGTGTCAGTACAATGGCAATAACGATAGATCCCAGGCGGTATTCTGAGTGCCACGGGATAGCCACTCTTGCCATGTTCGTGTTCACATACATTCCATCAGGGTTCATGCTCTCGCCGATGTAGAACTCGTAGTCCTTGAAGTTGCCAAGGATCTTCTTGGCAAAGCCGTTGGCCTTGGTCTGGAAGTCCTTGACCTCCTCCTCGGAGGCGCCCTTGGCAGCGAGGGCCTTCTTGGCGTTGCCCATGTACTCCTTGAGGTAGACCATGTAGCTCTTCTTGTCGAATGAGGTCGGCTGGAGGCGGAAAGAGTGGACAATGTTGTTGACCTTCTCGGCAGAGTCCTCGAGACCCTCCTCAGCCTCCTCGGCGGAGGCGTTGGCGCCAGTGTCTGTGTGTTGAGTATGAGAGGTCAGACATGTGTCGATATTTCTCAAGGTCGCAGGGCATCGCAGACAGGGCGAACTTACCGACAGCGACGGCGCCGATCTCAATCATGGCGCAGTCAGCCTCGTAGGCGACGCCATCGACCTCCTTGAGGTCGAACGAGTCGGAGATGAGCTCATCGCCGGTGTTGCCCAGCAGCTCGAGAACAGAGTCCTATATCGAACCGAACAAGGACGATTAGCAAAGCGGGGTCGTCGTGGAGAAAAGGACTCGACGGCCCGTCGTGTCGCTGTGGGCTCAGAGGCTGCATACCTTGTAGATAATCATGGTGGCGGTGGTTTTGAGATATCACGAAAAGACCGATGAAGAAGGAAGAGTGGGTAGGTTGTAAGGCAAGCTGAGGGAAGAGGAGCGGGCAGTTGATATTTTCCCAGGCGCCAGCAGTCCAAGGCGGGAGAAGAGGGGACGAATAAAAATTAGCAGGTCGGAATGAGGGGCAGGCTTGCCTCGCCCGTGAAAGTGGACTCTGTGGATGGGGCGGGGTCTCCTACAACACCACCACTTTCCCATAGGCTCAGCCGGAGCTGTCGAGGCTGCTTCCCGAAAGATCAATGCGATGGGGCTGAGGAGCCTTCTCCTTGCCCAATGGCCGCCTTCTTGCAGGCCCATGTGCAAAGCATAGTGCAGTCTTTGACACGGCAGTACCCATGGACAGCTCAACCCTGGCACCCGCAGCGGAGCGATGGCGCCGCCGGACTGCTCTTCGCCATTCGACAGCTTGACACGGCGCAAGCTCACCACCAAACCCACCCTTTGAGAATCTGCAAACCGGCGACGACGGCGATTATCGTTTTGGACGGCTCAATATCCTAATATCGTTCAAGTCATACCTAGGTCTCTATCAACGACAAAGCTTGCCACTTGGCTTAAGCTCTCTCCCTTCCAACTCGTATCACGCACGGGATTGTCCATCAGGACAGCGGATATGGCTACACAACCTCAGGTACCCACAGGCGTTCCTTCATCCCGTTCCATCCGTCTCGCTGTGTGATTCGGACCTTCTGGGTTGTGCTCATGGGCACCCTCCACATCAAATGAGCGAGCGGGAAGGGACCACTCTCCGGCATCTCGAGTGGTTCTCCGTCCACGGACTCGACGTCGATTCCTAGAATGAAAACTAGCATGATCCAGAGCATTGTGTTGGATGCCATTGTCCGTCCCTAGCGGGAAAAGGATAACCTCATGTCGGCTGTTTGGCTATGAAACGGGAACGTGTTGATCAAGTTGAATAGATGGACCACCGGGAAGAGCAGTGCTTACCGGGCAGACATCTCGTCCCGAACCAAAAGGTAAGTGTGAGTCTTGCGGAACATCTTCTTTGAGAAACCTATCGGCAGCAAAGGTCTGGCTATTGTCTCCCCAAATTTCAGCGCCCGTATGAGCCAGAGGCAGTGGCAGCGCGGCGATGTTGTTCTTCTTCAGCAGGTACTCGCGGCCTGTGTCATCGGCGAGTAATGTATCTTCAAGGACAATCCGGACTAGAATGCCAACTGTGGTCAGTCTTTGTGTATCCTTGAGACACGATACGAGCAACGGGCATCCTGCTCTGATGCTGGCCCAATCCATATCGCACGGTTCATGGGGAAGGTGTTCCTGCCCTGGGACTGAAGCGTCCTTTTCGGCGACGGCACTTGTTGGACAAGAGAAAGTCCTACACTTCTTGCCTGGGCCGAGCCAGAGTCTCCGGTTTCGAGAAAACGTAAAAGAACATCCAAATGATAGTGGGTGCCTCGTTGGAAACCGTCGCCCGCAGCATGATGATTGCCATGCAGGCCTTGTCCCTTGCTGACCAACCTTGCTTGTTGGTTAAGGCGAAGAGCGATCGTGCGAACGGCGAAAGGGCTTCAGCAGCGCGAGGTTCGTCTCGCAGTTGCACTATCCATTCTTCCAGTGCCTCCACCAGGTACTCCCTCGCCTTGGAGCTCTCCGGTGCCGTCATGGCCGTTGCTGGGCTGACTGCGAAATGCGTAATGGCCCACTCGTAGTTCC
Source organism: Microdochium bolleyi (assembly GCA_001566295.1). Classification (NCBI taxonomy): domain Eukaryota; kingdom Fungi; phylum Ascomycota; class Sordariomycetes; order Xylariales; family Microdochiaceae; genus Microdochium; species Microdochium bolleyi. Next base: position 1,879,021 of record KQ964247.1, on the reverse strand, counting down.
TGGGGACACATGTAAGTCGGAAACTAGCACTGGTATTTTCACCGAGTGTTTTGATGAGACATGGTGAAAGCGAGGATCTATTCCCAACCACGCGCGGACACACAGGATGAAGCGAGAAAAAACGTACCAATAGGCATCTCGGACTTTTGGATCAGAGCACCAGTCCCACGCGTGCCCAGAAAAGCCGGCAGACAGGGTCGACGGGATGCTTCTGAGCTAGCGGGGCACGAGCTCGAGGAGAGCCGCGGACGCCTGGCGGGAGATAGGCACCCATGAGGAGATGAGGTGCGCCAGCACGGGCACGAGCCGGAGCGACCGGACGGCAAAGATCTGCCGCGTGAGGCTTGCCGACGGCCGTGTGACGATGTACATCTGCTGCCGGCTGAACGGTATAGGCAGGGTCACTATCGAAGCATCACTTCCGGCTTTGCTGTCACTGCCTTTGAGCGCGTCGTTTGCACAGGCTCGTAGTAGTTGTTCACCATACGTGGGCGGGGGGTCATATCACGTTGTTCTTTGCCAGAGAGAAAAAGTCTAGAAGTCTTCACTTGCTGAAGTTTGTTCCAAAAGTGATGTCCCTCAAAGAGCATCCTCGGCTAGTGGCCCAAATTAGGCAGCTCGGTCGGGGAATCTGTTGACTGCCATTTCTCGAACGTTTGTACGTAGAACCGCCACGAGGCTACGAGGACAAAGCCGCCGAGAGCTGCGCCTGCTACCAGCAGAAGCAAAGAGTAAGCCATTGCCAGAGATACGGCGAAGCGATGCCGTGGTGACGAAGGGCAGGCCTTTAAGAAGAATACCGCGGCTAGGGTAAGTTGATCGAAGCTGAAGTATCACGGTCGTCCTTTCATCCTTATGGACGATTCTCAGCTTCATGTAATTCATGTAAATTTTATGTGCACAATTGGACGAGCGACGCCGACGAGAGCGCTTAGAAACGCCATAGGCAATTATGAGCATCATAACCAGTGTTCATGTGTCCATTGAAGCCCCCCCAGGCTGACGACGTGCAGCGTGGCGGCACATGATGCCACGGTCAATGTGCAACCTGCTTGCACGCTGCAGCCCACTCGCTGCCGTTATCGTATACTTCAGCCTGCATATCAAGTGAGCTGGAACTTGAGACTTTGCACGGCAGCGCGGCAGGAGATTGGGTCGATAGTCGACCGGATGAGAAAACAGAGAAGGGAGCTCTGGTCGAGGCCCCTAGCAGCCCAAGTGAAAGCCAAAGTCGCCTGGAGGAACCAAGGCGTTCACTCTCATGACGGCCAGCACAGCATCTGAGCAGTGTAGGGGTTCGCCTGGTGGGGGCCAACATCGCCATTGGCAGCCTGGTCGACCTCCTGCGAAGAAGCCTACGATGAAGGCTGACACGCATGCCTCCAACAGCAGGGCATACTGGCCTGGGCACGACCTCAATGGGCACTTGCAATACAACCAGGAAAGCAGCATGATGGCTGTGCATGGCTTTGAAGGTGCTCTCCGTACCCGCTAGAAGTCACGGACAGATATGCTTTCCTCGACGATGGCTGACGTTGTAAGTTGAGGCTTGAAGCACATTGCACATCGAAATCGAGTCCAAATAGCCACGAAGTACGGATACCTACCCACAACACCTCGGGACAGGGGGGTCCATGTTTTGAGCCCACTTAGTTGCGGCCATCAATTGCGGAATGGGGCCGATGATTCTTTTCCAAGTCGATAGATCTGCTTGTTTTCCCATGAATTCTGGTGCTGTTCTTGCCGAAGCAGAGGCCCGTCTCAGGTCGGCTTTGCTAGCTGCAGGCGAGTTGCCGAGCTACGGTTAGCTCTCGGAGTGGCAGATTGCAAGCTCCGGGGCCCGACTGGTACACGGAGTGGCAAAATGGGATGTGCGGACTTTCGCAGGCGTGGCTGGTGGCCATATGGGGGGCCAGGAAGGGAAGTGTCTGCTGCCTGATGTCAAGAGGTGGGTTGTTACTGGTGTCATGCGATTGTCAGTCTGGTGTAGCGTGATGCATTCCAGGCTTGATCCATTGGGGCGCGAGCCGGTTCAATCTACCTCGAGAAGTAAAAATCGTAAGAGACCGGACCATGAAGAAGCGAAATTGGAAAAGGGGCCCCTGACAAATCATGGCGGATGCCGAGCCCGAGAGCAGACCACAGACTGTATGGAGTGACAAGTTGATGTTTGTGCGGATGAGCTAGGGAGGTACAAGCTGGCTGTCGTTTGTCCCGCAAGAACCTGGGTGTCTCTTTGGCCAGCCCAAGTACCTTGCTAGCAGGCAGCGCTGTCTCGGTACGTACCGCGAACCCCCCCTGACGGTGCACGACGGACAACGGAGCTGTCGGGCACGGCATTATGCGAGTCGCGCCACCCGGGTCCTCTTTGGGCAGTGGCAACGCGCCATCGAGCCTGCATGCAGCGCCTGTCAGTGGCCGTGTCCGGGTGCTGAGTCTAGCATGTCATCTCTGCCTTGCGCTCGGCCAGGGTCAAACATCCAATTCTCGGCCGCCATCATCAACCGTCGCTCCTTTGCACTGCTCCTCCCACACGCTCCCTCTTGTCACTCAGCCAACTTCGACCTCTCCTTCCAGCCCGCCCTCGACAACACGCAACCTGTGCATCACCAGCTATCAGACTCTGCACTCCTCGACGCGCGCCTCGACGCCACCCCTGCCGCCCATTCAACCCGCTGCATCTCCTGAACCGGGCCCCGACCGCCACCACCCGGAACGCCCGGCTCTTTCGCCTCTTTCGCCTTGATCTCGTCCTGCACATCAGCTTCGCATCCTGACGCCGCAGCATCAATCACAATCCAGAGTGCTATCGTACACATCGGCGCCAGGCATGGCGACAATGACGTTGAACTCGACGTCGACCTACGACCTGCCGCCCCTCCCGACCTACACGGCTGTCGTCCGCAATGATGTCCTCTCCTTCATGCCCGACTTGTACCTTCTGACGCTCGCGCCAACCCTCTCGTACTGGATCATGTCCATCTTCTTCCACATCGTCGACACCTACGACTTCTGGCCTCAGTACCGCCTTCACACGCCTGCAGAGATTACACAGAGGAACCGCGTCACACGCTACGAAGTCCTTCGCGATGTCCTCTTCCAGCAGGTCCTCCAGGCTGTCGTGTCCATTGTCCTGGGCTTGACCGACCCGCCGCAGATGACCGGCACCGAGGAGTTCGACGTCGCCGTCTGGGCCACCCGTGTTCGCCTTGCCCAGCGAGCCCTGCCCTCCATGCTCAGCTTCCTCGGGCTTAATGCCGCTGCTCTGTCAAAGAACATGGCCGGGTCCCACCCGCTTCTCGCAGGTGTCCTCGCCGGAGGCCACTACCCTTTTCTGACGACATCCCTCGCTGCCGACAACGGCTCCGCCTCCGTCCCTGCCTTCGCTGCTTGGGAGCTCTTCGTCGCCAAGGTCATTTACAATGTTGTGATACCTGGTCTGCAATTCTTGGTAGCCACTGTTTTCCTCGATACATGGCAATACTTCTTGCACAGAGCTATGCACATGAACAAGTGGTTGTACAGTAAGTGTTCCCAGCCTTGGTTGCCAAAGCTACCCGAATTGACAAGTGCTGACCCCCTCGGTAGCGACCCTTCACTCGAGACACCACCGTCTATACGTCCCCTACGCGTACGGCGCTTTGTACAACCACCCAGTCGAAGGTTTCCTGCTCGACACTGTCGGTGCCGGCATTGCCTACAAACTCTCCCTTATGACGACGCGTCAGGGCATGCTCTTCTTCGCATTCTCGTCAATGAAGACCGTCGACGACCACTGCGGCTACTCTCTACCCTTCGACCCGTTTCAGCACATTTCCGGCAACAATGCCGCCTACCACGATATCCACCACCAGAGCTGGGGAATCAAGACCAACTTTGCGCAGCCGTACTTCACTTTCTGGGATCGCATCTTGGGCACGATGTGGAAGGGTGACACCGCTCTCAAATATGAGCGGTCTCGCGTGAATGCCGAGAAAGCTCTCAAGGCGGAGGCAGAGGGCTCGGCACCGGCCGCCTCCACCTGATCGGGTATGCCTTGTATTTTTGTAACTTTGATGGTGTTCCATCACGCGATTAATGTAATTCGACTTCCAGAACGACAATGGGAGCCATGGATTTTGCATTTCCCTACACACGCCACGCTCCAGAGCTCGCGACTGGATAACTACAGACTTGCTTAATCTTATAATAGTCACTGTTCAGTGCTTCGTATTGCATTTCCACAATACAAGACGAATGGTTAATGATATATGAACCTAAGAACATCAGTCCGGCTGCTCGTCCCCGTGTACCCTACACTCGTTTTATTAGTACATTATGGTAGCTCCAACTGGATGTTGCACAGGTCGAAGCCACATCAGTTCACCACGTGGCCGGCGCTGAACGCCGCCCTCCATTTCCCTTGTCATCCTTCACCTTGGGATACATATCCCGCGTGACGACGACGACCTAGCCTCAATGACAGCAGGCCCTGAACAGTCCGCAACATCCGGCCACCCGCGCCTCCCTGCCTCCTTCTCAGTGACCGTCCGGGCCCATCCCGCGCGGCTGAGATGTTCGGCGATGATGGAGATGAGCCATGACGGGAGGAGGAGGACGAGGACGAGGAGGAGAAGAAGAAGAACGAATCGAGCTTCGCGATCTCCCCGTCATCGCAACCCTCCTCGCAGCCGCGATCCAATGCACCGTCGTCGAACGCGATGCCGTGCCACAGCAGGACGCCCAGAGCTTGCGCCGTCCTTGCAAGGTCCAGGATCTGCCCGCGATCCTGCCGCCGCTGCTGTGTGTCGTGGCCGGCTCCCGGTATCGGGGGCCGAAGCACGGCAGCGGCGGCGGTGGCGAGCTCGGCCCAGAAGAGGGCGCGGAGCTGCGGCTCGTCGTCGTAGTACTTGAAGCCCGGTCTCCTGGCAGGCTGGTCTCCTCGGGCTCGGCTCTGTTGTTGTTCCTTGTCCACAGACGGTGGCGATACTAGTGATGATGACGAAGGTTCTTGGACTTCACCCAGGACCTCCTCCAGCCCGTACATCCCCACACCGAAGGGGAGGTACTCGGCCTCGGCCCAGTCGATGAGGCCCGTCAGCGCCCCCGCGCCCGCGCTGGAATCTTCTTCAGGGCAGACCATGATGTTCGCGGGCAGGAGGTCGCCGTGCGTGAGCACCCAGGGCAGTTTGTTTTCGATATCTTCGAGATTGTACAGCGCGGATGCGATGAACGGATGGAAGCGCGGCGGGAGCGAGCTGCGCATCGTCTCCAGGCGGGTGCGGAGGGAGCTCCCCACGAGGCCGCGCCCGGGTGGTTGCTGCGACGGCTTCTCGGCGTGTGGTCGTCGCAGACCCGTGGCGTAGAACCGTGCTAGGTCCCGCACGAGTCTCTCCCGATGCGCAGCTGGTCTCCGTACATTCGGAGCCTCGAGCCGCGGTGTTCTCTGCACCGCCCGTGCCGTGAGGTCCAGCAGTGAGATACCAGGGATCATGGAGAGCGAGTATGCCACCAGTTCGAGACCGTCTCTGAGTCTCAGCTTCCCTATCATCTTGGTCTCCGGTGCCAGGGACCCGTACACGCGGCGTGCGGCCGCTGCCGTGTCTACGTCGATGGCGTGCGCCGTGGGTCGGAACTGGATGAGCACGCTCCCGCTCTCGTCGTCGTGGCTGCTGCTATCAGGAGTATCCTCGTTGTCTCTGGTGGCGTGTTTGATAGAGAGTGTGTACGAGCAGTATCCCTGGAACGGGACGGGACGGACTACACGTTGCTTCTCATCCCCTCCAGCGGACCCGGTGGAGGACTGAGACATCCATGCCCGCGCGAACTCATCGCATTGTTCCCGCGCAGAGGAAGGGAGGTTGTGCCGCTCGAAGAAGCTGTCGAGGGATATTGCCGAGTCGGGGCGCGACCGTTTGACCTCCATTCTTCTGCAAGGCCGTGAACGCGGCACATGCGATCAGATTATGGGTCAAGAAGGCGAAGTCATCGTCTTGCTGTTGTCCTGAGTGCGGAGTGGTGGTATGCATTCGCTCGGATGATACCTCGCCCTTCATCCGGTCGGATCAGGGTGAGGGGTAAGCTGAACATGGTGCCGGTGCTGGTCAGCTGAGCACCTCTTGCGACTTGCGAATCCGGGGATTACATTCTCCCTCATTTTATGGGAAGGGGAGGAAGAATTAACTATTTGCCCTTATTCGTGGATGAGTGCTTCTCTGACCATGTTGAAGGTTTTGTGTTGAGAATGGATAACGTGTCGGCCCCCCGGCTTTAGGGAACGCGTGTCTATTTACCATGGCGCCGTCAATCATTTATACACCAGCCTCTATGGTGAAATTGCTTGGAAAATATTTGTTATGGCTTTATGGTCATAGGAGGCATATGTGAAAGCGGTGGACCGAAGGGTCTCTCGACGGAGAATCCGCCGGTAACAAAATTCAATACCAATGTTCATTAGCTTTAGTACACTTGGTCTGCTGATACGAAGAGCAAAGTTCTACGTAATTCAACTTTTCTGTGTTGGTGCTCCACCACATGTCATTGTTCCAGGCGTCTCGAGAATGGGCTGAGTTGTGGCTGGTCCTCTTGGTGCCTCCCAAGAGTGTGCAGTATGATTCGCCACCAACTAGTTATCTGTCATGTTCGTTGCTACGCGATCCGTTTCATGTGCACGAAATTAGCCACACTTCTCATATCTACAGTCTATCACGCTGAAACTGAGAAGACATAGTCTCTGGATATGAGATCCCCGAAACCTCCGGACCGATAGTATCCTTGGACCGTGCCTTTGCTGAACAAACGTTGACAATAATTGTTATTGAGATGCTCATTCACATCTTCCCGGCACGGAGAGGTGGCAAGACTACTTTGGCGATTGCGAACATGTTCCAGCACAGCACCTGCACGTTGCTAACATATGTGAAACCGGGATATATTGGCGTTTAAACTGATTCAATGGCCCGAAGCCCACCGCCATCAACACTGGCATGTCAAGGAAAAACACATTTCTTATTCGCATGGAAATCAGCGAGTTGGAGCTCTAATTTAGCTCTAGCTGTTCCTGGATGAAAGTTCCCGGTTTCCCGTAGTGCCTCTGAACTTCTCACATTATCACAAGTTTGGTTCTGACGTTTCACTCAGAACGAGCAATCTCTCGCGAGACACGACAACAATGTCGCGGTGGCGAGACGGCTCGCCTACCTCGCTATTAAAGCCTCAAGGAGCTAGCCACACTGACAAGGGGGGAAGCTTTGTATATCTTTCCGTTCCGGATCCAACTTTAAATACTCCGGATACAACCCCGGGATATGGGTGGGAAATGCAACGTTAACGCCTGGGTTGTCTCTTGTTTCGGTTGGCGTTTTCCTCTCATTGCTTGCGAAAAGCATCACGAAATGCTGCTAATCGAAGCCGCTTTGAGGGAAAGGGGGGGGGGGGGTTCTTGCTGGAGAGGAACGTGCTATTCCCGCTGCTGCGGAAGCACCATGTCAAAATGCTTACACGCCCGATGCGACGGCTCTCCCCGTGATGAGCTGGCAATAGAACCGACCGTATGCGATACTCCCTGTGATGAACTGACAAGACGACCGTGTGCAATCTTCTTAAGCTGGGCCCGAGCTCACGACCACGGCAATGGAGGGCCCTTTCCTTTCCTGGCTACGTTTCCGGAAATAATTCTTCAATCTCTCCCGAACCCTTGTTTCCGAAGTTGTACGCGGTGCGTAGGTAGTTGACATTAGGACCCAGCTCGACGCAAGCCCCTTGTTCTGCAGCCGCCCGGTGAACGGGACTCGCCGTTGCACCGATCCCCGTCCCCGAGGCTGGGATATGTGACGCATCTTATATCCATCCACTGTAACGCCAAGGCCGGGCGGAAGTTCCCGCGCGGCATCGCGAACGAGCAAGACAGGAGCACACGCACGCAATGGGACATTACGCAAATCTGCAAACCCTCGGGGTATATCTTCTTCGGTACAAAAATAAAACCCTGCGATGGTACTCACTCGTGTGATCAAACCTGGAGAGTGATATGCAGAAAAGAACTTTTGCGCCCTTACAAGACTGTGACACAAATCTGACGGTCGACAACCCAGTTCAAAATTGGACGAGACAGGGAATCATGCCGCTGGCTAAAGCAGGCTGCCGGAATATTTGCATCGCTGAGGCCCAAAGATGGCAAGCTGGTCGCGTGCATATTATCTCCTGCATGTGGGCAGGCCTACGCGCGCGGGAGGCGGATAGTCGCGTGTCGTAGCCGACATGCTGTGCTGTGCTAGATGCACGAGGTCTCGCCTGCCCGCATACCACGAGCGACGTCTTTTGGTGCCTTCTCCTGACAACATTGACGCCGATGATGCCGTGGCGAAGGCGCCACCCGCAGCCTCTGCCCGCCTCGCGCATCAGGCGGTGGAAGTCTGATCCAATGCCAAATCAACTCAGTCCCGCAGTGTCGATTGTCACACCGGACGGGTGTGATTATCTCCGGCGCCTGGGCGTCGCACACCGGTCTGTGCCCGTATCAGGGTGGGCTGCTGGCGTTTCGTCATGGTCAGGTCGTTATATTGTCTGCGATATTGGCTGTGATAGTTGCTTTGACGAGGTCTCCTCGGGGCTTGTTCTGGAACTACAACCCTGGATGCCATGAAGGATTCTGCACGTCTTGCGATGGCTTGCCCATGAGCCTACCTTCTGAACAGCGAGATATCATAGCCAGGTCAGAGGAAAACACGACTTGGTGACGTACCATGCATAGTTCCACCTTTAGAAACTGCAAGTCTCAACAAGAGAACAGCACGCTCTTCCCGGAACCAGGTCGGCCCCCGCCCGGTGTCACCCATGGCCAGGGCTGCTCCGGGGTCGGGGACGAGGCCAGCCGCAGCCGAGGTCGTCGAGAGGACAAGTCGAGGACAAGGAATTAATCGCTGAAGAGGGTCCAGGTTGGTGGTGACAAGTGGTGCCTGTTCTTGTCAAGCTGCAGCCACAAAGTCAATTCGAGCGAGCTGCATCAGAAAAAGCAATGGAGGAGTGAGCACACACGACCGGGCTGGGCCAATGCGGCGTGGACACCTCTGCGTTGGCGCGGTCCTGCGTTCCGACTCCCTGGTCCCTGGCCACCTCATGGAGCTTGCCGGTTGTCCGCAGCTTACGGCGGCAACACAGAGGCCCCGGGCACGGCCGTCTGTATGTCTCGCATGCCATGCACAAGCCTGCGGGTGTCGTAACCGATTCGACGGGTGTCTCCGGGGATGCACCTACAGGTGTCCCGGTTGGTGCCAGTTGGTCCGTTGGGTTTCCTTATTTAGTTGTGTCGAGTTGTTGGCCGTGGAGGGATTGTGCTTTCTAATTCTCGTCGATCGTGTTTCTCCACACGTGCTGGCGGACTTTCTTGCCCGACTCCAACACAAGGACACAGTACTCCGTCATGCCTTGTCCGAGGAATTTCTCTGTCTCTCGCGAATGCAGTCGTAAGATGGAGAAGGCGATGGTCGTCAGGATATGCGTGTATCCGGAGTGTGGTGGGAAGTCGTGCCTAATTTTCACAAGGAGCCCTGAAGCTGGATCCATCCCCGTCTTGGGATCAGATTGGTGGGGGCCGCCGCCCACGACACGAGGGAACCCTGCTCGGCGGGATCTTGTCTGCAAGTCAGATCCGCTCGATCAGGATCAGGCATAGGCATGGGCATTGGGAAGGGAGGGGGGGAGAGGGGGGGGGGGTGGCCGAGGTAAAAGTTTCCACGTTGTCTCTCGCTCAAACCAGCGACACTCTCGACTGGCGAGTCTGGGGAACTCCGTATCGGCAGCGGCGATGCAGGGGTCCAGGGTCTGCCACCGTTTGCACAAGTGACAGGTCATGTCTCGGCCTCTGTTGCCTCCTTTGTTTATGCGCGGCAGAACCCGTCAAAGCCTCGTTGCAGGTCCCTGTGACGTTGGTGCGGCGTGCTGCAAAGTTTGGTGTCACAGGCTCGAAAGAATACCAAAGAGATTTCGAACAACAAGGCCGTGAGCTCATCATCTATGTGGGCAATGCGGTGTGACAAAGATAGCTAGGAGCATATCTCACTTGTGCGTTATAATATTGTTTTGGAGTGTATTACGTTATAATGATAAGTTCACAGAATCCTGCGGCCCAGTGAGGTCGCCGAAGCCATCGTGAGTGAGGAAGAGTAGTGAAGCCTTGAATGATCGTTCTTCCTCCGAGCAACTGACTGAGTCCAGAAGTCACAATTTCTGGAATGGCTTCCTTGTCGATGACGATCCGTTAGCAATGATGACACTCCCCTCTTGTGGCTCGCGAGACTTCTTGCTGTTGTCATGGTGACTACCAGAGCGGGCGATCTCCTTTTTCTCCCCGCGAGGTGGCTTGCGCGAACGCGTGGAGTTATGGCTACCCGTAGGAGTGACTTCGGCCTTGAGTACCCTACTCTCGAATCTGAGACCGTGAAACTTCCTGACAGTCCTGAACGCAGCATGCTCGCTGCAGAAAGTCGCTACTGCAAAGCCAATGTTCGAGTCGTAGCTGTCTGATACTGGCAGATCAAGTCGGACGATGCTATCGGCATCGTGGCCAAGTTTGCGTCGTAGAAGGCTCAAAAACTCGCCGTAAGTGACATGTGGCGCTATGTGCCGTATGACCACTCTGATCCCTGCCGCCTCCTCGTATCCAGAACTGCTGGTGGTTCTCGAGTTCGCTGACTGCGCGCGGTCACCAAAGCCGAGCAATCGACCGTCTTGGTGAGGCACAGATTGCAATGGTCGTACTGGATGGCATGATATCTGTGAAGCATAATCGATTGGTCTCAATGACAGAGTAGACTGATTTCTGTGAGTCTTGAACCCTCTGTCGTCAAGCATGTGGTGGAATGCTGGATCGTTGTTGTAGGCGCACATGGTCTCATGCATGTTTGGATCGATCTGGAAATTGTTGGCAGTGGGATGAACATTGTACAACCACTAATGCAAGGTCAGCAGCTGGCAACGACTAGGAGCTGAGAAAGTAGTGGCGATCACTTACTTGATCGTGGACTGGTCTGACCGGAAATGCGACTGCTGGAGTGACATCTCTGTAATGAGGCGTGGGTGGCGAGGACCGCCTTGTGTGTTTTGACACAGATAAAGCATGCTTGTGGACATCCGCAACGTCCACAGGCTCCTTGATCATGACCGGATCCGTGGCGTTCTTTCCGTCGGCGAACAGTGGCCGCCCGTTGAAAATGCCGCCGTTCAGAAGTTCTGATGTGGCGTGTATTAGCAAATAAGCTGTCACCTGTGTGAAAATGGAGTGTTACCAAATGCCGCGTCGAAGTTGTCCCGGCCCCTGACGCTGACCCATCCAGTTGTACTCTCATTGAACACCTCGACCCTCTCGACAGGACAAACAACTCTCACGTGGTCCTTCAGCTGCTGCCACGAAGTCTGCCAAGGAAGCTATGCGGAGCAGTTTGTGAGCTGAGTGCATGAACTGCAACCGACAGGATACGCTGCTGGGGATTGCGAGGCCACGGCTTACGTTTGAGAGCAGGATGTAGTACAGATTAGTTTGGCTTCCGGGTGGGATCCGTTTTTGATAAGTTCCATTGATCGGGACCTGATATGGAAGGGACATGTTGGTGAAACCAAACCACGAAGTAAGCTCCGGTGAGACAATTCCCCGAGACACGTTTTGTGTGTGAAGGTGCTCTTTATGCCAATGGGGTAAATGTCGTACGTGGTGTTTTGTGTTGTCTGAGTCGACATTCGTGGCCAACAAGCCGCAAAATGTGCGTACCACAAAGCATGGACAGGAAGCTTGTTATATGAGACTAACAAGACCCCTGCACCACGATTTGCAGCGTCGTTATCCTTCCTGGTGGGCTGTATTCGATCCTCATTCAGGGCAAGCGCATGCTGCGTCCGATGACACGTCACAATCATGTAGATATTCGGGAATATTTTGCTGTTGAACTCAACAGTGAGCAGGGGTATGCGATCGTTCTGAATCGACGCCTCCAAGTGCCCCAAGCATGCATCTCATGGGTGACACCACCCTCATGAGGGAAGGCAGGCGTAGCCCCGAAGAAGTGAGACACTGCTCTGGACATGGTCTTCAGCTCGTGGCTCCAGATTTCACAACCGAGATCCCGGTAAGTGAACAAAAGAGATCGGCCACTCACAAGGCTTCCATTGTGAAGACACCATAGATTGTATTGGGGTTCGATGACATATCCCAGACACTTCCCGTGTTTGAACAGAATATGCGCAGTCATCCACGGGCCTGAACCCGATCTGTCGAGCGGAGCTCAATATTGTCGTTGCACTGCAGATATGCTCGTAGCCGTACATGAACACCAGACCATTAGCCCCAACTGCAGGCGAACGCTAGCATTCAGTACAACGGCCTCGATCGGCTGGAGACTGCCGCGCTGTAAGTTCCCGGACTAGGGTCTGCTGTTGCCAGGTACAGATCGAGAATGACTGTTAAGTGAAGTCACAACTGTCGAGATTGGAGTCTCCACATACCAGCATGTGGGAATGCCTGCATTGAGAGACAGGGTTTGAGTCCGCATTGACTTCCAGCGTGGCGTGGCGGACCACCGGGTGTGCTGCAGCTGACTGAATGCAGGAGGTGTCCGCAACCATTTGCATATCGGCACTCCGCTCCATGCATGCCTGAGTCCTCTTAGAGTGCATCATTGCATACATACCGTGCTACCCTCGACCCCCATCAAACTTGCCGCCCTGGGGACTATCGAGCTCAGGCATACAGGCGAGCTCATCCACATCGAGCACGAGTGTAGCCAATTGGCTGGCATGAGGAGGTATCTGCTGGATATGATAATTTGAGATTGCCATGTCCAAAAGTGATTTGGAAATGATTTGGACAGGTCGATGGGCTGACATTGCTGCAAACCACTTACTGAAGCCGAACAGTGAATATGCGTGATATGCGTGCGGTCATGGAGTGTTCTGCTTTTTAAAATGGAAGGTATCGTCCATCTCGCTGTGATCATCGTCAAAGTCATCGGGCAATGTCGCATCTCCGTTTCGTGCATCTCCAGGACCAAGAGACAAGAAAGAATCGTTGTCGTCCATAGAGGCCGGATCCTGCACAAACCAGTTGTTTAGGTCAGACTCTTCGGTGCTGTCTGCTGTCAAGCACAAGCCAAAACTTGTGTCATCGCCGAAAAGCATAGCTGCCATTTCGTCACCTCTATCTAACCAGGTGGCCTGCATCTTTCCGGATATTTTGCGGGTTTTCATGCGAGATGCAATGTCAATAGCACGAGGCCCTTGACTGAGAGGGTCCCATACGAACGCCACACCGGGAGCACTGGTATCACAGCGCATCAACAACAATTCTGGCTGTTTCGGGTGCCATTGGACTTGTGCTACGTCCGAGTGATAGACGATGACAGCTCGAAGCTCGGCACTGGGAAGATCCCAGATCCATATCGTGCTGGGTGCAGAACTCAGACGGGTGGCCAGGAGATTCGAGGAGCAGTCAAAAGCTATCAGATTCGGTCCGGACTTGGCATCTGGCGGGCTTGTGGTAGAGCCACTCGGTGGTGCCACTGTCTGAACAGCCTTGGAGAATGTTGACCCATCATGGTCTTGTGAACTGGACTGTTCTTGCCAAACCTGTGTTTTCAATGTGAGTGACGAGTGCATCGGTCACGCCTTGAGTGGCTTCTCACCTGTAGTGTTTCTGATGGGCATATGTCCTCCGCGTGTGCCAGTCTGACCATTTCTTTCATGGTCGATGTAGTCAAGATTGTGACTGAGCGGGAGCTGTCTGCGATCGCAACAAGATCGCCATTGATGCTGATTTTGAGGAGTCCGATGCCGGCGCCGAGCTGGAGATCAATGTCGCCTGGCTTGGCTTTCGGCCCATGCCACTCTTTGAACAAATGTCCATCTGAGGTATAGTAGAGGAGCTTATGGCCGTGGGCAGCAGATTCCCAGACCAACAACCAATTACCATCCGGGGTCCAGAGAAGGCCTTGAGCATCGACAGTCTCCACTGTCCACGATCTCTTGAGCTCTCGATTGCCTTGTGGATGGATACTGATCAGGTCCTTGCCTGCGGTCCTAGTGAGCAATGCCAAGTGTTTGGTGCTTGGCCGGAGTGAGAATCCTCGGGCTGCCGTGGCTGTAGTGTAGAACTTTGGATTCCCTATCTCCACCGTTGACGATGATAGCAAGTTGAAGATCAACAGCTTGATGCCATGAGTAGAGAATACGAATATCTCATGGTCAGTAGCTCCAAACGTGACCAAGGTCGGCTTTGCCACGCTTGATGTCGCTAGTCGGATAGCGGCATGGTAATTGTCATTGGGGAGCACCGAGAAGACATGGACTTGATCGAAGACAGCCACGAGGATCCTGGAGGACGAGGGCGACCACGCGAATGCGATGATACCGCCAGACAGGCCGGCTGGCAGTCTGATGGTGTGCGCAAGTTGAAGAGACTGCGCCTGTCGGACGGCGATTGACGAGGGCAGCAGAGTCGCGACAAGTTCGCCATCTGGACTCGGCAGGCAATGAGGAGAGCCTGTGTTGTTGGTCAGGCATGTGGTCTTGGTTGGTGACGATGACACTCGGACTTTGGTTGTGTACCTCTGAATACTCTGGAGAAGAGCATTATGCCTTATTGGGCTTCGGCCTCGGCACGGACGCTCGCCACGTTGGTGATGCACAAGAGTCTGGAAGGAGTATTCGCTAGCCATTCAGCGTTTGTATTCCTTGTTGCTGTGCGGGGTCGTGTGGCAAAGCTTCATCATGGGCCTTCCCACGATGTGTCAAGAGTCTTATGTCGGCTGCGTTGCGAGGCTGAGACGCGCCTGTGTGCTGCGCAGACGCGTCGTCGAGGATGGATTGGCGGGGCTCAAGGCTGCCGTGGAAGCTGCGAGGCTGGACCGCTGGAACCTTGGGACCTGCCGCACCTGGAGCTACTGCGATAGCGTACCTACCTCAAGGTACGCAACTTAGTATCGAATAACGGGGTCCACACAGAGGCCGTTTCCAAAACCCCATTCTCCGAGGCCGTCGCCTGCGGCTCAGTAAGCAACACCAAACCCACGCACACCCGACGGCCGGAGCTACCCCTCTGCGTTCGCTAAATTGGCGGTGGTCGCCGGCCGGCGCTCTGCGATGGACTCATCTCTACGTCAAAGTGGACTGTGGCAATTGGGACCTCAAAAGCTGCACGGCAAGGGCCTCCCTGCCAGACGCAGACTTCCACCTTGCCAAACCCTCTGCTGCAATCCCACGGGTTGCTTTTCGACAATACAGTCTGCTAGCCCGGCTGCGCTTCACTTCTGCTTTTTGTACTCAGCGTGGCTCGGTCCCTGTGCATCTGTGTGCACCTTGAGCTCCCCCGACCACCAACAAGTCGTGTACCGGCCAAAGTCGACTGGCCGCAATGGCTTGCCGTACCCTATCGAGGCCGGTGGTGTTCCAGAGCCTGTCTCGCCGGACGTCGGCCCTACGATGCTTCACAGGCACCTCTTACGCCGCCCCTGTCGTCGAGCCGAATCATCCCGGCCCCGTGCCCGCACCGGATACGCCGGCGTCTCGCCGTGAACGCCTCCGCGAAGCCCGGCCCTTTTCAGACTTTCTCACCGACAACTTCAACCGGCAGCATGACTATCTCCGCATCTCGCTCACCGAGCGCTGCAACCTCCGATGCGTCTATTGCATGCCTGAGGAGGGTGTGCCTCTCTCACCCCCACGGGAACTGCTCACGACTCCCGAGATTGTCATGCTTTCCTCCGTATTTGTCTCTCAGGGTGTCAACAAAATCCGCCTGACAGGTGGTGAGCCGACCATTAGGCCCGACATCTTGCCTCTCATGAGGCAGCTCGGGGATCTGCGGCCTCGCGGTCTGCGCGAGCTGTGCCTGACCACCAACGGCATCGCCCTGCATCGCAAGCTCGAGCCCATGGTTGAGGCTGGTCTGACGGGTGTCAACCTCAGCCTCGATACCCTGGATCCGTGGCAATTCCAGATTATGACGCGGCGCAAGGGTTTCGATGCTGTGATGAAGAGCATCGACAGGGTCCATGAGCTGAACAAGCACGGTGCCGGCATAAGGCTCAAGATCAACTGCGTCGTGATGCGCGGGGTCAACGACCAAGAGATCCTGCCTTTTGTCGAGATGACGCGCGAGAGCGACGTCGAGGTCCGATTCATCGAGTACATGCCGTTTGACGGCAACAAGTGGAGCAAGGGCAAGATGTTTAGCTACAATGAGATGCTCGAGCTCATCCGCACGAAGTACCCGACCTTGCAAAAGGTTGTCGGCCATAAGAACGATACAAGCAAGACATGGAAGATACCCGGGTTCGAAGGCCGGATTGGGTTCATTACAAGCATGACGCACAATTTCTGCGGCACCTGCAACCGATTAAGGATCACAAATGACGGCAATCTCAAAGTGTGCCTGTTTGGCAACGCTGAGGTGTCCCTGAGGGATATCTTGAGAGAGTCCAACGGAGGCGAGCCCATCGACGAGATCATCTACGACGCCATGAAGGCCAGCGAGAGGGACAGACAGCAGGGCCTCGCAGTGCAGCCCGTGTTGGACAAGTTGGCGTCTAGCGAGAAGAGGCTGCTGGAGACGATTGGTCTTGCCGTCAAGCGGAAGAAAGAGAAGCATGCGGGCATAGGCGAGCTCGAGCACATGAAGAACCGGCCCATGATCCTGATAGGTGGGTGAACCTCCCCACTTCATGCCTCACAAGTACCGCCTAGAGGAAGACTTCATCATCGGCAAAGGGTCTTTGCTACGTTCAGGTGCTTGTGGCCGTGCTCTATACTGGGAAATCCATGCTGCGAGCTCGCTGGTCGCTGGTCGCTGGTCGTTTAAGCAGCAGTGCAACAAGCATCACGCTATCCTTTGCCGGCTGGCGCAACTCACGGGGACGCAATGCCCGTAGATATATCTCCATTGATCCACGAACAGTCGACTGAATGCGTTGACTGCAGATCCCGAGCATGTGAGGTTGAAACAATCCCGAAATTCATCACCCCACAAGCGGCTGGCGGGCTCTCATCATTCGCTTTGTCGATCATGGAGCTCCGGGTCTCTCAAGCAGGAGACCAAGCCTATGCTCTGGACTTCTGTAAATGCTCTTGGGAACCCGTCAACCCTCCGGTGCTTCTCAACGACTTTCCGACGAAACCAGGCTACTTCAAAACCTACCGAGCCGCCTCCTTCCCCAGACAGGCTCACGCACGTGTCCGACACCGGCTCCGCGCACATGGTCTCCATCGCCGACAAGCAACCCACCAAACGCATCGCCAGGGCGCGCTGCCGCGTCGTCTTCACGAGCAAGACGGCCGTACAGCTCATCCGCGACAACCAAATCAAGAAAGGCGACGTCCTGGGCGTGGCGCGCGTCGCGGGGATCATGGCCGCCAAGCGCACCCCGGATCTGATCCCGCTGTGCCACCCGATCATGATCACCAAGGTCGCAGTCGACCTCACGGTTGATGACGCGGCGGGCAACGGTAACGGGAGTGTCGACATCGAGGCCACCGTGGGGTGCGAGGGCAAGACTGGCGTTGAGATGGAGGCGCTCACGGCTGCGTCGACGGCCGCGCTGACCGTGTATGACATGTGCAAGGCTGTGGACAAGGGGATGCGGATCGAAGGGCTGAGAGTAGTGCACAAGGAGGGTGGGAAGAGCGGGACTTGGGTTGAGGGTGTTCAGGAGGGAATATGAGGTGTGGCAAATGCTGTGCTAGGGCTATACTATACGATGGTCATGGAGAAGCATCTTGCAAAATAGTTTCGAATTGACACTTACACAGCACTGTTCGTGACCAGTGGCGAGTAGTCGTCCGGGCACCACAAATCGAACCTTGGTACGGTGCCATAATCCTTTTACGCTCGAGAAGCGTGACTCTCGGACATCCATCTGCAGATCATCTGGTCGTCGCATGCGTTCTCACGTTCCATCTTATTGTTACGGCACTGCACACGTCTGCAAGCAAATGTGTCCTATATCATGCGAGCATGCTCCACAGCTATCCCCACGGAGAAACCTCCGAGGAGACACACGGACTCACTTACAGCGGGCCTCCACGGAGCTTACATGCAGATATTACAGCTGGCAGTTCTGCACAGCTCCGCTTCCTCACGCTCAGTAGGTAGACCAGGCGAGCTGGGGCAAGTCGGTGGCCCCCGGGCGAGAGAAAAAGAGGAGACACGACAAGACGACAGCAAGGAAAACAGCGGAGACCGAGGAGATCAAGAGACATGAAATCCACATATACCCGTGTGTCTCTTGCATGTGGTCTGGCTCGGAGTGTCAAGGAGAGCCATAATAATAAGCCCGCGAGACTCCCCGAGTCCTGAGAGGAGGGGACTGAGAACCAATGGCTCCGTCTCCATTCGTGGTATATCCACACCGCGAGATCTATGGAGTAGGGGCCCAGGTAGATCGCCACAAATTCCTCAGCAGCTTGCGTCCCCCGCGGTGCCGTGCCATGCGGTCGAGCCGCTCGATCTACCCTCGAAGAGCCACGTTTTGCTCGGCATGTATGCTCCCCCCTTAGTCCATGTCAGACGGCAGACCATGTCTATCGGAGCCGCTGCTCCGTACACGGTTCACCCAGCCCACTCACGTCTAATATGGACTACCGACTCTACCATACTCTACTCCAAGGGGAGAAAACAGTGGAAATATAACCCACAGAGGGGCAGGCGAAGCAGAACAGACCGAGAACGCAGCTTCTCACGATACAAACCACACACAGCGTAGGTTGCCAGGAGACACCGACACATACGCACGATACCAGAGGTGGAGCGCTTGTACGCACGTCGGCCCGCGCGAACGTGACGCCCGGGCAAGCCACCACCGCCATGGTTCCAGAAGGGGGTCTCAAAGCTCAGGACAACAACCAAAAGCCATTGGTTTGAGGGTAGGTTTTAGTTTAGTTCACTGCGGAACGATGATACCTGTGGCTGGACGGAATGACCCCTTTGCCACATACCAAAGCCCCCCAGGGTCCAGCCCATCACGAGGAAGGGTTCCCGGGATGGGGGCACAGGCAGCTGTGACCTAGGTATCGCGACGGCATCCACAGAGGTGCGCGAGCCAGACCGCGGGCATGTACGTGTGCAACCTTGCGCGCAAGCTCGTACACGCGGCGAAAGAGGGGAGCCAAAGGGGGGGGGGGGCACACACACACAGAGCCACCTACGCCGGGCAGACCCATCTATAACGAGAGCCGGAGCGGCCTGGCGGCCTCGTGGTCGGTGATCGGCGGTGGGTGGTGGTGGTCGTCGTCGTGTGGACAGCCAGCCCGGCCCGCCCCCGTTCTAGAAGCAAAAGATGGAGCACAGAGACAATACATAGTACGTAGCGTAGCGTCTTAGGTAAGTAAGGTAGGCATGGGCCCCGAGTACCGGGCCGTTGTCCATTTGACAGGCAGGGCCGAGCAGTGTTTTTCTACCTTTTAGTTCACTTTAGGCAGTCCGGGTTGTGTCAAGGGCCAGGTTTCAGGGTCCAGCGCCGTCGCGCAGGGAACAACCTCGCAGGTGAGGACGGGCACTTGTCGTTGGGAAACGGGACGGTGGCGCCCGGTAGAACGCATTCCCTGCCATACTCTCAGGTGCAGGCGCGTGCACGCATCGGTAGAAGACTTGGCTGGGACTGGCGGCCATGCCACCAACGGCCCTTCTCTCTATGCCAGTCGGTACGGTCATCCGAAATGGGTGGGCTCGGGCAGTCTGGCCTGGGCTTGGCGAGCCTGGGCCTGGATAAGAATACAAGCGGCCGCCCCCGTGGGTATGCGGGCGGCAGACGCGTGCCGACCGTTCTGCAGCAGCAGCAGCAGCAGCAGCCGTAGCAGCAATGCCGGCCGGTGCAGGGCCAGGTTGCGCACGTGAAGAGTGAACGAACAGTTGCTCCTTGTCCGCAGTAAGGTGATCCCGCGGGCGGCGTGGGGAGCCATCACGTAACAGCAACCGGGCAGGGCCGATGAGACACCAGGAAAGCGGGTGCAGAATGGGGCAGGTAGATGCGGCGGGGCCCAGCGCTACGGAGTAATCAAAGTAATAGTCGCCCTCCGCCGGACCTGCGGAGCACCGAGAGTTGGGCGACAGCAAAGCCGACGACAGCCTCAAAAAGGTGCCCGGGCCTGCTGGAAAGCCAGCGCAGCGGGCGGGCGTCGCGTCACGTGGCGACCATCCTGCTGCGGGTGTCTGCACCCTGAGGCACGGAGTACGTGGTACGTCAGCTATGGCGCCGCAGTCAGGCATAAGTTGCCGCGCTGGCCGGCAGGCCCGACGGGCTCGCCTCCTCGGAGTCGCACTCCAGGAGGGCTCACGAGAGGGCACCTAAGCGGACAAGGTGGGTAGTTCAGAGCCGAGCGCTTCGGGGTGCTCGGTGGAGCGGCCCCACTGCAGGCGGGAGGCACATGCATGCCATGATGCCTGGTTTGGCTAGCGCTGCTGAGCTACCTGCCTGCATCTGCATGGCAGCGACAGGGGCCAGTCTTAGCTTGACACTAGCACACAGCCAATCAGAGCGCTGTGATAAGCACCCCAGGGCGGTCTCGAGATGGTCTTGACTGATGAGGTGTCTGACAACATGAGTAATTGCCATCGACTCTGCACACTTTGGTCTGCCACTTGAGCTCGCAGAAGCTGCAGTGCGCGGAATTCATTCTTTTTATTTTCTTCTCGACTAGGGTCGAAATCCGTCCGGTGTCCAGAGTGCCCTCGAGTGCCTCTTTGGAAATGACTCGCTCGCTTCCGTTTGACATGGTGTCCACTGCGTAATAATCCCGCGACCCTGTAATTCCGCACTATGAACTCGACAAACTCGATGCCGAGCATTGTCTTTTGGGGTGCAAAGAACCTTGGGACGAATGCTCCCTGCAGTGGTTGCAAGACATTAAACTCCGCGGCGTCTGATCACCTCGCCAATCACAGTCTGCAGCAAGATAAGCCTGCATATCAGATCAGCAGGCAGCAGACCAATCACTGCCCGCTCCCGAAACTCTTTTGTGGCTCACTCTGCCAGAGTTGTGGCATCGCATTTCTCCGCACTTGTCAACGCCTCGAGTTGTCTTTGAACTTTGAGCTGTCCAAAGTCTTGGTATCCTTGTCTCAAGCCAGAGTTTCTGCTGGCAGTCCGAGGTGGCATCAGGAAAGTTCAGACTTGCCGATTCGCCGAGAGCCTTTCAAGGAGGAGAACCGGCACAGGCCTTGCGTTATGCTGCAATGCTTCGCGCGTGTCGACCAACGGATTGTGGATAATTGCACTGTCCGCCGATCTCGTCTCAATGCCGTAGGTACATGATGCTGCGAATCGGGCATCCTGGATTCTCAATCTGTCATTCGAAGTAGGATCGGTGCCCCATCAGTTTTGTTCTGACGATGCACTGCGTCGATAAGTCGGTCAACGCTCGAGATGAGGTCAGAGTTGACACAGTTGGACGTTATAACCATTGACGGCTCTGACGTATGCCAGAGTTGCGATCGAGATGCTGCGGTGAACTCGAGCGCTAGGCCTCAGCCGCAGGTTTTCCGCGAGCCACTGGCACCCAATCATGCAGCCTATTTGGGGAGTAGATGTAGATCTTCTGGCACGTTCTCCAGCATCAATTCGCATCGTCGTTGGACCCAGCCCTTAGCTTTGCACCATGAGTATGCGATGATGCTGCGGTCCAGCTTTGATAGATCGTCTTGTTGAGCTAAGAGATGGGAACTGACTCGATCCAAAGGCTCCGCACCCTTTGGTACTCGAGTGCACAATCCATGTTGATCTTACTGGTTCTTTCTACTTGTTGCCCTTGCAGGCCAGGTATGGCCAAGACGAGCACCTCTCGACCACAGGTGTCGAGCCCATGGAGAAGATGGCGGTTGATGATGCTGGAAGGCATGTCACTGAAGCACTCACTTTCTTCAGGCATGAAGGCAGCTAAGTCGGTCGTGTCCAGCCACTTGTGAGGCCAGACTTGAGGGGATGAGACTGCAAATTATCACTTCGCAAACCCAACATAGCGACGTGTTGAGCTCCCTAGCCTGGCGAGCCTGGGTCCGATGCCTGATATCCGGATCCAATTTTGGTTCTCCGTACCGCACGTAGCACGCAGCACGCTTCAGCAGGGAGGGACCCCGCCTCCTGCGGTGGAGGGGCAGTTTCGCAGCACAACCCTTGCCCATGCCATCATGCCGCGTCGTCACGAGTCTGTGCTGGGGACCTGGGAAACAATTGAGTGCGCCCTGCCGTGCAGCCTGCCAGCGATCGCCAATCTAGACTGGTTCGCACAAGACCTACTGGTTTCTTGAGATATTGTCGAAGCTGTAGTGGCTATTCAGTACTCGGAATTGCTGCAGTGTCCGGATCCACGGCTCGATCTAACATTTTAGTGCTTGCGCTGCGCTGCACATCACAATCGAGTGCACACCCGCCCAGGGTGATGGTTGTGGCAGGGATGCTGGATACCGGGTGCTGGGAAGACACGACGACGGTGTGTGGATCGTTGTGTGCGCGCGTCGACAAGAGGAGCCAGCCAGCCAGCCAGCCAGTGTCGAATCGGGCAGTGTGGCACAAGAGAGCCTCCCTCCGTCGGCCTGCATGGCGGAAACCATTTTGAGGCACAGAGACAGGACCCCGGTCGTCGTCGTTACGGATTCCGCCGAGGTCTCAGGAACAAGGACGGGCAAATGCTGAAGACGAATGTCTCGAGCAACATCCGAGCCTTGACGTTGGTCTTGACAGGCGGTTGCCGTCGAACCGGCAAGAAGGCACGCGACACATAGAGGCGAACAGCGAACGACGGCCATCAGCCATGCCGAGGACACAAAGTGGCCACCCGCACGCACATGGAAGTCCGCCGAGCAGTGGTGGGCGTGGAGGAGGACCAACTAGGCCACGGTGGGGGAGGGAGAGCAACTTTGGCGGTGGTCGGTTCGGAGGACCCTTGGACGGGCGTTGCATTGGGCGGGCCTCGCAAGGATAGCATGTGGGCCGGCTGTGGAGCCTGCGCCTGGCCCAGACTGGAAAGCGCGATGCAGGTCTCCACCCCTGGCACGCAGCCAGTCACGGCGCAGGCATTTGCTGGCGCTAGCCTGTCGCTGCGAGTCGTTGCGCGCCCCACCAGCCCACTATCTACGGCACTCGGTCGCTCTGCCTGGTCTGGTCTGGTTGCCGCGCCTGCCCGCCACTGTCTTAGCGACTCGCCGATCCGACTCTCGCTGCCAAAGCCCCGGCTGCATCCTGCCATGTAGGGTATGTACGTAACGGCGCATCTGCCCTCCCTCTGCGCTCCTCTCCGCCAGACATAACCCACCTCCGGGCCTCGTCGACGACTTCCTGTTATTCTTCCCCAAAGGCTCAGGCCCGTCCTGTCCAACGATATTCGAATATCACTTTGTCAACACCCTCGAATCCTCTCTTAGCAGATCAGCGTCAGCTGTCAGCCATCACCTGCGACACTTCCTCGGTCCCGCTGCCCAACGACCACCTTGTCGCCCAATCACCGTCTGCCGTCGTCACGAGACCTTGTCCCAGTCCACAGCTTCAACAACTACCAGAAACCACCCCGAGTCCCAACAACATAATACAAAATGGCCACCGACTTCATAATGCCTACGCTGCCCCAGCCTCACCAGAAGGGCCCGTTCTACCACCACCATGAGTTCATCCAGCAGCCTCAGCAGCAGCAGCAACAACAACAACAACAACAACAACGGCATCAACCACGGAGAATGAACTCGGACTCGCCTGCCCCGGCGCTCGCAGACCCCTCATCGCGACAGATCTCGCCGCTCAATACGTCGAACAATGGCTCGCCCACCGCCACTTCGCCCATGTCCCACCACGCCCAGCGCACCCGGCCCATGTATATGCCCGCTGTCTTGAGACCAAACGAGTACTCGTCCAAGGCCGCCCAGCGCAAGTCTGACGACGAGGGTAGCTCTCCTACCCCTTCCACCAACAGCAGCTTCCTCGCCTTGAGCGGCCTGGGGGCACTTGGCAGGATTACCCGCCGCCAAACAAACGACAGTGGCAAGTGCCTGCCTGACGATAGCGAGGACGATGAGCTCAACCTGGACGCTTTCCCGAAGCCCACAGCAGCTCCTACACGCGACCACTGGAAGGTAAGCGAGGATTTTCCACGGCTCTTCTTGAGTAGAGCAGCTACCCGGAGATCAGCTACTAAATGTTCTCCACTTGCAGCTCGATACCGAAGCAACAATATGCGATGAGCCAGCATGCATGCGCCACTTCAACTACTTCAACAGGCGGCATCATTGCCGCAAGTGCGGCAACATCTTCTGCGACTCGCACTCCAACTTCGACGTTCCCCTTGATCAGGATGCCAACTACAATCCTCGTGGCACCGCAAGCCGCGCGTGCTTCCACTGCTACTCTGGCTTCAAGGCATGGCGCAGCCGGACCAACAGCCAAGCTTCTAGCGAGGAGTCTTCGGTGATCCACGGCCATGGTCCGAACACCGCCCCAACCAGCCCCATCTTTGCCACTCCAGTGGGTATGAAAGGTGGCCCGACACCCAAGGCGTGTGCCGAAGTGGCCATGAGCGTCCCTCGCGACTGGAACTGGAGCACTTTCTGAACAACCAACCGCATGTGCGGTTGTGCCCTTTTTTGGCACATCCATTACCGGCGTAATTCTTGCTGGGAGAGCCTTTGCATCTTCGCCTATAGAAAGGATACACTTACGCCTTCATCTCATGATACCCCGGTGCCTGGGCCTTTGGCAGCAGGCACCGACCTCTTCACCATTTTAACGGAGTTCGGACGCGTACAGATTTTGTTTAATGTCCCTGGCCGGTCTGTTTGCCGACGCCCCGGTCATACCGCGTTACCGTCACTGGACATTTTCAGAGCGAGGCTGTTTTTGCTTTTCATGTTTTGGGCTGGCAGGCGTTCTTCTAGATCTACTAGACTTGGGGTTATAATATGGAGGGGACCAGGCGCTTTGGAGTACGTTTGGGCGATATGCCCTAGATTTGGATTTCGACGTTGCTATTCACCAATATACTCGGACCTGAGCGGTCTTAGCACCTATCGTATTCAGGATAGTGACCTTGTGCTGGACTGTCCCAGGGACGTGGAAGTTACCGCGTTTATTGTATCGAACCCTATGTCGTGCAAAGCCGTTGGCCAAGTCGCCCAAGGTACTGGCTCAATGCGTATGAGGCCGAGATTTGAGCATGTTCATACGTGCTGGACACTTGGCGATGTTGGTAGACCCATTCCGACCCCTTTCACGGGGCTCAACGCACTCACTGCAGCAAAACATCACACCAATTTATCGGAGTTGTTCCCAGAGGCTAGCTTGCATTGCCAGATGCTCCTGTGTCTCGCAAGCATCGGAGGGGTTCTACCAGCTCCCTCAATAGGATCTCTCCCAGTCATCTGCTTCTCAACGCTCATATGTTGATAGACAAGATAACCACTACGCTCAATCTATATACAAACCCGCCCTGCCTTCCTCCTCCATTCGCCTCTCTCGTTTGTTTGTTTCTTGCGTGCTTGGTTCTACACGGACCAGTCCGCGGCGATGCCCCTCGCGATGCGGTCCGCGAGCGCCATGACGGTGATCATGGGGTTCACGCCGCTCGCCGAGGGGAACACGCTCGCGTCGGCGACGTACAGGTCCTCGGCCTCCCAGGCGCGGCCCTTGCCGTCGACCACGCCGGTCTCGGGGGAGCCGCTCATGCGGCACGTGCCCATCTGGTGCGCGGAGGCGTGCTGCGCGCGAGGGGGCCGGTTGTCTGCGGCGCGTAGCAGGGCGAGCCAGGACTGGAACGCGGGGTCGGCGAGAGGGTCGTTGTCGTCGTCGTCGTCGGCGGCGGCGACGGTGGCGGTGGCGGTGGCGGCGGTGGGTGGTGGTGGTGATGATCGCTTGAAAGTCGGCACCCCAGGAACCGCAGGCCACATCTCGACGGCGCCCTGGACGTAGCACAGCTTCGCGAGCGCCACGAGGCCTTGCAGCGTGTGCGACCGGTCGAGGTCGGAGATGGTGTAGTCGACAAGGGGGCGGCTCGCGTCGCCCGGATCGGCGCGGACGCTGCCCGCGTCTCGGTCCCGCGCCATGGCTATGAACGAGTTCATGGAGCGGTACTTGAGCGCGTCCGTCTTCCACTGCAGGGCGGAGTGCCAGGGGAGGTTGAAGAGGACCATGTGCGGCTGTGACGACGACGCGGGAAAAGGGGATGGTTAGCACAAAGTGGCATGTTGAGGTGTGTGGCTTGGGAAGAAACTGTGGGAGGAAGGGCTTGATGGAGGAGGTCGCTCACCAGCATCGAGGAGGTTTCCAGCTTGACGCCGTGCCCGTTGCCGTCGAGGTTTTCAAAGTCGGATATCACTGATGTTAGGATGCCGCCTGTGATAGACGGGGTTTCTACCTGTCAGCAGCCGCAAGATTTATGTTGGCCATATTTTTGGGAGCCATTGCATCAGAACTCACCCTCCCATCCTTTCACGTCTTCGTGGAAGGCTGCGGTCAGCATGCCCGCGGGATGCAGGTGCAGGTTCTTGCCGATATGAGGGTTCTAGGGGCAGAAGTGTTAGTCCGCCATGTCGTGCTATTCTGGGGAGTTGGCTTGGCCTGTAAGGATTCTTGTCTTACCTGCAGACCACTCCTCATCAGCAGCAGCGGGCTATTCAGGGCTCCGGACGACATGATGACCTTCTTCGCCGAGATTCGAACGAGTCTCTGCACCCGGTCTCCTGGCGGCGAGTGGACGAACCCATCCTCGTCCCTGGCCGTCCACTGCCCAATCACACCGATGGCTTTCCTCTTGGCACCTTCTTCTGAATGTCCGTCTTCGTCAAACAGCACCTCTGTAGCATGGAACCCCTCGATGAACTGCGCCCCGGCCTTCTGCGCCGCGGGCAGCCAGTTCACGGCAGGCCCTTGCTTCTCGCCGGCGCCGCAGCCCAGGCTGCACCGTCCGCAGTAGTGCTCGTTGCCGCCCGTGTTCTGCGGGCACGCCTTGCCGCCGCGCCAGCGCAGCCGCTCCGCGCCCTCGAGCAGCACCCGGTTGCCGTGGTTCTGGCGGACGTGCGCCGCGCTGACGCCCATCGTGTCGCACACGCGGTCGATCGAGTCCTGGAACTCCTGCTCGCGGAAGAACGCGAGCCCCTGGCTGCCGCCCTCGTCCCCGTCCACGCCCCCGCCGGACGCAGCCCACTCCTCGCGCACAAAGTCCTGCGGCTCCAGGCTCGCGCTCCAGTTCACCGTCCCGCCGCCGCCCCAGCAGGACCCCGCGAGAATCGACATGGCGCCGTTGGTGGCCTGCACCGCCCCGGCGCCCTCGAAGAGGAAGTGCTGCCCGGCCTCGGCGGCCATGGGCAGGTGGGAGGGTGGGAAGTAGTACCCCTTGTCTACCACGACCACGCGGTGGCCAGCCTCGGCGAGGACCTTGGCCGCGACGCTGCCGCCGCAGCCCGAGCCGATGATGACGATGTCCGTCTCGACCACGGCAGGCTCGAGGGAAGGGCCGAACTGGAGGAAGCGATAGTCGACCTCGGAGCCCGGGACGTAGTCGTCGATGTGGTCCGTGTAGTCGCTGAGCTTGTGGAACAGGGGGTCCGTCGGGGCCCAGCCGACGCGGGCGAGCGTGCAGAATGAGCTGGCGAGGAGCGGCCATACGGGCGTCCACGCTGTGATCCAGGACTGGATGATCCTCTCGCGGATATAGACGGGCTGCTGGTGCAACGGGGTCCAGTAGCCGGTCGCGAGCAGGCTCCCTGTGCGGCGGCTGCGGTCGTGTTTCGGTGTTTAGCAAAACTACTTTGTACATATGCAGGCACTGATAGCGACATGCGCGGTACGAGCTGGCTGATACTCACGTCATGAGGTTCAGAGCGCCCCCGAGCTGCTTGCGGGCAGACTTGGGCGTGCTGTCCAAGAGCCGTCGTATCTGCTTGCGGAACCGCGGGTTCTCGAGCGGCCTCGCCGCAAGGAACTCCTTGAACTGATCATATGTTGGTGGAGCCTTGAGTGTGCTGACGAGATCGTCATAGGCCGCTGCGCACTGCTCCTCGGATACGACGAGGTGCCTGTCGGCATCGGAGCCGGCTGCGGTGGTGTCTGAGCCCGAGGCGACCACGATGGACGGGACGACGGCGTCGATGAGGGCGTCGTAGACCTGCCATTGCAGGTCTGTGAAGTAATCGCCCGCCTCCGGCTCGGGAGCTTGCAAGGGGACGGGCGCTGCCCGAGCTGGCCGGGAGATGGTCGCCATGGCTGGGAGTCCGTGCTGGCCCCGCTGCTATCGCCGTGAGACGCTTCTATGGAACTCTGGGCCGAGCTTGAAATGTTATCTTGGCTGGGCCAGTAGATACGTGTACTCGGAGGTGTCAGAGCTGACGCAATTCAAGAATGATCATGAAGTGACAACGTCACGATGATGCATTGATGGTTATCGTGTGTGTCATACACGTGACTGATGCTCTCCAGATCACTGTTGTGCACTGTTGTGCTGCGAGTTTCGGCGATGGCGCTCGTCCAGGCTGAAGCGATCAAGCTGTTGAAGGTGCTATCAAGTCATTGCCAACGGACGTTGTCCGTTGGTGTCTAAACCCCTGCATCATCGCGCTCCCGCGCGCTCCACCCGCCTCTCGGCCCGGCTGTCCGCGGGTGCCACGGATGCCACGGGTGCGGAGATAGGACCATCTGTCTGTCACAAGTGTCGACTCCCTGAGCTGCGATGAGCCCGGTAGCACAGCTTCGCCGCTGTTGGCCACGGATGCGGATGTGCTCCCGACTTGGACTTGTCCAAGAATTGCGAGTTGTCACTGCTAGCGACGTCCGAGTTGCCTCGTTATGGACAAGACGGGGAGGGTACGACATGTCAGATGCGATGCTGTAGCCCTGGGAAGGCATGAAGTCTGGAGCCATGGTGTCATGGTCATGTAATGGCCTGAATGCGTTCCTTGATCGACTCTGCGAGGATAGACGTTCGAGGGGTTCGAGGTGCAGCATGAACAGTGCCACGCGCAATGCGAAGGGACAACCCCAGCAGTGCGACGGCCCTCGGAAACCGAGTCTCCTCCGTCATGTCAGCCGAGAGCCACCTCGGACTGCGACGAACCACGTATAATCAAGCCACGGCGGGATGAAGCACCACTACCGGCATGACTACGACATTTTGGTGGGATCGGACACAACTAATTAAGCTATCGAGCTGCAGCACCACGTTCGCGGGTGATCTAGAAGCCCCAGGACTCTTTTAGTGTCACATGCAAAAAAGCCTGCCACGCTAAAAAGCTGGATGAGCCAGGACCCTGAAGCCCCGCACCACATGGGGCGCGGGTGTGTACCAAGGTATCTTGTTGCCGAATTTGTTGGGATACTCGTTACCCTCTTTTTTTCTTCCCTCCTGGTATTCTTCTCGTCATGCTTCCTCTGCTCCGAGCGAGGCGCCCAGGAATCGAAACGCGGGGCAGCCCGGAAGCATGCTCCAGTGCTTTCTGACCTGGAATCCGACAGAGTACCCCTCGGCCCACTACACACGCCCATCGCTGCGTTTCTGTTGCTCGTGCGATGTTTGTTCATTGTGACCAACAAGACAAGGAGCCAATTAGGTCGAGTTTTGCCGATATCGCGAATCCGAGAGTTGCGCCGGGCGGCATGCGGTCCATGGTGTTTCGAGATCACTCGGGATGGAATTGTTGTGATCCTGAGCGGACATGCTGACATGGGATTGGGCCCAGCTCACATGTCAAACCCACAAGGCCAGTACGAAGAATCAACCACCAGTGGGACCCGGAAATAGCACCGGTGGACCGAGCATGGAATGGAGTCCACGGACGGCGCACACCAAAAGTGGTGAGGCCGTCGATAGCCTCCATCTTCGACAGCCCAGGGCTACTGATGATGATGATGATAGCTCGTGCATAGCAGATACTCGAGGCTTGGCATGTGAAACTCTGAATATTCCAGAACTCTGCGAAGCCTGCATAGGGCGGCCGCAAGTGCTGCATGCAGGCTCGAGCCAGTGCAGATGGGTAGCCTCTCGAAGGAACGACAAGAGGTTTACAGTAGGAGATACCGTTGAAGGTTGTAAGTCAGGCCGTGGCTAAGACATCTCTGACGGACAAAGAGCTTGTTGCAACCTCACAACTTGTCTCTGCACGTGGCTGTGCAACCACAACAGCCAGCCAGTATGAAGCACCCCGCGTTTTAGATCAGGAACGTGAGCCACGAAAGCTGCAGCTGAGATTGCCTTCTCACGTGTTATGCGTTGTAACCTTCCGGTCATGATTGGGCAGCGCAGCGCAGCACACTCTGTGCGAGAGCAGGCGCACAGCATCCGATATCGAAGCCAGGTTTCGTGCCTGGAAACAATTACTTGGTGGATGCGACGGGACTCTCTCACATGGCAGAGGCAGAGGCAAGGCTTGGCTTGGCTACCATTCAACAAATTGACGTCGGTGTGGATCTTGACAAGTGCCATGCATGAGCTCTGAAGGTGTGTCCTAGAGTCGAGCTATTGCTCTCCGCCGTCGACCTCGCGACGGCAGCATGTGCAACCGTCACCCAGCCCTGCCAGAGAGACACGTGCGCTTTCACATGTGAAAGCACGCTGCGATCGGCGAAACAGGGACCCCCGTAATCACTCTTCGCATCTCGCAAAGATGGCGACGGGGACTGAACGGGCCCCATTGCGCGGGACCCTGCGCAGTCCGGGGCTCCGGAGGATTATGTCTGAGAGTCCCAACGATGTCGGATCGGGCAGCGGCGCCGGGGCCACGCCGTGGCTTGCCGGAGCCTGCTGTCTCAAGCCTCGAGAACAGCCATCGTAGAGGTTGCTTTTCGCATCGCCGCCCTGAGGCAAGATAGAGGCAAAGGCAGCAGCATCGGCAGACGCGAGCCCAGCCAGGCCGAGCACCTCGAGCACCTCCCAGAATCGCACTGATCAGCACTGGACCTTTGTTGCCTTGTGTTGGAGCAAGAGACGAGACGAAGACTCTGAGGGAAGGCACGACCGACAGTTTCCCAAAAGGGCCAGACCCGAGGAGAGGGCCAATGGGAGGGCACGGCGGGTGTGCCAGCCCGCAGCAGTGGAGCCCGTCCAGGGATCTGCCACGCAGGCAAGGGCTGTTTTGTTGAGGAACCACCAACGTCGGCGGGCGGAGGCGAACAACAACTCACGAACACTCGCAACGCCCGCCCTCATTCGCATACCACGGCCCAGAACGGCAACGAGGACACCTGGGCAGGCCGCGTGCCTTTACTACTCCAGTAGGCACTTTGGCGCCGGCCCACCTTTCCCCAGTCTTCCGGCGGCAGGCGTGTCGCAAGACCACGGCCCCGTCATGGCTTGGCTACCGAGGAGCACAGAGGAGCGGCAAAAATTCGTGATGCTGAGGGCCACTCGCACACACATATAACTCGTCCCGCGGCGCCTCGCTGCCCTCCAGCCGTGCTTGTTCCTCTGTTTGAGGTTGTGACGATACACACACACACACACACACACACACATACACGTGCTACACATATCTCGTGGTTTGCCAGCTGCCTCACAACATCCTCACCATGGCGCAACCATATCTCTTCACCACGCCGGCCGATGTCTCGCTGTTCCAGCTGCCGCCGCCGGCCGACCCGATGGCGCTCCCGCCGCCGAGCCACAACGTGCCTTTCACCATCCCCGACGCCTGGTTCACGGCCGCCCTCGATCCCAAGGTCCCGCTGACCATTGCCACCGTCTATGCCGTCACCGCAAAGGCCCTCAACGCCTACAACAAGTCGACCAACAAGCGGCCCTGGGCCATTAGCAAGACCCGCGCCTTCAACGCCTTCGTCATCGCTCACAACATCTTCCTCGCCGTCTACTCGGCCTGGACCTGGTACGGCACCCTCGGCGTCCTCCGCCGCAGTATCGCCAGCCCTAGCGGCCCCAACGGCTGGGCCGGCACCATGGACTCTTTCTGCAAGTTCCACGGCGCCGCGGGTCTCGGCAACGACATCTCGTACAACCAGGCCGCCGGCATTTGGGAGTCCGCCTCGGGCGCATCTCTCCTCGACGCTGCCGGTGTCCCCTCCCGCGACGTCTCGGGTCGCCTCTGGAACGAGGGTCTCGCCTTCTACGGCTGGATCTTCTACCTCTCCAAGTTCTACGAGGTCCTCGACACCCTCATCATCCTCGCCAAGGGCAAGTTCAGCTCCACCCTCCAGACCTACCACCACGCCGGCGCCATGATGGCCATGTGGGCGGGCATCCGCTACATGTCGGCCCCGATCTGGATGTTTGTCTTCTTCAACTCCTTCGTCCACTCCCTCATGTACACCTACTACACCGTCACCGCCTTCAACATCAAGGTGCCCCAGGCCATCAAGCGCTCCCTCACGACCCTCCAGATCTCCCAGTTCGTCATTGGCGTCTTCTGGGCCACCGCCCACTCCTTCATCTCCTACACCGCGCCCATCCAGGTCCCCGTTGCCGCAAAGTCCGGTTCGGCCGCCACCCCGTCCCCGGCTGCCGGCTCCGGCAAGGGCGCCGTCGAGTACGAGACCGTCTGGCGCGACACCCCCTGCGTCACCGCCGCCGGCTCGACCTTTGCCATCTGGGTCAACGTCATCTACCTCCTGCCCCTCACCTACCTCTTCGTCTCCTTCTTCATCTCCAGCTACCTCCGCCGCTCCAACCGCGCCGCCAACCCCAAGAAGATCACCGAGGCTGGCCGCCGCCAGAGCACCGTCGAGATTGCCGAGCGCGCCTCCCGCGATGCCGCCCGTGACCTCGAGCGCGAGGTCTACCGCGAGACCGGCAGCCCCGCGCTGACTGACAGCAGCGACTCGGACGCCAACAAGAAGAAGACTGCCGGCAAGAAGGCCAAGGCTAGCAGCAAGAAGAACTAAGATCTTTTAATGTCGATGCGACTGGGGCAGTCCTCGCCACCGTCCAATGGGCCATGTCATTTACGTGTACACAAAACACACAACCATCTAAAAGTTTAGCTGTCACGCCTCCACGAACATGGAGCCCCCCCTGGCAGCTTCACACAACAGCATATCATCACCCTCCGGCGTTTTCGGGACTGGCTGGGCTTTTCTTTTTCTTTTTTTCCTTGTTCCAAAAGATACTTCGTCCATGCGAGCCCGTCTGGGTTATCCACACAGCGCGCACGCACGGTTTGCATCACATGGCGCAGGTGGCGTAACGGATCTGGCTTCTTTGAACTTTTGGTCTTTGCTCCAATTGCTTGGCTGTCTCTCGCAATGTTTGGTCTAGTTGCTGTGTCTAGTTGTATATTGAGCCTTGCCTGGTTTGAGAATGAATATGATTATCGACATGATTTGACAAACGAGCTACTGCTGTCCTGAACTGTGACGTCGTGTATGGAGTGTTTGTGTGTGTGTCTGTGTGTGTGTGTGTGTGTGTGAGAGAGAGAGAGCCAGAGAGTTGTCTCGCATGTGCATGCGAGACTGGTGTCATTGATCAGACAACTAACTACCTGAGCTACAATGTCTCATGTATACTGCGGCGACATGTCACAAGCCTGGGGCATACCTAGAACGATGGTTTTTTCCATGATAGGGGTGGTACCTTATGTGCTTGCTTCGCGAAATGCGCGCCCGGACAGCGCGGCCGGCAGAATGTAAAATTACACTTGCTTGCGAGTTTCCGAGTCAGAAGTCCGCAAGGACCCTTACCCGCCCTTCTTCTTTTTTTGTGTCATGTGTGTGTGTATCTGTCTCTCTCGTCACCACAGTTCCAATGAACACAAACTGCCTGGACAAGTTATACAAGAATGCAAGAATGATCTCCAGAGCCATTGGGAGGTGTGTCGTGACGCTGTCGGGTGTCACGGTGGACGAACCGCTCGATGACATACCATGCAGACAGACATCCCGGTCTAGAAAGTGGCGCGAGAAGCGCTGAATGAATGCAGGAGTATACTTCATGACGATAGACCTAACTCGTCGACGCTCTCGGAATAGCAAACATGCACGGCAGTCTCACATCACATGTACTTTAGCGGCCATCATTTGTTTTAAGTGACAACTGATGTTGATTCATTTTACTACTTGTCTTTTTTTTGGGGCTGATAGCTTGAGTAGTTTTAATGATTTGAGAAGCCCTGGTGTGCCGGGCTGCGCCTCCAGGACACAGCCGCGTGCTTATACACCAGAGCTCTCCCCGCACCCCATGCCTCCGATTATTTTTGTGTCGGCTTTGGAAACCCGCGCAGCGGGATCCAGGAGGCCCACCGGTGCCCAACCCCGCAGATCGACCTGCTTTCCTTGGAGTCCGGCCCCGGTTGTGGTGGGATGAGCCACTATCCGTCAACTACTGGGCTGTCAGGCCACAGCTCTCCTCTGCGCTGCTGTCTCCCTCGAGACTCGCGGGGTAGTGGGCTACGGCTTCGTCTGCCACAGACACCGGCTAGCGGTGTGCGGTGGACGAGTGATTTGCCTAAAGCCTACAAAACCCGGAGAGTCGCGCGGGAGAGCACAGAGAGGCCGACTCGATGCCAGCTGCCCGCAGTGGACGGATTCGACGATATTATGACTTCGCACATAACTCTGCACTGCAGAGTCCGCTTGTAATGCGGATGCCTAGCTTGATGACAGTTCCAGATGCCTTCTGCACATCCAAGCTTCACCTAATTCATCGTCCGCAAGGACAATGTGAGTCTTGGCTTGCCACGATCGAGCGCAAGTGCCATGTCAAATGGCATTCTTGGCCACGGTCGGGCCGGAGCGACCCATCGAGAGCAGTGGCGAAACCAGTCCACCAATTAATGCTCAGTGAATGTCCGTAAGAGCTTGTTCGGCTTTTGTTTTCGAAGAGAGTATGCAGCATCAAGCTGCGACTGTTTCTGTTCGTGTCGTAAAAGTCGTCGTGAAGCGCATAAGGATTATTCGTGATGAGTGTTCGTGATATCGTTAAGAAGAATTAAAGATAAAGCCAAGACGTCTGGTGAAGTAAGAGTGTTGAGTGAATGTG
Source organism: Microdochium bolleyi (assembly GCA_001566295.1). Classification (NCBI taxonomy): domain Eukaryota; kingdom Fungi; phylum Ascomycota; class Sordariomycetes; order Xylariales; family Microdochiaceae; genus Microdochium; species Microdochium bolleyi. Next base: position 1,844,113 of record KQ964247.1, on the reverse strand, counting down.
CAAGCCGACGACTGTCGTGACGAGTCGTGGGCGAATTAGCCTGGCTCGGATGAAACTGCCCTGGAAGAAAGTCGTTGTATGCCGGTGCCGAAAGGAAATGGGTTGGATATCCAGAAAATACTGTCCTGGTTCTATGCCAGGATTGGTGATGATGATGGTGCATTGCTGCATATACCTCTTTGTGTTCGACCCAAGGAAAGTAGGAAAAAAGGGAAAATTGAGCCCAGTCTCAAGATGTCGAGAGCCTGCCCGGCTTCAAATGCAATCAAATGCGAACCGCCTAGCCCGAACCAAATGACAAAAGAGTTGAGAGGATATTCGACCGAGCTGGCGGTGGGTGGTATTGATGTTTGAGAACCCCGGGAAAATGGAAAGCAGATGCTCGCTCGCTTGACGGTAAACAAGGGAAAATACACAAGGAGAATGGCGGATAATAACCGGCTGGCCGGAAGTCTTCGGTGCTTGAGTCCGGAGCTGGATGGCCCGATCAGGGTCCGGTGAATGCTGAGCCCCGCATGATAACTCCGCTTCAGTGGACGCCTGCCACAGTTGCATTGCCATAACCTTGATGCGGGTAGAGATGGCTGCTTCAGTCTCCGCGAGGATGACTGGCTGCTGCTGGTGACTGTCACATGGTCACAGCATACTCGTGGTACCTGTCCCACCCGAAGCTGCCAAATCCAGCGTTGATGCCGCAATGCGGTGCCAGCATGCTGGGGAGCGGGAGGGCCGGGATAGGAGCAGAGACCATGGGCGAGCTGTAAAACATGCCGGCTGTGGAGAAGGGCTGACTGAAAGGCGACGGAGGCGATGGCAATTGCATCTCATGCATGGACATCGAGGCCCAGATCGGTGTCTGGTCAGCACATGTTGTGACTCCAGGACTCGAAGGCAGGACTCTCCAAGCATCGACGGGCGCGCTCAGAGCTGGCGAAGGCGTCGACTGGGACCAGATGCTTCCAACTGGCGAGCTGGGCAGCAACGGGGGCTGGCGGATGACATCGACGACCTTGGGAGGCGGGGGAAGCAGCGGCTTGGTCATCAGAGCCAGGATGGCAGACTTGACCTCCTCGCTCTTTCCGCACAGGAGCTCGCCAGCGCCTTCCTCCTCGAGACCCTCAAGAGCAGAGACGTGCGTACGGAAGACAAACTTGTTGACAGCCTGCACAAAGTCCTCGTGCAGCTTCTTGGCCTGCTGCTCCTTCTCGGGCCAGTCGTAGGTGGCAGCCTTGCTGTCGACGCAGTAGACGTCCTTGTGGTGCTCTATCAGGGCTTCGATGGTGTCCGGAGTCAGCTTGTACGCAACCTCGTTCCTCAAGACCATGTCGACGTGAACGATGTAGGCCTCGACGTGGACCAGCTCGTAGTTGAAGAGCGCCTCCACCAGCGGGTTGTCGTCTTGGCGCAGCTCAGCCTCGGGGGATTTGGCGAGCATCAGCGAGGCAAGAGTCCAGATGGCGTTCTTGTTGGCCAGGTGCTCTGCGAGACACCGCTGGTGCTGGGGGACACTGTTGAGCGGCCGCTTGACCTTGTTGATGCGCTTCAGAGTCTGCGTCAACCATGGTTCCACTTTTGAACCGAGGACGACATTGACTGATGAGGACCGAGGCGCAAAGGCAGCGGCGGACGCCGGGAGCAACTGAACAGGCATAGCGATGGTCGTGCGTGTGGCTGCTGTGAGAGATGCCGAGACTGGTTCCGAGGGGTGTTATATAATCCTTGTGTATTGTCGTTGTTCTGTAAATGTGCTGTGTGGCGAACCGGGTTGTCGTTTCAAGCGGGGCGGGGGGAGGCTGGTGAAAATAGGACGATAAGAAAACTCGAGATGGCGGAGTTAGGCGGGACCCAAGGGTGATATTGGCGAGATGGGCGGTGGATTTCTTGCACACCTGAACAGCCGCAATCTGAGAAGAAGAGAATGTAGGACGAGAGAGTCGTGAGGACCAAAAGAGGGAGGGTGAGAGAGCGAAAGAGGGTGGTGGGGTGTTAAGTACGGCCCAGTGGTCGAGTCCCGGGCGCCCGGGGGAGATCACCCTACCCCCTGCTGTCGTAGCGCCCCTCCAGGCAGGCTTTTCCCATCCTTGCAGGCTTGTGCAGTGGTGCCATGCCACTGCAGCTCGACGGAGCTGGACACAGCCAGGAGCACGGCCGGTCTTCTCTTGGAGGCCCAGGGCGTGCATGCAGCGAGGCTCAGCGAGCAATGCTGAGCATTTTGCGCAGTGGCCCACTGCCCTGCAGCAGGCATCGGCCTCGCGGGAGCAAAGCGAGGAAAGGACCTTTTTGGAGTCGGGGATCCTCCACCAGTGACGGGAGGGCCGTCCCGCGAAACACATGCCATCACAGGAGCATCGTGCCAAAGTATCGCGCCCTCGAGCGCGTGTCGTTGCCGATCGGACTTGGAGTCGCGAAGGCCTGGCACTGCGTCGTCGTCTCCTCTCACCTGCCTCTGTCTCGATCGCTGGGCGCCACACACAGCCAGTCACCACCAAACGACCAACCACCCAGGACGAGACACAAGCGTGCGCAGCGTCGCAGCTCTGGCGGCTGCCGTCAGACGACCATATTGCCAGCCCGGTGCCGGCCGCCACAGAGTTGTCCTTGTGCGTCGCAACGGCTGTTCCGCCGATCGCCCCGTTTCGTGGTGGTGCAAGAGCTGGCTGCTTGGCTGGAGTCGAGTGGGCTGTGTTGCGACCTGCATATGCAGACCAGTAACCTTGGAACAGAGACCCAGAAGCGACGAATGGCGTGCTGGCCCGCGAACAACCCGAGCTGAAGACGACCGAGGACGACCCTCCGTCTTCGCCCGTGGCCTGTGCTTGTAAGCCAGGGGGGAGGGGCCAGTGGCGGGATGGCCTACTGGCGCACAACGGAGGAGGCGGTCCCACCCAGAGACAATGAGCCGGCACTTTTTGACACCCACAGGTATTCTTGGTCCCTTGCCCCATGCAGACGACAGTGTGTCCAGGTGGTCGGTCGCCGAAATAGTCCTCCGTCCTCCGTACGCAGTACACGACTTCTTCCTGGCACAGGCCATGGTCGAAGCCTGCCGTCGATCGCTTTGCCCCCATGCACGGCTCAAATTGCTTGGGCCACAGTGGCACTCAAGCATCCCGTCTGGTGCTTGTGAAACACACTCACATGCCAGCACTCATCACTACCGCACGTCGTCATCAACATCCACCGCTTGGGGCACTCGTGCGGCTGTAGAGCAACTTGCTGCCGTGGGTGGACCTGCATGGTCGTCTCAAGTCGGCCTGGTGACTGATCACATGAGCCACACAAGACTTAGTGCTCCTGTTGAAGTATTACGTCCATCATCAGCCATTTGCAGAAACAGCCATTTGTCGCCATGAACGGCCAATGTACTGGAGCTTCATGCCAAGTCCCCAGTATCTGGGAGGCTTCCGAACAATGTGCCCCCAGCCTGTGCGGTTGTGTCAACGCAAGATCTCCAGCGAACGCGCTCTCATAATGCCGGCTGAATTGGTCTCCAAGCCTGCGCCTGTGAGCACCCACAGGTGAGCACAATATGTTGCTCGAGGTCACTTCCAGGCCATAGTGGAGGGTACCTCTCTGCCTTTCAAGCTTGAACGGCCTCTGAGAGATCACACCATCAGACCACCCCACACCTTTGCAAGTCGGCTGACATCTGGCCAGGGCATAAAGTGACAAGCCCTTGTCATTGGCTCAAGCACGAGCGTCGTCAAACTCATGTCCTGGTTGAGTAACCAGAGCTGTTGGCGCCACCCCTCCAGTGCATTCGTGCAGACTGCAAGTCACGTCGCCTGGCATATGTATGCGGCTTTGTCCCCTGATCATGCGTGAGGAAGAAAGGGAACAGCAAGCTGACTGTTGGTTCCCGAGAGGCAGTTCCATGCAGTCAACGATAAGCCTGAAGCACCATAAGACCAGCTAGCATGCTGCGTCCAGCTAATGCAGTTTGCAATTTTGTAAATCCGCCAAGCCAGCCTGCTCTCTAAGAACGGCCGCGCGTAATCTCCCGACGAGATATCAAGGTTGATTATCATCAAAGAAACCTTGGCTGGACGTCAAAAGCGACTGCGGCCGAGGATATCGTCCGGCGGAAGGCGTCAGATGTGTCAAGCTGGGAAAGGTGAAAAAATATGTCCCTAAACCTGCATTGCCTTAGTCAGACCCGAATGTAAAGGCTTGTGAAGTGGGAGGTTGCTATTGTATCCCGCGTCTCTATGCGTACTGTACGGCTTCCAGCAAAGGATCCCCACGATTGTAAGGGATTCTCATCAGATGTGTTTCTTGGCGCGACCGGCCCAGGTTCCGCGTCGACGTAGTCCTTGGTGACACACGCTAACAGGGCCCAGTCGATGGTAATTCTGCCACCAAATCTTGATCATCGCAGGGGCTTCCGAGCTAGAGGTTCTGCCAGCCGAGTATACAGTACCTGGACTGAGCAACGATCAGTCTCGACCCAGACGGAAGTGCCTAGTTCAACTCTGGCGCAGGGGCGGGCACCGTCTATGGTCCGATCATCCATGCTGTAGGCGGCGCTTACGGCATGCGGCAGCCGTCAGAACGATGATCGGGGGTCATGGACCTCCTGTTTCTTGTTCGAGGCACCACGGGCCACGGCTGGTGGGTGGGGGCTATCCCGACTGAGACGCGTCGGCATAGGACGAGACAGCCGAGCAGGGAAGACCGTGGTAAGGACGAGACAGGCAGGACTGCTCTGGATCGCGGGTTGTATCGAGGTGGAGAGCGAGGCCAGTCCGGAGGAGGAGGAGGAAGGGGACGAGGAGTGAGGAAGGACGAGAGGTCGTTGAACGACAGCCATTAGATGCCCTCTGCCGAACAGTGGCCCCTGCTAGCGGCGGACGCCATCCTGGTGATTGCTCGAGCTGCAGGGCTCCTACGGGGTCTGATTGGACAGCCACAACCTGGAGGAAGGATGGGTGCCAAAACAGGAAGTGGGGCAGCAGCAAGCACGATTTTCCATTGGCTGGAAATTCGTCCCTTGCTCTTTGGGACCTCTTCCTTGGGTCGCACTTTCCAAGGTGGAACTGTGCCGGGGTTGCAGTGTCTGCGCAGACGTCAAGGAGGAAAGCACGACTCTGCAACGCCTAATACTAGCATCACGCAATCACATATTGGCCATACTGCGATAGCGAACGGCCATGGAACAAAACCATGTTGGGGTGGTGACTTTGACTGGACGGTCTTCGTCGCGCACCAAATGCTCCCACAACCCTACCCATCACCGGGCTTCAAGCAAATTGTCGTCATCTAGACTATTTCTCACGTGAAGCAAGTCTTGCATCTCCATCATCCCCAGGTCCTCAGTTCTGGGACACGGCAGATCCCGCAATCGACCTACCCAGGTATTCAACCTCAGAGTTTGCTTCGGGCGAGCATGGTGCTGCCTCCTTACAGTAAATGAACCCCAGAATCAAGCCATTTCCGATTTCTTACGCTCTTTATTGGTTCGCGGCGCTCATTAATGAGGAAATGACTGCGACAGAGACCAGGCTGATCATTGTTAGAAGTACCCCCAACCGGGCCGTTCATGTCAATCTCTCCCCAGACAGGCCGGCGGAGGCCAGGCCGGTGCCCCTGCAACGCAAAAACGCCGCACAATATCCTCGCAGTAGCCGCATTCAAGGACCTGGCGTGCCCGGCCTATTACTCGCGTGTGCGTTCAGATTGCGAAGCGAGAGTCATGCAGCGTGCGCACCGTCAGTCTTGAGCCTCTAAGAGCTGCTCATTCCGCGTGGAGTTGTCCTCGGGTAGACCTGCCTTGGAGACAGGGTTTCGGCACCACCAAAGCGACAGGCCCGATTGCCAGGCGTGGGCTGCCGTCGACTCGGAGATCATGCTGCACGGATTCGTAGCGCGACGGCTGAGTCGTTTATGGGCAACGCATTTATCTCGCCATCACTGTGAGGATGGCAAGGCCTCTGCGCGGAGCAGAGTTGTGTCTCATTGTGGCACGTGCAAATGGGCGACGCGGAATCATCTCGTGACACAGAACGGACCGGGTCATCCGACCACGCGCGTCACCATTCAAGGAATACGTCCAGTAGCATCTCAATCTCAACTCGAAATTCAGCACTGCTTTTCAGACTGCCGCGCTGGACCTGTGGCCAGCCTGTATCCTGCAGATAAGGAGAAGCGAGTCATCTTTTCCCAAGGTAACATGGTTCCACAACCCGTCGACTTGACGGGGCCATGCAACCTGCAGGTATCAGAGGCCAAACTCCGCATTCAAGTCCTTGGACACCATTGGTGAGTCAACTTTGACCCCTGAACGCCTCCCCGTTATAGACATTGGACTGGCAAAAATTGCAGCGTTGCTGAAGCGTCATGAGCCGATCAGGAGAATCAACTCAGTGCAAAATGCCATCTGGGCCCTGTCGAGCTCAGCGTGGACCAGAAGCGCAGCCTGCCATGGAGCACAGAGCTGCCCCACTTTACCACTCGACGTGCCGAGGACGCAAAGCCCTGTGTCAGTGTGTCAGTAGGCGCTCGGGTCGGAGGCGGCCCTGTCCCATTCCTCCGGAACGTCGAATGCTTGCAGGCTTGCCTCAAAGCCGCCGGGCGACTCTGTCAATCTGATACCGAGGATTACGACGTTCCCTGTGCTGGCTGACGACAATCCCCGAAGCCGAGCGGGTGAGAGCAGGGGTTCGACGTCGCGCACTTCCAGGCTCCCGACGGCACAAGCAAGGCAGACAAGGCAGAATAGCGATGCGGCCAGGCCTTGCCCCGGCGAGAACTGTTTGCTGTTCCATCCCGCGCCGCCGCAACTGGCCTCTCATTCTTACCAAGCGCACCCCTTGGACCAACAGTGACGTGCAATACGACAGGCACGCTGCATCAGCATGCAATCATTGCCAGGTGCTGGAGGCGACACGACGCGACACGACGCAACACGACGACAGCCCTTGTTGGAGACCTCCGCTACGACCTAATAGAGCGGCCACTGCAGCGAGCGGCAGTGGCTAGAGCCATGCACTGCAGCGCCTGGCCGATCCGCCGAAGCCCACCTAGAGTGGTCAGGCACGAATTCTCGTAGGGCATGCTCTCGGACATGGAGATGCCGTCGCCTCCAGTGTACCTGACGTGCTGACGAGCCTGACAACGGGACCTGAAAAGACCTCCGTCCCAGCCAGCACGTCACTCGGCACAGGGATAATCCAGGCCAAGGCAACTCCCGGAGAACAAAGAGCCAAAGACAAGTCCAGCAGTGGAGAACGGCTCGGCCTGCCCCGACGGTTTCCCCATCTGGGAGGCTTATGGCCCCCCGCTAAGAGGGCCAACCACTGCAACCGCTCGCCACCGACACAAGCGCGGTCCGGGCTGCCTCAATTGACAACAGGGAGCCTCACCGCTGCACCCGCCCTGCCCTAGGATCGTTACGTTCACTGACAGTGGCCGTACCACCTCGTGGGCCTCGTGACTTGGGCCTCGTGGACAGCCGGCATTTTGCTTTCACAAACGGCAGCAATCCACATTTCCACCCTGGTGGCAAGCCACTGACGGATTACACGTATCGGTGCTTGTCGATCGGGAAAACAGTATTCACACCCCCATGGCATTCTTGTGAGGCTGTGCACCTCCACGCGCTCGGACAATTTATCATGTGTATTTTTGGAAAAGCGAACTGGACCCTGAAAACCTGCTCTGGGGAAGCAAGGCAAATGGCGGTGACCGCTAACGAATCATTGCTGGAGACAAGACCAGCGCAAACCGCCATCCTCGGTGCAAAACAACTGCTGCTGCGCCACGATACTACCACGCTGCAGCCGCGGACCTGGTAAATCCAGAGGTGCGTCCCTTGCCACACCACGCCCCGGCTCTCCAGGGCATCATCTTCATCAGGCATCTCGAGCACGATTTTGCCATGTCTAGGTCTCCCTGCCTCGTCCCCTGTCGCACACACGTGTATTGTTGCCTCCCCCTCTGCAGGGCGAACGGCGAGTCACAGCAGTCTTGTCATGACTGTCCGACAGCGGCACACAGGCCGCCACGTGTACCACTGTGGCTGCCACCGTCAGTTGTCCGAGCCGAGGTAGCGGCGCGGATTAGTACAGTACGTTGCAGTAACTGTGTCGCGTTGCCGCCATACCTGGCCTCGCACGGGAGGGTTGCGTGTGCACGAGCACGCAAGTGGGAGCTTGATCGCAATGTTGTGGGCGGCGGACAAGGGAGCCGCTGATCATGGAACGTCTTGGTCAAATTCTGGCTGGTAGATTCTTCAGTTGCCGTGTGGAAGTTCTTGTCAGGCTCAGCTAATACCAGAGCTCGTCTTGTTACACAAGCTCCAGTCAAGGTTGAAGGAAAGAGCAATCAAGGGCAAAGTGTCCGGGTCTTTGGGCATAAGTTGAATTCTCGGGAACAAAAGTAATCAAACTCGAGAAAATGCAAGAAAAGTTCATGGGAGGCAAACAACAAAAGGAAAAGCCCAAACAAGAAAAAGCACATCGCAGCCCCGGAGGAAGAAAAAAGAACCCGTCCACCGCGAATCTATCTACCCGGCAACTAAACAAGGCCAGAACCTCTGTGTACATGCCTGTTGATCGCGAGCTCCCCGTCACAGGGGATGCCGGAGGAGGTGCTGACCAGGAACACACACACACACACACACACACATCAGAAACCCTCACATCGGCAAGATTTGACCCAGAAACAAGCCAGCAGAACAGGTTCCCTGTCAACGAGCGCGAGGAGAAGAGTGCCAACGAGAAGAGATTGCCTCGTCGTTACAAAAGCTACTTGTTCTGCCTAATTTATTAATCATGGACAAGCACACGCGCGTTTTGTGAAAAGATAAACAGTCCTCCTTCTACCTGAGGGGTTTTAAGTAACCAAGTTATCAAATTTTGAGATGAGGTACGGGACGCGGCACTCTTGTCGAGGTCTCGAAGGTCTCACGATTGTGTACTTTGTGCTCGGGAGTCTTGCATGTGATATTTTTCTTTAAAGGTCAGCGCTGTATCCGTCTATATTCTGGTCAATGGACAGCCATGACATTATCCACACCCTATTATACTTTACATGTGCGGTGCAAAAGTATTGCGACCAGCCACGACGACTCGACACATCAGAGTCCGTGTTGTTGGCAATGGTCGCTGGCCATGGCCCAGACTACATGAAAGCCATCCCTCTTTTGGGGCGCCTCTACGCAGCTTTTGGTTTCAGAAGCTTAGCAGCAACGACTGCAGCGCTGTCTGCGACACAGGGAAGTCCCCAACCCCTTCGCCATCGCACCCGAGCGTCTCCTCGGCCGTATCCGCCATCAGCGATGCGATTCGGTAGCCCAGCGTGTCGTTGACGTGCCGCATGATACGGATGGCGCGCGTTCGCACGTGAAAGGGGTTCAGAGGCTCCTGCGCGATGATGAAGAAGGGCCACACGAGCGACCCGGCGCGCGGCGTGTCGACGATCGTAGGCGCCGCCGCGAGTACGTCACTCGACATTTGACGGATGGTCTCTGCAGAGGCTCCCTCCTGCTTAGCGTACTTCTCATCATGATCGAGCTCTTCCTGGGTAGTGGCGACCTTTATTGGTGCCAATGAACGTAAGGGTATCAAAGCGTGGCGCAAGAGAATCTGGTGGGCCATGATTCGGAGGACCCGCCAGTTATTCCATATCTGAGCAATGTTGACGCTGGCATAAGTGTGCGCCGGCGTGTTATGGCTGGTCAGTCCAATGGCGTCTGTGAAGAATCCCAGTGGCAAGCCATCTGGTGATGGTGACGGCGATGGTGACGGTATTCTTTCTGTCCAGCCCTGCGGTGCATGATGTGTCCACTGCTCGAGACGCTTCTCGACTGCAAGGACAGTCTTCATGATCTCATTGGGATCTTTGACCGTGCCTGCATTCACATCTGCCCTGAGGTTGACGATCTGGAAACTGATGAGTGCCAGTGACCCAGGTCGTGTATCGTACGTGAAGGGCAAATGGCCCCACGGCTGGAAGGAATCACTGGTGGCTCTTAGAGCATCCGGGACTGTTGCGTGCGTGACCATGCAGTTGTGTATCTACGGTCAAGTTAGAGAGGCTTGTCGTGAATCGATGCCGGAATCGGCCATTTATGGACCGGAGGAAACCCACGATTTGGGAGCGAAGATGGACGTAGAGCTGCTTTCCTGCCGCTCGGTCAAACTGCGCGGCCCCACGGAGCTCGAGCAACGTGGTGGCGCCCTCCATGTGTGCAGACCATCGCCGAAAGCCGTCCCAGCTCGTTAGATTCACACGCTATAATGGAAGGTCAGAAACAACGAGCAAGGAAGCGAAAAGCATGCAATCTCGGGTGTGGTCACCTCGTAGAGACCCAGCAGAACAACGGCCATCAGTGTATCGTCACGCACGGCCTGCAAAGGATCTTGGAGTGCGCTATTGAGCTTTGCAAGTGCCCTGCCGTAGAGCTCGGTGGACCTGGGCGCCATCTCGGGTGCGAAGAACTTGTTGGCGACAGCCGACATGCTGACGGCATCAGTTGCGAGCCTCACGAGATCACTGCCAGAATCCCAATACGCCTTGAAAAGCCAATCATAGCTATCGTCAGACAGAACGGGGCAAGTTGGGGCATAGTGAGCGAGGAAGAAGTTGACGCAGAGAACATTCATCGGGCTTCCCAGTGAAGGTTGTAGCAAGCCGGCTTCTGAGTTGGGAAAGATACAGAACCACTCTCCGGGCAGGTTTTCCGTGAGAGTGGAGATGTGCATCGAGTCGGCAGGGCGTGTGTAGACGAGAACCTTTCCGGTGTCGTCCTTGGGCTGGACTTGCGTCGGTTCGGCCCGTGCCTTAGCCTTGCGGACGACGCGTGAGGACTCATCGATGAACTGCTCCCGGAGCAGGTCGCGATAGCCGGGGCACAACACTCCGAGCTTCTCGCACCGCGTGCAGGCGGGCTTGGTCTGATCACACTGCCGCGGATGGATGGTGTTAGTCTCGGGCACATGGGACACCCACACCAAGGGCGGAGGGATGTGAGAACAGAGATCCTATGCAGGAACCCAGCCGGGCCGGAGCTCGGGGTCGTGGCCTCTGTTGCAACTGAGCTATGGGGACGACGGACCTTGACCTTACGGCGGCGGCAGCGCTGGCAGCCTTTGCTAAGCAGCCCATGATAGCCCATTGCGAACCAAGAAGGATTGGGATCAAGTCTATCGCGAGGCGTGTCGGGCTGGATCTTCTATTTTGTAGCTCAACATAATCTTGGATGAGCAATTCTGTCCTGACCGCGTTCGAAGAATGTCTTGAAGAGCGTCAAGCCGGGCAACGAGGCAGCGTTTTCAGAGTGCACAGCCCCTGGTGTTACGTACGCCGGCCCGAATCGTTCTGGATTCTTCACATGGCTGCCTATCTGGGGTTCTCGAGCTGCGGCATGCTCTTCAACCAGGTGATGTGGAAGAGACGACGTTTGTGAGGTGTTCGTACCTACCTGCCCAAGTGCCTCGCAGTCCTGCCCTGGATTGGGCCTAGCGCGGGTGACGGAAGGCACGATGGAGCCAGCATCGGCCTGCATCCTTCAGCGGCTCGTTGCAGGCTCATGGGAATGCTTGCCATGAATTCAATGGGTTCTGGATAATGTTTGCTGCCGGATATCCCTCTTGATCCAACCGATGAAGCTAATCACGAGGCTCCCGCAGTGCCGAGCAACTTGGGCACGAGCAGATAACATCAATCGTGTTCCAGAAGAGCACATGGCACATTCAGCCCGGGGTCAACATCAGCGTATGCCCTGTCTACCATTGAGGTGCTTCCTGAGATATGAGAAATGAAACTGCCACGCTCTGTCTGAAATAGACCTGAGAAGATCTTATCGTCCGAAGTAGCCTGCCCTCTTGGCAGCGTTGTACTTATCTCTTCGGTCGCCGGCCGAGTGTGAGTTATGTCAGCGAACCAGCGCAATTCTCGGCCCATGCCCATTCATGGATGTCAGCACCACGGCCGCCAAGGCGCCACTTCCGCCCGCCCCCATCTCCGGACGTCCGTGGGGAACTTCCGGACGCCGTCCACGATGCTGCAGGAGCAGCTCGCGCCGTGCCTGATGAACATGCTTGTCTTACTACAGGCAGAGTCACTGCTAACCAGCATTGCGTTCAGATGAAATACAGCGTAACGAAAACACACAGCCAAAAGGAAAGCAACTGCCGCGAACCCGTATCTTCGTCCATTGGCGTAACACCGGCCCGAATGTTGCTTTGAGGCACACATAGAGCCAGCGAGTTGGGTTTCTTTTTTGCTCATCTCTCCTTTCCCGTTACGAAGCGCATGGAACAGGTGTTGGTCGAGCAGGCAGTGTGCAACCCATGTCCTCGGGCATGCAAGTACCCTGCGGCGTGAGCTTTTTCCACATCACAACCAACAGGGTCTTTGTTCCGGACCCCGTCATCAAAGTCCACTGGGCAAGGGTAAGGACCGAGCCGTGCCTTCCCCTTGCTGCCGCCTGCGATGTGACATATAAACCGTGGCCCAGGTCCGACCCCGGGCTCGTGGGGTTTCCTCGACATGCCTTTTAGGTTGCTGTAACATCCGAGCCCTTGCAACCAACTTACTTGGCACCTTTGCCTGCTCCATCTTCACCATCTTCACGGCAGTCGTTGCATCTCCCTCCAGGCGCCAACAGACACCCTGCACCCTCCAGCCCACAACCGCCAACATGGTTAACGGCAATATCACTTTTGATGGTAAGGACAGTTACGACTAGAATTTGTTTGATGTCAAGCCCGATGGCGAGTCTGATACGGCATTGCAGACTACCTCGGCCTCATGAGCTGCCTAGTCGAATGGGCCGACAGCTACGACACCAAGGATTGGGAGCGTCTGTCGAAGTGTATCGCCCCAGAGCTTCGTGTAAGTCTGCAGAATTCCATCCTCCACGGCGAAGAATCTCAAGAATCCAGTCATACTGACCTCTACTGACACTTCCTCCCATACACAACAGATCGACTACCGCTCCTTCCTCAACAAGCTCTGGCCCGCGATGCCAGCAGCCGAGTATCTCGCCATGATCTCGTCCCCCGCGGTGCTCGGCGACCCTCTCCTTATGACGCAGCACTTCATCGGCGGGTCCAAGTGGGAGAAGGTCTCCGACACAGAGGTTGTCGGCGTGCACCAGCTGCGCGTCCCGCACCAGCGGTACCTCGAGGCCGACCGGTCCAAGGGCATCGCGGTCAAGGGCCACGCGCACAGCACCAACACACACTGGTACAAAAAGGTCGATGGGGTCTGGAAGTTCGCCGGGCTCATGCCGATCATCCACTGGGGGGAGTACGACTTTGACAAGGTCTTTGCCAGTGGGCGGGATGAGTTTGGCACCGAGGAGAAGGCGGAGAAGGGCGAGGAAGGGGTTGTGGCAGATGATGCCAAGAGAGCGGCGGGCGTGCCTTCGATAGATGCCGCGAATGCCAGCGATGAGCCGGAGAAGGTTGATCTCAGCACGAGCCGCATCGCCGTGCAGGCTTCCTGAAGCAAAATGGCTGGCTGATCACTCTGGATGACTTCTCAAACCCAATACAAGACTCTGTTCAATCTTTTGTATATGGTGTAGAGCCATGTTTGCTGTTATCGAGCTGATAGAACTGCCTGCCCGCCCCGCCTGGGACTCTTTGTGTCGTCGTAACCTTCGTGTCCTCATTCAATATGTCCGATCTCAGCTCTTCTGACACCAGGGGACACAGCGAGGTATCCATATCGACCAAGTTTGGAATCGATCACAGAGCAGAACATCGTGCCTGCTTTCTGAACCGAGCGGAACGTGAAAGAGGGCCATGTTGGAGATGGGTTCCAGGCGAATGTCGCGTAAGTGCCTGCCAAGCTGCACTTCCCCAATGCACCAGGAACGGACAAGAGAGTGGAGGCGGGAGGACTCGGAGGAGTCGAGGCCCTCCTCGGCCCTGGCCTGCCGACCAGGTTAGGAGGAGACAGCGGAGACCCTACGGAGCCCTTTATGCAGGATGACAGAATGGGAGCTGGCATCGTGCATGCAGCTAGCTGGCTGATCACGTCAAAGCATGTATCCGTGCAGATGCTTCTTCCGATCTCGTCTGGATCACAAGGTGAATAAGGCTGTTGTGATGGTACGCAGGTCGCATTGCCTTTGCGATTCGTCCATCTTAATTGTCTGCCGGCGTCGTCGAGGAAGCCACCCACCCGCTAAGAGCTCACCTCCCGAGCTGCCACTTCTGCAGCTCAGGCTAAAATATTCTTCTGGGCGATCCTGACCAACCACGACCCCTCGTCTGCCTCCTCTGTCTGCCTAACGTGCGCGGTGGCAGTCCAGGGGTTCGTTCCTTCGCCTTCCATGTGCCTCCCTTCGTGTTTCTCTGCAGGTCCTACGGAGCACCTGGGTCCTGATTCTCAAGGCTGGCACCACCTCCGACATGGCCGCGTGACCCCGAACCACCCGCTGAGTGCCCGGTCTTTGTTAGACTGAGCCGTGTTCTTGTCTGGCCTCTCTCTTGAAGCAAGCAAACAAAGGACAAATGACATTGCAGTCTGTGACCTGCTGCACACGTTGTGCCATCCCCGCACTCTTTGGTCTCCCACGGGCCTATCTGGAAAAGAATCATCCCATCCCAACCTCGGAGGGTCGAAGAGCAAGAGTGCCCCACCCTGATCCGGGCTCGTACCCAGTACCTTGGTCGCTGCCTGCACTGCCCGTTGTCAGCACGTGAGGGCCACCCGGGCGGCGACATTGTCCCCCGTGTCATTGTATCGGTACTCCCATACCACCCAGGGTTCTTCTGATCCGCCTGCCCACTTTGCGCCCGCCCGCCGAACGACCCTTCGATCCCAGAAAACGCACGCCGCCGTCAGCACGCATCCCATCCCGCCCAGTGCTTCTTTTGCTGCTTTTCCCAGTACCAGTCCGGACGTCCATCTGATCCCCCCGCCGCCAACGGCTTCACGCAGCTACAGCAGCAGCAGCAGCAACCGCCATGGGCATCTTCGGCGGCGCAAATGCCAAGTACAAGGCCGCGCCCCCGACCATCCGTCGCGAAAAGGTCGTCGTGCAGCCGAAGCCCAAGCCGCGCCCTGCCAACGGCACCTCCTCTTCCGCGAGCACGACACCCGTCGCAAACGGACGCCGCCTGACACACCTCTCACGCACGACCTCGGCATCCTCGTCGCCCACGGGAGCCGCCGCGAGGCGATCGCTTGCTCCGCCTAGTGGCGCCAGCTACGCGCGCTCCAAGAGCGGCTCGCCATACCCTTCCTCGGCCGACGAGCGGTCGCGGAAGCGCAAGGTCATCGTAAGCACGCCCAGGGACTCGCCCGCCTTCGACGACGACTCGAGCGACGACGGCGCCGACGACGACGACCCCTTCAGCAGCGCCCGCAGCAACCACAAGCGCATACGGCCGAACGGTCTGCGGACAGACATAAATCGCAAGCTGCGGCACAAGAAAGCCTTTGGCGACGACGTCCGGGAACTGAAGCTCGTACACGGCGCCGACGTCGCCTCGATAAAGAAGGGCTGCGACCCGATCTTTGGCGCGAGAGAGGACGAGGTCGCGATAGAGCTGCAGTACCCTTCAAATTGCAAGCCCGAGAAGTACGAGCTTGTCTGGAGGAAAGATTTCCTCAACTCGGTCAAGGACATCATCGAGGTGGTCCACCATGTCGGGCACACATATGTCGCGGACGACGACGCAACGGCATTCATCGGCTTGAACGGCGGCTTTCACAGACAGCTCGAGCGGTCGTCGAGCGATAATTTTGGAAACGTGACGGACTTTAAGACTGCAGTACAGGGCTACAACGCCAAGATACTTGAGCTCGTGAGGAATGGCACGATAGCAAAGAACCTCGACCAGCTCCACCACCTCCCACCGAGCCTCGTGACATTCATCCTGACGCAGGTCTACGACCGGATAGTGGCGCCAAAAGTCGAGATACTCAAAAAATACACCATGGGTAGCGACAACGTCTATGGCGAGCTCATGCACGACTTTATACACCGGATCCTCATCGAGCAGGCCAAAATGACATCTGACCAGGTCTTTGTCGATCTTGGCTCGGGCGTCGGCAACGTCGTCCTCCAGGCCGCACTGGAAGTCGGCTGCAACAGCTATGGCTTCGAGATGATGGAGAATGCCTGCGACCTTGCTGAGGAGCAGGAGCGCGAGTTCCGCAATCGCTGTCTGCTTTGGGGCATTGCGCCAGGTCGAGTGTCTCTAGAGCGTGGGGACTTCACCAAGAACGACAAGGTGCCGCAGGTACTCAAGAAGGCGGACGTTGTGCTTGTCAACAATAAGGCCTTTACCTCGACGCTGAACGATCACCTTGTCAGCATGTTCCTCGACCTCAAACCCGGCTGCAAGATCATCTCGCTTAAGAACTTTGTGCACGACAACAAGGCAGCCACCAACAGCGTCGCTAACAACATCCTCGACGTGGAGCAGTTCCGCTACCACGAGGGTTGGGTGAGCTGGGGTGCCTCGGGCGGCGACTACTTTGTCTCGACCAAGAAATGAGGATCCTGATCCTCTTTTTGAACAAGGGTGTTAAGGGGATGGGGTTTGTGCAGCAATGATACCACTTTTTTTTGTTTTTGTATAGATATGGCGGTCGCCAACCTCTACCAGGAGTAAGAAGGGGCAAAGTTTGAGTCACCAGCCATCCATCCATTCTTGTAAATAGATAGAAAACAATACGTACCTTCACATAGCGCAGCCTTGTAGTATGTAGACCAGGCATCCCTCGCCAGAGGGCAGCAGGAATATACAGTTTCCCCCAGCGCAGCTTTGTCCACAGCGAGCCTCACTCGGATCGTTGGGATTCTGTGACACATGCCACACCCCCATCTCTCGAGCCTCGGTCAGGAGCGCGTCATGCAAGCCACACACGTTGCTCTCTTGAATCATCGCCTCCTCCCGGTCGCCGCGGGGGGTTCGTTGGCGAGGTTCATGGCGTCGGCCTCCTCGCCGACGCGCTTCATCCAGCGGTCGATGAGCTGCTTGTTCTCGGCCTTGACGGCGGCCATGCGCTTGTCCTGGCTCGCGATCTCGAGGTTGAGCGCCAGGTTTTCATCTTGGACGTCCTGTACGATGCCATGCCAGATCAGAATTTTGCACTCTCATCAAACGCTGTGTTTCCTCGAGTACGGGCCTGGATCGAGGCTGGAGTCCGTATAATTATGATGCAATGCGCGAAAGAATATTCAGGGAGAATTAAGATAAGAAGTACTGCAACTTTGTGAAGCAGATCATAAGTGGGAAGCAGGGCGCTGGAGGAGAGAAGACGACTCACGAGGAATGCCTTGGTCTTGGCCTCGAGCTCGTCCCCGCGGTCTCGCAGCCTGCCCTGCAGCGCGTTGCGCTCGGCCTTGAGGTCGTGGACCTGCTTCGCGCCGACCTGCGCCGCGGCACGGAGCCGGCGCAGCTCGTCCTCGGCGGCGCGCAGCTTGGTCTGCAGCTGGCCCCGGGACCGCAGGGCCTCGGCAAGCTGTAGCCGGGTCTGGGCCGCGTCGGCGGCGGCGTCGTCCCCGGACGATGAGGAGGCCGCGGGTTGCGGAGGGGTGCTACTGGTGTTGCTGGTAGGCTCGGCTTGCTGCTGCTGCTGCTGCTGCTGCTGCTGCTGACGAGGGGAGCGGGTGGCGGCTCTGAAGGCTGCTGAGAATGTGCCTGACGGCGTTTCCTGCTGAGGTTGTGGTGCGAGGAGCTGTTGCTGCTGCTGCTTCTGGAGGAGGACGGCCTTCTCTGCTTCGAGGGCGGCCACGCGGTCTGCTAGCTGTGAGCCTGCGAGATGGAAAGCGAGTCAGTCAAAGTTTTCAACCTTTGATATGGACGCGATATATTTTGTTGTCCGTATTATATATATCATCACAGTATTTTCACACGCAGGCTTGGGGGCTCAATACTGACAGGCATCGACGAGGTCCTTGTTGACGGCACTATTCTTCTCCGACTCCCGCAGCGAGGCCAGGTAGTCGTCTCGCCAGTCCGGCATCATGGCGGATAACGCGGACGTGCCTGCATTCGAGGCACCTCGCCGTTGTCTCGTCGGGCGCTGCTGCTGCTGCTGAGCTTGCTCGCTCGTCGAGCTGCGGTGTCGCCCCACGTGCGTGTCCTGGGCAGGCTAGTCACTTGCTTCAGCCTTGCGTCGAGCTCCGCGGCACTGGCTGAGCATGTGCAGTCGCCAGTGAGAGCCATCGTTGGCTCGAGTGGTGAGGGGCAGCTCCAGTGTCGTCCAGCTCCAGTGTTCCAAGCTCGGATTGTGGGGCTGCCTCCTCCTCACTTCGGCATTGTCCGAATCCTGCTTCGTCCGCATCGGGACTATGCATCAGCTGTCCTTTGCGCGATAGTCCCGGCGCATGCCTGTGCTCAAGATTTTGGACATGCCAGCCGGCGCGATTCCCGATGGCAAACGGTTGTTCGGTATACAGGTGCTGCCCGACCTGATGCTGGACAGAGCGTTGCGCCGCTGCCTTGGGCTCGACTCGAGCCCGAAAGCCTACGTCATTGGCATGAGGATGATCGGTGCGTTTTATGAGCAGCCAGATACAGCGGGACGGCCATTCCTGACGAGCGCATATCCCGGCACGGGCATGAGAGGCTATGCTGTTCAAGCTCATGGTGTGCACTTAGTTCAATACCACGAGGCCACGACAGATCAACAATTGGATATTGCTGTTGAGACGGCAAAGTGCGGAGCTCTGGATGTTTGTCGCCCGGAGCGGCCAGATGCTACACGAGAAGCAAGACATCGCTAGCCTGCCGTGTGCTCCTTTGGCTTTGCGAGCTTCAGAGAAAACTACGGGACTGGCAGCTCGGCAGGTGATGAACGCTCTGCCGGGATGGTGTCTCTGGGCCAGAGACATGAACGCCCGTGAACTGAATCAGCCGGCCATCCGCTCATCCCTTGGCTCGTGATGGTGGGATTGTGTTAGTGCCACGCAAGGAAAGGCATTGTGCGCCTAGGCACGCTGCGGAGCAGGTCCGCTTCCCATTGTCCCCTTGCGCATTAACCCCCGTCTATCTGGATGAGATGAACGCCATTAGAGAAAAACTTTTGGGCTAGTGTTTGCCATGCCTCGTCCGCCCCGGACTTTGGTGGAGTCGGCATCGGGCAGAGATGCCGGTAGAGTGATCTTGACCAAGGCGGGTTGCTGGTCGTTGGTCGGATGTGCCAGCTCGTGCGAACTCGACTTTCCTGCTCCGTCCTCTCATGCAACATGTCGGCGATGTTGGACGGTAAGCGGTCTGCCCCTGAGTCTTTACGAGCAGCCATACACATCATTTGACCATCACAGGGTCTCACCGATACCCCTATACCGGCCGGCACGCAACGGTCAACACGGGAGGCAAGTTTGATTATAGGCAGACCCGGCGACTCGGTCAAGGTCGGTCAAGGTCACTGCGCAGGCGGCGGGCACATTTCGCGGGCGTGCTGAGGTTGCGAGCCGCCCGAGTCCCTTCGTCCCATGTCCCGGGAGGTGGATCCGCGGAGGATGCACGATGAGTTGTCAGCTCTGTGCATTGACGCTCGGAAATGAGACGACCGGCAATTGGGAGTCACTCGAGAAAGCTCGCCCTGCTTAATTGAAAAAAGAGACGCGGCACGGTTCACGCTCGGAACGAAGCTCAGGAACGCGCCGAGAGCACAAGACGAGGAACGACGCACTTGCACCAGCGGGGCCGCCAGAGGGTGACCAGGCCAGGGCCAGGACCAGGGCTCAGGGCCCAATGCGAATGGGCCAAACTCAAAGTGGCTGTCGGTGGCTCTGGATGTGGACCTGGGTCAGCTGCATTCTGATCATGGCCGGGTGTCGATGGTGGAACCGAGCCAGGCTCGCCAGGCTCCGGCATTTCGCCCATCGTTCAGATTCTGGGTTCGAGTGCTCCATCTGCTAGCTTCCAGTGATGTCATGCTCCGTATGATCGTCGAGATCGTGACGGATATCGTGGTTCCGCAGCATGGTTCTCGAGCGTACCCTCCCAAGCTTGTAAAACTGCGAGATTGCAGCTAGCAGCCTTGCAATGCAAGATAAGGCACGCGTAGGAAAGCAGCCATGGGACTGTCCAGAAGTTGCGGAGTGTCCGAAGCCAGTCCGGAGTACCAAGTCGTTAGTAGGTCTCCCAGACGTGCTTGCTAGCGTGCCTCGCGATGCTGAGCTTCTTGGCTGGTTCCAACTTCTAGCAAGGTTGCTTACCCGAACAGTAAGAATGACGCGATGATCACGAAAAGACTCCAATGGCTCCGATCGAGATCTGAGCTGGGATGAACACCCACTAATTGTCCTGCTGGTCTGTGAGAATGCGCGTCACTCGGCATCACGCCTCGACAGCGACCATCTTCACATCCTGCTCGACGCGCCGGCAGGGCGACGACACGTCTTGGAAGCATTTGAGTTAGCACGCGCTTCAAGGCTGTTTGATTCTTTCCAGCACTCGACCATGATGGATGGCATCCCCACTGAAGACACATGCAGCTCTAGTCAGCAGGAGAGCTCAGTGGCGTGTTGGTTGACAGCTGAGATAAAGGACGGAGTCGGAGCCATGATACCGTCCTCCAGCAGCCTGAGCCAATCATTCCGGATTGTGCGGCAGCCATGTAAACAAGGGGAAGGCGCTAGCACATGACACAAAATAGCCTGCGCACCTGCCCCACATGATTCGCCCTAGGAATCATGAAGTTGCGCAATCTATTACCTCCATTGCGGACGCGTTATCAGGCACCAGGCGCGCCGTGACGCGTCCGACTTGTGACTGCTGACTTCACGGCTCGCTCTGGCGACACGCCGCCGGTTCCACCAAGCTCGGCGCGATCACCAGCTTCCTCAGGCAAGACATCGAACCAGACTCGTTCACAGCAGCGGCAGCCTGCCGATGGAGATGGACCATTCAAACTTAGAAGCTTCCCCTCGCTCTGCGACAAAGATCAGCACAGCCCCCCGCCTTCTTGCACAACTTCTCCTCCTCACATCAACTGTTTCTGCTCCAGCCTCTCACACGGACAACCACCAAGGAGACATCACCTTCGCATCGACAGAACGCCGCCCAGCCCTTCATATCCACTGTCTCCGGCCATTGGGTCATTGCCTGACGCCAGCAATCCTGCTCAGCCAGCCCCAGAGCGCTGAGAAGATCATTGTCGGCAGTCGAGCTTCGCAGGCCTGTGCTCGAGGCCTCACGGCCCCTCCATCCCCGCCAGCACCGGGATCCATCTGTCCACCCATTCCTTGCAAGCGCCTTTCTTTTCCGACACGGACCTGGTCATTACGTGTCAGCCTGCGGACTCCCCGGCCAATCGTGGAACCGCTCGGATCTGCTGAGCTGGCAGGCCTCTTCGGCGGCCACCCCCCCTTGCCAGTCCAGACTCTTGCCGTGTCCGCGAGCGTTTCGTCTCCTGCACTTCCATGGTTTGCTCGCTCACCCACTGGCTCCATTCTGCCCGCATCCTCGCAGCGCCTCCTTCACACGCCCAACCAGGAAGCCCGAAGCGTGGCTGCCCGTGAATGACCCTCCAACTGCAACCCTCCATTCCTTGTTTCGCTCCCACACGGTCATCGGCCTGCTCGCCTCCACACGCATGTTCACGCTGCACGCACTGCTCGACTGTGTGAACTCTCTTCCTCCCACCTCCATCGACATCGCCCGACCTCACGACGCCCTCGTCAAGACCTTGTGTCACGCTGCGCCTGCGTCTATCCGTATTCGTCGGCGAACCACTTTACAACATATCCACCACCTGTGCTCTCGACTCTACGTGACTCGGTTGCTCCCATACCGCTCGCCCGACACGCAGCATCACTCTGGCACCACACCGCACTCAGATATCATCGATGACAGAAGACTTGACTCAGCCCTTCAGAACATCGTCAGCTTGGCTTGCCCGATCGAGCCAGAACGTCTGAGACTTTCTGACAAAGAGCATAACGCGCCACACGGTTAACCCTTGCTTCGACGGCTCCACATCTCATTAAATCTAGAGCGCAGCGCCCGACAGGTGTGAGTACATCGCCAGGCTTTTCTCGATCTTCATGCACTCAATCAAGACTCGTACCCGGTCACACTACATCTCCTGCCTCGGTGCCGCCATACTGCCCTAGACGACACGACCGCATTCACATCGACCCTCGCGACTCGCGATTTTGGTGCTGACCGACATTTCAGTTGCGAACTTCAGTCGAGAAAGACAACTACAGCACACACAGTACTTTGGCCACGATGGCCAAGCCGACGCGCCTCGCGGCAAATAACGAGCCGGTTCTCATCTTCCAGGACGACTTCGTCAACCATCCAACAACTTCTATCAGCAGGGCCCCGATGCCATCAGTCGCAAAGCCAGTGTCTCCGCGCCGAGCACTGTCCAGTACAGACGCAAATGCGATGTTTCAACAGCCAAATGGATTCTCAGCAAAGCAGCCTGGCTCGCCGCTCAAGACAGCTGGGCTTACGAGGAGCTCTCCTTTGACACCACTTCGAAAGTCGCAGAGTAATAAATTGAATCCAGTGTCAATGTTTCCGCCCGGCGAAACGATCCAGGGATCGACAGATTCATTACCAAAGAAACAACCTCCCATGTCGAGGTTCAAGACAGTTGCGCAGAAGCCGAGCATGGAGTCGACTATGCATTTCGGCAAGGAGAATATTCAGCCCACCCTGTATCCTGCTCCGCCCGCCTTCAACGTCAATCTGGAGAACTTCTACCCTAAGCCGCCGGGAAAGAGAAGCCTTATGGAAGCTGCCCCTATAAAGGATTCGAGGCCATTGAAGAAGGCAAAGGTAGAGGACGGGGCCTCTGTCTTCGAAACAATTCCTATGCTCGCCGACGATGGATCAAAACCAAACCACAGCTATGCCCAACTCATTGGCATGGCCATCCTTCGCGCGCCACAACGACGCCTAACCCTTGCGCAGATTTACAAATGGATCTCCGACTCATACTCGTTCTACAAGGCCGATGATGCCGGCTGGCAAAACAGCATCCGTCACAATCTGAGCTTGAACAAGGCTTTCATCAAACAAGAACGGCCGAAGGATGATCCTGGAAAAGGGAATTATTGGGCGGTTGAGCCGGGCATGGAGCAACAATTCACGAAAGAGAAGACGACCAAGAAGGCTGCGTCCGGGGCGGAGAATGTCCCTGTCATGTCTATCTCTACCCGGCTGGAGCCCGCGCACGTGGACCACACGATATACCAAGCCGGTCTTCCTTCTCTACCGCCGGTTCTACCCCTCCAGCCTGTCCAGCCCCAAAACGGTCTACCACTCCCGGCTGCTCCTCTTCCAGCTCCAGAGGTATCGTCCGATGCCACCATCCCAATGTCCGACAACATAAGCCCCGAGGAACACAAGCAACAGGAGCAAGATCTCCCCAATGAGAATGCCTACTCACCATTGCCAACCATGATGCATTCTTCTCCGCCGATGCTGCGCCACATGGAGCCGAGAAGCAACACACCGCCCCCTCCCACGAGAGGGCCGACATCATCACAGGCTCGCAAGCACAAGAGAAAGTATGCGTCAATGGATGCATCACTGGATGACAGCGGCTACATCTCATCTCTGGACTCATCTGTGATGCGCTCCAACCAAGCCGGCCGTTTGCTCACTTCAGAAGCGGATCGGCCTAGGAGCAAGCGCTCAAGGGCAGCTGGACGTGCTGAGGAGGAGATTGCCAGACTTCGGGCTTCGTCGTACGAAAGCCCATCGCGTGGGCGCTCTCATGGAGGCGCGCCACTATCATCGTCGCCGCTGCGCCAGCAGAATGACGGTGCGGGCCAGATGCTGCCTCCACTCACCCCAGCTGTGAAGTTCAAGGTGCCGTCAAAGCCTCCAGCGTCCGTCTCGCCCAACACGAACCTCCGAATCCATCGCGACAAGGTCAACCACATGCTGAACTCACCACTGCGTCGCGTGAGCAACATGTCCGAAGATATCCCATGGAGTCCGGCTTTCCGCCTGGATGAGTCTTTGTTCAGTGTCAACGACTTCATGGTCGACCCCGTCGATTTCGACATCTTTGACGATAACACTTTCGACACGTTCTTCTCAGCAGTCGATGCTTCTGGTTCACCAGTGAAGCGTTCGACGAAGCGAGCACGGATCGAGCGGACCATCTCAGCAGATGCACTTGGCGAGATCACCAGAAGTGCACCGAACAAGGCAATCACATCAGTACCGTTCCTGAAAGCACCTTCACCGCCATTCTCGCTCGATTTCGAAACACCGAGCAAGGCCTTCGAAGGCCTATCGTCTCCTATGAAGGCCTTCCTGCAATCTCCCACTGCAGCAAAAGCTGCACCCCCAGCCAAGGGACAGTGGAATGGCCTGGAAGACATCTGCACCCAGCTCTTTGAAGACGATCCCGATGATGGTGCTGTGGACATCCTGCAAGGTTTCGAGAAGATCGGTAGCAACCAGTACGCTGCCGGGCCTTCCTCGAAACCTAGTCTTGGCCGCAGCCATACTTCCACTTTCTAGAGGGCGGAGCCCGGACAAGTTTGCAGTCCATTCTGATGCTTAACCCACGTCCCTCGACGTTGGACTTCATCAACCATTACCTCATACATACTTTTACACCTGATGCACGACACGAGTCACGACAACATGGGCAACAAAGCGGTCCAGAAATGAGCAACCATGAACTATGAAACTCATGGACATACACACAAGATATCACCTGATCTATGCCTCACGGCTTTCTTGTCTATTCTTGCGCATTGCAACGCAGCAATGTGCTTCGGATAAAACCCTTTGTGCTCCTCTTGCACATTGGCCTCCGAGGTGGACAACGGCGCGCTTGGACTGTTGCTAATATCATATTGCCATACTCGCATTGAGATGGTCTACAGCGTTCCAAACGAGTCCGCTGGGGAGTTTTCGATTTTCTTGTTTTCCTTCTAGCATTTTGGCTTTCGGTCTTGGTTTCTGCAACGGACACATGTAAGCCGTACTGATCGGGAAAGGCGCACTCGCGATGATATTGTTGTTTGAGCATGAATCTCAGCATTTGGCAAGCCCAGGACAGGACACGGAGTTTAATCCTACGGGATGGTGGGTGGCCAATTGTTTTCCACGGTAGCACCATAACAATTTGAATTTACAGCAAAGCTATTGACTCAACTGTTTGCTTGGCCTTATATACCTTGTCTTGAACCTTGAGAGCCTGAGTTATCCCCAAATTCTTGAGCCTCACCCCAGAACCAGCAGTGGCATGGATTCTCTCACCGCAAAGGTGATGGGTTGTGTGTACGTGTTGCAGCATGCGAGGTAATCACTTTGGGAGAAAGATATGTTGCTTTTCATCAATCCAGTGCCACACAGCTTGTGCGCATGGACGGTTCTAGCAGATTTGAGCGGTCGCTCACGGCAAAGGTGGCAGCCAATGCACTCATCGTTGCATGTCTAAATTGTGCTGTATCTCGAGTTGGTCTGTAGCGGGACAGTTCTCTCGGAACTCTATGTAGTACTGCTTCGATATCGTCTGGAATGTGCCATATCCGGCAACAATGCCACCCTCCCCCGTCGCCCCTCGCGACTGCACAGGTACTTGATGATTCGGCACACCGGAAACGCCAGAAAATCATCTCAACCCCAGCTGGATGCTCCTACTTGGTAACAATCCCTTCCCACGTGCACAATGTCAACATCAGTAGATCCCCATCCTCGTGGCCCACCCGGCGTCCTTCTGGTTCACGGTGATCTGATACGGGAAAGGGTTCGCCTCGGAGGTGGTGATGGGCGGGATGTGGTCCCTGTGCGTGTTGACGCAGGTGACGATCTTCATGACGGCCGCGAGCAGCGTGTGCTCCATGGCGCGCCGCACCTTGGCGCGCTCCCCGTCGGTCCGCGGCTCCGCGACGGTCACTTTGATCGTCCAGCGCTCCCAGCAGACCTCCTCGTCGCCCGCGGCGCGCATGTACCACGCCTTCCGCCGCTTCTTCTCGAAGAAGGACACGGACATGGTTCCGCGGCCGCCGTTGCTGCTGGAGGGCGCCGACGTGCCCGTTGCTGTTGTCCCCGTCGCTGTGGAGCCACCGCCGCTGCTGTTGTCGGAAGGGGGTTTCCCCATTGCTGTTGACGAGGGCGCGGCGCTGGAGCCCGCGGGGTGTGTCTGTGTACGCTGGTGGTGGCCACTGCTACCCGGGCGCGAGGAGGATGATGTTGCTGCAGACGAGGAAGGGGTTGTGCGCGTGGCGTCGAGGTCCCGCGAGAGCTCGCCGGCGCGCTTCTCGATCATGGTGTCGAGCTCGGCATCCTCGACGTAGGGCAGCGAGAGGTCGAGCACCTCGCGCGAGTTTGGGCTCAGCGAGGGGAAGAAGCGGTGGAAGAAGATTGTGTGGAGGATGCCTGCGGGAAGAAGGGCGGCCGTGGCAACGTGTTAGTTGCTGGACATTTGCGTGCCCCGCGGAGGACGGGTGGCCGAAGTGCGTGAGCATGACGGGGTTTGACGTACCTCTGACGACGTCCCGGACGGAGGACGGGTCTGCAAAGGCCTCGAGGATAAACTCCTGCGGCACCTGCTGCTCCATGGCTATCTTTGTGGTTTAGGGTTGTGGACGGGGGGCTGGGAGCGGTCCGGCATCGTGAGGGAGCTTGGTTGTGTTCATGCCATGATGGATGGTTGGGGTCAGTTGACGTCGTAGGCAGCGCTGGTCACAGCCCCTCAACAGTGATGATAAGGCTACTGGAGCTCGCCCAGTCTGGGACCACAAGCAGGGGCCCAGTGACTGCGGAGGTGGGACCACTGCGCTGGCGCATGTGATTGATGCTCATACGTGAGTAGTTGGCGCTGGCCTACCTGGGAGACACTTAAAGCACTTAAAGCAGTGTCTGGAGGGAGTCGTCCTTATGTCATCCATGCCCGGCAATTAGAGTGCCCAGGGCACCGGTGCAGCCCCCCCCTGCCCAAAGGGCCCTGCCGGGGCCGAGGCTACAACGCCAGCCCCGGGGTCCGACGCGCGCCGAGCTCGAGCTCCTGTCCACTCCAGACTACAAGGCTAGGCTGGGCATCTCCAGTCCTGTTGCCAGCCCATTCACCGAGGAACACCTTTCGAGGCACCAACAAGACCCCACAGAAGCAGTGTAGACTGCATCGGACTGCTGTAGTTGCCGACAGCCTCGGCGCGACAGCACCATAGTGCCCTCCCAACCACAACTTTCCCAGTGTCGCCACCTACCAGCTTCTCCTCCACGCAAGCGTCCCAGCCGCCGCGTCATCCACATCAATCGCCATGTTGACGGCGACACGACAATGGCTGCGGCGCAACCGGACGCCCATCGCCATCGGAGCCGGCGTCATCGGCGCTGGCTACGTCGCGACCCAATATGTCCTCGGCAAGATCAATGATGCCCGCGAGCGCATGAGCAGCGATCGGATAGCCAAGGAAAAGTAGGCCGAACCCCTCCGTTCAACACTCTTCGCCAGCAGCCTTGTCGCTTCCATCCAAGTACCATGACGGCCAGCTAACAATAGGCACGCCTACAGCTTGCGCCGCCGCTTCGAGCAAAACCAGGAAGACTGCACATTCACAGTCCTGGCCCTGTTACCCACAGCGACCGCCAATATCCTCGAGAGCATGAATACCGAGAAGATCACACTGGAGATACAGCAGATGAAGGGCGCTAAGGGTCCGCGTAGCGGCGATCCGTCCGGCGCCCCGCCCAGCATCGCCGACACAACCATGACCGAAGACGAGAGCCGGAGCAACTTCAGTGGCCAGAGCGAGAGCATGATACATGCCAGTGTGACATCGATACCAGGATCTACAATCGGGGCGGAAAACGACAGAGATCAAGACGGAACCTTCGTCGCGGCGAGACTTCCGCTACGCGGAACTCCGCCGTCTACTGCGCCTGCACCTACTGCAGTTCCAGCTGCCGCGGCCGCTCCGGCTCCAACCCCCTCTGCTGCGACTCTGGCTCCTCCTTCATCTCAGAAGAAGAAGTCCAAGAGACAGCTGTGGGACGATCTGACTATCAGCTGTATGTACAACCATGCTCCGGATCGAATCGGAAGCATTGCAACACTTTGGCTAACCAAAGAAACCTGTACCAGCTATAACACGTGCCTTTACTCTGATCTACACATTGGCATTACTTACAATGCTCACGAGACTCCAGCTGAACCTTCTCGGTCGTCGGAGCTATCTGTCCAGCGTCGTCTCGCTCGCTACGGGCCCTAGCCACTCGACCATCAGCCTCGAGAACAATGACGACGACAATGTCGAGCAAGTATACGGCAGCGACTTCGAAGTGAACCGCAAGTACCTGACGTTCAGCTGGTGGCTCCTCAACCGGGGCTATATCGACATTCGCGAGCGCGTGGAAGAAGCCGTCAAGGAGGTCTTTGGCCACCTCAGCCCGCGCGATCTCCTCAGCTTCGACAACTTTGCCCAGCTCACGATCGAGGTGCGCAAGAAGATTGAGGGAGGACCCAGCTTCGGTGACAGAAACCCTGGCTCTCGCTGGCTGCGGTTCCTGCTGCCCCCTCAGACCCTCGAAGACTATGTCCTGCGCGAGTCGGGCGTCCTCGGCGATAGCGCGACCGCAGACACCCAGACAGGCTCGCCCCGGTCATCCTCACCACCAGCATCCCCCTCGGCGCCGCTGCGCCGCATCGTCGACGAGACCTCCGACCTCATCGAGTCCCCCTCGTTCCACCACGTCCTCGGCCTGCTCCTGGACGCGGCCTTCTCCGTGCTGCTCCACGAGAAGGTCCTGCCCGGCGCCTTTGCCGAGAGCGGCCCGACGCCCATGATCCCCGAGTTCCAGCTGCAGAGCAGCAGCACCGTCGTGCTGCTGCCCAAGATCCTCTCTGTCCTGACGCGCCAGGCGCACAGCATCGGCAGCGGGATGCCCGCCGCGTCCAACGA
Organism: Microdochium bolleyi; assembly: GCA_001566295.1. Lineage (NCBI taxonomy): Eukaryota > Fungi > Ascomycota > Sordariomycetes > Xylariales > Microdochiaceae > Microdochium > Microdochium bolleyi. The sequence goes on along the minus strand of KQ964247.1, from coordinate 1,815,303 downwards.
GTACCTGCAGGCCATGGAGTCGGTGCGCGACCTCGAGGCGTTCGCGGCCGTGGTGTACAGCAGCAACTGGGAGAACGAGATTGCTGCCGGCGAGAGCGAGGGTGCCGACGAGAGGAGCTTCAGTGCGGCGCCCGCGCCCAACTCTACAGCAGCGGGTGCTGCTACTGCTAGTTCCAGCGGCATTGAGGAGAGTATCGTCATGGTCGAGCACCCGGCCCTGGCGGCCTCGTCGTTTGAGAGCGCGTGGGAAAAGGCCGAGGCGTCGGCGAAGAGGTGAGAATCAGAACTGTCGGGGCGACTCTAAACCCCCATTTGTTTCCATTCCTAATTCTACCATCCGAGGCGCGCGGGCGGGAATACAAATGTACCATGTAAACACATAAAACACAAAGATTTGGTGTTTCCCTGGATAGAGGGTGGGATTCGGGAGCGCCTGTAAATTATTTGCTAGTAGCCAGGGAGGTGCTTGTATTGGTTTTGATACTCTTCTTCCCTTGCCCAATGTATTACGAATAGCATAGTGGGACGATATAAAGGAGAGTGATTCCAGACGGACAAGAGAATAAAAATCGAACCAGCACTGGACAAAGACCATTGTTGGTGATGAGAATTTGGAACGTCTCTCTGACACTGCCATGCCAAGAAGATCTGCGTGTTCACAGCGTAGCGAGAGCAGAGTCAGACACAGATATGTGCCTGGCGGGAATTTGAAAAACCCATCACAGGAGGTCCGAATCATGTTTATGGTTTGGGTTGTCATATCGCCCTCACTACATGATCTCCAGCTTGGAGATGGGAGCCTGGTCGGGTAGAGCATCCAAGTCTTATATATCAGATGCCCTCTCTTCCGGCATTCCTCAGTAAGACTGATTCGCCAGGAGTCTGGATTTCGGCATCGTGCGTATCTGTGCTTTGCCCAGCCGCAGTTCATCCTTCGGCATTCTTGCAGGTTTACTAGCTCGTGCAGTGCAAGTCATCTCGAATGACGCTTCGTTTGCCCCTAACGGACGTGAACGCTCACAGGAGTATCGCGGCGTCATATGCATCCCGATCGTCATCCGCCCGTAGCTCAGCAACTGACCGTGGACCGGGTGAACCCTTCATGCCGTGTGCCTGATGGCCACTGTAATATTTGTTGCGGCTCGGAACAGCCTCGTTGTGATTTAGTAGTCGCTTGGCTGGGGTATTTGGCGCGGTAGTATGCGAGCGCTGATGTCCCGTTCCGTCGAGTTTCGCGAAGAATGGCTTGTTCGAGCCGCACAGCGAGCTTGTGAGAACCGCTGCGTCAGAAGTTCTTTGAGAGCCACGTGCTCCATGTCTTGTGCGTCCTATATATGTGTCAAGACCGGCAGAGGGCTTTATATAGTGACGTCCTTCGATGCTGCAAGCGCCGAGGCGAGAGCCTTACGACTATGGCCGACCCTGTCGTCGAAAGCTGTGCCTGTGGGGAATCTCGCCGCCATTCCCACAAATATGTGCCGTCGCGGAGGAATTGCTGTCGTTTGGTCTCCATCACATCATCCCGCTTATGAACTTGTCCAGGCCAAGCTCGAACAGCTCGTTCCGTACGCCGACGCCGCCCTTGTGCTCGACGGGGGACAGGGGATTCTTGACGACTATTCCGCACAAGTGAAACTTAGCAAAAGAAGGCCCAGGCTGGCTTTTTTACAGGCTACGCCGACTTACCATACTCGACCCAGAGGTTGATGTAGATCTGGTGAAGGACGTTGCGCATGCTGAGCGCGCCGGGCTCTGTGAGGAGGACAAAACGGAGGTTCGTGGGGGTCTCGTAGTAGTGGAGCTTGTAGTTTGCGGTGCGGTAGCAGATGAAGGCGTCGTCGTCGCCGCCGAGCTTGCGGGCCATGTTTCGCAAGCTGAAGACGGTGCCGAAGATGAGCTTGGCGTCGTCGGAGGCGCGGTTGCGCTGGGCGGCTGTGGGCGCGGCAGCAGGCCCAGCTGCGCCCAGCGAGGGCACACCTGGCCCGGAGGAAGCTTGCTGGCCAACCCAGAGCTTGCTGTAGACGCACTCTGTGTGGCGATCGAAGATATAGAAGGAGTAGATCTGGATAGGCATGCTGGGCAGCGGCCGCGGCGTCGTCGCTGGCGTTGGTGCGAGGTGGGGAGGATACGTAGCCGAAGGGACCGTAGATGCCGGAGAGGCTGTCGCTCAGAGACCCGTGGATCGTGGCTCGGGGGTGCCGTGTGTTGGGAAGGAGGGCGAGGCTGGCGAGGTTGGCGATGCTGGCGTGGTGTTGCTGGAACAATCGGGCTGCGGTGTGGACATCTGGAAGCTCCCCCGTGCTCTACCTACCTCTGGCGCCTCCAGGTACCATTTGGTGCGTCCAGGGGTCTCCCAAGCACGTTCTCTAGGCGCGGGGCATTTTCCGCATCCCCAGGGGCCTCCAGCCGGCGCTAAGTCTAGACTTAGGTAGGTCTCTGCCAGCCGCACGACGGAGAGGGTTTCTGACCAGAAACTGCGATTCAAGAAGTGTTGGATTATACATAGTGGCTCCAGGGCAAGCTCCTGCTGGATTGAAATGCCAAATTTCCTGGAGTTGCATGCCGGGCAAGCAATTGGACTGGTCGTCCCGTCGACGACTGCTCAAAGCGAGCCGGTATCCGAGCAGGTGGGTGCGATGCACAAGCAGACTGGATACAGCCCAGGGTTGTTAGTGTTTAGGTTGGGCTGAATGCAAGCTGAGATGCCAATATAGAAAAGGCCCCCAACCCTCAACCTTGGTCGTGACTCCTTTCCTTTGTGACATGATATCTCTCTTTTCTTCCTCCACAAGTCCAGCAAGTCTGTCGGGCACTCGCTCACACCAAGCCTCTCTGGCTGTTTCGCAAGCTCAGCATCGCCGAAGCAGTGAGCTGACGACAGCTCCGTGGAACCCCGCCAGGATCTGACGTCCTCACTTCGGAGCTTGGAGGGAGCTTCCAGCTTGTCCGCCCGGGCCCAGCCCTCGCTCATCGACATACCAGCCATTATACGTGAATCTTTCCGGAGGCAAGATGGATCCCTCGGTGCCTCCAGACACCCCCAGCCCGCCGCTGCCCAGCGCCGACCGCCAATGGAGCTTCCACAGCTTGCCCTCTCCCCGCATCGCCGTCACACCAGATGCCACCTCGAGCCCCGGCCCGGAGCGGCCATCGCTGGCTCCTCACTTGTAAGCGAAGCCGCCCTTGGCTTTCTATCCGCTTGTCTCGAGTGACCCACAGTCATAGAGACGATACTGATCGGGAACCAGGTCTGCTCCCCCAGGCACAAAGTACCAGAGTCCACTGAGGCAGCACAAACGCACTCCCTCTCAACATCGCGAGATCAAGGTCGGGCTCCTTCCTTTTGGCCGAGCCAGGAAATGATGAAGCCTGGTGCTCCAAGGCCTGGGATTCTACTCAGAGCACTGACTTTGCATGAAAGGAAACGCTCGACGCCAGAACTCAATACACCGCCCACGAGACGGACGGCACGCAGCACCGTGTAAACCAATATATCATCCGCCAGGAGATTGGCAGGGGCTCATACGGTGCCGTCCACCTCGCCACCGACCAGTTTGGAAACGAATATGTGAGTGTCGACCAGCAGAGACTTCTGAGAACACCAAGCGTGCTGACCACCACCGCAAACGGGGTTTGAAGGCCCTCAAGGAGTTCTCAAAGACACGACTCCGGAAGCGCATACATTCAAACATTCTGAGACGCCCAGATCTGACGGCTAGCGGGACAGGACCCGGGCCTGGTCGCTTGCTCGCACAGCGCAGGCAGTTCCAGTCCCAGAAAGCGGCCGAGGCCCAGGACGCCCTGTTCCTCATCCGCGAAGAGACTGCAATCATGAAGAAGCTGAACCATCCGAACCTGGTCGCCCTGATCGAGGTGCTCGACGATCCTGAGGAGGACTCCCTGTACATGGTCCTCGAAATGTGCCCCAAGGGTGTCATCATGAAGGTCGGCCTTGACGAGGACGCCCAGCCGTGCAGTGAAGCCATGTGCAGGACCTGGTTTCGGGACTTGATCTTGGGCATAGAGTATCGTGAGTGCGCCACGGCTCTATGATTGTCGACTTTCCTTGTCACGCTGCTGATTCCTTTCCGACGTAGTACATGCTCAAGGTGTTGTTCACCGCGACATCAAGCCCGATAATCTGCTCTTGGCGGCCGACGACTGTCTCAAGATCGTCGATTTCGGCGTGTCGGAGATGTTTGAGAAGCCTGACCATATGATGACGAAGAAGTCGGCAGGCTCGCCGGCATTCCTCCCCCCGGAGTTGTGCGTGGCGAGACACGGAGACGTCTCTGGCACAGCGGCAGACATATGGTCTATGGGCGTGACGCTGTATTGTCTCCGCTATGGCAAGCTGCCATTCAACAAGCAAGGTGTCCTGGAGATGTATGAAGCGATACGTAACGAAGAGGTTCCCATTCCTGCGGGTGAAGACCCCATCTTTGTTGATCTTCTCTCACGAATTCTGGACAAGAACCCAGAGACAAGAATCAGCATGCCAGAACTGAGGGTGAGTTGGTGTTGGCAGCTTTTGTGTGTCTCAGCGACTGACCAGACTTGCACAGAATCATCCATGGGTTACCGGAGAAGGCAGCGATCCGTTGCTGAGCACGGAGGAGAACTGTGCCACCATCATCGACGCCCCAAACGAGATTGAGTTGAACCATGCATTTACTCGCAAGATGAGTCATATGTTCTTCGTGGTAAGTAATCGCACCGGCCAGAATTTGGCAAGGGTGGCGCTGACACAGTTTGCAGCTCCGAGCAATTCACCGCTTCAAGTGCCTCATTTCCAAGAGCAAGGCTTCAACGCCTGAAGCCAACAACTCGAGATCGTTTAGCTCGCTTGCGATACCCAGCAGGATAGTAGTGCCAGGCGTGGAGAAGATCAAGAATCTGGCCTCCAATCTGCTGCCGGATCCTCTGCCACTTACGTCTGAGCCACGGGAGGCTACGCCTGATAACAAGACAGTCACAGAAGAAGCTGCCGAGCTGGTCAGGCAGCGGCGGGCTTTTCTTGCATCTGGCGTCGCTCCTCGGGCCCCGGCACCCTTGCCTCTGGTCGACGCCGACAGTGATGTGCGGAGACAAGCTCAGCCAAACTGGCCGCCGCCGGGGCTCGGGGCGTACACTGACATCGACGAAGGAGAACTTGTCGGGGGTGGAGCCGTTCAACCGCAAGCGCCAAACCAACAGTTCGTGTCCGACTCGCCAACGGGGATTGAATTCGAAGACCCATCTGAGTCGATATACGACAAGGCCTTTTCGGCCGAGGTCAAGCGCATCCGCTCGCAGAAGCGCAAGGAGAGGACAAAGACATACCTGACCCGACTCGTCGGGGAGAGGGAGGTGGAGAAATGGGCCGACGACGACCACATGATCGTCGAGGCAGGCAAGAGCATCGCCACCAAGACCCACGGCCTAAGCAGGCAGAGCACGGAGAACCTACGGGAGTCGCTGGCTGACAGGCTGGACTCGGCCAAGATTGATGTGCAGCAGGGGACGGCCAAGGTCAATGCCACTGTTAAGGAGCAGGGGATGAGGTTTGCGGACCTGGTTACGCAGATGGCCAAGGGCAAAGCCACAGCTGCGGCTGCGGAGGATGAGATGAACAAGCCCTGAGTTCCCTGGGGCAATATTGTAGTTCCACTGAAAATGAACCAGACCCTGTAATACTCTCGTCTTTCGCACACGCACACACACACACACACACACACACACTGAGGAGTGCCGAGGAAGGGACAGAGTAGTCTAGTCCGCCGATGTGGTGGGCGGGGCGCCGGGCCTGCTTTCTGTTCGCGATGCCATCTTGGTTCGACACTGGACTTACGCTCTTAGAAGAACCGTATGTCTGCCCTCCACTTCCGATCCGTGATAAGCAATACTCGTTAGGAGATGAGGTGCATGCCCTGCAGTGCACCCAACCAGCTCATCGATTACGGTGCGGACCGATCGTGTACTAGGCAGTGCCCATGCGTTTTCTCAGCTTTGATTTTCCGACATTCACCACCTGTGCCACGAGAGGACCACGCCGTGACACTCGAGAGTTGCCGAAGAAGCAAGTTGTGATGGCCGGCCGCGTCCGGCCGCCGGCGCACGCCGTCGCACGGGCATATCTCGAGATATACCTTTGAGCTGCGCGCCACGTTGGAGATGGTGCATGGCCACTAAGCAAGGGGGGGACACGAGCAGGCGTGTAGCCCGTGGGGGGAAGCTGGTGTGTGACAGGAAAGGGCGGTGGTCGCCAGAGTGCGGAAGGCGTCTGGGTTCACCCAGCTCGAGATACACGTAGCTCGTGCCACCATTGCCGTTTTCGTCGGGCCTGGCCAATAATCTTGCGTGGCTTCAGAGGACAAGGGCGCCTGGAGTGCTGAGGACAGTGGTGCTGGTTTGCGCCTTGGCGGCTGGGCTCTGCTGCACTCCGCAATCCAAAACAGTGGGCTCGCTGGCGTCGCCTTCACGGAGCGGGAGGCCCGGAGACTTCAGGGACGGGACGGCAAAAGCAGTGTTCACTCACACAGAGAGCCGCATGCCGTGTTTCCGGGGGAAAAAGGAACGTCTGGGGCCCATCAGAACGCGTTGTTGGTGTTCATGACCTCTCGAAGGCCTCGGCGAGGCCGATGGTAAGTCGTAATTCATCAAGCAGGCACCCTTGGATATATGTGCTTGTGCTGTCCCGGGCATCAAGGCAAGACACTACAACTGCAACAGTAAACTGCAGATGTCAGGATTGAGCCTGCCGGGGCTGAAGGCTCGGACGACGAAGACGACGGTGCCTGCCACGAAGTTACCCTCTTTCCGGTGGTTTCCAAGACAAAAGCCCAGCCGCCGCCAGTACGCAGTAATGTTAGCCCGCCCGACTGTTGTGCTGTGCCATGAGGATCAATAAAACCTGGTTGCACGCACGTGGAGTTTCAGAGTCCCCAGGGCATGGATCTTCAGGGTCTACATGTTGGTTGACATGGGCTCTCACGGACACTCACGGACCTGCCTGTTCGAGCGCCAATTACGACCCCCGAGCGGGTGAGATACCTATTGGAGCTATACTGCCATTGTGGGAGAACCCTAAATGCTTGTTTCGGAGCTGGCAACGTCGCATAACATCGCTTGGGTTACGGGGAGGCTCCGCGATGCTGGCAGACAATATTACGAAACCATGCCGGAGATTTGCTTCGTGGAAGGCTTTCGGCCTACGATCGATTCTCGGCGACGCTAGTGGGAGACGTTGGCTCGGTTCGGGCAGAGTGGGCAGGGCAGCCAAGCACGACGCCACATGCTTGGGCGGGAGCTATGGCGGGCCCCTGCTGATAAGGACGTGGTGGTTGAACGAGTTCCGGTCCGAAGGTTCCAAGGTTATCGTTGGAGTTCAGCTGGAGAGGGCGATCCAGAACTGGCACGCCCGGGCGGCCGGTCGAGGCCGGAGTCGCGTGCCAGGCGGCGTCGTGAAGAGACAATGCTCCAATCACGCCCGCCCGCCGAGTGCCGAAAAGATAAAGGACATGGGGGCGGCACGCCCATGTCCGCCGCTAGTCAGGCCCGGACCCACAAGGGTTCGATTTTCTTGCAGAAACGCCGCTACTGGGCTGATAAGGGACATGAGGCCTGGCCGATCGGGTCGGGTGTTGGTGGATGTGAGGGCGAGGGACGAGGGTGGCAGTCCGGTGGCTCGTGGGTCGTGCGAGATGGGTGACCATTCGAATGGTGTCAAGAGGTGCAAGGATTCCCCATCGACGCCCTGCATTGCCGTCCCTGTCCCGGCGAGTCTCGATGGCTGCAGGTGGTTGTGTGCGCTGTCCAGAGTTCCGAGGGTATTTCATGTCTGGGTCGCGTCGAATACATAACAGCTGCTCCGGCTGCCGATGGTGCTGCTGAGCGGACGACGATGAGCAACACAAGAGTTTGGCCATCTGGGCAGAGGTGGAGCACTACACACGCGTCCTCTTGACATCTGACAGGCAGCCAGACAGACAATCGACATCTCTCAAACGCGGTAGTCTCAAGGCGAGCACCTCGACCGAGGAAGGAGCGACTTGAAATCCCCACATCGCTCCGAAGCAGGGAATTCGCCTTCGCCCCCAGTAACTTTGCTCGGGGAACGGAGCAGCACCTCTTTTAGGGCCTTGGATCCCCTTCGCCTTTTTTGCGATTCCGCGACTCGCTCTGCTCTCTTCTTGCTCCGTGCAGTCCATCATCACCCTTCTGCTGAGCGCCGTTGCTCTGCTTCGCCGCCGGGTTACACACGACCCCGAGCTCGACTCCCCAACTCCTCATCCACAGACAAGTCACCATGGCTTGGGCGCAGACTCTCAACGACAGGGTCGCCCGCAGCGCCGTCGGAAGATGGTTCAAGCTCGAGGGCTCCGGCAGTGTAAGTCGCATCAGTCTTCTGCTTTGCCCCGGCCAGCCGACGACCCAAGAGTCTAACAATTGTGTTTTTCGCAAACCCATAGGCCAAGGAGCGCAAGGGCTCCAACTTCACGACCGAGCTGCGGGCTGGTCTCGTCACTTTCTTCGCAATGTCGTACATTCTCGCCGTCAACTCGTCTATTGTCGCTGATTCCGGCGGTACCTGCGTGTGCAATGGCGGTGCCGACGACCCCGTCTGTGCAGTCAACGAGGAGTACCTGCTCTGCACCGCAGAGATCAAGCGTGATCTCGTCACGGCCACCGCTGCCATCTCCGCTCTCAGCACTTTCTTCATGGGACTCCTCGCCAACCTGTAGGTCACCACGAATGCGACCAGAAAACCTCACTTCTGGATCATCGTGCTAATCAAGCATCTTTCCTGTGTCCTAGTCCTGTCGGCCTTGCCCCTGGCATGGGCCTCAACGCCTATTTTGCTTACACGGTCGTCGGTTTCCACGGCAGCGGTCCCGTGCCCTACGAGGTTGCCCTAACTGCTATCTTCGTCGAAGGCTGGATTTTCTTTGCTCTCGCCCTTTTCGGTATGCGCCAGTGGCTCGCTCGCGCAATTCCGCACTCGATCAAGATGGCCACTGGTGTCGGTATCGGCCTCTTCCTCACCATCATCGGTCTCACATACAGCGAAGGCATTGGCTTGATCCAGGGCAACACATCGACGCCGCTTGTTCTTGCGGGCTGCCCCGCTGGCACCTTTGACCCTAAGACCGGTCTGTGCCCTGACAGCCAGAAGATGCGAAACCCGTCTATGTGGATCGGCATTTTCTGCGGCGGTGTCCTCACTGTCATACTCATGATGTATCGCGTCAAGGGCGCCATCATTGCCGGCATTGCGCTCGTCAGCATCATCTCTTGGCCGCGCACGACTTCCGCCACCTACTTTCCCCCCGGCGCCATTGGTGACGACCGCTTCGAATTCTTCCGCAAGGTCGTGGATTTCCACCAGATCAAGCGCACCTTGAACGTGCAGGAGTGGAACGTGTCCGAGTACGGCGGCCAATTTGGCCTCGCTCTCATCACCTTCCTCTATGTCGACATTCTCGATTGCACCGGCACGCTCTACTCCATGGCTCGCTTCGCCGGTGTCATGGACCCGGTTACCGAGGACTTTGAGGGCTCATCGATCGCTTACATGGTTGATGCCATCAGCATTTCAATCGGCGCTCTGCTCGGCTGCCCCCCAGTCACTGCCTATGTCGAGTCCGGTGCTGGTATTGGCGAGGGTGGCAAGACGGGCCTGACCTCCATCGTCACGGGCATCTGCTTCTTCATTGCCATCTTCTTCGCTCCCATCTTCGCCTCTATCCCGCCTTGGGCCACTGGCTGCGTCCTGATCCTTGTCGGCTCAATGATGATGAAGAGTGTCGTCGACATCAACTGGCGCTACCTCGGTGACTCTGTCCCAGCGTTTGTTACCATCTTCCTGATGCCATTCACCTACAGCATTGCTGATGGCCTGATCGGTGGTATCTGCTTGTACATTGTCATCAACACGCTCATCTGGGCTATCGAGAAGGCCTCTGGCGGCCGTATCGTGCCTGCTGACAAGGACCTCAAGGACCACTGGACCTGGCGGATTCCCGGCGGCCTGCTACCTGGCTGGTTGAAGCGCCTTACTCGGGGCAAGAAGGACTTCTGGCGGGAGGACAACCTGGCCGTGCATGAGACCGCATCCGCCTCAGCCTCGGACGTCCCCGAGAAGAGAGCCGCCGGTATGTCCTCCGAGGCCGCCGCCGCGCCCGTCAGAGGCAGCATGTCCGGGACCGGCACGCCCACCCGGGGCATTCTCGGCAACGAGGCCGATACCTCCGCGTTGGGTAACCCACCCCAGCGGAATAGCATCTCCGGCACCGGCACGCCCACGCATGGTATTCTCGACAACGAGGCGATCTCTAAGCAGGTCTAGGCGACCCAGAGCTGGAGCGCACCTTTGTTCGACAAGGATACGGACGAGCTTCTGAGGCGATGGTGACCTAAAAGGGGGAAGCGATGTTTCTGCTCGAGATGAAAAGGACAAGAGAGGATGGACGAGAAGAAGAAGTATAGCCAGCTGCAAAATCTGGTGGGTCAATGTTTGGATTGTTTGTGCAAATACCCGGGGTTCCGCTTGATTTTGTCTTGAAAGACAGCTCCTTTTACAGTTGATCAGTCGTTTGTCTAATTGTGATGCCGATACATCCGTTCTGCATTCATTAATCAAAACCCTCATTGAATGGTATACACTGCTTGTATGCGCGTCCTTTTTTTTTTAATGTGAGGGGCGTCAGTTTGACTATGTGATATCTATTCATTTCTCGTTTTGCTCATCTAAAAGTCTTGAAAGACAGCTTCCTGGCTAGGCACGGGTGTCTCCGAGCCCCATGCTCTGAACCACGGAAAACCAAAAGTGAACGCCTCCAGTACAGCTATGCCTCGCTCCGTGACACGGAAAAGGAAAACGAGACCAAGTTCAAAGTTATGAACGCCGTGACCAAATCAGATGCATCTCCAAGAAGCCAGAGAAAAGGGGGTCAAGTGCTTGCAGTGTGCAGGTGACGGACGTCGGGTTGTTGCAGACGCGTCATGTAGCGAATCTCAAACTCCCATCGTGAAGTCGTGCTCTATGCCAGGCGTGACACTGGCCATGAACTGTTGCAGGTGGAGTCAGCTTACGTGCAATCTAAACCAGGAGTGAGGATATCAAGGAGTGATTTGTGGCAGCATACCTTGAGGAATACAACCAGGTACTGGTCCACGCGAATGGCGACCTCCTGATCCTCGGCCTCGACTTCCTCCCAGTCGTCGGTGGCGTTCTCGGCAGCAGCTTCCGCGCTCTTGACATCGAGCTTGTTGATCTCGTCGACTAGGCCCTCCATCCCCGCGTCCTGGCCGCCCACCAGCTTGCCCGACTTCATCTTCTCCCTCCGGATCTTGAGCGCCGCGTCTGCGCGGTCCAGGAGCGTCTTCATCACTGATGCATGCTTGCAGGGGTGCACGCTGGCCATCTTGACGTTGGTCGCGAAGAACGGGAAATCCTCGAGGGTCACCGTCTTGTCCTTGTAGTCGCCGACGATGTCCTCCATCATGAGCTGCGGCGCTAGTGGCTGGCCTCCGGCGTAACCCGAGAGGTAGAGGCGAGGTGTGCGGTAATAGGGAGAGTACATGATGTACAGGGTGTATGTTCTCCGAGCACTGCCATGGGGTCAGCAGTCGGACTCATGGGTAGCAAGTTCCTGATGCGTGTGTGGGAGGTTCAGCTTACCCAGTCCTCTTATGGGCTTCCACGTCGTGAATGATGGCCTCGTCGTCGTCCTCATCCTCCATGTCGGGTATCTCGTCTTCATCGTCGAGCGTGTCCTCAACCTTGCCGGAATCATCAACCGTCCGGACGTCCTTGGCCTTGAGTGGCTGCGAGCTGCTCAATCCGCCGGTCCGCAGCCAGCCGTCGTCATCGGCATCGCCTCGCGACTTGAAGTCGTCGCCGTCGCCGACCACCGCCTCCTCGTGGCCGGCATCGCCAGCGAAGTCTGCGTCGAGCCGCCGGTTGCACGGGACGTTGCGCGTGACGAGGAACTGCTTGCCCGGCGGCAGGTAGTTGACGCGCTTCGCCTCTGACTCGGCATCCGCCCAGGACCAGGTGGGGAACTTGAAGACGAGGTAGTCGCCCGCGGCGAGGAACTCCTCGGGTGTGATCTGGCCGGTCTTGCGGAACGTCGACGTGTGGCTAACGGGTGTGTACTTGTCCCTGATCGTGTTGACGGTCGAGTAGAGGAGATTCATGTTGGATGATGTCGCAGGCTTTGCGAGGAGCCGGCCGGGGGGTTCTGCGCAGGTGCGATAGTTTGTATGAAGCTTGTCGAAGGCGAGCGGCGGTTGGAGATGGACCGTGCCAGCTATCGTGGCTCCGTTTGGTTGATATGCGTGATGATATGCGTGCAGACGATGGTGAGGATGGTAGGTTAGAGGGTGACGAACGAGGAAGGTCGGCGCGATAGCCGTGCAGAGCTCACCCTTGAGTGTGCATCAGAGCTCCAGGCACGCACTCGTCACACGCCATGAGCTCGAGCAAGGAGCCGCATGACCCGTCACCTGCCTGGCCCAAGTGAGCTGCCTGCACATCGATGCGGCTATGAATCACACCGTGGTCCAGATTGCCACAAGCTCGCATCTACCTGCAAGCAGCCCGCGCTCATTATCTCACATCCCGGAAACCGGATGTTTCTCACAGAACATAACCTATAAGCAAGCTCAAGCATTAATGCTCCGTCCGCCCAGCGCGGGGTCACCCGCACCATCGTGTGGCAAAAGTAATCCATTCAAAACTCTGTATTATTCAGGCCTTTAGGAGTCTTTACAAGATCATCTGTGCAAGTACGACCAGGTTTACGAGCATGAGGTTTGGCTCTTCAACGACTCGTGGGATAAGTCATCCCCCGTTGACCTGTGACGACAATCGAGCGAGCTGCCCGGAGAGAGGGGTACCCGGAGCGGAGCTACCTGCGGGGCTTCCTTTGTCTTAGGTAAGCGTCGATCAGGTTGCGGAGTGGAGCCAATGGCCCCGCAGACACGATAAAGATAACGCCTGTCTCCTTTGATGGATGTTCTGGTTACATGCATAGAGACTGGGGCCCATCGGCAAATCTCCGGCCAGCCCTGGCCGCTCGGCTCAGCACAGCAATTTTTTTTTCGTGCGCCAGTCGATATTCCGCAAAGAGGGTCAGGAATTGCGGATTCGCTGCGTGCTGCGCCTTTGGTAAAGAGACCACCACCCAAATCTTCAATCACACCCATAGGTACGCCGACCACCCCTTGCGACGACCACTCGACGACCCGACCGACCATACTAACCCGTCCGCCTCGTACAGTCACGCCGTCAAAATGAGTTCGTACTCCTCGATGCCACAATCTCCCGCCACCCGAGCCCGATGAGACAACACGCGATCATGCAATGCCGGAATACTGACTGAGTGTTCGATCTGCAGCCAAGGGAACTTCCAGCTTCGGAAAGCGCCACAACAAGACGCACGTTCTGTGCCGTCGTTGCGGTTAGTTGCTCTCGACCCTACACGCCCGGAAGAACGACCAAGGACCATGTTTGTTGGAGACGAATTGCTGGGTGGGAGGACAGCTCGACGTTCAGACGACACGGATCGATGCCGCCGTCAACACTCTGCATTTGTCCTTTGGCCTGCATCACGTTTGCCATCACCTCGGACGTGTCGACTATCACCCAGCAACATCTGCAACATGGTCTACGGTTCATTCGGCGGCAAGTCGATCCAGGAATAAAGGGCTGACAGAAGTATGCTGGAACAGGTCGCCGCTCTCTCCACGTCCAGAAGCACACCTGCGCTTCGTGCGGTTACCCTGCCGCTAAGACCCGGAAGTGTACGTGCCACTCGATCCCGACATGATGGGCCTCAACTCGCACTCGTGTCAATGAGCTGCGAGCAGAGACACCTATATACCCCGTGTCGTGGATACCTGATCACGGCCGAATCCATGCTAACATTGAAACAGACAACTGGTCCGAGAAGGCCAAGCGCAGAAAGACCACCGGCACTGGTCGCATGCGGTACCTCAGCACCGTCACCCGCAAGTTCAAGAACGGCTTCCAGACTGGCGTCCCCAAGAACTCGAGGGGCCCTGCCACCAACGCGGCTTTGTAAATTGGGATGACGAAGGAACAATGAGGAACAGCAGCAACTGGGGAGGAAGAGAAATAGACGACGAACACAACTCTCTCGCGCGGACTATTGTTTATGACGTTGACATGGCGAAAATAACGGTAGCAATGGGCTAAAGGGGAAACGGGTGTTTCTGCATTTGGACTGGTTTACCATGGATTTGCGGCATCGCTGAGTTCTCGGGAACTCGGTACCTAAACTACACAATACGGTAGCCAGTTACCTTTCCCAAAACGAAAAAAGGACAAAAAATTGGCAATTGCGTCACGAACCAAAAAAACGACAAACAACTCTTCCCCTGTTTCCCTTGGCTGCGTCATGTGAATATCCGCGTGGTGAAACATAATGAAAGAGGACTGGGGGTGATGATGTGAATGATGAGGCTGTTATCATGCCACGTTCATTCTTGATTGCCACTCCGGGTGAAGTGCTCGCGCTCATCCATGAGTACTCCGTGATTCCTCGATTTCGTGTCGCAGCCTCAGGGGGCTTGTATGATATTGCTCATGGACCTGTGCAGTCCTCTCCCACTTACGTTTTGGTGGAAATGTCACGCCATTACTGACCACGCTCAAACACCCGTGCCGCGCCATCTCCTCCAATGTAATATAGCAGCTCCCTCTCATCTGCCTCCGCCTCACCACTATCTCCACCGCTTCCCCCAGCTGTGACCCTCAAGACACCGCTGACGTCCCTGGCGGAACCCGTGTCGAGCAGGCGGACGCTCATGACGAGGTCTGCAGCGTGGGCCGTGGAAAGCACCAGGGCGGCGTGCTTCTTCTCCAGCGGCGTGGTTTGGGCCTGTATCAAAGGCTCGTCCGCAGACAGGGTGAAGATGGAAGAGTGCACTTTCTGTTTGTTGTCTGGTCAGCCGCGTGATTCTCAAACTTTTCGCACAGAGGATGATAGAGAGTGCCGAACTCAAGGTTGAGAATGGCAGTGTAGAGAGCTGTTCCGCATGGCGATGCAGGGGAACTCACCTCTCTGATATCCAGCAGCACGTCGGATAGCCCACTCCGAAGGCTCTCGTCACCAGAAGCAGCAACAAGCAAATCAATCTGGTCAACCACGAGGACTGTCCTTGTCGAAGCTATTTGCGAACTTCCCGTGGGCTTCTGTGCAATTGCTTGATCGAGTACGTTCCTCAATGCTAGCACCGTGGGCTCATTAAGAGTCAAACGCCCTGCTCCAGACGAACCCGGAGCAGCACCTCGGACCCCAGGCGCGGCCGGAAGGCTACCTGCCGTGCTGTTCTGCTCGCCACCTGAGAATAGTCCACTCAGGCCGTCGACGTAGACAAACCGCGCCTTGCTCGCCGCACTGTCGAGATCAACGCCCAGCCTGGCGGCATTGTCCCTCCAGAAGGCGTAGTCGCGCAGGAAGCTCAGGAGGACCACCTTGACAGGCTGCTGCCGGTCTTCAAGCAACCCGGTTTCCGCACCGCCATTGGCCTCGAGGCTCTGGTGCCCAGATGTGCTGTTCGCATTTGCGAGGAGCGAATAGAGGTATCGGAGCACCAGCCAATTTGTCGATGCGCCGAGCACGCCTGTGAGGAGGATGAGCGACGATTCCGCAGGGAGGCAGAGGTACGGCTCCAGGAGATGGGGGATCCGCGTGGCCATCTGCGCATCTGTTTGTGTTACCGCTCACTCTGACCCTCTGATATCGTTCAAGGAAATGTCTTGGGCGAAACCGGCGTGTATATCACAAAGTGGCCAGCGTCCCGCGTGGTTGATATTTCATATTCGCTGTAGAGGGGCATTTATTTTTAGGTGGGGCATATCACAGAGACCTGACTTACACACCACACCCACAGCAGGGACGAAAACACCAGTAAACCTGCCACAACAAATGCCAGTCCAGCTGGTTAGCAATGTATCTGTAAAGCCTCGCCTTATTGCTGGCATTACCTTGAGTGATATTTGTGACCCGAATGAGTGACACTCATGGCAAACCCGGCTCGGCGGTCGCTCGATTCACGAACAGGGACACTGTGACGCTGAAGTCCCCTTTGACCTCTGTGGCAATGCTATTATTGTGCTACAAAGGATATTGTTGCCCTTTGCGTGTAGTTAACAGGGCAGCTTCATCGATGCAAATGGTCCATCTCTGGCGAGTTGCGTATATGGGTATCTGGAATCCTGTCCCTTTTGCTAGACCCTGGGATTAGCCAGGGTCTTGGCGATGACGTGCATCCACCCTGCTCCTGCCTGCGCATCACAAGCTTCAATCTGCGATGGACTTTTCCAGAGCTTCGCGAATCCTGCCCAATTCCACTCTTCAACATACCAAACGACAATACCTAATCGGCACAGCCAGAGCCTCGAACAACTGCCACACCTCACACTACAATGCCAATGAAAGTCCCCTTGAGTGCCGTCCTGCGGCCTCCCGCAACCCGGCCGCTGGCTGTGCGCATCACGGCAGCTGTGCCTCGAGGCTACCGGCCATTCGCGACAACACAGCCGACAAAAGCCAAGAACCGCGTCTACTCACCGTAAGTCACGCCATCCAACGCAATACACGCCTTTCGCTTTTTCTAGAGACTCTGATTGCGAAGAACCCCGGCATGTCTAGAGTCCGCCGCCTCGACGATCTGCACACCTACCAACTCCTCTCCTCATCCTCGCGCCAGCCGCTCCTCACGCTCTGGACCGCGCAGTGGTGCTCGACATGCAAGACGGTCTCGCCGCTGATACAGTCCGTCATCGAGGCGGGGGTTGGCGAGCAGGAGGGCGGCGTCGGGTTCTGCGCCGTCGAGTACGACTCGCCCGACATTATGGCCGACGGCACCGCCATGACCTACATGATCACCTCAATCCCGACCCTCCTCAGCTTCGACGCCGGCGAGGCACAGGTCCAGACAAAAGTCATGGACGCCAGGAAGCTCGCCGACCGCGCGTTCCTCGAGGAGTGGATCCGGACCGAGGCACGAAGGCACGGCGAACGGGGCGGTGGTGGTCCCGGTGGTCTTGGAGGGCTTCTGGGCGGTCTGTTTCGCAGCTAAAGGTCGAGCCTTCTGGCTACGAGAACAACTACAGGGGCTACAAGCTTGTAATCATCCTCTGCTAGAAGCAGCTGGAGGAGCACTCGGTGCCCGATGTTAGTGGCCAGCCTGCATATCTCAACACTAAGACTTCGCCTGTTCGAATTTCACAGACCAGCATGAATGTTGGCTGTATTATTGCCTGCGAGAAAAATTTGGCTGGGCGCCAGAACGATTTCCCGAATGCTGGCCAGTATTCTTCTAGACCCATCTTATCACCTCTTAAGGGTTGTAAAATACCTCCTTGACCTCCTTCCACCACGGCGGGCTTCCCGACTCGCTGCTCTTCGCTCCCGGTACCAGACTCTGGTTTTGGCCGACATGTCAACGATCTTCAAGGCAGCTGCTTCGAGGGACATTTTAAGGGACCGCGGGGCACTTACCTCTTGCCATCCGTCCGTCATCTGCCACCACTCGCGGACCTTCGGGTTCTCGCGCATCTTCTCCATATCCCCAGCATAGTCGTAGCCCACGTACTTGAAGCTGGCGAACAGGATCCCCGAGTCTTTGTCGTGGTAGATGCTGTCTGTAGCGTGCATATTCATATCAGCTTTGGTACACATCCCACACAGCTCCAAGAACTCGATCCATGAACTTTTGCTACAGAATGGTCCTCTGTATGCGGAACTGCCCGATCTCCCCATCGGTCCTTGATGTGTGCGTGCTGTGACTTACAGTCCTGGATGTTGCAGGCCCGGATCTGCTGCAATACTTCAGGCCAGACCGCAGCGTGCGCCTTCTCGTACTCGGCAATGTGCTCGGGCCTCAGCTTGACGATCTGCGCGAACCGCCGGCCGGGATTCCGGACCGCCGAATCGCGGCGCGCATGTGCTGGGCTCCGCGGCGAGGACGGCGCGTTGTTGTTACTGTCGTCAACGGCGGCACCGGCGGAGCCAGTTTCGGATGAGGGTTTGGCCCACATGATTCCTTCTGAGTGGGGGAGGTTTTGATGCTGAGTGTGGGATGAGGTGTTATGGATAACTGTTAAGAAGCAGGAATTTATGATCAGCTTTGGGCGATCTTGTCCAGTATCTCTCCATCGCGGAAAAAGATTATTGAGTGGTGTAACGATAGGGTGGACATAGAAGTCATACCACGGGGTATCCGGAGCTTGCAAATCCAAGCTTACTTACTGAGCCAATGACCACTGATAAAAAGAAGAGGCACGACACAATGAACCCAAGAGTCAAATAGTAGATGATGAAGGTGGTAAAAGGTAAAAACAACGACACGCGGCGGCAGCGTCGAGGTCTGCGGGGGACTACTAATTGGCAGCTAGCTATTAGGCTTCGTAATACACCACGCCCCGTCCCGCATACCCACCTGTGCATCTATATATTTGGAGAAAGCCCCCAGCCGGTGACGCCCAGACAATGTCCAGGAATCACCGGCCCATGTGGTGTGCTCGAATCGCGAGCGGGGAAGTGCTCGGACGAGAGTCACAGAAACAGAGATAGCTTGACACCGCTGTTCTAGTCTGTACTACACAATTCACACGTTCCAGACAGGCACGGCGAGCAGAGAGCAACCCCTCTTCAAAAGCGAGAGACGCAGGTGACGACAAGTCATCGGAGGTGTGGAGGAGCGGCAAGGGGTGTGTGGTGGTGAAGTGTGGGGGTGTGTTGTCGCTTCAACTGTTCGGTCTCGTTTCACCCGGTCCTGCGGGGTCCTCAGGCGCCCAGTTCCGTTGTCTGTGCCCTGTGGCTCGAAATGTGTTCACAGACGTACCTAGTGTTCCATACTAAGAAGCGACTTGAAGTCATGTTGATACCAAGCATCATGATTTGCGCTGACTGGACAGACCATCTCGGCCTTCGGAAATCAGAGGCAACTTTCAGTTGGTTGCTGTTGCGCTGTATCGCGGACTGCCTGTGGCACAGCGGGTCAAGGCCAGTATTCGAGACTGGCCTGTTGGTCGTCTTCCATAATTAGCCGGCGGTATGATTATTGGTGGACATTGTTTCGATCTGTGGCAGGCTCTGGCTCAAGAGTCGCTGCACTGTGGCGGCACAGGCCTTATGTTCCTTATCAAGATTGGTCCAGGGTGAAGGTTAGGAGATAGCATCACGCTTGGATGTGGTGTAAAAAAGATCTTTTTCCTTCCTAGATTATACATCGCCGCGAAGGCAAGCAAGAATTTTCTACGAGACCAAACGCGAGAACCTTGCAGTCTATTGTGCTCGCCCCAGACTCCATGCCATTTCGTTCTGCACCAGCAGAAGCGCCGAACCCTGTTGCCATATCCTGGCGAACCAATGCCAGGCCCGTTTTGTTAAACCCAGCCATATCACGCTGAATGAACGCCTGAATGCAAAGCAGACTGGTGATTTCGAGTTGCCACAATTATTAGAAGTCGGATGTATGCTGTAAAATGCGTCGTAGAAGAAAGCTCCTGGTGGGGGTCAAAAGTCGTGGGCAGAGCACTCCTGTGCTCTGCTCAGACCATAAGTTCGAACCTGGGCCACTTATGCGTACAATGCCTCGAACCCGTAGATGAAGCCAAAGACCAAGAATGCGATGGCGCCGCCCATGGTGACTAGTAACCAGCAGGTCAGCACTGGCTCTGTGTGCCACATGAGATGTTCAGTAGCAGCTTGACATACCTTTCTTGAGACTGACTCTGCCAGCGATGGCTCGGCCGCCGATGACGGCAGCACCTGTGCATATGCTGTGGCCAACAAGCGCTCCAAGCGTTACCCACCAGTAGTCCTGTCCAGCGGCCATGGCGATAGTGGCAATCTGGCTGCGATCACCCCACTCGCCGAGGAATGTCATGACAAAAGTCTGCACCCACGCTGGGCTTAGGAGCAGAGAGAAGAGATTCGTCAGTCCGCTGCCCACTCCACCAAGCATACCGCCACGAGGCGAAGGGCTCCGCGCGGGCGAGGTCGAAGGGCTGCGTGGCGGTGATGGGAAGCGTGACTGCGAGCGTGACTTGCGACTGTGGCGGCCCATGCCGCCCTCAAGAGCGTAAGCTGAGGCAGAAGATTGACGGCCACCATGCTTGAGAGCTTCCTGTTCCTTTTCCTGCAGCTCCATCTCAACCTCTTGCATCTCGCCCGACACACCCTCGTTTGGATCCATTTCGAGGCCCTCCTTCAGGAGCTTTGCGCCAAAGACAAAGAAGAGGCCAGCGGCTAAGAAGGCTGTGACGCGCTTAGAGATCAGAGCAGGTACGCTGTGGCCAAGAACAGCAGAGAGGACAGTCATGACCAGGAGTGCGCCGAACGCAGCCGTGAACACGACCATACGGTCATGCTTCATGGCCATCAGACACGCAACCAGAAACGTCTTGTCGCCAACCTCCGACACCAGAATCATGGTCAGGGACAAAACAAAGGAATGGAACGGCTGGATGATGCCATCGGCATCTTCTTCGAGTGGTGTCTTGCTATGCGAAGAGCCGGAGCCGCCCTTGTTGACATTGAGGTGTTGCTTGTTGGCAGAATCGGGGATCGGGTGTGGCTGCTCCCCGCCAATCTTGTTCGGTAGGTTTTTAGGCTTCTGCAGAGTGGGATGGTGTGAGTCAAGGTGTCAATGTTGGCAAAGTAGGTGCCTTCAACGTCTATGCTTACCTCCAGCCCTGCTAGCTCGTCGGCTGTCTGCGCAGTGTCCGAGTCTCCCAGGGACTTTTCCTTGGTTCCAGAAAGTCGCGGATCCTCCTTGGGTGTCTCGGGAATCTTCTCTACCCTCTCGCCCGTCTTACCCTCCTGTGCCTTGCGAAGTTTTTCCTTCTCGGAGACGCCGCCTTCGGTACCTGTGGTGCCCTTCTTGGGTGGACGGCGAGTCGGGTCGTCCATGACTCCGTCATTCGTCTGGGGAATCTTGACGCCGTTCATGGTCATCGGCTTGCCCTTTGGGTTGATCGAATCTGCCCCTTTCGGCTCGGATGGCTCGTCCGTTCTGCCCGTAGAGACCCAAGGTCCGTTGTGAGGCATGCCATCTTTGCCGTCTACGGGGGCGATCTTCTTGACCGAGTCGACCGAGGAGCCGTCCGAGTGGCGCCCATCAAGCTCCCCTGCGGCTGCGAGAGCGATTGATGGCAGCAACAGCAGCAGCAAGTGCGCGGCCTGTGTTTTCGGCTTCATTGCGACGGTTCGAATCGTGCACACTGTTGGCAGGTGATGGTAGGGAAGAAGGAGAGGTGTCGTCACGTCGAGTCTGCGCTCTTGGTTGGCGTAAGGGGTGGTGCGGCGAAAGGGGTGCCAGGTACTCAGGGCTCAGGCAGATGCCGCGCGCTTTGGAGCCAGCCAAGCAGAGGAGCGCAGCTTCGACAATGGCAGAAAGTCCCGAGTCGTCGCTCGAAGAGAGAGTGGCGTTGGTTGGCGTCGGGGCGGCTGCCGTTGAATGTGGTTGTGGATAAGGGGGTTGTGTGAGCAGGCACGGTTTGTGACGTTTGCAGCTAAAACCAAGCTCAATGCTGAACCCTGGTGCGGTTGAGTGTTGAATCTGGCCAAAAGGCTGACTAGTTCAGACTAGGGCGGCGCGAGTCCCCCAGCGGGAACCTGGCAGGGCGACGTGTCGCAGAGGGAGGCAGCCCTGGAGGCAGAGGGTCGGCAGGGTCCTCTGATGCACGGTGGGGCCGCTTGACTTCTCGAAGCTGGGTGCGTGTAAGTCAGACTTTCGAATAACAAGCAATGAGAATGAGCCCCTGTCGGGCGAGTTGAGCCATTCTCACTTGACCAAGATGATACAATGTGCAAGAGATGAGCACCAATCGTGAGAGTCCGGCATGTCACCATAATCGTACAGAAGCTTGCTGTATGAAGCCCTTCGCATCAGATTGCGCTGAAATGGAGATGAGTGAAACAAGATGAAAGGCCGGTTGAGGTTCAGGTTCAGGGCGAGCATGAACCTGATCCACGCAACTCACCCGTTCCTCCAGGGACAGGTCTATGTGGCAGTATGATCCCGTGGTTGAGGCTAGATGCAGACTTCATGATTTCGGGTTTGGGTCTGGGTTTGGGTTTGGGTCAGAGTTAGGGTCCGTGTCTGGGTTACGGTCTGGTTTACGGTCTCATACCGTGATAGAAAGTGGGTTCCAAGACTGGGAACAAAGAGTACCAAGCACGTGACTGTCTCACTGCGTGAAGCCAGGTATCTTTCCGGGCTAGCTCGCTCCACCCCAGCGTAAACAAGCACCTCAACGTTAGCACACCGTTTCAATGCTCGCGTCTACACCCACCTACATCTTCGTAAACACACCAAGCCAACAAGCGTCAAACAACCTCATCGCACCCCAAGTCACCACTCCCGATATGAGTAGGCAGACTCGACGCTCAACGCGTCAGACCACGTCCGTCGATGAGACGTCGAGCCTGCCTCAAAGACCAAGCCAGCTTGCCGCCCAGCCTCGCCATCCTCTCGCGCGTCGAGGCACTCGTCGAAGCCAACAGTCACGCCGCAGCGTCAGTGTCGACCATTTTAAGAGCTCAGCTGATATAGGCTATGACGACGTTGATGATGATGATGATGATGATGGTATAGGAAGACTCCTGATGTGATACTGTGATGAAGCATATGAACGACGAGCTAAGTCCATGATGTTTAGACATCCCCGCAAACACGGTCGCGGCGCCTGCTCCGAGCCAGGAAGAGGTTTCAGAATCAGACAGAACGTACCTCGAGCTGACAGCATCCGCACTGGTGCTGTCTTGCGACAGTATATACGCATTCTATCACGACTTGGGAACGGACAAGCCGACAAAGAAGCAGATCATGCAGCGGGGCATCTTGATTAATAGTTACAAAGCAGTCCTCGGCAAACTCGCAGAAGATGGGTATCTGGACACCTCTGCTCCGCTCTGGAGCGCGTCAGATGCTTGGGCGCATGAGCTTCCGGTTCAACCTTGGAACATTGCGTACCGGTCAAACACGGTCTCACTTCTCAACAATCTTCATGACCTGCTACAGTACGAAGACGAGTATGAGGGCTCATTCTTCGAGCAGCTTGACAATACCTTCCCTGCGCAATTCATCCTGCTCAGCGACCCGTCCCGAGCGCTTGAGTTGGCCTTCCGCATCAGGTGTCATCACTTCTGTGCAAAGCTCCGCGGGTCCGAGAAGCCAGTGCTGTTAGCTGCAAAGACATTCTGCGGTGAGGAATACACAACCCTGACGTCAGCGCGACAAAGACTCGCGAGCGGACCATATAAGCCATTCTTGGGAATTGAACCGGCCGACAGTGATGGATTAAACGATACCTACCAGCGAAGCATGCAGACGTTGCTCAACGAGGTCCTGAACAGCAGAAGCACGCAGGTTATCCGAGACAATATGGAAGCGCTTACCCCGAAGTCTGTCTTGCTCAAAGACCTTCACTCATGGGCCTTGGATGCATATCGGACAATTTCAACACAAGAAGCCAGACAAGGTGCGGACGGGGAGGCCACAGTGCATGAGCCTTTGACTGCGGGAGCCGGCGACGAAGACCCCGACGACAGCTCGGATTCAGACACAGAAATGCAGCCTGTGCAAGAGTTCGGCGTGCCCTCCACGTAAGTCCACCTCGCATGTCTATGACTTTCCGCGCTGACTTGTATGTGTGACCAGCGGGAGCTTCTTCGACGGGACTGCCACCATCGCCGGGCCGGTGGTTGACACCGTGGCTGCTGATGGCGGAGTGGCATCAGGACGAGAAGTTGACAAGCAAGTCCAGCTTCAAAACGTCGTTCGGGGACTGAACATGGCTGACTTGGACGACTTATTGGACGACCAGCCTCAATCGTCTTCGCCAACTCGCGATCCATCGCCCGTACTCGCCGACTCTAACAGACCAATTGAGGCTGCGGCACAAGACCGTCAGCGGGTGGCCAGTACTGACGTGGGCATGGCGGGGTTGCCTGGCGATGATCCATTCGAAGACGAAGATGAAGATGATGGTTTTGAGCACAGGACGGCACCACTTGACCAGAGCCGACGCATCATCGCCGTCCAGTCCACGCAGCTCGTGAGGACAGCCCCTGTGCAGCATCGCGCGGCTGTAGCAGTCTCGGCGACTGCTCGGCGCTCTTCACACGACATACACATTCCCAGGCTCAGCCAAGGCCACGGTCCTGGTGAGATCTCACTAACTTTGAGTCAGCTGGCAACGATAGAGGCGCGACAGAGACGGCTCGCTATCACGGGGAAACGTGAGCAGGGCCGCCGCATCTTCTGGACTACTGAGGAGGAGAAGCATCTGCAGGACCTGATTGCGAAGTATGAATGCAGCTGGAGTATGATTGAGGAGCATGGCGGGTTTGACACGTTCCGTAACCAGCAAGCCTGCAGGGACAAGGCACGCAACCTAAAGGTATCATATCTGTCGGGGAACCATCCGCTACCGGAGAAATTCGACAAAGTCAGGCTTGGGCCGAAAGAGCGGGAGGCTGTGCTGCGAGCAGGCGGCAATCCGAACAGGCTGGAGGAGGATATTGACGAGTGCGGGAACGTAATCAATTTTCTGAATCCAGCCATGCTGGACGAGTAAGGGGGTGGAAACTGGGTGGCACGGTTGCTTTCTGGATCAGCGTAATGGGAGTACAGTGATAGGCTTCCTGGACCAAGCCCTGGCAAGGAGCACGAGGCGATGCGAAGCCGCTGAATCTGCACCGATTTGTGCCACATTATGGCACCATGACTTTGGAGTTGTCTCGGGGAACAATCGTGTCAATAATTGGCTTCACTTTCAAAATCGTCTCAACAAAAGGTATTACTGCGACTATTCGAATAGTGGGCATGTTAAAATACGCCCTGGCAACTTGGATTATCGACTGAGCTGTCCGGAAGTCTTGTACAAACATGGGTTGTGCTATCCCACAAATACCTGCTCTTCGCAAACGATGCAGGCCAGTGTATAGGCTCCGTTTTGATGGCTGCGGTCCTCATATGTATCATCCCATCGCACTCCTGTGCTCACTTGCTCATTTGCTTGTTGGATGGGTGGTATACAGAAATGTGCATAAACTCAAGAACATGAAGAAATATTATCATCTCTGCCGATATCAATTTTTTTTCCCTTCCCTTTCTCCCGCCCCCTCACTGATGCGTAAACAAGACCATCCCGTGCCTTATTGAGAAAGTCGAGGTAAAAGAAGCCTGCCACTGTAGCAAGCATACAGCCGTCGCGATGGACTGTAACCATCCATGGAAGCGAGGGTATGTAAGTAGCTTCTGGAAATTCACTACCTATTGTCTGTTCGGGGTTGATCTAAAAAAGGGTAGCGCCCTAGGTGATTGATTCTTGGGAGGTGTTTTTGAGCTAGGGATCTCATCGCAACAGTCTGTGAAGTGTCTAGAGACGCGTGACTGAGTTTACGGGCCGAGGATACAAAAGTTGTTGTTGATTATGATTAGATCTGGGCGAGCGGTTCCGCCGGCAGGAAGGTGAGGAACCAAAAAGTCACTTCTTTGCCAGGCCGGCGCGCTTGCAGCCAGTATTATTATCAAGCTGTGTAGCTGACCTTGATCGTCAAGGAAGCTTGAATACCGATCATGACTTACGCGTATCCAATGGATATGAGATTTGCCCATCATGAAGGTTCTGGTCTCTGTGAGGTTGAGACAGGGCTCAAGGGAAGGACTTCAGTGGTTCTGAACTCTCTTCCAACAACTGCTTCTCATACCTCTCTCTATTTGTGAGACATCCACTACAGAAGCGAGAGCCTGGTATCCCATCTGAGTCTCTTAAGACTTTGTTTGGCCGGCCAAGCGAAGTTTGTACACAGCCGTCGACGGGTCACTGAGCATTAAAACTGGACTTTGGATCGCTCAGGAGGCCACCGATGCGGAGCAGAAGCACCGGACACGGCGCAGGAGAATGCCAAGCGCGTGGAGTGCGACTTTCCCAGCGCAATAACGAGTTTCGCATGTGCACCAGATGCTGAAAACAACAAAAAGCCTTGGGCGCATGTGGAGTCGTCTCTCTTCCCCATGTATCCATTTACTTCAGGAGGTAATTCTATGCACATGGTGCGTCCATCTGGACGCGCTGGCCAGCGGACACTTCCTTACTGGAAGAAGCTACGTAGTATCGAGAAATGTCGCTGGCAGACATAGCAGGGAAACGTGTGCAGGGATTTCTTGTCCTTTGTTATCGCCTATGCGAAGTCCAGGTCTCGTCTGAGCTCATATGAGTTGGCATCTTTGTCTTCCCTGTCGACAACTGCGGAGTCGGCTCGGATGAGCTATGCGAGCTGTCTACAAAAGAGATCGGCCCTCTACTCACCGCAAGAGGACGGTCGTTGGCGGCTCAGATCTGGACGCGGTCCGCCCGAGTAAATCTGCTGGCGACTGGCCTCGTAGCCAGTGGGGCATCAGCTCCCAGAATTATTAGTGTCGCCGCATGACGTGGTTCTACTGTTTGCCTCGCCGCCGCCGCCGATCCACATGCAGCTCTTGTCTGCCCAGTGGGTCGCCACTGTTTGGTGATTTCACGAGGTCCCCGGTTCTCTCTCCTGCTTTAGGCCTGCATGGCTCGCATGGGTCTGTGAACTTGTGAAGAATGCCCGCTCGACCCGCTCGTTGCTCGGGAGAGCATCAGGAATCTGGAGACATGAGACAGAAGAGGAGGGGCGACCGGGAGTCATGTCGGCGAGCGGCAGACGAGACAGAAGCGTCACAAGCTTCGAGCAGGGATGCCTGCTAAGTCCGCTGGGCGGCAAAAAAAAAGAAGAGAAGTGAACGATACGCCAAGGCGTTCCCGCCATGGAGATAAGAATCCTCTTTTTCTTTCCTTGCAGAGCGCATCTTGATACACCCCGACTGTTTGCGGAGTCATGTCTGACCATACGGGCTACATCAGGCACACTATTGAGAGGTTGGGCACCGACTGCACGCCCGCTGCATTGCATGAGGCAAGCAGTCAGTCGAGTCGGGTCCAGTCGTCGAATATGGCTCGTGGGAAGCGGGTCGTCGAGATGGTCGAGGCAATTGTGTACACTGCAAGGCCATCCTCATCCATGGATGAAGGCAGACACGAGCAACCAGGCGCTGGACGAATAGAGGGGCTCGAGGCTCGAGGGGCAGGCGCCCAGTGACGTGAAAGGCCAGGACCCCCGGCTCGGAGGGGTAACGTGCAGCAGCGGAAACACCAGGACAGGCAGAGAGGCACGCCTGGCCACAGCTCTGGTCAAAGCAAGTCAGAGCATCTGGGACTGGACGCAGGGAGGGGTGCCCCGGGTGGCAACATCGATCCTCTGGTGCCCGCCGTGCACAAGACAGCTCGCCGGATGACGCTGCCACGGCCAGCGAACACGGAGGAGTGGCTGTCTCGACTGTCCTCTCTGTGGAGAGGCCCGCGCGTGACAGCTCCGACTCTGAGATCTTGCTCAGTCCAAGCAAAAAGTCTGGGACCGCGATGTAGGATGCGGCAGAGGCCGATATCAAACTCTGTTGCGTAGCTGTTGTCATGCTCCACCCATGCAACAATTTTTCTGGCAGCGCCACGCCGGCGAGTAACGTTTGAGGAGGAGGGCGAGGAGGGGTTGGACGCACAGTCTCAAGGTGGGGTGAAAAATCGAAAAAAAATCCAGGAGTGGGGCAGGAAAAAGCGCGAGATGGTGCAGAGTGGACGGGGAAGGAGGGGTCGACTGCCTGAGGACAGAGACGCCCGCCGCAGCCCAGAGACCCGCACCCGGACGGCGCCCAGATTGCCATAAAACCTCCCGTCCCTCCCACCAGCTGCGTCTTGAACTTGATCCTTCCTCCCTCGTCCGGCATACCGAGAAGCAATTCCACCTGCCAACTGTGAGTCTCCAGTCCATCCTCATCACCATCATCATCAGCTTCACTGCTTCCGCATTCGCGTGGCGACGACTGCTCTCCCTGTGCGAGCTCGTCCTTCGAGCTCGTCGCCGGCGTAGCCTTCACCATCGCCTCACCATGCCCGTCCGACGCTGTCTCGCGAGAGGCAGCATCTCGAGTGCCCGAGACGTCTCATTCACACACACCTCCACGACCGTCAGCTGCGCAGTCACTAACAGTCACTCTTTTTCATCAGTTATTTCCCCAAAACCACATAAAGACCTAGTCATCAGACTACACAACCGTCATCATGGGGTACGTTTCACCGTCCGCCGATCCCCGATTGTCAGCTCTTTCACGGGCACGGCATCGATTCGAACAGAACAGACATCCTGACAGTCCTCTTCACACAGTAAATCCGACAAGGCTCACATCAACGTCGTCGTTATCGGCCACGTCGATTCCGGCAAGTCCACCACCACCGGTCACTTGATCTACAAGTGCGGTGGTATCGACAAGCGTACCATCGAGAAGTTCGAGAAGGTTAGTCGCACTTTGCACGCATCGCGTTGTACCGCAACAGCAATCATCTACCCCGCCCAGCTCGGGTCTGCCCCTCCACCAGCAAGCTCCCCACAGAAAACTTTTTTTGTGCAGCGCCCAACCTCAAGGCTTGGCATGCACAATTGAGGCAGTGCTCACTTTCCCTCCACCACTCAGCAATCGCGTCGTTCATACATGATAACTGACCCTTTCTATAGGAAGCTGCCGAGCTCGGCAAGGGTTCCTTCAAGTATGCGTGGGTTCTTGACAAGCTCAAGGCCGAGCGTGAGCGTGGTATCACCATCGACATTGCCCTCTGGAAGTTCGAGACTCCCAAGTACTATGTCACCGTCATTGGTAAGCTCACACTTCGCGATCACTTCGTTGTGATTCGGCCAATTTGCTAATCCATTAATCAGACGCCCCCGGTCACCGTGATTTCATCAAGAACATGATCACTGGTACTTCCCAGGCCGATTGCGCCATTCTCATCATTGCCGCTGGTACTGGTGAGTTCGAGGCTGGTATCTCCAAGGATGGCCAGACTCGTGAGCACGCTCTGCTCGCCTACACCCTCGGTGTCAAGCAGCTCATCGTCGCCATCAACAAGATGGACACCACCAAGTGGTCCGAGTCTCGTTTCCAGGAGATCATCAAGGAGACCTCCTCCTTCATCAAGAAGGTCGGCTACAACCCCAAGCAGGTCGCTTTCGTCCCCATCTCCGGCTTCAACGGCGACAACATGCTTGAGCCCTCCCCCAACTGCCCCTGGTACAAGGGCTGGGAGAAGGAGATCGGCGGCACCAAGTCCTCCGGCAAGACTCTTCTTGAGGCCATCGACTCCATCGAGACCCCCAAGCGTCCCTCCGACAAGCCCCTCCGTCTTCCCCTCCAGGATGTCTACAAGATCGGTGGTATTGGCACGGTGCCCGTCGGCCGTATCGAGACCGGTACCATCAAGCCCGGCATGGTCGTCACCTTCGCCCCCGCTGGTGTCACCACTGAAGTCAAGTCCGTCGAGATGCACCACGAGTCTCTCCCCGAGGCTTTCCCCGGTGACAACGTCGGCTTCAACGTCAAGAACGTGTCCGTCAAGGACATTCGTCGTGGCAACGTTGCCGGTGACACCAAGAACGACCCCCCGTTGGGCGCCAACACCTTCACCGCCCAGGTCATCGTCCTGAACCACCCTGGCCAGGTCGGTGCCGGTTACGCCCCCGTTCTCGACTGCCACACTGCCCACATTGCTTGCAAGTTCACCGAGCTCCTCGAGAAGATCGACCGCCGTACCGGTAAGGCTACCGAGACCAGCCCCAAGTTCATCAAGTCTGGTGATGCCGCCATCGTCAAGATGACTCCCTCCAAGCCCATGTGCGTTGAGGCTTTCACCGACTACCCTCCCTTGGGCCGTTTCGCCGTCCGTGACATGAGACAGACCGTCGCTGTCGGTGTCATCAAGGCCGTCGATAAGTCCCAGGACTCTGGCAAGAAGACCAAGTCTGCTGAGAAGAAGCTTGGCAAGAAGTAAACAGTTTAATACACTGTTTCTTGCTTCACAACTTCACGACACGACTACTATGAGATGATGATCTTTTTCTTTGGTAGTTGACGACATGTCTTGTATGACTTGAGTCGATCACGCACATCAGGAAGATGTATCACGGCTCAGCTATGAACAAAAGCTTTCCCTTTGTGTGGACATTGAGATAGAGTCAAGAATAGACCGAGAAGTCTCACCAATCATTGCCTTGTCTGCGTGACCATTGTATTGTCCCAGTGAATGTGAGTGACATGTTCCCACCATGCTGACCAGCTACTCGCTCCAGGAGTTCACTTGCCTTCCATGCTGTGCGCAGCCGTCGTCGGTACATGCCAGTCCTCCATGCCGCTGGAACTTCATTGCCTCTAAGCGCAGGCATACTCACCTGGCCCTCACTTGTCCTGGGCAATTGATCGATCGCTCTCTCGTCACGGCAATATGCAAGGCAAAACCCAGCCGACATGCTTGCTACGGGGCATTGGCATAATGCTGAAGAAGACAGCGTTGTCGGAGGTTCCAGCTTCACTCTGTGGGTTGTTGATCTTTTACCGGTCTTTCTTCATTCACCGTCGTCTGCCCTGTGCACACATGACGGATCTCAGCTGCTGCTCCCCTGCACTGTTCTCAACCCTTGAAATCATCTCTCTGGGCAAGTCGCCCAAGAACTATCTCTTGCCCTCGGATATTATCCCACGCCGAAGCAGGCATCTAATCGTGGTGATGAGTTGGTTTGCAGCATTTGTTCTTGCCCCAAGTACATAAGCTCGCTATAGCTGGGTATTCGCATAAACGTGCAGCTTGTTTATACAGGATGGATTCTGATATGCGGAAGTATGGTTCTAGTGTTCATGGTCTGATCGTACAAAAATGCAATGCTAATGCTTTTGTCTACAATTGTGTTTTACAAATCGACGGAAGTGCTTCACTTCATTGCCGATATTCGCCGGGATAGCCGGCCCACATGGACTCGTCGCGGGCAAACTCGTAGCAAATCGTGACGAAGTCCTTCTTCGGGACAGTCGAGGGCGGTGGTGGTGTGACGCCCGAGGTCTGCTCAGGTATACTCTCTGAGGCGGGCGTGGTGTTGGAAGCCTCTTGCTGCGCAGAGCCCTCGGCCTGGTCGGGCGTTGGACGAGCTGAGAATCTCAAAGGGCTTGGCATCGCCGCGGCCTCGAGGCTGAGCTCGGCCCGACGACCGCCACCCTGGCCGGCCTCCACGGACGTATAAGTCATGGTGTAGCCTTTGTGTGGCATCGAGACTGCGCGGTGTAGCTCTAGACCGACGAACTCGTATTGCGTGCTTACCAGCTCACTCGGGTCAGACTTGTCCCCATCAAAGTCCGCGAAAAGGCCTCGGGGGATTGGGAACTTTTGCCGTGGAGGCATGTCGACCTTGCCACGGTCAAGATCGAACCGAGCTTTACCCAAGAAGTTGGCGAGAGGCGGCCAAGCGGCCATCGCGTCCGCGCCGCCCTGCAGCTCGGCGTACTGGATCTGCGTGAAGCGCATATCGATCAGCGAGCCTGGCAGCATCACGTCCGAGAAGGCCTTGTGCTTGATGGCGCGCAAGCTCTGGATCCCCAGGACCTCGGTATCCTGTATCGCGAGTCGCAGCTCGAGAATCGGCCCAGTTGGCGGCGGAGCCATGGGCCAAACTGTGTAGCCCTTGACCGAAGACTCCTTCCTCTTCTCAGACTTGTCGACCCGCTTTTCGACCTTGGACTGCCCGGCTCTCGGGTCTGGTGTGATGTACTCGTCTTCGGCTGACGAGGCAGTGCGAGGCGACGGCTGAAAGCGGAGAAGGATGGTCGATTGCGCAGGGTAAATGCCTGACGATACTTGATGGGCGTCAGAATCACGGGTTTCAAGCTCTGCGAGGCGTGTCGGGTGCGGAATCAGTGGCGAGAAGATGCGCCGACGGCCAGCAGCGGCGATGTCAGCCACAGTAGTCGAAGTCTCAGGTGCAGCCTTTTCCGATGTTGTTGTTGCTGCATGTAGAAGATGGCCGAAATGGGCGGTAGTAGACGTTCGCGCTGTTGCAGCCCAACTGACTGGACTAAGAGCAGTGTCAAACGAAGTCACCCGACTCTCCTCGTTGGTGGGCGTCTGCGACATGGGATCGAACGGGAGGTCCAAAGCAGGAAGTGTGCGTTCCTGCTGTATCGTTGCAGATCTCTCTGTTCCACTAGTGGGCTCGACAGACGGTGCTGGGGCAACGTATCTTTCCCACACGTCCATCCGGTCTTTCCATGCCCACTTGCTTGTGCTTGTTCGATCGGGAATGAATCGACCCGTCGCTTTAGCAGGAAGGTCCGAGGAAAGGGACGTGGCGACTCGTGCAGGCGCCAAGGCGGTCAGCAGCAACCGGAAAACCACATGGCGAAGATCTTCGAGAGGGGACTTGCTCTCAAGACTGCGAACTTCAATCCAAGTGATGTGAATCTAAACGAGAGTTGAGTTAGCCACCATGGGATAAGATTGTAAATGGCCACATTCGCGAGAATAGCTGCAGCCGTTGTGCCAGTTGTGAGCATAAACCGCCAAGCATTGGATGATACTTACACGTCTTCCACTTGCGCTTTGTCGGATATGCGTGTTCGTTATGCGGCCCAGCTCTTCCATCAACGCATCGGACAATGGCTCCGTCGTGAGAAGACTAAGAGGGAGGGTCTTGGTTTCGATACAGTTGAGCGTCTTATCAAGCTCGGCAAGTAATATATCAGCCTTTGGCTTCTTGATAACAAAACGAAGTGTTTTCGTGCCATTGGAAGATTCGATCTTCTCGCCAGGCTCGAGCCATTGCTTTCCAAGAAGATTCATGAAGCGTTGAGTACCGCCTAAAGGAAAAATGGTCAATCATAATTTGGATAGGCAAGCCGTGCGCAATGGGTGGCCAAAAAAGCCCTCTTCTGCGGTCTATGGATAATACTTACGCATAAGCAAAGTGAACTCAGTGTTCCTAAGCCTGACCCTCACCTCACCTAGTCCTGTTGAGAGCTCGCTGATCGAAAGTCGCCAAGCCTCCCGAAGCACGCGAATCACAAGCCTCTCCTTTGGACTTGACGACGATGATATGTAGCCTTGTAGATGGGGTTCGCCTTTGCCCGGCGCCTCGGACGTATGCGCCAATGGTATCCAGTCGGTGATGGAGTGTACCCAAGGAAGACGCATGGCCATCGACTGCGGCGAATTCTCGTCGGGAGACTGTTTGGAACACCATTGGAGATAGCCTTGCAACTGAGGAGCTGTGAAGCCATCGAAAAGTGTTGCCTGCAACTTGCGAAAGGCTCTCTCGGAAAGTAGCCTGTCTGACTCGGGCTTGTGACTTTCAATGTTGTCAAACACCTCGGCAGTGGTGACGTCGTCTTGATGACTCTCGAACATTGCCATCCAGTCTGGGCTCGTAGAAGTGGGCTCCGGCTCGTATTTCTGGGTTGTGTCCCTCTTGACGTAGAGACCGCCGTCCCGCAGGAGAACGGCCCGCGCCGGCTTGCCAAGCATGTCCATCCCCAAAGCCGCGGAGTCTTCGGTCAGGAGACGGTTCCCAGCTCGCCGGCGCTTGTTCTTTGGTCTCAGATCAAGACGCCTTTCAGGACGGAACGGCCCCCTTAATGACCTCTCGAAGTGTTGCTCTGAGGGGCGCGAAGCCGAACTGGTATCTTCTTGCGGCGCATCGTCGCTTGCGCCCTCTTTGCGGTCGGAGAAGTATCGAGCTATCGAAGGAAATAGAGGTCGTGCATTTTGCTGCGAAAGCCGGATCGAACATCTTAGGCAGATGTCTGCACGAGGGCGAGGTATACGCCTGAGCATGTCTGTCGTGGTGGCGTATGCTCGTGACCTCGCGAGAAACTCGAGGCGAGGTTTCGTCACTGCTGTGCTTCCCAAGCCATTATCGAAGGCCTGTCGGGTGGCATGAAGCTAGCGTAGGTACTTTTTTCTGAGCAATGACGGACTGCACCCCTGCCTGGGGCCCTGCGCCCGCCCTTATCGAGTACCGATAAGAAGCACTTAAACGCGTCAACGGGGACCCCTCGTCGCGTCTTCCTAAGTTATAGGAATCTAAGCCTGGTTGTGCAGCCTTCAATATCCACACGACTGCATACTGTCCACTATGCCACCTACGCAGTCCTCGAGCCGCCGGCGTAGTGGTGTGCGATCGCGGGTAGATGACGACGAGACCGATAACGAGCGAAGAGGCGCCACTAGCACAGCTCGAGGTCGCAATCGCCGGGCCCACAGCGACGACGAGAGTGATGGCCGGGGTGATGGCGATGTGCCAATGGACGGTTCTTTCGCCGACGGCACCGCAGATGACCAACTCGTGAAGAAGCTCGTCCGATATGCCTTGGCTTGCGAATATGCCCGCATCCCCATTCGGCGTGATGGTATCCGCGAGAAGGGTCAGTTGCGCTAAGGCCATGGTCTTCAGCCTTTGCCTCTAGATCAGAGGTTGCTCCGGTATGACTTGAGCTGACGTGTGTGTGTCCGGCGCTACTAGTCCTCGGGAATAACAGCCGAGCGTTCAAACGAATCTTTGACGGTGCTCAAATCCAGCTGCGGCATGTCTTCGGCATGGAGATGATGGAGTTACCGGCAAAGGAAAAGCACACCATCAAGGACAGGCAGAGTACTATTTTTCAAGTCTGCCCTGAAGTGCACTATCATGTCCAATGCTAACAGGGTTCTCGCCAATACAGAAGCGACCGCGAGGAAAGCTGCGACGCAAGCCGGCAATGCTGGCTCATCGTCGACAGGAACATACATCCTAGTTTCGACTCTGCCCACTCCTTATCGTGCCCAGGCCATCATTGACCCATCGAGAGCACCGAGCGCCCATGACGAAGCCACCTATACCGCTTTCTATACTGTCGTTATATCAGTCATAGTGCTGAGCGGCGGCGAGTTGAGCGACCAAAAACTCAAGCGGTATCTCAACCGGCTGAATGCGAGCCAAAACACGCCAATTGACTCGACCGACAATATCCTCCAGAGGATGGTCAAAAACGGCTATGCGGACAAGACGGTGGAACGCGCGACTGATGGCGACGATGTGATCACATGGGCTGTCGGACCGCGCGGTAAAGTCGAAGTGCCCCCACAAAGCATCGCTGCATTTGTGAGGCAAGTGTACGGACAGTTGCCAGATGACTTTGAGAAGAAACTTCACAAGAGTCTTGGCCTTTCAAGTCCGGCTGCTGTTGAGCCGACCATCGCGGAGGAATAAAGAAATTTGCATTGTGCATCTTGGGTCTCAATGGACCGTAGACTGATTTGTTTGTCACGAAATGGTAGCTCGGCGTTTTTGGCTGATTTTGGAAGATATCCTATTCTCATGTGTCCCGTACAATCGACCACTTTGCGACTCACGACAACTGCGTCTCTCGAGTGATATTCGAAACGGTTGTGCACGTGGCACGCTCCATACGGGCGTCCCGAATCCGATCCTGCGTCGGTCGACCATCGATAGATGCTTGAGTGACAGCCTACCCTCCACAACAGCAGTCAATCTGCAAGATCAAGACCAAGTCCGATTTGGCTCAAGCATGTGTAAGTCCATGTATCTCCTTGCAACGCGGAGCGCCCTCGCCAGTCCGCCGTGGACACCTCGCTCCTGCGTCTATCACGCGCATTGGACTACGTGTTTCCTTACTAGGGTTCCATAGCACAGCGTCGCGTGATGGGCAAGCAGACGCCGCGGCTTGTCCCCTCATCGCAGATAGTTGTGTGAGGAACATGACTGGCACTAAATCAGCCGTCGGGAAACTGTTCCTAATTGAGGCGCTCTGTAGTCACAACGTGCTGCCTGCACGACGCGTGCGGGCTCGGCTAGACTCGTGCCCGAGACTCGAAGTGATGTAACGAACAGCTTTCTGCCTCTTTCAGTCGATCGTTCAAGCACCGCGTCCAGCGGCTCGTTGTGCGGCGGCAGCAGCAAGAATTGCGGGTTCGTCGCCCTCACGGGGCGGCGGAGGCCCTGCGGGCTGGATCATCTTCCGAAGCAGCTGGGCGCGAACTTTGGCGGCCGGTTCGTTGAGCGCGAGGGACATGTAGGCGAGCTGGGGTGGATGGCCCACGATGCTGCTGTAGGTGTCGCGATGGATGTTCGTCTTCCATTCCCACGAGGTCGTGTCGGGATGACCAGTGCCGATGTACTTGGCCTGAAGGCGCTCAAGCTCCTGCTGGGTACGGAGTTTGTCGGCCTGTACGGGAAGTTTCGGTCAGCCATGATGTAGGAAGAAATGCAATTCTGTTGCGCTGGCGAATACTAACCATTTCCTAAACGGTGATGATGGAGACTTTTGACGATGGAGGAATTGTGTATAGTAACTTGCTGGTCTGGTGTGAATCGTGGGCGAGTTGATGTGGTTGAACAAGTTGAACATGAAGATTCGCAGGTGACGGCTGGTGGTTGGCATGGCACGGGGCTAACGTTAGTGCATGGTGCCTGCCAACCCTGGTCTGGTGGAAACCCTTGTCCTCGGCGTAGCAGCTTCCTTCAAGATCCACCCTTCACGCGACTGCTGTGTCACGATCTTGCACCTTCAACCTCTCACACACCTAGCTCGGACATTCACAGAGCCACGGCGCAGACAGAAGGCCGTAATTGACGTCCAGGGACGTAATCGACCCGACTCAGCTGCGGGCTACATCACTCACAGATGCCGGCGCATCGCATGCGACATCTGCCCTACCCGTCAAGCCCTTTTCGACCTTCTGCAGATCACATATATCGGCCCCATCCCTTCTCCTTCGATACCCGGGTCGCCAAACAGTGCTGCCACCGACATGGCGCTCGCGGAACCTTGGACGGAGGTTGTAGCACTGCAACGAGATCGAGCGCGGTGTGCGACAGACCTTACCGCCATCAAACAGGCTTGCGCCAGAGATCATGACAAAGACCACGCGCTCGAATGCGCTCAGTGCTGGCCCAAGCTGGTCGGCAGACTCAGGGATCTCTACCTGAATCCTTCGTCTCCTCAGTGGTTTTCTGGACGCCGTGACTTCTTGCAGGAGTTGGATGGTCTCTTCACCAAGGCTCAATGCGAACAGAATGCGGCACCAGATTTCAAGCCTATTGATCATCACGTCCGCAAGGAAAATGAGGAGTGGTTCCGCGACAAGGCCGCGAACTTGGGGCTGTTGAAGGCAACACAGTCACAGAGTGAGGCTCGAGAGCTACAAAGCAAGCTATCAGACCGCGAACTGCCAGTCGAACAGCTCGTGTCCGAGCTCCGAAGTGCCTTCCCTGCAGCAAGATCAGACGTCAGCAATGAAGCATTCTTTAGGCAGTTCCTGGAGCGAATCGAGGCCGCCCCGACACCAAAGGAGCAGGCTGATGTATACTCGAAGGCTGTGTTCAACGCTGGCGAGAACACCGCCGAGTCAGCCGAAGCTGATAAGTACGTCAAGCTTATCAACGGCGGCACGCACCCAAGTCAAGTGCTTGAGACACTTCTCCGAGACCGGGAGTCATCGCAAGGCCAGCAAGACGAACGCCGGAGGCTACGGAAGCAGCTGGAGGAACTTCGCAGAGCCAAGGCGGCGTACCAAACGGCTCAATCCCGGCGTGATAAGGTCCGCCAGGAGAAAGCCCGGGCTACGGCTGCCGTGGCAGCAGCGGCGGCCTCCGCTAGAGAGGCGCCTCCCCTACCACCATGTGCAACATGCTCGAAAGCTGTTGATCCACAGAGCTTTGAGATGTGCCCTGTATGCCAGGTCCTCTGCTCTAACGAGGCGGGAGTTGACAAGCCCGTTATATGGTGCTCGGAGCAGTGCCGCGGTCAGATATTTGTAAGTCTACTCTTGAGTGTTGATGATCCAACGACGGGTATATTGACCAGCCATCAACACGGAATAGGATGCGCACGTTTCCAGCACGCACGAGTGTGCAGCAGGCGACGACTGCGTAAGCATGACCGATGAAGACATAGACATGGATCAGGACAGGCGGGTGCTTGTGTTTTGCCGAGAGTGCATCGGCGATATCCACAACCCGGACTCCGTGTTTTGCTCGCCTGGGTGTTACGAAGCAAATTTCCAGAGACATCGCGAGCATGTTCACCTTCCTGACCGAGAGCGGAGCAGGAGGGAGGTCAACGATCAGGACATGCTGGACCGGGGTTTCGAGCCTGTGAACGAGCAAACATATCGTGCACGCAAGATTGAGGAGCATTTCATTACGCTGGATAACGCATTGGCCGAGTATAGTAGCAAGGCCGGTGTATCACTTTCATGAGTAGCGCTGTTGAATATGAGCAAATACGATCCACTTGAGGGTATGCTGCTGTGACTGTAACGGGTTTGAGCAGGCAGGCATAATGCAACCAGCAGGTTGATGAGTCGCAACAATCACGGTCACCATTTCTGACATGCTCGGACATAACCTGGACAGTTGAAAGACGGGTCCGGTCACGGCCGCAAATCCATAGCTGCGGCCGGAGGACCCGCTCGGGGCGAAGCGCCCGCCGCTGGAGCAGCTGTGGTCCATGTCCGCCGAGTTGCATCATCCCCGATTTCTTCGGGCTGGGGTAATTTTTGATCTTCCCCGTTATCAAGCCGCAACATCCCCGACACCCACGGCAAACCGCCCCTCCTCGACGACAAGCCACATACGCACTGCTACCTTGAGCAGTCATCCCATCCAGAATCTCAGCGACAATGTCGCTCGTCTCAGCCCTCAAGGGCGACCTGCCCCAGCAGGCCCGGTCTCTGGTGAGCACACCTCTTCTTCGTGGCCACCTTGCCGTCCGCGCACTCCGCAGACTCGGCTATCGCGAGCGCCATGCGGAATGACACGCGCCACTTCCTGTGTGGCTCGCAAATGCAGCTTTGTGGCCGCAGGCGGCAATCATCTGCACCATCGTGACGTTCGGTCCCGATGTCACCACGCCGCCCGTACCGTTGCCAGCATACGGAGCACAATCCAGCCTGCAAGCTCTTCTGGATGAGCTGATTGTTAACTCTTCTACCCTTGCAGTACCGACAACTTCTCCGATCCGGCGCGCAGTTCCAGTCCTACAACTTCAAAGATTACGCACAGAGGCGGACGAGAGACGCCTTCCGCGAGAACCAGCACGTCGAGGATCCCCGAGCGATTCAGGACTTGATACAGAAGGGCCTGAAGGAGCTTCAGGTCGTACAGGTAAGCGCAGGAATCCGGGTAGCCAACCGTTTCCTTGGCAGGGGAGGCCTATGGAGTGGAGGGGCGATATCTGTTCATGGCGCACAGTCATGACGCTCGTCTACAGGTCGTCCAAAAGGGGCCAGGAGGAGTGCCGTGCACGAAACCGGAGCTGTACCACTAACTTATCGTCCCATGATAGCGCCAAACGACCATCGGCCATTTCTTCCAGATCGACCGGTTAGTGGTTGAAGGTGGAATGCAGGTATGTCCGAGCAGAAGTCCCTGTCCGGCATGGCCGGGCCGTCGTCGTTCAGTACATGCCATGCATGTCATGGCCACTAACGCGTTGTATAGGGCAAAGAGAAGGGCAAGTCAGGGGAGATCACAAGGCAGAAGGACACTGGGTGAGTCTTGGCGGTTGCT
The DNA here is from genome assembly GCA_001566295.1 of Microdochium bolleyi. Taxonomy (NCBI): domain Eukaryota; kingdom Fungi; phylum Ascomycota; class Sordariomycetes; order Xylariales; family Microdochiaceae; genus Microdochium; species Microdochium bolleyi. Next base: position 1,775,815 of record KQ964247.1, on the reverse strand, counting down.
TCTTCCTGATGACATACTTTTCGTGAGATAGAACGCACCACTGACACTTCTCATTTATAGCTGGGATTAAGCATTTGTGTCAATTCGAGCGTGAGCCATATCCTGGTATACCACCAGGCTGTAATAGAAAGGATGTACAATACTCTGGAATGTTACTCGTTGAAGTGGTCACTATACATATGCTACGGGGAACAGCAACGTTGAAATCCCGGTTTGACTGATTGAACGAAAGGAGTCATGAAGTCCAGATTGCCAGATAGCGGAGATCAGATCACTCCCAGGCAGAATTTCGCCATTGTTAGCTGCAGGGCTCGACGACGTACTAGCTGAATGACTCTGTCGCTTGATTTGATTTCCTTTCCATTTACCTGAGTACCGACACCTATGTATCTCTTTTTCGTAGACTTCGAAACTGGTGAGTCAAGCATTCTACTTCCTGACCACCTCAGGTGCACCCTGGGTTGTACGCTCGGACTACCGGGTGGTGACAGCTGGAACCCGAAAGGCTCTTGGCGCAGTGGGTACAACAGCAGCCCCCAATTGAGCCCTCCCAAACGCTTGTGCATCCTCCACCACCACCGCGCGAATCGCGACAGCCTGCAACAGCATCACCACATCGCAATCGCGTTGCGCCGAAACGAGCCACCGTCATCACTGTCGCAGTATGCATTTCTAAAGCAACTACGCCACAACTTCTTTAGCTCGGCAACAACCTTGTACATGCATCACATCGTTTGACCCCTCGCCGCCTCTCAATTCACAACCCCAAGGGCACTCTAGGGTGTTCCTGGTCGCGTCACCATGGCTCCAAACGTGCGCTATGCCGTCCACCTCTGTTCAATTCACCCAGAACTCCAGATTGACAAGGCCTCTAGTTCCGCACAGCGACGCAAACACGAAGGAGCAATCGAGCTGGCTACGTTGAGCACGACGACTTTGAGGGTACGCCTACATCCCTAATCCTGTGACGTGGTCCTCCACCACATCCACCATGATGAGTCAAACATGCTGAGATGTCCCTACCTAGGTCTTCCCGTGAGACAATGGCGACAAGAATGGGTCAAGATCGCGCCGCCGCCGACGGTCGAAACGGTGCAGAAGAACGATATCTGGGATCTCGAGCTCCCGCACGGCATGCCCAAGGACTCGAACCTCCTCCCGCCGCACACGCAGGAGCTCCTGAGAGCGGCGCGCTCCGGGCGCCTATACAAGCGGCCTGCGCCCACTGACGACGACGATGGCGACAACGAGAACGCCGCGCCCGAGAAGCAGGACAAGAAGGACGATGAGGACACCAGCGAGAAGGGCTTCCAGGTCAAGGTGTGGAAGCAGATTGCCAGGACGGCCGAGGGCGCGGCGGTGTCGCATCTGGCGAAGAGGAGGAAGAACACCGTCACCCTTTCGTCGGATATGCCTGCGCTCGCGACATCCGGGCCGACCGTCATGAGGGCGACTGTACGTCGCGTCGACGCAGCTGGCAACCCATACACACAAGAGGTCACGCTCAATGAGGGTGTCACTGTCGACGGCGAAATCATATCGACGACTGTGGTGCCCGCGTCGAGCGGTGCTGCTGCGGGACTGGACACTACTGCTCCGACGCCGGTGAGGCGCAGGCCGCCACCACCGAAGAGAAAGTCCAAGGGGCCTGGCAGGGGCCGGAAGAAGAAGCTCCAATTACCACTCGCGCCCGGTGCGGCTGCCGGTGCTGCCGGTCATGCTTCCGGGGTCAATGCTGATGGCACCATGACACAAGTAAGTCATGTGGTGATCCCCGGTCATGTTACTCTTACACTAATGATAACCAGGCTGTTACGCAGGAAGGTGTCGATGGCGAGAACAAAGACAGTGAGATGGCCGACGAGGATGACGATGGCGACGATGGCGATGAGGGAGATGAAGACGATGAGGAAGATGATGAGGACGACGACAACCAGGAAGGCGAAAATACCCCAGTAGCGGATGGTGGAGAACCAAATCAGGCCCAGGCGACCACTTCAACGTTATCTGTGCAAGACCAGAGCAACCCCGTGCCGATGGACATCTCGGATGACCGTCCAATTTCCGCATCTGCGCCCGCGCCGAGCCTTCCGTCTGCTCCATCACCGACCGGAACGCCTACCCTTGAGGGGAGCCCCTTGAAGGCCGTGATGACTGCGCAGTCGCCGCCAATGGCAGCACACGATAACCTCAGCGATCATCCGTCAACACTACACGCCGAGTCTGCTCCTGACGTGATCGAGTCCATAGAAGCGCCACAGCCTGCTGCTCAAGTGCAGGCCGCTCAAGAGGCAACAGACTTCGAGCCGTCACAAGTCCTCAGCCCGGCTGACAGGTCTGGCCGGGAAGAAAACCTCGACAAGATTATGGCAGATGTACCGTCCGCCTCGGAAGACAGAAGGCTTGATCAAGCTCAGCTACCTGAAGCCGACTTCGGCTCTGACGCGATGGCTGTGGACCAGGACCAGGCAGCTACAGAAGGGAAGCTTCCCTCGCCGAGAGCGGCAGCATCTACGGAGCCTATAACCCTTGCCCCAGCCGTGGCTGCCGAATCAGCCGCCGAGAGCATGGACCCTGAACCAGCGCCGACACCAGTGATCGGCGGCGGTCCGCTCAAAAGCCCACCGCTCGTCGACGAGATTGCAAGCATCGCCCCGAAAGCAGCTGAGGGATTGGACGAGCAGACTGGCAAAGCTGTCGAGCCCGAGCCTGTTGCGTCAGAAGCTGAGGTCACGCCCATGCCCATTGTCGAGCCTACTGCGGTCCCGAGAGCAAGCGCCGAGGCCGAACAGCCTGCCGCTACCGCTGCCGACGGCCCAGGGGACACCGCCGGGCCCAGTGCCGATGCGCCAACGCCGGACTTGTACAGTGGTCTCGAGGCCGCGCTGGACGGAGACCGGAAGGACTCGTCTTCTGAAGCAGCGCCAGCACCAGTCGAGGTCGAAATAAATCTGTCCACCACAGTGCCGGAGCCGTCTGCGGACCAACCAGTTGCGTCCCCGCCGCCTCCGTCGGCCTTATCGGCTGAGCCTACAGGACCAATCTTGCCAACAACAACGGTCACGGAGGAGCCAGAAGACGCTGCTCCTGCTGCGGCCAGCGCTGACGAGGACAAGAAAGATGCTGCAGAGGTCCAGTCCAAGAAAGAAGTCCCTGCCACGGAGTTGGACGTGGCTACTGGTGCGCCTAGCCGTTCGCCCGAGCAGCTTGCGATCGCCACTGCGCCAGTGGAGAACAGCACCAGCACTGATGAAGCTGGATCTGGGACGGCCGGTGACGAGAAGCCCGAGGCTCCATGAGGCATAGAATGTGGACATGTGTGACTATGTGGGTTGTTGGGAATTCGGTTGGCGTATGGAAAGCGTGCTTGTATATAATACAATGTATGGATTGGAAACATCTATGTTCTTCGTCCAGACCCTTGGCTGCTCTATTTGGCTTGATAGCTTTTGTCTATATCTGTATGAGGATACATCTACATCAGGTTCTCATTTTTGGGGAATTGTCTTTTGGCATATTTAGATCCTTCATCTTCTTCTCCATGCTGCTCAAACGTTGTGCCGCAGGAGCGTCCCTTGACTCTCTGGTGGTCTTCGCCGCAATTTTCTCTTGCCGACCCGTTCATGCGTCGTATCCGTCTGACGCATCTTGTCCTGTTCTCTGGACGTAAACCCTCGCCCTGGCCGTCTTCGTTGAGGGGTAGGTATCGTTATGTGTACAATCGTGGTGATACAAGGTGGCACATCTATATGTACAATGCGGCGGACTTCTCCGCGGTGCGGGGGCTCTGACATTCCATCGGACGGCCGCGGAGGGTCGTCGTCGAGTTTCCATTCCTTCCTCTCTTTGTTGCCAGGCGTGAAACCCTTGTTCTCTACCTAGGCTTGGCATTCCTCTTCTGGAGCGTAAGAACACCCTCCTGCTCGTCCAGGTAGTCCTGGTACGTAGAATGGCTGATCGTGCCCCAGATCTTCCACGGGGTCGCAATCCACGTGGCCATGTTGACGTTAGACTGCAGGACGACGTGCTCGATGAGCTCGAGCGTGCGCTGGCTTCCCGGCACGAGCTGCCCGGCGTTGTTGTCGTCGTACCGTGCGATGGTCTGCGTGCTCGCGATGCTGACGACGGCCTGCTTAACGAGCTGGTTCTGCCCGCCGGCGGCCGCGGGCATGGTGACGGCGCGGAAGTCGGCGAGCCTGGGGAAGGAGACGGTGCTGTTATACTTTGCGAGCTGCCATTCGTACCGGATCCCGCGGGGCCGGCGTTGGATCTGGCCGATCAGCCGCTCCGCGAGCTCCGGGTAGCATATCGTGCGCAGGGTCTCAGCGTCGCCGGCCGCGACAGCCTCGGACATCTGGACGTGCAAAGCCTTGGCGGTGGGGACGGCCTGCGAGCGGCCGAGGTTGAGCTTGGTCTTGCCCCAGAAGCCGTCGCGGGACATGATCTTTGCGCCGACGTTGGCGCCGGTCGTGGCCAGCCGAGTCTTGAAGATGACCCAGAGGAAGTGGAAGAAGTCCCGTGGTGACTTGGGGAAGTCTCGGAGGGGAGGGGTGACGAGAGTGCCTAGAGAGGAAGGGAGGAACGAGCTGGTCAGCGGGAGGGCCATTGAGGGAGGCATTGGAGCTCTACAAGGACTCACCAGGCACGAGGAAGGTAGGCTGCTTCATCATTGCCATCTGGTCCCGACTCGCCTTCGGCTTGGCGGCACGAGCGCTGGTAGTCGTCGTGAAGCTGCGGGCGAGGGTGGGCGCCCGGAGCGAGGCTTGCAGCCAGGGCCGCGAGAGGCGCATGAGCTCGGCCATGGCTCAAAGCAACGGCAACCACGGCGGCAGTGGTGAGGTCGAAGTTTGGTCGGCAACAAGGCGCAAGAGATGTCTACACGGTGCATCGTAGAGCTGCCAAAGCGTCACCAAAAGTTTCCAGCGGGCCGGCAACAGTGCCCCAGCCTACCCTGCACAGACCAAGACCCTTTGCATGTGGCGTGGGGTGTATTGATTTCGAGAGCGGCCCTGAAAGTGACAATCATGAATGATTCGGACAGTTGAACATGACGTACGTTTGCTGTCTTGCTCAAGGAGGGAACTTTGACACAGATGGTGATAATGTGAGATTACGTCGAGAACGACGCCCTCACTGGCTCATCGTTGCCGCTGGCCACCCAGAGGAGAGGATCAGGGATACCCATCGAGCTCGACACGGCCTTGACGTTAGCGTCAGGGACAGATCGACTGGAGGCTGATCCAGAGCCGGAACTCTGGCATTGGCCGCCGCTGAGAGGGAAGCCTCCAGCCAACCTGGGTATCGCCAACGATGCAACGTCGACTGCTTCCAACCAACCTTGGAAGACGGCACGCCCTCACCTGCCTTATCGACCACGTCCCCATGTCTCGCTTGCGTGGCCGTCCCCTCCGCCAGGCCCCTGCCGTAATGCTCTCGCCAAATTCGTGATTGCACAGCTTGCCAATCCTGCTGTGCGCCCCCGGGCAGCCCAGGCGGCCACCAGCTCTCCCCCGTCTCCCTCAAGCAACAGTCCGCCGGGGGACTCCTCATTCTGCGGGCCGCCAACCGCCAGCAGGCAATTGCAAACAACACACCGACCTTCCGAGGTTGAAAGAGTCGAGGGCGACCCAACGGGCCTTTCCACGGCCTCTCGATGGCCAAGCAGGTTGCGACGACTCCTGCGCCCAATGCCCACGCCCATGCCCATGCCACCGCCCGCCAGACGGCAGCCGTAGCTGCTCAAGCAACCTCCACATCCACCACGCACGCGACAACTCCAAAGGCGGACCCGGGCAGCGCGGGCCACGACCGACCCGTACTCCTCCCATCGTCGAGCACAGCATATGCCGTCGGCAACAGCGGCGATGACAGCAGACCCGTCGTCGGCGTGTCCTTCCTGAAGCCCCGCGTTGCCGCAGCCCTCGGCGTGCCTAGGCGATGGCACCCTCTGCTCTCCGCCTGCCGCCTCCTCACGATAGGGCCCTCGCTGTGGTGGGGGGCGCGCCTGGCGCTGCGGTTCCTCATCACCGAGCTCGTCGACTTCTCTGACCCCTCGGCGCCCAAGCTGGCCGACCTGCAGGCCGATTCGGGCACATCGCTCCGCCTGATCGAGAGTTCGCTCGTCTTCGTCTGGGTACGCATCCTCCCATGGAGAACTACACAACAAAGAGAGACAAAACAGAGAAACTGACCCTGCCTGCTCTTTTGCTGTATTCTAGTGCTGGGCCTCTGCCTACCTATCCTTCTTCTTTACCGACTGCCTCATGTCGCGCTGGCTGCTCAACTATACCCCCGAGGCCACCATCGTCCGGCTCTTCACCATCGACTGCATCTTCACCTACCTGACCTCGTCGGCCATCTACCTCGCGGGCGCGTCCAAGTCGCCTAGCATGCTCCTGCCCGCTTGGATCGGCATCTCGGCGGCCCTGACGGCCTGCTACGCCATCACCCAGCGCAAGATCAGCATCCGCAAGGAGACCAGGCTCAGCATTCGCGTGTTCAGCGTTTCCAGCCTCATCAGCATGCTCGCCCTCCTGGGGCACAGCCACTACACCAGGCCCCGTGACGACTACCCGGACATCCCGCTCCTCGTGGCGGCGAGGCGTGCTACAGAGTTACTGGGCAGCCTGGTTGTCAAGATACTGGGAGTCACGTGGGAGGACAGGATAGCGGCGAAATTGGGCACCTGATGTCATCTCCTGCATGAGAAATGAATCATATAAAACAGAACAGTATTGAATTCTCGGACCTTGCCATGACGGGGCAGCATGCCGAATTCTATGCCTTCGCGGTGACCGAGTGATGCAACCTTTGGACAACTCGAGGTTCGCCAAGTATTGCATGTCCCAACACCTTCTGAGCCAACAGCTTCGAAGCTGTAGCCAATGAAGAGCGGTCATGTTCTTGACGGGGACGACTCTTTGCGCGTCACGGTGCAGACGGTCACGTTGAAGAAAGGCAACGCAGTCATATGCCAGTCTCCGTACAAGGCTCATGCGTTCTGTACAAAGATCCGATACTGGTTTTCAAGGCAGTCAAGGTATATTGACACAACTATAGTGCAAGTCGGGCACATCGGTGCCGTATTCTGGCTCTGCATAGTTTGCTTGGTAGTTCGTTGACTGTTGGCAAACAAGGGGTATCATGACTCGACCGTTCGCAACCAGACGCCTACCCCTCGAGTCTCTCGAGGGCCGGCCCAGCGTGTAGCTCGTCTACAGTATCGTCCACCACCGCCGGACACTGCTCCAGGAGTAGACCTCCATCGACGTGCGGATTGCGGCTGGCATGACAAGGGCCTTGCACCTGCGGCTGATTGTTTGGTCGAGACATGGACGCGGCTCATTTAGAAACCGTGGACCTTGATAGTCTTAGAGTCGAGACCGAGGCCTTCCTTCTTGTCAATAAGGAATTCCTGGACATCCTTGCGCTGGTCACCCTGGAGCTGGATAACCTCGCCCATGGTGGTGTCCGTCACGATCGTGCCATTGCAAGCTGTGTTTTGGTTAGTCTCGCGGCTGACATTGTTTGGCTGGGGTGATAAAAGGCGGTAAGACATACCAAACTGCTTCTTGATGACCTTGAGGATCTTCTTCTGATCGAACTTCTTGGGCAGTCCCTGGACTGTAGTCAAGGTCTTACGGCCATTGCGCTCTGCACTCGTCAGTTAGCTAGCGAGTCCGGATTGATGTGGTTTGTGCCGAGTTTGGCACGCGATCAGACGGAAGTTGACGTACGCTGGATACGAATATGGATGTAATCCTGTGTCTGCTTGGCCTCGCCTGTGTCTTCGTCGGCTTCGGCGAAGGGGTCTGTTGCGAGTCAAAGGTCAGCCAAGGTCCACTCAGAAGTCTGCATGCGATGATATGGCGGTAACCGAGCCGCGGTTCGGGCCGTCGCGCGTCGACCAGAATGCGTATTTGTCCCCAGCAACGGCTACTGATCCAGCGAGCAAAGGTTCACGACCACGACCGATGGGCGCCCACAAATAGTGACTCTCTGGTGTGTCGAGAACCGTCGGGGGTGGCTTACCGTACGACTTGAGGTTTTCGATTGACATAAACTCGAGTTTTCCGGGGGACTTGGGGAAAAGGGTCTTGTTGAGGGCCTGGGAGGAGTGCGACCGACGACTGTAGAGTTGTCTCGCTTCGGGAGGCTGTGGAATCGGGCGGGTTGTGTCGTGGACGTGTGGTCGTCTGGGGTGATGCGTGGCTTGGAACTGAGTATGGAGGAGGAAAGGAGAGAAGATGAACGCACTGAGGGGTGGCCAAAGAGAAGTGGATGGAGGGGCAAAGACAGCCAGTGACCGGCCAGCAGTGTCAGTCACCACCAATAGTGAAGCCAGCGCCTGCCTCTTGCTCGCGAATGCCGGAGGCCCGTGCGCGATGGGGAGCCTGTGAAGAACGATACCTACTCTACTGTGGGCACCCCACACAAAAGGCATGTAGACTCTACGTACCTTGAGTCGCCTTCCGGATCACACAAGCGTGCGCTACGCTGCTCGGCTGGAGGGTGCAGCTAAGGCAAAGTTGCGTCGAGCCCCCAACTGACAGACAACGGCAAAACTTCAACAATGGGCAGCAACTTGCTTCTCCCGCAGAAACGAGCCGATCTGACAAGTACCATGCCTGTTGTGGCTCCGCTACGAGTCTACGATCGTTTTCCAAGCGAAGTGCCCAGCTCGAGCAGACCCTGAAAAACTCCGAGCCACTGCGGGAGTGTCAACCTGTTACTCCATGACTGACAGGACTCCACACGTGCTAAAACTCCAGCACATTCGTTAGTTGAACAGTCTTCATCATCTCGACACATTCAATTTAAACGTCAACGAGTCAACACAAAGGATAGTCTCACCATGGCTCCGTTCGAACCGACCGAGCTCCCGCCGGATTCCCCAAGTCTGCTCCGCGACGTGTCTGGTGAGACCTGGGTGCCACTATATGAACACGAATGCCCTTTTGACGACAAAGTCTTCTTCCAAGTCATGAGGAACACCATCCGGAACCCAAACTTGAACTCCTCGTGGCTGTTCCGAGCGGACATACTGATGGAAACAAGCGGCCATGAGCTAGACGTTGACAGCAGCAGCAAGGAGTGCCCACAGCCTCGTGTTGTGCAACTTCAGGGATACGATATTCTTGGCGTGCTAATCAGAAGGCTCATCCCAAGAAACACACTCAGGGATCGGCCTCTGGATCAGACGTGCCTGGAGTATCGTTCTCATGATACAAGTGAGGATGTCAAATCCGTGGTTGTGTACAAGCCCCATGTAGATGCTCCCACAGAAATGCCGTTCTACCACCCCCAGGTCAAAGCATTAGCTTTCTACCACGAATGGAACGTCTCATCTCAACGCGGCAAGATCTCCATACACTACGACATGTTCAAAGACGTAGAGATGGAGTTAAAGATGCAAAGGACTGCCTTGAACCTGCTGTCAACATTACACAAGCACGGCCTGGGGACACTAGCTGGCTACGTCAAACGTGTTCAGCACGACACAATCGTGCCCCAGGTCACAGTCCAGAACACCTACGCACGACTCAAAGAAAAGTACGCTCGCCCACTGATTGAGAGCTGGGCCGAAGTGACGGACCCGGACAAGCACGTCTTCGAGGACCTGAGTATAGCCGCGTTCCTGATCGAACTCTGGGCTCAGATATATGGGGCCTCAAAGTTCCCAGGATTTGTTGACATAGGCTGCGGCAATGGCCTGCTCTTGTACATCCTGCGGCAGGAAGGCTATGCCGGCTGGGGGTTTGATGCCCGAAAGCGAAAGTCTTGGGACGCCTACCAGGAGCAGGGCAAGGAGGGCGAGCTTTTGGCAGGGCAGCCTGTCTTGCAACAACGGGTGCTTCTGCCTTCCATCATCAGCAATAGCTCAAGGGCGACATCAGAGCAGCTCGACCAAGAGTTGCCAGACGGCTCGGGCGCTCAAGAGAACAATGACATCCTCCACGACGGACGCTTTCCCGAAGGCACATTCATCATCTCAAATCATGCTGATGAGCTCACACCCTGGACACCGATACTGGCGACAATATCCAAATGTCCCTTCATCATGATACCTTGCTGCAGTCACGCTCTATCGGGAGCAAAATTCCGGGCGCCGCCTCCGAAGGGCAAGGGCAAGTCCTCGTCGGCATATTCGTCCCTAGTCGATTGGGTGATAGAGATCGGCACAGAGTGTGGATGGAAGATCGAGAAGGAGATGTTGAGAATACCGAGCACGAGAAATACCGGACTTGTAGGCAGGACCAGGATCGTGGCGCACGAGGCGGTAGACTTGGACGCCCTGGTAGCGAAATATGGCGGGACTGCTGGCTACCTTGAAAATGTCATGCAGCTCGCTGCAACTGCGCCTCGTGGGCACTGAGGCAAAGGAAACGTTGCGAATATCAGATTCAAGGAGGGTTGCTGGCAGTGGTGTATGCCTAATGAGTGAACCTTGATGGACGTTCCCACGAGGCAAATGATAGACTACTGATCGCTTCTCTCGCCATCCTTGCCTGTTAAAATGCATTCCGTCCGCGGTATGTCATCTATAGTCTTGAAGTTGTATGCACGAAGCGAATGTTGTAAGTACATTCTCTTGGCATCACATGTCTACCCAAGCCGTGAAACAAGCGACGCAGCCTGCAAATACCTCACTTCTATGCCCCATGACTCCCCAATCGCAATAATTGCAATTTTCCATCGCTCAAGGCACGTGTTGCTCAAGGTTCGCCCGAACACCATCACACAAGCAAACACATCAAAGCCAGGTTCGCACACCACTTCTCAAGAGACGGCTTCATCAGCTAGACCCAGCCTCTAAATCTACAGTCCACTATCGGGGACGGACAATAGTTTCAATATATGGAGGTGTGCGAGGTCTCGCAGGTGCTTAACTTGGCGACCAACCTGAGTGCCGGTCGAGCAGGCCACTCGGACACGTCCCGATTTCGGGTCCAAGTGCGTAGACTCCAACAGCCCTGGGCACTATCTTGTGGCCTCGTGGTCGACATCCCAGGCATCACGATAACACATAACATGACGCACGGAACCACATGCTGCACCACACAAGGCTGTACACCGCTGCCTTCTGTGGCATTCCTCAAACTTTTCGACCGTGGGTTTTCCGTACAGCTCCGCAAAGACAGCGGCATCGACCCACACACAGACGACAAGGAGCAGTGTTGCGTCGAGTTTGTCCAAGCGGGAAAGGCTGACGAATTCTTCTCGAGGCTCGAGGACGACCCAGAATTCCAGGAGCGCGAGGAAGAGAACTGGGACGACGCTGAGAATGAAGGGTTCCTGGCTCACGAGCTACTGCGGCTGTACAACGCTGAGAAGACTACGTATGTAGTCCTGCAAGTTAACCAGGGGATATCCTTCCCTCAGCTCTTGGCGGAGGTCTTTCTTGATATCAGCCCAGAACCGCGCGGTGATGTTGCCGACACACTCGGCACCACAAGGTCGAGTTATGTCTACCAAGTTCCAGGACTGCTGCTGGAGTACCTCTCGGGCCTCACGCTATCTGAATTGAACGACACCTATGCCCCGCGGGCTACATGGCAGAGAATTGTCGACCAAGCCATCAAGATTGTACACCTTCTCGGCGACAAGGACATTCTCAACTCGGATGTGCGGCCGAGTAATTTCATGGTGGTCCCAAGAGGAAGCAGAGGGGACGATGGTAACAACGGAGACAAAGGCGATGAAAACAGCAGTCATCCATCACTTATCATGTCTTCATGATCGATCTCGCGCTCTGCCGGTTTCGTCGACCTGACGAGTCTGATTTCGACTGGGGGAGGGCCAAGTGGAGACAGGACGAGGAAGGGGCAGTGGGAATGGTGATGAAACAGAGATTAGGCAAGTTGGGGTTCTCGTTGGCATTTGAGCATTCCTTGCGGAACAATACCTTTGCAGAGAGGGAAGGCGAATAGATGAAGGAGAACAAGGCAGTCCACAACTTATACAACCGAGTGGTGGTGATGGCGGTCAATCATCAGAAATAATGCATACGAGTAAGCACGCATAATATAAACTCTGAACCACGGGTATTTTTTACTTCCAACAACAACTCACAGGAGTTACGAGCAAGGTCATTCACGGTAAGGTCATTATTGTAGAGGCTACTTACCTAGGTACCCAGCAGTGCATCATGCTGTTGAGGTACGATACAAGTCGGATTGCATGCTCCCCACAGTAAGCACTCGTGAAGGCGTGAAGAGGCGCCCCTTGATCCTTGGTGGGGTTGTTCTTTGACAAGGGCGGGCTTGGAGCTCCCAAAGTGGACAACATCGCTCCTTGCGGGCGACGTAGCCCACCCACCACTGAGCGGCCACCTAGCACGATCCACACCAGCCAGGAGACGACCTGCAGCATACATGTAGCAAGCGACTTGACCGTCTCTGACCAGACTCCAGGCCGTCGAGACCCTCGACACCCGACACAACCACCCCAACTGCCACGCCTGCACCGCTGCCGCCGCCTCGCCCGCCATGAGCTACGGCAAGAAAGACGAGGACGCGGACCTCGGTCTGGTCAAGGTCGACCGCACCCAGGTCTTCCAGGAAGGTCGGTTGGACCCCTTCTCGAGATGCCCATGATGGCCCCCTTCACCACCAGAGCACGCTCCGACATCAACGATCGCGAGGCTACACGACTGCAGATGGCCCTCTCCCGTGACCGCCAGCCTCTGCAATCACCTTTGCTGTGCCCAATTGGCTACGCCGTCTCCGCGTCCATGGCTAACCACGATCGAACGTCTTTACAGCCCGTCTTTTCAACAGCTCCCCAATCCAGCCGCGAAGATGTCGCATCCTCCTCACAAAGATCGCCCTCCTCCTCTACACCGGCGAATCCTTCCCGACGAATGAAGCAACCACCCTCTTCTTCGGCATCTCGAAGCTCTTCCAGAACAAAGATGCCAGTCTTCGCCAGATGGTCCACCTTGTCATCAAGGAGCTGGCCCACTCCGCCGAGGATATCATCATGGTCACCAGCACCATCATGAAGGACACCGGAGGCAGCACGGAAGCCATCTACCGACCGAACGCTATCCGTGCTCTCTGCCGCATCATGGATGTGAGTGCACAACCTTGACATTCCCTTCGCCTGGACGAAACCCATACTGATCCTCCGCGATACCGCTGACGATAGGCCCAAACGATACAATCGATCGAACGCGTCATGAAGACTGCCATTGTCGACAAGAACCCGTCTGTCTCCTCAGCTGCGCTTGTCTCGTCCTACCACTTCCTCCCCATCGCCAAGGATGTGGTCAGGCGGTGGCAGTCCGAGACGCAGGAGGCCGCGGCCTCAAGCAAGTCTAGTGGCGGCTTCTCCCTCGGCTTCTCGTCCTCAAGCAGCTCGATGCCGCTCAACAACTCCACCATGACACAATACCACGCCATCGGTCTCTTATATCTCATGAGATCCCACGACCGGATGGCTCTTGTCAAGATGGTGCAGCAGTTCGGTGCCCCGGGAGCCGTCAAGAGCCCAGCTGCCATCGTCATGCTGGTCCGACTTGCTGCCGAGTTGGCTGAGGTCGACCCATCCCTTCGGAAACCCATGATGCAGCTCCTTGATGGCTGGTTGAGGCACAAGAGCGAAATGGTCAACTTCGAGGCCTGCAAGGCGATTTGCGACATGCGGGACGTCACAGACGCGGAGGTCACCCAGGCGGTGCACGTTCTGCAGCTATTCCTCTCGTCCCCTCGTGCCGTCACGAAGTTTGCCGCCCTCCGGATTCTTCACCAGTTTGCGTCATTCAAGCCTCAGGCTGTCAACGTCTGCAACCCTGATATCGAAGCTCTGATCTCTAATAGCAACCGCTCCATCGCTACTTTCGCCATTACCACGCTACTCAAGACAGGAAATGAGGCTAGTGTCGATCGCCTGATGAAGCAGATCTCCGGCTTCATGTCTGAGATCACGGACGAGTTCAAGATTACCATCGTGGAGGCCATCCGCACGCTCTGCCTGAAGTTCCCCAGCAAGCAGGCGGGCATGTTGACATTCCTGTCTGGCATCTTGCGCGACGAGGGTGGCTACGAGTTCAAGCGCGCGGTTGTCGAGAGCATGTTTGACCTCATCAAGTTTGTGCCAGATTCCAAGGAGGAGGCTCTTGCTCACCTCTGCGAGTTCATTGAGGACTGCGAGTTCACCAAGCTGGCCGTGCGCATTCTGCATCTGCTCGGTTTGGAGGGACCCAAGACCTCTCAGCCCACGAAGTACATCCGCTACATCTACAACCGAGTTGTGTTGGAGAATGCGATTGTCAGAGCTGCTGCGGTCACTGCGCTCGCCAAGTTTGGTGTTGGCCAGAAGGATCCTGAGGTTAAGCGCAGCGTTGATGTTCTCCTCACGAGATGTCTGGATGATGTTGACGACGAGGTTCGTGACCGTGCCGCACTCAATCTCAGGCTCATGCACGAGGAGGATGACATGGGCGACAAGTTCATCAAGAACGGCAAGTATTGAGAGAGCAAGACTTCGGCATTGTGAGCACTAAGCTAACATCCTTTTCGCAGAAAACATGTTCCTGCTGCCATCGCTGGAGCGCGAGCTCGTCATGTATGTCACCGCGGATGACAAGTCCGGGTTTGACACTCCGTTTGATATCAGCAAGATCCCTGTCGTCACCCGGGAGCAAGCAGATGCTGAGGACCGAACCAAGAAGCTCACCGCGAGCACGCCCTCGCTCAAGCCACCAAAGACTGGCCCGACCAAGACTGCGGCGACTGGCGCGGAGGCTCAAGCTTCAACTGCCGCTGCTGCCGCCAAGGTCGCCGAGGAGCTCATGTCCATTCCCGAAATCAAGGCTTTCGGCAATGTCCTCAAGTCCTCGCCCGTCATTGAGCTCACCGAGGCTGAGACCGAGTATGTCGTCACAGTCGTCAAGCACATCTTCAAGGAGCACGTTCTGTTCCAGTACGAGGTCAAGAACACTCTGGATGCTACCGTCCTGGAGAATGTCTCCATTATGGCCACGCCAGCTGAAGAGGACGAGCTTGAGGAGGAGTTCATCATCCCAGCCGACAAGCTCGCCACAAACGAACCCGGCAAGGTTTATGTTGCTTTCAAGAAGGTCAACGGCGATGGTTCATTGCCCACAAGCTCCTTCACCAACATCCTCAAGTTCACGACCAAGGAGATCGATCCCACAACCAACGAGCCCGAGGACAGCGGCTACGACGATGAGTACGAGGTCGGCGACTTCGACCTTGCCGGTAGTGATTATGTCATCCCCGTCTACGCGGGCAACTTCAACCATCTCTGGGAGTCTATCGGTGCTGCAGGCGAGGAGGCTTCAGAAACACTACAGCTGTCGAGCATGAGCAGTATTGCTGGTATGTCCACCTCACCGCGTATGCTGACAAATTGTTTGATTACGGACTAACACGGTTTCGCAGATGCTACGGAGCAACTTGCCAAGGCGCTATCGCTACAGGCCCTCGAGGGTACAGACGTCCCCGTGAACCAGACGACACACCAGCTCAAGCTTTTGGGCAAGACGGTGAATGGCGGCAGGGTTATTGCGAATGTGAGGATGGCGTACTCTTCAAAGTCTGGCGTTACCACAAAGATTACGGTGCGCAGTGAGGAAGAGAATGTGGCGGCGATGGTTGTTGCTTCGGTCGCGTAGAGACGATAACATGGTGGGGGAGTGGCGTGGACGACTTTATTGAGCAAAATGTGAGACATACAGGCGTTGGTATAGAGCAAAAGAAGAGGCTCATTGCCGGTGCAAATCGCATGTGTGTTTCGCTTGTCGTGCTGAGGATGAATCGTGGTGGTGAGACATAGAATGACGTTACTAACATTGGAATGCTGCTGTGTCCGTGGGTTTCTTCCGCGGACTCTGACCTTGACGCTGTAAAAGGCTATGCGAAGGACCAAACTGCTTGGCTTGTGACAAGAACTGGCTGTTCGTTTTGCGTATCATGTTCTGATTGCCCGAGCTGGCTTGTGATTTAGAGGACAGAGGGAAAGGATGTATTGGTAGTTGTGGCAGGTCTCTCCTGGGATTTACTCTTAGGGGTAGATTGGCTCTCATGTGAGTTCTGTTTTTTTCTGTTTTATATACACGGCCAACTCCACACTGACACAGCTTAGCCGGGCACGTTCTTTCAGTGAATAGCACGCAGGAAGCCTTGCTCTTCTCCGCTGCCCTCTACCGCATGCTCGGAGACGACGCGAGTGCTACGCGCGTCTCGCAATGCAGTGTGTCCAGTGCAGATCTGATCCGAGTTGAAGGAGTGAGGGAATCTAGTAGCCTTCCTTTCCCCACTTGTTGTACTTCTCGTGGAGGTGCTGCAAGTGCAAATCATGTCTGTCAGCCTCTGTCTTCCTACCAGAATGATGTCCAGAAGACAGCCCTGAGGTTTTGCCCCGGGCTGCTTCTCCTTCTTCGCTGGTCTCTGCTTACCTTGGGGAGGTTGACGTCGGGCACGACGACGACGTTGACGGCGCTCGGGGCGTCGCGGGGGCTCTGGGAGGAGTCGCCGCCCGGGTGGTAGCGGTACTTGCCCTCAGTCGCACCGGTCTCCCAGGGCATGCCCTCCTTGGCGATGCCGACCTCGGCTTCGGAGGTGGACTTTGTCGGGGAGGAGCCTGGGTGCGAGGTGAAAGATCGCCTGCTGTTAGTCTTGATGTTCGGTAGAGTCCAGTTGGATCTTGTCGGCGGAGAGGCGGACAGCGTTGACGTCGTTCCTGGGGGATTCGGGTTCGTTCGTGCGAAGGGGTGGACTAACCGAAGTAGAGACCGGCACCGCCGAGGGCGCAGACCATTACGCCTCCGAGGATCTGTGGGGAGCTGTCAGCGATGCTCGCATAGATATCGACCAGACCGTGCCTCCGTGCAGCACGGGGTTGTGCAGAGAGCACAGAAGGGATTATGACGCACGGCGAGCTCGGGGTTGCGCTTGGTCTCGGCCTTGAGGCCTGCATCGGGGGCCTGGGCGAAGCGGCGGGCAGAGGTGGTGAAGGCGCGGCGGGCGAAGAAGGAGGCCATCGTGACGGGTTGTGCGGGCGTTCGATGGTGGTGTGTGTTCCAAGGTGGTGGGTGGATAGGTGGGTGGTGATGTCGTCTGAAGCTGCAATCGAACGTTTGGTCGGGTGTTGTGCACTGCTGCAGCTCCAGGGCTCCGCATCGGGTGAAGGGGGTTTCATGATTGGCCAATGGGCTGGCTACTATGACGCTGGGCTGGGGTTCGCTCCTGCGTGGTCTTCGCCTACCTGGGAGTGTGCATCTCCAGCTTCGTCCAGCTAATCTCGACGACAACCTCATCCTTTTCATTTTCTTCAGGTCGCCTCTTTTCGCATTGCTAACTCTGCACAACCGTAAGGGGAGATTCCTCGCCGGCATATATCGAGATCCATTCGAAATGTGCGGTAGAAAATGGTGCAGCGAGAGCAGTTTTCTGTCCCTCATGGTACAAGTGCCATACTGTCAAGAGCTCATGAGATATAATGTTTCCACCATGCCAGTCAAGATATTGCGTCAGAACTACCAGCCACAACGAGCTCTTGACCTTCTAGAAGTTCTATTCTATCGGCTTGTCCTTAAACACCTTGATCGAATGCGTGTGCATGGACCCCTGGTTACCCCAGGTATTAAGCCAGTAGACGGGCCAAGCTCTGCGGTCATCCTTCCCTGCAGATTTGGCCGAGACTTCTCGACACGATACCTTTGAAAAGGTACTGAGCATAATCGGTTTCACTCTGTTCCAGGTGCCCAGTGAACCTGTAGATTGCCACCACAACAAAGGTTGCATGAGCAAGACACAGATCGTGTGAGGACACACTCCACTCAAGCTTTCGGCATCAGCTTTAATCTCAGTAATCCTAGAAGCACAGAGAACTCACATGGTAGAGGTTACACTCTCTCATCTCTCCAGAAGGCTACGGCTCAAAGCGACAGCGACAGCTCGCAGAGCGGAAGAGAGCTGGCTGTCACGCGATGGCGTCGCACCACACTCAATTGTCGCTCCATCATGCGATCCTGCCTAAAGCTGCCTGAGTATCCCTAAAGCCTCCCAGAATGAGGCTTTCACGTCCCCTCAGGGTGTCAGGATTCGGAGTGATATCACTGATCTCAAAGAAGGCAACGGTCGCCTTCCCGACCTCGACCCATCAGAGACCCTTCTTGAAACCTCATGCATCATGCGTTGCCTGTCAACCCCCGCTCGTCAAAGATGGAAATTGTTCGCCCTGGGGATGCAAGGCATGCGCGCATACAGCCCCGGCACGGCCGGGCATGAATATGTAGAGCTCTGGCGTCTGTCTTAAGGAGGCCTCGGTCGCTCTCGCCCAATGACGACC
Organism: Microdochium bolleyi; assembly: GCA_001566295.1. Classification (NCBI taxonomy): domain Eukaryota; kingdom Fungi; phylum Ascomycota; class Sordariomycetes; order Xylariales; family Microdochiaceae; genus Microdochium; species Microdochium bolleyi. Next base: position 1,757,497 of record KQ964247.1, on the reverse strand, counting down.
CTACCGGGACGTCAAGGACTGACAACCTCCAGCTCTAGTCTGACGCAAGCGCGGTTGCTCCCTGTTCCGGTAGGAGCAGAACCAGCAAATCATCTGTACATAAACGGCAGGGCACCTGACATGCACTACGAACCTACCTAGGTACGTGGTCTCGGGAATCTTCCTTGGGCAGGCATAAAAGTGCTCGAGCCCTGCTGCAAGCCCACTACGCTGCATATCGGGCACCAGGGGGTGTCCTCTTCTCCTTGGTCAGCATGGTGCAACAGAGATGCCGAAGTCTGTATACTGTTGTTCTGCTTACTGTTGAAAGTCAGACCACGATGATGCCTCATCGAGAATGCGGTTGTAAGCAAAGTGAGCGAACGGCCGCCCGAAAGTCGTTGCACAAAGGCTGCGCAAGGCTCCAAGATGTCCAACATGCTTCACTGGGAACAACCCAGCGATCTTAACCAAGTATTTTCCTCCGATGCAGTATCGGCCCGTTTCCAGCGACGTATTCCAATGCACCGGAAACCCTGCCGTGCCCCCCGGCGTAAGTATCCTGCACGTCTGAACCCTCTTTTGCTGCTCTGGTCTCAATTGGTTGCAGAGCTCAGACACGGCAATTATGGCTTTTGCCTACTGGCTGCGTGCAAACACGGCATGTTTCTGCGTCTTTGTCGCCGATCAGACTTCGTTGTTACCGCAAAAGTCGTTCAAAGGGCACTTGTGAATCGTGTAAGGCTCCGGTGAAGCGTGTTCTTCACCGAGTATCAAACATGATCGTATGGATTGCTGTGCAGCACGGAAGGCATCTTCCAAGCAACAAAGAGCGGTGGAGTTCCCTGCTCACGCACAGACGCTCGCGGTGCCTTGCGGAGGAGCTTCGACAAGCCCTACAACAACAGCAACAACAATGAGAGGAAGTCAGAGCATCCCGGTCTTCCCCCGGCAAGGCGACAGGATTTCGGCAGCCCCGTGCCTTTTCGGAGGCCGGTCAGACCCTTGTGGTCAGTCGCCTTCTTTCCACGCGAGTCAACTAGTTCCATGCGCTGTCTGATACAAGAGTCAGGGCTGTCCCGTGTCAGATTTGGTTCATTCCCTAACTAGGTTGACACCTTGACCGAAGGGAGCTCCGCACTACATAAATATGGAACACGCGGTACACAAGTTCAGAAGGCAGTGGAAAGGCCCGTGATCTCTGTGACTAGAAGTTTCCCAGGACTCAATGCCTTGTGGACCAGGGCAAGCAAGCCACTCATGACTCAGCTATTCTGCAGTTGTGCTAGCTGATATCTGCATGTCCCTGCTTCTGAACGTGCAGCTTCTGACAACCAGAAATCCGGGAACTCTGGAAATAAAAAAAAGAGTGGGACAAGGGTACAGCAACCTGGGTTCCCACCAGAGTCCTCCCCCAGGGTCATCCAATTGTTTGCGAGGGCACGTGAGAGAGTCTTGACACTGCGCAGCCTGTATTTATCATCTAAAGGTATAGGATTTATATAGTCATAGTCCTCCAGAAATTTGCACATTGTCCCTCGCCCGCTCGAGACTGGAACCTCGTGATCAGCTTTTTCTGATTGCCTACCGCATTCTACACCGCTCCCCGTGGAGTACCATTACTACATATCATCAGGCCGGCATCATACAGTTGGAGACCAAGATACTGTGCTCCTGCCGCTGCGATCCAGGGTACGCCACACAACCTCTGCCTGAGTCTCGCATGGCTTGTGAAGCCACAGGCCCACCCTGTGAAGCCATAGCCGTAACGTGCATGCAAATAATACCATGTGACTCTCGACATTCTGAAAAGTGTGCTCAGCGCATCCGAAGCTGGCAGAACCGGATCTCAGTCAGAGAACCGGTGCCCCGCTAGACAAGCCACAGGCAAGCCGTGCTAGCTGGCACAACAAAAGCTCGATGTTGTACTTGTCATAATAGATATGGTTGAAATTGGGCAGCAATCTCCCAAACCATCTGCAGGTCGGGGAGCCCATAGAAACTATGCCAGGTGTAGTAGCCTTTGTGACAGCTCACATCCGTAGACATGCGAGCAATTCGCAGCTGGGTGTGTTGTGATCTATGATTCGTTTTTTTGCCCACCTGTGAGCCGCTACCGGATACAGTTCCCAACCGGGTGATGATTTCGATTGTCTTGTCGGCCTGGCAACTGTGTATGCGCGCTTCGGGCCGGAAATACCCGCCTGGGTGAGATCGGAAGTAGCACAGGCCGTGAGCCACAACTTCATGTCGCATGCTGTGCGGCTACGCCTGTCATACCTCACATGTGCTGGACCAGTGCCTGCCACAATGGACTGTTTTTCCAGCGCGCCATTGGCAATGTTGTACCGCGAACAGGACGCTCGTGGCCAACGAAAGACGTCCAGTGGAGTGATTGGCGCAAGTGTTGCCACTCAGCTTCCTCAGCAACGGCCGCAGGCAGCAACCATAAGCTCTGACATGCCAGGTTTACGCCAGAAAGGCAACCGCATCCACATGTCATTGTCCGCGATCAAATGCAGCTGCTGACGGATATGGTCATGTGCCATTTTTCTAATCCCGACTACTGTCACGGTGGTGTCGAGCATTGGGGGCGACGCTCAAAACTTCACCTCGTTCGTCGTTGGTACGAGGGCAGCCCGAGAACACGCTCCACACACATATGGCTGACAGGCGCACACGAGTGTTCTTCACATGACAGGCGTCGGATTCTCGTTCTGAGCTCGGCCGTTGCCTCGTCCAGATCGTGGGGCAGATAGTGAGCAAAGACGGCGGTAACAATGACGCCATCGCTTTAAATCGGCTCGTGGAAGCTGCTCGAGTAATCGACCTAGGACTTCGGTCAGCTCTGACAGGAGAGTCGCTTTTCTCTGCAGCGCTGAGCCCGAAAGATGGTCACATTAAACGACTGTGTGCCTGTTGGTAGACAACGAAACTGTCGTGGTGTGCGAACACGGGAAATTACTTGCAAAGTGCGCCGTCTCGGGACCCTTGATGCCAGGTTGGTCAACCCGGATGGCCAGTGCGTCTTTGGGCCGGTGGATGGTGTTGCAGCTTCTGAATGGCGCAGTCATTGTTGCGCGACGATTGCTCTCACAGCCTCTGGAGAGAACAATCTAAAGCGAAGGTTGCCGCGCATGCTTGGGCGACTGGCTGGCGTGAGCCGCCCCATTAGCGACGCTGACGCTGGAGAGGAACACGAGCTCGACGATGGTGGGATTGTGTGGGCTGAAGAGCAATTAAGCGACTGTGAGACATTGGGCCGAGGCTGCGAAATCGCGTGTCGATGTAGAACCGTGATGTCGAGATCTTGAGCAGTGTCTCAACGTTGAATGGAAAGGTTGCCAAAGCGCGACAACGACAACGGCGACGAGATGTGGGTTGGCTGTTGCTGTGGCGTCCAGGAGCGCTCCAAGCAGGGCCTTTGAGGGCCGTACGAGCTTGTACGAAGACGACTGTTCGCCTTGTGGTTCGCAATGGCTGGAGCTGAACCAACTCATTCCAAGTGAGCGGCTTCCCTGTCATGTCATCCGTGGATGTCGGGAGTTGCTTGCTGCCTCGTCGTGGCACGAGCGCATTTGTTCTTGTCACGATTGTTTCGAGACACTTGACACTCTACGTTCGTCGTTGGTGGCTGGCAAGGCTGGACGCTGACCGCAGGTGGCGAGTTCGGTGAGTGACAAGGACGGTGGGCGGACAGCCAGAGCCTCCAGCTGCTCGTAGCAGACAGCACTCAAGACAGCCCTGGAACCATCCTAATATGATCTCGGGGTTGGGATCTGGAAGTGGACGGGGACCGGACAGCCTTGCATAGCGTTAGGTACCCTACTGGTGCAACTGGCGTTGGTGGCCTTCCTGTGTCTGCAGTCTCCGCCATGGGTGGTGGGTAGACACTTTGTGGTGCGCGCACCACCGAACGAGCATTAAAGACAATGGCCCAGGCCGCGACTTCCACCGAGCATGGTAGTCTCCAGAACAACTTCGAATTATTCTACAGCATGAGCCGTCAGCAGTAAACGAGTCTCCCGGGAGCTGCATCACATCAACTTTGAACTCTGTACGGCCTGTCCCCACGACACCTCAAGGTAAGTCGCGCGTGCGCCTGCCTTGCATCTCGAGAGCCGCCTGTGTCGTGACCCCACTCCTCAAACCTGCATCGTCACCTCGTCCGCCCCCGGCCGGTGCGCTCTCGCGACCGCAAGGCTGACATGCTGCCTCAGGCCCCAGTATCGCTTGTCACAAGGCCTCTTGCACGTGCTTGTGGCAACACGCTCTTCACCTGCGCAAAGACATCACCACATGCAGGCGCAGACACCATCCCGGTCCTTGTTCCGATGGGGGTTTGAGTTATCGCTCTTTGCCACAACGACGATCAAGATCTTGCGCACCAAGCATCCGTGCCTCTTCAAAGCCTGAGCCCAGAGGGACGCCGCGGGCCACCAGCCACTGTAACCATGTCAAGAACCAAGGGTATCGACAGTGCCTTCAATAGCTTCCTGAGGCGCTCAGCTAAAATCAGCTGCCCGCTTGGTGACTGCGGCAAGGATGTCGATGACGTGCCAAACACGATAAGGGAGCACATCACAGCCTCCCACTCGGATATTCTGGAGCGGCGCGATATGGCAGATTTGGTCTCCGAGTTTCGCAAGTAAGTCTTCATGACCGGTCCATGGGGGATATTTATCCCAGCCTCCAAATCCCGCACCATATTTCTGACCCTAGCACAGAGCACAGAGCAGGAAGCCAAGTGTGCTCAGCTCGCCACAATCCGGCATACCGTCGCTAGTGCCCGAGGTGGGCAAGGATGAGTCGCCTTCCAGAGGAGATGTTTCACCCTTGAATCCAAACAAGAGAATTAAGAGCCCAACTGCGCCTGCCAAAGTCCGTGGTCGCAGTTCAAGTCCGGCGCGGCGCTCGCGAGGACATCATGGCGGCAGGGCCGACCATGATCCAGATTTCAAAAGGTCTACCACCAGCGGAGGCTCTTTATGGACTCCTCAACGCGGCGGCTCTTCCTCGCAAAAACCTGCAAGGTCACGTGCGCCCGAGTCGGCATCAGCCTCGGTTGTCGAGGAACCATTTAAGCAGCCAGAGACTCGGCCAATCAGCCAGGACCAGCTTGTTGCCGAAGTCAAAGGCATATATGCAGGACTTGTCATGGTCGAAAGCAAGTGCATAGAGGTCGACAACGCACAGTCCTCTCAAAACGACACAAAGTTAAACAACGAGCAGTGGCAAGCCTTGATAGCCCTCCACCGTACGCTACTCCATGAACACCATGACTTCTTCCTTGCCAGCCAGCACCCAGCAGCAAGCCCAGCATTAAAACGTCTTGCTACAAAGTATGCTATGCCGGCGAGGATGTGGCGTCATGGCATACATTCGTTCCTCGAGCTTCTCCGGCATCGGCTCCCTGCCTCGCTGGAGCACATGCTCACGTTCATCTACTTGGCTTATTCGATGATGGCTCTTCTTTACGAGACTGTCCCAGCGTTCGAGGACACTTGGATCGAGTGTCTTGGTGATCTTTCGCGTTACCGAATGGCCATTGAAGACGATGATATCCGAGATCGGGAGATTTGGACTGCAGTATCTCGACACTGGTATTCCAAGGCGAGTGACAAGGCTCCCTCCACGGGTCGTCTATACCACCACCTGGCGATCCTCGCGAGACCGAATGCTTTGCAGCAGTTGTTCTACTACAGCAAAGCTCTCTGTGTCTCATCTCCTTTCGTCTCGGCTCGCGAGAGCATTCTTACGTTATTCGACCCTCTCCTCAACCGACAAAATCAACCGCCGAGACTTGCGTCGATCGAGGCAGAGTACGTCAAATGTCACGGTGTCTTGTTCTCCGCACGGCCACAGGATGAATTTGATGCGTCCATACAACATTTCCTTGATTCTCTTGACAATCACATGAGCAAGATTGGCAGACGCTGGATGGAACAAGGCTACCACACGGCCGTGGCCAACAGCTGTGCCATCATGGGATATGGGAAAGACGACAATGCCCTCATGAAAGTCTTCCAGCGACAAAACGAGTCGACGGGAGCACCAGCCCAAGCACAAGCAGCTGCACTCACTCCAGACGCAGCTATGCAGAACGCCCTTCGTCTAGCAAATGGAACCGCGAGCGTTGTCCTAGGTCGACTCGGCGACGACAGCGTCTTTCCTTTCCTCCATGTTTCCTTGGTGTTCCTCCGCCACATCGCACAGTTCAACGTTCTGAGTACAGTTGCTCAAACATTTCCCTGGAAACTGGTTTGCGAGCTGCTCAACTCGATTCTTCTCTCCTACAGGACTCTCGAGCGCATCCAAAGCAAGGACTTCCCTCTTCCAGCCGGCAGGACTACGCCGCGCCCCCTGCCGGAAGACTTCGCCATGAAAGGGCTTCTCTGGACAGACAGCTACTTCCCGGCTGACTTCTTCTCCGATGACAAGATCGACGACGACGAGAAGTACTTTGAGGTCGCTTCAATGACTGATGAGAGATGCGAGCGTATCTTGTGGATCGCCAGTCGTCTTGCGGAGAACCAGCACTGGCTCACCGTCAACCAGTCATTCACTACGTTTAGTGTGCTTAGCACCGTCATGGAACGCCATGATAATACGCTTGCGCCGTCTGCTGATATAGTCATGGTCGATGCAGACAAGGCCGTTTGACCGACATTCCGCCAGTTTTAATCAAGCACAGTCACTACAATTGTTCACCCATAAGCTGCTTTCAATGGAGGCACATCGGAGTCACATCTTACACTGTCAAGAGTCATGCGAAGCCGGGGCTGCACTCTATCTGGCAACACACGTCCCCAGGCCGATGGGCACACACTCCAATCCACGCCGGGTAGCGCTCCCACTGAGGCTCGACTATACTCAGCAGGAGCAAGCGACTATTGCTCATCACATGACCAACCAACAAAGCAGGTCCTGCAGAGACGTCGACAAGGCTCTGGAGCCTAGGCCCTCATCAGCTCAGGAAATAGCCTCATTGGTCCTATAGCGAGTGCTCCCGGGCCCGCCTCCAGCCTCTGTCAGCCAATGATCGGGGCTGGAGGCAGTCGAGGCTGGTGGCCCGGATGCCGTACCCGGCGCATATGCGCCGGCCTCCTCGGCCCACGCTAAGCGCAGCTTGCAAGGCTGCGCAAGGCGACCATAGGGCGCCAAGTCCCTTCTCGCCATGAAAGAAGGCGGCATAGCGCAGCGAGTAGCAGACGCAGCTGTGCTGTGCTGTGTCATACCGAGCACAGGCAACACCGCCCAGTGCACGATGCGAACGAGGCAAAAGCAAGGTGGTCGCCTTTTCAGGCGACCGGGAATCTTCACCATACATAATCTGAAAAGCAGCGTGAGTACATATGGGAATTTAGGGCTTGTCAGACCGCACGTGTGTTTCATTTCTTCGTTGGTTCTCCAGAGTGGTGCGCGCATAGCTCTGAAAGGTTATGTGCAATACAGTGTCTGATCAGCAGGTCACAAGAGACAAAGTCAGTTGATACGAGGCGTCTTGTGACTGATGCATGGCAGCATGCGGGCTGTTTGAGACAGGCATACAACGTAACTGGTGAGCTGGTTTGAACACGCAACCCACACGATGGGAGCAAACCTGCGTGCGTCTCGTCCCAGCCTCATTTGTGTATATGTGTAGCAAATGCCTCACACCAACCGGTTGAAGGCTGCAGGATGCCTTGCAATGCTCTCCCTGTTTGCTGGCTCCCCACCTTCCGGATTTCAACAGCTGCAGCACCAGGCTTGCAGGTTTGCACCGCCTGTCGTCAATTCCGGGATCATGTCGAGGATTAACTCGCTGTGCGCCAAGTCGAGGAGGTGGCTTGCACGATGTCATTCAGTCATGCATCACTCCAGTTTCGCAATCCATTGATGTTCGTGGGGAGGGTCGCATTCGATCTGCAGCTCAAGGATTGCTCGGTCCAGTAGTTCGCCGGGGGGGAAGGGGGCCGGATTGATTAAGGAAAAGCTAAGGTAGGCGACTGAGCGCTGTTGCCTGGGGATTCTCAGTGGGGGCTAAATCCCGTTGGAGGGCAGCCCTTGCACGGGAGCACTCCGTTCGGCCAGCTGAAGTGGGCTCTCTCGCGTCGTGTTGCTATTGGAGGGTGAAAGGCGACTGCAGACGGGTTTCTACTGCACTTTGCTTCTTGGAGAGAATGATTGTGTGTGTTGGTGGGGGTTGCAGTGAGCCTTTGTGCCCGCCCCGAAGGAACAAAATGATGCATTCATGATGGACTATCATCGCTGATGCCTACCTTAGCTGCTGGCTCAACTGTAACTTGTCTGCGTGACCGTAGACCAGGCTGGAAGCACCATGGGGACAAAAAGATTGCCTGCCGCTTGTGCTTAGTCCACGCGGCTATACATTTGGGTGGCTCTGTCCTCATGTACATGTGGTCATCAAAACGCCACTTGCACACCGCTGAGCCTTGATACACACGGTCAAAACACAGGTGAGGTCCTGCATAGCCTCGATGCAGGAGAGCGGAGGACTTCCAGCAGTGCGGAAGCGAGAGGCTTCCTTCCCCGGCGTCTAGATGATGCAATGGCCCGCCTGGCTGGAATTCGCCCGAGATAATTTTTGCTAGCGGGGTTGCCTTCGGTTGCCTCACTTTTGTGGAACCGCGACAGGGATGGTTTGCGAGTCTGACTACCCAATAGAGAACCAGGCAAGCCCCAAAGGACGACTCTCGGCAGCCAATCACGACAGATAATGGCTGGAAGGTTACAAGACAACAGAGAGTATGTTTCTGGACAGGAGCATGGAGCAGGACATGGATGGCAGAGGTGATGGTGGAGTGATGGTATTCATGGCTGGTCGTTACGACTCTTGACGCCCGGAGCAGGCTGGGCAGGGAGGACAACTGCACCCCGGACGTCGCCTTGGCTTTCGGTCAGAATGTCACGCATAGAAGGAGTCCTGGTGGATGGGCCGGATATGCAGCTCAACATATCGGGACCTGCACCTGGCGTACACCCGGCTGACACCACCGCGACATAAATCATGATGTGTCAGCCATTGATCCGACGCTGTCCCCCTCAGCCTTGTGTTCCGATCGTGGGTGGGACAGCCCAGGGTAAGATCTTGATTTATTAACTCAGATGTCTGGCTTGCCTCGTGGCAAGGGTGCTGCTGCGTGCTGGAGTGTACCCTGAGGAGGCAATCAAGGCATCTTGTTGCCTTGCAGCCGGACTGCTGAGATTGACTGATCTGATGGGAGTCCTAGAGAGTTTTGAGACAGTCATGTTCCAAGATAGCCTGGGCACGATAGGTATGTGATCTTTGCATCATAGGCTGCATATCTGAAGCACCCAGTAGTTTCGGTGTGTCGCCAGAATTCCGACACTGATACAAGCGAAGGCGCGTGGGGGCGTTGATGCATGTGGAGGATGGACCTCACGACCTGTTGAAGTATCTCGGAAGAGGCCCTCTTGCAATTAGATAAGGAAGCAGTGAAGTCCTGACCTACTTCCGACAGTCAGGATATCTCGCCAGACAGGCAAGGCATGCAGGCATATTACACGTGACCCGAGATCGCGTCGGCGCTTCCTCCCAGCGAACCCACCAAATTCCACATGCTTCATTTCCTGCGGGTTGAGATTTCACGAGTGGCCTGCGACTGCCCGGCAACACGTGCAGAAGCTCTTTTCCGAAGCTGGATAAATTCGACTGACTCCTGGGGCGCTGCAGACAGATCCGCACGTCACGCCGGCTATGGTCGCCGCTGCCAGGGATACCTCCTTTCATTTTTCACCGGTCATGCAGTATATGTGCTTCCGTGACCGCATGTTGGCTGTCGATACCCGTTCGCGGCGTGAAAGGGCCCATGCAGGTGCCAAGGTTTTTTGTGAAACTTGGGGAATTCTTTTTTTGGTATACGGGGATCAGATCCTGGATCGGCGTGGAACGGAACCGGGCAGATCCTAGCGCGCGGCTGGGTGCATCTGCACGTGAAGCCATGGAAGTCCGTCGACATCCGCGGCGAACGGCGAGTGGCATGCGGCATGCGGCTAACCGGGAAGAAATCTGGTCATTGCTGCAATTATCCTTGCCCGGTGTTACCCACGCTCAAATGCAGACAAGGGAACTTTCCATGGAGGACGCGGGGGTAGAAGTACACAATTTTTAGTATAGACAACGGACCGAAATGTCCGTTTCGGTGCTGGGCATAATGCATGCCGCTGATTTCTGTTCTCGTGGTACGTGCTTAGGGTACGTTTCTGGTCACGATGTGAGATCTTGGGTTGAGCTTCATTGTTTCGGTGGCCTCAGAGGGAGAGAGTCGTAATTTATATGAGGACGGAGCGCGAGGCGTGCAGCCCGTATTTACACGTGGTACATGAACGATTGCGGGAACATGTGAATTGATTTCTTAGACCATCGCAAGACTGCCGCTTCTGACACTCGTGAGAGTATAGGGAATTGTTGGTTGTAGTGAATCTGCGCTTTCTTGGAAATCTACTCCCAGGGTTTCCGCAAGTTGATCCGATGATGAACTATCGCCAAAAACAGCCCTGATGCTATGCGGTCCATCCAGCAGAGGATGTGCTGACAGCAATAGATCGTCGCGGGTCTATGAACTTCCCCTCGCGGACTGAGACCATGTGATACCTAGCATCAATCGAGCGACTCCCGCGTGCTCCTTCCTCCCTACTAAAAGCTACTCGTTTGGCCATACTCTTCATACCAGCCAGCTCAGAGCCGCGTGGCTATTCTGGCATATTTTGATAGCTTTCTGCTTCAGTCATATTCATATCGGCATGAGAGCGAAGTTGATAGTGATCCATGACTATGCGACACTACCCACTATGGCTGCGGCATGCCACGTGCTCGGATCGGAATCCGAGCAGCCAAAGGACTGAAGATCGTCCCAGGAGCCTGGCGCTCGGGACCCTTAGCTTCCTAGGCGGGAGTGGATCCTGAAGTCCCGTCGGTCACCCCTCGTGTGATAAAGCTCCATTGACTTGGGACGATAATCGCACATGTTCAATGCTGGATTGATGTGGTTTTCATCTGAACAGACGTTCGCTTGTTGACTTGTGGTAAGAGATATAGTTGCGAGTCAATTGTCATGGGCGAAGACCGCTACTGGCAGGTGTAGTCCTGACTCAGTTCGTGAGTCGTCACAATATCTCCTCGTAGTTTGATATTTAACACACAAATGACTTGGTAAGGTATGGTACTCGAGTGGTGCGACCCTGGCGACTTTCGCAACTGCCAGGGCAAGGTTTCCACCGACTGGCTTTTGCTGGCAAACGAACATCAATCCAGAATAAATTTTGTCTCGGTTCACAGTTCGCCTCTATCAGATAAGTAATTTCGCGGGTCTGAGATACAGTGAGCCACTAGGTGAACCAAAAAGGGCACTGGCCAACGGTGTCGTGTCGTCGAGATGATCCATTCGCAGTTCATCAGAATCACAAGTCTCCTCGCCTCTGATGTTGCCTTAGGTGACAGTTCGCCACCTTCGGGAGAGCCATGAGATAGCTCGATGAGGCAGAATACAGGTTCCGCGATAGCAAGCGTTTTCGAGATAGACCAATAGCGCATGCTCACATTGATCATGTTGACCACCAGAGCAAGATAAGACTTGTTCCAGCCTATCACGGACTAAGTGTCCGTATGTCCAGGTGCGGCGGAGTGGTCCACAGCCTCGAAATATTCCGAGAATGCTTACAGCCGAGTTTGAGTGTGGACATGACATCTAATTATGGGACAGAACTACAAGACCAGAAAATACCCTACCTGTTCCAGATATCGAGTGTCACCGATGAGTGCAAGTCTGAGAACGGGTGCACCCGGGGAATATTGGAAAGCCGGCGCAGTGGAACAAAGTTGTGCCAGAGGACACGATAGGATTGGATGTGCCACAAGAAATCGCTTGATAGCACTGGTGACCTTAAGACAATAGTTCTATTTCAACTCTGCGGTGCTGTTTATCTTGCGTCCAAGGTATCTTCGAGAATGATTGGGAAGATCCTCACACTTCATTCAAATAAAGCGTTGGAAGGGTCAAGATTCGAACTATAACACTTAAATTTAACAACTTTAGAACGGGCTTGATAGTCGATTATCGGTAGCAGATCGTTACACGGCCTTCTTTCTCTCGTCCCTTGTCTTGGCTCTCAACAAGAAAGATAAACCACCCAAAATCTCTGAAACATTTGCTGAGTCTTCGCCACTGTGAACAAAAGGGGTTTCCAAATTACGGCGTCTGTGACAAGCAAGTCTCTGCATTCTGGAATGCAGTCGACCGGACTCAACTAAATCGTTCTTTATGCAGACAAAAAGAATGCATCGATCATCATCTTCTCCCTCTCAGGAATGCCGGAAATAAAAGGTTCGGTAATTACCTGAACTTCTGGTTAATCTAAGAAAACTATGAGCTTTTATGACGGAAAACGCCCCGATCATATAAGGACCCAGGGGATCTTCAACTGACTCGGCCACGACGCCCCAGTAACCTTTAGAAGAATACCGAAGCTCTCCATAATGAGGACGCCCTTCACGCAGTATCAATGCCAAATGGGTTCGAATGCCGGGTGTCAAAGGACTAAACATTCTTCAAGCACCGTGGAGTCGAGGAAAACAGCCGCAAAAACGATATTCAGTAGATTAGAAGTTTGAGGCTGTTCGCGCAGCCTGGTTCCGTAGCAACTTTTGTGTTATATAAACCCGCGAACACCGAAGAAGGGTCGGCCCCATCTGTGGTATTATCGCGATTTACCGAGGAATAGTGCGTTCATTCCTCGCATTCTGAGACTGTACTGGTCGGCCGGCGTACACATGACTGTATTGACCAAAGACCATGGCGACTTCCTTATATGAGTCAGAATCACAGACCAATTATCTCGTGGGCATTGTCTAATTGATATGCGAAGTAGTGTCCGTAGAGTGCCCCTTTCAATCGCACAAGAAGAGCTTCAAAGTCCCGACTCGGGTTATTCTCAATAGCGCTCTAGTGTCACATAGACGGCCCGAGAGGAGTCAACGGCGCAGACTGGAGACTGACAGGGCCGCTCTATTAACACGCTTCTTTCCACAAACACAGCGGAGTGTCTCATTTACTGACGCTGGTCCAGCACGGCCATGATCGCGCAGCCACGGCGCCGAACAGTGGCCGACGTCCGGAATAAGCATGGTGTCTCACCACGATCTCGGTGGGGAGCTGCCACTTCCCGTCCGAAGAGATCTGTGTTACCTGCCACGCCCGCAGCACGTGGAAACCCCGGGCAACCTCTCAGCCATGTGCCATGGGTGTCCAAGGCGAAGCCCTCGTCCTGAATAGCAAGGGAATGAGCAATGACACGCATACGACAGACAAGGGCAGCCCAAGACCAGTCTAAAGCAGCATCAGCGGCGGCCCGGCCACGAGTCCCCTCGTCTGCAGGGAACTTTGACCGCAGGCGGCCGCAGAGCCTTCCTTCGGGGGCGGAGGGAGCCGAACCAACATAATGCAACCCTAGCAATGCATGCCACCATCTTGTTGGTTGGCTCGCCCGCACCCGTGCGAACGCAACCATCACAACACGCGGGCGGAGTTGCCGCACCTCGATTGGGCATGAACATGGGATGATGGCTGACTTCGTGGAACTTTCAAAAACCGACAGTACCCTCTTACACCTCTTGAGCGCTCTCTGCAAATCGACCCGAGGACCATGGCGACAAGTAATTCTATACATGCGAGGATCAGGCTGAGCAACCACCAGTAATTTCATGACGGACAGAAACGCAAGCTGAAGAGCCGGGTGAGACATTTGCACGACGTGAGGAGCCAACGCTGCTGCTCGGGATCGCCGCTTCGTGCAAACCTGTACCGCCCCTGTCCTTGCATGAAGAATGCAGCTCGAGCTCGGCGTGTTCGGATTCGCGGCCGCGGCACGAGAGCGCCGTGGGAACCCACCATGGGGGCCGTCGTCGTCATCGTCACTGGCGAGAGCCTCGCGCATGGAGTGGACCAGGCCGGCACAGAAGGACACATCGGTGAATGAGACATGACCTTCTCTGTTGTCCCTCATCGTCCTGCTTCTTGCGGCTCCAAAGGTAGTCCTGAGTCAAACTTGCGTGTAGCTGTGGTTCCCGACGGCTTGGGTTCGATGTCTCAAACCTCGCCGAGAGTTCGAGACCTTCATACTCCGTTGAGCTGTACATCTGGTGCCGAGAAGTTCCTCGGGTGTCATTGCCGTCCTGGGCAACATGAAAGGCGAAAGAGATCCCCGAACAGGCACCGCCGAGGGCGCTCTACATCCCGGGATGGCACCCCTCATTAGTCCATGGCGTCGTGGTACTTGACGTGCCAAGGGAAACCCTGTCGCAGATGACCCAATGGTGATCAGACTCGAAGAACCGGTCAGACTAGTGAGACACGACGAAGTCGCACTGGGGATGTCCTGCGGCCTGATCCATTCCAGCCTGATTGTTGCAACCACGCTTCGTCACAGGGCTGGAGTGCTTACTTCGAACAGTGGTAGATCATCTGTACCAGGAGATGAATTCGATTAACAGGGCCATAGACGTGGGAGTGGCACTCGTAATCATCTGGTTCGCATCAGTGCGGCGGTAGTACCGAGACAGACCTAAAGAGGATTATTCATATGAAAGGGTGACGGAAAGCTCAAGGTAACGATGATATTGTGGCTTCATCGATAAGACCGAACTCCCGGCAATGCTCAGGAGCCGACTTTGTTTCCAGGCGGCAGGAAAACACTTGACACCACGTCATTAGCCATACGCTCCTTTCTACTGTCCTCACCGCCGAGTCTGGACTCGATGAAGCCCGACGAGTGAGTCCTTGGTTAGATTGCCTTATCATCCAGACGACTCCCTGAAACGGATCTGACCGAGTGCCCTTCGAGGTTTGAACATGAGATCCGAAGCACAGCCTGGTCTCAGGCAACAGGCGCCCAATTATGCGCATCTCGAAGAACAGCGGTGAGCGTTTCGACAAGCCAGTCAGCCAGGACTTCCTCCTCATGGGGCCAAAAAGTCGCCCTCACGAAGGTGAGGCTGCGCTGGAGGGTGTCGATCAATTCGGCTTCTTGTAGGCATGCCATACCAGGAGGCTGCCAGCAAGCCACCACTGAGGACAGAGATGGCAGAGTGTGAACATATGGCGGTCAGAATTCGAATTCCCGAGCCACTGGCACAAAGAGGACCGGCGCTTTCACACACAATGAACTGGATACATTAATACCCAGGATCCGGCCCGCTAATGTCGCATAAATGGACATCGCCATCGACGAAGATCCTTGAACGAAACCTCGCATAAACTTTTCCAAGTCTCGTGGCATCGGATTGCCTCAATGTCAAGGAAGGCCAGCTCAAAGACAGCAAAGATGGATGGTTACCGAGACAATTGTAGGAGAGACAACTTCCCAGCACCTGTCTCGGCCGATGGCCAGCTGATCGGGCCAGCGGTAGCAGACGCTGTACCGCAGCTTGAGGAGGACCAACCACGTATCCAGACACCTACCCAGATAGACGGCCAGCCTGACGAGATAAGGTCGACGAACCCGGACCATCATCAGTCTACTCCAAGAGCCCCGAGGGCTGGTTGCCACGGCAAGACAGGAGGCCCGGCCAAAAGAAGGCAACGCAGACAGGACACCAGCAATATTTTCGCAGATCGTGCGAGGCAGGCACCACCGACGGATGGTGGCTCCCTCGCACCCAACACATCCTTCACCGAGTCGCTCATCGTACACACGGGAGCTATCATTCTCGAAAAGTGAGTTACAACGCCGCAAAATCTCTTGTCATTGAGACGAAGTGGACGGACTAACAATGTGTGCTCACCAGCCCTTTTGTCAGATCACCGGTTCTAGATGGTTGTGTCGGTTCCGTCGAACACATGCAGACGACTGACAATACCGCGGTGGAAGATCACCAACAGTGCGCCTTCTTTGACGATATTGACCTGTTGAATCGCGACGGTCGGGCATCGCAATGGGTGTACGATAACACAAATGCGCCTTGGAACCCCTTGACGGTTAACCACAGAGGGCGTTGTGACAGTGAAGACGTCGAGCTGGGGAGGTCGCCATGGACTCTTCGGCATACGCTGTAGATCAGCTCTTTCAAGAGCTGAGGTGCTCGTAAGCTTCATGGAACAAGGCCTCTTGAGCTACGAAAGATCGTGAGGGCTCTGCCAAGTTGGCCGGCAGTCGGGCTTAGAGGCTGCTGTTGGAACGATGGTCTTCATCGTCAACTTTCTTATGTGCAATCTGTTATCATAGACACCCACTTAAGCTTTCAGTCTTCGAAAATCATTGTAGATACGTTCTGTCGTGGGATACGACCCGCCAGAGTCTGTGATTTCAGGTGTGTTGAAGTGACTGGACTGGCTTGATAGCAGTGCAGTGCTTTGTCTGAAGTCATCCCCAGCCGATGTCGCTGATGTGATTGTTTGAATATCATAACCCCCACGGAGTGATTCTACTCCGGCAGAAGTTGAGTTCTGCTTGTCAGCATGGCACGGCTTGAGTCGCAGGGTCGTGAATTGGGCACGTTGTGATTGTCCACAGAAGGAAGGAAGACATTCGTCAGCCAGTGTACTGTAAGTGGAAGTTCCAAGGCTGGGGTGGAGTGACCTGGAGTCGCGCTCCACAGACGACCCACATAATTTTCCAGGCTCCCCTTGCTTCTGTCACGGTTGTTCCTCCGCGACAGCTTGAGCAAACTGACCTCTGGACATCGTCTCTCTGGCATCCGCTTGGTGGCAGCGCACAACTCTGCACCACGCAAGCGACGTGATGAGCTCCAAGAGGGCGTCCGAGGATGCCACCGACGCCTCGTCCAAGAAGCGCCGCACCTTCCACAACACGACCCAGCGCAGCGGCAAGAACGCCCACGCGGCCGTCGACCAGACCTACGGCCAGCGCAACGCTTTTGGCAGCCTCGACGATATCGGCACCACAGCGCCTGCTGGCGACAGCGATCTCGACTGCGAAGATGACACAGACGCTCTGGCCTATCTGCGTCGAGTCAGGTAAGCTCTCCCCGCCTGCTTCCTGTTCCCTCATGCCAAGCCCTGATCACAAAATGCTGAACCCATATTCCACAACCCAGACGCTCGCACGGCTTAGACCTTGAGAACTGATTCGGTGAGTAATAGACAGGAAGCATCAGGCATCCCGCATGTCATTGTCGCGAAGCGGGCAGGTCCACAGCGTCCGCCATCATCAGCATCCGCGCGCGAGGCAGTCTCACCAGATGACGTCGATCGCGGCATCTACAACGACGGCACCGGTGATTTCCGCGGCTACTACCATGATGGTGCCTACATAGCGTATCCCGATACCTATGGCGAACCCGAGACGCATAGCGAGGAGGAAGACGAGGACCGTGAATGGCATGAAGTGCCAGGCATCGACGACGAAGATGGCGAAGTTCTGCAAGACACCGAGACCAGCTCGTACCTCAGCAGTGATAGCAACCGACCACATAACAGCAGCGTGGACGAGATACGACAGGCCTACTTCACATCCCTGATTGAGAGATATCTTCTACTCCGCGATGTGGTCCAGCGCGAACCGCCAGGCACTATTGTCGCCGCCCTCCCGACTACACACCCGACAGAGGTAGACGCTTTCAGCACATCTTCTGCCACTTTTTCACGGTGGTCTGGCCGGCTCCGAGGGACAGACCCTCTCCCCGCCCAGGTCGCCGCAATGCATAAGGACAGCATCATCCGCCTCTTGCGAATAATCCTAGGCGGCAAGTTTCTGCGGAAGCGGCTCGAGCTGAGAGCTCGCACCAGTACCTGGATCTGGGCACTGCTTGCACGACTGCCCGACAGAGGTGAGCTGGACTACCAGGAGGTTGGCTGGATCCGTGACCTCGGTAAGCGTGCTGTGTTGCTCATGATCGGCCTCGCCGAGGCTCAGGTACTACAAGAACAGTACGGAGTTGGCGGCAGTGATGAGGACCAAGAAATTGACGGTGACGTTGATGAATACATTGATGGCGATGTCACTTCTAAGGCGGAGGGACTCGCTGATTTCAGTACTGAAGATCCACCACATTCAGACGCTACTGCACCACCAGCCGCAAACGCCACGGAGACGCAAGCCGGAGCTGTGGACGAAGACGATGACGCCCCTATGGATCTGGACGACGGTGAGGTGACGGACGACGACTCATCACCGGAGCGTAAATGCACTGATATCGAAGACATCAAGGCCCGTCTTCTGGCACAACTTGACGACGACGGCGAGGTCGCTCCTGCGTCTGCAGATGCTGATCAGCTGGAAGAAGAGGGAAGAGACGTAGCGGCTGATGCGGAGCAGATCAATGCCCGCGCTACGCTGAACATGATATTGACAGTCGCGGGTGAATTCTATGGGCAGAGAGATCTGCTCGAGTTCCGCGATCCTTTCGGGTCTTTGTAGGCGCACGTCGGTCAAAATGCCCCTTGACATCAGGTATCTCCCACTTGATGGTGCATAATGTTAGTTTCATGGCTTGTAGAGACGGCGCAGAATAATACCCAATAGTTAGAACAAACAAGGACGCTTGATTCAGCTGCATCTTTATTCTCGCTCAGATGATCTCCTGGATTCCAACAACGCCCCCTAACGCCTGTAGGTAAAAGCAATGACCCTCCTAAGCTCCCTTGCTTCGGAGGGCTTCCCAAACGCAAAACTAATTTCTCTCCCGATCTGGGTCCCATGGTATCATCCCAAAACAAAATCCAATCATACACGGATGAACATCCCGCTGTCACACCACTCCCCATCACAAACTCCTCGAGTCCTCATCTTCAGCCTGTTTGCGTCCAATTTCACGCATCGCTCATAGCAACTTCCCAGGTCTTCTGCTGGTCGAGGAACTCGGCCTCGCCGAAATCGGCGTCCATGATCATGACATTCTCCTGATCCAGCTTCGCACCACCCTGCTGAGCAGAAAGGGTTGTCGACAAACCCATCTCGGAGGATGTGCTGGTGGGCTTGCCACGAGCGCGCAGCTTTTTGGGTACGGCAATCACGCGGCCGTTATCCCAGCCCATAGGGGCGAGGCTCCTGGCACTGACGGCGCCGGCCTCCTCCTCATCTACAAAGAAGCGTTTGCGCGTGTTGTTGACCTCCAAAATTTCGTCCGTGGCCCAGGAGTCTGTGCTCAAAGCGGATTCTTGGCTACTCGTCAAGCCAGGCAGATCGTCAAAGTCGTCCACCGGGTTATCATTGTTCGAGGAGGCAACGATCGAGAACGCGTTGGCGCTCTCCCACCCCGGCTGTACGTCCAGGCCGCCGACTCTGTGGATGCCGCAGAAGGGCAGCAGTTCTCGTGGCGTGGAGAACGCATTCGCGCGTGACCTGTGGCGCTCTGGCGAGCTGGGCGCCGCTGCTGTGTATGTAGGCGTTGGGGTAGTTTTGCGGGTTGTGCTGGCATCGTCCCAGAGCGAGAAGGCGCTGTAGGTCCCCGTCTTGTACCCCTCGGGGACAGACTTGCGCACGCGCATGCCAACGGAGATGAGGTTTGACTGCACGGATGCTGGAAGACTGGGCGACGGTGATGTGTGCGTCGTGGCGGCGTGTCCGCTAATGTGTGATAGTGAATCTGCCGGTGTGCCGGTAGCGGAGTTGAAGAAAGACGTGATCTGGCGCTGCGCGGGATCGCTGGCAGCACCGGCAAACTGCCGCTTCGTTCGAGGGGCTGACATGGTACGCGGGATGTTTCGGCAACACAATGCAAAGAGATGAGGAGTTGCTCAAATGGTTCGAGGCAAGCCGTGCGCGGGACCAGCTCCTGGTGATGTCGGCAAAGGTGTGAACCCGGTCGGCGTACGTTCAGTGATGCGCAAGTTGTGGTGCTTTGCTCAAGGCGTGAGTTCTGGGCCTGTTCTTTTGATGGTGGAGGGCCGATTAGAGTGTGGGGGACGGTGATGGTGATGGGAATGGGACGGCAGGACCCTTGTTCGGAGCAGCGCACGGACGATGAAAAGCAGAGAATGACGAAGCCTGTCAGATTATGAACGATTGGGAGAGGGCGCGATGCAGATGGAGGGGAGATGTGCAAATGACGACAAAGGGATGAGATTGATGTAGCAAGGCTGGGAGCTGGGGAGCAATGACGGTGGTTGTACAAGCAAGACAACCCGACGGGCGACGGGTTGGGCTGGCTGGCACAAAAAAGGCGCTGGCTCGCCGCTGCAGGGAAGGGGCAGCAAGCAGAACCTGAGACGGGCTGATTGGCGTTGCCCGGGGCAGGTGGGGAAGCAGCAAGCCCAGACGCGGCTGCGACGCGGTCCTTTCGCGTTGAGTGCTCAGTCCCAGACAATGACATTTCGGAGCACACTCGTGGGGAAAAGTCAGAAGGACCCCTTGCAGACCAGGCGACCGGCCTCTTAACTCCACTTGTCAAAATCCACATGGAGGGCGAGCCAAGGAGCTCATCGAATTACTGCGTACTTGACATAACTATTATCATCAAGTCCCATGGCTGTGCGTGCAAACTTCAAAGGCCTTGACTTTTTACAGCACAAGGACAGAGACGCTCATGTAAGACTATGGTGTCGTTAAAGCTTGGCAGTAAAGGTATGGACGTGACCCCTCCATCGAGACTTGGAGGAATTTGACCGAAAGAACTGAGATTCCATGACCCATGGTCCTCTTCTCCGGGCTCTTGGCTGCTCATTGCCAGGTCGATACTGGATCAGCTGTGTCATCAGCGCCTCAGCGTGAACCGGATTTGCGTGCGCGTCTTGGAGCATCATGGTCGTGATATTGAAGACCCGGTACGGGTCTTCAATCAGTATTGAAACGAAGAAGGGCGTTAGGGCGTGCGTGGACCGCAAAATCTGGCCCAGCACGCGCTGATGCAGCGTGTCGAGGTCGGCCAGGAACGAAGCAATCGTGGGAGCAGGGTCCTCTACGGGGAGACACTCGAGATCGCACTTGCAAATATGCGCGATCGTGCGGCGGACGAGCTCTGCTTCGGTCTGCGCGTAGTCGACTTCAAGCGGCTCACGCTCTATCGGATGGGCGAGACTCGATAGCGCGTAGATCCTATCACGCTCGTCGGACGCCTTGGCCTCGCGGTATCTCAAGAGGAGGGAATAGAGGTCCTGGTCGTCGTCATGTAGAGTCACCTTACGCAAGAGCGTGGGCATGGCCAGCAGCAGTTGCGTCCGGTATGCGCCCGGGCAGACCCGGAGATGCTGCGCAACGGCGACAAAGCTCTCGCACGTGACGACCCAGTCTCCGCACTGCACGACCCCTTGCTGGGGCAGCATAATCTCTTGGATTATCCACACACGCTCGAAATACGGACGGCCCAGCAGGTCGCGCATCGCGTTGCGCTGTCGCTGCTCGGCGTCAGCGCCCATGTCGCGGCGTAGCCGGGCTTGCACGGCCGCCCACTCGCCCTCCGGATCGCGGGGCCCGGGTCCGGTCGAACTCTGATTCTCCGTAAGCTCCACTATGGTCCCCATGAGCAGGTCGGTGTCGGCCGTGGGGCCGCCGAGGTGTATCACGACCTTGCGGGCAGCGCTGTAGATTTCGCGCATCTGCTGGACTTGGTGGTTGCGCTCCGCGACGTCGCGCTGATTGATGCAGATGGCGTCTATCCAGAGGTACGACTGGTGCTTTGCCCTGCCCAGGCTGCAGAGCATCTCAAACGCGTTGCGGGTGACGGGCATCACCTGCTCGTCGACGATGACGGTCTCGCATAGGTTGGGGTCACCCCAGGCGTACGATACTGCATCGTACGGGGTCGAGTCTTGCAGGCCGAGATCCCGGACGATGGTCTCACCCTCTACTGCCCCCTCAGAGGCACGGCTCAGGCGCAATAATCGGATCTGGTGGCTGTCTTTGTTCAGCTTTTTGTACTTGAATGCTGTGTCTTCTGCCGGGGCTGTTAGGCTGGCTGCGGGTAACTGCGGGTGGCTGGTTAGACATCTCGACGTCTTCACAGCCCCAGACTCGACTGAAGGCGTGTGTGCTGTTTGCGATAGCGGCATCTACAGCGATCGGAGAAGATAACAACTTCACTAGCGTTTGAGCGGCTTGTTCTAGGAACTCCCGAAGCTCACATGCAATGCCCAATTTTGACTCGGGTACCAGGATATTTTATCTTTCCGAACGGAGCCTTGGACAACGAAATTCTACCAGCATGTCTGTGCAAGGCTGTAGGCCAAGGCATATCGCAAGGCAATGTCAGGCCTCGCTGGTGATTGTTTCATGTGCCAGCCACCAACACGTTGTGGAAGGTGATTGATTGCCAATCAGCCATAGCCACACACCAAGCCATTACAGTCCTGCTGCTGAGGCACGAGACCGTCGAACGATCTAGTCTTGGAAGTCGGGCGGCTGAGTGCAACCTGCCTGACCAAGTCTTCAACACAGAGGTCGTAACAGCTCACCGCCTCACCGAAGCGGCTCTGCGTCGTTATCAACCCCACCGGGAAACCCTGCCCCTGTCCGCATCATACATCCAACAGTTGTGAGCTACAGTATAGTTACTTAATACACACAACAATTACGTTTGCCTCTACCTTCAACACATTCACAAGATCAGCACGTAAAACTTGGCGCAAGAAGCTCTACATAGTTTAGCAGAACCCATGAAAGAATCTCTAAATTAGCGTCTTGAGGAGACGTTTTGAAAGTCTGTAGTAATGCTTTGAAAATAGCTCTAAAGTGATGTCGTGGAGGGACATTTGAAGTGGAATCGTGAAGTGAAGCCGTCGAGAGACAAGGAGAAAAGAGGTGGACCATAAAGCAGGGAAGGTAAAGATTTAAGTTGCCGATTCTCCTCCATATTGCTACCACTGCTTTGTTGATTACAAACGGTTTATTTGCAAGCAAGGTCACGTCTAGGCTGCCTTAGACCATGGCCATCTCGCAAGTTGAAAGGGATGATGATCCAAGATGTATCACTACATTGGATATCTCAATCTGTATCTACATATGCTGAACAAGCTTCCTCCAAAGGGAAAAACACCAAGTACACAACAAGCTTACACCGTATGTGTGTCAACCACGAAATCGTAGATCGTGTACCCTTCCGCAGTCTTAGTTTGAGCCCTTCGTTCGAGGTCCTGCGAGGCTGTACTGGTTCCCTTTCCAAGGGTTGGATGCAGAAACCTGCTGGATGACGTGGGCTTCGACGTGATGAACAACTTGACGGTGTCTGTGCACTGACGAATGCCCTGTGCCGCCAGGTCATGGGGACCTCGACTTGGATGCGATACACCTTATCTGCAACGTCATGCTGTCCCCCGTCGAAACTCAGGGCCACACTCACACGAGCTGTAGTCTACATTGACAGTGTCCCAGAGATAGTTGAGGCTGGGTAAGTAGGCGTATACCGCCGACTTGGTATCATTTCGCACTTCTATGCCGAGTTTGTTGTCTGTCCCGTCCTGTCTGATTCTGAAATGGCCCTGTAGCTTCAGGTTCTGATCCGCGTTTGTCTTCATCGAGACTTTCCCTTTGGTACAGAGAGGCCCTGTCACCTCAGGGCTGTGTAGGTCTTGAATGATTTGGTCTCAACGAGATGTTTCAGCACTGTGCAGACCGAGAGTATTCATGTCTCCG
The DNA here is from genome assembly GCA_001566295.1 of Microdochium bolleyi. Classification (NCBI taxonomy): domain Eukaryota; kingdom Fungi; phylum Ascomycota; class Sordariomycetes; order Xylariales; family Microdochiaceae; genus Microdochium; species Microdochium bolleyi. Next base: position 1,733,974 of record KQ964247.1, on the reverse strand, counting down.
ACGTGTGCATCCTCGACACGTGGGGAGGACTGCTGCCAGTTGAATCCGAGATGAAGTACAAGCCATCTGCCCAGGTATTTGTGCTGGATCCCGTGGTTTCTGCAACATGTCGCCTTTCACGATGAGCTTCTCAGCACGGGCATGACTGACGAGGCCGACTGCCCTGGCTTGCATCGAGCTGCGGTTTCTTCAAGAGATAAGTGGCTTGGCTCAGTGAAAGCATTTTGTCCGAAGTCAGCTTCGCCAGGCTCAAGCGCGGGCCACAAGCAAAGTCAAGGCTGCCAGCAGTTTGTAGGAAGACCTCAGGCAAGACGCTCCCGCAGAAGTCGAGCAACTGCATGCAAGAAGCGGCAGGTCGGAAAATGGAGTGATGATGAAGACAGCGCCGATGAAGATAATCTTGGTGCACGCGGCACGGCGCTTTTGGTCCCATACGTGCACTGGGGTGTCTAGAGAACCAATTACATAACACACCTGTGCTCAATTTAAGACGCGCAATGTCATCAGATCCGTATTACAGCACTAGAGTCGTGATCGAGCACACAAAAGCCAACAAACCAGTGCCAGAGAGTCACCAACATCACATTTGGCAGCAGCGGTATTTCGTGGAACTGTTTTAGAATTCGCGTAGCACAGTGAAAACCACCAACCACTGCAGCGGGGTATGTAGCGATCCTCAATCAGCGTCCCACGTCCTCACACCCACGGCGAAGCCTGCGGGTGCTATGTGTAGAGCCATTTCAGCTGTCCACCCATGCGGAAACAGAAACGATGCGCTCCTGTCGTTGTTGTCCAAAGACCATTGTGGCTGGAAAGGATAACGAGAAACAAGTTTTGATTCGTGGAAACGATGATGCAAGATATCAGGACCCCGAACGCCCCTTTTTTGTATTTGAGGATCTTTCTGGTATCCGTCGTCTATCTGCAGATGCCTGGGAAAGACGTAGGCAGTCGTGAAATGTCGAATATGTCCGTTAGACAATCAGATCCATTTTCCTTCTATGCGCCCATGCCACCGAGATTGCTTTGCAGATGTCCGTTGTTGTGCCGTAATTTCGTGACCGATGACCAAAAAGACTGAGAAAAAGTAGAAGAGCGATACATCTACTTTCTCCGGAAAGAGCAGCCCTCGGTTAATCTGGCCTTACCACCGGTAGGCTGGCACAGGACGGTGGTGCATCCCTGGCAGATGACGACAGTCTGGGCGTGCGAGAAGACGGTCGTGATGGTGAAGCAGCCGGGGCACTTGACATCCATGAAGAAGGACCGGGGACCAGGGACCAGGGTCTGCACATGTGTTAGTTGAAGTTGTCATGGCTACTTATATGTAATTACACACCTTGAGCTTGTGCTTCTTGGCCTCAGCAGCCGGGCTAGGGTTGAGGAGATCAACGGCCAAAACCTATGAATGTACAGTCAGCGATTCGTTCCAAAGTTGTTCGTGAATAGTGCTGTCGTGTCGCCGCTGCCACGGTATGCCAACAAGCCAGTCGCAATGTGTCGCTTGTCGTAAAGTGTCGTCGAAAGGATCGAGTGTTCCGATGCCCATATATCGTTCGGATACCGAGGACCCCTACAGGTCACATCGAAAAGACCAAAACAAAGCCCCTGCCCGGGCCCGGAGCTGTCGTCGAAGTGTCTACTGATGTTGCGTGTGGTTGTTGTCGAAACATGGAAGGTGCTGATCGCTGAGGTCGAGGCACGAGAGTGGCGTTGTTCGATTGGACGAGGGCGGCTGCGTTTGGCGACTGGCGGTTGGGCTTTGGCGGCGCAGCGACATGACGACGGTAGACGCCGCGACTTACCATCTTGTCTGATTTCCGAGATTAATCTGGGTGATTGACTGGCGATGTAGATGCTTGTTGTCGAAATCTGGATGGCGTTGAACTGGCAGATTATCGATGGCCGGAATGGGGGGAGAGGGAAGCGAGTGCGGGTAATGGAAAAAAAAGCGAGGGTGCATTGTTTTTGGTGCAGCTAGCCTCCACCCAAGGTGCCTCCAAGGTCCCGGCGCACAGACCAGGTTGTGCACTCACGATTTCTCAGCTTTTTGCCTCCCAGCCAGCAGGGCTAGGGCTTCGGCTGCTCCTCCCAGGCAGGCAAGCCAGGCCTGGACAGGCAAGAGCTCACGCCGAGTCTCCACCTTGCCTTCACCCCCGCCAATGAATGCAGCAGCCATGGTCACCTGGGCACTCTTTCGTTCAAGTGTATGAAGCCTTCACGACGGACAAACCAGTCCGGCGGTGGCAACTGAAGGCGAAGTCGAGAGTCGAGACTGGACTACAAAGATGACCTTCAGGAAGCGCAGAGAAAACTTGGATGATTCCTGAGTGCTAGAGGGAGGCAATCCATCCAGTCGGTTGCCTCCGGAACATCCGCTCCCTTCCACGGCATTCATCCTCTTTTCTGACCAATATAGACATTTGCTCGGCGTTCACGACAAGGCGAATCTCCCCTGATTCATGGTCGCGTGGCGACAGTGCACGCATCAAATTTTCGAGTCCAGCAGGTCCCCTTTGGCCATTAGACATGCAGCTAGGCCAGGACTCATCCGCATGAAAACATAACTCGAAAAGCCTGGACGAGATTGAGACAGTACCTAAAGTAGGTAATCTTCAATGTGCTCTCTCTGGCTGTTCCCTGCCAAGCATGCCTGCTTATCAAATCCATGTGGGCCTTGACCTAGCGGGGGGCCCTCCGTGGTCGCAAATGGAGGGGCATGTATCCGAGTGCACGCTGATGTAAACATTTGATCGGACTGAAGTTCAGGACACTGCTGCCTACGTGCCCATTGCCTGACACCCTCTGCCGGCGATACTGTCCAGCAACACGAGTTTGCCCGACTGGCGAAGCTCTATCTCGCAATACCCTATTGCACCAGAACACACAGCAGCAACGAACAACACTTTCGAGTCTTTAGCGACAGCCTCCTCGTCCGACCTACCGCCGACATGGCAGCGCCCACGGAACAGCGGATAGCAGTGCCGATAGACGACCCGAACGCGGACACAGAGTGGTGAGTATGTGTTGGAATCAGCTTAAAAGAGGCTTTCAACTGATCTCAAGCGACCGCATAGGAACGATATCCTGCGCAAACATGGCGTAATCCCTGAGAAGCCGCCATCACCGACGCCGATGATCGAAGAGGCTATTCTAGAAGGCCGGAGGATAGCGCACGAGAATAGGCTAGAGGGCAAGGATCTAGACGAGCTCGACGAGCTTGAGGATGACGAGGACGACGCATTTTTGGAGCAATACCGACAAAAGCGCATGCGCGAGCTCGATGCATTGACGAAAAAGGCCAAGCACGGCACCGTATACCCTCTCTCGAAACCGGACTATTCACGAGAGGTTACAGAAGCCTCCAATGAAGGGCCAGTGCTTGTGAACCTGACGTCGCCGATGGGCAGCAATGTCGAGTCGAGAGTGCTATCGGAGCTGTGGAAGCAGGCAGCAAAAGAGTACGGAGATGTCAAATTCTGCGAGATCAGGGCAGACAAAGCGATCGAGGGCTACCCTGACCGTAACTGCCCAACCATTCTCGTCTACAAGAATGGCGACATAATCAAGCAGGTCGTCACGCTGGTGCAGATGGGCGGCGTTAAGGTCGGTATGCTCGAGATCGACGACCTCCTCGTCGAAATTGGTGCGGTGGGTGAGAAGGACATGCGGGTGCTCAAGCGGAAACGAGATGCTGAAGACGCCAAGGAGGAAGCGTTGATGTCCGGCAACAAAGGCATCAAGAGCGGCAACCTCAGGCACAACATGGTAGCGGACGATGACGATTTGGACTGGGACTAAGGTTGGAGAAGCAACAATAGCGCAGCGCAGTGCGGGGAGGAAAACCATGGTTTCAACCCGAGTCTACCATACACCACGAAGTCGAACAATCCCACCAGCCACAACTGTCCGATGTGAAAGCTGATGCGCAACACAAGGTGCTCTGCGATCACCAATGGCAAGCTGGACCCCTTCCGGGGACACAAGAATAGGAGGACCCTTGAAATTCGGGTTTCCCCTTCGAGAAGGTGGGGCTCAATGACGCGCAACCTGACAGGGCCCTGCCAGGCAAGGTCCAGCGCCCGCAGCTTCCCCTGGAAGCCGCCCAATGTTTACTAGCGCCACCAAGCGTCGCGTGTCTTGCTCCCCACGCGTCGCCGAAGCTTTGAATCTCTCGACTTCTTTACCCGCTGTTCACACACTCGACCGCTCTATTGTCTCACTTCGCTGTCTCCAGGGCTGGCCCACGGTAGCACTGTGAGATCAGCACGTTCGATACTGGCGCATGGGCCACTGACCAGCTTTGAGCGCCAGAAACACCCGGACCAGCAAGCGTCAGTCGAAACAATGGCAGAAGAACCGACACTCCCCCGAATGCCTGCTGTCTCTTGGGACGCCGGGACGCAGACATTTGCCAACACAAAGAAGCGAGCTCGCAATCTGCTGAATCCGCCCCCACCACTATTCAACAACTCGAGCGATCCGGCTGTTTTCTCTAGTGACGACGACCCGCACGTGGACAACTACACCCACGGCAGGCATAAGAAGAAGCGCTATGTCGGCTCGTGGTTTCAGCAGCAACTAGATTCGTCAGACTCAGGGTTTGGAGATGAGGCGCGAAACTCGGCCAAGGCGGGCAAAAGGACCCTGGAGCGGCAGATAGACAGCGGTGTATGGATGGGCAGTGACGACTCGGTCGACATGGATCTGGACGGTTCCGTGCTCGAGTTCGCGCAGCCAGAACCAAGGTTGCCACAGCTACGGCGCGCGGCAGTCCCGCCACGCATCTCCGAGTCTGAAGAACTCGTGAAGGAACGGATTGAAACGGCGATTGAGCAGGGAGTCGAAGATATCGATTTATCGTATGTCACAAAGAAAGGGCTGCTTGAGCCCTAATCCCGCCATCTCAGCTCCCTAGACTAACAAGCAGCAGTGCTCTTGGATTGGAGAATGTGCCAAACAGCACAATCGCTCGATTGTCCGAGGTTTCCTACATCCCCTTTGTTACGGAGGGAGTGCCTTTTGAACAGAAGGACCCATCGCTGCGTTTATATCTCGCCAACAATCCTTTACGAAAAGCTCCAGGCGCGGTCTTCAATCTCGAGTTCCTCACACTACTCAGTCTGCGTAATACAAAGATCTCAGAGCTCCCACCCTCCATAGGTACTTTGCGGAATCTGCAGACACTCAACCTGTCCTTGAACAGACTTCGATACTTGCCCGCTGAGCTCCTGGATCTCCTCACATATCCTAGCAAGCTTGTCGACTTGACGATACACCCTAATCCATTCCACCGACCGAGCGAGCATTCTCACAATGAGCTTGGACACGGCCGGTGGGAGATCGACGGGAGTGAGGCGTCACTCTTGCAGGTGATCGACTGTGGTTCGGAGTCTACACGAGTTTGGCTATCGCAGCAAGCCCACGCTGATGACTTCGGTCGCTCACAGCTAGCCGTCCCTCCAAATCCGGAAGTCATCGGGTGGCACACCAGTCTCTCGGGCAGATCGCCCGTGCAGTACTGCGATAGCCGTGGTGTGGTGACATCTAGTTTCCGACTACCTGCGGCTAATGTTGGTCAGGAAGCAGGCAAGCTCTCACCAATTGTGGTAGCCATGGAAGATCTCACAAACGAACAGGAGCAACAAGTGCCCAGCTGGAAGGGAAGTCGCGTCCATTCACTTCTGGAGGTCGCCTTGCGGGCATGTTCTCGGACAATGCAGATACATGAGCTCCCATCATATCTCCCCCGCGATGCACCAGCTCATCTTGCACCGCTGCTGCAACAGATTGTGGCACAGGGCGAAGACAACGACGGTCTCGGTGACTTGCCGTGCTCGATCTGCAAGCAGCGGGTTATCGTTCCCATGACACGATGGATCGAGTGGTGGAGTCTATCGATGATCGAGACGAACCAGCTCCTGATTCGTGAGCAGCAATTAGCCTTTGATCAGGAGGAAAAGGCTGTACCGTTCTTGCGGCAAGGCTGCTCATGGGGATGCCGGCCAGGCCCGGCTCAGGTGGGCAGCGGCTTCCCAAACACCTTGAGATGGGAGTGTAGAGCGAGAGAGGAATGGATGTAGTACGTTCATTATATACCCCAGGTTCGGAGGCTCAAGAGCACGGTAGTCTATAAACCCCACTGATTGGCCTTGCTCACTTTCCGGCCACCAAAACCAAGTGATGGTTCAGTAGTGCACGAACGTCGTCATGACGACTTCGATCGGAAATTTGTCGTTTCTGCCCAACCACTACTTTGTACGTTCAGAAGGCGCCTTCCTTCCGGCACAGCCTGTATCCCTGCTCCTCCCAGCGCTCGTTGCCCACACAAGGATGACACCAGAACACGTCGTGCGGATCGAGCCGGCGCTTGATCTTGAGCAGCCGCGCATAGTTGTCGCCCCAGAAGCTGTGCTGCCAGTCTGGCTCGGCCGGGTTGTTCTGTTGTTGTTGATGACCCCAAGCGGTCAGCAAAAAAAGCCAAGGTCTCCGGCCTCAAGCGGCCGGACTCGGTGGTGAAGTGAGAGAGAGAGAGGACGGGTCGACATACCTCGTTGACGTACGAGCCCATGTCGGGCGCGAGGTCGCGCAGCGGCTGGAGCCTCGCGTTGAGCTGGGCGAGGGCGCGCGCCCGGGCGGCTGGGTCCAGAGGCTCGAAGGGTTGGCCGTTCGCTGCAAGGGCCATGTTAGTCCTTTCACTGTTCATGACAGGCCGTCGCTGTTCCGACTTTTCCCTTCGCGAGGATGACGTGTAGAGAGGTTTATGACAATGAAGGGCCAAGAGGGGGCTTATGAACATGAAGCGATTTCAAGAGACCACACCAACAAAATAAAATAAAAGGTAGCAATCGGCCGAAAATGGACGAACGAGAATTCGCCAAAGAAACACACAAAACCCGAACGGACGAAGAGACAGAACGCCGAAAGAGAAGCCCGCGACTTACTCGAATGCGACACCGCCCTCCGGAAGCTGGGGTTCACCGCGTTCCCGCCGCCCCTAGGGCGCGCGTTACGCGTTCCGTTGCCGGTGACGAGATAGCCCGAGCCACCCGGGTTCGCAAACGTCCTGTACGCGGCGGCGACCTTGTCCGCGTCGCGCAGGGCCTTGGCGTCGAGCAGGCGCGAGCCGACCCAGTAGTTCTCGCCCGCGGGGGTCACGTCGTTGTGCTCCGCGCCGTCGTAGTACGACCAGAACGACGGGTGCGCGGCGACGACGGGTTCGCCCGCGGCGAACATGCCCCGCGGGAATTTCCCACTTGGGGTGGCGGCCTCGGAGTTTGCCGGGTCGAGGAGGTGGCCCACGATCGGGTCCAGCAGGGCGCGGATCTCGGCCGTGTCGGTGCTGTCGGCGAGGATGAAGTTCAGGCTGCCGCCCGCGACGAGGACTGTCGCGTCGGACCCCGGGACCGTGAAGTTCAGGGCCGAGGTGAAGCTGGCGTACCCGGCCATGCCCTTGCCGTCGAGCGCCGGGAACTGCGAGACGATGTAGCCGAAAATGTTGGGCACGTTGGGCGAGGTGACGTCGGCGGTGCCGATGAGCACGTCGTAGCTCGTGAGCTTGGGCGTTGGGTGGGCGGACATTGTGACCGAGGTCATGATGCCAAAGGTCGATCCGCCGCCCTGGGAGTGTTGTTAGTCTTTGGCACGTACCGTACACTTTGATGTATAGCTCCCCAAGGACGAAGGTGGAAGGGAGAGGGCAGATGAGAAAATAACAGAACTTACACCACGCATGGCCCAGAAAAGATCCTGGTTCTGACACTCGTTGGCAACAACCAAGTCCCCATCCGCCGTGACGACCTGCATCTCGAGGACCTGGTCCGCGGCCAGCCCGTGCCGGGGCGCGAGCAGGCTGTGCCCGCCGCCCGTGACGTATCCGCCGACTCCGACGCTCTTGCTCCCGCCGCCGACGATCGTGAGGCCCAGCCTGTCGAGCCCCGCGTACAGCACGCTCATCTGCGTGCCGCCCAGCGCGGTCACGGCCGGGCCGGGGATCGTCAGACCTTTGTCGGCGCCCCGGCAGCCGCGGGGCTTGAAGCCGCCGCCGTCGAGGTGCGTCTCGAAGCCCTGCAGGTGGTGCAGCCAGATGGACAGCGAGCCGGGCTGCGTCGAGCGGCCCTGGTAGTCATGACCCGTGCTCTTCACGTTGAGGCGGATATTGTGCTTGCGCGCTGTCGTCGCAGGAGAAAAACGGACATAGCGTTAGTGAAGAACAATAACACCGACAACAAGCCCACGTGGTTGGTTACATGTGTTAATTGACAAGACAAGACAGAGGATGCGTGAGTATTTGTAAAGAGAGCTCGAGGGTGAAAAGGACAAAAACCCACCAAAGTCGACACCCAGCTTGACGACCGCCGCCGAGTCCGCGTTCAGCACGTAGGCAGGATATCCCGCAGGGCTGCACGGAGCGTCTGGGTCAGGAAGGCAGGTGTCATTAGCGAAGTGGTTCCACATGGGGGAGACGGGGTCGGCCGCGTGGAAGAGCTGGGTGCGCCACTGGGCTGCGACGGCGGCGCACTGCGCGGCACCGGGACCGGTACCGCCGCCGCCTCCGGCCGGTCGATGGCAGACAGCTCCCGGAGGAACTGGTCGGATAAGCCGTCCGCCAGAAGTGCCATTGAGTGCGGCCCAAGCTGCGTCAGAGGGCCAGCTGCGGTCGCCGGGGTAGGCCTTGCAGTGGTCGCGGGGGGGTCCGCTGCCGGGGCCGGGCGGTCCGGCCCGGCGCTGGAGGTGGAGCTGTCCGGCACCGGCTCCGGCATCGGCACCGGAGGCATGGCTGGGTGCTGCGAGAGCCGCAGTGGCAGCAGTGCCAGCGAGAAGCAGCAGGAATGCCCGCCAGAGCGGCGGCGCTGTCGACGTTGCCGTGGCTGGCATGGTGTAAGATGTGCGCTTGCGTCAGCTTGCGGTCCTTTTGGCTGGCTTCGGGAGTTTGGGAGTTGGGGGTCCTTGTAGTGGCTCGCTTCTTCATAAACTGCCAAGGAATGGATCGAATTGGACGAGCACACTTTTGCTGTCGTGGCACCTGAGAATGGGGAAACGAGAAGAGCGAGGGCAAGCTCACGCTGAGCTCTCACTGTATCAAGTCCGACAGAGGTTGAATGTACAGTATTCGAGGATGCTCACTCACCGTCCGTACCCAGACTGCACGCCTGGCTTATATACCAGCGAAAAAAAAAACTCAGCCGCCGCAACCGCACTTTGCTCTCCTCGGGAGCAATCACCCCGCCGTATATGCCGTATTACGCACGATGCACAGATATACAAGGGGAATTGGCCTAGGCAAGCCCGTGCTAGCCGTTTTCCACGTGTAAGTGTGTCTGTCTCTGGTTGCCTGGCAGAGAGCAGCGGCCGATCCTGGCGACCACAGCCACCAATCACTCGCGGGCCGAATGCGATCTGTACGTCACAGGGGGCTTGTCCGGCTGAATGGGGGAGGCTAGAAAGACTGCAGCCTGGCAGACTGGCTCAGCCGGTTGGGCGTTTTGCTGGGATGGCGAGCAAAGGGGCGTCGTGCAGAGATGTTTGACTTCAGCCGTCCTTACGATCGACGAGGGTGTCTCTCCCGGACGTCAAATTGCACAATCGAGCCGCTTTATATGCAGGACCCTGCTGCACATTTTTCAACCCCAACGACACTCTCACGTCCAGCGGCCCTGGGACATGTAAGTCGGGGTCGGGTCGTGGTTTCTCTGTGGGGCAAGCTAGCGTACGCTTGCCTGGTTCGAGCGACCACGTCGTATTCCTCGTTTACGGCATGCCTGCAGCTTGTCCAGACACAACATCCTCGCAGGTCTCAGCCTAGAGCCCGGCCTGGCGAGTTTCCAAAAGACCCGATCTATACGGAGGCGTGCAATGACCTGGCCGCCCAGTGCCTCCCACGGGCCATTTGCACGCAGTAGGGCTTCCGCAGCTTGCATGAATGTAACCTTGGACGCATGTATGTATGTACCTGGAGGGGATGCGCATCATGCGTCGTACGGGACCTGGTTGATGGGCCTCAGAGGCTTTACTTATACTGACTCTGCTTACCACCGACAGGAACCCTCCGTGGAGTACCTCAGCTTGTCAGAAATGCCTCCGAGTCGATGTGTCTTTGGCGCTCGTGTTTCGTATTGACGCTTGCCAGCAAGCTCGGCCTGATATTTGCGACAAAGAAGGGCCCGGCGGGATCATTCCCACGGCTTGCAACCTGAAGCTGGGGAGCGCACGAGCCATTCAACCAGGCGTTGTTCTTGTTGCATTTCATTGTCGATAGAGGTTGCAGCACTTTCACCTTAGAGATCGGAGGCATAGAGTGTGGGAAATTGGTATTTCTAGCAATGCCAATCGGTTGTAGAGCTCATTACCAATCGCGTCCCATGACTTCGCGGGACACTTGCTTGCATCCTTTGGTCATGCCACAATTCCGTGTGGCCGGATCTTCCAGCTAGCCATGTCTCGCTGCGCCAAGCCGGGATGTGTATATGTAGGGTATGCTCACTAATGCATATCAAAAGATCGGACAAACGAGAGCTCACACGACCAGTCCAACAGATGTAGCCCTGGGTATGAACTTTCTAGGCCCACATATCAGAGGAACACGCTTCTATCGTCATCATCGCTACTTGCAAGCCTGTGGCGTCTCGCCTGAAGGCGTGTCTGCACCCACGTCTTCTCATGCAAGTGGTAGGGCTCATTCGAATTCGTATCTCGTGGCATCTGGTCTGGCGAATGCTCGTCCGTCCTAGCCGCGCTATTGGTGGTTGTCGGTAGCTTGCCCTTTGTAGATATGCTGCTTAGTGCAGTTTTGCTTGGCCTTCGGAGACGGTCCGAGGACAAGAGAACTCCGAATTGTCTGTCCACCGAGGCGCCAAGTTCAGCTCTTGGGTCAGTAGCTGTGAAGCCTTGGCTGCGACGCCGTTCTTTGACTTGCAGACTGGACGACTTAGTGCTTGCAACTCGTGGAGACGAATTTGTGCTGAGAGCATGATCACATGCTGGATCACTGACGCCTGACTGCTGTGGTGTGCCTAGTACTGTTCGAGGCAAATTCTTGTGGTCTTGAAGCTTTGTCAGCCTGCAAGGCGAGCCGTTTGGCGCTTGATTCTCCTTGCTTGCAGCCGCGCCGGTACTCGTGAAAGTCTTGTCTGCGATCAAACGAGGTAGTCCAATGTGTTCGACACCACTTCTCGGTACACATGCGTCTGGGTTGGGCAAGGTATCGTGGTCATCGTTGTCATCCACTGAATCCTCCTCGTTGATCTGAGCACGTTCGCGGACATGATTGACGGCATGTACTGTCTTAGAAGCTGTACAACCAGGGGAGGCCGTGGCACAGGCATTGTCGTTTCCATCTAGCTTAGACACTTTGGCGGACAACCAGTCCTTCCACTCTGCAGGGACTCTGGCTGACTCTGTCATTCGCTGCGGAGAAATAGCTCTAGACGGGTTCAAGTAGATCGTGGCGTCTCCGTGAGTCGCTGGAGGCCTGGGGAACTTGTCCATTATAGACAAGATATTTGGAGGCTGCAGCTGCTCGTGGCCTGGCGACTCTGAGTATATGCTGTCTGTGTAGTGCATCTTTTGGTCATCATCAGAGCTGGCGCTGGGACATCGAAGGTTGAGATCGGTCAGGGACCGCATCCAGGGATTATAGGCGGGTGATTTGGGCCCTGGTGTCGCTATTCCAATCTTCATTGTATCCTGCAAAGCCTTGCGATACGGACTTTTCGTCCGGAACATGTGACACGTGGGACTTCCGAAGAAGGCGGAGCTTCTAGAGGACAGTGACCGAGTGCGACAGCCTTCATCGGCATCAGGTGCCAGGAGACTGTCTCTGTCATGGATATGGGAGTGTTCTTTCCCGTCGCCCAAAGGAGCCGAGACGGAAGAACTCAAATCATTGCTAAATGGAGCCACAATGATTTGTGGCACCTCGGGGTTCTGATCTTTGTCCGGATTCGACAGCACCGGCAATACATGTGCTTCTGGTGCTCGCCTCGGGCTTAGGTTGGCCGAGCTCTTGACTTGTCTAATTGTGGCTGGTGAGCCGTTCGAGACAGGTCCTTGTCGTATGTTTGAATCGCGCGGAGGCGGAGCCGCTACAAGACAGTTCGTGTTTGATGGCGTGGCTTTGCCCCGTGAATCGTTTCTTTCAACCTTCGAGTTGTCTACGCGCTTCATCAGCGCAGAGAAGAGCCTAGGACCATCTACTATTCGGGATGTTCCTGCCTGCGTGTTCGTCGCGTCGACAACACACGGTGTAGCAATGTCATCGGACTGGTTGCCTGCCCTCGTGGCCGCTAATGAAACATGCATGCCATGCTCGTTGATCACGGACAAGCGTTGCCTTTCGTGGTCGCCACGGCCACTTGTCACGGTCGAGTGCGTGTTGCTATCAGAGTTTGTCCAGCTTGTGACGCGAGACTTCTCATCGGAAGCGTTGGTGTTGCTCCGAAGGCTTTCAACGCTCCCATGCCGCGACCGCAACTGGTGCCGTGACGACACCGTATGCAAGGACGGGACGCCTGATGCGACCTGCGAGATCGACCGACCGATGTCCAACGGGTCGAGTTGGGCGATACTGCTCGCGGGACTGTTGGAATGGCCCAGAGACGAAATTCCAGTGCTTGTAGCCTCAATGTGCTGTAGAGGGATCGCACTTGCGTCATTGTCCCCTCGACTCAGGCTGAAAAGACTTTTGAACCCTCGCTTGACGTTTACAGAGACTTTTCGTGCCCTGCTTCTCAAGCCATCGGCTTTCGCGGGTTTGACCCTGGTGGTGTTATCGTTGGGCGCCTCCAGGCTTACCTCTCTCAGGGTTTTGGAAAAGTTCTTCGGAGAGTGACTCATCTTTGTGCGGAACAGTGTGGATGAACCGCTTCTCGAGGTCTTGGTTCTGGAAGATGGATTAGCGTTTGTGTCTTCTCTATGCATCTGTACAGAATGATAAGTCGATACAGGCTCGCTGTGGTTTTGACGACGTTTGAGGTAGCTGATGGATGCTAGGGGCCGAGCCTGACCCGATTGAGGGCCTTTCTGCCTGCCCAGCACGGAATCTGGTCTGTACCAAGTCTGCGTCTTGCTTGCCGGAATCCCATTTGAAACTACGTTAGTCTCGTGTGTGTTGGCAATGGCCCTAGAGGTCGTGAACATCGATCTAGTCTTGCGAATTCTTCTATAAGATGACGGCACAGAGGCTATGCCATCCTCGAAGGTGGAGTGCTCCTCGTCTGAGACCAAGGCCGTGATATAGTTTCCGGATGTGCCCTTGACCGCAGAGACCATACCCAGAGCAGAGGCCCCGACCTCGCTGCTTCGTGGCTCGTGATCGTTTGTGCTTGACTTTCGAGGCTCTGAATTAGGGCCACGGCGAGTAGACCTTGCCGTTCGCTCTCCGTTCACAGGCGAACGTGCTATGGGAGAGCGAGATCTGCAGTATCTTACACTACGCTGACGAGGGTAGCCGGACCGCTGTGGACTGTTGTTTGTATGAGCCGGTTGACGGCTTCTCTCCGGGCGGACTCCCATGTCTGCGTGTGTCGGTGGCCACACGTTCGGTTCGGTATTGGATCGCTCTCTAGCCCTGTTGAAGGCACGAGTTGCAGCAGCATGAGCGTGCAGCTCCACTGTAGTCGCACCCACATGTTGGAGTTCGACCCTTCGCGAGGATGAGCTGGACTTCTTGCGAGCGATGTCGTGATGGGCGATACTCCTGCGACGTTGCATACTGTGATGGCTGCCGTGCGCGGGCGAAGACTCCCTTCTGCCCTGGCCTTGGTTATTGTTTGATGCTTTGCTTCATACATACAAGATCTGACTGTGTTGTGTGAGCGTGAGAAAGCATGCGTTGGTGCCTGAAGTAACCAAAAAGGGACCATGAACACCAGGCATAAGAGCAAAGTGACGTGGATGATGTTCTGCTCGCAGCATCTGGGAAGCTCGCGCAGGCTTCTGTCGCTCGGGTTGTTGACATCGCTGGCGTTGCAGGCAAGACCAGAACGTTCCTTCCGATGCCAACCTGCGCTCAGCAGGTAGTTGCGCTCGTGGCGGTTCCACTCGGCAATGACCCAGGACCCGTGTTGAACGCAGAAAGATCAATACCGCCTGATGTTGTTTAATCTTTTGCGCGCTTCGACGCTTTAGTCAACATCAGTAACCAGTCCAACACAACTCACAAAGGTCACAGGAGTCAACATGTTGTCTTATAATGCAATCAATTGTATGGTAGGAAACCTATGAAATGCTATACAACCCAATACAGAACCCATCACAAAGTTTGGCACGCATCCCAGCATGCTCGTCGTCGTATACTCTGTACGCAGCAACGCGTAGAAGTTGTGTGGAAAACTATCAGCTCCACATGGTCACTATGGCTGTCTGACCAACTTAGGCCTTCTGGCCGAGGCGCATGATCTCAGTGTAGTTGCTGCGGCCGCCACCGTTGTAGGCGAGCAAGTTGGGGGTATCCTTGGGGATATCGCTGAGAGCGTCGGGGGTGGCGAGCTCAATCATGGCCTTCTTGAGCTTGGCAGGAGTGATGGCAGCCATGCCGTACTCGGAGTCGGAGGCAGGCTGGAGAGAGAGGAAGTAGGTCAGAAGACCGCAGATGTGGGGAGAAGCCATGGAGGTGCCAGAAATGGTGTTGACAGCGGTCTTGCTGCCAATCCAGGTCGACTGGATGCTGAGACCAGGGCCGAAGATGTCAACGCACTTGCCCCAGTTGGAGAAGTAGGCACGCGAGTCATCGAGGGCAGAAGCACCGACGGTGACAGCCTTGTTGGCAGCCGCGGGAGAGTAGTTGCAGGCGTCGGCGTTGTCGTTACCGGCAGCAACGGCGAAGTGAAGACCAGCATCGACGGCGGCGTTGACAGCCTGGTCAAGCGAGGGCGACTTGCCACCACCGAGAGACATGTTCGCGGTAGAGCCCTTGAAGCCCTTGCGCTTGCCGTCCTTGGCGAGCTTGGCCTGCTCAATGTGCTGCTCAGCAGCGTACTCGACGCCCTTGACAACGTCGCTCATCGTGCCGGATCCGTTGGAGCGGAGGACCTTGACAGCGTAGATGTGCGCCTTCTTGGCAACGCCGTACTTGTGGCCACCCACGGTGCCGGAGCAGTGGGTGCCGTGGCCGTTGCCGTCAACATCCTGGTCGCCGCTGGGGATGGTCTTGCCCCATTTGGCACGGCCCTCAAAGTCGACGTGGTCGACGTTGGTGCCGGTGTCGATGACATAGGCATCGACACCCTCACCACCATCGGCGGCGTACAGGTACTTGTTGTAGGTGCCGAAAGAGAGCGACTTGCGGTGGGAGACACGAGCCAGACCCCAGGGGGCGTTCTTCTCGAGCTCGGGCTCATCCGAGCCAAGAGCGTAGACGATGCTGTCTCTCTCAACGTAGGCGACCTGAAAAGGAGGCAGCAGTCAGCAAATGCCACGCTTCATACAAGGTTCGCAGAGGCGGTTCAACTTACATCGGGGTGGTTCCGGACCTGCTCAATGGTCTCGTCATCGAAGTGGCCAGAGTAGCCCAAGAAGCCGGCGCCAATCTTGAAGGTGTGGCCAAAGCCGCGGTAAGCATCGACGACACCACGCTTGCGAAGCTCGAGGCGGTCGTCCTCACGGCCACCGTGGAGCTGCTGGACCCACGAGTGGTGGTCGCCGGCGGAGGAGTCGGTCACGTGGTCCTTGAAGCGGATAATGTAGGAGTTTGGGATGTCCTCGGCGCCAGCCGAGGAGAGGATGGGAGCAGAGCCATCGTGGATGGTCTCTGTGCCGAACCAGGAGGGAGCCGCCGAGGCGACGGTGACGAGGGAGAGGGCACTGAGGAAGCCTCTCATGATGGGCGAACGAGGGGGGAGTCTACCTGCGACTCGGACGGGGGAAACAATGTAGCTGCGGAAAAGACGAGGATGGGGGCGCTGCGACAGACGATGGACGCGGCGTTGATGGGGATGTGGTGATGGGATGGAGCGTCAAGCGTGAAGAGGGAGGAGAGAGGACGACGAGACCGGAGCTGGCTGGGGAAGCTGTCGAGATAAAGAGGGCAGTGGCGGGTGGTTGCGGCTGGGCGCACAGCGCAGGCAGTGGCCGGCCGCAGTGCGCCTACGCAGGAGAGAGCTGCTGCCTTCCCCGGCCTTGGGAGGAGCGTGTGACGCACCTGATTGAGCTCGGGCGGGCAGAGCGCAGCAAGATAAGCCTCATGCGGCCTAGCGCAGACTGGCCGTGGGGCCCTGGCCGCCGCGAGCGCTTCGCTGTTTGGGGTAGCTCCTCCTGTGTTCGCTGCACGCCCTGCAACCCGGATGGCAAGGCAACGGCTCCTCCCCGTCATCCATCATCCATGCCTGGCTCTGTCAGCCGGTGCCAACACCACACAGTACAGTCATCGGCCGAGCTCAACGACAATGGGCGCGGTTGCTCCCAGCGACCATATCGTCCGAGTGAGAAGTCAGGCCCACGCCATTGCAAGCCGCGTCCCAGTGACACGACTCGCTCCTCGCCCCGGGCATCCTCCATCCCAGCAAGAGGGTGTGGCTGGTCACTCCACGACAGCCGCGGCACTGGCTGACTGACTCTTGCGCGGAGTGGCCCGATAGACGTGCGAATCGCAAATCCGATAAGGACTCCCCCGAGTCCCCCCCATGGACCGGTGCTCCACACGCCCTTCCCAGACGCGCGCAATCGGCGCGCCGGATGCTGCCATCCACACTGCACCAAGGCAAGGTCACAAGCCGGGCTAGTTGTCCCCCGCATACGCCTGCATCCTCCCGCTGCTCTCTCGCCAGGTACGGGAACCCTGACTGCGTGAGCCTGTACGGTCCTATCTCACGAGCTCGGGGGCCTCACAGCAGGCAGGCAAATTCGACGGTAGACTTGACCACAACACTTTGCACGGAGCACCGAGTACGATTAGGTAATTACCTGAAGGTAGCTACCGAGTACGAGCCGCTCACTGTAGACGGCTTCCTGGACAGACCTGGCAACGGCCCCTGCCAGAGCCGGGTCCGGGGCGAGACATGAATGACACAACCAGCTCAGCCGGGTCAGACCTGCCAAGCCGCGCCTCCCAGCCAAGGCCGGGGAATCGTAGCCACAGTCGACACAGAGTGCGCGGCCTCCTTGCCTGCCCGTGCTGTGCCCGCAGCCTCGCACCCTCAGTCCGGCTTCGGTCACCTGCCTCGCCTCCCAGGCTGCCTATCAGCCTGTGCTTGACACTGTGTCCACGTGCCCCCTTGGACGTGCCCTCGAAGCTGTCATCACCGACGCATGGACTGGTACTTTGCGGATGGATCATCGCTCGGCTTCGACTTCACGAGGTCCTCCGTAGCATTTGAGATCTGGTCATGAGGTGCACGCCGAGACACTGGTCTTCCCGCAAGCATGCACAAACAGGGGGCGCTCTTCTTGTGGGAGAGCTCCGTTCACGCCATCGGAGTTCAGACTTGCGAAGCGGCGCCTTTGCACAGCACGCCACGACTCCCATGGGTCTCTTTGTCTCCACCCGTAGGCATTTGCCCGGTCTGAGCTTGAACCCTCGCGCGGTGGCGATGACAGCATGACTCCGAGCCCGGTTTCAATAGCTCGACCAACCTGGCATCTGGTGCATCGGCTTGTGGCTTGTTTCTCGTCCCGCCACTGTGCCGGGCCAGGAACCACGAACTTAAATATGTGCATCGGCCAGGAACGGCCTGGCTGCCTGCCAGAGGACGGCATGCAATTGCTCTCGATGCCCATGCAAAGTCCCACACTAACAGATTCAGCACACGATTGATCGTGACCGCGACGGCGGCCCAAGAGCAAATAATATACACGCACCTAGCAGTTCAACCCAGTCGGCTTAACGCAGACACATCCGCATTCATGACTGGGACACGTCGACTACACACCACTTCGGGTCAACAATGACATTTAGGTCTGAACCTCTCAGAATCTAGCAGCCCGCTGCCGACCCAATGCCAGTCTTTCAGTCTTGAGAAATCTCACGTTTGCGTTTCATTTTGTTTTTACATCTCCATCTATCATGAAAATGCCTTGCCCAATAGTACACAGTAAGCATAGCACAGCCAAGGCGAAATGCGCAGGCCAACCCGGAGCCTCCATATCTTTCCCAATGGGCAAAGTGACCTCATCCATCTACTGCGTCTTCTTGGTCCCCTGCGCCGCGGCGGACACCGGCTTGCTGTACAGCCAGATGGCACAGAATGCAAGCCAGCCCGTGCTCGTGGCCAGGATGCCCGCGAGCCACGGCCAGGCGCCAGAGATGGCGAAGCTGCGGGTCCACTCATCGTGCGCGAAGTGGCGCACGGACACGGTGTTCTTCTCCTCGATGTTGCTGTAGAAGGGGCGCTTGTAGTTGACGAGGAAGTTGAAGATGCCGTGCTGGTCGGGCAGCTTGAACGAGGCGCTGTAGGTCGTGCTGTCCTCGTCGGAGTCGCTGACCGCCAGGTTCAGCCGGTGGAAGGCCGAGAGCATGCTGAACTCGAGCTGCAGCTCGTCCGACTCGGGGAGGGTGAAGGGCAGCCACTTGCCCCAGGAGAACTCGGAAATGTCGATCGAGTAGGTCTGGAGGGAAAAGCCGACAGTCAGCTTTCACGTTCACAGTAGTGCCTTGACCATTTAGGATCACTTACCACATCGTTCTTGATTCTGTAGATCTTGGGGTTGCTGATGTTGCTGGCACCGGCCTCGTTGAGGTGGTGCTCGATCGAGTTGACGCGCAGGACGCCGATCTCGTTGAAGACCCAGCCAGAGACGGCCTTGGCGAACTCCTGGTTCAGTGTCTTGACGCTGCTCTTCTCGCCAACCTTCTTGACCTTGGCGTCGAACCACTTGTCGGTCAGCGACTCCGCGGAGCCGATGACGCCGAAGCGCGCCGAGTTGCGGGCCTGCATGGTGGTGACGAGAGAGAGCTGCTGGCCAGAGGCGAAGAGGTCGTCGATGGCCTCGTTCTCCTCCTTGGGATTGTAGCTGTACGCAGTCGACGGGGCGCGGAGCACTGGTGCGAGAAGGGCGCCAGAGCCGAGGGTCTGGCCGACAGAGTTGGGGAACGCGATCAGCTCGCCGTTGGGCGCGGCGGGGCTGAACATGTCCTTGACACCCGGACGGAGCGAGCCGGGCGTGGGCAGGAGCAGGACATTGTGCTTCTCGGCAGCCGAGGTGACGTCGTAGTTGAAGTGGTCGACAACGAGGCCGGTGCGCTCCGTGGGAAGTTGGATGTCGAGCTCGTTGAGCAGCGAGACAATGGATGTCGACGCGGATGTGGAGGAAGTCAGAGCCACGAGGATGTTGCCCTGGGCGTTCATGAAGTCCAGGAGGACATTGGGAGTCAGGTTAGGACCGAGACCTGCAGAAAGTATGTGTCAGTCCAAAGTTCCAAGCTCGCCTGCAGTTGCGTTGCTGCTTGAAGGATGCGATGGACGAACCCTTGGCCTTGGTCGGCAGCAACAAGATGTGGTCATACGACTTCTCGCCGAGGTTGAATAGGTTCAGCGATTCACTCTTTGGCGTCTCGTAGACAATGTCAAACCCGCGTCCTGTTGAACGGAATCATGTCAGTCGATCACCAGTCAATGCTTTCCCACTCTGCCAGCAGACGACATACCTTCAAGGTCAGCCAGGAACTTGGAGTATGCAGCCTTCTCTGCAACGTCCTCGAGGATGACCAGCAACCTGTCGCCGCTCGAGCTGACGGCATTGGCGACGGCTGCAAGCAGCACGGCTGCCAAAGAGTAGAGGGACCGCATGCTTGACGTAGCGCCTCTTGCTTGGGAAACAGACAACGGCGTGCGACAGTGGACAGACGTCGATCGAGTGCGACTTGATGGTCAAGCCCGTGTCTGCTCGTCCAGCGATTCGCAATTGTCGCTTGAGCAGTCGTTTCGAGTCGAGGTGCACCGCTTCTGGCACGTTTGGGAGACAAACCACACGTGCAATTGAGTTGACGAGCTTGCGATCTGCTCAGGAACAATTGTCTAGCTGTCTCAACCGTGTCGGGTCGTTCCAGGGTCTTCGAGCAGGAAGTACCTTGCCACGTAAACCAGCTGGTGGAGTACAAGGCAGATCAAACCCAAGCTCCCCCAAGCTCCGCAACGGTCTTCTGGCCAGTCTGTCATAAGCTCGATTGCGTGGATTGCGTGGACCCCACCAGAGCGCTTACATAATGCGGCCTGCCCTGCCGTGGGCGCGGGCAAGACTGGCAGCTGTGTGCTGCGTTGAGCCCCAGCCAACGATGGGGCTGCAATTACGCTCCGTCGAGACCGTAGCCGGGCCTTGCATCACTGACTTTCGAGATTGTCGAGAACGCACGACAACCACGATCCGACGATAACAAGCTGCACCACGTCGCCCAACCATTGGTGCAGTCCCGAGCTAGAACACGTATCGTATGGCCACCCAGTCGCTCCCTGCCCGCGCCATTGTATTTCAATCGCTAACTCTTCTGAGAGCCGTCCAGCATCCGACGATCACCAAAAGAAAAGCACCAATGTCGAACCCCAAAGCAGCGCCTCTCTTCTGGGCCGGCCCCCTCCGGTACCTCCGCTGGTCCTCCCGCGAGCGGCCGGCCTTCTTCTGGTCCGTCGTCGTGGGTGCCATGGGCCCTGCTATGATGGTCGTTGTCCCCCCGGCGCGGAGGGCTCTGGGATACGAGAAGCGCGAGTTCATTCCCATGACATACCCGAGTACGTCGTCCTTCTTCGTCCAGCCAATCACCCCCACGCTCCAGTTGAAAATGCATTCCGGAAGAATAAGAGGTTGTGGAAGCAGTATCAAGTCTTGTCTGTCTCGGGATTTTAGCAAAAAGGCGATACGCTTCAAGGCTGCCCTCGAATGCTTGCAATAGGACCGGCAAACCCACCCTCTTCCTCAACACTGCCCTCATGCAGCGAGACACTCTTGTTCCCCTCGTCCGTATGGTCAACTGACATATCAAACTCTCACAGTACCCACCGGCCCGAGGAAGCAAGTCAGCGGCTACGACGACTAAATACCATTTTTCCGTGAGACATTGAGGCAGCAAAGAGGAGGGGGGGGGGTCGGAGTGCACGAACTAGGCGGCGCATGACCCGTCGTAGGAGACGACCACTGTTTTGGAGAATCCTTCAACATCTGTACATATCCAAGAGGGTCAATCAATTCACCAGTTTCCACCAACCCTTCATCACGTTTGCATGGCGCCTGTTCTGGGACGTCCAAGCACACAGTACTTCTCGGCTTTTGTCGCCGAGGTCTCGGAAGCATTTTATATTGCTTGGTGGGCTCCAGGCCAGTTGTCTATTGTTTGGCTACAGTCTTCCAGCACCGCGACACGCTTATTCTCCTGCCACGTAATGGGTTTGCAGCTATTCTTGGACACCTCCACGTCCCCTGGAGAGACTCTATCTTTCCCTTTGGATCAAGGTCCATTCGTACTAGACTTTTGTCAGCGACTCGCTTAAAAAGATGCAAGCGCATTGATTCGCGCTTCAAGGGATTGTCGGCAGGCACTTACTACTCGGCCATCGTCATCACCGGTGTACACCACTTGGTGCATAGGGGTGATGCAGGTGATCGCCGCTTCGCTGTTGGCGCCAGTCTCGCTCCTCGTGTCGGCATGGTCGAGCCTGCGGACCAGCTCCAGCGTCCACTTGCCCGACTTTGTGATCACGCGTTTCCAGATGTTGACGCGACCGCGTTTGTGGCCGGTGAAGACGAGGAAGTTCTGGAGCCACTCGTTGCCGGAACCCTCGTAGAAAGCGCAAGAATGGACGTAGTCATCGTGCTCGCTGCAGACATTCTGGTCAAGCAACAGATCGCCGTTGAGAGTGTACAAAGATACATTGGAGCCTGAGCACAGCAGGATCTCTCCGGAGACATCATTGATCTTGGCACACTCGACAATCCTGTTGGTAGGCAACTTGCGAATGAAATCGAGTCGGTTCAGGTCCCACAGGAAAGCATGCCCGTCCAGCGATACGGTCAGGAGCGTGCTGAAGGCCTTGGACACGGCAATGGTGGTCACTGGCGTCTTGTGTCCAGTGAGCGTAGAGCGCTGATGCAGCTCGACTGGTTTGCCGGCGTGAGTCTGGATATCGTGTACTGTGATAACACAGTCCTCGCCAGCCGTGATGAGAGTCTTTGAGCCGGCTACTGTGACACACGATATCTGGCCAATGTGAAGGTTCTCGTTGACACCTGCGCTGCGCCGATTCTCATTGAAGAAGAATCGGATGCTGTTGTCTGCAAAACCCCACTCCAAGTATTTGTCGTACAATGGTGGCAAGTTGAGCCGGAATGGGGACGAGCAGATCAGGCGGTCGTACTTTTTCGAGAACTCCAGCATCGCCACGCGCTCGCGGCTTTCGAGGACCGGATGTGGCATCCGGGCAAGAAATTCGCTGGAGACATCCAAACGTCGGGCGGGGAACGAGAAGTGCTCTCGTGGTGGGTGCGCTTTTGTGAAGACTTGATGAGGCGTCTGGCCGAAGTTGTGGATGATGCTCGTGGTAGCATGTCTTTCGTCGGTATCGGTGATGTTGTCGAGGTCCTTCGCACCATAGTACGAAAGATGGTGGAAGACATTCAAGTTCTCCACAGCTAAATCTCCCAGCTGCTTGTATCCAAAGATGAGGTCTATCCAAGCATGAAGATGCTGGCTGACGTATGGGGACTCCAAAGCTTCGCGGTGCTTGGCAATGAAGATTTTGGGGTCGCCTTTCGCCCATGGCGGCAGCTCCACATGGTTCACATGGCCCCGTGAGCCTTGACGCTCGCCAAAGTTGTATCCGTTGACATTTGTGAGGAAGTCTGGCAAGCAGAAGAACTCCGGGATCAGCTCGCGAACATCAGAGCCGTTGTCTTGAGCCGCAGAGCGCCAGGAGCCTTCTATCGAGAAAAACAGACGATCCGCATGGTCGAAAGATCCACCTTGAAGCAGTATGTACGACTGCACGAACGGAGGAAGTCGGATCAGATACGAAGCAACAATCATGGCTGAGGAGTAATGTGTACCATAATGGAATGGCGTCTCTCCAATCTCTGCCAGACTGTTATATCGAGACGTGTAGTCAGCTTGCCGCCGAGCTGTTTGCGCTCCCATCGGCTTTGAGAGATCACGGAAGGTGGCCGGATTGCTCAGATCTAACTCCTCGCTTGTGTAATCAGCCAAGACCCAAGGGAAGACAGGATATTGTGTCAAATCATTGAAGGTCCGACCAGCCATTGTATTGACCAGCATCAGGTAGTGGAAGTTTGAAATTTCTCCTCTCTGCCAGCGGCGCATCACTGGCGTCCACGGTGTCTGATTGAAGATGCTGCCGAACTTTGATCCCAGCGTTTGTGGTGAATCGTCGACGACCTTGAGCGACTCGAGTCTCCAGGCATCTTCCGGATTGGGTAGCAAGTTTGCGCCTGCGGTATGAGGTGTCTTGGCGCTCAGTTTTGCGTACATTTCGTCTCTTATGCTTGGGTTCCGTGCTGTCAGGAGGTAGCTGCGACCATCGGTGAAGAATATCTCAATGGCGACATCTCTGAACAGGAAGCGTCGTTTCGACAGACTAACGACGTCATGCCATCTCCAGCTTCTCGAGTCTTGTGTCGAGCTTGTTGGGCGTCTTTCGCTGGACTTGGCACCGGTGACGATCTGCGAGAATGGATCGCGTTCTTCAGCTGGCGCATCCCACACACTTACGATCTCGCCATCTGCGCACTGGAAGAAGTTGTCCATCAGATAAAGCTCATTCTTTCCGATGAGTAGGATCCCCTCGCAAGCCTCGAGACCGATGATGCGGGAGGTGTTGTAGACGTGCTGAACCAAGTCTCCGTGCGCCAGGCGCCGCATGACCCTCCTATTTTTGTCTTCGAAGCCGTCCTCGGCCTCGTTCGGATCGTTCGGGTCGTCGATGAGCTCGAAGTCGTCCTCTGCAATGACTCCCGGGTCTCTGGCGCTGTCGGTGGACCTCGTCCGGCCCAGTGAAAGGGAAGCGTCTGAAGTCCCGTCACCACCCATATGAGCAGGATGTGCCGAGGCTGGAGATCTCGCAATCGAATCGCTCGCCCTGAGCAATGGTAAGGAAGTATTTAGCTTCAGTGCAGATGCGGGGGCCTGGTCTGTTGTCTTTCGCTTCGGTTGGTAGTCCTGATCGGTTCCGGATGACAGATCAGGCAGGAGTCTCAAGCGCATGCGATTCCGCCCTTCGGTTCGGTCAAGCTTCCACTTGACTGCTCTGCCGTCATACAACACAGCGCCTGGCCGGGAGAGGTCACGTTTCATCTTCCCAAACTGGGCGGTGTAGTACACAGTATCATCCTGCTGATCCTGCATGAAGCGTTGGTGCTTGAAATGCTCGGAGCTATAAATCGACTTCATCCAGGCAGAGTTGGCCATGTCGTGCCTCAGCATGATGTTCTCCCACCCCCTGACCTCGAGATGCCAACGACGAAGTAGGTCGCGACGCTTTGAAAGTCTAGATCGTGCTGTGTCTCTGGTCCGTTGGTTCTCGGCGCCCACAAAATCTTCCCATGCTCGTGAAATGCCGGTGAAGAAAAGCACGTCCAGCGATGGCCGGTTCTGGGCAACCCACTCCACGAATGCGTCGTTATCGAGCTCGGTAAGCTTTTGGAAGTCTTGCGTGAGCTGCACTTGATCTGAGTTCATCAGTAGTCGAAACAATGATGCGCAGTCGTCGGGCTTCTGCACAAGCATTATCCTCCAGACGTTGATGGCCGCAATCTTTACCTGCTCTCTATCGTCGACAAGCTTAGTGTAGAGCTGGTACCAGAAGAGCTTCATGTAGTCATCGTCCACTGTCAATGTGTCAAGGACAACTGGTAACCAGTAGAGGATTTTATCCATTGAGGAGTTAGCTGCCAACTCGGTGACGTGCGTCTCGTCGACTTCAGAAAGCCGTAGCAACACGAGCTTCAGGAATGAAGCCCGGATGGTGGTTACAGCTTGGCTGCAGAGCCTGACGGCCTTCAGCTTCGAGACCTCTGGTTTCTGCAGGTGCTCCAGTAGCATCCCCGCGAACTCCAACATCGCCTCAGTTCCGTTCAAGAACCAGCCTTCGAAGATAGCTTCAACCATGTGCAAACAAAAACGAGCCATGTTGGTCAGGACTCTCGGTTCGCTGAGGACTTTCCAGTCAAACTTGATGCTGGTGGAAAGATGACTGATGGTGTTTCGAAGTATATATGACGAGAAATATGCTTGGTGTTCTTGGAAGCCTGGCGGTGTCTTGAGGAAGAGTCCAAAGCCTGGAAACTCCTTGCGGACCAGTAGCTGGTCGACAAAGACATTAATCACAAGCTCTGAGATACCCTCTAGAGCAGCATGAGTATGATTCTGTACCGATATCTTCTTCTTTGGAGACATGATGTGGTTGATCCTCGCCGAGCTTGGCCGGGCAGGCTCGGACGACGTCAGGAGAATGAACGAGGAAGCCTTTCGCAGTTGAGATCCTCTGTGAGCAGTGGTTGGTGCGGACTTTGCAGGTTCAGGGGTTGCAGTTCTGATGACAGGACGAACTGATGCTGGGCCACCCACGGGTCGGATGATCACATCACCTCCTTCGAAGGTGAGTGCAGAGTCGCCAGAGCTCAGTTCTGTCTCCGGTGACACCGGGTCGGTGTTAACCAGCACAGGGTAGAGTGCTGCCAGTAATAGCCTGACGTAGTCTGACGACAAGGCAAAGTCTCTGAACTCAACAGAGCGAGTGTACAGATCGCTAATGAAGCGGATGACGGTCTGAAGAACAGCGGAGTCGCCGTCGAGTCGATCTACAGCCAAACGGAGCAGATCTGTGGATTAGGTATCGTTAACACAGGGGACTGCTGAATGAAATAGCTGGTGATATGCACTTACTCGGAGACTCGGCCTCACGTTGATACGACATGGATCTTGCATGAGGCCGTGTGAGTGGTCGTGCTTGAGACTTCGTCGATGGCACAGGCGATGGTGATTCTGGGTCCTCCTGATTTCGCAGGATGTCCTTTAGTCCGGCTTCCATCATCCCAGTGATGATGGGAAGTGCATCGGGATACATCACTTTGCAGTTCCCAAAGCACTCGATCAGAGTAAAGAAGTCGAAGTTCTTGTCGAAATCAATGTCCGCCACATCGTAGCCGAATAGAATGCTGAAACATATGGGCCAGAGCGTTGGAATGTTCCACCAACGCTTGAGACGATGGGCCATGATACAAAAGCCTCCGGTCTTACCGGAGAATTTGCTAATGTAGCTCGAGCCATGGACCACAAGTAAGCGTGCAAGGATCTTGCTGCCGTAAACGACAATCTCCGCATCGTCCTCGGTCAGAAGGTAGAGGAGCCACTGCACCATCATCAGTCTGGAGCTGCTATGTAATGGCTGTGAGTCAAGTACCTTATTTGTGACTGTCTTAGCAAATTTCCGGATAATGGCATCATTGCCTTTATCGCACAAAAGCTGGCAGTACATCTCCAGGATCCGAGTCCCAATTTGCCGGCGGTTCAGTAATGTGACGGCACCGTGCGCTCCGCCATTCAGCTCAAGTGTCGGTTTCCGAGCGGCATTCATCGGTGTCATATGACCTCCCGGTGTGCCCGGCTTAGGCGTCCTGGGTAGAGATTTTGACGGCGTGTGGAACGCGTAAGTGATGAATAGCGCAATAGTTCGATGTACGTCGGTATTGTAGCCGCATCTCACCAAACTTTCGATAGCTCCCATGAAGTACTGCATAACATTTTCGGGCAGCGGTTCAGACTTGATCGCATCCAGCAGTCTCTTCACGATGCCTGTACAGGTACACCGTCAGTGGGTGCCAGTATCCGAGATTTTCCAGCATGGAACTTACGCATTCTAAGGAGCCTCCGGTTGTTGTACTGGTGATACTTGCTTCGCACAGCGAAGGAAACAAATTGCTTGTAGTACAGCTCCTGGATGATCGGCGTGCACTTCCTCCAGCCGTCGAAATCAACGAGCAAGATTCGATATGCCAAGGGATTGATGATGACTGAGTCCAGGGGATCCCGGTGCTTGTAGCCGACAAAATCCAACACAAGGCTCAGCAGTCGGAAACATAGCTTGTCTTTCTCGTCATCTTCCAGTTCCAGCCTGAAGGTCGCGAGAACGTTGGTGGAACCTGTAAATCCCAGCTTCGTCCGCAAGAGAAGAGCCAGGACCTGGTATCCTCCAGCACTCTCCATAGCTTCACTGTTCCTCCAGCTCGAGTTGATGCATTTGAACACCATCTCGACCGCTTGTAGGAGAGTGTCCACCGTGGAAGCACGGTCCACGAGCTTAAGAGCCAGGGGAGTGAAGCCTGCCAGTCGCCACAATGCATCATCAAACAGCTGGGGCATGCCCACCACTGGGTTGCCGGCCAGTATGGCGACCCCGTTCGAGCGGACAAGCGCATCATTGATAGAGGGCAGCGCGGTATTGATGGCAATGCCTGTGCCGGCTTTGAGTACCATCTGCGTAAGAGTGTGCGCAGGACCGCGGGACAGAGCCCGGAAGAGCTGAGAGTCACCAAATCCACGCGTCTCGCTGAAGATGGAGGAAGGCATGATGCTCAACAGGATACGCTGCTCGGGGATGAGGTAAGCAGCCTTGTGGCGGATGACTTTCATGATGTCAGAGTCCGCCTCTTTACCAGTACTCAGTAGCTCGTTCTGAAGACCAAGAGCAGCCGAAGCTTTGTACGTCTGAAATGCTCCAAGGCAGTCTTGGAAATTTCCCTGGTATTGAGGGCCCAAACGACTCGGAACCGATAGGAACTCGTCGCTTAGGGCGTCCTCAAAGACATGGGCGCTGGCGAGGGACCACTTGGACTTGACAAGACCTGGGCCCACGAGGCCAGACAAGTCTTTCGGAGTGCCCAGAAATGCTTGCACGGGCATTGTCTTATTGCTGCTCGATGCGAAAGAGGCGAAGCTTTCAGTGCTATTGCTAGAAAGAGGCGGTTGGGACGGATAGGCAGCCTTCAACTGCTCAACGAACTCGCCATTGACGTACAATGATGCTTTGCTCGCCGTGATGGTCTTGGGTCGTCTGTGAACAATGGCCACGTGGTACCACTTGTTTTCCTTGAACGTGTAAGACTTGAAGCGGACACTCGGGCGACTCGATCTGACCGAGGTCTGCAGAATGAAATTGCGCGTGTCTTTTTCGAGATACGCAAGCAAGAAGCAAGTCTGTGTCGAGTCAAATACACCAAACAGCGTGGTATGGCAGCTTGGGTCGAAGTTGTCCACTCTGAACCACGCGGTAAAGGTATATCCCTGAGCTTGTTGAGGTGGGAAGGGTCGGCCGAGACTCGGCAGTTCTATGGACGAATGGCCATGGAGAGACAAGTCGAATTGCACAAATGGCGGGTTGCTATAGCGGTCGGTCATCTCTAGGCAGAAGTCAGATGAACGTGGTGAAGGGTTGAGTATGAGCTTTTGCGCATCTGACAGGTCATTGAAGCCACAGGACATGAGGGCACGGCAGAGATCCAGGATCACTTTGTTCTCCGGGTCCGTGAAGTGTGACTCGTCGTCGAAAGCCAGTTTGAGCAGCCGTGATAGCACGCCACCCTCGTGGACGCGGTTGAGATTGTACTCGGACACGGCGATGATGGCTGCAAATATCTTCAGGACGAGAAGTGAAGTGATGCTCTCCTGACCGCTCGACCCGCGCGGCATTGACTCCCAAAAGTCCATTATCATGCGTGTGATTTCCGGATTTTGCAATGTCGCACTCGGTCCGATCACTTTGGCCACGGCCACCTCGATCGCCTTGACCTGTTCATCTTGCATGGTGCCGTCGTCACTGGCATTGTCTTCATCCCCGTCGTTCTGGCTTGTCGTTGATGCATCGCGGCGCAATGGAGCTCCCGACAGGGCTATTTCGCAGCAAAGCTCGTCCACAGAGGAGTTGCCTAGAGCGAACGACAACAGCTTGCCAAAAAGCTGGCTGACAGTCCATGTATCCGAACCGCTTCCGCCAAGCCCGATACTCGCGATTGCCTGCTCCAGAGCCTCCCAGCCGCCACCCTCCACACGCGCGCGGAAGTATCGTCGATTACCGGGGTGGTTACGAAAAGACACCGCGAGCAGGCCCAGAGCGTTTTCGAGGAACGTGAAAAAAGCCTCCTTTTCGTCCTGGGTCCGCAGGCTCGGGTTGTAAAAGCCAGAAAAGGCTCTGAGGGTGTCGAAGAGCCGCTGAAAGCCATGTAGGTGCCTGAAGTCGTCTTGGACTGAGCTTGGCGACTCGAAAGCTGCAAGGTGCTGTTGCACACGGGCAAGCTGCTTCGACACCCGCTCTATATCCGGGAAGCCATTCTCGGAGGGGTTAGCGGCAGTAGCGATGTCGTCAAGAAGTCGCTGGAAGACTTCTGTGGCCTTGGAAACGGGCAATGGTTTCGAAGCAGACGTGGAGGATCGGTATCGGCTCGGCCGGAGCGACATCGTCGTCGAGATGCTAGAGTTACGACGGCGATCTGGTGGAGTGGACGTCGAGTTCCCGCATGGTATCGTGGTGGTAGATGCTATTTCATGGATTCAGGGCCCGCAGCGGATTCCACTAGCAGTACATTGGGCGTTGTTTGATGTCGTCTGAGGCCTCGGACCTGCTTTGCGCGGCGGTGGTCGTCGAGGCAGAGGCCGCAGTGACGCCGCAGTGGTCGATCTCCGTGATAAGTTGTTGCCTGAGGAGCTGGTTGGCTGACAGGCGCAGTTCGAGTCGTGCAGAGCGGCACCGGTGCTGGTCCAATTAGAAGAAGTGCTGCATGAGAGAAATGGGAACAGGTATTCGACCACCAGGATAAGAACAATGTCAGCTCTGACCTCGACCCTGCATTCCACGATTGAGACGCGACCTCTGGTGGGCTGTGCATTGCTCCGCAGCTGCATCCCGTCATCCCCAACCTGAGCTCGAGTCCCACCTCACAAGGTTCCCCCCACTTCACTTGCTTGTTAGCTGCTTCAGCTGCACTGACGCCAAAAATACACCGAAACGTTGCACCAGGCAGCTCGCACGTGCTTGTCTTGTTGACGACAGTGACATAGTAAGACTGACATGTCTTTGACATCGCGGAAGATCTTGGCAAAGCAACTCTGAGGCTTCCACTGCTCGGGAACACCGAGACGTTCCTCGATCGACCTGAATGCGTTTCACGTATTTCAGCTTTCAAAGGCCGCAGTTGCGAATTAAAAGTGCACATGTGCCAGAGAGCTACCCCGAGAGTCCTGATGCTATCAGGACACTGAGAGTATAGGCTGCGAGTATCGAGAGGCATTTGAACCACTGGGGCTCAGCAACTCCAACTTGATGTGATGTCCAAGGACAGCAGCAGGTGATCCCGACATTAAGTTGTCGCAGAGCCAGGGACCGCTTTCATCTATTATAATGGCTAATTTGCTCACGAGCTTCCATGATTCATCCAATCAGCATCCGGGGCACTTGGTCTAGGGGTATGATTTTCGCTTCGCAATAACGAGCAACTCGTTAATACGTCTGTGAAAGGTCATGGGTTCAATTCCCATAGTGTCCATCGTTTTTGCCAATCTTTTTGTTCCTTCGGCCTATCCAGCGCGAGTGTTCGAAGGGCATTGAATTTGCATGGTTGCCTTCATGTTTCCCTGCTGTCGTGTCGGGAGGCGGGCAATTTGCGAGTGGCTGTAGGTCTCGGCCTGGTCTTTTTCGGCGTACAGTACGACTCTACGCTCAATCAACGGGCGCTAACCGGTCGCTACTTGATACTCACACAGAAGCCTGTCGACCACGACAACCTTTGCACTGATTGTGGAATGTTTGACCTTAGTACCTGCAAGTGTTCTAGCATTGACGACGACACCTTTCACCTACATTCTTCGTTGGAGCCTGGGACTGTTGAAGCGAGGCTATGCCCCATAGATAGGCGAGAGCCAAGAACAATTGGATAGAGAATGAATCCTTGCCAGTCTTCTATGCATATATGTGTACTCCGACCGAAGCAACACCGTTAGCTGTCATTATATTCCGTTACCCCATCACAAAATCCATGAGAATTGGTCAAAATTATGAGCAATTGTTACCATTAGCGCTACCTAATTTACATACGACCGATGCCCTCAGATTAGCTCTCAGGTTCTCACTAGCAACCATTCCCGAGTCTCGCGACGTCGTTCAGGCTGCTTGCAAATTTGGCTTTTTGGATACTTGGTCATCACCGGGCATGATGAATGGCTGGCCTGCGACAAAAGCGAGGCAAGACAGCCGAGACATAAAGAAATAATAGAAGAGGTCGTCCTGAAAAGTCTCCATGCCGTCGAGCAAGTCCAACGTGACTCCGCCGGCTCCTGCAGTGAAGCAAAACTCTGGCCCACGCCATTCTCTTCTCGTGGCAGACATCGCCACAGTTCCGATTGAAAACTATAATAGCCCTTCATCGAGTATCCGGCTTCTGTGAACAGAAGTTTGAACTTGTCTCGGGGAGTGGGTGTGTCGTCTCTACCATGGTTTAGCGAACTTCGCTGGATGTCCCGAGAAGGGGTGTCATGAACCAGGCGGTGCCGCAAAGAAGTCCGATGTGTTGGCGGCGGCAGGGACACTCCTCCTAACTTCAGAAAGCGGATAGACTACAATGTAGTGAAACCCCTTCCCACCTCGACACGCTCAGATTTCCGTTCTTGTTGGTTTGCTGTCATACGCCAGTGAGATGGTAAAGTCTCATTGGCTCCGTCTAGCTCTTGATGGACTGTCTTCATCGCGCGAAGGTGTGCGATCTGGCGGGCAAGGATTCGGGCTGTTCATCTGCCAGGAGGTAGTGGTGTACTGTGACTGAGACGAAGCTCTTCGAAGGCTTGCTGCACAACCCCCTATCACAGGCGCAGCGATCAAGCGGGAAATGTGTGACAAATGGTTTGGCTTGACTCTGAGCCTGACAACTCCGTATAGAGAGGCGCAAGGCAAGCCTCGCACACCATTTTGGCCTTTGGCCAGATGCCTGCATGTCTTACCTTTATGTTGACATCAGTATGCCGGTGTGTAGCAAGACCTACCTGCGCACTGAACAGTCTGGCTCTGACAGTGCTGGATCTGATTTCCCGAGTATGGATCAGCCATGAAGTCCAGAGCGAGCAGAAGCCCACGGAATCAGTGAGCGCGCAGACAAGAGTGCGCATAGAACTTTGCAATATGTCCAAAGAGTTGCGAGAGTGTGTTGGTGGAAAGGTGAAGATGGGGAGGTGGGCTCGGTGCCTGCCTTCAAATGGCAGTCGCGTGCTTGTGGAGGTCGACCAGGCGCGCGCGTCTGCCTCGGCTGATTGGCTGCGCAGGAGCTCGGAGCGCCCCACCTCGAAATCGTCCCCTGCAAGCAGCCGAACTGGAGCTTTCAATTGTTGCATATCGTCAACCACGAGCAGACCGCGAGACTTCGAACCGACAGACAAGCCGGAGCGGACAAGTCACAAAGAGCAACCACGCATAAGCCCGACACCTTGACGCCCCAGGCCTCAAGATATCCCTCTTCTTCGTTCCAGTTGAGCCTCACAATCAGACAAAATGGTATGTTGGGCGCAAAGTCCAGAGCCACCCGCAGCCCGTACGGTACGAGCCTCTGAAACTAACCATGTTTCCTCTCTCGAACATAGGCGCGCAACTCAGAGAAGGCGCAGTCCATGCTCTTCCGCTTCCGCGAGGCGCAGGCTGCGGACTTGGGCATTATCGACGCCGGACGGTCGCGGCGGCCCCGCGTCATCACCGAGGTCGACAGCATCCCAATATGCGAGAAGTGGCGTGGGCAGACCCTCAAGGAGATCAGCCGCAAGGTCTCGCGGATCCAGGAGTCCGCGCTGTCCGACTACCAGATCCGCGACCTCAACGACGAGATCAACAAGCTCATGCGCGAGAAGCACATGTGGGAGGTGCAGATCCGGAACCTGGGGGGCCCGAACTACATGCGGCAAGGAGGGAAACTGTACGACGAGACAGGGAGGGAGATACCGGGAGGCGGGAAAGGGTACAAATACTTTGGAAGGGCGAAGGAGTTGCCTGGTGTGAAGGAGTTATTCGAAGCCGCAGCCAAGGCTAGACAATCGGCGAACGAGAAGCCCCTCGACACGAGAGACGATCTGAGGAAGACGGTCGATGCGAACTACTATGGATATGCGCCGGATGAGGAGGGCGACACTTTACTACAGTACGAGGCGGAGAAGGAGCGCGAGGCAGAGGACATGCTGCTGCAGAAGTTCAAGGGCGGTAAAGACGGTCAGCCGCCCCCAGGCTGGGAGCCGCTGCCGGGCGACACCGGAGACGGTCACGCTTGGGATCTGCCGACGTTGGAAGAGGTCCAGCAGGAGCTTGTGGACAGGAGGAGGAGGAGACTGCTCGACCAGCTGCAATGAGCACGCACGCAGCCTGTGTAATCCTCATTGCATCATTCTTGGCATGCTTGTGACATGGCCGATTTGTAAAGGCGTTCATGGAGTTCAGCGACTGGGCAAAACATCAGCCACTGTCTTGCATATAAAGAGCAATCGAAACTTTTTCGCATATGGGATATCGATGCAGTGGTATCATGAGTTGCAATGGCAACGAGTATATATGTGTCAACAGTCAATACATTAAATACAAATCGAGCTCTGGCGGCTTGGAGGCAATCTAATCGAGTTCTAGCAATCTCCTGTCCAGTTCTCCTTGATCCACGTCGCGAAAAGATCTGTGAAACTCCCATCGACGAACCGCTTGACGTTGCCAGTCTCATAATCTCCACCAGAGAACTGGAGCGTGTAAAGAATGTAAGGCTGCAAGTAGTCGTTAAACACCACGTCGACCTTTTCAGGCTCTCCCTCCTCCGGGAACTCAATGTCGGCGGAGATCACATTGGGTACCTGGAAGAACTGGATCGGCGTGTGCTCGGCGTCATCACCGTCGTCACCAAGGTCGTCTGTGGTAGTGTATCCTTCGACGAGGCGAGGCTTGCTTGAGTAAGAGTTGTGCCCGAATGACTTTTGCTGCTGCCCTTGCATTACAAAACCGGATGCGGATTGCGGGCGGCTGAAGGATACGAATGGGCTTGGGTTGCGCAACTCGGGGATGGTCAGCGCCTTCATATCGTTAACGGAGAGAGCTGGCCCGCCTCTGTTAAGCATTTCTATGGCTCTCCTCGCAACCGTGTAGGTGACGTCCGGGATATAGGAGAATCCGCTTATGAAGGGCGAGATGAGATAGGTGGTGTCTTTGGTAAAGGCACCCTTGAAGATGTCGAAGCGGATCGCGCCAGTGTTCTGGACCGCAATCCGGGGCATCTTGGCGCGATCTTTGTTTTTGACAATGTCTGGCAGGACTTGCTCCTCCAGCAGCGTGAACACACTGTCTTCACTTGGATACTCTGCGCGCGTCATCCAGTAGTCCCTCGGCGCACAGCCAAACTTGTGGTCGAGTTTGAGCTCTTTCCGCGCTTTCGTGATCATCTCGGTGACGTTGCGGCCACGGGCGGTGGGGAAGGTTGTCTCGTTCAGGCCCGTGTGGTGGTACAAGCCCAGGAGGTTGTTGTCGATGTATCTTCGTTTGAACGTCGGGTTGGCCTTGACGGGACCCACACCGGGAGAGGACTTCTTGATCCCGTCAACAGACATCCATCCGATGGTTTCAAAGTATCGTCCACTGGCGATGGCGTATGCCTTGCTATCGAACTTCCTTGTGTCGCGAACATGTGCGTGACCGCCGAAGATTGCGATAGGCGTGTCCCAATTCTGGCTTCGTATAGCGTCAAAGATGATCTCGAACTCCTTCATCCGAAGGCCAATGTGCCCGATTAGAAGAAATACATCAGCCTTCTCCTGGATCGCCTTCTTGAACCATTCCTCCTTGACGGTCTCCTCGACAGGCTGTACGACGCTGTTGTTGGCATTCCGGTCAAAGTTGAAGAGGAACCCAAGAGCGACGACCTTGTAGCCACGATTCTTGGTTGTGAAGGTGCGATAGCGCTGCGCCTGCGGGATGCTGTTGCCGCTCTGCGGTTCTATGTAATCGAGGTTGGAAGCTAGGTACGACTTCTTGAACTTGGGAACCGTGATGTCGTGCTCGCGCTCTACAGTATCCTCGAGGTATAGCTCGTGGTTGCCGGTGCAGATGGCATCCATCGACTGCTGCCCGAAGATGTCGTATGTGAACTGGCCCTTCGGGTCGGAGCCATCATAGAGGCCATTGCCCTCGACTCGGTCACCCGTGTCGACGATGAGGAGATCAACGCCTTTCTCGTCGGCTTTGCGATGCATATGCTCTGCAAAAGACACATAGTCGCCCCAATCTGCCGAGTATTGACTCCTGCATTGCTCAAATGACCTTTGTCAGCGATCATGGTCATGCGATGACTTGTCGTACTAAGATTGTCCTAATTGAACCTACTCTTGCAAGTGCCCGCCGTGCCAACCATGTGTGTCGGTAGTATGCAGGAAGTTGAGCTCTCCCCATTCGAGATCGCGCATCGGCGCCGCAACCGGAGCAGGCGCATCGGGCTGGGCAGCTTGGCTCACAGATGCCAGGACAGCAGCGGCCAGTGAGGCTTTGCACAGCATTGTGGGGGGATTTGTGGGATGAAACAAAGTCGGATTGTGCAATAAGGAAAGACTGTTGTGATGAAAGGCAGCAAAGAGGATGGGAAAGCAAGAAACGCGGTTCATGAACCACGATGGCTGGTGCTGGTCAAGTGCACGGCTCGGGCTGGTCATGCGGGTGCCTTGGAGGCGCATGCTAAAGTGCGTCAGAGTGATGGTGGAGCGCGGGTACCTGGAGGGCCTAAGGGCCCTTGCGGGGGTTCTCCGATCAGCAGCGACTGGAATGGCAGGGGCCCACCAGAGCTCTGTGTGTGGGTACAGTATTGGGGAGTTTTGCAGCCTTGGAGACACAGGCTCATGGTCCCGACTCACCACCATCCGACACCATTACACTCGCGCAGGTCGACAGACCACATGTCTACCCTAGGCCATGTGAGGCGCGTCCGCTTACAGAGCTCCTACAGGGTGTTCTGCGCGACCACCTCCACACGGGTACAGCAGCTTGCGGCATCCTCACGACGGCTACCGATCCGACTAGCCCACCAGCGTGCCCCGCGACGATGCTACTCTGCGCAACCACGGCTAGCTGTCAAAGACAACATCGCCTCCCTCGGCGATACCACGACATGCGACTCAAGTATCCTCGCGGGCACCGCCATACCCTTCGATGCCACCATCGTGGCGCAGCTGAGGAGCCGGGGCTTCTCGGTCGTCGGCAAGATGGGCATGGACGAATTTGGCATGGGCACACATTCGACGACCGGAGCCAGCGGCATCGTGCACAACAACGACCCGCTCCGCGACTACTCGGCAGGCGGGAGTTCCGGCGGTAGCGCAGTGTCAGTTAGTAAGGGAGAGGCCGACATTGCGCTGGGCACAGACACGGGCGGCTCGGTGCGCATGCCCGCAGCCTACACCGGGACGGTCGGCTTCAAGCCTAGCTACGGCATGCTCTCTCGGTTCGGGGTCGTGCCTTACGCGAACTCGCTTGACACTGTGGGCTTGCTGGCCAAGTCGGTCGACAGAATCCGAGACGTACTCATCGGGACGAAGCTGTTCGCCGAGCATGACCATAATGACCCGACAAGCCTGCCACACTCCGTGCGGCAGAGATGCGCCGCTCAAAGGACCTGTTACGATGGCCAGGCACTCTCCACGCTGAAGGGCATCACGTTCGGCATCCCGATCGAGTACAACGTGGAAGAGCTTGAACCCAGCATTCGGCAAGCCTGGACGAATGCTGCGAAGACAGTGGAGAGCATGGGGGCGCGGGTGGTCCCTGTCTCGCTCCCGACTACAAAAATGGCACTCTCTGCGTACTACGTGATAGCACCAGCTGAGGCTGCATCGAACCTGGCAAAATACGACGGCATCCGCTATGGCCAGAGGAACAAGGATACGGAGACGGATGCGCCGGACGGTGTGCTTTATGCGAAGACCAGAGCCTCCGGCTTTGGCAAGGAGGTCAAGCGACGTATATTGTTGGGCTCTTATTCGCTTAGCTCTGAGGCGGTGGACAACTACTTCATCCAGGCCCAGAAGGTCCGGCAACTAGTGCGGAGTGACTTTGACAGAGTCTTTAAGCTGTCTAACCCGCTCAAGGACGAGCAACCGTTCGATCTCAGCGACATGGACGAGTCCGTCCTGCTGGAGAACAAGCTTGGCCCACACCAGGTGGACTTCCTACTGTGCCCGACTGCGCCCACAACGCCCCCCTTACTGGACGACGTTTTGCATCAAACGCCACTCGACTCGTACATGAATGATGTATTCACGGTGCCCGCCAGCCTGGCTGGCTTGCCGGCTATCAGTGTGCCCATGTCCATTTCACCCTCGTCGCGACGAGATGGACAGCCAAACATCGATTTCGGTGGCCTCCAAGTTATTGGCCAGTATTGGGATGATGCCCGCCTCCTATCAGTCGCGGAATTGGTCGCGGGCTCTATCAACTCATGATGGCAACATCGCGACGGAAGAGAGGCCCAAGCCTCTGACGAGTCGGCCTCTGACGGTGGTTGCGATGAAGCACATGAGGGACACTGCGTGTAAACTTCAGTATATAATCGGCCACTGTATCATAATGCTGCATAGAGTGAGGCTTTTTACCCTGTGCGGTCTCAGATGACTTTGTGCCTGTGAGGGGCGATCGAGGGGAGCAATCGTGTGCTTGCGCTCGATGAAATTTCCAGAATGGCTTGTTGCGTAGTATCCTTCGTCCTGGACGGTAGCGTTCCTCATTATCGTCGATCAACATCCATGTCCTCGGGATCGCGACTCCGCGAACGGGTCAGGCTCCTTCGATATGACCTGTCCGAGCCCGAGTACGACCGAGAACGAGACCGAGATCGACTCCTGGACCGGCTGTCGTACGACCGACTCCTGCTCCGAGGACTTCTGCTATCCCTCCGCCTATCGTCGCTATCGCTGTGCGAGCCGTGTTCGCTATTACCGTGATCGCCGTTCGCCCGCTTCCCGTTGTCCTCGGCCTCCATCTCCTCAAGCAGCTCCTCAATGTCGCCCAGGGCGCTCACCCTCGGCTCGAGGATGTCCAG
Source organism: Microdochium bolleyi (assembly GCA_001566295.1). Lineage (NCBI taxonomy): Eukaryota > Fungi > Ascomycota > Sordariomycetes > Xylariales > Microdochiaceae > Microdochium > Microdochium bolleyi. Next base: position 1,695,967 of record KQ964247.1, on the reverse strand, counting down.
GTCCTCCAGGACCTCGCGCTTCGGCATCTGCCACAGACTCGTCGCGCACACGCGGTCCTTTACCAGGAGGTCATCCACAAACTGGTCCACGTACGTCAACGACGTGCCCTCGCGCCCCTTGCGCCTGAGCTTCCGCCGGTCCTCGAGGAACGGCTCGAGCGTGCGGTACACGACCTCGGCCTTGCGCGTGAGCCGCACGTAGAACGCCGCCAGCGCGCGCAGGTACTTGAACTTCTCCCCGCCAAACTTGAGGTACTCGTCGATGATTTCGTCGTTGGGGCCGAGCTGGAGCAGCTTGAACGCGAGGCACAGGAAGGGCGTGGGCTTCTGGGCGTCGCCGTAGGTGCCGCCGACAAAGTTGACGTGCTCGAGCACGCGGTCAACGATGTCGGCCTCGTTGACGCCGAAGCACTGCTCTTTCCAGAAGTAGCTGTCGATGATGCGCTCGCGGACGGCCTTCTCCATGATGGTGGCCGGGTTGAGGCCGTTCGGGGCGAGCGAGGCCGAGGAGCCGCGCTCGTCGAGGAATTTGCGCTCGTCGGCGCGGTGGGTCGCCATGGTGTCGGTTGTGAGGTCGTATCGGGCAGAGTGTGATGTTTGGCGTTGGTGAAAAAGAAGCTCTATGCTTGTTTCACCGCTAAGTCTTCGAGATCTGGTCGGGGTTGGAGTTCAAGCTCCGTCATCAAGCCCGTGTTCGTAGGCCGCCCCAGCCCGGCTCATTCAAGCATGCGATAAATCCTTATCGATAGCGTCTCTGAAGCTCGACATTGTGCCCCACCTTGAGATGGGGAAAGCTGTCTCCAATCGTGAAGTCGTCAGCGTGGGGTGTGCCTTCTCCAACCTCCACTTGTCCATCTACGTCATTCTTCGTGTTCTGAAGTTCTTGATAGTGGTTCTGATCTAGTTCGGAGCCTTGCTGTGTCCAGGGCACTGCCCGTTCAGCTGTTTTGGAATTGCCTCTAATCATCTTGAGCATGTGACGAGCCAGCTGTCCCGCTTCATGAAGATTCAGCTGCAGCAATGACAGGCGAGCAAGCACGCGAAACAAGCATTGCCAAGCCGTAGATCCGAAGCTGGCCCTCCAGGACAACCAGATCCGGCTGTCCGCGCGTCCACCATGGGTCACACTAGTAGAATGACCGACGTCCATGCGGACTTTTCGAGCGCAGGGGGGCGGAGGGGCATCATCCTCAAAGACTAGCTCGGAGACAGCTGAGGCGACGCAACGCAAGCACGTGAAGCATTTGCCGTGGCTTCCGGCTTCGGACGCCAGTCAATGCCCACGACCCGCTCGCGGTACCTGTTGATCATCGTCCCAGGGGCGGAAACAAGGCAGTGTGTCGTAGCGTGGGGAAATCTGTTGTTTTCCACCTGTCGAATCGTCCGACCCCACGGCACCGCTGCAGCATGACAAGCGATTACACAATACCGACGCGGCGTCGCCTGCTGCCGCGTTGCCTGATGATGAGTCCATCACGTCATGCGACACTTTTGCGATAGAATATTAGCTTCAGCTTCCCCAACTTGAGGCTTGAACGTTAATCTACCTCGTAGCCCCTTCTCCAATTTGGTACCCGTGTTGACCATTTATAAGTACCTTATCTTGACGTTGCAATTGCCTCATCGCGAATCGAGCTTGCCGAAACTACCGAGACCCAGCTCTTCTACGACACGAAGACGAAGCCATGTCGCTCGCTCGCCATGTATGTCTTCCCACACGCTCTCGCAGTGGACTTCCCCGGAGTTTGGCTAGGAGTCAAGACTGACCTCAGAGGATTGGTGAACAGATTGACCCAGATGAGCTCGTGCAGAGGATCCACGATGCTGGCATCACGGAGAAGGGCTCGGGCATGCGCTCTAAAATGACAGTCTCACACCTCACACCTTACTCGTCCAAGTACGCAGCCAGTGTCGAAGTCCCCAAGTACAGGATGCCCGAGGAAGGCGCACCGGCAGACGCCGTGTACGAGCTCCTCCGGGACGAGCTGGATCTCGACGGCAAGCCGAACCTGAACCTCGCCAGGTGATTATACCCCCAGCAGGAGTGAGAGGGGTTTAAGTGCTCGTGGTTCAGCGACTGATACCTTCCACAGTTTCGTGGGCACATACATGGAGGACAAGGCGCGACAGCTCGTCATCGAGAACCTCGCCAAGAACCTGTCCGACAACGACGAGTACCCGGCCATGATGGCAATCCACGAGCGGTGCATCAGCATTATCGCACACATGTGGGGGGTGCAGAAGGGCGAGAAGGCCATGGGCTCTGCGACCACCGGCTCCTCCGAGGCCATCCACCTCGGCGGCCTGGCCATGAAGCGGCGCTGGCAGGAGGCCCGCGAGGCAGCCGGCAAGAGCACGCTCAAGCCCAACATCATCATGGGCTCCAATGCTCAGGTCGCGCTCGAGAAGTTTGCTCGGTACTTTGACGTCGAGGCTCGCATCCTGCCAGTCTCCAAGGAGAGCCACTATCGGCTGGACCCGGAGCTGGTCAAGAAGAACATTGACGAGAACACGATCGGTGTCTTCGTCATCCTCGGTAGCACGTACACTGGCCACTATGAGCCTGTCGAGGAGATCTCGAAGATCCTCGACGAGTATCAGGAGAAGACTGGACATGATATCCCAATCCACGTCGACGCTGCTTCAGGTGGTTTTGTCGCGCCCTTCACCCACGCAGGTGTTGGTGGTCCCAAGTGGTAAGTCCATACCATCAGGCAGTGGAAGAGTTGCAGGAGATTCATGGTCGTAGAACTCGTCTCTAACCCATTTTTCTAGGAACTTCGAGTTGCCTCGTGTCAAGTCAATCAACACTTCCGGACACAAGTTTGGCTTGGTCTATGCTGGTAAGTCACAAGCCGTGGTTGTTGCTCTCCTCCACATTTTTGATGTCTAATATTTTTTTTACCAAAGGCGTCGGCTGGATCATCTGGCGAGACGAGAGCTTCCTCCCCAAGCACCTCATCTTCGAGCTACACTACCTCGGCGGCACGGAGCAGTCCTTCACGCTCAACTTCTCCCGGCCCGGTGCCCAGGTCATCGGGCAGTACTACAACCTGATCCACCTCGGCTTCAACGGGTACCGCGAGGTAATGGAGAACTGCCTCAAGAACGCGCGTGTGCTGTCCAAGAGCCTCGAGGCGACGGGCTGGTACACGTGCGTTTCGGACATCCACCGGCCAGCCGAGAAGCAACCCAGTAGCTCCGTGCTCAAGGAGGCCAAGGACAAGATCCTCGGCGAGGAGGAGGAAGACGAAGGCGAGACGTCGGCCAACTACGTCGCCGGCCTCCCTGTCGTATCGTTCCGCTTCAGCGACGAGTTCAAGGCCGAGTACCCGCACATCAAGCAGGAGCCCGTCTCGCTGCTGATGCGGGCGCGGCAGTGGATCATCCCCAACTACGCGCTGCCACCCAATGAGGACAAGACGGAGATCCTGCGTGTCGTGGTGCGCGAGACGATGAGCTTCGACCTGCTGGACCGGCTCATCTCGGACCTGGTGACGGTGACGCAGACGCTGATGGAGCATGATGCTGTCGACCTGGACATCCTACAGGGGGCCAAGGGACCTGGGCTCACGTCGCCGCTCAAGGACCACGACAAGAGGAAGGGCCCGCACCATGGGACCAGGCACAAGGGTCCGCGGTTGGCTGATGGAATCCACCGTGCCGTGTGCTGAGTGAGGCAGCACGGTTCATGTAGCATGTCGACTATCTAATTCATGTGGTCAAACATATTTCAAAGGTGGACTTATCGTGGTTAATTGCGACTGGTGTGTGATGGCAATCCTTGAGACGTTTCTGGAAACTAAATCTAGCTCCAAGACGGGTGACGCTCTCAAAGTGAAACAATCGTTGTGCGTGGTTGTGATGTCTATCGTGTTTGGGACAAACCCTGCTGTGCTTGGGGCCAACGAAGCACCGAAAGGTGAATTCGGGCAGTTGAGGTCCTATACTACACACCTGGGCAGGCTTCTCCACCACGGTCGTGCGGAGTATCCGTGGAGGCTGGATGGAAGGTGCGGGCGGACCGAAGGGGGTGTGGGCTGAAGCACCTGGGCAGTGGGGAACCGGCCGCGGGGCAGAAGCGGCGGCCGTCTCGCAGCCCACGGGCGGGCGGGGCAGGCGGCATTTCCTCCACAGAGCAACAACCGCAGCAACAGCAACCGGGTTGAGTCACACACTTGTCCAACTTGTGCCAGCACGCCTGCAGAACAACTGAAGACACACCACAACAAACAGCCTGGTAAGTGACTTTATCAAGTCCTATCGCTTTGCATGCTCTTCTCCTGGTGCCGTCCGTGCATCTTCCCAGCCCAGCATCCCGGGGCGGGAGTGGGATCGGGCTGCCGTGGGCAGGATTCCACGCCAACCACGCCCCAAAAGTCCCCGACCGAGACCACAGCCGGGGACCGAGGTCCTCGCCGTCAAGCTTGGCCGGCCTTCCCCAGACGCCGTCCGCCCACGCACACATCACGGCAGTCCGCTACACCCTCTCGGCCCGTCACGGCACAGTCGGGCCTATCTCGCCATCACATGTATCACCTCAGTCCTCTTTGTTCCGACACTACAATGCATCCTTTCCTACCAGTCCTTCGGTCTGCCTCCGTGAAGATGTACTTTTCCTACCCGGTGTGATCTTTTCTTTGCCTACCATTGTACTACTATCACGACTTCCCTCGCCCAACGGCTCCCCGAGACTCCTACATACGGTCACCTCGCTTCATACACACCATGGCTGACGTGAACCTGCACCCGAAAAAGAGGACAGCCCCGGCCTCAATCGCCTCCTCCTCCAGTCTCAGCCTCTCCTTCAACCTCGGCGACTCCCGGCCGAGGGCCTGCTCAGTATCCTCGTCCTCGTCGCAGGACACCATGTCGAGCCAGGCCACCGCCGACACGGCGCTTTCGTCGTCCCTGCAGGAGGAGGAGAATGCCTACTTCAGCTCCAACCCGCCCCCGAAGGCCCTCGCCCAGCACAGCGCCGCCGCCCAGGCCTTCATCACCGAGCATGCCGCTTCGGGCCGCCGCGTCGTGCTCGTCACGTCCGGCGGCACCACTGTGCCCCTCGAGAAGCAGACGGTCCGCTTCATCGACAACTTCAGCGCGGGCACTCGCGGCGCCACATCCGCAGAGTACTTCCTCGAGTCCGGCTACGCCGTCATCTTCCTGCACCGGCAGTTCAGCCTGCTGCCCTACAGCCGGCACTACAGCCACTCGACCGACTGCTTCCTCGACTTTATGAGCGAGGACGCCGCCAGCGGGAGCGTCGTCGTGAACCCGCTGCACCAGCAGAAGATGCAGCGCGTGCTGCGCAAGTACAAGGCCGCCCGCGACCAGAACATGCTCCTCATGCTGCCCTTCGTCACCATCACCGACTACCTCCACGAGCTGCGCGCCATCACGCGCCTCATGCAGCCCCTCGGCCCGCAAGGGCTGCTGTACCTCGCGGCCGCGGTCAGCGACTTCTTCGTGCCGCCCGAGCGCATGGCCGAGCACAAGATCCAGAGCACCGACGCGGTCAAGAACATGAAGCAGCAGCAGCAGCAGCAGCAGACACAAGGACCCACGACCATCACGACGGAGAGCCGCAGCGGCGGCGACCACCACCCCCCGCCGCAAGAAGAGTTTGATAACTTCGACTCGTCCCCCGCGGTGCCCCGGAGCAAGCGGCTGATCGTGGACCTGGACCCAGTGCCCAAATTCCTCAAGAACCTCGTCGACGGGTGGGCGCCCGAGGGCATGATTGTGAGCTTCAAGCTCGAGACGGACCCGGAGATCCTCGTGCACAAGGCGAAATACTCGCTGGGCCGGTACCAACACCACCTCGTCATCGGCAACCTGCTCACGACGCGCAAGTGGGAGGTCGTCTTCGTCGCGCCCGGGATGGAGGACAACTGGATCCGCGTGCCGATCGCGCGGAGGAAGAAGACCGCCACCGGGGTGGAGTCGCTCGTCGGCGCGTCGGACAGGAGTGCGGCGCCGGTGCCGGTGCCCCCCGAGAACAAGCCCATGGATCCGAGCAGCCTGCCGGACGGCGAGCCCGAGATTGAGATCGAGAGCCTCATCATCCCGGCTGTGCAGGAGCTGCACGACCGGCATGTGCGTGAGGTCAAGGCGCGCAAGTCATAATCCTCAACATAAGACGTACGCCAAGATTTCTGAGAAGGGCCGGCGAAGTTGGGACGGCGGGAGATAGCATGCGGATGAAGCCATGTGAATGCCACACTTTTTTCATGTTTTCACAGCGGAACATTGATCTTGTACGGTAGCCGGATCTGAGAAGTTCAAGACACCTAAACAAAGAAAGTAAAACAAAAAGCCGTTTAGGATAGTTGAACATCGTCTCGAGACCGCCCCTGCGCTGTGAAGCTACGCCGCCGAAGTCATTTATGGTCACTTTTCTCGTGTTATGAGATTTTCCGAACCCCTGCCGAGATACTGTAGAAAGGGCCTCACGCGAAGTACTATGATAACGGTAATGTTAAACCATAAAATCGCTGTTGAATTATACTGGCTCAGCAACAGTTCTAGTCATCGTTCCACAACCTCCTGCTGATGAGTATCGGCCGCGCCTGATCCCACGGGCCGTTGATGGCCTCCTTGTACTTCTGCAAGCTGATCAGCCACCAGCTGCAGCCTCCCATGGCCACAATGGACAGCAGCATTGCCACCAGGACACCCATGAGCCCGGCTTTCCATGGCCAGGCATCGCTGTCACTGACGTCCGTCAGGATTATGCCGAGACCGCCGCCTGCTCCGACAATCAAGGACAATGACAGCGCCGCGTGGTATCTCCAGCTCCGGTGCCGCGCATATCGTCGGAACACGGGGAACAGTCCAAATACTTCGATGCTGAACAGAGTCAGACTGAAGACCTGTCCCGTGGACGGCAGCCGAGACGCGAGGACCGTCGACGCCATGAGAGCTGCATTAGTGGACAATGACGCTGGGAACTTGACGCCCACGCCGCCAGAGTAGTCGTAGAAAAAGATGTTGATAACGAGCAGCCAGAAAGACATTGACCAAATACTGTCCGATGACGTAGATCGAGTGAGAGACTTCAGTATGGGGGATAGTCCTAGCAGCGTGAAGTAGATAAGGACCGCAGACTTGATCGTACTAAGGCGCAGGCTGGCGCGGTCAACACGTTGCGATGGCGGAGGTGGTAGCAGATTTTCCGAGGACTCGCCAGGCAGCTTATGGGCTGCTGTGCTGTTGCTCGCAGTGGATAACGGCGTGTTGTAGGAATGGAGTGAAACAACCGAGGTGGAATGAGACTGCCGCATGGCCGCCAGGCTGCCCAGGTTGCTAGAGGACTGCGTGCGATCCATCAAGGTCAGGTTTGTGGTCGACGCTGCGGCAGACTGCAAGCCCGAGAGGCCAGAGTTACGCCCTCGCCGGTGCTCGCGGGCAGCCTGTCTACGATTTTTGTTCTCCCGCCGCGCGACCTCGTCCTCATCCTCCTGCCCTACCCACCAATCCCACACGAGCCAGCCCAAAAAGGTGGCGAAGCTGCCCCAGCCCACGACAGCGACTGGCGAGACGCGCTCTTGAAAGATGCCGACGAAGCATACGACAAAGATGATGACCGAGCAGACCTGCTGGAGGATAACGGTCGAGTCCGCGACCAGGGGCCAGAACTCGTAGGGCTGGAACCGCGGGTTGCGCTGGAGGTTCTCGAGGAACGTGGCTTGGTCTGTGTAGTTGTCTGGATATGACTGCTTGACCCAGAGCAGCTTCTTCCAGCTCCGCTTGCTCCTCCTGCTGCTGCGGCTGCGATTGTCGAGCTTCGGCCGACTCCTCCGCTGGGGCCGGGACTCGGTTCCCGAGTCGGTCACGATGCCATTCGCTGTCGCGGAATCATTGGCGTAGAGGCGCCTGGGCGGAGAGGTGGCGGTGAAAGCATCTTCAGGGGCGAGATGGACACGGCTGGCGCGGGGAGAGGACGGGCTCGAATGGACTTCGATGGGAAGTGTCGCAGCGCGAGTGATCCCTTGCGGGCGCAGCTTGCTTGAGGAAGCCGCGCCGCCAGTGTCGAGCTGGGTTAATGATATGTCGTGATTCATGCCGGCATAGCAGACTCAATCATGGCCATGCAGGCGAGCGACTGGGCCGCAACGGCAGTTGGTCGTGGGTGATGCTTGCATCTTGGGATGCTGCAACATTGCCGTTTGGCTGTGACGTTTGACAAGAGGGCCGCACTTGAACCGTGGGCGCTTAGGTAAGGCTCCACAAGGCCGCAAAGCGTGGACCTGACCTGCTCATTCTCGCTCCCACTATCCCAAAAGCTTGACACCGCCCAGTGGATGTGATGAATGGCATTTCAATTCCATGCTCCTCGCCCCTGGGTATACATGCGCAAAGTCGAAGATGCTACGACTCTGAGCCAGGCTTGCGTCAAAGTCTGTGGAGACAAACAACTGTATCGACAAGGCCTACGCCATCATTGTCTCTTGTCATCGCAGTTCTTCCCAGAGAGGGCTCCGTTGTAAGTCTGCGCGCATCTCCTCGTTGCATCCGGAGTCTTCCTGCAGCGGTCAACACGGGCACAGGGAAGCCTCAAACCGGACATACGCAAGCACAATGCTGTCTCGACAGACAACTAGTGGCCTTTCGCCGATCCTCCTTCATCCAGTAGACGAAGTGGCGGATGGAGATCCCTGCTGCCGCGTCGCTGTTCCCTGCTGAGCTGTGGGGGCTTTGGAGACAGGAACGAGGCGCTCCATCGGCGGGCATGCCGGTGCGCAGCAGCAAGCGACCCATTGGTCCACGATCCGAGTATTGAGCAACCACAACTGGCTGCTGCACGGCAGCTCGAAGCACTTGTGAATACTCTCCCCCTACAATCCGAGACAGCGTTGTCGTCATCTCCGAGCTTCCACGGGCAGCGCGGCAGGGCAGAAGGAAAGGCAGACTCGCTCGACGGTGTCCTGGAGCCGATAGGATGCAGCAGCCACTCGTCCCTCTGCAGATCGGACAGAGTGCAGAGAGTGCTCGGAGGGACCAGGTAGGACAAGCTCGACAGCGATTTCGCTGCTACACGTGGGGCATGAGCACACATTGTGCAATTATTGTTCGAATGGGCCCAGGTTAGGGACGGCCCTCATTACCCAGCGCCGTGCCGCAAGAGCTCGATCTCTGTCGTGAGGCGGGAGCTTCAGAAAGCGGAAACTCGGCTTACTCTTGCACGGAGTGCGAGCTGCACCCCTGAGGCTCCAAGAGCTGCAGGCTCCCTTGCGACATGAGCATAGCATGCAGCCGCAGGCCCAAGCCCCCACCGGACGGCCCCGAGCATGTCGTGGCAATCTTCCGGCCATGCAGCGAGCTTGCGTCGCCGCAGCACGGCGATGGGGCACGGAGCTCCGCAAAGGGCACGAGGGCACGAGGGCGCGAGGCCACGGCCGTGCTGCGGCCACGGATCCGTCTTGGCTGCCGCCCGAGGCCCAAGTGTCTCGTCTGCGTGCCGGGCTTCAGCAGCATGGCCTGGCGTGGATATAAGTTGTAGGCACCGAGCTGTGGAGAGGACGGAGCACAATGGCCTTGTCACTTGTGTCAGCACGGGACGACAAGCTGACAATCTCTTCCCAGGGTACGGTATCCTGGAGCAGACTTGGCCGGACAACCGCGACCTGGAACCGCCTGGCTCGACTGGTTCAGCCCTAGAGGTGGCTAGACTAGCGCTTCCGCTGCTGCCCCAGCCATTCTTCAAGTCACAAGCTCCCGCCCTTGCTCTTGGCATCTTCTCCGCTCTCTTCTCTCCTGTCATCTTACTCTCCTCACTTGCTCACAGAGGGAGCTCCTGACTCTTGCCTGTCCAGCCGGCTTCCTTTTGTCATTGCCAGTCTCCACGAAGCGTGCTTCAGTCCGGCATATCGCCGAGTCAGCCCCTTGTGTGAACGCTGTCAGCGCGTCCGGGGTCCAGCGTCTCTGAAGCTTCAGTCCCCGTTTCAGCCCCGCGCTCCACCTTTGAGCAACGAACATCCCAGCCCCCTCCACACGCAACCTTTTTTCACCTGTCTTCGCAGCACCTCGAGGCCCGAGACTGTCTGAGAGCTGAGTTCACCGTCGAGAAGTGTCATCACAACCTACGCCGGAGCCTCAAACCAGCACCAAACGCCATGTCTTTGCGAGTCGACGACAGCTCCCGGCGTAGCCGTTCCAAGTCGCCAGGGCGAAGGGACGACCGTGATTCGGAACGCGGACGCGGCCTGGAACAGCCCACCCACGGTGAGCTTGTTCGGATGCCTTCTCCTGGCGCCGGCTACTCGTACAACTACGACGACCGGCCAAACAGTTATGGCGGGCCAGACCCCCGCGACCCATACCGCATGGCCTCACCGACCGACGAATCGAGCTATGGTCGCTACGGTCGACCCGAACCCGAGCCTGTAGACTCATACGGACGTACCCGACCCCGATACCCCGAGGGAAAGGCTCAGGAGGAGTCACCCATGGAGCAGCTCATGCGCGGTGCCGAAGCTTTCCTGCCCGCAAAATATGCGTCCTTCAAGGGGCGGGAGAAGGACGAGACCAAGAAGTTCAAAAGCGCTCTCAAGAAGGAGAAGCTGGACGAGGACCTGGCCTACGGCAGCTCAACGCCCATGCCAGAGCCAGCCACTTCACCGGCCGCATACTCCCGCCCATCGTATGGTTACTCCCAGCCAGGAGGTCCTCCGTCAAATGGTTCTGCGTATGGCACCTACATGGCCGATCCACGCGCCTCTGGTAGCAGTCTTGCAACGACAGACGCTGGCTCGCGTTATGCGCCGCCCACGCAGCGCATGTCGTCCTTGAGTGTGAGCACGCCGCACCATTCAGCCCATCTGTCACTCTCAACGGCGCCACCCTCACCCCTACTCGAATCCTACCACGGCACCTACCAGTCCATGTCACCCATGCCGTCTCCCCTGCTTCTCGCTTCAAACGGCCACAACTCTCTTGATGCTATCGAACCACTCTCCCCCGGTGCATCGGACAATGAGTTTGGTGACAAGAAGAAGAGACGAGCTCGCTTCCACGACCCGGTGGACGATGCTGCTCGTCTGGCCAAGGCCCTCAAGGGCGACAACCGTTCGCCGGATGTCGAACCGCTCATTGAGGTCCTCCCAGGCATGACACACGAGCAGATCATGGAGCTCCGGGTTGAGTACAAGCGGCTCGTCAAGACTGGTCCAGAGAAGAAGGGCGTGAATGTAGCGAAGCACATCCGCGCCCGCCTAAAGGATGAAGACCCGACCCTCATGAAGGCTTGCTATTCCACAGCTCTCGGCAGGTGGGAGAGCGAGGCTTACTGGGCGAACTTCTGGTACCAAGGTGACAAGACGCGTCGGGAACTGCTTATTGAGTCACTCATGGGGCGGTCCAACGAGGAGATCTACGAGATCAAGGACGCTTTTAGTGATAAGAAGTACCGCGACTCCCTGACGCAGTGCATGAGGACAGAGCTCAAGGAGGACAAATTCAAGCGCGCCGTGCTCATGGTCCTCGAGGGCCGGCGGATGGACGAGTGCGACCAGTACGGGCGTCCGCTGCCTCTCGACCACCGTTTGATCTCAGACGACGTTGAGACTTTGTACAGATCGGTCAGGGCCGAGAAGGGGGGCGAGACGGCCATGCTGGAAATTGTGATTCAGCGGAGCGACTCGCATTTGCGGGAGGTTCTTAAGCTGTACGAGAAGACGACGAGGAGCAACTTTGCGCGGGACTCGCTCAAGAAGAGCGGCAACCTGGTTGTAAGTCTAGGCTCCGTCCTGCAGCTCTAATCATCAGTAGCTAACCACGTTCGTTGTTTTCCAGGGAGAAGTTCTAGCCCACATCCTGAACGGCATCATCAACAAGCCAGTCCGAGATGCGCTCCTGCTCAACCACGCCCTGAACGCCTCCAAGAGGGACGAGCTCCGTCGCGAGCTGCTAATCTCCCGGCTCGTGCGCTTCCACTGGGACCGCAAGCACATGGCACTCGTGAAGCGGGCGTACCGCGAGCGCTACGGCGAGGATCTGGCGGACGCCGTGCACGAGGGCACAAGCGGTGACTGGGGCTTGTTCTGCGAGCAGCTCGTGGTGACGCGCATGAGCGACGACGTCAAGGTCGTGGAGCGGATACACAGCCGGGAGCGAATCAGCGACAAGGAGCGCGAGCGGGAGGAGCGGCTGCGGGAAAGGGAGCGGCAGATGGACCGCGAGATGGAGAAGCAGCGGCGGGAGCGGGAGAAGGAAAAGGAGCGGGAGCGGGACGCCGAGAAGAAGCGCAGCCGGAGAGATACCCTTGAAGTCGGCGGCAGCGGGCGAAGCCGTGAGAAGAGCCGCGAGCGGAGCAGGAGCAGGCGCCGTGAATGATTTTGACCGCTTGGTCGCTTTGAGTAGGCATGCAGCCAGAAATTGTAGCCACGTTTGGATAGTCCGCAGAGCAATGCGCTCTACGAAGCTCGCAGATGAATTGACAGGTTCTGACCAGCTTGAATGCTTGCAGCACACCCTGACCTCCTCTCGGAGTGTCTGGACCTCTTGACCGTTGAATCTCTAGGAATTAACATAAAAAACCGATCCCCCATTAGAAGAAGATCCTAGCATACTTAGGATGATCCGCCTTCGTTGGTACTGTTCTGCAGAATATATACTACGTCTGCGCCGAGCTCCGGAGTGAGACAAAAACTCAGAACCAGCGTGGGCCAACCAGAGCTCGCGAAGAGGGCACCCACACCCCTGATGCGGAAAGCTCGCAGGAACGAGAAGCCCGACCCACTCGTATAAACGGTCAAGACATGAGCGTGCCTGCCTGCTCTGGGAACTGGGTTCTTGCACAAACCCACAACCAAACCCTGATGAGTTCTTCAGGAAACCCGAAGTCAAAGCATCACCCCGACATCCTTTCGTAAGCTACGATAAAACGAGGAACTCGGTTGGCACCACTCCCCCAGCTCCACGGCATCACATCCGACTCGACGGCAATGTCCCACGGAGCACTGCAGCCCGTGGCCAAGCATGTAACAGCGGGAGCCGCACCAAGCCACTAGAGACCACTGCTGACCATCAACTGTCGACATTCAAGACGACGCGATTTGCTGAAGCCCATCTACAGACTAAGGGTTCCGTCAGCATGGTCGCCATCGTTGCATGCCAAGCTGCCAAGCCTCAGGGTTGAGACAACCCTGGAAACGCCCGCAAACCTGCTCACCACCACAAGCGTGTCCTGACTTGGAGATTCCCAGAGATCAACAATTATTTCCAGCTTGCAAAACCAAAAGGCAGGGTACATATTGGGGAATCTGATGACTTTATCCTTGTCGAGTGTCCCTCCCCGACACCCAGGAGAGTGCACTTGGAGTCGAGTCTCAAACGGCACTCTCCGACGACCTGGTGCCCATACAATGACCATGATGGGCACATGCTTGATTTAGAAAAGGCATGGGCGAACCCGCCACATCAAGTCACAAGGTAGTTCCCTCGCCTGCAACATGCTCAAAAACACTCTCTTGGCATGCAGCCGGCACCTAGACTGCGTTGGAATGCGGCTGAAATAGCTCCTGCACCCTGGCCCTATAACATCCAAGATGTCGTTCGCATGCTCAGCGATGAAGGCAGCCTCGGGTCTTCTCTCTCCATGATCTTGCCCTTCCCAGACTTCAGACCGGCAGTGAAGTGACAATCAAGTCACGATGACAACGACCGAACTAGCCAGCGCAGTGCGCAGCGGCGCACGGCTTGCCAGTATCGTCCTAATCCTCCTCGCCGCCACTGCACACGCGGACGGCACGGGCATGATCGGCACAGGCAAGACACTCTACTACCCGACCTGCGCCTTCGCCTGCCGCAACGTGGTCAGCAAGTGTACGCTGCTCTGCACTCCGTCGCCCGACAATGCGACCGTGAACCACGGCACCGCGCACAACCCGGTGACCACTCCCCCCAAGTGCTTCGTCAGTGACCCGGCGTTTCTCAAGACTGTGGCCCTGTGCATCGACAACTACTGCCCGCATGACAAGAGCCCACCGGCCCTGGACGTCGTCGAGGACTACTGGGCGCGACATCTCGGCACGGGGACGATGGGCACGGACAAGTGGGTGCCGGTCATGTCGTACCGTGAGGCGTTGAGGACGGCCAGGGGCGACGAGACGACCGCGGCAGCGGCGGCGGTTGGCCATGGCAGCAGCAACAACACCACCGGCACCAGCAGTGGCAGCGGCAACGGCACTTCGCACGACGGCCACAGCAGTCATGCCAGAGCAGCGATGCTCAAGTTCCGCCGCCACGGCGACATGCCTATGACGACCGACAGCATGGGCATGAGCATGCCCAACGTCAGCAGTGCCCTGCCCGTCATCAAGGCCAAGAAGCCTCTAAACGTGACGAGCTTCATCGTACCCACGGACTGGCAGCTCCAGTACAACGGCTTGTACGACTTTGAGACGAACGAGATTGGTCATACTCATTACGCGTAAGTCAAAGTTCTCTGATTATTCCTCCGTGACCTTCACGTTGACTGACATGAATTTCTCATGTCCAACAGAATCGTTATTGCTGTCGTTGCCGTCACCCTGCCGGTCCTTGCATCTCTCCTGCCGCGAGTCCTCCCCAGCACCACCACCAGGAGCTACTTCTGGACCGCCCTCGAAGCCGCCGTCATCCACCCACCTGCCTGGGGCACGAAGCACCGCGAGCCCGTGGCCCTCACCGCCGCGGTCGGCGGCGCTTTGGTGCCGACCCGAGGGCAAGCTCTGTATATCGGCATCATCAGCCTCCTCAACATCGTGCTCCTCCTCGGGCCCTTCGTCTCGACGCACCCGCAGTCTACCTTTGTCTCCCTCCAGGCCCAGTCGCTCAGCGTGATCGGCAACCGCGCGGGCGACATGGCCATGGGCAACGCCGTGGCTATGTATACCTTTGCGATGCGCAACAACCCCTTGTCCTACGTCACTCGGGGCTGGACGCGCAGTACGTACCTGCTCCTGCACCGGTGGCTGGGTTACTGGGTGATCCTGCACACGGCGCTGCACTCGGTCCTGCTGCTGGCCTACTACAAGATCTTCGGGTCGTACGAGGCCGAGCTCGTGCGCGCGTATTGGATCTGGGGCATCGTTGGCACGGTCGCCGTCTGCGCGGTGTTTCCCACAAGCTTGCTGGTCGTGCGGCAGCGGGCGTACGAGTTCTTCCTGGCCTCGCACGTCGTGCTGAGCCTGCTGTTCCTGGTCGGATTCTACTATCACATCTGGTACTGCTACGAGTACCGCTGGGGGTACGAGATCTGGATGTTCGTCGCGAGCGCGCTGTGGGCGGTCGACTGGGTCGTGCGGGCCGGGCGGGTGCTCGTGCAAGGGTTTAGGACGGGGGCGGTGGTCAAGACTGCGACGGTCAACGTCGTCGAGGGCACCGATGGCGGGTACGTCCGGATCCGCGTGGACGGCGTCGAGCTGCGGGACGGCGGTTTCGCGTACCTGTACTTTCCGACGCTGGGTTGGAAGTTCTGGGAGGGCCACCCGTTCAGCGTGGCCTCCGCTACTTCTCCGGCACGGCCCTTGTCTGGCAACAGTGTTGACAGGACTTCTGCTGCCCTGGTTGTAGATGGCACGATGCAGGAGGGACGCCAAGGAGACAACAAGAACTCCGATACCAAAGTCACGACCGGCAAGAGGTCGTCGTCGTCATCGACATCCTCGTCCACGACGAAAGCCGCGGCGCTATCGGGTTCGACGAGTTTCTTCGCACGCACTCAGACCGGCATGACATCACAACTCGGCAAGCGCGCCGCCGCTTCCTCGGATAAGACATTCCAGCTCAGCGTCATCGTCGAGGCAACTTACCACGGCGGGGGGCGCCCGGAGCAATCCCTTGCAGGCTGCGAGCGACTTGTCTGCATCGCCGGAGGGGTCGGGGTTACGGCACTCCTACCATATCTGAGCCAGCACGCTGGCAATGCTGGATCTGGTGACAAGAGCAAGACGAACAAGGAACGCTCAGCACAGCTGTACTGGGGTCTTCGACAAGCCGGACTCGTCGAAGCGCTCGAGCCCGAGCTGACCAGGCTGCAGCAGGAGGGTGGTGTTCGAGTCGAAACTGCCGTGGGGACACGGTTCGACGTCGAGCAGATCCTCCGCAGAGAGCTCCTGCCCTCGGCGCGGACGGGAGCATCTCTCCCGCGGATGTGCTGCAAGGGGAAGATGGCCGTCTCGGAAGGCAGCGCGATCGACAGTCAAGGAGACGAGGAGGAGAAGACCAAGACGGTGGCGGGTGCAGACGACAGTGAGGCCTGGAGATCGGGCGGTCCGGTAGCCATTGTGGTCTGCGGCCCCCCGAGCATGGCTGACGATGTGCGCGTCGCTGTCTCGCGCCTTGCGCGGCAGGAGACGCTTGTCAGGCCGTATGTGTTTATCGACGAGGCTTTTAGCTGGTAGTTGCCCGGAGAACAAGCGCTCAGCCGTACCTTGGTGGCTGCTCGATGATTATAATCTCACAAATATTTCCCGGAAGATACCACAGTACAAGATCAGAATTGTCTTCGATGACTGACTTTGACCAAGGCCCTGTCCGAGGTGGACGGGCTTCCGGAATGTTCCATTTCGAGTTGTGTTTGCTAGGAACAGTCCCACTTTTTCTTTTCCAGCAACTTTGAAGAACGGTCGTGGCCTGGCTTAACACGGACAGTCCTATCCTTCTCAAGCCTTGATGCAAATGCCGGCAACACTCGAGTACAAGTTGCCGCTGTCGGTAATCTGACAACTTACGTACGGACCCTAGTCAAGCGAAGATGCCGTTGACCCGATGCTGCGGTTGCCGACCAAATCCAGTATCTCCATAAATCCTGCAAACACGTTCAGACATGGGTAGTTGTGATTGGGCCGAAGAGCCAGAACCATGAGCTTGGGAACTGCCTGCCAAGACTCAAGGGCGGCCACACCCTGAGCAGGAGATTTCGTCGCTTGCGCTGCGGATCGTTGATTAGCCAGTCAGACTAGTCAATTGACCTGCTGGTATGACGAAATGTTTGGCAGTCCCGTCGGAACTTGATTCCGAGTGCTCTGCCATCTCCTTGTTTAAGATGGCGCCCCGTGCCCACCAGTCTGGCGCATCCATTCCAGTCCTTCAGCCCAGCTGCATCAAGTACGAATCTCGCCAGCTTTTCCAAGCTAGACGCCGCCACGATGTTGTCGTCTTCGCAGACCTTGGTCGCGCTGGCCCTTGTGCCAGCCGCGCTGGCAGTTCCTTCCTCGAGTCGTGGTGCGGAGCACGTGCTCAAGTTCCAGCCAGACGGCACCTTCCAGATATCGATATTCGAAGACATGCACTACGGAGAAGGTATTTGTTCCTGCACACCGACAAGAACTCACTCTCCCTACACGAGACGACAACCACATTCCATTGCATTACACTTACATGAAACAAACCTAGCACCGTCCTCCTACGGGCCTGTCCAAGACGCCTACACCACGCGCGTCATCTCGTCCGTCCTCGACGCCGAACCTAAGACAGACCTCGTCGTCTTCAACGGCGACCTCATCTCCCGCGAGAGCACCTTCCGGGACAACTCGACCCACTACCTGGACCAGATGCTGCAGCCGCTCGTCAGCCGGAGCGACCCTATTCCCTGGGCCACCCTCTACGGCAACCATGACCCCGGGTACAACCGGTCCCTGCACGAGATGCTCGACCAAGAGCGCATGTTAGCTGGGCCCCAGGGGCTTCTGTCCCGCACGCTGCGCAGCCCACCGGGCTCCTCGTCACCGGCCGGGAGCGTGAGCAGGGTAGGCCTGAGCAACTACTGGCTCCCCGTCTACTCAGAGAAGTGCGCCTCGCGCAGCGGGTGCGGCTGCACGCCTGAGCTGATCATGTGGTTCTTCGACAGCCGCAGCGGCTTCGAGTTCCAGAAGCTTGGCAACGGGGCCAGCAATACCACCACCAACCGGGTCGACCGCGAGCCCTGGGTCAGCGAGGAGGTCGTGCGCTGGTTCGAGAGCGAGAAGGCACACGTTGCCCGCCGGTGGCCAGCGCCGTCCCGCAAGATCGCCAATGCCACCACCAATGCCGCCGTCGCAGGCGGAGCTATCCCGTCCATAGCATTCGTGCACATCCCCTTCCACGCCTTCGCCGCGATATCCAACACCACGGCCTTGGGTGGCGGCAGCGGCTCTCCCGGCCCCGGAATCGACCCCAGGCGCAACCCGGGGATCAATGAGATGCCCATCACCCCGCAGACGTACGGGTGGTGCGCGGACGGCAGCCGAAATACCACGGCGTGCCCCTGGGGCCGGCAGGACGTGCCCTTCATGCGCAGCCTGGTCGCTGAGACCCCCGGGCTCCGGGCCGTGTTCACGGCGCACATTCACGGTGCGTCGTGGTGCGCGCGGTGGGGTCCGGACACGCTGCCGGCGGACTACCCCGTGCGGCCGCCCGCGCGGGGAGGAGTCGACAGCGGCGGCAGCGATGCGGTGGACATCTGCTTCGGCCAGCACACGGGGTACGGCGGCGCGGGGGACTGGGTCAGGGGCGCGAGGCAGCTGCGCCTGAGCAGGAAGCAGCTCTCTGCCGGCGCCGGCGGTGGTGAGGGTAGATCGGGCCTGGACACCTGGATCCGCCTCGAGACTGGTGACGTGGTGGGCGCCGTGTCCCTCAACTCAACGTTCGGACAGGACGAGTACCCCGTGACACCGGTGCAGAAGACGTTCTGCCAGGAGTGTAAGTACTCGCCACTCTCCCAGAGGATATCTACAGCGAGCGCAATGTGCTGATAACGTATATCTAGGTCTTGACATGGGCAGGCCTGTCTATGCCGTCTGACCAGACCATGTTACACGGTCCTAGGAGGGTGAAGTGTCATATGTCATGCAAGCGATCAGATACACTCGAGGTCTTTGCGGTGACAGCCCCTGTTCACAGGCACGTAATTAAGGTCAGATATCCCAGAAGTAATTTAGTTCACGAAGAATCTACACATCCTAGTGGATGTCCCAAGTATTCACAGCAGCTTCCCAGCCCAGAAGTCCCACCACTTCCTGATCAGCTCTCCTCATGCGGCTCCGCCGCCGCCAAGTGCAACGATAGCCCCGGCACCGACTAGTCCTCTTGAGAGAAACGAGCCTGTACGGTACCTCAGGTCCTCCGGATCTGTAAGCTGCTCGAGGGCTGACGCGGGATATGTGTTAGCTTGGGCGACGTCTCAAGGCTGAGAAATGGAAACATATAGGACTGGCAAGTTCGACGTGGTGGGAAGAGAGAAAAAGCGAGGGCCTCTATAAGCTAAGAAAGAGGAGGACACTTACCGGCCTTTTTGGCAGCCGGATTCTCCAGGATATCGCACCACAGCCGGAGGATCCACGTGGCCACGAGCGCGTCCCGTTCGGCCTGCTCCAGCGGCACCGAGATGGTCAGCTTCGGATACGACACGGCCCCGTTCTTGCCCCTGACGCTGCTGCTGCTGCTGCGGCCGCGGGCGATAGCTTCTGCCCTGTCGGTGCCAATGTCCTCCCGCGCGACCTCCCCGGGCAGCGTCGCGTTGCGGGAGAACCCGGCTCCCGCGCTGCTGCTCGAGGTCGCCTGCTGCTGTGCTGGCAGACGCGACGGCATCGTCCATACCGTGGAGGTCTTGGTCTCGATGGCCTCAAACAGGGGCACGCTTGTCCTGCTGGAGTATTCCCCCGCATTGTCGATATTCGTGCCAATGCCATGCTCGTCAAACAGTGGCTGGCTGGCCATGTTGGTGCCGGGGCTCAGCCATGCCTTGTACGCCGTCTTGGCCGACCACCGAGGTTGGATCTTCTCCGCGCTGAGGGCGATGTTCCCTAGACTCTGTCCCTCTCCGCTCCAGCCTGCGCTACTGCGTTCAGTCGCGGTGGGCGGAGCACAGGTGATGTAGTACTCTGGTCTTTCGGTCTGATATTTGGCTCCCAAAGGGTGCGCAAGATAGAACAGATGCCTGTACGCCGCTGCTGGCTGCTCCTCATCCGAGCTCGAGGGCTGGTCAGATGTCTCCAGACGCTCGACCTTGACCGAGGTGAATCTCTGAGGGACCACCGCCACGTCGCGGTCGAGTCTGTACACGGGCTGGCTCCTGCAAGAGTCGTCCACAATGTACAGTCCCTGGAAGAGCAAGGTGGAAGGGGCGACCAGTGCGGATTCATCTAGGCTGTGAGACCACGGCTTCAGGTCGGTCTCTGTGGACGACATCGATGAGAAGCTCAATGTTCGTGAGTTCGCCATTGTCTTCGAGTCCATCTTGTTGAGATGGTGTTTATATATTGGTGTCAATTAGTTGCTGCTGTCGCGGTGATTTGACCTCTTTCGACGCTTTACGTGTCGTGGTTGTCGTGGAACAAATGCAGGGTTGTGAAGGAGGCCGAGTGGATAACTCATTCTTGTTCTGGCTTCCCACTACTTATTCAAGAAGAAGAAGCAGCATGTCATGTTAAGCAGTTGAAGAGATATGACTTAGAATTTAGGCTAAGATGGTGTCGGTCCAGGATTGTGGCAATGTACTTCTTGGCGGCAATGGGCCTGCGCCTTGTTCCGAGTCAATCACTCCATTCCCTGCAACCACTCACAGGATGTGCAAGATTGCGTGACGTTGATTGACACATCTGTCTCTCTCCACACACACCAATTGTCCGTCTACATGGTCAATCGTTCTATGCTTGCGGGGGCACCGGCCGTATGAATCCTTGGCACAACCCTCTGCGACGGCATATCCCGCCTCATGGACAAGACACAGCCGCAGTGCCTGACCACTCAATCTGGTGATCATCGTGACTGGACTGGCGAGCGGGCACTGCCTCCTGCTGGGTAGGATCCTTGCTGCGATGCATAGTCGAGCCTGGCGAGGACGTCGACGAACTGCTGGACATACCATTGCCGCTTCTCTTGCGCCTCAAAGTCTGGCTGGCTGCTGCTGCTACTGCTGCCCCCATTTTTGTCTTCTGTCAGACCTGCATCCTTGGCATCTAGCATGGTCGCAGCAATCTCGCGGATCTTGACTATCATACTAAGCCCGTTAGACTCGAGCGTTGCCAGAGAACATGCATTCACCGCCTCGAGCAGGTCTCTCGCAATCCTCTCCCGAAAGTCCTGGAGTTTTGTGCGCAGTCCCGGATCTGATGCTGCGCTTTGCTGCATGCTGCTGGAACTCACTAGGCTCATCGGACTCGCTGCCTCCATGGTCATCGCGGGTCCCGTTGCGGAGCCGCCATTTTCGTTTTGGAGGCTGCTTATGCAGATCTCCAGAAAAATGGACTGTATAAAGAGGCTTGTAACTTGTATGTTCGCCCACGAAACTTCCATCTGCGCAGCCATTATCTCGGCCTCGTCTGGAGGTGTGCCGCTACGTGAGAAGTAGCCATTTCGCAGGCTTCCGTCCATTGCGCGCACGTCAGATGTCGACTCGTGCTCCAGACCGCCGTGTCGCTCCCTGGTCACGAACGTGGGCGATCTCACAGTCTGGGGTAGTGGCCGCAGCAGAGGCGGCAAGTTCTGCAGTATTGTCCGCAGTCGATGTTGCACGAGGAGGAAGCTCCGCAGCTTGCGCGAAGGAGAGCTTTGCTCGGGCTCGTGCTCGAACAGCGACTGGTTGGCAAAATCTCCAAATCCCAGCTTGTCCAGAGGTAATACACACGGAGGTGGTTGTCCTGGGAACACTTCGGACAGCAAGTCGGCCACGGACAGGAATATCTTGTTGACGACCACGAAGCCCGCGAGCACGATGGTCTCCTTGGTGTCCTTTTGTCCAGCGTGGTCGTCTACAGCAAGCAAGAACTCCCAGTCCGTGTGGAGAGGGTCGTACCCAAGTCCTGTGTGAGGATGCACAAAGCCCATGCGGTCGTGGCTACATAGGCCGTATCAGCGTCTGGCAGCCCACTGTTTGGTTTACATTGGTCAGTGATGGTGTGCCAGCAGCGACTTACATCTGTATGATATAGAGCGTCCAGAATGCCCTCTTGCAGATTTCGGCCGTCACGGGGTCCAGGGCAGCATAGCTCTCCTTCCTGTACAGCCGCAGTGTGCGCAGGAACTGGATGGCCTCGCTAGCATATGTCCACGCAGCGCTGTTCAATCCCGCATACAGCGTGGCAATGGCTAGCAGGGCCGGGACGACCATATAGTCATGGATCGCTTTGTTCTGCCACGACGCGACCGAGGACAAGCGGCTGAGCAGCACGAGTTGGCAGGCCTTGTCGACCATCTCGGCGATGTCCGCGTAGGCGCCCTGGCTATACTGGCCGAATTTGCGAGGTACAGACGCCACAGTGACTGCGCACAAGGCGAAGCATAGTCGCTGAAATGCGCCGTCAGTCTGGTAGAGCCTCTGGCTGACAGCATGGCGCAAGTATGGCAGGTGGACCAGAGGGAGGCTGGGGTAAATGCGGTCCTGGAAGTCCTGGAGTATCTTGAGGAAGAGCGGCTCGGGGACAAGATGTTCGACAGAGATGGCACCAAGTGGCAACGGCAGCGGCGATGCTCGTGAGGCTGATGGAGAGCCATGGTGATGGTCCTGTGCCACTGACGACGAAATGGAGCTCTGGTGCGGCGACGCAGCATCTGGGGAGGGTCCCGAGCTGGTCGGCGACGGGTGATGTTTCGACTCGGCCGGGGTGCCGGCGGCCACAGCCTCACGGAACTGTGCAAGGCGGCTATGCAGGTGTCTTGTCAGCCAGAGTGTTCCAGTCAAGGTGGACTCGGCCGATCTCGTAGGGTCTCACCGGCTGACGGGGCCTCGCTGCCTGCGGTCCTGCAGGAAGGTGCAGGGGACGCCGGCGGCCAGGCACTTGCCACAGACGTCCGCGTTGTCGGGGCCGAAGCTGCACTGCGTCTTGCGGAGGCGGCAGCAGTCGCACGCCCGCTTCGCAATCGGCCGGCCCTTGCGCGAGCTGGCTGCCGGGGCACTCATCGGGGCCTCATCGTCGTGCCCCCGCAGTTGGGAATTGGGGGTGGAGAGGACAAGTCTGGGGGCAGAGCTGAATCTCGACAAGATGCTGGCAAGGTCAACGAACAAGTGGCTAGCGTGCGGAGACGCGAATGTAGAGTCGCGAGTCAGGGCAGGCTCCCTGCAAACCGCTTTCCCCAACTCTCTCTAACTGCTCGGTTTTCCGCGATGTGGCTGGTCTGCTCCGCCCCATCACCACCAGGCTCAGAGCGTGGCGTCTGGCCGTAACTACTACTGCGTAACTTGCAGGCGCCGACAAGGTTCGCACTTGGGCCGCTACGGTGGCTGTCAATGTCACGCCCTAGGGAATTCTCCGGTCCAGTCATTCAATGGGGACCCTATACCTGAACCTCGCCGGTCACTTGGGTACACGAAGAAACCATAAGCGCCAAACGGCAAGGCAATGCATGGCACATGAGTTCGAGACGTGCTTGTATTAGAGACGGCGCTTCAGTGCGGAGCATATGGAGAGACTCAACAAGACTATTCTGGCTGTGCATTGCTGGTGTTCGTCTCCCCTTGTCCGGGGAGGGAACCTTTTGCGTTGCTCAAGTGGGAAAAAGATGTGGTTCACCTCTTGAGTTATCCTCGGAGCGAGGGTCCCTATCGTCAAGACACGAGGAATCTTGACCCCAATCTTCTTTCTATGCCTGGATCTTCTCCTCCTCTGCGACAGTGACGAGGTTGGTCTTCTTGAAATTCCGAGGCGCAACTCCACGGCTCCAGAGCTCATCAATCTCGATGAAGCTGCGGTTCCTGGTCTCCGGGACGACAAAGTACACAAAAACGGTCGCACACGCCATGGTGGCACCGAACACAAAGGAAATCTTGCCACCCAGGTTGCCCCGGTCAGGGTTGATAGCATAGGGAAGGGCGAAACTCCAGACGCACGAGGTGATACCGTTGGTCATGGTGGCAATGGACTGCGTCGAGGCGCGAAGGCGAGAAGTGGCGTTCTCGGTGGTAATGGGCCACGCCGCAGCACCAATGGTCGCCTGGTAGACGACGGACCAGACCGCCATGAATGCGATCTGAACAAAGATGGCGCTCGGGGCCTGGATGACGGCAATAATACCGATCACAAACAGGCAGACGGTCAGAATAATACAGCCCCAGAGCGCCGATCCTCGCCTGCCTATCCACTCGACAGTGAACCAGCCGGCCATGTTGCCCACGACCATAAGACCGGTCAGGCCAACCGCGACGTCGGCCGCACGGGTCGCCGGCAGACCAGCGAGCTGCATGAAGTAGGACATGTAGCCGATGACCCAAGCCGAGCCGGACTGGTTCTGGACGGCGAACATGCCGGCACCGGCAAGCGTCCGTCTCCACTGAGCGCGGGAGAAGCATTCCACGATACGTGCCTTGTTATTGCCCTCCTGCTCCTGGCTTTCACGGGTGAGTGACTCCCTGATATCAGCTATGGCCCCATCGAGGTTAAAGTCAGGACCGTGCAGCTTGGCCAGGTTCTCACGGGCTTTGTCCTCCTTGCCGTGGTCGACGAGCCAGTAGGGTGACTCGGGGAAGAAAGGCAAAATGGCCAGGCCCACGGCGCAGAAACCCCATTGGGTCATGAAGAGAACCTTGTATTGCGCGCTTCCGTCATAGTACGCAGTCTCGCGCATGACGCCGTAGCAGATGCATTGTCCGACGACGATGGCAAAGTTCATGCCGGCCGAAACAGCGCCGCGGATCCTCAACGGTGCCATCTCAGCACCATAGGTAGGCGCGACGGTGGTGAATATGCCCAGGGGAAAGCCGGTGAGAAGCTTGCCTACAAAAAAATGCACATTCGTGCTCGCAAAGACTTGGGCGAAGACTCCACTGATGTAGAAGATGAAAGCGCCCAAGATGGCGATTCTACGTCCATACTTGTTGGTGACGACGCCAGCAAGGTAGCCACCAGCGATCATACCTATAGCCAGGTCAGTTAGCTTTTCGTACCGGCAACATCATTCCCAGTTGAGGAATCTCGGAATGTGAACCTACCGAAAAGCGTCCCTGCAAGCCAGCCAAGCTGCCAGTTGGCGTCCACCGCGTAATCACCAGCAAATGGAACGCCGAAGTCCTTGCGGAACGCGGCGATTGAGACGACGATACCACCAGCCAGGCCGTCGAAACCCCAAGTGATGCAGAGGTAGAATGCGTAGCCACCTGAGTGAAGCCGAGATACGTCATCAGTTTTGCGATCAGAGCATCTGCAGATTTGAAAGACGGCTTACACCACAGCAGGGATTTCCAGTTCTCCTTGATAGCCTCCATGCGCGTCATAGCATGTTGATGAGCATCGTACTCGGCCGTCGGCGCCGAGGTCTGCAACACAGTGGCATCAAGGCTCGCGTCCGTAGAGGAGGCCCTCTCGATGTGAACGCCCTGGACGTTCTTCGGGTCGCTCATGATGACGATTCAAAGTTCGATTTCCACTCTAAGGCTGTCGAAGTAGAAGTCGAAGCATGGATTGATGGAAGCAAGCTTTGGAAGGCACGATTCCCAGGAAAGGGCCGGCTGGGTAAGCCTTTATAGCGGGACGTGGACCATTGCAGGCAAGATCGCCTCAGCGTCATGCCTGGACCTCCAGTGCCGTGCAGCTCGGAACCTGGGGTACGAGCATCTGTGTGGAGGCCCGAGGTCCAAGGGGGAGGCCGACGATGCCCAAGTTCATGTGGTGCTTGAGTAGCGTGTGTGTTGGAAGTCTGTGATGTTGGCTGCAATCGCCAGGGGTCGACACCAAGCGCCTTGCCCACCCCTACGCGGCAGACAGACTAATGGCATGCCGGGACCGAGCTAATCGAATAGCTAACGCAAGGGCGGGACAAAGCCCCAAGTCTACCTGGGCCGTGCTCAGTTTCATAAAAAGTTGTTTTTCATGGCTGCAGCCTCGATACCGTAACACGGACTGCCGAGACAGCGTTTGTTTTGTCTGAGGCATTGGGCGAAGTTCGCAGCATCATGCTGGGGCAAGCACGAGAACTTTGGCACGGCATCCAAGCGGCCATTCGCAGATGCTAAGGCTCGGCACGAGGGTACCTGGGGCCAGCAGCCAAGCGCCGGAGGTCATGGAGCCCTGCGACTGCCGGGTGGGCGACGCGTAAGGCTGCCTCCCGAGGTCAAGTGTGACAGGCCGCTGTCGGGGCATTGGGAGTGCGGCATGGGTCTGTGCTGTGGGTGCGTGCGGGCGTTGGGGGACGAGTCAGGTGGCGTCGAGTCGCCCGCGACCGCGGCGAGGAGAAGGGTGGAAGTGCAGGTTCGGAGGTTCGCAAGCGACACGGCTTTCACGATGGAGGCACAAGCAGGGCTTGGATGGTAAGTTGCAGTCGCTGATGCAGTCGCAGTTGCAGTTGGCGTTGTAGTTGGGTATGTGGTGCTGGGATTCTCCCAGGATTCTCCGGATAGACAGGCAAGGAACTTGGAGGACGGTGCGACCTTCTCCGCACTTTCCCCGCAAACTGCCTCAACCCCCTGCCCTGTTCTGGCCCAGCCCGTCGGCACTGGCAGGGCCAGCACCAAACTCCTGACTCGCGCTGCCCCCAAATCTCGACTTTGAGCCGATGTTCAAGCGATGCTATAGCCCATCACCTGTTCTGTCGATCGGGATCTATAGTAGACCCCCTGATCCTCTACGGAGGACCGGTGACAAAGGATCGAGACAGCACACGTGCTATTTCCTGTCATAGGGACCACGAAGGCTGGATGTGGATCTTTCTCAACTTGTCTCCGCTCGCAGGATCCATCTTGGGAACCAGCCAGGGACAACATGATGGCCGCGGTCTCTCCAGGTTTCGGCATGTTATCTGACCTCGGCCAAGGAATCGGCACGAAAGTGGGCAGTGGAGCCGTGCCCGAGCCTTTCCCAACAGCCCGTCAATGTGCTCCCAGGGGCACGGACGGCTGCTGCTGCAAGCAAGCATTCGCAAACGAGTAAAGAGCGACGAATGTTTGCTGTATTCGATAGTGACGTCCGCAGTTTCTCCATGAGGTCCGCGGCCACGGGCACTGCCAGGGCTGGCTTGGCCAGCTGAACGACTATGCATATGGCCACCACCCGAGCAGCCAATCCCAACCTCTCCGAGCCCCTCCTGCGCTGCGCCGAAGATGTCGTCGACGTAGTACGCGTGGTGTACCTAGCGAACTCGCCGAGACGCCACCGAGGCCTTTCTGAGCGCTTAATGGCGTGATGCTGTGACTCAAGGCCGAACTCAACCTTGATACGTGACACTGGGAAAGAATCTCAGACTCGGAACCCCCACCGTTGTGACGGATCCTGGAACGGTGATCGGCCTGCCTCTGGCAGTCCTTCCCGTTGCACGAGCAAGACGCCCCAAATATCTATTGCGTCCCGGATCCAGCTCTGTCCAACATATGACTCCGACGAAGCCGCACCCAATACCAAGCAGGACCGGCAAGAATCTATGTTTTGGCGAAATGAGCCTTGAGCCTACGGTTGGAAAGAGTTCCTCGCCTCGAGGAAGTTCACTCTAAAATATGCTCCACACCACTTCTTCACACAATACACGATTATTAATCAGGGCTTCACCAACGCAAGAGACACCCTCTGCGAGACATCTGAGTACAAGCTTCTCTGGCCAGACATTTAGCAGAACCATGGCTTAGATCGTGACTCGGGTGCTATGACACAGGGTTGTCCAGTGCTGTGCTCTATATCTACCTAGGTAGCCGCGACGGTAGCTGACTAGAGCTGGTCGCTCATGGACTTAGAAGTGGCTTCGCCTTGAACGTGAAAAGTCCTTCGTTACATGTATCCTGAGGTGCCGATGTCTTTGGCCGGCTAGCGTATTCAACAGGCGGGCTTGTGACGCGATCGTGAGAATGCCCGCCGCTACAAGTCGCCATTCCAACCACCTACGATTCTCTAGTAACACCATTCCGGATAATGTCCAAGGCGTTATAGCACGGGCTCCATTTACACAACGAAACCGAATCAACAGGTCTGGTGCCGTCAATGCGGTAACCGACGCTGAAGAAAAGTGCAAAAAGGAAGAAAAAGAATACGGCCTGTCAAGAAAGGCAGACGCCCAAGGCCACAGCACCCCCGGTCGGACTCGAACCGACAATCTCCGGATTAGGAATCCGGCGAGTTAACCATTTCTCTACGAGGGCTTTGGTTGTTGAGTCGCGGGCTTGGACAACTACGACAAGGCAGTTGCTGGCTGTCTGTTTGTTTTGGTCGTCTGGTCGCTGTTGGGAGGGCAACGGGGTTATCGCTGCCCAAGAGGCCGGTCTCTGGTCGACCTTGGTACGAAGGATGAGGGGTCGCCGTCTTGCAGGCGGAGGAAAGGAGAGCGGCCATGGGAACGTCTCCTGGGTGACGGAGCCAACGGACTGGCCAGCCCGCCTGTGTGTGGGCAGAAGTCCGCCCGCACGTCCCACTTGCTGGCAACTCCTTATTGGGAAAGCACACCAGTAAGCTGGAGTGTTTACATGGATTATCGTCATATACGTGTATGATTGTATGCTATGTTGTCTATCCCAAGATCCTATGTACGCTGAGCCTTGGTTTGACTCCAATCTTATGAAATGTGCTGATATGTCGGCCCTAAAATCACCCGAACTTTTCTGGATATTAAAAGAAAACAGACCTCCAATGATAACAGATGGAAAAGGACATCGCTGATGCGCCGCGTATGCTTCCAACCTCGCTTCAAGCCTACGATCAACATCGTGATTGGCCACGTCGCGGCGTAGCTAGATGAGCCAAGCACTCAAGTATCTAGGGCCCGCTCAATGATAGCTCATGAGACTGTCCCGCTTGCCCCACGACAGCCGCGCCTACGCATCTCAGAACTTGGTCAACGGGTTCCACCCGACCTTGAGCCCCTTGGCACAGTAGCAGCACACCAAGGCGACGGCCTGGGACAGCCCCGTGGTGAGAATGACACCCCAATACTCCCCTCCCGACGCGGCGACAATGGACCCGCCGATCGGGATGCCGATCAGGCACCCCACGGCAGCAACGACGTAGGCCGTCGCGTAGTACCGGCCGTACTCCTGCGTGCGGCACAGGCGGCCGATGCAGACCGGGGTCACGCTTATATTGTTGCCAGTGGCGAAGCCGAACAAGAAGGCGAAGACACTTAGCCCGGCCATGGTGTGCCCGAACGGCAGCCACACGGCGAAGCAGGCGAAGACACTCAGACATAGGGTGCTCATGTTGCCGTTGAACGGGCCGATCTTGTCTGCCAGGTAGCCCGGGATGATGCGGCCGAAGACGCTACCCGTGTTGAAGATGGCCAGGAGGGTGCCGGTCGAGAAGTCCCTCGGGAAACCTTGCGCGATGCCGTAGCTTGAGATGTAAGCCACGGGGATGAAGAGACCAAACTCGAGCATAAAGACGGAGAGGGTGAAGAGTCCGAATGTCTTATCCTTCAGGATGCGGAAGTCTGGGTGGGGGCTGGCATTCTTTGGTGCTGGCAGCCTCTTCTTGACGAGGAGGTTGGCGAGCACCAGGAAGAATATGTTCATGAAGCCGACAATACGCAGTGACCAGCCCCAGTCAAACCGGGAAAACAGCTTCGTCAGGATGAGTGGAAACGTGATGCCACCAATTCCGCCAGCAGTGCTGCCGAGACCAGATGCGAAGCCTCGCCGACGGAAGAAGAAGTGGCCAATCGCGGCGACCGACGGCGTGAACAACAGTGCGGCACCGACGCCGGTCAGGATGGAGAAGGACAAGATGAAATGCCAATATTCTATAAATAGTCAGCTCTGCTCATCAGGAAGACTCGCCAGAGGGGACTTACGAGTACAGACACTGGTGGCCATGATGCCAGCCGTGAGGAGCAGCGCTCCGCTTGCGAGCAGCCATCTTGGACCCCATACGTCAAACATAGGTCCTATTACAAAGTTAGTCTCGCCGCATGGTTGCAGTACTCAGGGAGAAGCTGTACATACCGATGTAGACGCCGCAGCTGAAAGTTACTGCTGTGAAGATGGAAAAGATCCATCCAATAGCACCCTCGTTGTAGTCAGAGAGCTGGTGTTCGGCGACATATGTCTGCAGGGTTGCGATTGTGTTCAGAAGCCCGAGAGAGGCAAAGAGACCACACCAGGCTCCAAAAACCACGAGCCATGCCTCAAGCCCGCCTTCAGGATAGGTCTCATCCTTGATGAAATTCTCTGCGCCCGAATCAGACTTGTCCTCGGGCGGTGGGGGCGGCGGCGCTCCTTCGGAGACTGTGAGGAGCTGAGAAGGTGCGACGCCTTCTTCGCCGATGTCTGTAAAGTTCTTCTCATGTTGGCCCGACGATTCCCCATGATCTTGAGTGGACGATTGATGGCTGGCAGGGCCAATGACACCCTTCTTCTCGTCCATTGTCAAGCTCGAATGTAGAACGTGCCGGATGAATGAGGATAGCTCGCAGAGAACAAGTCAAGGCTCGCAGCTACATTGTGATGATGTTGTTCAAGGTCAAGAACCACAAGATGCGTCCGACTCTTGGGGGTTTTTTCTCGACGTTTACGTGATGACCCACCCCCGTGCCGTAGAGTGGGTGCAGAAATGCTAGGTCCGGGGTGTTTGTTCCCGTTGTCGGAGCCGCGAGGGTCCTGTCCCGGAAAACTGACGTCCTTGATTTGTGGGTTGCGCTCGGGAGACCCCGCAAGCGGCTTCCAGGGCTCTGGCAAGTGGCAACTGGGTGAGCTGGGGTAGCAGAGTAGAGCCCATTACGTCTTCACTTCGCTAAACCGCCTGCATCGTGGACAGTCACCCGCGGATTCTGGTCAGAATGCCGACTTCCCCTGCTGGCCCATGGACGAAAGTGGGCCAAGATCGGAGCAGTGCCGGGCCCTAGTCCCAATTTGGGCATTTGGCTGCATATTGTACATCCGGTGATTTTGCGTTATGTGAGCATGAAGACGAGCTCTTTGCACGTGTCTCCACCGAGTCCGCGATTGGTTCAAAGCCAAGACGGACGTGTTGATAAAATTCGAATCTGCGCTCGCTGAAAATAAGACGTGGTCCCTGTGATTTGGCAACCACGAGGAGAATTAATTGCCTTCATCCTCGACCTCTTCCAAAGTCACGCGTTTTGGCCCATTGTCGTTCTCTGGCTGGTCCACGGAGGAAGACTTTGCCTTGAGATAACCTTCCCGTTCGAGCTGGTCCGCCTCTTCTGGCTCCATCAGGCCGCCGTGACCTTTGCTCTTGTCCATTTTCATTCGTACTGCTGCAGGCACGAATGCACTGACAGCCTCCTTGCGCAAGTCCCGGACGACAGGCTTCGCTTCGTAGACCGTCCGGGACTCGACCGGAGCTGCAGGTGTCGGGTTTGTAGGCTTTTCCCGCTTCGAGCTATTGTCGTCTTGGCGCTCGTGCTGGGGATTGTTTGCCGCTCTCTTGGCTCGCCGCTTCGCGAACCACTGGTCGAGAATCTCTTTCGGTATCGGTGGAGGTGTGTCTCGCGGCATCGGTATGGTCTTCACATCCTCGGGCACATCGCTGTCGTCGCTCGAATCACCATCGCGTCCTCGCCGCCGTTTCCCTAGGACGCCATCGCCGTGGTGATCTGAGTACGGCCCTCGGCCGAATGTGGGCGCCTTATCTCCAAGGGCTTCCCTGGCCTTGTTGACAGCTTCCAGATCGCGTTCGAGCCCTTCAAGAATCGCTTCCTCGTGCTTTGAGAGTTTGCCGCCATTGGTTGTGATCTGCTTGAGGTCGTCTATTTGCTTCTGTATCCGGGCGGGATTGCGCTTCGCAAGTTTCTCGTTTTTTCGATTGGCCGCCTCCGATTTTCCTATCTCAATTTCGTGGTGAGTTCATGATCAGACGATGGCGCGCTCGAAGCAACGCGGTGTGACGAACCTTTCTTCACCTCCTTGGCCTTGTCGGCTTTGCGCTGCGCCTGCACGGGGTTGTAATTCTTCTCTTTAGGCATTTTGACAGTGTCGGCAAAGATCCCTGGGAGAAAATGGTCGAGACGCTGTGTTGAGGATTGATCGAAGTGCTCGCGCTGCTATCGTACACGGTCCTTGGTCATGGATATGGCAAGCTTGCATGGAGCTCCCGCAAGAAACCAGCATTAATTAGAGCTACGACCTACGGCCGCTATCGATAAGCCCAGCTTCCCCAACGTCACAAGAGCATCAACCTCTAGATTTTCGTTTCTTTCCGGGTTGTTCAGTCCGTGTGGCTAACAGCCTTGCGCAAAGACTTTTTCAAAAATCATGTCATCAGACTGGACTAGTTTGCCGTCTTCGTGATCCGCACGGCGTGCTAGAAATACACGTTGCTTGGATCATGCTTGATCATTGTTTCTGTAAAACACACAAGTTGCTGCGGACATATACATCGATGCCGCTCGCCTTGCACGCCAACCCTGATCTGGATCACCGCAGGCAGCTTGAACTCTAGCGAAAAGCAAAATGTCTGAGATGGAAGTCAATTCATGCGTGTCAGGTCATCATCGTTGCTCGACTTACACAAGGGCGGATGCGACCATTGCGCGGCCAATGACATGCACAGATCTTGGCCAATGTGGGGTACTGCGGCGGCCAGGCACTGGACGAGGCTGCGGTGCCCCTGGCGACGGCGGGCATGTGCGTCGCTCTGTTGACATTGGGCCCAGCGCCGTAGATCGGTGCAGCCAGATCTGGAGCCCCGCCAAGCTTCCAGTTGTCCCTCCTGCACCCCTCGCTCGGCCTGGTCCATCTTAAGTAGCGACCGCCCTTGTCACCCCCCAACAGCAAGCAGTGTTACACACACGATACGACTGCATCACCGGCTTTCGCCTCAACGCCCATCGCACTCTTTTGGAGGCCACGGCGCTAATCCGAGAGGCCGAAAGTTCAGGCGCGCTGCACTGTCCCCTCGTAGACCGGTTCAACAGAGCGCCCACTCCGCCTCCGGTCCAAACAAAAACAAACAACCCCTCCGCTCCTCGCATCTTTGAGATTGAGCCAACTCCCAACATCGCAACATCGCTGCTCTGCACAGTCCCACCAGGCACAACGCCTCGACGTAGCCATGGCGAGCTTCATCTCCAGCATCTTCCCAGGCGGTGGCTCCAAGGATAGTGCTCATCCCAGCCTGGAGCGGCCAAGCACCCCGACTGACAATGGCACCGCCGCGAACAACTTCGTGGACCCTCCCGCTACGCCACTGGGTAGTCCAAGCAAAAAGACTGTCCCTCCTGGTGCCAACGACCTCCCCGAAGCCTTCGACAATGCCCTGAGGCTCAACGCGGGCGGTCTTGGTAGCCCAGTCAAGCTGGGCCGACCGCAGTCGTCCGCTGGTCCCTTGTCTCCCGTCGGCAAGACCAATCTTCAGCCTCCGGCAGACGACAGCTACTTTGGGAACGCATCATCTGTTGTCGATGATAGTGTGCTTCACAAGACTCCCCAGTCGGCGCCAGCGCGCAAGCAAGGCCAGGAAAACACCCCGCCGTCTCGCATCCCGGTGCAGCATAACCAGGCGGCCATGTCTCGACAACAGGCATACAACCCTAGAGACAGCCGGCCGCTCACAGCATCGGCCAAGAAGTTCAACACCGCTCGCGGCTTGACTCCGGAAGAGCTCGAGATCCTGAAGAAACCCAGCATCAAGCGACTGGTTAACGTCACCCAGCTTTGTAAGTTCATCGTGATTGCTCTCTCACAGCCTTGATCTGCCGTGCTGCAGTTCCTTTGCGTAAGCTGACTACCCAACTCTCCACAGACTTCCTCGACCATTACTTTGATCTTCTCACCTATGTGGGGTCCCGCCAAGCTCGACTTGAGGCGTTCAAGTCAGACGTTCCGCCACCACCCGAGACCGATGAAGAGGAGTACAAGAAGATGTGGGCCAAATACACCGGCAGAGAGCGAGCAGCTCTCAGGAAGCGACGGGTGCGTCTGCGGCATGGCGACTTTCAGATCCTCACTCAGGTTGGACAGGGCGGCTATGGCCAAGTTTTCTTGGCTCAGAAGAAAGACACTCGCGAAGTCTGCGCTCTCAAGGTGATGAGCAAGAAGTTGCTCTTCAAATTGGATGAGATCCGCCACGTCCTGACTGAGAGAGACATATTGACCACAGCCAACAGCGAGTGGCTCGTCCGTCTCCTGTACTCTTTCCAGGACGACAGGAGTATCTATCTTGCCATGGAATATGTACCTGGTGGAGACTTCAGAACATTGCTGAACAACACTGGAGTGCTTTCGAATCGACATGCTCGGTTCTACATCGCAGAGATGTTTTGCTCTGTTGACGCGCTGCACAAGCTCGGATACATTCACCGAGACCTCAAGCCTGAGAACTTCTTGATCGACTCGACCGGCCATGTCAAGCTCACTGATTTTGGCTTGGCTGCTGGCAACGTGGCCTCATCTAAGATCAACTCCATGCGAGTCCGACTCGAGAAGGCATCCGAGACCAACGTGCCCTTTGGCAAGGCCATGGAGCAGCGGACAATTGCGGAACGCCGTGAAGGATACCAATCCATGCGCGAGAAGGACGTCAACTATGCCAAGTCTATCGTCGGATCTCCCGATTATATGGCTCCGGAAGTACTGAGAGGAGAGGAGTACGACTCGACTGTCGACTACTGGAGTCTCGGATGCATGTTGTTCGAGGCTCTGACAGGGTTCCCGCCGTTTGCTGGCTCTAATGCAGACGAGACTTGGCGAAACCTGAAGCACTGGAAGGAGGTTCTCAAGCGACCCGTCTGGGAGGATCCCAACTACTTCCTGAGCAACCGCACCTGGAACTTCATCACCACGTAGGTCATGGTCTCTGTTCGCACTTTGGAGCTGTGTTCTAACTTGAAATCCAGATGCATCAATTCGAGAGCCAAGCGGTTCTCGACCATTGAGGAGATCTTCGAGCACCAATACTTTGCCGAGGTCGAGTGGCAGACACTGAGGGACACCAAGGCGCCCTTCGTACCCGAGCTCGACTCGGAGACTGATGCGGGCTACTTCGATGACTTCTCCAACGAAGCAGACATGGCCAAGTACAAGGAAGTCCATGACAAGCAGCAAGCCCTCGAAGACATGGCCGATCGGGACGAAGCGATGAGCAAGGGCTTGTTTGTTGGCTTCACCTTCCGCCATCGCAAGCAGGGCACCGATGAAGGCAGTCCCCGCAAGCCTATCCAGACGGACACTTTCGGCACAATGCTCTAGGGCAAGCGTCTATGGAGTAGCTTCGGGCTATAGTGATGCTCGCCTGCTGCGCATACATGCCAGCTGAAGGAACAATTCTGTGCTGGACGATGCGAGGTATTTGCAGGCCTCGACCACCATGTTCTGGTCTTGTTTGGGGATCTATGGGCCTCACCCAGCCAGCGGGCCCGGTTGTGATGGGCTGTGTGTGAAGTTTGCTGCATTTTCAGTTTGGAGTTGGTGGCGGGTTAGCACTTTGACAGGGTGCTTTACTGGGTTTGGAATTCGGCACCATGCTAGCTTTGCGGCGTGATGCAACTTTGATCACGGCGATAACCCCATACTTTGTGTAGAAGAGATATTGTCACAACATTGTAGACCCAATCCGGCGGCGCTTGCCCTCCAGTGCATCAGAGTGTAATGCGATCAGACAGCGACAGTTGACCAAGCGGGAGAAAGTACGCGTGGGTATGCTGGACCTCCCTCCAGACACAGTAGGCCCAGATGTCACGGGCGAGCAAGGTTGTTCCTGGGCAGAAGCAGGTTGGCCCTCGATCTGACGTCATTCTACGGAGATGTGGTGGGCAAACATAGGTCAAGGCACGACGAAGATGGCCGTGGATTGACAGCAACGCAGTACCCAACACAACGCGACCTGAAGTCTGCTAAATAGCAAAGCAAGCGACAACTTGCGCCGAACAGACTATTCTGCACAAAGGTTCGACATTCGTGGTCCCTCGACCCGAAGCACCACAGGGCCGGAGACAGACGCCACGAACTGTCCGTGTGGGGCCGCCGCTCGCCTGCACTATCAAAGGCCCCGGAACATGATGGCGCCCGCCGAGCAGTCACAACAAAAGGACCGGTCATCAAAATCAACTTCATTGTCAAAACAAGCACAGAGCAACAGCACCGACAGCAGACCATGGCACTACAACGGCGACCAGGACAGGCAGGAGATCCGCGAGGAACGCGGTGTGAGAGGTAGTGGGCACTACGACGGCACCGATGACGATGATGATGATGACGACGCGGACGTCGCCGACTTCCCCGGCGCGCAGCTCGAGAACACAGCGCGGCTGAAGTGGCTGCGGGAGCAGCACCGGCGGGCGATGGGCGAGTCGCGCGAGCGGCTGCGCTGG
This sequence comes from Microdochium bolleyi, assembly GCA_001566295.1. Classification (NCBI taxonomy): domain Eukaryota; kingdom Fungi; phylum Ascomycota; class Sordariomycetes; order Xylariales; family Microdochiaceae; genus Microdochium; species Microdochium bolleyi. The sequence continues at coordinate 1,659,835 of KQ964247.1, read as the reverse complement.
CTGGAGCACGAGCGTATGATCTCCGAGGCGGACGAGAGCATGGAGCGGCACCGCGTGTTCCACCTCGAGGCCATGCACGAGGCCGACGTGCGGCTCGAGGCGGCGCAGCAGGCCATCGAGGCCCACCGCGTCTTCCACGACGAGGCCATGCGCGAGGCCGACGAGCGGCTGGCCGCCGCGGACGACAGCATGGTCGAGCACCGCGTCTTCCACAAGAAGGCCATGGAGGAGGCCGACGAGCGGCTCGCGGCCGCAGAGGATAGTATCGTCGAGCACCGCAAGTTTCACAAGAAGGCTATGGAGGAAGCCGACGCGCGGCTGGACGAGGCCGACGACAGCATGGTTGAGCACCGCAAGTTCCACGTACGCGCGATGGAGGAGGCGGATGAGAGGCTGGCGGCCGCGCAGGGCGCGATCGAGGAGCACCGCAAATTCCACAAGAAGGCCATGGAGGAGGCCGACGTGCGCCTCGCGGCCGCAGACGACAGCATGGTGCAGCACCGCAAGTTCCACGAGCAGGCGATGCGCGAGGCCGACGAGCGCTTGAACGGCGCGGACGACAGTATGGTCGAGCACCGCAAGTTCCATGTGCGCGCGATGGAGGAGGCCGACGAGCGGCTCGCTGCTGCGGAGGACAGTATCGTGGAGCACCGCAAGTTCCACAAGAAGGCCATGGAGGAGGCCGACAAGAGACTTGCGGCTGCGGATGACAGTATTGCGGAGCACAGCAAGTGGCACGATCAGCAGATGCGGGAGGCGGATGATAGGTTGCGCGCACACGATGCCTGGGGCAAGGGATCGAAGGCTGTGGCGGCTTGAGTGGTGTTGGTGGTGGTGTTTGATATTCTTTCGAAACTTGCAATGAAGGCAAACCAGTTGCAAAAAAAGTCCATTATGTTTGGAAGCAATGGTAAGTGGCATGGATGTTGAGATAACGGTTAATAAGAGGTTTGCCTTTGGATGGGGTTTTCAGTACATGCATCCAAGTTGCGAAATCGGACGTTTGCTCGCAAGGGTAGCAAAGAGACACAACGGGTATATGGCCAGTAGTATACTGCCTATCCCCGATGTCCCAGTCGGTCGCTCGATAATAGTATGGTTCCGACGGAGATAAGGCATTGCAAACGTCCAACGTTTATCAACTGAGGAGAGATCTCATGTGATGTTCTGTCATCGCTCAGAGGAGTCCCACCCCCGGCTTCTAGAGCCAATCGGATTCTTCCAAGGTTGCGGTCTCTCTTCCCTCGGCGTCCGAAGGTCGAGCCGTCCCCACAAAAAAGACGGCGCGATTAGCTGAGACGTCCGGACAACTCGAGCGGACTGCCCCTGCAAACCCTGGCAGGGGGCGTTCTATGGAGGCCGAGAGTTGCTGTGATTGGCTGATCTCTTGCAGCATCGTCCGCAACGTTCACGATGGTTGTGTAATCAATCATCATGAAGAAGCCCGAAATAGTGATCATCGATCACAATGAAGGGAGCTGTATGTTCCAGCGGCAGACAAGAGGTCTATATCATGCCGCGAAGCGCCCTTCGTTTCATCACAATGCCACCACTCTCATCATCAACCTCATCATCACCTTCAAACAATACTTGCACTTACGAGCACCGCTTCTCCCCATACTCACACATCTCACCACATTGGAAGTCTCATCGCCAGCTCCCAGTCACAACCATAGCTACCTATATCCAGCTCCGCCAAACAGATCAAATACCCAACCAAGTACAATGTCGAGTGCAATCCTCATCACCGGCGCCACAGGCAAGCAGGGCGGCGCCACCCTCCGCGCTCTCGCCGCCGCCGCTCCGTCCGTAAAGCTCCTGGCCGTCACCAGGGACGCCTCTTCCGCCTCAGCCCAGCGGCTCGCCGCCCGGTATCCGCAGCAGGTCACGCTGGTGCAGGGCAACCTCGACGACGCCGAGGCCCTGTTCGCCAGTGCCGAGACGGCAGCAGCCTCAGTGCCCATTTGGGGCGTCTTCAGCGTGCAGCTGCCCGAGTTCAACAAGACAGGTGCCGAGACCGAGGAGCGGCAGGGCAAGGGCCTGGTCGACGCCGCGCTCCGCCACGGCGTGCGGCACTTTGTCTACTCGTCCGTCGACCGGCACGGGCCGGAGCTGTCGCCCAAGAACCCGACCGACGTCCCGCACTTTGTCACCAAGCACAACATTGAGAAGCACCTGATGGACGAGACCCGCAAGGCAGGTACCGCAGCAATGACCTGGACCATCCTCCGCCCCGTGGCGTTCTACGACAACCTGGGTGGGTTCCAGGGCAAGATCTTCGCGACGGCGTGGCGCGACGTGCTGGGCCGCTCGAAGCCCCTGCAGCTCATCGGGGCCGACGACGTCGGCGCGGCAGCCGCCAGGGCGCTCACCGAGGAGAACGTCGGCGAGTTCGCGGGGCGGGCGATCTCGCTGGCCGCCGACGAGCTCACGTACGACCAGTTTGACGACATCTTTGTCCGGCAGACGGGCAGGCCGGCGCCGACGACGTTCAGCTTCATGGCGCGGTTTGTGATGTGGATGGTCGGCGAGCTGGGCACCATGTACGCCTGGTTCGCGAGGCAGGGTTTCGCAGCGAGCGTGGCCGAGTCGCGCGCGGTGCTGCCCGAGATGAAGGACTTCAAGACGTGGCTGGAGGACCAGCGGGCGAGGAAGTTGTTGTAGGGCATGTGTCGCGTGGTCTCTTTGTTTCCAGCAATCCTACATCTTTGTCGCCTGTGTCCGATTTCTTGCTTGTCCCAGCTCTTTTTCATCATAGAGATAGACCAAACCTAATACATGCTTGCCTACCGCGTACAATGGGATCCAAGATATCCACCTGCGTGATGTCGCATGCGACGACGGGCAGTGCTCGATGGCAGGCATTCCTCGGCAGTATACCCACCAACAGTCTACGCAGCATGGTGGACTGTGGAGATTGGGATCTGACTATGACGATCGCGAGGCCGAAGAAGCACTCTGGGGAATCCAGGCTAGTGGACGGATGGGAGCTGTGCCGGGATGACATGCCAGCTCTATCCCCCTCCTGGCGAATGTGGCGCCCGGCTTGCGTGCGACGCCTCCCGATCTGGCAAACAAGGACGTGTGGATCTCCAGAGTTGAGATCTGGCTTGTCGTCAGGAACCAGTGCCTTGACAGGGCATGATATGCGCATCCCAAGTACATACCTAAGGTGGCTGTCCAGATGAGCTCATCTCGTGCGTGTCGCTTTGTCAGGCCTTGGCGGCTTTTAGGTTTCGAAACTTGCACGGCCCCGGGGCAGTCAGGGACGGAACACTGGAAGAAAGAGCTCCCCTTGAGACGCCCCACTGGCAGTGCGGTAGAGACCCGCTAGGCACCGCTAGGGACCGGACCTTAAGGTACCCTGAGCCAAGCGCACCAAGAAGCCCCCACATCGCACCTGCCGCAAGTTCCATCGTCACCATCCCTGGACCTGCAGCCGCCATCCCACCTGGCCTCTTCCTCGTCGTCCTTCGCCGCTCTGCTCTGCTATACCCTTCTTCAACCTCCGTCTGTCATTCCCGGCGTCGCCCTCCCTGCTCTTTGCGCTCTGCCTTGCTCCTCAGAGCTTCCACAACTCCAGCAGCTCGATTCACGGCCAAGCCGAGATCACGACTCCCTCCGCGTCACAATGGCTGTCGTCGATCCGGGCACCCGCAAGAAGGTGCTCAAGGTCATCTTCATCTCCCTTTTGCTTGACCTGGTACGTCCAACAAGAGAACTGCCTCTCCTGCCACGCTCAAGTTCTGCACACCCACGGCGCAAACATAACTAATTCTTGCCTCCCGCCTCCAGCTCTCCTTCACCTTCATCCTGCCGCTCTTCCCGAAGCTCCTCGAGTTCTACCGCAACAGCGAGGCCGGGCCCAACTCTCACTCCACCCTGCTCGCCCGCATCCTCGGTGGCCTCAATGCCTACAAGTCGTCCTTCGCCAAGCCCATCGACTCGCGGTACGACATTGTGCTCCTCGGTGGCGCTCTTGGCAGCCTCTTCTCCCTCCTCCAGGCCGTCGCCTCGCCCTTCATCGGCCACCTCTCCGACAAATATGGCCGCAGGACGGCGCTCCTCGCCAGCATGGCCGGCAACATCCTCTCCGTCCTGCTCTGGGTCGTCGCGGTCGACTTCCGCACATTCCTCGCCTCGCGCGTCGTGGGCGGTCTGTCCGAGGGCAACGTGCAGCTCGCGACCGCCATCGCGACAGACATCTCCGACGAGAACAGCCGTGGCTCGACCATGGCCCTGATCGGCGCGTGCTTCTCTATCGCCTTCACGTTCGGACCCGCTCTCGGCGCGTACCTCAGCACTGTTGCCACTGTGGCCGCGAACCCCTTCGCAACGGCCGCGGGCGTGTCGCTCGCGCTCATCGTCACCGAGACAGTGTACCTGTACATCAAGCTTCCCGAGACGCTCCCTGCCATCACTGGCACCAAGAAGACGACGACGGCCAAGCCAACAGCTGTGGTCCGCACCAACTCGCACTTCCTCCTGAATCTCGTCCACTTCACATTCCTACTCTTCTTCTCGGGCATGGAGTTCTCCCTGCCCTTTATGACCTACGATCTCTTCCAGTACGACGCGGCAAAGAACGGGCGGCTCCTCGGCTACATTGGTCTCGTCGCCTCTGTCCTGCAGGGCGGCGTCACACGGCGCATGCCACCGTTGACGACCGTCCGGCTTGGCGTGGCCGCGTGCCTGGTCGCCTTCGTCCTCCTGGGCCGTATCGATACCGTGTCCTCGCTCTACTTGGCTGCCACGTGCCTCGCCACGACTTCCGCGACCGTAGTCAGCGGGCTCAACGCCCTCAGCAGCTTCGAGGCTAACGAGGCCGAGAGGGGCGGCAAGCTCGGTGTGCTGCGCAGCTATGGTCAGCTCGGCCGTGGGCTGGGTCCCGTGCTCTTCACAAGCGTATACTGGTGGGCTGGAAGGGAGGTCGCATACACTATGGGCGCCGCGGGCATCGCTGCTGTTGCAGTGCTAGTGTTTGCTGGCCTGAAAGCGCCGCCTGGGTCTCTCCGAGCAAAAGCAGCGAAGAAGGCGGACTGAGCAGGCTGCATTTAGGTGCGTGGGGCATAATTTCTTTGTATAGATACGTTGGCCGTGCCAGGATAGGCATATGTAATTCGGGCTAGGAGTATGCGTATATATGGGTATAGGGGTTGGGCATGATAGCATAGCGCTCTTTCGCGCTTCCGGAACTTGAACATGTACAGAAGATTCGATGACTAGATTGGGGTGCACATGTCGACAACCCCGCTCGTGGTTGTTCTCAAGGGCCTAGATTTCTTGAAAACAGATGATCAGATTTGCCATCGCAACACTATAATGCTCTTCCGCATCTCGTCACAGACCACCATGATAGACCATGATTTTGAGGGCATAAAGACCAAGGTCTGTGCGGCAAATGCGTCCGACATGGTGTGAATCCGAGGATGATATAAGTCTATACCTTGTGCTCCTCAACCAGCACTCCTGTCCAGCCCTCCCGGCCACGAGCCCGACCGTGCAGAGCATCACCGTTCGTCCACCACTTTGACAGACACTCTCGCTTTCCCCCTCACACGATCCGGACAAACGCAAACCTCAAGACAAGGCCGTGTACCACCACACCCCGGCCCCGAGCACCACGATGGTCGCCAGCACCGCCGCGACGACCTCCTTGCTCTGTGCCGCGAGCAGCGACCAGCCCATGGCGGCCTCCCACCGCCGCACGCTGGCGCGGTGGTGCCAGCTGTCCACGTCGATCGGGAACGGCAGCTTGACCCGCGTGTCGGGCACCCCGCTCTCGTCGTCGTCGATCGCGTCGGGGGCGCCCGCGAGCGCCTCGGGCTCGACGAGCGGCACCCGTATCCGCAGGTACACGGGGCGGTGGTCGCTCGTGCGGACTGGGGCCAGCGCGTTGTAGCCCACGACCTGCATCCTGCGGCCCTGCGGCAGGTCGCGGTACAGGATCCGGTCGCACCACCCGGGCCAGCGGTGGGTGGCCCACTTCCACTTGACGTTGTCGACTGCGAGCCCTTCTCCCGCCTCTGCCTCCTGCTCTTGCTCTTGTTCTTGCTCGTCCTGGTCCTTCGGCAGGACAACGAGCTTGTATGTCGGCGGGAACTTGATCTCCGCCTCGCTGAGGCCGTGCAGCGTGCGGCCCGCGCGCCTCTCGTGGGAGAGCTGGTCCCGCTCCAGGAACCGCGGGTAGTAGTCCGGGCTGCTCGGGTCCGTGCTGGGGAAGACGTCGTCCGAATCCGGCTGCGTCGCCGCGATGCGGTAGTTGAGGTCGCCCGCCACGAAGAGGTGCGAGCCGGGCTTGTAGATGCTGAGGTTGTGCAGCTCCCGCTCGAGACTGCTGGCCCTGGAGGACCGGTGCTCGTCGCCCTCGAGCAGGCCCTGCGCCTCGTCCCGCGGCTCGGCGGCCCCGCGGTCTCGGGACTGCGCCGCCGCCCGGTCGACGTGCTTCTTCGGGTCCTCAAAGACCAGGCCTGACACGAGACTCTCCCAGTTCTTGTTCCTCTTGGCCAGGTTCCACTCCATGGCCGCAAGGTGGGTGGTGACAAACGTCATCTCTGTCTTGTTGCTGCGGGCTTCCCTTCCGCTCCCGCTCCTGCTCCCGCTGTCGCTATCGCTCTCGCCGGTGTACAGCAGCCGCAGCCCGACGGCGCCCTTGTTCGCCATGTCCCCCGCGCCAAATCCGACCTCTGCGGCCCGGACGTTGCTCACGGCCGCGGCATCGCGGGCGAACAGCATCGACGAGGTCATGCCCACGTTGCGCGTCGCGACGAGCGAGAACGGGTCCTTCTTGCCCGTCGCATCCTCGCCAGAACTCGCATGCTCCGCGTGGTGTCTCGCGGCAGCCCGGTTCAGCGCCTCGCCGTACGCGCCAAAGTACTGGCCCAGCATCTGCGTGCCGATGAAGGCCTTTGCCAGGGGGGCCATCTCCTGGAGGGAGCTGTCACGTTCCACCGCGTCAGTAGAGGTATAGGCACAGGCAGTGGAGAGACTTACAAGACAACGAGATCTGGCAGCGCACCGGCATGTTCGGAGAACGCATCGAGCAGGTGCGTCGCAAAGACGGGCACATTGATGAGCTGCTTTTGGGCGTTGAACGTGAGGACAAAAACGTCTGCCGTGGGCAGCTGCTCGAGGGCCATGCTTGACGTCTATACCCTCGAACGCAAGTAGAAGTGACCAGGCACAGGGAGTCGTCACTTGAACGAGTGTTCTGAGGAGAGAAAAGCGCGCAAGATAGGTGTGACACAGATCAGTAGGACGGACGATGTAGTCCTCGATATGCCTGCAAGTTGCCAGGGTAGGGGTTGTCAAGGTCCTTTGACGTCCGGGGCGATGATGCTATGGTGGGCCACTCACTGCCTGGAGGTTCAGGTGGGGTAGGTTTTGCTGTCTTGCAAGCCGGAGGGCTTGGGATGCGTGCCACAACAGAGAATCAGAGGCTCCCGTAGCGAGAAATCACCATTCATCAAGTAAATCTAGACAAGAGATTCCTTTCCTCAACGCTTTAGTTCGTGCCTGTCTTGAATCCGGCATCGTTCACAGGAAGCAGTCACCACCAGGTAGCAGTTCAGTGGGAGTGACCAGGCAGCTGACCTCCTCTCTCAGTCTCATGACCACCATGCTAGCCTACTGCACTATTGCCACCACCAAACAAGTTGTCTCCTCCGCATCAAGATGCCCAAATCTCGCAACTACCGTCACGGCAATCGGTAGCGCAACAACAAAGAGCTAGACAAATTCGCGAAAAGAATGTTTGATTATGTTACTAACTAATGCTATGGTTGCGCGAGACAAGCTTGCTCGTACGACGAGCTGTCCTCTTCTTTCAAGGGGCGCATATGCAGCCTCCCATGATCGAAAATGTGAGCAGACAGGCGTCGGTGGCTGTGCAGGGACCACGTGACCATGTCAACACGCTAGATGGAAGCTCCTCCAATGGTCAGGTCGTCATCAGGGAAGATCTGCTCGTTAACGAACAAAATGGTCCCGAACAGACGGCTCACCACTTGCTCATACCAGCGCAAGTCTCCTGAAGACATTGGCAACAGGACTAACGGGGACAAGCGAGGGTTCTCGTCAGCAGTCCAAGCATCCCACCGGAGGCAGAACAGTACCTGGCCAGGAAGACCACCAAAGCTTGCTTAGACAACATTGACGTGTCGCCGGGGCGGTCGATGGATCATTTGCTGCCAAGCAATCCATGTCGTGTGGAGCTGTGCGCAACCATCGAAAGAGAAAGAGAAACAGTGAATCGTCCGTAGGATCAAAGAAAACGAAATAGTCTGTGGGTTGGGAAAGTTTTGTTTCGCATAGATGAGGGCCTTGCTGTGGCAACGGCGATGCTCACAGCAGGCGAGGGCCCCAGTAGGTGTTGACTTTGAAGTGGAGGTAAAAGATTCAAAGTGGTGGTTGTCACGGTGCCCGCGATGGTCCAGCGTCGAGGTGGGTGGGTAGCCGACAACTCGTCAATCGAGATGCCGGGCGTGCCGTTTAGACAGAATAAGGCTTCTCGGACGTTTCATTCAGGACTGGTGAATGATCGCCTTCTGGAGCCTTGGCCTGTCCAAGCCAAGGGGGTGCGTGTCGATACCGAAAAACATCGAAGAACGTGAACAATAACGATCCATGGACTAAGGAAAGAGCCATGTAGCATGCAGTCGGTTATCTTCCGCCAATGCCGGTCCCCAAGTGGACTGGCGGCGGGATGTCGAAAAGATCACCAAAAGAACAGCTACGACAGCCGAGTATGTGGTCGTCGTCTCCCGAGCAGATGTCGGGTGACGCGTGGTCCACATGGCGGGTTGCTAGAAACCAGATCTGGCAAAGTTACAAGAATCATTTGGGGCGGTACGAGCCGGACGCGTATCCTGACCCGGTTCCCTGACCTTTGCTAGCTGATCGCAGCCTGTTACCGCAAACTGAACCGTCAGCAAAACATGTCAGCATGCCTCCAGCCAGCATTGTATCGTTTCAAGACCAAGTTTCGAAGGAGGATTCCTTACAAGGAATGTTGCTGAGGGCAGGGTTAGACTTGGCGAGACACTCACATCCTGTCGCTTCCGCCGACGGCACGGTTGGTTTCCGGAGTGTCAACACCACCTGGACCACGCTCAATGACCTTGCGGCGGGAGCTGGGAATAGCATTGGGCTTGGCAGCGCCGGACGAGACCTGGCCACCAGCAGCCGCGGGGGCGCGGCCCGCACGAGCCTTGTCTTCGTCATCGGCGGCCTGGGCAATAGCCTGGGCGTTCTTCTGGTACTTGTAGACGGTCCAGTCGAAGACATAGTCGTACTGGAATCCCTCACGGACAAAGAGATCACGGAAGATCTTGCGAAGGTAGCTGTAGTCGGGCTTGTCGTCGAAGCGGAGCGACCGGGTGTAGTTGAGGTAGATGGCGAACTCGTTGGGGAAGCCGCGGCACAGGACCTCAGTAGGGGTGGTCATCTTCTTCTCCATGATGCGGTCGTACTTCTGCTTCTTAGTAGCAGCCTTGAGGCCCTGCCATGGCAGCGAGCCACGGCAGAAGTAGAGCATGACGTAGCCCAGCGACTCCATGTCGTCACGACGAGATTGCTCTGCGAGCACGGTGTTAGCAGACTGAGCTTGAAGCAAGTGATTGTGCGGGTCCCGGCGGAAAACTTACCGACACCCAGGTGAGTGTTGATGGATGCATAACGAGCAGTGCCAGTGAGGTTCTTGTTCTCTCTGTACGGAATGTGGAAGTGGGTCTTGGGGTCTCGGTACTTCTTGGCGAGACCGAAATCGATCACGTTGACCTGGTTGCCACGCTTGCCAATGCCCATGAGGAAGTTGTCGGGCTTGATATCACGATGGATGAAGGACTTGGCGTGGATGTATTCGATGCGGGAAATGAGCTGATCGGCAAGCAGCAAGACGGTCTTGAGCGAGAACTTGCGGTTACAGAAGTTGAACAGATCCTCCAAGCTGGGACCGAGAAGGTCGAGAACCATGGCGTTGTAGTCGCACTCTGTGCCGAACCAGCGGACGAAGGGGATGCCGACACCGCCAGCCAAAGACTTGTAGACACGAGCCTCATACTCGAGCTGGGGGTGCTTGGCCTTAACGGACTCAAGCTTAATGGCAATCTCCTCGCCGGAGATGATGTTGGTGCCAAGGTAAATGTCGCCAAAAGAGCCGGAACCAATCTTGCGACCGATCCGGTACTTGTTACCGACACGCAGATCCTACAACAAATCATATTAGTCGTGCTCATTGTGTCTTTACAGGCCAAGCCGGTTCAGATGCGAATTGTAGGCCAGCCGCCTAATCAACTGGCTGAGACTGGGCCAGTCTCGTTGTATGGAATTATCATCATACCATGGTAGTCATGATGACTGGTTGTTATGCCGCTCGTGGAGCGGAGAGGTCGAGGGTTGTGTTGTGTTCGGCCCTGAGATCCGGGGAATTGGCTGGATGGGATTCTCGTCCGATCAGATCTGTTCGTACGAGGTTAGCTTTATGGCATTACATTGACAAGGCCGCCACTGTGTACATGGTGTAAGAAGTCGAGTGGCATCGTGCTCTAAAGTGCAGTCGTTGGTACGAGCCACCAGGGGACGACCAGGGGTGTTGAATGATGATGAAGTGACGAGAAGGTGATGGATGGGGCGTGTTTGGGCACGACGCAGAGATGGCACTGCACGGCACCAAAGTTCGACCCCCAATTATAGACGTGCAGAAGGGGAGTGGGCGTGATAGAGATGACCGGCAGGCTGGGACACGATCACAGAGCAACCGCTCGTCCTGGTAGAATATGGGCGTAGTCTGTCGGGGGGCGGAGGACCCTTGCCGGCGGTCGGCCAGCAAGCCAGACGCAAGGGGGAAGCAAGAAAGGTACTCACCATACAGATTTGACGTGGGACAATGAGTCGAGGACAGAGGCGCCGTCAAGGTCGACGATGGCTTCGGGAGGTATCAGAGAGAAGCAAGCCTCTGTGATGGGAGAGTCGAGGTCGGCCGCGGGACGGGAAGGGGGACGGACGGCGTCGATGATGGCTGCTGGGAGGGGAAGGAAGGAAAGAGCGGGAGGTGTGGGTGTGGTGGCAACGCAGCGGATAGAGTCTGCCCAGACACTGGCGGTGGGCGAGCGAGAAAGGGAGGCGGCAACAAGTGGAACCTGCGTGTGCGTGTGCGTGTGCCGCCGGGAGCGTCAAAGGCGGTGGGAGGCAGGCAGGACTCAGGAGGACTCAGGAGGGCTGGCAGTAAAACCAGCCTCAGGCTCAGGCTCGGTCAGGCAGGTTTCGGACAGTCCAGGCCAAGCAAGCGTTGATGCAGCAGGTCAGGTGCCGCCGCCTTCCGCCCTTCCAGAAGCACACACACATTCAACCACACGTGCACACATTCACACACAGCACACAGCTCATATCCAGGCAATCACCACGACCACCACGCAACTGCATTCTTGCCAGTGCTGCTTATCACAATGATGCCTCCGACACGACTCTGGACTCTGGTCCCGTGGGCAGCCAAACCCCCCGCCCCATGCCTGCTTGGAGCACCGCGCATTGATATGCCACCCTGCATGAATGGCAGCAAACGTCGGATGTCAGATCTGCACTGTCCGCATCCTGCCAGCTTCCGTTCCAGTCAATGCGCCGGATTGCCTGCTTTTCCGGGCTGGAGGCTTGGCTGGCCGGCCAGGCCTTTGCCGCCAATGCCGTCAGGCTGCCTGTCAGGCTGTTGGGCCTCTGGCTGGGCCCCAGTAGGTATGGAGCTGGTACGAGCCGCAAGGCTGGCACAGGCCAACTTGACCAGGTCACGGTCGATGGCGGTCAACCATTGAAAGGGCGCATGTCAAGAGCGGGCAGCTTGCTGGCAATGTCAACAATCGAGAAACCGACCTGCTCACGCCGCCGTGGCTTGTCGAACACGACACAGGCAGGGTCAACGACGCCCTCGTGAGCAGCTTGTCCCCTGTCCTGTCCGGCCCCACTGGCACAGCACCGACGCAGCAATTACTCCGTGATAGGCTCTTCATTTGGAGATCCAGATTTGTCGTGTTTCGAGCTGGCTGCCCAACACCACGGGCAGGCACACATCGATTCCTCCCCAGAAGAGGCGCGACCGAGCTGGTTGAAGCCTCAACCCGCGATGCGGATTGGCCGTGGTCCAGCGGCTTGCAGCCTGCATCCGAACATTGCAGGACAGGCTCCCCTACCCAGCCGCAGCATGACATCAAGTCGGTGGCAGGGCGCGCACCACGAAACGCCACAGAAGGCATCAGGAGGTGGCCTCTGACCGACGGTCGAAGAACGCCCCGCCGCTAACGCAGGCCTGCAGCGCGGAGTAACCACGCAGGAGAGCGAAAGGGTGGCAGATCCCGTTTCCTTGGGAGGCATTTACTGCGCACCGCGCAAATGGCAAATTGCCGCGGGCGATTGGCCGGCAATAGAGTCCTTGACCTGCCTCGAGGAGAGCAGCTCGTGCCCATGCATGCCGCTGCTGCTATTTCAGGCCTGTGTTTACCCGCCGCGGATGGGTGGGCCTCGTCAGGACCCTGAACCTCGCAGGTTGACCAGGGGCTGCCAGCCCGAGGACCTTCGGGGATATTAGCTTCTGATCAGGGCCAACCTAAACCCGCACGACAGAGTTCGGCGGATGTCTGGACCACGCAAGACTTCCACGGTTGCTTGCGTATCACCACCTGCCCGATTGTCGATCTCTTGATGCCCGAGCGCGCGAGACGAGTGTAGTGTTGGCCGGCCTCGGCGGACCTGTCTGTGGTCGAGCTTCACAGGAGACCTGTGCCGTGTCTGACGGGACGGACTGCCAAAAGCTCGGTCCTGTCGGAAGCCTGCTTTCTCTCTCTCAATCACACTACCCCAAACAGGCCATGACATCATCTGTCTCGTGCCGCTGGCATCTGGCCACCGTTGTGCTGTCTCGCATTGAAGTTGGAGCAGCCCCGACGCCAACTGCGTGCGGCTTTTCTTTCCAGCACTGCCGCGGCCACCGAATTGGTAACATTCTCGCAACGACAACTCCTGATAGGACTTCGCAGCACATATTAGGAATCCCATATGTGGGGGACCTCGGGGAAATCCCGCGTGTCCATTCGCCTCTCGAGCGGAGTTCCTCAGTCGGCCCACGAGTCAGGCACAAGTATTATCTTCAAAGCCCCTTGGTGCGGCTCTTTACGGCATGCCTACACCTCCGGGGGCTCTAAACTGCTACCTACGCGCCTAGAGACGTGTTAAGGTGATTACTTGATAGAGGACAACTGAGACCGAGTCGGGATATGTCATCCCAGGAGCACTGCTCGCAACGGAGTGGAGCACATTCGCGACTTTGTATGAACCCGCAATCGAATGAGGACGATGGCGACTCCCATGCACGGCGAAAGAGAGCGATGACTTGACTCTGCTGCGTGAAATGCCTCTTCTGACTGTTCACGGTCGAGAGGGTACTGACAGGCTCTGCTCTGCCCTCGAGAGTGAGCAGTATCGCTTGACTATCACAAAGCAAGAGAACAAGATGTCTTCTGAACATCTGGACGATGACCGGCAGTCATTGTCCTGCGAAACGAGCCAGCGATGATTCAGTTCTGGTGGCAGTTACATACACATAGGCAAAACGAGGTGTCCTTTCAACGTCCCAGAACTTGTCAGAAAGGCCACACGAAAGAAAAGTATATATATATATGCCTGCAATGCTGCATGGCGATCCTGCTATACAACTGACGTGCTTTTGCTGCTAGACAGAACGCACTTCTAAATGGTCTGTTCCTCGAAGTATGGCTGTTGATGATCGGGACTGGGGAGAAACATGTCCATGAGCCATACTTTTCGCTGGTTCCTCGGCATTCGAAGCACCTAAATCTCGCACGGTCGATTCGCTCGGTCAACGCCGATATCGTGGAACACACGCATGCAGTGCGGAACCAGACTGCCCGACCATCTGTCTGGTGCGGCTGTTCCGTCTTTCACATATGCCCACCCCAATGAGTGCTATAGACACGTCGTCACGCGTCGAAGGTGTTGCGTTTGTTCTTTTGCGTGACCGAGCTAGAAAACAAATAGATGCCTGCTCCTGATCCGTGGAGGACAACTCATGGCCGCGAAGTTTCGTCTGAGCCTGCAACGTACTAGCAGAATCATTTAGCAAAGAAGATTAGTATGCTGAATAATTTGCATCGGCGCAAAGTAGAATTGGCAGCTAAAATTTTGGTCTCTATTAAGCAGAATAGGTCTAACAGAACAAAAGTAGCACCCAATGCGACAGATGGCCGATCTGGACAGAATATCCTATCAGAGAACAGATTCATACGAGCACGTCTTGTATTGTCATGAATATATTAGCTAGGGGGCAATACACACCGTGCTATATGGGATAGTACTCATACTCCTCGGCCTGCGTACCAAGTTGAGTACTGGACCGTGTCGAGAACTGCGAAGGTCAGAATCCAGCACTTGGTCGAAACTATGTATGCACAAGCCAGCTGCGTCGCTGATGTTGATGAGCTGCCAGAACATGACCGGCGCGATTCCAATCCTCTACATCATGCTGTTCCAGCATGCCTCTGTGATGGTTACCAGCAACTAGTTCTTCTCCCGCCAATACCGAATTGTAGTCTTCATCACAGCCTGCCAACGACCCTCCGTCATTCGTAGAGGCGGGGTGTACTCTCGCCCTCTTGTTTGCCAGATACCACCAATGAGCCGGACAATTCAGCTGAGCCCAGGGCACCACCCTTTCGAGCCCTACAACGATCGTGATTCTCCCCGAGGGGCCACGCGTCCAGGGCATGTGGCCCGCCGCATTCAGTAGCGACTTGAAGGGCACCACACTCAGTGGATCAAGTGCCTGATGACTGTGAACACTTTCATTTCGGCTGCTGATCCTTGACTGACTCCTCGCCGAGAACCTTGCTCGCAGCCATGAACCTAGAGAGACACGGGGGGGGAACCGTCAGCCACATGCAGTTCAGTGATGTCCAAGCACAGACCATTCGTGTAGATGGGTCAAGCAGTAAGAAGGGATGAATCCAGAAGACTTACATCCCGCCATGCCACGCCGCGAGCCCCCTCATGGCCTCGGCCTGCACGCTCGTCATCCGCAGCAGGTTCTCCGTGTCCGCGAGGTTGGCAGACAGCTGCGCGAGCTGGGAGTGGAGATGCGTCTGTTTTGCGTCGCAGCCATACCTGGGTCAGTATACGTTCGTGTAGCAGCTTTCCCTCGTGTTCCCTCCTGCGTCCGCCAGATATAAATCTCGAGTCGAGCTTCCAAGATGTAGTCATGAGCCAGGCACCCCAAACGGGAGGAAGCACGACATGGAAAATAGAGGGATGGTGTAAAGTGAATGAGTTGGCAGAACAAACTCACCAGCTGTCGTGCCTTGACACCCCCACCCCCACCAGGACCGGAAGCGCCGCCACCGCTGCCACCGTGGACGGGCATCATCGACGCCCTCGTCGTCGTTGTCGGCATGCCGCTTCTCGTCGACATATCTGCGGGAGGTGGTGCCTGTGTTAGAATCTCGCGGGCAGGCTTGCCTTCTTCGTCCAGAGGCTTTAGCTTGCTTTCTGCGCGAATTCGTACTTTTGGCTCCTCAAGTTGTGCAATTATACGTGCTGCCGACGTCTGCTTCCTCGTGGTGTAATTTGCCGTGTTGTCGTTGTTAGTCGTTGAGATTGGCAGGGTGATGCGACGGGTACGGTACCGCGCCATGACCAAACAACAAATTGGCCCCACACCCCGCTGGGTGTCAAATGCACCCTGGCTCACGGTGCCTGTTGTGCGTCTGATAATGGCCGGGACCACCGCGGCTGCCTCGTGGAAGCAACACCTTGACATGCTCGCGCTGGACGTGTCTACAGGCAGCCTTGATACCATGGAAAGAAATATGCAATGTGCCGAGATTTTCTTATTCCGCATAGATGCAGGAACGTGACTTGCCGTTGCAGACCATACAAACCCATCCTGTCATGCAGGAGCGCACGGTATCTCTGAGAGTATATGTTGAGCTCGTCGTCTCGGGCCAGGACGCACAGTTCATTGACCAGCATGACCAAAGCACTGTGAACTGTATCATTCGAGCAATAGCCCAGGCCAGTATCGCGGCATGTCGCCTTCTCACAAGCACCAGAGTTTGCCACCAAAGAGCTGATATTGAGAACAGCACAGGCCGTGCGGGGATTCTGAATATATTATCACAGTCCTTCATCTCAAGAGATGCAATCCCACCCCTCTATTATTCCGTCCGGACCGGGTATTCTCCCCATGTGCTCACCGATCGTTCCATACAGGAGAGCAGTCGTGCCACAACATGACGGAGGAAACCACACGTGATTAAATAATTCCGGACGTCTTCCGAGCCGAATGCTCTCTTCTGCGCCCCACCCTCGTCATGAGAGATTATGCTAAGAATCCAAATTAGGACAAAGGAATTGTAGACGTTTCATGTGCTGTGTATGTATATGGTGCTAGGATATGGTAAAGAAACATCCGAAATGTCGTCGACCAACCTAGGCTGCTGATGCCATGGAGTATCGAGACTGACAAGTCGTGTCATGGTTAAAGCTGGAGTGTCGTGATTGACCTGGCCGTGGCACCGTGCCGTAGCAAATACAAGGCTTATCCAGTGGCGTTGCTTCGAATGGTGAGGACCTCGCCGATAAAGTAGAGCGAGGCCCGCATCCCTATGCATTGCTGCCAGAAAGAAGCATCGACTTGGCGGACAATTTGCCCAACTGTCGACGTTTATATACATGCCATCCATGGCGAAGGACTGGTGGATCGCACAACAGGAAGCGGTCGAAGCCCAAAGTCCGCCTACGATTGATGGCTGTTTGTTCCGAGAGGTTTTCTATTATCATCGTGTCTGGTGGTGGAGCCATTAAGCAGGTCGTGGAATAAGACGTCATAATGCTTATGGATGAGTCGTCTTCGTTAGGCTCAACTCTCCCCAGATATCGTAATGCATGCGTGTGCCTGCTCCCATGCGCAGTGCATGAGCAGCGGGTCAATCTGGCACATGAGGGCCAATAAAGAGGTGAAGCCTCCGTCCATTTATGGGCGGGGGTGTTGCGGCCCGAGGCTGCTCTGGCTGCTGTGAGCCGATGGCTCCGAATCATGTGGTGTTGATTCACCACTCTCCGCGCTGGCACTCGCACTTCCAGTCAGACTGCGGACGGTTCTGGGCTTTGGTGGTTGAAGACTGCTTACTCCGACTCGCTGTTCAACTTGCTGGGGAGCGACCGAGGTACCATGGCCGGGCGGGTAACGAGGAACTGGCTGTCGCATGCCATTGGGAGGCGAAGGTCTGCCTGGTCCACCAGAGCCACCAAAGCCGTTCGGCGGTGATGGCCTGCCGTTTCCGCCCCGGATCGACGGACTATAGGGATGTCCTGGCGACTGACTAACGCGTCGAGGATAGCCGCCATTCATGCCGCCATTCATGCCGCCAGTAGCAGCGAAATCGTTGAAATGTGACGCTGTAAGCGAGTTGGCCCTGGAGCCGGCCTGCATCTGACCTCGGTCAACGGCTCCGTATCGGTTCGAAGAGCAGCTCATCAGTGGATCGTCCAAGATATTGTCGTGAAGATTAGGTATGGAGGAGTCCATGACTTGGCTCGACCGGTTTCTGTTGAAACCTGGCCGCCAGCCACCGCGACCGCCACGGGCAGATGCGGCAGCGACACCCTCCATGTTGTCGAAGTGAGGGCGTCCCCCGCCCTGCTGATTCGGTCGTGCATTGCCTCGGTTTTTGCGCGAAGTTACACTCATCATGTCAAAATTGTCGGGATCGATCATCGGGGTCGATGCCGAGTTCGGATCGAAGTAGTCGTCCTCTTCATCATCTTCGTCGGCAATGTTGTTTCGCATCGGTGGTGGGCCACGCCGTCTAGGACCTCCGGGAGGCGGTGGGCCGCGTCGCATGCGCATCTCTTGCTCCTTCAAGGCGAGCTCGCGTTGCCGGATCTGCAACTCTCGCTCGCGTAGAGACATATTGCCGTTCTCTACAGGCTCTGCGCCATCCTCGCCGTACATGACAAGATGACTGAACTCTTCCAAATCATGCTCCTCGAGTGATCCTCTTCTTGAAGCTTGGCGGGATGCACTAAACCCGTTTGGCCCACCGTTTGGGCCACCGTTCATCGGTGGCCTGAAGCCGTTGGGAGGTGGTCCACCGTTCATCTGAGGAGGTCTCCTCATGCCAGGTGGAGGACCGGAATAGTTCGACGAGTTCCGTGGGCGAGGTTGTGCCCGTCCCATGCCTTGCCCATTGGGCATCCCATTGGCCATTGGACGCGGTGGGCCGTTTGGCATGCGAGGCATTGGAGCTTGCGTCGTAGGAGATCCTGGCGCTGGCGGGCCGTATCCAGCAGGAGTCTCTTTAGGTCGTGCTTGATTGGCGATGTTCAAGTTGTGGAAGATGGCGTACAACGTCTCGATGCGAGGAAGCTTGATGCCCGAGCTCTGCGCAAGTTTGATTGGTGAGCCCAAGTAAGTCTCAACTTCCATAGGCCTGCGGGCCATGTAGTCCTGCCACATGATGCTCGTGCTGTCTGTTTGCGATGTTTGCTCTTTGATTACATCTTCTTTGAAAGATGGTGATAGCTCACAACCCTGAGCATTTGCAAGGGTGACGAGTTCATCGATGACATCTGAGATAAGTTGACGCACTCCGGTCTTCTCGAGCAGCGCGGTATGCGAAGCCGTGTCGAACAAGATGCTCGCAGGATGGAAGGCGATAGGTCTACCGAATCAGGTGCGTTAGCTCAACACTTTTCTCTTTCCTAAGTAGACCAGACATTTGGATCGACATACCCAATCACACGTTCAAATTGTTGTTGACGAATGTTCTTCGAGACCTTGCAGTCTACCCGGGCGGTGCTGAGAGTCATGGCCAATGCCTCCGCCATATCCTCCTGAATGGAGACGGGTATGTTACTGTTCTTGTTCGCCGGCCCAACCCACATCTCCGTTGAGCCTGTGTGTTCGAATTCGCTGCTGCCTAGTTGCGTAAGTTCGGCGTTGGAGACGAGCGACAGGACAACGTTGGTCGGGAATCTCTCTTCGATCGCAGCTTCAACACCCAGAGTGGTTGTCGTGTTGATCAGGATACATGTGTGCTGTGGGGTGACGACAGAGTCTATTACAGAGGCGAGATCGTATACGTCGGGGAGAGCCTTGATGCATAATATGACATAGTCGAAGGCTCCTTCTCTGAACTGTGATGCGCTCTCCGGTGTCTGAACAACTGTGTGGAGTTGGCAATGTCAGAACGGGTATCACGGGCAGTACTGGCATTGGTGGCCAATCGTGGGGTATGACTTACCATGCCGCGGTTTGAATCTCTCATTGCCGAAAGAAGCTGAGCGAAAGGAAATGCCGTACTGCGAGACGGCCTCAAAGCCCGATTTCCAGACGAGCGTAACGTCGCAGGCGTTTGTGGCCTGAAGTCTCCAAGACAAGAAGGCAGAAACCGCATTTCCGCCCACTGAACACACGCGCATTAGCTCAAAGGTCTCAGCCATGGCGAAAAACTGCAGAATGCATCCAATCTGTGCCACCACTCTACTCGTTGGGCAACGAAGGATTGGCGGTGACTAGCTCGAAGTACGTGATGTGTCGGCTGCTTTCGACGTAACAAGGGGGAGGCAACCCGGGCGTGGGAGGGGAATGTGTAGGAATGAAGAGGGCTGGTCTCGCGCGTGCGACAAAAGCCACACAGAGTGGCAGGTGGACGGATTTGGATGCGGTTGGGGGAGAACTTGGCAGGTTGGCGGGTCTGTCCGACGGACTGGGTAGCACTAGGAGACTTGAAACCCACGAAGGCCTCCTGGGAATGGGCGTGCAGAGCAGGATACAAAGGTGTGAAATGAAAAGCAATGACGAACCTGAGAGGACCCTCAGCCTGGGCGCGACGGGAGCCATAGTGTGCTGTCTGTTGCTGTATCCACAGCTGCGACGAGGACAGGGCGAGCGGCCAAATTGGGAAGTGCCAGTAGGACACCGCTATCGCGAGTGGTGTCGTGGTCGGCTGTGTATGCTGCGGGCTGCGGACTGCTGCTCCGGCAAGGTGATGTATTGGAAAATGCCAATCGACGCCAGTGGCACAGGCACACGATACCGTGGTTGGCTAAGTGCGCTAGAGAGCGACACAGCGCAACTCCCCTGCAAGTTGAAATGATGCCGGGGGGTGGAGAAGACAAAGTGTCACCGAGCCCCAGGGTACGAAAGGTGGTGGCCTGACGAAAATGAACGCCACTTGCGCGAATGGTGGTTTCGGGGGGCTTGAAGAGGCGTGGAGCCTGACTGGGCGGCCGATTAGGGCCTGTCCGGGGGATCCGGCAAGTCAATAGTTCCAAGCAACTTTATGCGGTTTGCTCATTCGCCAGCAACCGCCTCTGGGTGCGTGCTGCTGAAATGTCGTCCAGGAACGAGTGAAAGAATTGACGTCGAGCTCGAATGGCAAAGGGGTCTGAAAGGTACCAGCGGCGGCAGAGGCTGATCTTCAGGCCAAACCTGTTACCAACAGGGACTTGCCGAGCCTTGGCACGTTTTGGGACGCCTTTTCGTCTTGCGGTGACCCTTCTCTTATCTTGTACGTTCCCCAATCTGTCTTTGAAGCAAAGTCGGAGCGACCGCTGACCTGCGATAGCTGACCTATTCCGATTATAGGAACGTGCTTGCGCGGTCGAGAATGTTGGTTGGGTCTAGACGAGTGTCTCCGAGGTGCTTATGCAGCGTGTGTGACGAGCGTCGACGACGATCTCGATGCTGGATTGAGTTGTGCGAGGCCAGTCGTGCGGTTTGGATGTGTACGATGCAGTCTCTCTCGAGGTAATCAGGACCTTGTCGGGACTACCGTACGGAACAATGGTTCGAGCCGTGGAGGCGAGCGAGGTTCAGCACGTGGATGCCGTCATGGCCTGGGCCGCGTGGCCGGCTGTCGTGTCGAGGACGAAGGCGAGCGTGCCTGGAAGCTGTCGTGTCTGGCCGGGACTGTGCAGCAGCGAGCGAGCTGTCACGAGCGAGCGTGAGTGAGGATGGCCAAAGGAGTCGGAAAGCACCGGTCGGGAAACGAGGGATGGATGCAGGAGCGAGCGCGAGAGAGCGGTTTGATAATGCACCACGGGCGGATGCTGGTGGTCTCAACGGCGGGCATGCAAGTGCAGCGGGCGGACCGGCATGAATCGTGCAGGGCTCAATTTTCGCTGCCTTGAGGCACGGGCGGGCAATGCTGGCCTGTTTCCGCGCGGGAACCAGCGCTGCCCACGCTGCAACAGTGGGCGGGCCCAGTTTTTGGCGGACAGGGTGTGGTAGCCAGTGCGGGCACACTGGGCAGGCGCTGCAGCGAGCCCTGGAGGACCGCCACGACACGCTCGAAATGGAAGGGAGCCGCATTGTCTATTTTTCTCTCGTTGACTTTGGACGACCGTGCAACGCCGCAATCAGAGCAAGACACGACAGGCACCGCACAGCATACGATAACTCGAGCCCGCCAGCGAGCATTGATCAGAGTCCTCGCCGCACGGCACGACAGACACTCGCCAGTGGATCTCGACAACGACGGTCTTCGTGGTGCCAGAGGGATGCCCGGGAACGGTCGTCATCCTGACCAAGGGCTTGAGAGACAAGCACAGAAGGATGCGCAAAATGCGGTCGAGGCGGTATCCATCCATGAGTTGCCTCCGACGGCCCTAGTCTTGAGGTTCGCGCTAGGACAGCGCCACTGATGCTATGCTCCGCAACAGTGTCCGGGAAGCACGTAGCCCTGGTTCAGGCACGGCCAGGCACAGGAGGGAAACGCCATGGGAGCGTACCTTACGATACGGAGTACTCCGGGCGGAATATCCAAGCCTTGCACATCCGGCACGAGGAGATCAGTGGCCAGCGCATCAGGGTTTGTGATCTTCAACTGACCCGGACCGAACGGGGAACCAGCCAAATCGAGCATGCCCTTGCTTGGCCACACCATAGAACCACTCCTGCGCGGGACGGAGACGGTGCCGATGGAGCAGACACGACTCTTCTCAAGTCGACTGCAATACGAGACGGCCTCTTGGCTCAGCTGCGGAGCAATGCTGTGGTTGTCATCCCATGCCCTTGGCGAAGGCGCATGGCAATTTCTATTGGCGATTGAGACCTCGCTAGAACCTCTGCCCTTTCTAAACGTCGTTTCGAGAGTGATGGCCGCGACTGCTCTGGAGATCGCGATCTTGAAGAGACAAGACTTGAGATCAATTGACCATCGTCTCCATACTTCACTGGTCTTCAGCACCGTGTACAGACTACACAGCGGCTGCACTTTGTTCATCATCATCGATCATCTATGCGGATCAACAGATACCTACAATCCTCCGCAGCCCACCCCCACCTCGATGGACGCGTGTCTCTGACGTCCGGCACAGCGCATCCATACTCTTCATGGCGAGCATGGCTCTCGTGTCAATCGGGGCTGTGCTGCTCCAGAAGGGCTGCAACTCCACCTCCATTCGACGAAGTCAAAAACAGCCAGAGCACCCCGGCGCCCGTGACGGCAGGCAGCACCCTCCCTTGTAAGATGTGCGAGCAGTGTGCCCAGTAACTACATACTGTCCGAATCCAGTAGGCCGCGAGCATGGCTGACGTACTCCAGACGCCCGGTAGCTCGTTGTGCCATACGACACAACTACACACGACGTTGGCTCCTTGGCACGCGTGAGCTGCACACCGTGCGCACAACATCGCGCCGCCTTTTCGTCCCGTACCTGACATTTCGGTATGGTGCAGAGTACACCCGGCCGCACTGGAAGACCGAAGACAACCAACATAGAAAACAGGACCCTCGCCCCTCAGGTACAAGAATCGGCGGTCGAACACTATATGTGGATCATACCATAGCGAGCAACCTGATGATCACTCCAAACCCGCCGTGGTCCAAGTGGAGAATTCTGCCTCCAGCGAGAAACGGTAGGGGGAAAGGCTCGCTTTTGGCGATGGGAAGTGGAAGCTATCCATATGCTCAGAATGAGATCGGGATGAGGAAGCTCCCGAAAACAGGCACTGACCCACCTCTTTTCCAAGGAAAGCGATGCACACCCCTGCGCCTTGGCGTCGAGCAGACCCTACCCCATGCACGGATTAGTTACAAGGGCTTGTCTTGTTATTGTCCTCGAAGCAAAGGCCCGGTAGACTCGGCTTATCAACAAGATCCGCGGGATTGAGTAGAACATTACTCGGCAGGTGCTAACAAAGCGGCCCAGCGCGCCTCCCGGGAAAGGGACGGCGATGCATCGCCATCTTCTCGGAGAGCTCTCATGACAGGAGTATGGTGGTCGGCCGCGACGGACACTACGATACGAATTAAGCACGAAGTGTTATGCTTGACTTCAACAGATGACAGAACAGCGAGCCAGAAGGACTACAACTAGGTACAGGCACACCTTTGTGATGCAGTCAGACTTCATCCTCTGTTCCGGTAAGCCACCAGAGCATCCAACGGCAGGCTGATCAATGTATGGACCTCGTGACCTCAGTGCCGCGCCTCAATACCGGGTCCCCTCTGTCGATTGAACGGCCTACGCTATTCAGCCATAACAGACACCTGCGATCTTGAGAGTTGGAAACGTGGCGAGCAAAGTTCCTTGCTGCAGCTCGTGCTTTGGGGTCGTGGACTCTCTGTGGCAGGGTAGTTTCACACATTTGAACCGACCTGCAACGCTCACCACAAGCGCTGCTGCGTGGTGTCCGGGCCTGAGGTGGTGGAAGCTGCCACAGTCGGAGTTACGGGTGTTGACGTCATTGACATGTTCTTCCAATTTAGCTTCGGAGTCCGTGCGCTGGAATCTTTCGACCTAGGGCCCTGTCGACTTGCAAGCACTGCACGACTGTATCCGTACTTTGAGATGGACACAGCCGAGTATGGACCTTGGGCGGTTTTCAAGACGCAGGTTCTCTTTTGCAGCTTCATTACCCATTCACAACAAGATCTTTGCGGCGTCGCATCGGCTAGGAACCACCGACCTGGGACGGCTTCAGCCTCAAAGCACTTGCTCACCGTAACCAATGGCTTCCAAATGGGCTGGGCAAGCTCTTTCAGCAGTGGGAACATGATGCAGCAGGTCATCCACCAGCTTGCTGCGAGGTTATACCAAAGAATGTACCGCAGCGGGGTTTCTGCTTGACCCTTCCCCTCCTCTATTTCCGAATTGTTGGGCATTCCCACGGTGATGCATTACTGTGGTGTAGGACACAACGTTATCGCAGCCATGCGTGGGGTTGCCTGCGGAGGAGCATCCAACACAAACCCTTGATGGTGGGAGATTAATGCTCTGCATATCAGCGAGATCCCTGCCCTGGGGTGTTTTCTCAATACCCATGATTATGAGGTTGCACCAATTGAGCATCCCTCGTCTCTGCAACGAGTCTTGATGAGCCATCTCTCTGGCTAGGCAAAGGGAAGCCATGCCGAAGAAGGTCCAAGACGACCCAGGTCGTGTCATGACGATTTCATCAAGACAAGCACCAAGAGGGCTTTTGGGGTTCAAGAGGTTGACCTGCCACTCCTCTGCATCCCGGCCTGCTTGGCCTGGGGTGGTTCCTGGATCGAACGCTCTCCAAGTGCATATGGGTGTGCTGGTCGGGGTCTCAGAGACCAGGGCTGTGGTCAGCCAGGCACGAAACCGGGAAGTGAAGCGTATCTTCCCTGATTCCTGTGAGAACCTGGGCGGCAGCTGACTCGAAATGGGGCTTCTCGGGCCAAAGGTAGACTGGCGAGGACAGATTTGAGGATCAACGGCAACCAAGTTGCAGCAGCCGAGGCCAGCGACTCGGTAACGCGCGCCGCTGTCGCTGTCGACCGGGCGCTTGGGGGTCCGGACTTTGGCAGTGCTGTGCCTGTCGGTAGGACCTCGATCCAAGGCAAGCTTAACATGTCGAGCATCTCGATCGGGAGAGAGCTCCTGGGGCGACGCGGGAGGTGCTCAGGGCCGGCTGAGCTAGAACAGCGGAGCCGGGACCCAAGCCATCGAATCACGACGACACCGATTGGGCCCCAAAACCCGGTCGGCCCTTTACGCGATCCACGGACAAGGCCAGGCCAGGCCAGGGTCCGCCAGGCACCAGCGCAGAGAGGCAGCACGCAGCCAGTCCGCCCGTCCCGGCCTGCGTCTCGACCTCCGCCAGCCAGTTGGGAACCCGTCTCGCCCGTCACTCGCAGCTCGAACACCCGTGGACCCGTGGAATGCTTACAAATGCCGGGTCGGCTTTGGGCGGCGGAGACGATGCCAGCAGCTCTTCCAAGCCCTGCCGGGTTTGGCAGGGGCCAAGGGGGCTGGGCATGCCTTGAGAAGAATGGATTTTGCCCATGCTGCGGCCCATGCGGAATTGGCAGATTCGCATCCCCACGCGCGGCGCTTGCTTGCTCCCGTCCTTGGGCGCTGCCCCCCCCCCCCCCCCCCCCCGTCACGTGAGTGACCACCGCATAATGCACACGCCCCCCCCCCCCCCCAACCGCTGGTCTTGGGCGAGACCATTGCACATGCCATGACTTCGCCCTCTCGCCTCGCCCCGCCTTGCCATGCTTCTTGCACACAACGGTACGGCCGGCGTCCGGTGGATCATGGTGCAGAGCTTTGTTCGCTTCGCCTGTTGGGAGCTGCATTGGCGCTTTCCTCGACCAGCTTCGATCCGGGCGGTAACTTTTCCCGGCGGGCCAAACACTCCGCCGCGCTTGTGACACGTCCACTCGCCGCAATCCTGATGAGCTGGGAGAGCATCGCCTGGTCTGGTCGTCGTGGCGTGTTCCTGGTCTGTCCATCTCGGCCCAGGGACGACAGGATGGGCTCGCTTGCCCCTGATCTGCAATGCTTGTATGTACCGCGATTGGGTGTCGCCTGCCTCGCGAACCTGCGCGATGATGCTATCCTTCTTTGTCCCGCCGGCACTGCAAAGAGTCCCCTGTCTCTTTCGGTGCATCTTGGCCTTTCCCCCTGGGCGCGCGCGCTGGCAGTGGTGCACTCTGAGTAGCTTAGGTAGCAGTGCATGTCGGGCGGGAGAGGGTGGTCAGCTCGAGCGAAGAGGGAGATGGCCGCAAGGATTGCGCTCCTGTACGGCCGCGTCGAGCACACTAGCTCTAACAGCTGCATGGGATTGGGGGTAGCTGCGCAGCTCGCCAGCCCGAGCGTCCCCCCGTCCATCCTGTCATGTTGACGTTCTAGCGCTCAGGTGAAATCCCGTCCCCGCCTGTCAACCGGTCAGCCTGCTGAGGCCGCGTGAAATCAGTTTCCAATGAGCATTTTCGCCCCTGTGGCCGCCAAGGGGGAATGGCACCTTTTGGGGGGCGTCGACATATTGCTTGACACCAGTGGGAAAAGGAGTATCTGGCGGATGATCCCGTCTCGTCTCGTCATGCTCCCAGTTCTTTGTCGATGCGCCATTAAGGTCCGACCCCGATGGGCACGCGCTCGCACGCGCCGATGCCGTGCAGAGGCTTGACTGCAAAGATTTGTTCGCTGGCGGGTGGCGAACCACTCACTCGTCGTCACCGCCAATTGATCATCCCCCGTCACCCAATATATACGATCCATCGGTCGATACGCAGTGTGATGTGCCATGTAGTCGAAATTAGATATGCTGCTGATCACTCGGGTAGCCTCTCTCCCGGGAAACACACACAAACAAACACAGAGGAAGAGAGAGAAAGAGAGAGCTGCAGTAGTAGTCCCCCAAACTCACATTGATCCTTGCGAGGCGCTCGGAGCTTTTCTTCTCATGCCCAATCAGCTGTATGTAACTGCCTAGGCCGCTCAAGCAGACTTAACGAGGCCCTTGCTGTAATTGCTTGCCTCCGCGCGAACGCGTGCCGCCCCTTTGGCGGTGACGATTCCTTGAGAGAGAGAGAGAGAGAGTACAGAGCAGAGAAGACCTCGTGAGAGAACTACCAACTCGGAAATCAAAGTGCCACCTCGGGGATTTCTGAAACGGTTGCTACCCACACACATACAGCTATCTGACCGGTGCAGTATCAACACAACGAGAGCTTTCGCCGGTTGGTAATCTCGGGGAGACTTACATTGTCGGATTCACACTCACACGGGCGGGCGGCAAGACCGCCTTGCTCATGCGGGTTGCTATTTCTGGAAGCTGGTCTTGTTGATGTCGCTGTTGTTGTTGCTTGCTGTTCTGGTGCAATCAAGGGTTGATATCAGCCCTTCAGTCATTTTCTAGGATGCCCACGTCATGCTAACTACTACACACGTTGATCAAGCGTAGAGATTAGTATGACTTGAGACGTTTGATTACCTGGTCTGCAGGTATTTATCACGCCCGCTCCGATGATGCGAGGCAAGCCAGACGTGTTTTGTTCAGTGGGCGGAAGGAGAGAACGCGAAGCCGGCCCTCGTGAGACGAAATATGGTAGCAAAGTTCTCGCCTCCCGTAGAACAGCGAGGTGTTTTTTCTGGACACCCGGCCGACATTGGCGTCCGTTGTCTTCCAGTCCTGGTGTTATGCCCTGTTTGTTTTGCCAGGCTTATACAATGGGTATCGGAGTTGTGTGGAGGACCTCCAGCCCACAGGGAACCCATACGGTGTGGCTTGGCTTTGCTGGCTTCTAAATCTCGACGGACTTGGCTTGATATGGTTGGGGAGTCTCGTATGGCTGTGCGATGTTCGTTTGGGTAAGTTCACTGCCGGGGAAAAGGGTGATACCTCTTCCTGTAGACTGCCAAGGTGAACGCGGTACCACGCCCACGGCTTGCATCATGATGCGGGACATGGTCTATTCCGAGAAACAATCTTCTTTATCTTTTTCTTGGGGAGAATGCCAGGAGAAAGAGGGGGAGAGAGAGAGAAGGATGAAGTGTTCGAGGCTCCCTTCTTTCATAACCAGCACTGCTCTTCTCAATCATACGCGATAACGGCACAGTCGAAAAGCAGGCGACTACAGCAGCAGATCCAGTTCGCGTCTCCAACCAGTAGCCCGGATCGTCTCATAAATCTCGCTCCTCGAACGCCCTCGTGGTCCCCGGTATTGCTGTCATGTTTGTGTGAGCAGCTCGTCCGCCGCGGTCATGCAGACAGAGAGGTATCATCAGCACGCTGCTGCTCTTCTTCCCTCGTCCCCAGTGATGTTTGCCTTTGTGCATCAATACAGACAACGGTATCACATGGCTTCACGATGCAACGGCGGCGGCTTCTCTTTGTCGATACTGTCCCAAGACTGGAGGCGAGGCGCACACCACGCCTGGTGCAGTGTTAGCAGGCACGGGAGGCTCACTGGTGATCCGGGACTAACGCACGTGACAGCGTGTCGAGTTGATCATTATGCTCCCAAACTCCTCTTCTCTCTAGATTACTGATTCCGAGTCCCCGTTTCCATTCTGTGGTTTAATGAGACAATGAACGTCATTGAAGGTAGATAGAGATCTCCTAGCTCGCTGTGATCACATTAACATTACGTCTCTGGTCGGTAAGTTTTCCCCAAATTTCTTTTTTTATAGAAATTTCCATGATTTTTCCTTGGTTCGCTTCCTGATCATGAGACGTTGTCTGCATATGCTGGCATCATATAAGAGCCCATGAAAGTCTTGCAACGACTTCGCATGTTTCTCAATGACCGGCAGACCCTTTACTTGTTTGTGTGCTCGCCCTGATTTGAGTGGCCCCTCAACAATATCAAACACATTGCAAGAGTTTATGAGATGCCGTGGAAGGGGGGCGTGTGTGTACAGTTTCAGAGTAGTACTTTCCGCCTGTGAGCTTCGAGAACAGGACAACAAATTTATCTTATCCTTCCCTTCTAGCTCTGTCCCAGCTCTTTTTGACACAGATACTGATCTGGGTTTCGTGGGAGATTTGGCAAGCTGTAAAGGCAAAGGTTCATCTTCACCCCTTGTAGGTACGGGAACATCGCGGTCATGGAATGGTATAGAGCACCAGAAAGGCAAGGGAGGATCTCGTGTTCAAGATTATTCATTTTGGCTTGATAAGAAACCGAATATATATACGCTAACGAAGAAACACCTCATGATAGTTTTGGGGATATAAGAGAAGTTAACCATACCCAGACAGTCTAAGAAATATACAGGAGTTCACACTCAGTGAAGCGAGACCCGAGAGTACAGCGGCGCACTGGTCGAGAACAACAGGAACCAGCATACCGCAAGCAGGAAGAAAAGGAATCCGAGCTTCACGAAATCAAACGACGGCTGCAGTACGTCGAGCTTGTTCGTGTTGCGATCTTGCTTGACGCCCTGGTCGCGGATCTTGCCCTCATACTTGGCACCGTGCCAGGGAATCTGCTTCGCCAGGCCAAGGTCTGACAGGATCTGCTCGCTGGTGATCCTGGCGCCTGCGAGAACGATGGGCACGCCGGTGCCGGGGTGCGTGCTGGCACCGACAAAGTAGACGCCCTTGAAACCCTTGGCGCGCGTCTTGGGCCGGAACGAAAGCACGTTCCAGAAGCTGTGCGAGAGGCCCAGGATCGAGCCTTTGTCCAAGTTGAACTTGGCCTCCCAGGTGTGCGGATCATTGACGATCTCGTTGGTGATAAGCGAACCAATATCCTCACACCCCGTGCGCTCCGAGGCGATGCGCAGGACCTCGCGCCGCGCGCGCTCCACGAGCGCTGGCCAGTCCTCGTTGGTGCGCGACAGGCCGCCTTCCTTCTGCGCACTGTCCTGTGCGGAGAAGCCCTTTGACTCGAGCAGATGGCCGGTAGGGACGAGCGCAATCAGCGAGTCGCAGCCCTCGGGGGCGGCTGTGGGGTCGATGCGGCTAGGGACGTTGAGGTAGAACGAGGGCTCGGTTGGAAGGGTCTGTCGGTCGAAGATAGCATCGAAGGACTCGCGGTACTGATCGGCCAGGAAGATGTTGTGCGTCTGGAGCTCAGGGACCTTGCGCTTAAGCGACCAGTAGAAGCTGATACTGCTGCAGGAGCCGTCTCGCTTGCGCAGGCTCTTGCCGTAGGTCACTGCGGGTGAGGATGGGGTCTGGGGCAGCAGATTCGAGTAGGCGTAGACGAGATCTGCGTTGACCACCACAATGTCGGCCGTGAGAACCTCGCCTGACTGCAGCTTGACACCACGAGCGGTGACACCGTCCGCATGCATGAGGACCTGCTCGACTGGAGCGTTCATCCTATACTTGACGCCGAAACGCTCGCTGACCTTGACCAGTGCCTCGAGCACGGCATAGAAACCACCTCGGGGGTACCAGATGCCCTCGGCAAGCTCGGTGTACTGGAGTAGCGAGTACGTGGATGGGGCGTCAAAAGGCGACATGCCCATGTACATGGTCGCGAAGGTAAAGACGCGGCGCAGGCGCTCAGTGTGGAAGTACTTGCTCGTGCGGTTCCAGATGGTGTGGAGCGGGTGCAGCTTGATGCCGGCCCAGACGAACCGGGGCCAGCAGAGGTCGATGAACTGTGTAAAGTTCTTGTGGAGGACGTGTGTGACGGAGAGCTCGTAGTGGTCGTGGCCCTCGCGCAGCCAGGAGAGGTAACGGTCGAAGCCGTCCTTGCCCTCCCAGCGCTCGATCTGCGTCTTCATCTTGGCGAGGTTGGTCGAGAGCTCAAAGTTCTCGCCGTCGGAGAACCAGACATTGTAGTTTGTCGGGCACTGGAGCAGCTCGATGCCCTCGTCCTCGAGGGAGGTATCGAGGTCGTGGAACGTCTCCATGAAGAGCTTGGGAAGGAGCAGGAGCGAGGGCCCCTGGTCGAAGCGCCAGCCCTCATGGTGAATCAGAGAGCAGCGGCCGCCCTTGAAAGCGTTCTTCTCGACCACTGTGACGTCGAATCCAGCCTTGGCAAGACGGGCGGCGGTTGCGATGCCTCCAGCGCCAGCACCTGTTGAATGGGGTCAGCGGCTGTGCTCACGGGTGCGTCTAATGGCCAAGGTATGCAAGGCGAGGCCAGACTTACCGACGACAATGGCCGTTCTGGGCCTCTGTTTCTCCATGGTGTTCTGATGTTGGGGGTTGATGTCACACGCGCCAGAGAGGAGCTAGAGTCGCCGTCCGGGCTCCGAATGCGACTGTGGAAGTGGAATCAGCCTGGAGAAGTCTCGGAGTGAGGCTCTGTGGTCGCAAGGTGCGCAGAGGAAGGCAAAAGTTTGGCTCGAAGGACACGGGTGCTGTATGAAGTACGCGGGACCTTGGTGGTGTTGCTCACAGGCCTCTGCCGCCGCGGGGCCTGACGGACAAGAGAAACCCGATGGCCGACGTCGATGACCAGCTCCTGCGCATCGGAAAGGCTGCCGCGGCGCGTCCGTGCACCCGGATCGAGCTAGCAGCAGGGTTCTGGCATGCGCCTGCACTCTTGCACACCCCGCTGCTGGCCGTCCATGCACTTTGCATTTTGCCCTCGCACCACGAGAGGGGGCGGAGTGCTTGCTCGAAGAGGAGCGTGACTTACCAAGGCTAGCTATCTCGAACTGCTCGAAACCTCTCTGCAATCTGAATCCGAGAAGACCGTTTTGCTGGCTAGGGGCGTAAGCACGTTGCCGTAGACGAGTCCTCCAGGAGGCCAGGCCAGCAGAGGGTAGCTGGCTCGTGTAAGACAGGTTGGTCCGCAAAGTGACCACCTCACACCAGGAGGGGGTCCATGATGGCACGATTGCTCGTGGACGAATTTACGACGGACGACAGCAGGCATGCCTTCCGTGCAATCCGGCCAGGTGCACACCTGAGCACGGCCTGGCACGTGAAGATCAGGGTCGCCTGCGAGGCAGCCGCACACGTGTCTGAGAGACCATCTCCACTAGCGGCAAGTTGGCTGCCGTGGGCTGCGGCCGAGAATAGCTCCAACAGGAGCACTGGCGGCTGGGAGTTGCAAAGAAAAAGCGTCATGAATCATCACTGCTGAGCGGGAGCCCGAGGTGGGGAGCTTGTGGCTCGATCGGGGAGCTCCAGTGGGGCTCTGCTCTGCCAGGGCCTCCATGGCTAGCCCGCATGCCCATGCCATGCCGCCTGCTCGAGTCCGGCCCCCATCTGGTGGTTCTGACGATGCATCTTCGTGATGGCGCCTTGTTCGAACAGAAGCACACTCCCCAGCTCAGTGATCGTCGACTACTCCGTGCCACCACTGGCCTCGCCCTCCGCCCTTGCCCTCGCACTCGCTCCTCCCTTCGCCCTGCCACCGCCCTCGCTCGGAGCCGGTTCCTCCGACCTCCGCGTCCCTTGACTTTCCCAGACCAGCAATATCCACCCACCAAACCCCGCGATGGTAACCCCAGTCGCGTCATCGGCCGATCTCGACTTCGGCTGGAGATCTGCAGCTCGCAGCTCGAAGCTCAAACGGCCAGCCGGCCTCCTCTTGCACGCCCCTGAAACCATGCCTGAACGGCCCACAAGCTCGCAATCTGACCGCTCGTCTAGTGAGCAACCATCGTCGACTTCAACGGCGGCGCCCTCATGGTCGCACTTCTACATCCCAGCTCCAGCTCCGGCTCCACGATCGTGAACCCGGACTCCGCCGTGCACATCGGCATCCTGATCCACAGCCCTTGTCTGCGGTGCCTGCGACCGTCCAGTATGTCTCGCCTGCGCGACATGCTCAGACGGTTCGGGCCACCGAGTCTAGCAGCGCCATGATCTCGGTCAACTCAGTTCCCGACATTGTAGCTTATTTGTCTCCAGCTCATTCGGCACTTGTTCGCAGAACCTCAAGGCAGAACGATTATGCCGGCTAACAGTCGCCGGCCCCACAAGCTCGGCATGCCAAGATGGCCGGGCTCCGAGTGTGGTGAGCTTTGATGATCGACAATTCTAGTGCCAGGACGTGTTTGACAGAAATGCCATGGTCGGCACCCCTGTCCCGATGGCGCCGTCCTCAGCGCGCTGATGGACCCCGCCCTAGCCGCCATGAGCAGATTGAGCACTCAGCCAACAACCAGGATACAATTCAGGCTGGTCATTCCTCGTATGCAGTTGGCGCATGCGGTTGGGCGTAGTGCAAGAGCTGCTCGGCCCCGAAAGGGTCAAGCATGACCGGGCCGGATGAGCTGCTTTGCGCTGGGCACATCTTGTCCCCGAACCTCATGCACGGCATTGCTTGGTCCAGGAGGAGGGTAAGGGTTACTGGGGTGCAGACTACGCAACGTTAACGCAGCCTTTGTGCGAAGAGGTGGCGCCGTTCCTGGCCGGCTAGACCTTGGTGCGCGATACATACCTTCAGGTACCTGCGATAGGTACAGAGCTATAGGCAGAATGTACTGGGCCCGCATGGCCACCGGCATGGACACGTTAGCGCATGTTTTGTTGCCGGGCCCTGGCGGCTCAACCGGGGTGCTACTGCCACAGCTCCAGAGTCTATGATCTCATGAGTCTCGGGCAATGCTAATGTCCTTCTCGCGCGCAACTCGGGAATGTGTCCTGCCACGTTGTATTGCGGGATCTGCCTGTATGCTGGCGTAAGTTTACCCCAAGCAGAGACAGAGCCCGAATGCATGATGCCTTGATAGCTGGGTTCTTGCCCTTGCCCGTCCCGACTGTCCCGGGGCTTGCGACGGGCAGACGGTGCCCTTGCCGGATGAGGCATATGGGGCGAGTCAACACAGGGCCGGCGCCTCTCTCTGCAGCCATGTTGTTGCTCGGGTCCTCCCACGCCAGACCAGAATCATCCCGCCGTCATGACCTCGGGACGGAAATCGGCCTGGCCACGCCTTGCTCATAAGCCCTGCTCGCCTGCCAAGAGGTCTCCAAGGAATTCCGCCGGCGCTTGCTCCTTCCCTGCATGCATGTCGAGAGTCCTGAAAGGGTGGGTTCCTGGTCGCTTTGATCCATGACACGCATCGACCCCGTCCACGATTACCTCCCCCACCCCCCTCCGCTGCCTTCGTTGGGGCCTGTCAAATATTGTTTGTTGGCGCACACAACTCTAAAACTGTCCCCGGCGACTCTGGACTCTTTGCTCACGTACCCTCACTCGTGTACGCCCTCTCCTTCACGACCGCACTATTCTCGACCACTTTTGTGGCTGTCGATTCAAGACTTCTGCGCCAAGGCTGGCTACGAGCGTTGACGAGGCGTCCATGATAACAACGACGCCAATCTGGCCCTGAGTGTTTCTGCAAGCCTTGCTGCTTCTCTTTGCGTCCGACGAAACAAGCCTGCTCGCGTTCGAGCCGCCTTGATATCTGAAGCTTGGAAAATAGCATTGGACGCCCAACATGGCTTACGATTATGCAGTTGTGTAGGTCGTCCTCGAGCCACGCCAGAACTACAAGAGCCCATTTTCTGACAACCCTTCCAGACACTTGAAGTACACGATATCCCTGGCTGCGGTCCTCACGCTGATCCTCAGGCCGCTGCTTACACGCCTGGATCTGCTGAAGACGGCAGCACTGTGCACCGTCGCGTTTGTCGCGACCGTGCCGTGGGACTCATATCTCATCCACAATGGAATCTGGACGTATCCTCCGGACGCCATTATCGGGCCGCGACTCTTTGCCATACCCATCGAGGAGCTCTTTTTCTTCATCATCCAGACGTATATTACGGCCATGCTCTACACGCTGCTGAACAAGCCGACTTTCCACCCTCAGTTCCTCACGAACGAGGCTAGCGCTTCGACTCGCATGCGCCAGGGCCGTGCCGCGGGGCAGTTCTTTCTTGCCATTTGCATCGCCGTGGGCGCTTTTCTGGTGGTCAAGGGCGGCCAGGGCACGTACCTGGGGCTCATCCTCATGTGGGCGTGCCCTTTCCTGCTTCTCACGTGGACCTTCTCCGGCTACTTTTTGTTCAACCTGCCGACTGTTTGCATCGCGACTCCAATCATTGCTCCGACAATCTACCTGTGGGTGGTCGACGAACTCGCGCTTGGGCGCGGCACCTGGGCCATTGAGTCCGGTACCAAGCTTGGCTGGTGTCTCTGGGGCAGCTTAGAGATCGAGGAGGCCACCTTCTTCCTCGTCACTAATGTTCTCATCGTCTTTGGCATGGTCGCTTTCGACCGAGGCCTGGCCGTGCTCACAACCTTCCCTGAGCTGGTCCCGGGATCGACACCAAACAACATTCGCCCGCTCGATGTGGTCCGAGCTATCGTCGTGGACCCCGCCAGGTATGACATGGAGAGGATCATTGGCCTTCAGGAGGCCGTCTGCACTCTGCGTCGCAAGAGCCGCAGTTTCTACCTTGCGAGCTCTGTCTTTAGTGGCCGGCTCCGGACGGACCTGATTCTGCTGTAAGTTTACCCCAGGATGGCGAGTCAAGAAATTTAGTGCTGACAGGCAGATTTAGGTACTCGTTCTGCCGAGTTGCCGACGATCTGGTCGATGACGCCCAGAGCCAGGCTGAGGCCCTCAACTGGATCACCAAGTTGACCGGGTACCTGGACCTTGCCTACAGCAAGAAGAGCGAGGCCGGCTCTGCTGGTGGCAAGCTAGAATCTTACATCGAGTCGGAGTTCCCGCCCGCGGCCCGATCTGCACTCCAGCTATTGCCAACGCATCTCCTGCCAAGTGGGCCGCTGTACGAGTTGCTGGAGGGTTTCAAAATGGATCTGTGCTTCACGAACCAGGATGGTGCCGGCAAGAGTTCGGAGTTTCCCATCGACAACGAGAAGCTGCTGGAGCTCTACGCCCACCGCGTTGCCAGCACGGTTGGAGAGCTCTGCCTCTGGCTCGTGTTCCACCACAGCGACAGGGTGGTGCCTGACGAGACCAAGACCACGCTCGTGCAGGCAGCGCAGACGATGGGCCACGCACTGCAATACGTCAACATTGCGCGAGACATCAAGGTGGACGCGCAAATTGGCCGTGTGTATATCCCCAACAATTGGCTCAAGGAGAACAATGTTGTGCCGACGGACATTGTCAAGAACCCAGACCAGCCACTTGCAGAGCAGCTGCGTCAGCGGCTCCTGAACCTTGCTTTCGAAGAGTATGCGAACTCGAGGACAGACATGAACATGCTGCCCGACGATGTCCGCGGGCCACTGATTGTGGCTGTGGAGAGCTACATGGAGATTGGTCGTGTGCTCCGGGAAAAGACTGGGGTGATGTCCAAGACGAAGCCGGGCAGAGCTACTGTACCGCGTTCTAGGCGGATATGGGTGGCGTGGAAGGGGCTGTCAAATGCCTGAGGATGTTACAGAGATAGATGCGTGGGTCTTTGGTGCTTATTGTGGGAGTCCTTGGGTGGTCTGCTTCACCTCGCACTGCCCTCCACCAGATGAAGCCGCTCACGTTTTTGCTCTGTTTTTTTGTTTTGTTTTCTGGATCTTTGCGGAGGTTTTCGTTCTTTGTCCTGCATGCCTCACCGCATACTTTATGTGGCGCACGGCGCTCATGTCTCGATACCATTGTAGACGCAGCCACTGCCGAGGACCATAGGCTCGGCACGAACCTGTTCTGCTATTTCGTGTTTTGGTTTATGTGTATAGACCTGCGCCATTTTGGTCAGGATTAATGTGAATCGATGGAATGACCATGTCATATCATGTTCCCCAGTGATGGTGAGGATATTTGTTACTCAAAGACTTTGGGACAGCCGGGGGAAAGCCTCGGCTCGAGCTCCGCCGACCGGAGCATCAGCCGTGGCGGCCCACTTGGCGATCGTCTTCAACCATCCCACGTTCCCCGAGCTCGACTGCACCACCCGCATCGCCTTCTGTACAACCATCCGCGACGGCTCGGGCTCACTTTCATTCACGACCAACGACCCGCGAATCGGCCATGATCGTCAATTGCGCCGCGCTGCGGGCGGCTGCGGCCAGCGGGCAGCCACCTCTATTCCGATGCCACTACGCTGCCCGACTCTGCGCCTCGTCACGATTCAGCACAGTATTGACGACTACAGCACCAATACCTGCGCCGAGACACTACCACCACCGCAGCCGGCAACCGGCGCCGAGTGGGCAACAACAACAGGATCAACATGTGCTGCTCACGACACGCTCACGGCGGGCAGCAGCAGCATTCTCGACGACGCCGACGGGCAGATTGGAGCAGCAACCTATCGTCCCTCCGACACCTCCACCACCACCGCCACCACATGCCGAACTACAACGGCAACAACAGCAGCAGGAATCCCGCCGCCGCACTCGCCGCAGGATCCTCTTCGGCGCCGCGTTCCTGCTCCTCGGCAGCACGCTGGGCTCGCTGGTCCGCGCGGCCCTCGCGCCCCCGGACCTGCCGGAGCCCGGCACGGACAAGGACGCCTACCTGCTGGCCTCGATCGCCGAGAAGGCGCGCTCCCTGCCCCTGCACAAGCAACTCAGCGCGGACCCGGCGTGGGAAGGGTGGGACGCCTACGGGAGCTCGTCGTCTGCCAAGACCCCAGCAGAGGCGTTCACCGGCAAGGGAGGAGCGGGAGGAGAAGCAGGAGCAGGAGCGGGATCGGCGCTCTCCGGCCCGTCCCTGACGTCCCGCACGCTCGCGGGCGCCCGCGCCCTCGCGTACCAGCACGTCTTCCACAACGCCGCGACCGGCGAGCTCGTCAGCATCGTGTACCTGGGCGGCTCGATCGCGGGGTGGCCGGGCGTGGTGCACGGCGGGGCGATCGCGACGCTGCTCGACGAGACGCTCGGCCGGTGCGCGGTGCGCCTGTTCCCCGCTCGCACGGGCGTCACGGCCAACCTGGAGCTGGACTACAAGGCGCCGACGCGGAGCGAGGGGTTCTACGTCATCCGGACGCGGCCGGTGGCGGCGGCTGGCGATGAGAGCGGCGGTGACGGGAAGAAGGGGGACAGGAAGCGCTGGGTCGCGGGCACGCTGGAGCGCCTGGACGGGACGGTCTGCGTGCGGGCCAAGGCGCTGTTCGTCGTGCCCAAGGGCGTCAAGCTGGCTCCTATCGCGGACAACTATTGAGCAAAGAAAGGAGAAAAGACATTGTCAGCAAAAGTCGTCCCGGGTCTTTTTGGTCGATGAGTCCCAGACAAAAGACAGGAGAAGGGTGGCGGGGGTAACCTGCGTCGAAACATGAAGGTAGATAATTGTGACAGAGGCTGAACGGATAGACGTAGATAGAGGAGAGAGCGGAACGGACCCAAGATTCTGTCCTTGGTACAAAGAAAGGACTATGTCGTGGATGGTGGGAAGCGCCTTGATTGGCCATCACTACCGGACGACGAGGAAAGTCGTGGCTAAGTGAGCCTGTTCAAGGTGTGCTAGCAATCACCACGCGACCGTAGGGAGCGTAAGCACGGGTGCACGTCGCCTTTGTCCAGGAGAGTAGCAGGTGCACTGGCAATGATACACTCTAGTCTTGGCCACAGCCATGGCATGAAGGGAAATAGTGGGAGCCCGACAACCACACACCACACACCCTGGCCATGTCGGGAACGGCCATTCTGATATAGAAATGAATAGCGATAAAAGTTCGATATCTTCACGTTGCTTTTGGTAGTGTAGTTTCTACAGTTCTACAGAGCAAAGCAAGGATTTCTATTGTGGCCGTCGGCGAGACTCAGAAACCCATCAAAGAGCCACCAGCGCTGTACTGGATGAAGCACACGAAGGTAGCACCTGGCGCGATAACTACCACGGCGGCATCTGCGCGTCGTTGTAGCCATACGGATCCGGCTGCCAGGACTGCGCCTGCGCGGGCGGGCCGTAGTAGTTCCCGCGATATAGAGAGCCCCCATAACCACCACCTCCTCCCGCACCGCCTCGGCCTCGGCCACGGTACGGCCTGCCATTCCCACGCATGCCATAAAAGTTGCCACCACGGTCATCGCCACCGCCGCCGTAGTATGCTGGGTACGTACGTGTTTGTCCGTAGTGCGGCGGCAGAACGCCCTGGCCGACGAACGGCGTCTGGTAGTACGGATGCTGGTCATGACCATGATAAGAGTCGGGCCTTGAGTAATGTTGCTGCTTTTCGTAGTGATCTTGTGGCTGTTGTGTGTATTGTTTGTCTTGCTGCTGGTGGGACGCAGATTTCGGGGAGTGGCCATTGACAGAGCCGTTCCTGTGTCCATGGCCGTTCCCATTGCCATTCCCATTACCATTCCCACCATTGCCGTTGCCATTGCC
This sequence comes from Microdochium bolleyi, assembly GCA_001566295.1. Taxonomy (NCBI): domain Eukaryota; kingdom Fungi; phylum Ascomycota; class Sordariomycetes; order Xylariales; family Microdochiaceae; genus Microdochium; species Microdochium bolleyi. The sequence continues at coordinate 1,620,910 of KQ964247.1, read as the reverse complement.
ATTGCCGTTGCTGTTACTGTTTCCGCCTCCACGGCCCTGTCCACGACGGCGATTGAACGGTCGGCGATTGTTCTTCGGCTTGCCCTCTACCGAGAAGTTAATCTTGAGGACCGGATCTTCCGCCATAGCTAAGCCGGTTAGTCCGAACCGGTCCCAATCTTCCTTCGGTGTGGTCCAGGCCTGGAAGACGTTCTCCAACTTCTCCAGCTTCTGCACTTCCGGGACCCAGGTGCGGACGTAATCGCCTTCCTTGTCGTAATCGAACGCTTGCTTAACCGGGTTGAAGATGCGAGCCTCGCCACGGGGATCGTTCCCGACCCCCGCAACATACTGCCAATTCGCCCAGTTGGACGAAACATCATAATCGACCAGCAGCATCTCGTAGTACTCCGCACCGAAACGCCAGTCGATATTGAGGTGCTTCGCTAGGAAGCTAGCAACATTCTGCCGAGCTCGATTTGATGTGTACCCCGTGTGGATGAGCTCGCGCTGCGAAGCGTCAATGAGACCCATCCCTGTCGTACCCTCAAAGAGTCGTTTTAGCGTGGCCTGGACAGCGTCTGTCGACTCGGCGTGATCACTATTAGATGCCTTGGGGCTCGGGCCCTTCCGCGGCACCTTCCACTTGTTGTCGTGTGCACTTCTGAATCCAGATCGGTAGAAAAGCTTGTGCTTGAACTTGCGGTTGCACAGCCGCATATAGTCGCGCCAAAGCAACTCGAAACGGATACCTTTTGTCCCCTCGTTCTCTCCCTTGCCATAGCCCTCAACATCAGCAAACGCCTCGTTGGTACCATCCTCGAACTCCAGCAGAGAGGCTTGGATTTGACGAGCGGTGATACAGCCCTGCGCGAGGTATGCAGACAATTTGGTACTGAACTCTTCGCCGAGTAGCCCGTTTCGAGTGGCCTTGTATTTGTTCGCGAGTCCGCGTTTGATGAGTGCGTCCAGTCGTTGCAAGCCTGTACTCTCGCCACCCTTGAAGGGATGCGCAGTCTCCGCTCCTTCCGGGAATGGTGGGATGTTGGCCACGAAGTCCTTGATGGGAGCTACGAGGCGGTTTAGAAACTCTTCATCAGAATCAGGTATTACAAATGACGATCCCACATTGTCCAGCATCTTCTGGTCGACGGTTTGCGGGAACGATGTTGACGAAGACTTTGGCAAAGGTTTCCGAGGCTTCTCACGCAAGGGCTCCATCATCTTGCGGTATGTTGTGAATACATCAGGCAAGTCCTGCGGCTTGTCGAATTTGAGATCGCGGCTACAAGCCAGGTCAGTGCTTCGGAGATTCTTGTGGACTAATGGTGCCATACGTACTCGTCAATGTAATATTTCTCGTCGGTCCATAACTGGAACTTGATGTCATTCTTGGCACAGACCTCTGCTATGCCGGCCTCCTCGTCTTTCTCTTCTGTGCCTTCCTCGTCTATTGCCCACACGGCCTCGACACGATGGGACTGCTTCGCCAACTCTTTGCATATCTGCTCCACGACCTCTGACGGCTTGCCAACCTTGATAGTCAACTGGCTTCCAGACTTGTGCATGTTGCTCTTCAAGTTCATGATTGACTCCCCAATGAACTTGGCTCGATGCGGCCCGCATCTCCATAGCCCAGACAGCTCACTTTTGGCCGGGGGATAAGGTGAACTCTGTCCATCTTTCAAGAAGCCAGAGACCTCAAGGTGCTGCGGCGAGATGACCACCAGGGGCACGAAGTGGGTGAAGGCATGGTCCGCCGCCTTGGTGAGACGATGCAGGATGGGATTGTCTGACACCCGCAGATCGTGACGGAAGAGATATACGAGTGTCTTATTGTTTCCAGGCATGCTTGTGTGATCAGGGTTTGACGAGTAGGGTGTGCTTATGGTGTGTTGGCCAGTTGGCGCATTGGCAGTACGTTGTGGCCGCGTGTAAGAGAGATAGTAATCAAGGAGATATCTCGAACTCCACCTTCACAGAACGTGACAGGTTCAGGATGGAGAGAGGTGTCGTGGAGAATGGAGTGCTGCGGAATCAAAGCCGATGTTGGGGTTTGTTGATCTTCCCACAACGAGAAGAAATGTCTCCTGGGCCTCTGGACAGCAGTCGGAGTGCGTTATGTCGGACGAAGCTGGCAATGACTCCTTGAAGAAACAATGCCGAAGGACTCTTCATGAGGCTGGCCTGAGCAGGACTGGTGACCTCACCGGAGGGTCAAACGCGAGACTAGTGGCGGGAAGGCCGCGCTAGCCCCAACCAACAGTAGGGGTCAAAGGCACGAGTCGTCTGTTTTAGAGTCGAGCTTGAATCAGCACGGGACTGGTCTCAAGGGTCTTGCTGGCGATGGGCTTGGGTTCAGCCCGTTCTAGATCTTAGACCCGGGGCTTGGCAGGGAGAGAAGATGTCGACTGTGCTCTGCATCTGGAGTTTTGCAGCGGGATCGAAGTCGAGGATGGTGCGCCGCGGAACCTCGATGACAAGTTGTGTATCGGGACAGGCCCCTGGTGGACAGCGTAGGTACCCGAGGCAGCAGAATGATCCCTGAGAGGTGTTCGTTTTGTCAAAAACACGATGATCGACCGCGATCGTTGAACAGTCGTCTAGACAACCTAGCGAGCACGACGTGTGCCAGTGATGAATGTGGGACGCGATCGCTGGAGTGGGAAATGTCGAAGCTTGTCAAGAAGACGAGGAGTAGGTGTCATCGGCTTCCAGGAAAGATCGCTTCGAGAACCTCAGGCCCAGAAATCGGGATCTGAGGAGGTCCATCGAGGAGCGGGAACGGGAGATCCATAGCTGCCACGTTTTAATGGTGATCGCACAGGGCCTAGACGAGTCCTGGAGACCGGGCAGGCGTCGGCGGTCATTGGTGGCTGGCGCGTCGATGGTGGTCTGGTCTTGTGCGGCGCGCCGTCGATGGCGAGGATGCTCAGAGTTCGCGCGGATCGAGACGTTCACAAATGGAAGATGGGGCGGTCGGGGGACCGGGCGCCACTGGCAGACCTACGTCACCACTCAGGGGCACGACCTGGGGCTGGCATGAATCGACACATAACTCGGCCGCGGACACCTGCACCAAGGGTCCTGCCCAGGGCGACCATCCAGCACAGCACCAACGGCCGATGCTAATTCATAAATCGCAGTCCCCATCGCCATGTCCACTTGCCCACCGGGCTGGGCCGAACTCGGCACCCGACAATCACAAATCTGGGTCACGATGTCCAGTATCCATGCAGGTGGCCCCGCCATCGTGGCTAGTGTGGCCCTGCAAAAACTGGAAATCCAGCATGTTCCTCGGCATGACAAAGAAAGCTGCACACTTCGCAAAGGTCATGAGTGACAGTCCCAAAGTTGGGGTCTAACATAGGCAGGGCAGCCGCTGGGAGCCTTTGAATGTTTGACGCGTTGATTAGGTACCTAGGTAGGTACCTCGGTCATCATTGAATTGGATGTGGTTCTCCCACACCGTCTTTGGAGACCACAGTACGGGTTGTGGTGTGGTTTGATGTTGGCGATTCTCTTTCCTCAAGCTCTATTGCGTCATCGATGCGAACAAACAACTACGGGCAAGCGGGGCCCCAGCCTCCACTTGCTTTGGAGTACGATGCTCATCACTGATCAGTGTCAGGCACAAATCTGCCGGCGGAATTTGACATGGTAAAGGTGGTACGATGGGTGGGGTGCGGCATCTGCAGAAAGCTGGTGATGATGACGTCTAGATCACAGGTCGCCGTTATCTGTTGCGGACTCCTGCATGAGCCGGCTCCAGAGTCCAGACCTTGTCATGGTAATTACTCCACAGGTGTGTCTGCCAACGGCCCACGTTGCAGACTCCAAAACCTTCAGACACCAGCACCTTGATCTCCATCTGCCATCAGTCTCACATTGCCGTAGGCGGGTGCGACACTGTCGTCATCGATCGAGAACCCCGCTGGTCCCGTCATCGACTACACTCGGAAGTAATGGGAGCAGTACTCACATGCAACACATTTGACCTCCTACGAGGTCATCTTGCACTCATGGGTCGGAGTGCATAGCATGGCCCGGATGAGAGCACATCATGTGATCATGGCCCGTTCCGTGCTCACCCGTGGAAGATATCTGTCTGACAGTGACGAAGCAAGTGATCAAAGTCAGCCCAGCACTAGTCGTCCTGGCGAGACCAGAAACCTCCAAGGGGGCTGGACCCTGACGATCACTACTCTCAGAGTGTTATCTGCGGCTGCGCGTCGTCGGCGGTGTTTCAAGTCTCAGTGAAACCTTCTGTCCTGTCATTTCTGTATGCTTGTCTGGCGAGGCAAAAGCTCGGAGGTCCCATGGGGTGTATCTGCAATCGCAATTAAGCCGCTCTGGCTTGCCGTAAAGACCGAGTCCTTCCAAGCGGAACGCAGGCCGCAGCCGCAGCCGCAACGGAAAGGATACAAACCCCGTTTTCGAGGTCAGTCTGGGCGCACACTGCGCAGATTCGAGTCACTGGAGTGTATCGTGCCTGTGCTTGCGTGCCGGCCTGGCAGATGCCGCCGCGTGCCGGCCCAGTGGTGGTCGGAGCGGTATCGTACCCGGAGGCAAGCACCTACCTCCATGCACTGTCAGAGTCGTGATGCAAGCAGATGATGGGGTGATTCCAAGTTCGCCCATCTGTACTTTGTCAAACAACTTTGAACGAATGGCATCGACACGCGAATCCAGGTCCCGTCCAGAGGCAGCCGAGCACATCGAGAGTATGGAGTAGCAATGCACCACCTCACCACAGCATAACTAAGGTACTTGGTAACCGCCAGCAGGTCCGCTCATGCAGACCAACGTGGTGGCGCAGTGCGTGGCCCCAGAACCCTGAACAGCTGAACGACCCACCGGGGTTGAGACTGACGGTGCACTAACAGCTGGACACGCAAACTGCGAGGGACCACATTAGCACAATGACAGCATCTCCACAACCGGCTAGCCGGAGGACTCCAATGGAGAGGGGCCGTGCTGATGGAGCCTCTTCCCAGCCAAGTTTATCGCCAGTTTGTCTTGCGACCTTCAAACCTCATCCAAAGCCGTCAACGCCAAGGCTGTCGCTCATCCCGAACACTACACAGGGCTATGCAAGCCCTGCCGACAGTGCTTGCCGCATCACAACCCTGCTCCACGGCACCGTAGCACCACGATCTGTCTCGCGCCTGGCGACAACCAATTGCGCGCTTGGCACGGGGTGCCTCTCGATCTCGCCCTTCCCAGCTCGCTCGAGCTGCTTCGACCGGCCGGAGTCGCCCTCACCGTGCGACCGCAGGCCTTCCGAGGCTAACGCTGTAAAACCGAATTTCCAGGCCAGGCTTGCGACCTCGAAAGCCTGAGGCTCAATTGGCCTCAGGTGATTTTTCCCACTTCAGAAACCCGCGGCAGAAGAACGCCCTTTTCCAACAGAACGACGCAGATCTCGAAAAGCATACAGCACTATGGCGCCAACCACGAGCACGCCGGCAGGCATCATGCGTCGGGCCACGTCCATGTCGGGCGGAGCGATCGCGGGAGCAGTGATAGGAAGTCTGATCGGTACTGCATTCCTGGCTCTCGTCCTGGGCTTCGTCTACTTCCGAATAAAGCGCAAGATAAGGGAATCGGCAGCCAAGAAGGCGGCACCCACAATCAAGCCCACGACGCAACGTCGGGCGTCGTTCTCTTTCACAGGGCCTGGCTATTCTGCACATCCCTATGCGCCGCCATTCCCAGGATGCAAGCCAATGCTAGAAGAGAACGATGTCCATCCAAGTAGTGGTGACGCAGACCGGACAATCGACGCTCCGAAAGAATCCGTCTCAACACCATCTGCGAGTCCAAGTGCCGAATCTGAATCACCAACGGCGGCATCCGCCGTACCAGCAGTGCCGACGGCCACCACGCTTCCACCAACACACGCACACGACTTCTCAGCAGACACAAGCCGATATGCGGACACGCAAATCCAGCAAGAGCAGCCGATTATTCCCGGGGCAGCTAATGCAAGCTACTACGACACACGGATATCATTCGATTCTGATCCCCCTGCGCCAGGCCCTGGCAGCCCCAGTGCTGCAATGAACACTATGTACGAGGAGCAAATTGCGGAGTCGAGGCGGAGAGCGAAGAAGACGGAAAGTAGCAGCTCATTCAAGCGCTTCTGGACCACCGTCGTGCAAGGCCGGCATTCTACGCAGTCGTCTATCTCTGTAACCCGCGGCGTGGACACGCCATCATACACACCCTCTGTCTACGGCAGCAGGACAGGCACGGGGCTCGAGTCCATGCGGGGTGTGGACCTGCAAAATGCACAAAATCTTCACTTCCCCGGATCGCGGCAGATTTTCGACGAGCCCGAAGAAATTGGTGATTTTGGGACCACAGGCGCGGCTGGCGGCGGGCATGCCCAGACGCCCGCAGGGAGGTCGCCAATCGACCCCACACCCCAGACGCGCGCGCGCAGGATGGGCACAGAAGCGCAGCAGCTTGCACGCATCAACTCATGGCGCAAGGGTTCCGGGATACGGGAGACGACAGAAGTCGACCCCGAATTGCCGTCTGCCGTTTACGGGTCGAGGTTCGGCAGCTCCGACAGCTATGCATACGGAATTGAGGGAACCCAGCCTACTGCGCCCCTTGCAGCACAGCCGCCCCACCCCGGCCGACCAGAGCCGGCGCCCGAGCCCGAGCGGACGCAGCGACTTAAGAGCCCTGAGATTCCGGAGCCCGTTTACGACGATGAATCAAATGGCATATTCAGTGGTCCTCAAGCCGTTGCCACTTCATCATCGCCGTCGCCACCCCAGACCTCCGAGAACTTTGTCCGCCCTATGCACGTCATGCAGCCCACCACCTCCACCGAGAAGTACTACCACACGGACTACCGACTGGAGAACCCGCCCTCACCCGTGACGGCACCGGCGGTATCAGCTTCGCCTCCGGATATGACGAGCCCTGAGATGTACCATACAGCTGGTCACAACTACACGCTATCTTCGGCACAACAACATATGGACCTTATGGACGAGTTCCTCGACATCCCCGGCTACGATGAGCCACGCCGGTCCAGCGAATCATATGACTACTCCGTATCCATGGGTCCCAGCTCGACAGACCCCTCGAGTGGTAGGACGCCGGACACGCGGATCACCATGTCCCCGTCCCCATTCCCCATGCCATTCCACCAGCAGCAACAGCAGCAGTATCCCCTCCACCAGCAGCAATCGCTCGCCGGCGAGTACGGCTCGAGCGCCTCGCCTGAGGTGATGCAGCAGCTCTCTCCGCCGCTCAGCGGCAGCGGCAGCGGTGGCGGTCTCATGTGTGAGGAGTGCGGCCGCACGTTCGACCAGATCCACAAGCTCAACCACCACAAACGGTACCACGACCGCAAGCACGAGTGCCCCTACCAGGGCTGCGACAAGCGCTTCGGCACCAAGACACATCTGGACCGTCACATCAACGACAAGCACCTCAAGTCCAAGGCGTTCCACTGCACGGAGCCCGGGTGCGCGTACTTTAAGGGCGGCAAGGCGTTCCCGCGGAAGGACAACTGGCGGAGGCACATGGTCAAGAAGCATGGCGCGAACCAGCAGCTGTTTGACGCGATGGACGAGGCTATGGACTGAGTCTTGAGTTACGTCCTGCTGGTCTTTGCTCGGTGTTATTGGGTCATGGATTTCTTCTTGGTTTCTTACCGGCTCGTACGCTGGGGTGGGGAAAGCCGGTTTTGCTGTCTCGGCAGTGCATCGGGACGAAGTGGTCTTCCAAAGTTCTTTATTAGTACATGTTTAGTGCACGTGCGTGCCTTGCGCGCGGTTTATCATCTGGTCAGGGCATATGGACAAGCAAGCGATGCAGTATCGGGCTTTTTTTCTTCATCTTCTCTCTTCTCTCTGCTACTACTTATTCTTCGTCTTCATTTCAATACACCTCTCCGTACTCCGGATGGACTCTTTGATCGCGAGCAAAACCAAGGCGTTCTAATAAAAACACTCTTCTCGGATAGCTCGCAGGGAAGGCGGCTTTTCTGACCCGCTCCGTCTGCTCTCAAATACAAGATAAACTTTCTGCGGACACCATATCTAGCCACCCACCCCTAGCTCTCTCTCTGCTGTGTGCAGCCCTTCTCATGGTGTTCACGGGATAATGGCGTTGTCAACTTTCGTCTGAAATGTCCATTTCTACTGTGAAGTCAATGGCGTTTCTGGCTACGGCCTCGAAATTCTGATACAAAAATCCAGATCCAAATCCTATCGATTGTTTGTGTCTCTCGGAGCACGCCAAACGCCTTGAAAAGCAGTCGCGGAGCTTCGCGCCCCAAATTTTTCGTTAGATTCGTGAAGTGATACTCTCCCCTCAGGAGGCTCCAGCCAGCAGGCGGAAGCAAGTCGAGTGTGTAGAGAAGGCATGGATGTGGTATCATTCCTCCTCGCTGACGTCACTCTCTGGCTCATGAACATCTGCCTTCTCATCCTCATCGTATGCGGCCATAAGCTCGGCCTCGAGATCATCAAAGGTGTCATCTCCCATGTCGTTGTCTGCAGAAGCAGCAGCAGGCTCATGGTGCTGGTGAACATCCTCCATCTCGGCATCCTCATCGCTCTCTTCCTCTTCATCCTCATATTGTTGCTGCTGCTGCCCTCCTCGGGTCTGGTAGGGGTCTGCACCAGCGGCACGTGCCGAGGACAGGCCCGCGCTCTCCTCCATCTGCCGATTGACGGGGCTGGGGAGGGTGAAGTGCTCGATGCTTTGGTTGTCATCGTCGTCCTCGCCATCGGCGTCATCCTCTTCCCCCGAGACCTCCTGAACAAAGTCGGAGAACCGCCGGACTCCAAAGGCTGGCGAGAAGTCGCGCGCAGAGGCAGGCGGGGGATTGGAGCCGCCGGGTTCCTCAATCTGCAGAAGGTCGTCGTCGGAGCTTTCGTCGGCGTCCGAATCCGGTGTGGCAGCGGCGGCGGCAGCACGGTTCTGCTTGGATGATGACGAGGTCGGCTGCGTGGGTTGCGCAGATTTCTGCTGCTGCTGCGCCGCAGGTTTTGACTTCTTGGGTGGGAAGGGTAAGTCCTTGCCCTTCTTGTCGCCAGCCTTCTTGACTGTGGCCGAAGGCGCGATCTTCTGATTGCGGGCCTTGATGCCGCTGGAGCTCGACGATCCTGCGAGGTGTGGATATTTCCTTCTCAGACTGTCCGGGTCACTGTTGTCCGGGGTCTGTGTGACGTTCATGGAGAACGTCGAGTCGACCTTGTGCAGGACGAACACCTCGCGTGTGGGATCGAACACGAGCACATACTTCTTGTCGTCGGTGCTGCGGTTTCCGGAGTACGCATACTGCCCGCCGTCGTCGCGGAAGGAGAGGTCGTAGCCATCGTCGGACACGCCGTCGGGTTTTAACCGAGCTTTGGAAGGCGCTGAGGAGGAAGGCTTGTGGTTGTCTGGAAGGCAGATCGTGCGTGCACGTTAACTGGTGCTCTCTGTCGTGGGATGTCTGTGTAGCAGGGAAGGGATGGGAGTCCACGCACATCTGATACCGGTGTAGGTCTCCTTGGAATCTTTGCCGAGCAGAGCATCACTGAGTACGACAGGATACTTGCCCACTTTCGTGGGGTCAAGCATGCCCGCGAGCGACATGGCTGCAGCAGGCCGGAGGTTGAATCACGGACGCAATTGCTACCGCTGCTCGTTCGATCGTCGCAACGACTGTGCGGGATTCGACGGACTTCGAGATGTCTGCATGTGGCAGCGGGCTCTTTGAGTATCGGACTGTTGGAGAGGGAGTGTAGTGCGTAAGGACGAGCTGTGGACTGCGAACGCGTGCCGGCAATTGTCAGACGGGATCGAAGGTTCGAGGTGAAGAAACGGCTGGGCGGTCCCTTGACAGGTGAAGTGGGCGGAAGGCTGGAAGCAAGCGGCCGGGATAGAGGGCCACCAAGTGGGACGACCTGGAGATCTGGCCCAGCTGCGCCCCAACCCCAGTCCCTCCGGCTCGGTGACAGCGACGCATCGTAAATGCACCCACAGGGCTGAGTGAGACTATCGAGGGAGACAGAGCCCACCTCAGGTTGTTACACTTGGCCAGGAAGAGGACTCGCAATTGTCCTTTTGAGGACACAATGAATGCCATTGGTACTTAGTTACAGACCTCGCAGGCCCGCAGCTACAGTTGGGAACCTCCAGGTTTTGCTGGGGACGAAGCACGCGCGCGTGACGTCTTGAATCTTGAGAACTCATGACAGCCAGCCCAATCATCCTCAGAAGCTAATCTCTTCCTCAGACCGAGTCGCGTAGACTGACAAATTCGTGCGAGCCACCCTGCAGATATGACGCCTTTAAGACAAGCGGCTCATTTCGCACTCTGACTGTTGTATCTCTGCGCCTCTATGCATCATACCGGCAGAGCACGGCCCGCACGGGAGCGCTGAATTGGACAGGCAAGCTATGTGACTCTCCCAGTCTGGCACATCGTTGCGAGAAAGAAAAGCAATCCCAAAACTGCATATGGTGTCTTTGCGACCAGAAAACATTATAAACAGCTCATAAACCAATGAATATGTACATGTAATAGACACAAGTACAATCAGTATTGAATATATGGGAAGTGCGCGTTTGTTGCCGCCGCACAGCCTTGCTCGTTATGTCACTTTCAGCCCTTTCGTCCGAGCGATGCCTGCGTTTACGCTTATCTACCTACCTGGAGGTACTTTTAAGTAGGTAAGGTAAGTAAGTGTCGCTGACCGGCCCGAACATGATCTGTGAGGAGCAATATTGCGTTCCCACAACGCCGTGGCTCTACCATGGTAAATACTTGTCTTGAGTTACAGCATCCCCCGGAGGAGCTCATGGCGACTATCCTGTTGACAAGACAACACTGAATGTCCGACAAGGTGACATTTCCGAGCCATCGTGCGCGGGCTGCCGGCGGGTAGTCAAGGGTCTTATGCCGAGGTTACCGTTTATAGCCACGCTCTAGTGAGGCCATGGCCCACCATTGGCTGGCGAGAGCCGCTGGACTTCTTTTCTCGCTGAGCTTTTTTCCACGAGAGACTTCCAGTTTGGACTTGTGCCGACACCGGACTCAAGGCTGCCTTCCTCGTCTTCTTTGGTCGATGGCAATAACTAGCGGGACACAGATACACCCTTGAGAGCATGCCTGCCCAGCGATAACATGCACTGATGGCAGCAGGAGCATGCCTGCAACGCTGACCTCGAGCCGAGGATGCAGGAGTCAGATCGGCGGGGAAAAGGCAGAATGTGGAGAAGACGCTCATGAGACCCCAGGAATACCCCCCTCGACCCCATACACACGGCCGCCCAGAGCAAGGAAAAGAATTCCCCTTAGCGGCGCCGTGCTGGGCGGACTCCGAGGACAGGCTCGGCCGTAATGGCGCGAGGGGCGGCACCCCTTTCTCACGTTCTTAAAACCAACCGGGCCGGAACCAGTTGCTGCTGCTGCCCACAGTCCCTCCTCCATCTCTTCTTGCTTCTCGATACCCCCTCCTCCTCCCTCCAAGATGTCTGCTGTCAACCGCAGCCTGCGAACCGCCTCGAGATCGCTGCGCCTGCCCACCTCCGCCCTCAACCGCGCCGCTCCCCTCGCCGTCTCTGCCGCAAAGCTTGGTGCCCGCCGCACCGCCGCGCCCGCACTCGCCAGCTACTCCCGCATCAGCTCCTTCTCCACCTCCGCCGCCAAGATGGGTGCGCCTGCCCTCCCCCAAGAGGGTCGCGAGTACGACCCAGAGATCAAGGACATTGCCCAATACGTCTCGAAGCCAATTGACTCCGAGCTCGCCGTAAGTCGACGCCCTTGCACCGTTTCCAGCTCCGATTGAGCCTCCCTCTTCACCACGACTCCCAGAGCAGGGAGAATTTTCCCCACTGCCCCGGTCCTGCCCCGCGCCAGCCCCTTGGTAGCCGCGACTAACCGTGAGCCGCAACACCACAGTTTGACACCGCGAGATGGATTCTTCTCGACACTCTCGGCTGCGGTCTTGAGGGTCTGCGCTTCAAGGAGTGCACCAAGCTGCTCGGGCCCATCGTCCCCGGCACCCTCGTGCCCAACGGCACCAAGGTTCCCGGAACCGACTTCCAGCTCGATCCTGTCAACGGCGCCTTCAACATTGGTGCCATGATCAGATGGCTCGACTACAACGACTGCTGGCTCGCGGCCGAGTGGGGACACCCCTCGGACAACCTGGGCGCCATTCTCGCTGTTGCTGACTGGGTCAACCGCACCAACAAGGCCGGCGGCAACCTCGCCGGCGGCAAGATCTTCACCGTCAAGGACGTCCTTGAGGGCATGATCAAGGCGCACGAAGTCCAGGGCTGCCTGGCCCTTCTCAACTCGTACAACAAGGTCGGCCTTGACCACGTTGTCCTCGTCAAGGTTGCCAGCACTGCCGTTGTCTCCCAGATGCTTGGCCTCAGCGAGACCCAGATCGCCGACGCTGTCTCCCAGGCGTGGGTTGACGGCCAGTCCCTCCGCACCTACCGCCACTCTCCCAACACCATGTCCCGCAAGTCGTGGGCTGCTGGTGACGCTTGCCAGCGTGCCGTCAACCTCGCCCTCAAGGTCGCCAAGGGCGAGCCTGGCATCCCTACCGTTCTGTCCGCCCCCGTCTGGGGTTTCTACGACGTCCTGTTCAAGGGCAACAAGTTCGAGTTCCAGCGCCCCTACGGCAGCTACGTCATGGAGAACGTCCTCTTCAAGGTCTCCTACCCTGCCGAGTTCCACTCCCAGACTGCCGTTGAGGCGTCCGAGAAGATCTTCGCCCAGCTCAAGGCCGCCGGCAAGTCCGCCAAGGACATCAAGGAGGTCACCGTCCGCACCCACGAGGCCTGCATCCGCATCATCGACAAGCAGTTCAAGCCCATGGACAACTTCGCCGACCGCGACCACTGCATCCAGTACATGTGCGCCACCATGCTCACCTTCGGCCGCCTTGAAGCCACCGACTACACTGACGGCGGCGAGGCCGCCACCTCGCCCGTTGTCGAGGACCTGCGCAAACGCATCAAGTGCGTCGAGGACCCGCAGTTCACCGCCGACTACCACGACCCTTCGCTCCGCACCATCTCCAACGCCCTCACCGTCGAGCTCAATGACGGCACCTTCTTGGATGAGGTCGTCGTCGAGGCGCCTCTCGGCCACCGCCTCCGCCGCGACGAGGCCAAGCCTCACATCCTCGCCAAGTACAAGCGTCACCTTGGCCCCCACTTCCCCGAGGCCCAGGTGGCCGAGCTTGTCGAGCTCAGCCAGGACGCCGCGAAGCTCGAGAAGATGACCGTCGACGAGTACGTTGACAAGTACGTCGTCAAGGACAGCAAGTTTGTCTAAAAAGTTACTTGGAGGCGAGGCGTTATCTCTATTTTGCTTGGCTCGAAAGGCCCGACCATGCTCATGCGTTAGAACTCTCCCCAAAACAGGGAGATGATTTAGAATGTAGATGACCCAAATGTAACAAACATGAACATCATAATCAACAATCCTGATTACATCTATGCTTCTGAGGATATGACACAGCGCAAGCTACCGTTGCATTCTGCTCACTCTGTGGTTTCATGATCACGGCAAAGAGTATTTGTTTCAACCCCTCAGGGCGCCAAGCATGTACTGCCCAGGACAAGGGTTCGGGGCTTTTCAGTTGACAAGTAAGGGCCAGCCGTAGGAGCACGTTTCCTTCCCGATATTCCGCTGGTAGCCTGGCTTTCGAAGCTGTGCACTGGTTCTATTGACCAACACTGCGACGCATCCATTAAGGTTTCCATTCTTTGGGTGACGTATGCTTCCCCGAGAATCCGCACATGCTGAGTTGAAACTTCCTTCCAGGGAGTTGGCCGCAGGTGCCGTCGTCCCGAGCGGGGTCTAGGGAATCCCCATGTGCTCCGCCACCGGGCTGGGCCCCGCATGGCGTTTTCGCATTGGGGCAGGCGTGTGTGACACTTGACGCAGCGACTCCTGCAGATCCCTTTGACGTTCAAAGTTGAAACAAGTGCACACACTCCCTCTTGCTCCTGCCTTGAACAACATCATCGATACGTTAGCAAGCAATACCATCTTTCAAGACCACTTAGGCATCGACTCCGCCAAGCGACAGACTTGTTCTCGATTGCGACTTCTTGCAGTTGTGTGATCACAGACTCGGTTTCTACCAGCTCCGTTTAGGCAGCCCTTTTCCGCGACTCCCGGCATCCCAACAGCGACCTACTCGAAACACAACGAAGCACAAGGCTATCACCATGCCGGACCGCCAGGAGATCATCGCGACGAACAAGTCGCTCCGGCTCATCAAGAATGTACGAAAGTCTCCAGGAGGCGATGCTCTTTTGTACATCCCGTTGTGAACACCATGCTTACTCGTTCGGTCCACAGGAATTGGAAACGCTATACGAGAAGGGCGTCATCACGGACGCCGTCTTCGACTCGATCGCGCAGTCTCTCCCTGCCGAGCTCTCTCTCTCTGGTGCCTCGAGCGCGCCGACACCGGTGCACTCGCCGCCCGCGCCGGCGGCCGCGATGGCCAGCCTCAACCTCGGCTCCGCCAACAGATCCGTCTCGAGCACTCCCGCGCCAGCCACCCAGAACGGCTCCCCAGCGCCGCCCGCATACTCTTCAAATACCAACGTGGGAGGCCCACCGCAGCTCCCTACAAGGGGCGGTCCGCCTGCCGTGCCGCCGCCGACCAAGCCCGTGATCGCCCACGCCAGGGCACTCTACAAGTACCAGGCCGCCGACAGCCGGGACCTGTCATTTGAGCGGGACGATGCAATCGCCGTGCACGAGTACATGAACGACGACTGGTGGATGGGTCGTAACGAGCGCACCGGCGCCGAGGGCATCTTTCCCAAGACATACGTCCAGATCGACCACAATGCTGCCCCCGCCGCTCGGTCTTCTCAGGGCTACCCGAACGAGAAGGCTGGGTACTACGCGCCGCAGCAGCAGAACATGGGCACTCCGGGTGGGGGGTACCCGCCGCCGCCCGGCCCGGGCCAGGGCGCTCCGTATAATGCAAACTACCAGCAACCGCAGGGGCAGCCTGCGGAGGCGGGCAAGGAGCCGAGCAAGTTTGAAGAGGGTGGCAAAAAGTTTGGCAAGAAACTGGGTAATGCCGCCATCTTTGGTGCCGGTGCGACCATTGGTAGCAATATCGTGAACAGCATCTTCTGAGCGAGAAGGGAGAATGGGGGTAGGGTGCGGTTGTATTTGTGATAGAAGGCATGCTTTCCCTTTATTGATGCATTACC
The DNA here is from genome assembly GCA_001566295.1 of Microdochium bolleyi. Taxonomy (NCBI): domain Eukaryota; kingdom Fungi; phylum Ascomycota; class Sordariomycetes; order Xylariales; family Microdochiaceae; genus Microdochium; species Microdochium bolleyi. Next base: position 1,605,706 of record KQ964247.1, on the reverse strand, counting down.
ACAGTATTTGGGGACGGCTTTTTCCAGTCCTAATGATGATTCGTTTTGACCCGTTCTGTTGCCCCTTTCCGCTTAATCTGGGTTTGGAGTGTCTGCGATGATCATTGCATCAGCCGACGGAGAGTGACGGGAATGAATGAGACTGGAAGCATATAGGATCCGGGAGAGCTCAAAGTCACGTGCACGTAAATTACTACGGTCTTGCAGGCACTGTGGCTGTCTCCAATCTGCAATATGTTCTGTCCTGTTCTCAGAAGTCGGGTATACCTACTGTATGTAGTACTTTAAGTAAAGTACACAACAACGAACAGGCATATCGCCCGTAAGTGGGGCAAGCACCTGTCGACCGACAGGCTATCCATCACCAAACTTCACCTTCCATCCCCTTTGAGCTATCTTCAAAAAAGTCTTTGGGCCTGAACGACGGTGAAACCTTCAGTCTTTATATATTCGCTCTGAGCGATTCATTTGCCTCCCATGTCATCCTGAAACAAGTCAGGACTTCGAGCTAGGCGTTGCTCCGATGCACCCACCGAGGAGCAATCGCATCGTGAATGGACATCATGGCATTTCAGTCCAAGCCAACATGGTGCTCGCTCTGTGGCGTTATCATCACTGCGAGCCACGGCGCCACGCAGCACGTTGGTGGCGATCACGAGCTTAGTTGGATGAGTGCCATGCGTATAGGTAAGTCGGCGGCGAGGTAGGAGACACCAACCCGCTCTCCCATCGCTCCGAACCATGACTGTGGCCATGATCCTAGAAGCACAGTTACTTACGTATCACTATCTGTCAGTCCGCAATCTTGGAAACTTTCCAGTTCACAAACCCGAAAACCAATGGGACTCCTTCGTCTCGGGCATCGGTTGGCTTGACCCGCGCAGAGAGGCACATGTCTCTGCTGATGCGGCAGACCACTGGCGGTGCCCTCAGGGTGAGGGATTCGTCCCCTATCGGCTGTATCACAGATCCAAGAAGTACTGGTGCTTCCCGCTACACGATGTCTGCTGGCAGCTACTGCGCGACAAGGTTGGCTGCGACGTGGAACAGAACGAACTTGCTCGGCACCTCCTCCTTGTGTTCTACAACACGCCTCTGAACGCCCAGAGCCGCCTGGCGCCGGGCCACAATTATGGTGGCGCATCCGATCTGCAGAATATTATACGTCTCCGAGGGTATTTCTACCAGGTCAGGACCTCCAGATGCCCTCACCTGATCGGAAACCCCTGCGAGTCCCTCCAGGCCGACGAGCACTGCCTGTGGGAAGCTGTTCAGGCCATCTCCGCTCCGCTGAATAGGCCCATCCAAGAACTGCAAGACGGCCCGGAGTCGGCGAGCGATCCGTTCAGCAGATTCCCCTACGAAGTCAGCATGATTGTCTTCATGTATCTGTCAAGCACAGACTTTTGCATGGTACGACTTGCATCTCGACCTGCGGCGCGGATCGGTGTACCCCAGCAATTACCCCAGGCTTTCTGGCGAAGTCGGTTCTACCCAGACTCGGAGCTAGGATTCGTCTTTGCCATGGCATCTCAGCAGGAAGTGGCAGCACAGACAGATTGGAGACTTCTGTACTTCAAGGCCAGGGCAACTCTCAGCGAGTCCGAGCTCTTCCCAGGTTTCAGAAACAGGCAGAGGATATGGCTATGCTTACAACACATAGCCAATGCTGTCAAGGTCAGACTGAGGAACCCCCATTGCACCAATAAAGCCCCATTCGTGGCAATGGAGCCGCCGCTGTTGCAAGGTGAAGAACACGGAAGTTGGGTCTGTGCAGACGCCGCCTTGGCCCCATTGCCGACGCATCCTCTGGCGACATCCGACCTTGCTTCTCATTGCCGCGTTTTCGAAATGCAGAAGCTGCCGTGGCCAGCATCTGATGGTGGACGAGTGACGCTCAAGGCTTCTTTCGTAGACTATTGTGGCAATACTTACATCAGCGGACTGCAGCTCGAGAGACAAGGCACGGGTGAAGCCGTCCGCTGTGTTGAGACTGCTGGCTTCCTGAATACCACCAATTTCCAGACCCTGGTACTGGATAAGCGTTCGAAGCTGGAACGTGTTGAGGTTGGGGTCTGCTCAAGAGGCTTGAGCGGGCTCCGGTTTCACTTTGAGGACCAAAGTCCTGAACTCGACTGTACCATCGGCTCACTGCGGCCGCAAGATTCGCAAGGAGGGTTGAGCACTTTGACAGTTTCTGAGAATGGCAGGATCTCTGGGTTTGTACTAGGAGTGGACGTCAGTATATTTCCCCTTGACATCTCTCTGCCATGTACTGACATCCAAGGCTAGGCTTTCAAGGTCGTGTCACTATCCATCATGGAGTCAGTCGAGTATCATGACAAGACAAAGGCCGTCAACTCTACGACAAACTCAGCAGAGTTCGCTCCACCATCGGAGGTCTGGACCCCCGATCCACCGTCGCTCCCTGTATCATGGCGCTATCGAAGCACAAGGCCATCTCAGCTTCATAATCTCTGCTTGAACATGGATTTTGGTGGCCATGATGCTCATAGGGTTCGGAAGTTGACCCAGGTCGTAGCACGCATGACTAGGGATCCCGGGTCTTTCGTGGGCATGAGGTTTGTCTACTTGGACGGTACTGTGACATATGGGCCACGAGATGGCGGGTTTGACAGTGTGAATGGTCGCGAGATTATATCGGAGCAGGTCTTCTGCATTGACGGGCCAGGAGGAGAGGTCATTGACCGAGTTACCGTGTCATACTCGATGGAAATTGAGTGTATTCGCAAAATAATGGTAGGCTCTGGATGTCCATGCAAGAGGTCTATGGTTACGATGAATTGAAGGATGAAAAGCGCTGACAACGGTGATCGCAGGTTCATACAAATCACGACAGATCTATGGAGTTCTCGCTTCATATCAAAACAGAGACGAGCGAAACACTATCCGTCAAGATCTTCGAGCCCGAGCCAGGTTCAACACTCAGTGCATTCTTCTCAAAGATCAAGATGCAAGGTCGGTTGCCAGAACAGGGCAAATCAAATACTGTTGTGGCATCTGAGCCTCAAGGTCATTTCCGCGACTTCGCCATCGGATCCGTGTCCATGGACATTATTGGGGCTACTGCTGCTCTGGAAGTTGGGTCACATAGACAAGTCGATCACATGATCCCTGTCCACCGCACGACCTTGGCTCCCGTTGCGATGATGCTGAGGCATCAGGGCGGCTTCGCCATTACAGCGGCAGATCTTTCAAACATCAAACGCATCCGAGTATGCGTTGGAGGCAAGAGCGTTGAGCCTGACACAGACATGATCACCGGAATGTGGCTCGAATACCATGATTCGGATCTGCCCGTCATCCTCGGCCAGTGGGATGAGGAGATTGATTCCCTAGAGATACAGCAGGACGATCGCTTGGTGGCCATTCAGATATGGCACGACTTCAACAACGATACGAACAAACGACTAGCGCTAGGGCCAGTGGTCGGCATCCTGTTCAGAACCGCGCTAGGTGTCGAGAAGAAGTGTGCGCGCCGCTACGTTGTGAAACGGGATTGCATATCGTTTCGAGGAAACCAGTACGAGGACATTGTGAGTAGCTACTGTCTGTCGCGGTTAGGCAGTCCGGGGACATCGTGTTCGTCTACCAATGCTCATGACTGATATCTTTTCCATGTTAGACGGGGATCGTCTGGGGCAATAATCAAAAATGGGATCACGTCTGGGCGCTGGTAACGCCAAATCCGAAAACCCCACGCCTCCTACCGGTACAGGGTATGGCCGTCAACGTCGAGGCGCCGAGCATCCTAGATACTGTCTACGATAAGGTGTTAATCCCCGGGGAGCCCAAGCCGCAGCTGCAGCTGCAGAAACAGCAGAAAATTAATCCACTGGTGGCGATCGAGGTCGCATTCTGGAATCTCGACAAGGTGCCAAACAGCCTGAAGTTATGCTTCAGACATGGTCCACCACGTATCCTTGGTCACCCCCAGGCTGGATACCGCCCGCAGACGCTTGCCTTGGACGTCGATGCTGGGGAAGAGCTGGTGGGCATGCGTTTGGGTGTTGCCGTGCAGGGCGAGAGCAGCCAGATCGCTTGCATCACTGTAAGTATACATCATCATATCGTCATTCCATTTTCCCGTCTCTCTTACGGCAGTGGTTCGGGAAGAAAATCCTTCTTGAACCATCCTCACTGACTCCAATCCTATAGTTTACCACCAACACGGGCCGTGAACTAGATTTCCGCGAGGAGTGGTGGACCGCTGTGATCAGCCACATCACGGAATGGCACAAAGACCTCCCTCTCCTCGTGGTCTTTCCCTTTACTCAAGAAGCAGCAGCTGCAGAGATAGCAAAGGCGCGGGCCCAGGCCGAGGAGCATCGGGCAGTGGTACGATCTTGCCAACAAGAAAAGCAAGATGATGGAGCCCATGCTTCATCACAGGCCCCCGAGAGCCGGCCCGATAGATCCTCGAGCAGCGGTATAGACCTGAGGATGGGCAAGCGCTACGGCAGGCCCACCACAGACAGTGGAGGGGTGGCGGCGCATGGCAGTGCTTGTCGAGAGAACCCTGGCGCCGCGACTGGGCAGGCTTCAGCATCATCAGCATCAGCATCACCGTCGTCACCATCGGCGAGTCACGGCACGCCTCCTGCTGCTTCGACGATAACCACAGTACAGGTCGACAATGTTCTCAGCGTCAGAGTCGTGGAGCCGCCGAAGCAGGCAGGGCGGTTCGTCGGCTTGTGGGCGCTGGCGAACCACGCCCTGGAGTATCCGTTCATTGGACCTTTATTCGAGGAAGATTCGGCAGGGTCAGGTTCGCCAGATGGGCCAGGTGTACAAAGGACAGAAACGGCTGCCACATAGTAGTTGCTGGAAGACGCGATATTCCCGTAACGCAAAGTTCCAGACATGCCACGTCTAACTGCATTGTAGCCGCAGATGTGGAAACTTGGTGTTATCGTATTTTGATTCAATGCTTTGCCGACACGCAAAGGGAAAAAGGGGGGTATCTAATCTACACGAACAAAGTGTGACAAGAAAGTACAGGAGCATATGAAGGGTGCAACACAAACGATCTATGTGCGGTATGTTTTAGTCGTTCGTCACCAGTGATCCGCACGTACATGTACACTGGGTGAAGACAGTGCTGGGTGCCGCAAGACCTTACGGCTTTGCCGCATTTGCAGCTCCGGAAGCTGGCTTGCGGTTCATGAGGTTGCCGAAGAACTTTGCCAGAGTGTCCGTGTCCACTGGAGCTTGTGCATCGGTGGAATCCTCCTCTTCCCCTACGCTCAAAGGCTCTGGGGATTGACCGTAGGCTTGTCGGTCCTGATTCGATTATGTCAGAAAACGTTGTGTTGACCAGTAGAGGTGAAAGAGCATCCACACATACCTTCAAGCGTTGCACCATGTCATCAGCGTCGACCTGGATTCCACCCATGTTGAACTGCACAGGACCGATATGGTCGCTAATGATATCGTCCGAAACGCCCTGCGCAAAGGAGTTGTCTTTGCCAGCCTTATCATCGGCCTTCTTCTGCTGATCGAGTCGCTCCATCTGCTGGGCCAGGAAAGCCTGCGTGTCGACCGAAGGGACCTCCAGCTTGGAGGTGTCTTGCAAATTCTGCGCCAGCTGGAGAGCGTCCAAGCTCGAGTCTTGCACTTCCGCCTCGTACATATTCACCACTGAGCCTTCAATTTCTGTATCGCTCGTTCCCCCACCTGTATCATTTTCAATGGTCGCTGGTCCATTGATCTTTGGCGTTGGGAACGGCTGGTCGAGGTCAACTTCCCAGCCGTTGCTCACTGCCTCCACGTCGAAACCGTCTCGCAGCACGCGAATCTTGCCCCAAGAGTCCCAGTTCGGAAGCACCAGGATCTTGTCGCGATCTATGACGTTCGCGTTCAGAGCTTCTCTCTTGAGCAGGGAGCGGATGCCCAAGCTGGCGTGAACGAGGCTCTGCAGTGGTGAGGACATGGAGGGCGATGTGTACACGAGTGAAGCACCATCTGCGGAACAAGTTAGTACGTGCAATGTTCGACGGGTAATTGGTCACGTAGCGTACGTCTGAGAAGGACAGTCCTCAGATACTGGAGGACGAGATCGAACTTTTCCTCCTTCCAGCCCTGGGTCTTTTCCAAGTTGTCGATGTTGGCAGTCTGTAGCATGGCGGTCAGTGGCCTGCTCTTAACAGAGAGCTCTGGTTGTACTCACATTCTGGCAGACCACGCACAAGGGCAACCCCATGGCCTCGTCCCACTCACCGGGGCCAAGTGGAATGGTCACGTTGCCATCAGCAGCGACGCCAGCACTCGTCCCGTCGAGATTGGTTGATCCACCTGTGCGACCTCTTTCTCTCCAGCTGTTCATGTTCTCCTCCATGACCTCCTTGGACTCTGGACTTAGGGACATGATTACCGTCTTGAGCAACAGGAGCCACTCTCTCAATTGGCGCATCCAGAGCCATGGTTGCGACCAGTCGAGCAATATTACAATTAATGTGTTTGGTATTGTTTGTGGTGTGAGTAGTGGCTGGAGAAGTGACGTGAAAGACGCGGATGGTCTGCTGAGCAGATATAGCGAGATTCGTGCCAGAACATCTAGAGGAGGAGACATTAGCATACTGCCACCGTACCACCACTGAAGAGAGCTTTCGGCACTCATGATGGCGCTCACCTTCCTGGTCCGCGTCTAGGACATGGTAGTATGTGTAGCCCAATGCAAAGCTATTGGCAACTGGGGGCACTTTATGGTCCTGATTGTCTAAGCTGGCGCGCGACTGATTGGCCGACAAGGACTCGAGGAAGTCGCGTTGCGAATCGACGGAGCCACCTAGACGAGTATCAGCATTGAGGACAGCGGGCAAGCCTAGTTAACGGCCCCGAAAAGGGCCAGCCGCTGCATACCGAGGACGAGGAGGTTTTTCTCGGGTAACCTCTTGCCGCTGGCGACAGAGTCGAGCATGGAACTCCACATGTCTTTCTTCTGCTCGCCATCCTTACTGTCTGGCCCCGTGCCCACGGAGGTAGACGTATATGTTGAGAATCTGTTCGCGTTCGCCGTCATCTTCGAAGCTGGCCAGGGGGCAGCATAGGGATCGTGAGGCTAGCGGTGAAGAGTCGAGGCTTGGCTGCAAGAGGAGCAGCCTGTGGCGATGGCAGTGCCTTGAAATAGCGTACGGTCACGTTGGGCCGACCGTGGCTGTGTTTGGGTAGCTCGTGTTGTGGTGAACTCTCTTCGCGTGGGGATGCTGGGAGCTCTCGATGTGGCCGTTTCTGGTGGTTGATGATGGGTATTTATGGGGGGCGGTTTGCTTGGGTACCGGGACCACTGAGAGGCGCGTGGCGCCGGAGAGGATGCTCTGCCGCGTGTAAAGTGTATCGCTGTTGCTGACCTTGTTGAGGTGGTGGACGAAGTTGGCGGTTGAGGAGCCAATGTTCAAGATGCCTTGGCGAGGAGTGCTGCTTGTGCCCCAACTTCCCGAGAAACAACAATGGGTGCCAGAAGTCAAGTACCTGCAGGTACCGCTTCAGGGGTCCATGGCGCTGGTGTCAGCACAGCAGCCCCACCGAGCACCTGGGCAGTCTTCATCTTCCCAGCCGACACGCCAAAGACAAAATGACGTTCCATGACCCCAGACTGTCAACTGCGGACACATACACAGCGACAGCGGCATTGAAGGCTATGTTATGCTCCATGTTAGGCAGAACATAACCAAAGGTCCGTCTCGCCTTATCATGCTCTCATGCTTTTCCTCCTTCTCAGTGACCCTCGGCAGTGAGATCGCCGTTTTGCAAGTTTCGAGGCAGGTCCGTGCAAAGTCTCGCCAGGTACCTGGCGCGTAGTGGTTGCCCCATTAAAACATGCCCGCAAGCCATAGAGGTTGGCGCAGCCATCACAGCCCTTAGACAGCACTTCTTCATCTCCCTGGCCTATTGCACAGTCGCAACGGGAGAGTGCCGACATCGCTCACCGAGCCCGCAGCCATGAACCAGATACGAGCCATCCAGAAGCTCAACCAGCGCGAGATCGAGCTTGGCATGTAAGTCGCGAACTCCAGAGCTTGCGTGCTCAGCTGCGCTCTTGCTAACGTTTTGCGCCATCGCGAACACAGATCTCCCGAAGCATCATGGCACACCGACTACCGCGACACCGCCTTTGTCAACTTCGGCGGTCTTCCCTATGAGCTCACCGAGGGCGACATCATCACCATCTTCTCCCAGTTTGGCGAGCCCGTCTTCCTCAAGCTCGCGCGCGACAAGGAGTCTGGCAAGAGCAAGGGCTTCGGCTGGCTCAAGTACGAGGACCAGCGTTCTTGCGACCTCGCGGTTGACAACATCGGTGGAGCCGAGATTGGCGGGAGACTAATACGAGTCGACCACGCGCGCTACAAGATTCGAGACGACGAAGATCCCGAAGAATGCAAGGTCGGCTGGGAAGACATGATGCGAAAGGAGAAGCTGGCCAAGGGGGAGGACATTGAAATGGAGGACGGCCAGAGCGAAGAAGAGCAGGCCACTCGCCGACCCATGATCAAAGAAGAGCAGGAGCTGCAGAGGCTTCTCGAAGAGCACGACGAGGAGGATCCGATGAAGGCCTTTTTGATTGAGGAGAAGAAAGCTGAAGTGGAGCTAGCTCTACAGAGGCAGCAGGGTCACAAGGACAAGGGACACGACAGAAAACACCGCCATCGCGATCATCATCACCGTAGCCACCGATCACGAAGGGATCGCAGTGCTGACGGGAGCTCACGAGACGTTCGACACAAGAGGTCGCGCAGAGATGAGACACCAGTACTTGACCAGGAGTCGAGACGAGATCGCGACCGGACACCAGAAAAGCGGCGCGATGGGTCACGAGAGCGCCACCGCAAGCGGCGAGATGACGAGGATGCTGGAAGAGACCGAACGAGACATAGAGATCGGGACCACGAGCGCGAGTGTGACAGTGAGAGAGATCGAAGGAAAGACAGGAGCGAGCGGCGCGAAGATTCCAAGAGGTCGAGCCGTCAAGGGAGTCGGGAAAGAAGGCGAGATGGCGGCTCCGATCGAGATAGAGATACGCATCATAGAAGCCGGCAAGGGAGTAGGAGTCGCTCTCCAAGGAGATAGCGATCAGACCTCCCCAGCAATCTCTAGGAGACGAAAAGAACGAGGAAGGCCGGAGATTACTGCCTTCGCCTCATAATATGAACAGCATGATTCTGGACTCCGTTCTGCCATGCTGTGTGAGAACCTGCCTAGGTGTGCGGAGAAGCTGTGAAGTCCGACGATGCAAACAAAAATGCCTTGCCAACCCGAGCAAACGTCTTGGTGTCAATCACAACAATCTGAAAATTCAAGCCTGACCCATAACAGGCACAGTCAAACCACGAGTATAGCTTCGGGAGACAGGGAGGTCTCCGCAGCAGACTTTCAGTACTTCGATGTACCCCCTCCGCTACCCCACATCAGCTCAAGCTCCAGGGGCCAATGGCCACACTCGAGCGCAGATAGCGTGCCAAGCTCTGGCCCTCACGGTGATGTGACGTTTGCCATAAGCTGCAGCTTGCATATCAAACTTGAGGGGTCCATCTACAACAACAGATCCTACAGTAGAGACGCCTCACAGACGCCTTGGGCCTTCAGCCAACGACTTTCTCGACGACAAAAGCGCATGTGTATGGTCGAATCGCCCGATTGCTTACGCTCTGGCCACCTGGCTTGCTGCTTACCCGCACCGCGCGGTCTCTAGACGATGCAGCTCACCTCCCTCCTCCTGCCGCTGTTCCTGGCGCTGGCCACCACCGTACGCGCAGTCTTCGAGGACGAGGTCGGACACATCGACTATCATCACCAGCTCCTCGGCGTCCCCCTGCGCGAGACGACCTTCTTCCACCGGCCGCGGCAACAAGAGAAAGCCAGCCTCCTCTACACGCTCAGCGACCTCGGTGTTGTGGGCGCCGTCAACCCCTCAAGCGGCGCCGTCGTCTGGCGGCAACTCCTCGACGGCAACTCGACAGCTTCTCGGGGCCATCTCCGCGCTGGCGAAGACGAGCCATGGTTGGTCAGCGCCCTTGACAATGCCGTGCAGGCGTGGGATGCGACGAGTGGCCGCAACATCTGGTCACTGCACTTTGAAGGCAGGGTTAAGGATCTCGAGATCATGGAAATGACTGGCGCAAGCCACAAGGATGTACTTGTGCTTTTGGAAGAGGACGGCGCAACGGTCGCGCGCAGGATACATGGCACCGAAGGTCGTGTAGTCTGGGAATATCGTCAGGTCACCAACGATTTGCCCCTCCAAGTTAGCACCAACGTCGAAAAGGTCTTTGTGATCACCCTCCACGGATCGCTGCTCTCGTACAGCCTCCATGTCCTCGTCTTGGACACTGCCACAGGCAAGAAACTCGACGAGGTTGTCATCAGCACCAAGGGCGAGATTCAGGGCGAGGACGATATCATGTTCGTCGGAGCCAACTCTGCTGCGCCTGTCGTCGCCTGGACGGACAACAACCTCAACAAGCTCAAGGTCAACGTCCTGGGCACCAAAGCCAAGGTCGAATTTCCCTTGCCTGCTGGAGCCATCAGTGTTGAGGTTCATGCGCCACACACCGTACAGTCGTCTGCGCACTTCCTTGTGCACACGCGCACAGAGACCGGCAATAAGGGCGAGGTCTACCACGTGGATCTCAAGACGAATGCTGTGACCCAGGCGTACGAGCTACCTCTCTTGGACGGACCGGGCGCCTTCTCCACCAGCTCGTCTGCCTCGAACGTCTACTTCACAAGAGTCACCGCAGATGAGATTAGCATCACAGCTTCTGGGTCCCATGGAGTGATTGGCCGCTGGCCACTTCCCAAGAAAGCCATTGGTGCCGCAGCCCTCCACGGTGTCTCCGAGGTGGTGTCGAAGGCCGGTGGCAAGTACTCTGTCAGATCTGCTGTGGTGACGAACGCCGACGACTGGACACTTGTCTACAATGGCGAGTTTGGTTGGACTCGCCCAGAGGGTTTGAGCGGCGCCGTGGCCGCAACCTGGGCAGAGATACCCGAATCTGAGGAGTTCGCTCGCACCCTGGAGGCTGAGGCCCATAGCAACCCATTATCCGCTTACATCCACAGGGTCAACCGACACGTCCAGGACCTGCAGCATTTGCCTGCCTGGCTCCAGTCCATCCCTTCACGCTTCGTCAGTAGCGTTCTTGGTACTGATGGCCCAACTGGTACAGGCACATTGACGAAAGACAGCTTTGGCTTCCACAAGCTCATTGTTCTCGCCACTAAGCGTGGAAGTATCTACGGACTCGACGCTGGCAACTCGGGCAAGGTCGTCTGGAGCAAGAATGCCCGCGAGTCTCCAGCCGTCAAACCTTGGGACGTAAAGGCCATCCACGCCGACGACCATCTTGGGTTTGTGACTATCCGCGGAGCTCATGGAGAGTTCATCATCGTTCGTGCCGACAACGGGCAGACGGTCGAGGTCATGCCTGCGGGTCTCATGCCTGCGATCGAGGGCGCGATTGCCGTGGACAGCGAAGCTGGCCCTTGGCTTCTACCCATCGGTCCTGGGGGTGAACTCAGCGAAGTGCCCAACAACTGGGCTCCCAAGCAAGTCATCGTGACACGCACTGCAACTGGCTCCCTCCATGGCAGCCAGTTCGTCGCTGGCAAGGACAAGGCTGCATCCGTGCCCGTCTGGACCTTCACCCCTCCCACGGGCTTCAACATTGTGGCCGTCGCAAGCAGAAGCAAGCATGATCCCGTCGCCTCGATCGGCCGCGTCCTAGGGGACCGAAGCGTCAAGTACAAGTACCTGAACCCTAACACGCTTGTCGTTGCGGCTATCGACGAGTCCACGGCTGCTCTCACTATTTACCTCCTCGACTCCGTCTCTGGACAGATCCTTTCCTCGTCTGTGTTTGAGGGCGTCGACGGTGGCAAAGATGTGACCTGTGCGTTGGCCGAGAATTGGTTCACCTGCACATTCTATGGCGAATACACCCTGCGTGACACTCCCACCCAGGCGCTCAAGGGCTACCAGATTGTGATCACCGACCTCTACGAGTCTGAAGTTTCTAACGATCGCGGCGTGCTCGGCGACACGACAGACTACTCTGCATTTGACCCTGTCGACCTGCCCAGCGGTGCCCCCCTTCCGTCTGCCGAGTCCAAGACCTTCGTGCTCTCCACCCCACTCACATCGCTCGCTGTCACTCAGACGCGCCAGGGCATCACCACTCGTCAAGTGCTTGCCTACGCGCCCGAGCTTCACTCCATCGCAGGCCTGCCCCGCCCGCTCCTCGAGCCGCGGCGGACCGTTGGCCGCGACCCGACTGCCGCGGAGATGGAGGAAGGCCTGAGCCGCTATCATGCGGCCATCGAGCTGGACCCGCGCATGATGATCACGCACGAGCGCGACGTCCTGGGAGTGTGCGAAATCATCACCTCCCCCGCCACTCTCGAGAGCACGAGCCTGGTGTTCGCCTACGGCATTGATATCTTCGGCACCCGTGTCGCGCCTAGTATGGCATTCGACATCCTCGGTCGCGGGTTCAACAAGGCTACGGTCGTGACTACTGTGCTTGCGCTCGTCGCTGGTGTTACTGTCCTGGGACCTATCGTAAGCTCTCTCATGACCCCCCACCTTTTTTTCTTGTTCTCCTAAGGTAGACATACTGATCGAATGGTTACACGTATAGGTTAGGAAGAAGCAGATCGATCTGCGGTGGCAGACTCTTGGCTAAGCCAGATCATGGCCACTATACAAGGACAAGGGGGAAAGAAGCGGGCGTTTGCATCGGCATATCAATGAACACGGGTGCATAGACGCAGTGTATAGAGTATTAAGCAGTACACGAATAAAGGAGATGATGTTTCTTGATGAGATATCGACAGAGCTCTGCTCCCATGAGGCAACATCGATACACGAAATGAACATTGAGGAGTGACGCTGCCATCTGTTCACGGGAGTGTCTACCTGTCTGATCTCAAGATGGATCTTTGCTCTCTTGTGGCTTTTCCACGTCACGACCGAACCCGCCGCTCCTGATTCACGCCCTGATTACATGTCTACCGCCGTGAGCCGTCGCGATGGATCCCTTTGCCCTAGTCCTCCCTCAGGTTTCCTTCGTATCCAAAAGACGTCACTCGCCCTCGGCCCCAGCAACACTCTCGGGTACCCGCCCAGCGCCATGCGAGCAGTCACACATCCCATGCCACTGCCGCATTCACATCACCACAGCCACATCATCAGTCATATACTCCGAGATATCCGTCACCAGGAGGCTCGCCACGATGGAGACCACGCCGAATGGCACACTGGCGTAGTACACCCAAGGGTAGCTCGCCTCGAACGCCCTCTTGCCCGCCAGCACGATATCCTTCCACAGCGCGACGTCGCCGTGCAGGCCCGCGACGCCATCGTCGAGGATCCTCTCCGTCAGCCCGCTCGCGGTGAGGGCCATGATGCGCGCGAGCGCGAGCGGGTCGGTGATGCCGGCGTCGACGCACACGGGGGTCACGAGGCGCGCCATGTTGGCACCCAGCTTGGCCGCGAAGACGTTGTAGTAGACGGCGAACCCGAGGGCGCCGCCGACGACGCGGACCGCGAGGGTCAGCGCGGAGATGGTGGCGATAAGGTCGTCTGGGCATATGATAGTGGACAGCAGCGATGCCGGGATGACGATACCCCCGACGCCCGTCCCCGCGAGAAACAGGATCCCGTAGACCGTGGTGATGTTGTCGATCCGCGCTGCGGACAGCGCGCCGCAGCCCGCGGTCATGAGCACCGAGGAGCCCGCGAGGAGCCACCGCGTGCTGCTGCCCCAGCGGCGTAGGTACGACATGAGGAAGAGGGAGGCCACGGCGCCGCCGAGCACCGCGAAGGCGAAGGGCATGCCGCGGATGCCGACGCCGATCGGGTCGTGCCCGTAGACGTTGTGGGCCTGCGGTGGCCAGATCATGAGCACGGCGAAGAAGTTGGCCCCAGAGATGAAGGTGATGATGAGGGTCAGGGTGAAGTTGCGCTGCGCCCTACCGAGCCGGCGCGGGAACATTGGGAATGGAGCCCAGCGGATTTCCCAGAGCATGAAGGCGACGAGAGTCAGGAGGCCGAAGATCAATGGGACTAAAGTGTGGGCATCCGTCCAGGAGTACTGCGTTGTCTCCGAGGTCAGTCAGGCCGCACAAATGTACGGGCACCAGTAGAGGTAGAACGTACCTGATAGCCTCCAAACAGCAGACCGCAGGTGAGCAGAACGATCCCGACAATGGACAATGCACCGCCAACGTAGTCGATCCGCCGGACAATCTCTTGCTTCGATAGCCCTTCACAGTTGACCCGTGGTGGTGGGAAGTAGAAGCAAGCCAGACACACAAGGGCAAGGAATGACCACACGCAGGTGACCAGACCGACATATCGCCAGTGGGCGTAGTGCGCAATGAGCTGTGCCCATAGCACCGAGGCGCAGAAGGGCAGGACGGTCAGGATCAGGCAGGCAACGTAGAATCCACGCTTCGAGGTGGGAGCCATCTCAGCCGTGGCTGCGAGGGCAGTGAGCTCGTTGATACCGGCCCCTATCCCAGAGACGGTCATGCCGGCTGGCAGGATGAACAGATATCTTTAGTCAGCTTCTCTCTTCACGAACGTGTCTACGAGCTTTGAGAAACTCGTGATATCTTACCGATAAAGACGTCCATGTTCGCGGCTAGCGAGCAGATGAGTTGGCCAATCAACACGCATAAAGTCCCTCCGATAGCCACGTGTCTGCGTCCAAGTAGATCGGAGAGGGCGCCGCTGAAAGGGCAGATGGCAGCAGAACCCAACAGGTTGCCAGTCACAAACCATATCCACTTGTCTGTACCGCCGATGTCGCCGTAGATGATCGGAGAAATGCCCGCTTCACGGATGTGAGTACACATCCCTTGGTCAACGAAGAAGACGGTACTCACCAAACAGGTACAGTGGGATCTGGGAGGCGGTCCAGAGCAAAGCCATGGCGATGAAGGACATGAGCCGACGAGAGGTCAGCGTGACGACCGGCTCGGGGGCTGCCTCGCGTGGCTGGTCTCCGGAAGAGTATGACGCATCTCGTGAAGAGAGGACAAGGCGGTCCCTTCGCCCGCCGTCGGTCTCTCGCTTGCCATCCTCGGTGTCTTGCACGCCTTTCGTCACAGATGAGATGATGGGAGAGATGCTGTCAAAAGCCATCTCTTCCTTCCGCGGCATGGGAGAACGCTGGGGCTGTGAGCAGATTACCTCGTCGCGTGGGTTATGGGCGTCAACAAGGATATGTAGCGAGTCCATCGCATCCGGTCAGAAGAGAAAGACAAGCTGCGAGGCGAAGGGGGAATATCCCAGGAGAACTAGAGGATGTTTCGGCTATAGCGCCAAGTTCCCAGTCGTGTGTAACCACAGGTGAGATCTCGGGTTGTGCCCTGGACGAGAGCCGTTGAACTTGTGGATGCAGCTCGTTTGTTATATGTGGTGAGTCGCCTGGCGGGCACGGCTGGCCTTCTTCGTCCTTCAGGACGGTTGTGATCAGTCATGAGCCACGTCAGACGTTGGGACCTGGTCGATATGGCGCTTCCGTAGAGAGCAGTCGTCGTCAGGCACGCCTAGTCGAAACTTCATCTCAGGCATCGACCCTTGGTACCCACGCATTCTGCATGTTATGCCGACAATGTCTGCAGCCATGGTGGAGAGCCGAGGTGCTGCAGAAGACGAGTCTGTCTGCAAGAGTGGATGGAAGGTGGCGTGGACTGTGTGGATGTCCTGCCTAGCCTTCATGAGCAGGAAATTGCATTTGCAAAGCATCCGGCGTTGTACAAGACCTGGGCCACCCAGTCAGGCAGAGATGTGCTACCGGTGGAACAGACACAACCGCTATTTGTGCAACCACTCTTCTGTCAGGCCAGGGGCTTTCGGAGCGACTTCGGGAGGGCTGCCGTTGACCGTCCTCCCGCCACATGTGGCCACGGGCAGACAGGGAACAACACTCCAGTCTGCGTTCCGGCCGATACTGGGCTACGCCAAGGGCGTATGCTTCGGCCGAGAGGCGGCGACGCACCTGCGATGTGCGCGGCTGGGAGGCCACCCTCGCTCCAATTTGAGCGAGATGCAGCCCAGAGCACGGTCTGCCACACACAAGCCGCACCCGTCTTGTAGGAGCAGATTTCTTGACGTTTTTCAGAGAAGAAATGAGCGACAAGATGTGGTAGGTGCCAAACATCAGTTGGAGGACAGCGTCTGCAACACTTCACAGTTGCCTGCAACGCCGAGCCATTCTCATGTAACCAATCACGTCAATCTGAAGGCCAGGTCGTAGAATGCGTCAACCATTCGGGTTGTTGGAAAGAGCCTCTCGCGGCTAAAGTAGGATTGAAGATTGACGTGTAATGCATGGAATCATATGTCATTCCAGCCGTCACTGACATAGTCCGCTCCATATGAACACGCCACCGCTAAACCGAGCAAGATGGAAAAAACCCCAGCCGAACGCCACATGATGCTTGCGAGGTGAAAAGGAAAAGAGAAACTGTGCGACGGGGTCAGTTGTGGCGCTCCCTGGCAGCCGCGAACTGCTCTTCCTGGAGTCTTTGGAGTTCCTCGATGGACATGCCGCTCTCTTCAAACTTGTTGCCGCGCTTTTCACGGACCTGGATTACGGGCAGACGGGTTAGTACGATTCGCTGCGAGGCACGGAAGAAAGCTTACCTTCTGGGTCTCCTTGTGGGCAGTCGCAGCGTCTAGGACGGCAGGAACGTAGTCGCCGAACCCAAGCGTCTCGAGGGCCTTTGTGATGTGGTCACAGGCGATGGTCTTCTTGGCCTCCTTCTCGGAGATGTCGTTGGCCTCTGACGAGATGAGCGTGATGAACTCGACACAGCACTCGATGAGTACGTCGCGAGCCTCCTTTGAGAAGGACACGCCTGTTGAGGGCGGGAGGATCTCGCTGACGATCTTCTGGACGGTTGCCTTGGGCAGCGACAGGTCGTCGTTGGCTACGAGAGCGTCAGAAGTTGGAATAATAGAGGCTTAAGAGATTGGCAGTGAATGCTGTGACACTTTGCACAACAAACATCGTGTCCCCCATCGTGGTATGGACTTGGTGGGAATAGTGGGGCAAGGCTACAAGGGAGCGGGTAAAGGTCGAGTGGCATGACTTGAAGGTGGCACTTACCTCCGTGCTCGTGGTCCGACATGGCGACTGGGTGTGTGCTGTAGCTGACGCAGTAGGAGAAGACAGCCTGGAAGGGGGCGACAGAGGTGGTATAACGTGGTGTGCGAGGTTGTGAAGACGAGGTCTGGAGGTTGGTTTACATGTACAGTATGATACGGAGTACCATGTGCACAAGCGCGGATGAGGCTGCGGCCAGATGCGCGTGGGGAGAGAGGGCAGGCCGGCGTCTTTAATACACGCCGCTGCGACAGGCGGCTCTGATGGGGGCGCACTCTGGGCGCGTTCACTTAGTGCCATCACTTCCTGCGTACATAATGCCACCCACCTGGCCATCCATCATCTTGACACATTCCCTCCATCTGACACACTGTACACAGCCTGGCGACCAGCTGCTCTGCCCCGCCGATGCCGACCTGAGCTAAACATCTTGTGACAATACTGGAAGTGACGCATGCCGGCCTACAACAGCTCCGGCTCCTGCCTTCAAGACGGCACGGTGGAGGCGGGACTGAGCTCTGCGTGGACCCCACTGGCCAATTTGCGTGGCTGACTGATGCAGCTCCATACAGCGCTTTCGCAACTCCATAAAAAAAATATTCTGGACGGCAGGCACAGCTTGTCCTTCTCCTCCTTCAACACCCAACCACCGCTGCCGCCCGCACAACGGCGCAGCAACCCTCTCTTCTCGTCCTCGCCTCAGTCATGCAGGCCTTGGCTTTGCCATGCTGGCACCGATGCTGGACCCTGCTGCGAGATCCTGCTGCGAGGCCAGCCTGAAGAGTCGCGGCCGGGATCAGCTTCTTCGCAGTCGTCTGCTGCCGCAACGCTCCCTCCCGCGACTCTGATCACGTCCAAAGGTTTGTCTACACCATTCCCGTCACATGCACGTCGCTCGTGCCACGCCCTTTTCCAAATGATGATCACGATGTCGCCCCAGTCTTACTACATACATGGTGATCGACTCGTCAAGCCAAATGACACGACTGAACTTGGAAATACACAACCTTTCGGCTAGATATCAGCTCTGTCCAAATCGCATTGCTAACTGGCTTTTACTCAGGCTTCTACCGTTCTCAGCAACATGTTGCACGTCGCCCAACATTCCCCGGCTCGATCTTTGGCCCCTCGTATCCTGCCTCACAACACGTCGAAGTGAAAAATCTCCACGGAACCTTGTTTGGCAAGCATGGTGGTGGCTCAAGAGCAACACATTTTAGCACCACAGTCTGATCGACGGGGACTGTTTCTGTGAAGCCCTTGTGCCACTGCATACCACTGTAAGGTAAGACTACTTGACGCGACTGTGTCGCGATTTTACGACTGGATTTGGTCCACCTGCCCACGCTCTAATGATGACAAAAATATTCCATGCTAAAACCGAACTATACTGTGGAAAACAATATCGAGACTTTTCATCTTTCGTCTGAAGCAACTACCTTGTTCTACTTCTATCACCAAGACAACGTTATTGGCACTATCCGCTAACTCGCCTCTTGTTAGTCATACACAGGTCACTTCTTCTGGAACTGAGCAAGCTCGTCGTCGTTCCATCTGCATGTAATGTCAGCTGTTGCGTCCATGTGTCATGCCACAAGGGGGCCCGAGCTCATTTGATCGTACCTGTAATGCTTGCCACTGAACTCCTTCGGCGCGCTCTCAACCAACTTCGCGATGACGGAGCCGGGCAGGTCGGCGGGTAGCAGTTTGCCAGACTCGTGCTCGTCGACAAAGCTGGCGTGGACGGCCTCGGCCATGCCCGTCTTGCCCTCCTCCCTGATCTGCTTCTGCATGTCTGTGTCGACCTTGCCAGGTGAGATTGCCACGCTCGTGATCGAAGGTTCCTCAGCCGCGAGGTGCGCGTTGATGTGGTTCAGCGCAGCCTTGGATGTGCCGTAGGATCCCCATGCCGTGATGGCGGCGAAGGCCGCGCCGGAGGAAACGAAAACCACGCGGCCATTGGTCTTGCGGAGCTCTGGGATAGCCTCTTTCATCTGTAGGAAATAGTCAGCACATTTACAAATGCACACTACGAGTTCAAACAGCCAATGGCTCTGTGGTGAGACGTACCAGTGCGACCGCGCTGAAGACGTTGATGTCGTAGCACTTCCTCCACTCCTCGGCGCTGGACTCGGAGATCTTGGTAATGGGCGCCAGGACGCCGTGGTTGACCACAATGCCGTCAATTTTGCCAAATGTCTTGACGGCGGACTGAATAATGCTCGAGGCAGTCTGCGGAGGAAGACACTGTCAACAAAATGGTCTGCTTAAAAACAACTCGTGTTGATATGGCAACCTTGATCCGCCAGAGGTCACACGTACCGAGAAGTCGGCCAGGTCAGCCGCGAGGTAGTCAACCGCGCCGGGGTGCTCCTGCTTGAGACGCTTCATGTCGGCGTCGGACCGGGCGACGAGGAAAACATTGTGCGAGCTCTTGAGCAGGATCTGCGCGACCGCGAGGCCGAGGCCGCGGCTGGCGCCTGTGACAATGAAGGTCTTTGCTGCTGCCATGGTAGTGGGTTTGTGGATTGTGCGAGTCGGCGATTGTAAAGGTCGTCTTGCTTCCTTCACTGAACGAAAGAACTGATCCGGGTTCGAAGTCGAGGGATATATATCTTTTGCTGCGTGGTGGGGCAGATGAAGTCGAGCTCCCAGTCATTACGACATGGCGATGGAAGTGAGGTGGGGGGAGGCAATGGCGCAACGCCGCGGACCGGACCCCAAGGCTCACGAGATCTGATCGTGAACAATACCATCAACTAAATATAGACGTGCCATTGAGCACGATACCAAGCTTTTTCTTTTATTCCCGCGTTAAACCCCCTTGACCACTTCTCAGTCTATCCATTCAGACGACTCCTGCCGTAAGGCAACGACCTGCAGGCTCTGCTGCTCGCCGACTTCGCAAGCCCGCAGAAACTCCACCTCCGGCCGAGCCCCAGCTCCTCCTCGCCAAGAAGCAACACGGGTATCCTCGGCGCCGGCATCGTCGGCGTCTCCACGGCGGCGTGCGACCTGTCCGAGGACCAGCCGGGGTCCACGATCCACCTCGTGGATCCGGCCTCTTCACCACGCTCAACCTCGCCCATTGTCGCAAAACCGGACCTGGACTGTTCGCCCCGGCGGCCTTGCCTGAGGCCGCCGGGATTCCTCGCGAGGGTCTGGGTCCCAGCTGCGAGCGCGGAGCTGGGGCGGGCTGAGCTTTGACGAGCACCGGAGGCTCGCGGAGCGGGACGAACAGGGCGGCGGCGTGGGGGTACGCGAGGAGCACTACACTCAGCCCGAGCCTGGGAACAACAAACACAGGCAGAATCGCCGGCCGAAGGAACAGGAGAAAGTGGGAGTGGTAGTATAGATTGCCAACCAAGGCGGCCGCGCGGAGGAGTGGTGCCGCGAGGGCAGTGGCAGCCGTGGTGACAGCCTGGCAGAGACCTCGAACGGTGACGATATTGCAAGTTGAGATGCAGATTACTCGGGCCTGAGACTGCCAGCGTGGCTGAGGCGGATGCCGGAGGACGATGCCGTCGAGTCCATCAGCGACGAAGGCACAGTCACTGGGGTGTAAGTCGATCTCCTCCCTTGATTTGCTCTGGCGACCCGCCTGGCGCCTTGACTTGAATTACCTACATGCAATGTCAAATAACCTCCCATGCCTCTTTGGGCTGCCATCACTGACACCAGCCCTGCCAGATTGCCGTCCAGGGACCCTCTTCATCTGTCCAGATGTCTGAGCATGTCTAAACAAAGGTATAGGGCTGTTTTAAGGCTGCAGCAGACGTCTCGACACGAACTTTCATTGCTTGTCTCACTGTAAAGTATAAATTTTATAGTCAGTGATTCAGGCCACTTACGGTCATAGCCACTAGTAGTTCATGGTTGAGTTTGGGCGAAGCAATCCCGCGGTCTCCATAAACGGTATCTCCTGGGCATAGTGTGCACTCTCATCAAAGTCACGTCCACTTCTTCCTACACAGCCAGCAACCCAAAGTAAAGGCTCACCACCTCCACTTACACAACGACATCTCATATCACTATTCTTCTACTGAACATGTATATGAGACTTTACAAAGACACGACTTCACAATTCAATCTGCCCGCTTGGCTCATCGGTAGAGCGCCTCACTAGTAATGAGGAGGTAATTGGTTCGACTCCAGTAGTGGGCACATAAATATGTCTTTTTTGCCCGCTGCCATTCCTATCTTTAATTTTCCTTTCACCTGCCGATTCTGCTACCCGAGCGTTACTTGACAAGGGGCCATCTTTTGTGATGTGCAGATGTCTTCCTTCCCTTTAGTATCATGTGCGTCGCAGCCCTTCCGAGATCAATCTGCACCCAACCCTCTTTTGGAATTTCAAGTCGAAACTTGTTGCGTTCCCCGCGTGCACGCAGACATGACAGGGTTTTGCCACATGGCTTCGACTGTCGGAATAGTCATGGGGCTGACCCGGGAGTTCTGATGCCACCATGTTGTACTCCTCACTTGGGCAATTCTATGCACGATCCTTCCTTGTCACAGGCACAGCATCAATATAAGCCACCAATCACTGTCTGCACGCCTGGGCAACGCCGACGAGTGTCATGAGAGGACGAAGTTGGTAGGACCACAACAGCGGCGGGCTGATGATTGGGGCTCTATTCTATACCATAAAATGACCCTGAAGACGGAAAACAATAGACATGCATCGTAAACAGCTTTTCTGCTGGCTCCTCGCCGCACGATCCGTAGCGCGAGGACCTCTAAGCCCAATACTGCTCGGTGAAAATGAAAGCAGACCATTGCGCGCTGCGCAAATGGAGGGAAACATTGGCATCCGCGCCGTCCGGCCGCCTTACTCAACTTGCTTCTCACAGCCGATCCGCCCAAGGAGCTCCTTGCGATCGCTGTGGCCAGGCAGGCTGACGGAGGAAGTTGTCGCCGCCCTCTTGACTCCTGATCTTCGCTCCCACCCCTTGAGGTCGATGTCCTCAACTCCGACTTCTTCCTCGAGCGGCTGGACCTCCTCGTATTCATACTCCAGGCTCTCAGCCTCATCCTCCTCGCCGTCACTACGGATGTCATCGGCGCTGGCACCGCGGAGCACCTTGGTGACAACCTTAATGATCATCGTGAACCAGACAAGAGTGAGGCCAAGCAAGAACAAGAGCGCGGACAAGAAGGCCCACCGGACGCCATCACCGAAGCAGACAGTGCCGCCTGGGTTGATGTACGGCTCGAGTAGGTGGCCCCAGGTGTCGGGGATCGGGGTCGGGCCGGTCAGGTTGTCCTGGCTTCCATGGTAGCAGCCAGAGGGGATGGCCACCGGGGTGTGCTTCCACACGCTGTAGCAGACAATCGGGTAGAACACGTGACGAGTGATGAACCAGGAAACGACGAAGAGCCCGAAGACGGCATCGCAGACGGTGCTGAAGCCGAGGTACTTGAGGCATTTTGCAAGCTGTTTCGAAATTGTCAGTCGTGTTCGCCAGATACATGGATACTGACCCGCTCAACTTACAGGCAAGATGACGTCGATGGTGTCCATGAGCACCAGGATCAGATTACCAACTCGGGTGTGGTGATAGTAGTAGCAGCCGGACACAAGACCGATAGTGATAATGTGGTGCGAGAACATTTGCCAGTGGTCCTTGCGACGCTCCTCGATGTTGATAACAACAATCTGCTGCAGCCAGAAAGCCCACTGAGCGAGCATGTAGAACTTGACGAGACCGGTAATCTCACGGTTGGGCCAATTCGACCACAGCTCCGGCAGGTTCAACCAGTAAGACGAGTTGCGGTAGATGTACTATATCCCAGTATCAGCATCTGTTCGTGCTTGCATGTGCTGCAGAATTTGTTCTGCTGCGTTGCGATTGAAACTCACCAGGCCGAGACTCCAGAAGACAATGTAGTAGAGCAGCATCCAGGCTTGCTCCGAGAAGCGCGTCACGTCTTTCCTTTTGGAAATGCCCCAGTGCTTCGCGATCGGGTCGAGCACATGCTCCATTACGCCGGCGCGAAGACCGGTGAACAGGACCATGCAGAACGAGATGAAGTAGAAATCGTCCGAGCCATTGGCATACGCATTGGTCCTGGGGTTGTAGTGTCCCAATGTGAAGAACTTCGAGGTCGTAGGCCGAGCTTTCGGGAGAAAGTAGTGAGCGAGAAACATGAAAGCAATCAGGTTGAAGGACAGTCCTGTTCAGCAAGCGGGTTGGTCAGCCATGGCTCAAGAATTCAGCATGATAATTCTAGAAGGCACAAATTGCCATCTGGCAAAGAATTAAGCTCCATTGAACATACCAGTTTGGTTGTCGACGAGCCAGCGGCACATGCTCTTGATCGGGCCATCTCCTTTCCTCCGTACTCTCCGGAGAAGTGCCTTCCTGTTGCTCTGCATATATAATGGCCCGTTCATCGAGTTGCGAGAAGCGACAGCAGGCCTCGTTGCAGGAGGCTGCGCCTTGTCACTGGTAGAATTTGAAGCCATTGTCGACCTGGGCCGCGAAGCCACGGTGCGTGTCTGGGGCACTGTCTCCACACTTGCAGCAGGAACACTGGCCACAGCGGGTTCGCTGATGGAGGAAAGCCGGGTACTTTGGCTTTCCGCAGGACCCCCTGGAGGCAGCGGTGGGAGGAGAACCGGAGAGTCCAAGGAACTGCTTCGTTTTTCGGGTTGTGCGAGTTGCAAATCGAGGCGGTCGAGGGATACAAGCGGTCGACAGAGGAGGTAGGTGGAAGGTCGTGCGAAGGTAAGGTGGTACGATTTTGCTGGGGTCGGACTAAGAATGGAGATAGGTCTTTCAGGACAGCGCGAAACAAAGACGAGGACGCCGAAGGCCACGAGAGAAAGCAGCTGGCGGTTGGCGGGAGCGAGAGGCTGGGCGTCAGACGAGAAATGCTCGAGGAGGACGAGCAGCGGCCTTTAGGGGAGTCTGGGTGGTGAAAAAGAAGGAGACGGATGGCGGCGCGAGAAAAGTCCCCTAATATCGACAATTGCTCTCAGGAGAAGAGCTGGGTTTGGGCGCCGCCATACGACCCTGGCCTTCGCCTGGATTGGGTAGGCGGGCAAGGGGTCGAGGCCGGGAGGGTCGCAGCCAGTGGCCGAGTGCGAGCCTATTGTGCTGTGCCGGCTGGGGCTGCAGCCAACACGGGCGGCGGAAGGAGGGGCAGGCACATGGAGATGTGCAGGCGAGAGGCCTACCCCCTGGCACGCCCCAACAAACACCTTGGAGATACATGTAATGAGGCATTGAAACCCGTGAATGAGCCCTCTCTTACGCGCTTTGAGGTCAGTCGGGCTCAATGTTGGAAGCCCTTCACTGCTGCCGCCGCTCTAATCAGCTTGAAAGGTGCATGTGGCAGCCAATGCCAGCCAGATCGTGATATTCCACAAGCCCGCCTCAGCTCACAAACCGTGGCAGCCTCATTGGCTGGCTGCAGCTTTAGTTGCCATCAAAATCGACAGCAACAGCTCGGTTACAACGAGCTTCTGGTACTGCTCTGGCCCAGCTCCGCTCCCCGCGTGGCTCGTGTGTACTTTTGAGCATCGATTGTGGACACACGTGCATGGCCTGGTGCAGTCTATTGCGAGTTCTGCCGCCTCGACGGCATCGTTCCTGGAGCCCGCGGCTTCCTGCGGTCCTGCTTGGAGGGAGCGTCGCACCCACACCCCCACAGAGCCACAGCTCGAGCGCTCCAGAGCTGAGAACCGCGCAAGCATGTGAGCTTCCAGGTACCGGAGGGCAGCCAGCAGCCCCCTTTCCCGCATGCTGATAGGCGGGCAATGCTGCCTCTGCGCCTGGGGCCCCCCAGCCCGAGCGGAGCGGTGAAGGAGATTGTGCCATTTTGCAATGCAAGCACCTCCTCGCCAGAACTGCAGAGTGCACCCACTGCCAAGCTTCTGCCCGTGCCAGGGAGGGTCTGCAGACTACGACTTTGCAGGCCTTCCCAGTCCACTGCCGTTCGGGCTCGGCCATGGTTACCCCTATTGTCCACCAGGGCATTATCTGGCAGGTGCCAGATGGTTCAGCTTCGGCGTCAATGCCCTCTTGCTTGTTCCGAGCAGATCAGTGTTGTGGTTGTGCCCCCTCATAGAAGCCGTCATAGAAGTCTCTACACGCTTCGACTTGCTCGCAAGTCAACGATCACTTTCCAGACCACGATTTATCGCGGATCGTGCAGTTCGTGGCAGCAACGAAAAGACCGACCGCGCTTGCAGGCCCTACCTGCACTGGATCTTGCACTTGCAGCAGCAACTGCACAACATGTCGGCCAGCGAAATGCAATGAGAGGAGGCTCATTCCATAGCCGGAAAAGTGAAATCAACTCAAAGGTGGCCAAGCAAGATCCACAGATACAACGCCCAGCAGTATCGAGCCCTATCAAGGTGCCAAGATTATCAATCGGCTGGGCCCGATGTCGCAATCTGCCAGAGGCACCAAGGTTCAAAGACGTCTATGATAATTGAGGCTCTAGACGGGATAACAAAATTTGGCAGAGTACCTGTGCACCTACCTACGACCATTGCGAGCGCTTTGTCCCATCTTGTCTTGAAGCACGTGTGTCTAGAAAGGGCTTGACAGTTCGGAGAACCTTCTCGATACGGCTGTACGGAAGCGAGCGAACACTGTATTGCACACCATCAACCACGCTTACATAACAGCTCCATTCGATGACGGCCCATGACCCGGAAACGTGACGGCCGGGACTCGCCCCCGCGCAAGACGTCTTGGAGGCAACCGCCCGCGCCAGGCAACACGACGTTGCCTACTTCGACCACTTTGCATCATCACACAGCTACACGCCTCAGCGACAGGCTTCATCTGCGCCCACCAGCTCCCTGATTGATTTTGATCGCGTCGGCACAGCATTCAGAAGCGGCACTACAAGAAACGCATCGGTCAGCAGCACAGCGCATCCGCTTACGATGGCGGCTACCACCAAATACCAACCCGCGCCGACCCAGGACCCCGACGAGGGCGGCTCCTGGGCACAGGCGCCTCCGTCTTACCAGGCGGCCGAGCCGGCGTCGAGCTCGTCCAACATCTTCGGCGAGCCGCGAAGCAGCGAGGACAACATTCCCGACGACTTCAAGTTCGGCGGCTCCGTCGCCGAAGCCACCGTCGACATCCGCAACCAGTTCATCCGCAAGGTCTACACCATCCTGACGGCGCAGATCATCCTGACTGCTGCTGTCAGCAGCATCTCGTTCTGGAGCGAGAGCTACAAAACCTGGATTCAGTCGCACCCAGCGTTGGTCTACGTTTCCGTAAGTGAAACCCGCGAAATCGGATCTCAGAGGATCTGATGTCAGAGCATACTTGCAACCTTGGAAAGCGACATACTAACGTCTGCCATGTCACCTAGCTCTTTGGCGCCCTCGTCTTCCTCGGCCTCACCTACTGGAAGCGCAAGTCGTACCCTACCAACCTGCTCTTCCTCACCGGCTTCACACTCCTTGAGGCCTACTCCATCTCGGTCATTGTCTCGCTCTACGACTCCGGCATCGTGCTCAACGCGACGATCCTCACAGGCGGCATCTTCGTCTTCCTCACCCTGTTCGCCTGCCAGTCCAAGTATGACTTCACCTCGTGGATGCCATACCTCTTCGGCGCGCTCTGGGGACTCGTCCTCTTCGGCTTCATGTTCATGTTCCTCCCCTACAGCTCGACCGGCGAGCTCGTATACGGCGGCATCTCGGCCCTCCTATTCTCGGCATACATCCTCGTCGACACCCAGATGGTCATCCGCAAGCACCACGTCGAGGAGGAGATCGCCGCCGCCATCAGCCTTTACCTCGATATCATCAACCTCTTCCTCGCCATTCTGCGCATCCTCAACAGCCAGAGTAACAACTAGGTTGGCTGGTATCATAGGGAGAGTTGTGAACCGACCGGAAAAGATGAAGAATTGCGAAGGGAGGAAGAATGCAGCACCACGCGAAGAGATAATGTGCACATGGAACACGTAACACTGCTCAAGGACCACAGTTGGCTGTAGCGTATTGGCTCGGGGTCACAGGAATAATGGATGGAACAGTGCTAGTTCGCAGCGGAATAACGGAAATTGTCTGATGAGATTGCCTTCGCGGTGCTCAATGGAATAGTTGAAGCAGGGCATTCGTTATCTCTTTTGTCACCAAAGCCTCAACGTGTAGTCGGGCACCAGTCTGGACTTAATAGAAGTACTGTTATCACGTCTCCAAGGAAAATGACTGCCTACGGCCGAAAAGCATACAGCGAGGAAACGTGATGAATATGATTTTTGGATATCAAGGTCCTTGTGTCAAAATTAGAATGCCACTACTACTAAGAAGAAAGAAGACACAAGGGTAAAGAAGCTGGCTACGTAACAGGAGCTGAAAACTAGAGACCAGTTCAAGCTGGACTGGCCCACAAGGAGGTGCTCACTCTTGACCAAGCAGGATTCCCTGACAATGGTATCATAGATAGATTTAAGCCGCGCCGAGATAGCATAAAGACTTGGGCCTGATGGGAGCCTGACAATGCTTGCCAGCTATGATGAGATCTCCGGAGAGTGGTAGTCTCGCCCTGAACATAGTCGCGGTGCACATCCCAGTGTGGCAAAATATTCCATTGTCAGTGAATTGTGCCTTTGAGTGGTCGGGAGTAAGTCGTCAGGCATTCTCATGAGACTGAACAACTTATTCGCGACCGTGCTCGCCATTAGCTTCGGTTGTAGTAGGTGTCCCAGCAGCGACAGCAGCAGCCTCTCGTTGCATCCTGGCCTCGATCTCGCGCAATTGAGACTCGCGGGCCAATAGCTCCTGGCGCTTCTCGTTAATCTCGCGCTGTACCTTGACCTCGATCTCGCGGAGCTTCTCCTCCTCGCGGCGGAGCTGCTCCTCCTTGAGGCGCACAGACTGGGAGGCAAGATCCTCAGGGTTCATCGAAGAGTCGCTGGAAGAATGTTAGCAGACAAGAAGGAGAAACGACTGGAAGAATAGTTAGGACATACACAGCAGCACCGCCCTCGACACTCTTGCTGAGCTTCTCGGTACGGTAGTTCTCGTACAAGAAGTCGTGGGTGATCTCCTTCAAATCAGCCAGATGGCTGTGGAGAAGAGCAGATCGGATGGCAAGGAAGTCAGAGTGGCGAGGGTTGTCGACCTCGACAACACCCCATGGGTATTGCCGGGCACGGACCTTGCGGCCGCCAATCTCGACGACCTCCTCCGAACCGACGATAGCGAAGGGCATGAGACCTCTGAGCTCGGCGTTCTCCTCGACAGTGTCCTCGTCATCCTCCTCGATATCGTACGGGAAGTTGTATACAGGAATGCGGTAGTGCTCAATGTCCTCCATGACAAGCTTCTTGGACTCGGCAAGTTCGGCGGGGGTCAGGGAGTCGGCTCTGCCAATGACGGGGATGACGTTGACACGAGGCGCCAGGCGCTTCATCAGCTCGATGTCGAGCTCACGGAGGCTACATGGTTGTTAGTGTTGGCTTCGCAACAGGGAAATATTGTCGGGACATACCCGTGACCTGTAGGGGTGATAAAGTAGAGCATGGCGTGAACACGGTTGTCCCTGAAACGGGGGTTACGCTTGATACGGGACTCTTCCGCGAGAATGTCATCATATTGTCTCTCGAGGTAGCCCACGATCTCCGAGAAGCTGTTTTGAGATTAGGAGTTAGAGATTTGTATTTGGAGTGTTTCGAGGGTATATGGTTGCGGTCTGCGTACCTGGCCTCGTTATCGATCTGGTCGCCAAAGCCGGGAGTGTCGACAATGGTCAAGGAGATGCGAGTGCCCTCCTCATCGAGTTCGAGCTCTGGCAACCAATCTGGTTAGCAGATTCAATAGTGGGTGTTGATTGGGGTTGCTTACCGACAGTGATAGGCTTGATCTTGACACCATCCTCGACGTGGGCCGATCCAGCATCCTCCGAGTCCAGGTGGTTCAGGACCGACTTGCCACAAAGCGTGTTGACAAAGGTGGTGCGTCCTGTTGTTCAATTGAGACTGGTCAGCGGTGTGCTGGGTGCTTGTCGAGGGCATCGAGATTGTCGTGACGCCGAGTTCAGGAGTACTTACCAGTTCCCGAGGCGCCGCATACCATCAGGCAGAACTGGATTCCCTTCTTCACGTTCTTCTTCCGGCGAAGCATCTTCTGTCGTTCCATCATCTTGAATTAGCGTCGTGAGAGGTAGCAGATGGGCAAGGTGGTGATCTCCGCGTCGAGCGTGGGAAGGCTGCAAGAGAGCTGATGGGGCACAGATGGAGCTGACGAGGTGCTACGGCGACAATGGTCGACGACAGCGGAAACAAGAGCTCTTCGGGTGACGATGGTGGAGGTGGAGTTTTGGGGCACGGTGGGCGGGCTGCAGCTTGGCCGGGAGAGGAAGTGCGGTAGTGCCCAAGGCCAGCACGTCCCATGTCGACGGGGAGGTATAAGGGGGCGAGTCATCAAACTCGAGCCAGGGAAGGGAGCGTTAGCTTACGGCTTAGAGGTTGGCAGAGGCCAACGGGCGGTGGAAATGGGGAGGTCGAGAAGCGAGACGGGGCTGTGCGGAGCAAGATTGGCACGGCGCGGGCGGCAGTGCGGCTATCGAAAGTGAGTCGCGAGGAGGCAGGAAGAGAGCGTCCTGCAGGTGAAGGTGGAGGTTGACACGGTCGCGGGTGTTTTACGAGAAACACCTGGGTCGGCGAAGCGTGGAAAGGGAAGAAGAAGGGATGCCTCCATGGAGAGGCGTGCGTTGCGGGTCTCCCCTGTTAGGCTGGGCGATTGACCCTGATTGACTGACTGACGGAGCCTTTGGGGGGGTAGGCTGGGAGCTCTCTCCCACACCTGCACACCCGGCCGCTGCGAGCCATTGTCCGTCCTGTCTCTCGGCGCTGGCTGGAGGTGCCCAGTCTCCCAGAAATGTCTAATTTCACTGCCGGCAGCTGCACACCGGGTGGTCTACAGAAGAGCGGTGGGCAGCTGCGTCCCCCCATGCATCTCACTATCGAGCCAGGGGCATTCCTCCCTCCGAGCATTTCTGGTTGCTGTTCTTTCTTGTGAGGTAAGTTACCAGGAGCCAGCTTTTAAAGCACCTGATTACCTTCGCGAGATCTCTCAGCTGCGTGCCGGGCCATCGCCGTTCGCAAGGCATGCTGCTACTTGTCCCTCCCAACTTCGTCGCGAGGTCGTCGCCATGCCACGGAGCACGAGACGATTCACTCTCGAGCAAGTCTCGCCCGCTCTGCACCTGTCCTGTCCTGAAAAGTGGGAAACACGGATCAGCGTGATCGACTGGGTTTCCGATTGGACTGCAGCTCCCTGCACATCCTCAACCACCTGGACAACGCAACGGCAATCACAATAAGGGGGCCGGCTTGACGGGAGTTACACGACGCTTTGCTGCCACAGCACTCTGGTACAACCTCTGGGATCTCGATTCTTGCAAGAGCTGTTGCAGCATTCCAGAACGCATGGCTTGGCTGGGCTGGAAAGCAACCACGTTCGAAATGCGAGGCTGCCCCAACACCCCGGCCTGCCCTCATGGCTGCGTCGCAAAGACCGTCACTTCTTCAGTGCCTGATGTATGGTCCTGCCGGGCTGCTGGCGGGAGGGTATGAGCTGGCAGGTGAGAATACGGCATCTCGCGAAGTATGCAGAACCAGCTGCCGCACTATTAGACCTGGACAGTGACACGACCCCTTTGTCCAGAGTGGCATATCAGGGACAAAGAGGGTCCAGTGTAGCTTCCTGGTCCGTGCTCATGCTTTTGCGGGGCAGCAATCCCGACCCTGAACCTCCAAAGTCCGCTTGCTGACTTGGCTGGCCGTCACACAACTCCAGAGCGCAGCTCCAACGCTTCGACTTTAGCCAGGCCAAGTCTTACCAAACGAAGCTTTATAAGTAGCTCAACCTTTCCAACACACGCCCTCACTTTCCGCCTGCATCATTCGATTCATTGCGCTCACGTGTGGAGTTCATAGAGGTAGAAACTTACCACTGCCTATAACTTCACGGGCGACGCGTGACCAGGTGGTCATGCGAGCTTCCCACGCCTCTCATTTACCCACGGGTACCCGTACCCATCGTAGGTAATAATCGTGGACGTCCATGGTACCGTGCCTAGCTCCACAAGAGACGTCGTCGCGGGCATGTATTGTAATGCTATGAATCATACGACACTGTATTCCGACTTCCAACTCTGCCCCGAGATGGAGCTGTGTGGCCCTCACATGGCCCAAACAACACAATATGCATTATCGTTCGTGCACCACCAACAAGTTGTCGACAGGTCTCTCATCTGAGGCGCCCCCACACAAGCTTCATAGCTCCCAGGCATACACCACTCGCCGAGAGCTGCCCCAGCACATCCTCATGCAACCATTCCATCATCCAGATCTGAACCCGAGGCCGTAGAAGTGTATCGCTGCCAAGTGCCGCCCATCGGATAAGCTGACATCGGAACGTCCACTTGACGCAAGCAGGCAGCACCACTATCACGGTTTTGTTCCACTTGCCAGCAACATCGGAACCACCGGGGGCCTCATCACCGGTCGCCAATTCCGTCAAGCTCTAACGCAACGACACAACGTGACATCAACGACGATCTGATTCTGATTCTCGTCCGGACTATAAGCTTCTCCCTTTTCATGTGCTTGGTCCTTTTTCACTGCGAGGACTCCGACGACGTAGTACTCAGTGACGGTTGCGCGGGGCCGTGAAGCTGGGAGGCATGGATACGCGGCCACCGATCGAGGCACCAAACGAGTCGCCGGTCCTCTCAGTCGCCTTTAACCAAGATGCCAGTCGATTCGCGGTTGGCCTGCCCACGGGCTTCTGCAGTACGGATGCATACTTTCCTCCTTCCACTTTCTCGCTGTGATTCTCCGCTGACATACATCCGTCGCAGTATACCTCTCGCGGGCATGCAAGCTGCAGATATCCCGTGACCTCAAGGCAGGTATCGGCCTTGCCCAGATGATGGGCAATGCAAACTACGTCGCCCTCGTCGGCGGCGGCAGGGCCCCTAAGTTCCCCCAGAACAAGGTCATCATCTGGGACGACAGCAAGGGCAAGACAGCGCTCGAGATTACCACCCTCACGGCCGTCCGCGGTGTACAGCTGTCCCGCACCCGCGTCGTCGTCGTGCTGCAGAACAGCGTCCGCGTGTACGCCTTTGAGAAGAAACCCAAGCCTCTGGCGATCTACGAGACGGCAGACAACCTCCAGGGGTTGTGCTGCTTGTCGGACAAGTACCTCGTGTTCCCCGGCAGGATACCGGGCCAAGTGCAGGTCGTCCACCTCGACACGGATAGTGTCAGCATCATACCGGCACACAATTCGAGCCTCAAAGCCCTCCAGCTCAGCACAGACGGCGAACTACTGGCCACTGCGAGCGAAAAGGTAAGCGCACTCGACACAAGCCACTTATGTACACACCTTTCACTTTCGACCTCCTTATTCCCTTCCCCCGCCAGAACAAGTCTCATCATTCATTGCTAAACTCTTTCGCACCGCCACCACCACACAGGGCACCATCATCAGGATATACGCGACCAGCAGCTGCGCACGTATCGCCGAGCGCCGGCGCGGCACAGACTCGGCGACCGTCTTCTCACTGCGCTTCAGCCCATCAGGCGCCATGCTCGCTTGCACCTCTGACAAGGGAAACCTGCACATCTTCGACGTCCCTGTCGGCCAGCGCCGCGGTCCGTCACCATCCTCGCCACCTCGCTCTCCCGGCGGCGCGAATCCCTCTACCACGGGCGCGGTAGCAACAGGGACGAGCCCCGGCGACACGCGGACGAGCAAGTGGGGGTTCCTGTCGAGTATACCGTTCGGCCCGTTCGGCGACGTGTACTCATTCGCCTCGGCACCATTTGACTCCGGGCAGGAGCCGCTCATCGGGCCCGGTGGGATGAGCAGGGCTGGCGGGAGCAGCAGCGGTGGTGGTGGAGGAGCGGGATCAGGATTAGGAGGGGGAGCCGGTGGCGGTGCAGGCGGCGGGCCTGCGGACCACAATGCCGTGCTGGGCACCACGTCGAGGCCGATGAAGGGCATCATAGGCTGGCTCGACGAGCACACGCTCGCAGTGGTCGGCGCGGGTGTGGACGCGCGCTGGGAGAAGTTCGTCCTCGTGCAGGACACCGCGGATGGGGGCGGCGGCGGCGGGCTAGCGCTCGTCCGGGAAGGGTGGAAGAGGTATCCGGGGTCGACATGAGGAGTTTGTTCTCGGCCGGTTCTGTTCCTGTTTACTGCGTCTTTCTGCCAGCGGCCTTCATAGCATTTTCTTCTCTTCCAGCCAGCGCTCTCCACGCAGCTCCATGTTCCTCGAGGACACCCTACGCACGCAGTCTGTCGCTCCTCTGCTCTTGTCAGCTGATCGCAGTGAGCGGTTACTCTTTCCGAAGTCTATTACGTAGAATATGGTGATCCATCGCATACCAATCACATGCTCGGCGCTTTGTCAAGGACTCTAGTGATAGTAGACTGGCTGGCGACTTAATGCGACTGCAGTGAGAGGGTAATTAGAGAAAGATCATGCCTGATTTGACAAATCACCAACGAGGCATGAGCTCGGAATGCACACTGCCACTGGTCCAATGCTGCAAGTGCGAAAATGGGGAGCAGTCGTGTTCATCGTGCTTTCGGACACAGACTTCGACGGTGTATCGGCAAGATCCAAGAGTATATGTGTAACTACGGTTTTGCTATCGCTATATGCTTCATTGTACAGGTACCAAGTCAACTAGAAATAGAATCGCAGCTAGTGAAACCCCGTTGTGGTCTACAGGTCTCCAATCACACAGATCGACACTCACGCCTTAGCCAGACCCAGCTCCCGGATGAAGATGTCCGCCGCCTTCTCGCCAATGACCAGCGCAGTGTTGTTCGTGTTGGCGCCCACGTTCTCGGGCGGGATGCTCAGGTCCGCAATCTTGAGCCCCGTCACGCCGTAGACGCTCAGGCTGCCGTCGACGACGCCCTTGTCCTCGCGGGGGGCCATCTTGCACGTGCCCAGCGAGTGCCACGTCGTGTTGATCTGCTCGCGGACCCACTGCAGGATCGCCTCGTCGTCCTCGGCCGTGTACGTGACGTCGAACAGCTCCGCGCGGGGCAGCGGGCCGCCGCCGTCGGCCGGGTCCACGTCTTCGACGCACCGGGCCTTGGAGCCCTCGGGGAACCGCGGATGCCCAGCGGCCAGCTCGCCGCGGAACATGGCCGTGCGGCGGATCACCTGGCGCTGCTTCTTGTACGCCCAGAGCTGCTTCTTGAGGTCGATCGAGTTGGCGTCGGAGAAGTAGCCCGCGTCGAAGTCGTACGGGTCGTCGAGCGAGGGGCCTGTAATGTGGATGGACCCGCGCGAGTAGGGGTAGGCCGTATAGTTGGCCATGGACACGTATTGGGTGTTGGGCGCGCCTTCACCGAGGAAACTGTACGAAGCAGACTGTCAGTATGACTCGGTATACATGCTTGGAAGTCGTTGGGGTCGATGGAGGGTATTATGGGTTTGCAAAGGAATTATTCAACTTACCCGTTGACCATGGCCATCAGCATCAGAGGCCGGTTCGCATTGTTCTTGAAGTCCTTATCCCAGGCGGCCCTGAACTCGGGTCCAAGAGCGTCGATCTCTTCGTCGCTGTTCGGCCGCAGCTTGGATGAGAAGTCGATGCCGTTCCAGCCCGCCATGCGGTGCTTGTCCTGGACGAGTTTGACAGCATCCATGCGACTGTTGATGATGCCATCGAGGGTCTCGTCCTCGGCCAGGTCCGTCTTGTACGGGTAGAAGATGAGGTGGTGGTCCTGGTAGTCGTGGCCTACACCGGGCACGTCGGCCACCACGGGGACCTTTGCCGCCTTGAGGATTTCGGGGTTGCCCACGCCAGACCGCTCCAGCACGCCGGGTGTTCCGCAGGCGCCGCACGAGACGATGACCATCTTCCGCGCCTTGACGGTCCGGACGGGGTCAATGGTGCCCTGCACGGGAAGCTCAAACGCCGGGTTTGCGCGGTACTCGACGCCCACGGCCTTCTTGTTGTCGTCGAACAGGACACGGACGACCTGGGACTCGGTAACGACGTGCAGATTCGGGTGCTTGCCGTCCAGTAGCCGTGGGTGGAGGTACCTGTGAGCCACATCCTGGCGTTTGCCATCGGGACTGATGTATCGCAGCCATCTCTGGGTGCCATTGCACGTGTCCAGATCCTGCAGATCGTGTGGTGCAGGCCAGCCTAGTTCTGTCGCGGCTTGGACGATCTGATCTTCAGAAATGGTCGCCCGGTACGTGCTGCTGGACACATGGATAGGCCCGTTGTATCCGTGCGTGTCTTGCTGACCACGTCCGTGGTATGTTTCCAGCTTTGAGACAAGCAGTCAGCAGGTCAAGTATGAGTATAAATTAGGCCAATGCTCGAGACATACCTTCTTCATATATGGCAGCAGCTCGTCAGCAGACCAGCCCTCTGTCTTCCACGAGTCGAAATCAGATCTTTGAGCTCTCGTGTACATCATGAAGTTGATGGAGGAGCCGCCGCCTAGATCCCACACACTTCCGTCAGCACCCATCAACATAAAGGAGGCAGTACTCCATTACTGACCGAGGACGCCACCGGTGGGCACAATGACCTCGCGGTCTGCGAGGTAGTTGGACTTCCTCGCCTTCCAGAAGAGGGCATTCTTGCTGGTGGGGGCAATGTTGCTGAGGTAGAGGATCGGGTTGACGATTTCCGGAAGGTTGTGGTTGTTCTGACCACCCTCGATCACCAAGATCGACAGGTTGGGATCGGCATCCGACAGTCTGGAGGCCACGATACAGCCAGCGGTACCACCTTATGTCAACAGCACGTCAGTTGGCTGTCCTGGTCAGAGGCCCGGAAAGATGGCTGGTTGTCTCGACATACCTCCAGCGATGATGACGTCGACCTCATCGATGTTGTCCGGGAATTTCTTGTAGATAGGCATGGCTGGTCTGTCACGACAGGTTACGGATCACAGGTGAGAGGAACGCGAGGCGGATAACGCTGACGGAACAGAAGAGGCTGGATCTCGGGCCTCCCTCACCCTCAGGACGCCGGCGACTGCACTTCTTATACACATTGCCTGCATGTCCCCCGCCCTCTTGCTGTTCCACTTGGGGGAGTCAAGTGAGGAGGCGATTACCCCCAGACGGACCCCTCCCCTCGCGCTACGCGGCAGATGGAGAAGGGGCCAACCTTGGACCCGAATCTGGCGAGTGAGCGTCGGAGACAACCCTGCGGATGCGGAGGTGGAACGGAGAGACGGGGACGGCATTGGTCACGGAAACTGCTGGTAGCGCGCTCGCGGCGTCTCATCAGTACGAGGAGCAGGCCACGAGTCGACGATGGAGAGTCGCCAGCCCAGCGAAACTAGGTCCGCCCTTTACGGATAGAGTCGTCGATCCGGGCGCGGGGTGGCGCCACACGTGGTGCGGAAAGTCTGCGCCGCCGCGATCTTCATGTTGAGAGGTGCCGAGGGCTGTCGCACGACTCGTGTTGTGCAGCGAGTGAGGAGCCAAGACGAGATTAGATCTCTTCATTGTTCTGATCTGCAGACCCTGACCAAGAGAGGGGCAGCAGCAGCATATGAGTGGTCCGCCAGGTCACGGCTGCCGCCGTTCCACAGCGTCAAAGCGGCCGCCGGGATCGTTTGTTGACTGACTGCCTCCCGAGGTCAGGCTGAGCAGGCTTGGGAGGTTGTGCTTGGAGATCTGGGCGAGCTGTGATCTCCCCGAGGGTCGAGTGAACAGGTATTGCCTCTCTACCCCACACGCTTGGCGTTGGCCTAGCCGGCGCTAGCGAATCCCACCGAACAGCGCCTGGCGAGCCGGCAACAAGACGGCGTCTGAGGCACTCAAGACTCGGCACGACAGCCTGGTGCAGCAACGTTGTTCCTCAAGAGAGCACCCTTGTGGCTGCATCGACACGCGTTGGCCTCGTCTCTCCCTCGAGCCGGACTTATGCCGGGCTGTACGCTCGAAGGGTCCACTCCAAATCCTGAAGAGCTGCGAGAGATGGTTGGACAATGCCATGTTGAGCTGGCATACAGCACGGACCTTGTAGGCAATCCAGAAATTGTGCCGTTGGTAGGAGGCCAAGGACAGAAGCACATCATTGCTGACGTTTGACAAAGACGGGGCTCCGTGAGACGCTTCGATGCAAGCCTGAAGGGCAAGTTCTCAAAACGTGGCTCCTCGACCCTGAGTTCGTCTTCGATGCACCTTTGCAGTCAGCAACAGATGAGCATGTCCTCAGCTGCAAAGGGTGAGGATCCAAAGGACATCGAGAACGCAACTCCGCACGGCGCGCGAGGCGTCTGTCCCACCATCTCCGTACAGTGTGGATCAAAACATGGCACTCCCAAAACTGCACCCTGAACCGGCATCCAGGGCCCCGTCCGACCACTTGCAGCTGCGGACCGGAGTCTTGGCAACCCTGTCTCCTGTCAAGGGTCAGCCACCGGAAGCAGTCCTTCCACATGCGAACTTCAATTCCCAGATCCAACACTCCAGCACTCTGCCATCGCTGGCGAACTCGAAATGCGCCCAAGTGACAACTCATAACGCCGCAACCCGCGACCCACGCAGTCGATTCTCCCAGACCCGCCACAATGCCCCTTTCGGGCCTCGACACGGCCTCCGAGAAGGGCCCCTCGCTGCTCTCCCCGGCCGCGTACGACGAGGACGCCGCGTCCCTGCACAGCGTCCGCAGCGAGCAGGACACCGACAGCGAAGATGACGAGCTCATGCTGGCCGCCCGAAACAGCCGCGAGCTGCGCGCGCGCGATCGCCTCGTGCTGATGGAGGAGGAGGAGATGGATCGCCTCGTCGAGGAGTCCCGGGCCAAGAACGGCGACCGCCACCGGAGGGGCAGCAACCTCTCAATACCGATACCGAACCCCATCAGCCTGTTCCGGCGCGGCCGGTCGGAGAGCAGCACGAGGAGGGTCAGCCATGGCAACAACAACCCGTCGAGTTCCGTCGAGGATTTTGCGGACGAGAAGCGCAGAGCTGCCAGGCGGACGAGGCGCCAGCAGAAGAGGGAGAGGCTCTTGCAGGAGGCGCAAAACGGCGAGGACCGGCAGCTCATGTACGAGATGGAGAGCGGCAGCATGAAGGACGGCAGCTCAACGGGCGAGAGCAGCGACCGCGACGACAGCGACGAGCTCGATAGGAGGCGGCTGCTCGAGGTTGCGGGCGACAAGAAGGCCAGATCAAGAAGGTGGTTCACATGGGCTGTCATCTACACCACCATTGGTGTGGGCTTTGCGTTCCTGGTGCTACTCGCCTGGAGATTTTCGCTTGACAAGAAACGCGCTGGCTCGGCTGGCTTTGTGTCAAACGGCACGGCGCTGTTTGGGCCGACAACCATCATCATCAGCTTGGACGGGTTTAGGGCCGATTTCTTGACTCGGGGCTTGACGCCAAGGCTGAACTCCTTCATCAAGGAGGGTGTGTCGCCACTCTACATGAACCCGTCTTTCCCATCCGTGACTTTCCCCGTAAGTTCACGCCTCAGCATCGACAAGTCGCGGAAGCGCATAGCTGACCACCTCTGCAGAACCACTACACTCTAGCCACCGGACTGTACCCCGAGGCACATGGCGTAGTCGGCAATACATTTTGGGACCCAGACTTTGAGGCCGATTTCTACTATACAGACGCATCCAAGAGTATGGACGCCAAGTGGTGGAATGGCGAGCCATTCTGGGCCACTGCCGAGATGCAAGGGCTGCGTACTGCAGTGCACATGTGGCCGGGGAGCGAGGCACACATCCTGGGTATTGAGCCAAGCTTCCTGGACAAATACAATGGGAAGGAACCCCTAGATGCCAAGGTCTCTCGAGTCTTGGAGCTCCTGGACAAGCCTGGCATGGAGACACCAGACGCAAAGCTGGAGGAAATGCGGCCACAGCTAATTGCTGCCTACGTTCCCAATGTCGACGGGGACGGTCACCGCTACGGTCCCAACAGCACTGAGATCCGCGCTACCATCTCGGCAGTAGACACGATGCTCGATCAGATTTTCATGGGGCTTGAGGAGCGAAACTTGACTGACATCGTCAACGTCATCATCGTGTCCGACCACGGTATGGCCACCACTGATGTCAGCCGCATGATGCAGCTCGACGATCTCATTGACCTCGACAAGGTCCACCGCATCGACGGGTGGCCGCTGTCCGGCATCCGCCCTAAGAACCCAGACGACTTGCAGGCTCTCTACGACCAGGCCAAGGAAAAGACGAAGGGCAACCCCAACGTCGAGGTCTACCTGCGAGATAAGGACATGCCCGAGCGCTATCACTTCTCGAAGAACGAACGCATCGCGCCGCTGTGGATCATACCCAAGACAGGCTGGGCGATCGTCGAGCGCTCCGAGTTCGACATCGCGGCCGGGAAGGAGAAGGGCTTGGTTTATCACCCTCGCGGCCTGCACGGCTACGACCATGAGCACCCCCTCATGAGGGCCATCTTCGTCGCCCGCGGTCCGGCATTCCCACACCAACCGCACAGCAAGCTTGAGCCATTTCGTAAGTATACACCGGAGATTCCTGAGCTTTCTTTTAAGCTAACCATTCTCACACAGAGAACATCAACGTGTATAACATCCTGTGCGACTCGATCGGCCTCGAGCCGCGGCCGAACAACGGGACATTGCGTCTGCCCCTCAAGACCATCGGTCTCCACGACTCTGACCCGGAGACGGCGCTGCAGGAAATACCCGACCCTGCGCCAGAAGATGCTGCTGTTGAGGGGCACGGACAAGGCGAGCTCAAGGCCACAGACAAGATCGAGCCAACGTCACAGCACGAAGACCTGGCCACAGCAGTCATGTCCATCTTGCCCATGCCCACGAATCTCGATTCTGGAGCCGAGCAGCCTGGTAATCCCGTGGGTGTTGATCCCGTCGACGCCGATCAGCAAGGCAGCAGGCCAGAGGTTCCGGGGACTGTCTTGGAGCCGCCAGCCGCAGACGATGGCGAGCCGGGAGACGGCCAGGATACCGGCGACGACGAGAGCAGCGGAGGCGGCTCCGGCTCGTCGTTCTGGGACAGCGTCACGGGGACATGGCACTGGGTCACCCACAAGGTCGGCGAGCTCGTCGACAAGATTTCGAGCAGTGGGCGAGACGAAGACGTGTCGCCGGATCAACAGTCGTGAGCTTTCGCTGTGCTAGGCTCCAGTCTGGTTTGCACAGTAGGCCGGATTTAATATGCTTTCCCAGGATTTTATTGATTTTTTTATTGGGAGGGTTCTGCTCTTTTGTTTGGTGTATATATTTGGCGTTACTGTGGCGTACACATCGGCCAGGCTTCGGTCATGTTTTTCCTTTATCAGATACCACCCATTATTTTCTGCGTAATCTATAAGGTCTATGGCTCGATCACAGAATTGACGAATCCCTTTTTTCTGTTTTTGCACAAAGGTCATTATGATGGACATCTAGTCCTGGCTTGCAAGTTCAAAGTTCTGTTACAATGCATGGGGTTCGTATGTTTGGCTCAGCGACGTAAAATCAGTTCATGTTGATGAGGATCTTTCACAGAAAGCAGCAGGGATGTAAACATACTCCAACACATCTCTCGATCAAGTCGCTTGGGCTGTCACCTCCACGGGACACCCCTTCACTCATC
The DNA here is from genome assembly GCA_001566295.1 of Microdochium bolleyi. Taxonomy (NCBI): domain Eukaryota; kingdom Fungi; phylum Ascomycota; class Sordariomycetes; order Xylariales; family Microdochiaceae; genus Microdochium; species Microdochium bolleyi. Next base: position 1,564,975 of record KQ964247.1, on the reverse strand, counting down.
GCTGCTTCCAGGTGCCGCTATGCTCACGGCCCCGCCGTCGCAGATGCTGCCCTTGTCGAACCACACTGCTCTCGGTATCAACTCGCTGGCGACCCATCTTGCCGTCGTGGTGTGCGTGGAGCCCTGTCCAAACGGCCCGTCGGTCTTATCTTTCCTCATTCTTGGAGTCTCGCTGGGGCTCAGAGCATCGTCAGACAGAGAGATGCTGCTCAGGTCCTGCGCCACGATGTGGGTGATGTCGGCGCCATGGCCGGCCTGCTCGCTGCTGCCATCCTCGTCTCGAGGGAAACTTGTCCTCCCTTCCGCAATGGCCTGGAACACGACGAGCTGGTCCTGGAGGTACTCGTCCACCACGCCGCCCTTGCTGAGCTCCTCGCACAAGTCCTTGCACACCGTCTTGGAGATCCCGGTGCAGAGCTGCGCCGCGGACATCTTCTTGCGCGACTTGCTGTCGTACAGGAACTCTCGGCCATAGCCGCTGAAGTCACGGCCCCAGCGGCGGTGCTGCGAGCTCGCTGTGCCGGGGGCAGTACTGGTGCCGGTCGTGTCGTGTGCGACGAGGAGTATGTAAATGCGGGACTCGTGGCCGCTGTCCTCGTTGAGGATGAAGTGTACCGCTGTATCCGGGAAGAGGGTGTCGAGATCTTCCACGATGGCGTTCTGTAGATCTGACCTGATGCTCGAAGGGACTATGAGGCTGATGTCGATTCGGTCCAACTTCGGGATGGTACCCGGCGTAGGTTGAGCCTGTCGACACTGGGCGGTCTCAGCTCGTGGCCTCAATGTCTGCCCTGGTCGGATCGGCTTGATCTTGAACCATACGGCGCCTTGGCGCTGGCTCCCTTGGGCCCATCCCCGTGTCAGGAGCCGGGTCTCTACGTCGATGTCAAACTGCTCCTTGAGCGTCGGCAGCAGGACCTGGTCGAGATACTCGTATGAGAGTGACCAGCTCACATTTGTGCCGCCATGGATCTCCAGCTCAATGGGCTTACCATCCTCCGTGCCGGCGAACAGCAAGAAGGGGAATATTGCCTGGAAGATGAGCAGCGTGCTCGCGGCCGGCGTGTCGGCGACGATCTTGATATTGCGCTGGGCGAGGGCGGTGGGTGGCAACGTCGGGCGCAGCTCGAATCGCTGTGACCTGATCGAGACACCCTCCGTCTTGGCCTGCGTAGCACTGGCGAGCCACTCGATCGCAGATAGGTGCTGGGCCTTGAGGCCGCCGCCGCGGACACCCTCGCGGTTGCCCCGGACGTGGTGGATGCGGATCGGCTGCGAGGTCAGGGCAGACAGCGCGCATGCGATGCGGACCAGCTGGCCGCCGCCTTCGCCGGTGCGGCCGTCGAGCTCGAGTGTTTTCAGGGCTTTCTTCATCATCTCGGTCACGTCTGATCGTATGATGGTGATGAGGTCTGGGATGTTGGTGGGTTTGGTATTGTCAAGAGACCACTCCCGAGTTGCGCGTTGAAGAATTGAGGCATTGCCAAGAACACGTCACGAGCAGCCTTTCGAGGCGGGAGGACAAGCCTGTATATATATCGGCAGGTTTGGCCTCCTGGACGGCATCATTCTCGCTCATCCGCAGCGCACATCGTGAGTCACCCGGGGGGAGCTCGTAACGCCGAGCTCGAGCGAGGCTGCACTGTCGGTCGCTGGGTGATCTGCAACGGAAGGACGCGCAAGCCTATGGATACAAGCAACTACAGTACCGATGCCATTGCTCGCCTCCTCATACTTGCCATCTGTCCGGTTCGTGAGTAGAGTACTCAAGGTAGGTACAATGAGGCAGCAAGAGTTGATCATGGCAAGTGTCGACCTTGGCCTGCACCCGGGCGGAGTCCCCCAGGCGGTGCCTGACAGTGTGCCCCCCCTCCGCTGGCGGGACAGCCAATGGCAGCCACCGGCAGATAGCCACTCCTTGCCAGGCAAATTGCAGGGCGCAACCCAGCCAGGCCATGAACACTTGCGCACGGTTGCCGTCATGCCCGTTCTGCATCGATTGATTGCCCTCCCCGTCGCCCAGCCCGGCCACAGCAATCTTTGACTCGCATCCGACTGCATCAGGCCTTCTGCCACTGCAGCCTCCGTCCCAGCAATAAGCAACACCACCCGAACCGCGACACCCGTCTCGCAGCGTCACTCCTTTCGCACCCTTCGCCTTCGCCTTCGTCTTCGCCTTCTCTCTAGCGCCCGCTCTCTCTCTCTCTCTCTCTCGTGCCGCCGTCTCATCTCCTTCACCTCGCCAGATCCCAGCCCGAAACGTTTCGCGACAACCCCCTTAACCTTCTGCCACGCCACGCCACGCCACGAACCGACCGACGACAAATCCTGTCTCTGATCACGGCCTCGACCTCGACCTCGCCCCAGCACACGCCATGCAGTGACCCTGACGCAGGCTCTCGAGAACACCAGCTGTCGCACATCCTGCCGCGGCACCACCTCAGTACAACATCTTACGCGCGTGGCCGCTGCCGTGCACGTCATGGCTCCGAACGACACCATGCCCGAGGGCGATAGTTTGCCCAGCCCCAAGTTCCCGGCTGGACCGCCGAGCATAATTTCTTCCCGCATGACCGACATCGCCTCCGAAGATGGCGACGACTCCAACAGGCAGCGCAACCCCATGCGCAGTGCCCAAGGCACCGAATCCCGGCCCGGCACTGCCAGGACGGGCATGTCCTCCTCACGCGGCGGCGCATGGCCTCAGCCGACCCCTCTCCGCAAGGGCATCAAGCGCTCTAGCTTGACGGGTTCGACCACCGGCTCGATATCATCCACCCGCCCGCCGAGCTCCGCCACCAGGAGCCACGTTCCATCGTTGACTTCGCATGCCTTCTTCCGACCTATGAGCTCGCAAAAGCTTCAGGCCCAGCGAGGCGCAGGTCGCACCCAGAGCTCGGGTCTGAGGCGTGACAGCGCTGCCGAGGTTACGTCCGATGATCCCGGCAGCATTGCGGAACACAGTCCGACGACCTATGGCCCAGTCTCCGGCCTTGTCCGGGAGCAGGCCGAAGACGGTGATGGACGGCCACCGCCATCGCGCGGCACGGAGATGACGGAACAGGAGATGTATGAGCGTGCCACCAGGACTGCCACCACTAGCAGCCCGACCCAGGGTCATTATCCCGCTGCTAGCCTCAGCGAGAGCATGCGCCCGTTGCAACGACCAAAGGCCGAAGAACTCAACCTCAGCCTCAACATCGATAAGACCAAGTCCTACAAAGGCGGACAGAACATAGTGACGCCATCGAAGTCGCCGCACTCTTTCCGGTCAGGATTCTTGAAGCCAGCCAGGCCCGAGACTTCTGGTCAGTCTCGCGCATCACCACACCAGCACGAGAAGCTCGCGTCGGCTGCATCTTCCGCACAGTTCACTCCAGAGGTCGACACTGCGCCGCCATCGAGACACAACAAATCGACAAAATCCGGGACTGTTAAGCGTGGCCGGAATTGGGAATTCTTCCAGGGCAACACCGTCTTCTGCATTGGAGGGCGGCTCCAGAACACGAGACACCAGCCGATCAATATTGCGACTGGCTTCTTCGTTCTGATGCCGGCTGTTCTGTTCTTTGCCTTCTCGGCACCCTATCTATGGACTAATCTCTCACCAGCCGTACCAGTCATATTCGGCTACGTCTTCTATATCTGCATGTCTTCATTTCTTCATGCGTCCGGATCAGATCCAGGGGTGAGTGATACCCATATTTCCATGACCAAGGATTCCTGTATACTAACTGTCTCTTTAGATCTTGCCGCGCAATTTGCACCAGTTCCCCCCAGCAGCCGAGAACGAAGACCCTTTGCGAGTCGCTCCCCCTACCAACGACTGGGTTCTCATCAAGTCTGCCGAGTCCAGCACCGCTGCCATGGAAGTCCCGACTAAGTATTGTAAGACCTGCAACCTCTGGCGGCCACCGAGGGCACACCACTGCCGCCTTTGCGACAACTGTGTCGAGACACAAGATCACCACTGCGTCTGGCTCAACAACTGCGTCGGAAGACGCAACTACCGATACTTTTTCACATTTGTGTCGACCGCGACACTTTTGGCGGCCTTGTTGGTCGCGTTGTCGTTCGTGCACATTGCGGACGTTTCTCAAAAACAAGGCATCTCGTTCGGCGAGGCCATCGACCAGAACAGGGTGCCTTTTGCGATGGCCATTTACGGAGTCATCGCCTTCCTCTACCCGGCCGCTTTGATGGGCTACCACTTGTTCCTCATGGCTCGTGGCGAGACTACCAGGGAGTTCCTGAACTCGCACAAGTTCCTTAAGAAGGACCGTTATCGTGCATTCACGCAGGGCAGTGCCTGGAAGAACTGGATCGTCGTATTGTGCCGCCCTCGTCCCCCCACGTATTATCGCTTCAAGAACCAAGTTGAGGAGGGCGACCAGCGCCTGGGCCAAGAACGGCGGGCAGGCCAGCACAAGGACGGCGCCCCTAAGCACGCAGGTCAGGACTTTGAGCTGCAGACCGTGCGGCCAGCGGGCACACCGCCGTTCCAGAGTCCCACCACCATGCGGACCCTCGAGACAGCGACAACTCGATAGTCGTCTTTGGTATTTTCTCCTTTTCACACGATGGTACTGCCGGGCCAGTACACACGACGCACTAATTTCCAGACACGGAACATCCTCGTCCCTTCACAAAGCACACGTTTTATCTTCCCTATTTTTACACAGCGGACGAGCTTTATTCCATCATGTCTCACATGTAACCTCTTCTTTCAACCTTCGCATGTATACCCCTTTCACGGAGCGATATCTCCTATTTCTTCATCACCAATACCTTCATGACTCGCTCAGTCAGGTGAGGCCCAGTTGTATTTTCTCCATTCAACCCTCCGTACAACTCATGTCGCGAGGGGAGGCTTTGTACATAGGTATACATATTACCTTATATATGTATATATAGTCTAATCATCGGAAGGCCTTCCGTCCATGGGAGGACTATGTGATGTGGTGTGACTTGTTTGGCGGTACATGCTTTGTGTTTGTCTCCTCTGAGAAACAACCGATGTCAGAGCTTGATGTATGCATCAGCTGCCGTGCATGCTTGATATCTACGACTCGTCACGCAGCCCTTTCTGATGACAACACATCACGAACACGTATTTGATCCCGGCGAGGCTAGGTCATAATTGCATATGCATACTCTGGAAGAAGCTGCACCAAGACGCTTCAACAGCTTGCCATGGTCTGACCATCTTCCCCTATTCCCCGCATCGAGCCAACGGTGTCTGGACGCGCGCGCGCGCTCGAAGCCAGCTTACAGCTCCCCTCCCCCTTTCTTCTGCCCCGCCGGGTTTGATGTGCACGTCTGGGTTCGTCCACGTCGTCGTCGTAGTTTGGGAAGGGCACTGGCTCGTTCTGCGTCGGTTGCTACGTCTAACATCTCTCCCTCCCTTTGCCCCTCTTTCTGAGTTCGCATACCTCTCCTGAACGCCTTGCATTGTTACTGTCCTCGCAGCCACAAAATAAAACCCCTTTCGTACTTCGACACCTCCATGACCTGAAGCAGATATCCGAATCGTATTCGTTCCCCCGCCTCTCTCTTCTCTTTGAAACGTCTACGATGTCAACATGTCCACCTCCTCGCTCGTGAAGCCAAATAGAAACAGGAGATCGAGCAGCGACTCGCCATTGAGGCGCGCGCTCGCCTCCATCTGCACGCGCGGCTTGGCGTTCCATGCGACCCCAAGCCCGGCGGTGGCCAGCATGGCGAGGTCGTTGGCGCCGTCGCCGACCGCGACGACCTGGCTGATGTCGACCTTTTCCTGCGCCGCGATCTGCAGGAGCAGCTCCCTCTTGCGCTCCTTGCCGACGATGACGCCGCGCACCTCGCCCGTGAGCTGGCCCGTGGCCGGGTCGACGACGACCTCGTTGGCGTGCGCGTGGTCGATGCCCAGCTCACCCGCGAGCCAGCTGGTGAGGGGCAAGAAGCCGCCCGACAGCACGGCCGTCTTGACGCCGAGCCGGCGCAGGGCCTTGAGCAGCTGGGGCACGCCCTGTGTGACGTCGAGCACCGGGCGCAGCTGCTCGAAGAAAGTGGCGGGCAGGCCCTTGAGCAGGGCCACGCGCTCGCGGAAGGCGGCGTCGAACTCGAGCTCGCCGAGCATGGCGCGGTGCGTGATGTCTGCTACTTGGGCGGCGAGGTCGGCCGAGACGTTGGCCGCCAGGAGGTCGATGACCTCCTGTGTGATGAGGGTGGAGTCCATGTCGAAGACGACGAGGCGCGGGTGCCGCCGCCAGGGGGTGTCCCGCTGCAGGACGACGTCGACATTCCACTCGCGCTCGAAGCGGTAGATGAGCTCGTGCTTGCGTAGGTCGGCGAGGGAGAGGAACTCGTCCGAGGGGGCGTGGGAGAGGGTCAGCTCAACGACGAGCGGGTGGACCGGGTCGTCGAGGCAGCGGTGGGATGAGGTCAGGTCCTCCTCGGTGCCTGTGGGCGCGGGGAAGGAGGACATGAGGTGGAGGAACGACGTGATGCATAGCGGCGAGATGTAGGAGCCGTACAGGTGGTCGAGGGGCTCGGGCTCGGAGGCAGCCGGGGGCTCGAGCGGGAAGGCATCAATGTCTGTCGTCGGGGCCAGGTTGGCGGGGATGCTCGTCTCCGAGGCCGAGTTGGGCAGCCGGGGCGAGGGCATGGAGCCGGCGGCGGTGCTGTTGCCTGCCGTGCCAGCAGCGGCGGCGGCATTACGCTTGGCGACAGCCTTGTAGATGAGGGTGGCGACAAGGCGGTTTGAGCGGGAGCCCTTGGGCGGGCAGCAGTCTGGGTGGGAGAAGTCGTGGATGACGCCCTCGACGATGCGCGGGGGCTGGTCGCGGCCGGGGACGCCGGTGAAGGGGTTCTGCTGGGGCGAGAGGCGGGCGCCCTGGAGGTCCTCGACAACCGTGTCGATGCCAACGTGGTGGCTGTCGGCCAGCTTGGCCGGGCGCGACTGCTGGTGCTCGCGGATGAAGGAGCTCGTCCGGCGTCCGGCGTGGCCTATCTGTGGCCGCTTGGCCTTGTCTTCGGGAGCCATGATCGCGGGTGTGCCGTACCTTTTCGTTGCTGTTGTGGCGGAGGTTGTCCTCGGATGCGCTTACCCAGGAAAATGAAGCTGTCGACACGGCCCGAGTCGGACGATTCGGGCGTTGGCGGGGTTTGCTGTGCTAGGGGTCCGCTCTGGCGGGGCCATACAGCACTCATCCTAGGCGGTCCGGCACGCGGAACGGGGCGAGACAGCGCTTGACGGCGTTCAGTGACTGAGTGACAGCCCTATCGCCACGTGATGAGGAGCGGCATCGTAATCATAGATCCGCTGTAACACACCGAATGGGAACGAGGACACAGTGCTCTCATCTTTCAAGCCTCTCGGTCTCGTCGTCAATCCTCAATCATCCAGGTCCCTTCGCAGAAGGACGGAATCACCGCTCATTCGCTACTGGTTCCTAATGCAACACTGGGCAATGCAAGCACGGGCGATCATCTCTCAGCCTCAAGTTCCATCCCCTTTCTAGAGCTACTCGGTGCTGCAGCCAAATGTCTCTGAAGCCGACTTGGGCAGTGATTGTCTGGTCCTGGACTTAGCCAGCCTGACATCACGCATTTTACTAAGCTGCAGGCCGTGAGGAGCACGCCACCGGCCCAGGCACAGCGTCGTCACAATCACGTAAGCAGCGATGGCAACAACCCCCACGAATGCGTACCTGCTTTAGCTAGAACTACTTGCCGCATTGCATCTCGGCTTCCGATTGTGATGACACATCAAGACCTCACACCTCGGCAGGGCATTATGGCTTGACAAATCTCATGCTGTGATAGCCGGCCAATTCGTCAGCCGGTGACCAGGCATTCACCTTTTGTCGGCTTGTGCATCAGATGCAAACTGGCCTCGACTGGCAATCTTGGATGATCGACAGCTGGGATCCGCGACAACCCCTACCAAGGTGCACTTGATAATTATCACTGTGACGACAGCAAGACACGTGACCATGGCGACACCGGGCGTTGCGCCTGGCAGTCACTGATGCAAGTCTGATAGCTGTGTCGCTGACGTGCTCGCAGTGATGCAGTCGGCGGCCGCAGTGTGGGTCCTCGGCCAGCGGAAATCGGGGCTCCGAGCCGACACACTTCCAGGGCACCGTCTACTCCCACACGCTTGGGACTGCCTCCAGCACGGTTTGAGTGCTGATGGCGTGCGGCTCTGGTCCGCTAGGCTCTCGGAGCGGCAATCACGCAACAACTCGTCATCCGGGGTTCCGCCGCCGCCCAACGCTCGTCGGGGTCGTCCCCAAGCCACCCACGCAGGCTCCTGCCGTCCGACAACCGCTTGTTGCTTGTTGTCCCAGATCACGCAATCGCCCCCTGGCAATGTCTGCTGCCTCAAGTCCAGCCCCCCCCAGATTTTCCGCCCTCGCATCCTTACTGATGCCAGTCCGTCGCACCTTGGGACGGTCTCGTGGAAACGGAAGACCAATTCCGTTGTGTGGTACTGACAAGCCCGGCTCTCTGACACGGCACTTGCTCGGACGACCGCCATTACGAGTCTCCACGGAAATATGATCACTGCAGCTATGAGTCAGGCTTCATGTAGAAGCGTAGCCAGATGCAGGAGCAGAACGAAATTCGGCCATGGTTGAGTACACTGCCACCCCATTCTGAGGGATCGAAAGTGCGGGTGTGTCTTGCAAGTAGTTCTCCTGGTGGTCATCGTGTGCTCGATCTCGTTATCATGGGGCACATGGCACCAACAGCCTGCACAAGGCCAGTCGAGTATGCCAGTGCTCTGTTGCCCGGGTTCGCGGCGGCATGCATCAGATCATGCTTACCATTGGCAGCGGCAAACTTGAGGTTTGTCATCGTCGCTGCGGCTTTGTGACCATCCGATCGTCTCGAAGTATTCTGAAGTCCCCGCTACCTCATTTCCTGAAAAGAATAATGTAGGTGCAGCACGTCTGCAGAGGAAAGCCATGATTGATGGACTGGGTTTCGTGGCCGTCCATCTGACTGTTTTTGCTGGTCAGGTTCCGCGGACCGCCATGACTGCTCAGCTTGAGCGCTCAAGCAGATCGATCTGTACAGGTCCTGAGGACAAGCGCTGGCTTGGGAAGATCGTGCCAGTCGATCGCGGCCGAAAACCTTAACGGCGAGGACTGGCGACAACGAGCATGGCGAGCGTGCTGCCAGACGTTGGCATTTCCTGAATAGGCAGTGGGTGGCAGCCAATCATGGCCCCCGAGAACCTCGAAGAGTGCATTAGCGCGGATTGCGTGCTCATCCTCAGAATTTGCCTGACCCGCACCGCAACCTCATCATGGCTGATGGTCCAGAATCGCGCAATACCGAAGGCCGCTGCAGGGCCTGAAACCGCAATGCCCGACCGTAACGCCCGAGACGCCCACGGAATCCAGGCATAAATGGAGCCCAGAGCAGCTCCGTTTTGCTGCGCTGTGCTCCATGATTGGTCGATCTGCTGGCTGACTGTTTCCATCGCCTCCTTCTAGGGGCATCTGGTCCCTAGGTCGTCATTAATAATGCACCATGGTGTTTGTAAGTGCCTGCTGGCGATGGCCGAGCCTTCGTAGATCGGGCTTGCCGGTCGTCGTGGGAGCAAAGCACGCAACCGCCAGGCTCCCCACAGCCTGCGCCGCCCGTTTAATATCCCAGGCTCCCCTCCCTCAGGCTGGGACAGTGACGACTTCGACTTATTCTCTTCGTGATTCGCAATACGTCAATATATCTCCGGTGACATCTAGTTATTGTCAGCTCAAACTATTCTCGCAACGCCATAGTAAACTTACCGGTAGCCGCTTCTCTCAGCCGACAAGGGTATCGGACCAACACTTCTTCGGGCCTCGCGAACAACAGCAAGACTTTTGCACCACACCCATATCCCATATCCTGCCACCTCTGTATCGTTGGCGGCAACACAAAGGAGTCTTTGCAGTCGTCCCCCCTACACAATGGACACTTCCACCTCCACACAGACGTCGTCGTGCGCATCATCGCCTGTCATGCGGCCTGTCAAGGAGGGCTCGGATTCCGGATATGCCTCTGCCGCCTCGTCGACCACCAGTTCGACAAACAGCCTGCCGCAGGTGGCCTTGACAAAGATGCACCTCGAGCACCTGAACAAGCAGATGGCGCGCATGACTGCTCTTGATCGCCTTCGATTCGCCACGGTCATGTTCCCGAACCTCTACCAGTCGACCGCCTTTGGACTGACCGGGCTCGTTACCATGGACATGCTCGCCAAGATTCAGGCTGAGTCTCCAGCTGCTCCCTCGATCGGCACGATTTTCCTGGATACCCTGTACCACTTCAAGGAGACCTACGACCTGATTGATCGCGTCAAGGCCAAGTTCCCTCACCTCGCCATCCACATCTACCGTCCCGATGGAGTCGAGACCACAGCACAGTTCGAGGAGCAGTACGGCGAGGGCTTATACGATATGGCCGACGAGCTGTACGACTGGATCGCCAAGGTCGAGCCACAACAACGAGCTTATGCCGAGCTCAAAGTGGCTGCTGTCCTTACTGGCCGTCGTCGGTCACAAGGCGGCGCCCGTGACAGCATCTCGTACATCGAGGTCGACAACGAGACTGGGATCGTCAAGATCAACCCGCTGATGGACTGGACTTTCGGTCAGGTGAAGTCGTACATCGACGAGCACGATATCCCGTACAACGTCTTGTTAGATCAAGGATACAAGTCGGTCGGTGACTGGCACTCCACCAGCCCTGTCTCCGAGACCGAGGACGAGAGAGCTGGCCGATGGAAGGGCAGGGCCAAGACCGAGTGCGGCATCCACAACAAGCAGTCCCGGTACGCACAGTTTCTCAGCCAACAACAACAAAGCTCTGAGCCCGCCAAGCTCTCCGCAGCTTTAGAGAAGGTTGAGAGAGGGCAGCAAATTTCGGTCATGTGAAGAAGCTGCCTCCCAAGAATGGCCGAGAGAGCTGGCAGCCTGGCCTTCGGGGCTGTTATGGCAGTCATGCCCTCGACTTGCATTTCCGACTTGATTTATCGTTTCGTGAGGGTCTCGGGGAGGCCTGATCAAAAGGCATGCGGTGGAGTTTTCTGGCGTTTTGATTCGAATTTTGGACATACCCCCCTGTCGGAGGACAATTGAAGGAGCATTTTCAGCGACTAGCATCATCATCATCAGCATCACTATCAGCATCATCCTCATGTATGCCAGCCACGGCGACGCGGCATGTGTCAGACATAAAAGCAGCATTGCGAAGTAGTTGCAAGGGTAGAGAGATATGCCATACCAAAAAAGATAGCATAAGACAAGATCAGTCAAAACTCACTGGGCTCCAGTTGTGATTTGCGCCTGGGGTTGTACATTGCGGCTACTCTTTGGCCTCGGGCACTCTTTGCGTGTGCTCAAGCGTGTGTGCCGTGCCCCCTTGCCGGAATTGGTGACTGGTCCATTCGGGTCCCTACGAAGCCGATGGTCGCGGAAGCATCGCGCACGGTGATTCAATACACCGCCAGCTTTGCGGATCAAACGTAAGCTCGGGACTCTGCCTGCCATGGCAATGAGGCATATGTGGAGCGAAGCGATGACATCTCGCGATTTTCTTGGAGACCGGAAGAGGTTGATCCACGAGACGGCGTTTGGTCTTAGGTAATTCGCGAGGTCATGCCCCCACCCCCGCACCTGCCTGTGCCGACGTGGGAATGGAGGCCCGCCATGGAGCGATCGTCACTTCCAGGCCTTTCAATCGAGATCTTGCTGTTGCCAGTGGTCATGCCGATAATGCGCAAGAGAGAGTAAGGAATATTGGTGGGGAAGTCATCAACAAAAAGGGCGATCAGTCGTTACGGAGAACACAACAATATCATTGCTTCCGAGAATATCTCCGGTGCTAGCTCGTGCTGTTGCCATGAACATGCAAAGGCATCCACTATATAACACCACCCAAAACACTGCCGAGAGATCATGCCATGATTCAACTCCATGGCCTACGTGCTTGTCACCTTCTCAAGACCCAAGTCACTAGACTCTCCCCATAGACTTGACTAGCAAGGATGGCACCATGCTCAAGCGTCCATGACACGATCCCCCAACTCTGCATCCTGTTCCCATCCCCCCTCTGTCTTTATTAAATCCTTGCACACACCTCAGAGGTGTTGCCTGCCTCAAAAGGCCCGTCTTATAAGAGGGGCATGAGACTTTGACAGACCAAAGGTTGAACTTTGCGTCCGTATCCGGGGTGTGCTGCCAGCCCTTTTCCGCAGGTCTACACTCAGAAGAACTGGCCGGTGGACTTGGCGAGAGCCACATCGTCGTGGGCGACACGCTCCTGGCTCGTGACACTCTGGCCCTCCGAGCCGTAGGAGGGGGTAGGGCGGTCGAGGCTGTCGAAGCGGCGGCCATTCTTCTTGGCGATAACCCACTGGACCGCCAGCCTGACGAGGAGAGCGCCAGTGCCCCACAGAATGCCACCGACGGGCGCGGCGACGAAAGCACCGAAGGCGGACCAGTCGTTCGCATACAGACCGTTCGTCAACAGGAGGAGGTTGCCGCCGGCCTGGACGTCTCCTCCGTAATAGATGGTGCCGAAGAGGAAGACAGTGAAGATGCCGCCGAGACCGCCGACGACGACCTCTAGGCCACGCCAGAAGTAGAAGCGCTCAGACAGACCAAGGATCAGAACGGGAATGGTGGCCGCAGACAGAAGGTCTGTGATGAGATAGATCTGGAGGATGCTAGGAGCGCGGATTGCCAGGACGACAACGGGGATGATGATCAGAACGACGCCGCTGCGGATCCACCAGATGTTGAGCTTGTTGCGGAAGAGGTCGTTCGAGACGGAGGAGACCATGGCCGACTGCAAGCTGTCAAAGGCAGCGGTGCTAAGAGTGACAACAAGGACCAGCACGACGCCAACGACCCAGTCTGGCAGGCGCTGCAGGAGCAGGAAGAACGCAACAGAACCGTCCGCAACAGGCGGGTCTCCAGGGTACGCGCCAGACCAAGCGGAGATCAGACCAGTCGTGCCGACCAAAGTGATAATGATCAGGATTGCCACAGTGGCCATAGACATTCCGATCCAGAGGTCCTTGTCGGTTTTGGACGCAAAGGCCCGAAGCCAGAAGTTGGCGAGGAAGAAGTCGTTGGTAATGATGGCGACCGGGAGAATGTAGAGGAGTTGCCATCCGAGCAAGGTGGGCTCCAAGTAGCCAGACGACCGCACCAGCTCGGGGTCGATTTCTGCCTTGACACCAATCGTAATTGTTGCAATGGTGATCAGCCCGAGCACCATGACACCTTGGATATTGTCTGTGAGGAAAGAGATCTTGAAGCCACCAATAGCTGTGGGAAGTCGGGTCAGTCCAGCTGTACTCCATCAACTCGTCTCTGTTGACACTACTCACACGTGTAGATCGTGGTGATGATGCACTCGACGATAATCACTGGAAGTCCGTTGAGGCCAGTCAAGGCTGCAACGACCTGGCCGATGGCAGACAACTCAGCAACCATGTAGAGAAACAGCGTGAGCAGAGTCAGTGCTCCAAGATAGAGCGCAGTGACGACGCCGTAACGCTGCCGGGTCCATTCCGTGAGCACGAACCCTTCCGGGCATTTGCTGCGGATGATGGGGACGAGGGCGGCGAAGACGAGGAGGGGCATGGCCGAAGCGAAGGCGTATATGATAACACCCTGGACTCCTGCGATAGTGGCCAATTGGGGGTACGAGAAAAGAATACCAGATCCCATGGCTGTGTCGAACAGCAATCGTGTCGGCTAAGGTTAGCATGGCAAGAACGTTGGATAAGGGGAAGGGTAGATCGCCACGGCAGCACGTTTCCCACGCAAGCATTAACTTGATCGAGTAATTACGGTACAATCTCAGCCTCATTTCCGCACACCATTTCTTGAGATCTCCTGGCTAGTATTGCGAGGGTGGATTTCAAGAGACAGAATGTGCTTCAATTCAGCGCCCGTAGTGAGCCGCAGTTCTCCAGCCTCCCCATTGAGTGGACAGTTGTCTTCTTCGCAGGCAACAGTGCCTCAGATATCACTATCCAGCTCGCCGGGGGAGGCCGGAGGACTGTTGATATTGAGTACGAACCTATCGTCAGTCTGCTTGCAGTTTGCTAACCCAGCCATGCCCTTGGTGAGACATGAGGATCTGAGTAGCTTGTCGAACTCCGTCGTTGGAGCCTCGGTGGGCGAGCATCACGCTGGACTATTCGCGCTAGGAAGCGCTCAACGCCCAATGCTGATGGGTGCTGTGCCGATGTGTCGCGCATGTCGAGAATCGAAGCCTGGCAGGCTGGTCTACGGTGCTACCGCTTTGATCTGGAATAGAAAGCTTGAAGCTCTCTGCTGACTGCGCAGCTACTTACCAGCAGCGATGAAGTTCAGCGCAATGGGAAAGGCTGTTGTGGACGAACGTTGTTAGTGATCATCAAACCATGCAACTGGAAGCTCAGAGCCAGGCGTAGATGGCCCAGGCGGAGCGCAAAGCCACGGAGCTGTTTGCGACAGCTGCCTCGAAGAAAGGCTGGCTGCTTAAGTTGGACGTAATCTGACCGGTCTGAGTTCTGTTGCCAGCCAAGAATTCCGACTTGGGTTGGTTGCGCATTCTCCAGGCCAGGCCTGTTCCGAGAAGTCTACAGCACATGCGAATACCGGGTCAGTCATGGAGCTTCCTAGCTAGCACAGATTGTATGATCGCTTTCGCACAAGATGGGAAGGAAAACAAAACGCAGCACGCACACCCGGTCAGCTGGCAGTGCAGCGCGAGCCGAGCGATCGGCGCGTGTGAAAAACATACAAGAATGCGCCATAAGTGACGTAGATGATGGCGTTGGACGCCTCGAAGGAGGGTTGACCCATTCTGAGAGAATTACGCTCAAGGATGGGAAGTTTCGGAGCTGCGATGATCAGCAAGGTAATGTCGCCGTGTTTGCGCGAATGAAGCTGGAGTTAGGATAAGAGAAGGTTAAAAGTGACTCCGACACAAAATCGACGAGGAAAAGTTTATCACTGTTGGGGATCTATCGGCTCATTAGCGCAACCATGCAAGTTTGGGGGTCACACGGCTGGTGCCGAGAGAGCCTCCGCTTTGCGGAGCATCACCATCTCGTCTCCATCGCCACGGAGCAGGGGTCCAGAAGCAACAAGTGGGGTGGGATTGATCACAACTCATGCGTGTATTACGAACCAGCTGTGTCTTTCTTGGTTTACAGGAGAGCTGGCAGCGGTTCACTTCGCTCGCCATTTTCGGGGTGAGTATTTGCTTTTCTTCGCCCCCATCACCTGGAGACGCGTGGCAATGCCATGATCGTGCCTGGCGCTCCAGTCTGCATACAATTACAGGGATCGGCTCGTGTCAAATGAAGCCGGCAGGATTATCCATCCATGTAACAATGTTCCCACAACCAAATTACCTTGACATCTTGCTATCGCCTTGGGACAAAAGAGATGCGTCAATGTTACTTCCAAAGCAAGTCTCGGGACTTGAGCAAAATACCCCAGGATCAAAGAGGGGTTAGCTATGGTTTTGGTCGTTCTTCTTCCTATCACCCTTGGCAATTACCCTTGCCAGTGACAAGTTCACGGGATATGTGATCAGCGAACAGGATGTGACTGTGATTCCACGTTGAGCCTACTGCTCGCGTTGCACGGTGGCTTCAGAGAAAGTCTCGTGCTTGCCGTTGGCGTGCTTTGTTGGCGTGTCAAGCTCACCGGAGCCAGCCTGCCGTACGTAGGAAGCCTGTTCATAAGCCGATGCAGCAGCAGCCTGAGCGTAGCGAGGATCAGCAAGGTATGGCGCGGCCCATGAGTAGGGGTTCCAGGCTCCTCCAGCGGGGGAGAAAGCCGCGGTTGTGTGGTAGCTTGGCGGGTATGGGCTGAACTGAGGCGTCATCGGCACTCCCATGCCATATCCCATGTCGACACTATACGGACCTGGGACAGGGACTGGGCTCGGGAACTCTGAAGGGTGTCGGTAGGGAGAGAAGCCTGCAATGCCTGAGTCGTCTGCGAACGGCTCACCAGGAGTTGTGTTGATGTTGCTGCGTTTGCGGGCCAATGCTGGGGGAGTAGCCGGCTGCAAGGCATGAGAAGACCGGAATGATCTGAGAGTGCGGGCCGGGCTTGCCTCATACAGTGGCAGGAACTGTGGGCGGCTGTTGTTCTGCATCACAACCTCCCGAGAAGCCTTCGCTTCCACTTTGATCTTGCTGTCAAAGATCAAAACGCCGTTCTAAAAGCGCCATCAGCAAGAGTGTACAACAATCTTCGTGAACAAGCAAGGCTTACCATTTTCTCGACGGCCGTGATTGCCATGCTCGTAGTGGCGAACTCGCAGAAAGCAAAGGCGACTGGAGCGTGACGATCTGCGTTGAGTCAGCTGCTGCCTTCCATATCAACTGCAGACGAGACTTGCCTTGGTTGGGTGGCTTGATGATGACAGTGACAGCTACCACTTCTCCCGCCTCGGCCATGACTGATTTGATCTCTTTCTCAAGCTCTCCGGAGGGCACATCCGCAGGAAGCCTGCCAATGAACACAGAACGTCGCTCAATATCATAGTTCTCAAGATATCGTCGGTCGGCATCTATGCGGGTTGCGATGTCGTGGCGCTTCACGTCGTATGGAATGACGCGGAAGGTTGGGTGTCGACGGTAGACCTTGTTACATACTGATTAGTACATACGTAGTGGCTTGAAAAATAAGGGAACCTACAGCAACCACATCCCGATCAGGATCGAAGTTCTGGAACTCGACCATCACACCGTTGTCAATCTTGAGAGCTTCAAGAACCTCTGGACTGATGTACTCGGCCCGAATGACAGGTCCAGTGTGAGACAACTCTCTAGTAGCCTCGTCCAAAGCGATCTGTTTACTGTCACGGCGGCAGATGATGAAGAGTCCTAGTCATTGAGTCAGATCCAGTTTCACACAGGACACCATATGTGGTGCTTACGATTACCCCGAACTTTCTCAGTGCGGCAAGGTCGACCTTCAATCATAGTGCCGCGGCCTTCGCGCAATGCCTTTTCCGCATGCTCATCTTTCTGCATCCCAGATCATCAGCATGCGGTTCGTATTCGTTAGATGCAATGACTCACAGTATACTGGGCGAATGCGAACGGCATGTTGCGGTTGTCACGACGAATCTTAACGAAGACAAGACCAAATTTCGAGAATGCACTTGTGACTGCAGCTTCCAATCGAGAATCTTTCGCGCTCTCTGGCAGGCTGAGCGAGGGTTAGATGTTGTGCGCTACAAGCTGTGGAGGGTCGCTTACTTGGCAACAAAGACACACGCAGTGCCTGGGTAGTGAAC
The DNA here is from genome assembly GCA_001566295.1 of Microdochium bolleyi. Classification (NCBI taxonomy): domain Eukaryota; kingdom Fungi; phylum Ascomycota; class Sordariomycetes; order Xylariales; family Microdochiaceae; genus Microdochium; species Microdochium bolleyi. The sequence goes on along the minus strand of KQ964247.1, from coordinate 1,547,674 downwards.
CTGTGCATCTACACCGCCTACAACAGGGTCATCGTCCTCAGTCTCGTTTGTGCGGATGATGGTGCAAGTGACTCCATTTTCTGGATCGATGACAGTGTACGGAACTCCGATAGGTGGCTCGGCGAAGACGTCCTCATTCTGTCCAGGACCCCCAAGTTGGAAGTTGCCATGCAGTCTGTGGGGATCTTGTGTTAGTGATCGTAAAGTATCGCCAAGTTTGTATGTCGAGATCGGGCTGACCTGTTGGCAATCTCGCGGGAATCCGGTGCTGAGAAGATGGCGTCGGAGACAGCACGGCTCCTGCCAGAGACGACCTCGGGCGATCGCTGGGCTGGGAAGCTGGCATCAATCGAGCGATTGCTGGTACTTGATCTGCATCTCCAAGTTAGCCTGGAACAACCCTCAAGATGCCCGGTCTGGTGTTACAACTCACTCAGCATAGGGATTGTCGTCAAAGCCACACACTCCAAATCTCTCAGAGAGGAGTGCGCCACCACCTACCACAGATGTTAGTGATCACTCAAAACGACATGTGGCTCGGATGAAGTGTTCGTGACATCTCATGTTGTTGTAAAGTCTTGGTGGAGGAAAAGCCACAACCGTCATCAGAAAGAGCAAGATGGGGCTGGGTAAAATGGTGGAATACGGCCCTAAAGAGCTGGACTTACCCTGGCTTGAGATGGAGCTTGAAGACGAACGGGACATGCCTGCGTTCTGTTTGCCTCTGTTGAAAGACATAGTTGCTCGCGGGCCGTGATGCCAAGACCTCGACGTCAGAAATCCGTGGCCGTCTTGCCGAGAGCGCCAGGACACCAGATCGGAGTGGTGGTGGAACACAACGTGTTCCACAAGATTGTGGTTTGCCGGCAAAGATAGTGCCAGTGATGGTGGCGACGTGTCCGGCCCTCGATCTGGTAGACAACCCAAGTGAGTCTGGCGTCGCGAGGGAGCGGAGTTGTGACCGAAGTAGGAGTGGGACAAGGACTGTCGTCGGTAGTCCCGAGTGGAATAATGATGTTGTCAGGAGGAATGTCCTGCAGTCGGGATCTAAGTTCGACCGAGGTGCAGATGGCAGGAGAAATGTCAAGCTCCCAGAGCTGTGAACAAAGAAGACACGGACCCTTGTCTCTGACTGGCAGAGACCAAAAGTTCTAGGAAAAAATGTGAGGAACCGAAGTGGAAGAGGGAGGCAGGTGGAAAGGTGGGAAAGCTTGGGATCTGCCTGGCTGTTCAGGGTGATGACTTCAAATCTGGGAATCTGGAGCCCCAGGCCGCACTGCACGCTCAAATCCTGCCCCAGTCTTGCGCCTCGGGGCGGAAGAACAACCTGGGCTAGTTGGGCCTCGGAAATCCTTGTGCCAATCACAGAGGACGGGCGGCCAGGACCGGACGCATCAGGTAACAGCAGTCTTCACTTGTATCGGAAACTGTAGAGGAACTAATGCATATGATTGCTTTGCCCTGAAAACTCATGAATGTGCTTGTGAGTCTTCGCACATTGTGTGGTGATCCTTCAGACTCGCCACCCACTAACACTTCACGAGACTCTCACAAAGACCTCACATGGCTCTTTCCACACAGTGCCACAATGCTCACGAGAACGAGGCGGACATGGCCTGGAGCTTGGAAATATGTTGCAGTATCAAGTACCTTGGGTCTGGAAGTGTCGTCCAGGATCTCCGCATCCGTTCATTTTTGATACCACTGTCGTATCGAGTGGTTAAACTACGATAAAACACGTCGCCAGCCATTGAACCAAGCACTTGCTTGATAGAGCAGAGATCATCGAAATCTGCTACAAACAAGCAAGCATGGATGGAATGAGACCCTCCAAAAGGGGCGATGTGTCGACAAACTCTGTTCGTAGATCATTTTCACGAATACTGTTCTCAATCGGATCATACTGGGAGGCGTAGTTCACGATATACCGCAAACTCCCTCATGTTGTCCTAGGAAGCTTGGTGGTACTCCTTGTTGGGACTTATGAACCTCAAGCACGTCCATACGGCCCTCCCTCCCGTCACTCCGTGCCTTTTTTTCAGCATCTCCCTGATACGAGAAGGCACTGCTAGTCAAGACGAAAGAGGTACTACAAGTGGACTTGGTCATGAGATTTCGCCAGAGGCCAGGCCTGTATGAGACTCTGAAAAGTGGTTGAGCAAATGGTTATCACATTATACAAGGCCGTGGAAAACCGAGGGCTCTGCCGCGTTGTAGGTTTGGGGCTTGCGCTGGACCAGGTCTTCGACTGGGCAGATGGTAAAATCCGTCTTTTGTTTGCATGTCGCCCCTGAAGAAGGTGTCCGTGTTGTTCATTCATTTCCGTCTGGATATAGTTACGACCCAGAACGAAGCTGTTCAGAAGTATCCATGGGTGGTTTAGCGTCTGCAATTCCAACCTCAAGCCCGAGGTCAAGCTGTGTGCGTCGGGAGGAGCCGTCTCGACACACGCTTAGTCATCCGGGCCCTGCAAGCACCGTTCCCGCTGGCGGGCCTGAAAGCAATCCACCCAAGGGAAATCTACGATGGCGACGTAATACCCTCGCAACCACACCTCACACCACCGACAAGCCATTGACAGATCGCGACAATGGGTGCGGGCTCTTCGAAACCAGCAGACTCGCATGTCTGGAAGGCGTAAGCTCCAAGTTCCTGCAGGACTCCGGTCTCTGCAGCCTCCGTTTTCCGACTCGGTGCCTTTTGCTAACAGTTGACTGTGTGTGTCGCATGTGCAGTCCTGGCCCAGTGGGCGTCTCCCAAGATGTCGTCGACTCCCTCCAGACAAACCGCGAGGTGAGTGCCTGGCCGACTTGTCTCCTGTCCTTGCCGCCAGCACCACCGCGAAGACCCTAGACGATCGCGTTCTCCGAACTTCAACTAACGATCCACTCCTGCCACAATAGAGCGACATTTCCCGATCGCAATCTCTCGAGCTTGCCGTGCAGGCGCGCGTCGCCGAAGAGCTCAAGAAGCTGCAGGCCAAGGAGAACGACGCGCTGAAGGCCGCCCGGGAAAAGGCCGCCGAGATCACCAAGGCCGACGAGGAGAAGGCCGCGCAGGCGCAGAGCAGCCGCGACGCCGTGTCCAAGGAGGTTGAGACGCTGCGTGCCCGCCTGGAGAAGCGCAAGCAGGTCAAGGAGTTGCCCGAGTCGGTCGAGAAGACGCGCAGCGAAGTCGTGCGGTGTTTGATCGAGAACGACCGCCGGCCGCTCAACTGCTGGAAGGAGGTAGAGGCGTTCAAGGAAGAAGTCCGCCGGCTGGAGAAGGGATGGGTCGACAAGGTCACGCAGTAGGGAGGAGGGATTTCATGCCAAATGCGAGAAAAAGCCTGTAGAGAGGGCAAGGGAGGACCAGCTGGTGCAGGTTCGTGTATGTATAACAACGACTTTCGGACGCCGCGGTGGTAAGCGGCACAGCATATAGACGACTGAGACGACCGGAAGCCGCGTTTACGGCGATGAAGAGTCGTGTACAGCGAATTATTTATGTTTTTCAAGGACTCAGGAGATCACTTTCTGTCTCTCCATCATTTCCTGCGGCTTGACTATCTTGCCGCTGGCGCTGCTGCTCTGCGAGTTCCTCACGACGCCGCAGTCCTTCTTCGCGCTTGCGTGCTCGCCTCGCCTCGGCATCTTCCCACTCAGTACCATCCTTCTTCGTTGGCTTCGTCGTCGCTTCCAGCACCGCCGCGCGGAAGCGTGCTATCCTTTTGGTGTTCTCCTCGAACCTCTGGTTCGAGATATCCAGCAGTCGCCTCATATATGCCAGGGTGACTGAGCAATGCCTTTGGCCCCCAAGCTGCTCGCCGACGAGGGACTCGAGTAGCAAACCCATGGACCTAATGGCGACCATAGGTGTGACCGACTCGCCGGGTGAGGAAGTTATGTTGATGGCACCACTCTCGCGAAAGCCTGCCTGCAGTCCACAGCGGAGGAGCAGCTGGGCGTGCTCAGGCGACGCAGTGAGTACATGCAGGATCTAGATGTTCATGAATGTCAGCAAGCGAAGTAGGCATGGTTTGATGCAGCTTGTGCCATTTCCTTGCAGAACTCACCATGGGCTCGAACTTGAAATGAATCAGCCGCGATGCTGCATCTGCTTGATCAGCAGAAGTTCCCTGTGCTGGATTTTCTCGCAGACCAAAGACTTCGGTAAGGTCGTCACCATCCTGTAGAACTACTGGATCATGCGAGACAAATAGCCAATTGCCACCGCCGCCTTTCCCTCCCACACCAGCTACCGTCGCCGGCTTTGCCGCAGTCACGGCATCGTCCACATTATCCTCGCCCTCTGGATCAACAGCTTCCGATTGCCCTGCAGTGGTAGCAGCAGTAGTACTCTTCACGCCCTCGATGAAGACACTGACCCGCCCTGCGCAGCTGCTCGTTGTGACGAAGCCGTCGAGCTCGTTGATCTCGTCAATCAGGTCGCGGATGCCGACGTCAATGGACCCTTTCGGCGAGGCATCCGTGTACTCGTCTGTGGGGACGGCGAGCTGCTGCAAGATGCGCTGCTTGCGCTCAGTGAAGGCTGCTGGCGGTGCGGGCAGCTGCTGGTTGTTCTTCATTGTGCGCTGCGGCTACCAGTCTATGACGCTCCGTCTACCCTAGGTCTTGCTGGCATGGACCTTTGCTGGTGTCCTCTGTGGTTCGTGGCAATCACGCAAGTCGTTCAAGTCCGTGAAAGTCTTTACAAACGCTCAGAACCACCCCACTATTCTCACTTGGAGTAGTTCACAACCCGCAGGACTTGCGAGAGATATCGATTCGGACGTAGTGATCTCTACTCATCCAAGCATATTACTACGGGCCTGAGTTTATGCTCCCATGAGGCGAAATCGTGTGGCTGCTATTGAACTGCCCACCTCCGGACTATGAACGCCAGGCCAGCGAACCAAGTCAGGTTGAGAGCTTTTGGTTGTGAGGGCATCCAGAGGACACAACTCGTGCAGCAAGGATGCGCGTGCCGAGCTCCAGCTGAGCGCACGACTGCTGAGTGCTCTCGTGAATCTTGGGCATGTGGCCCAGGGCACATGGTCTCTGGAGGGGTCAAAATGTTTTGCAGCCACCGCATCTCAAGCTTGTGAACGCGGGACAGGTTGGGCCAAAATGCGGGTTCTGGCCAATCAGCTAGCCCGGTCCTGGAAGCTTGATCAGAGCTGCAGCAAGGGCGCCCAGGGCTTGTGATCCTGGCACACGGCAATGACGTGAGGGTTCCAGTGGTGACACAGTAATTTGCCTGGAAATTGGTCCGTCGCCGCCTGCTTCACGATCCTACAGAACCCGGCACACCGCGCCTCCAGCACACCCACGCTCCGCATCGTCACCCTTGACTGCTGGCATCGTCGAGCCTGCTTGCAACCTCCCTCACCGCCGCCTCCGAACCACATTCCGCACCTCGTCTGGGAAGCCGCCTGAGCGAGCGCTCCCAACTGCCGCCATGGTTTACGTTCGCGAGAAATACCTGCCGAATCTCAAGCTCTACAAGTACTCGAGTGTCGACCGCTCCCTGACCTCAAAGTACATCCTCAAGCCGTTCTACACGCATGTCGTCATCAAATGCTTCCCCATGTGGATGGCACCCAACGCTATCACACTCAGCGGCTTCTCCTTCGTCGTAGCGAACCTATTGACCCTCCTCTGGTACAACCCGACTCTCGACCAGGACTGCCCGCCATGGGTGTACTATAGCTGGGCCGTCGGCCTCTTCCTCTACCAAACCTTTGATGCCGTTGACGGTACACAAGCGTAAGGCTCGCCCATCCTCACGACACGGACAGAAGGGCAAGGCAGCTAACTTCCTGGGTGTAGCCGCCGTACTCGCCAGAGCGGACCGCTCGGTGAACTCTTTGACCATGGCGTCGACGCGCTCAACACCTCTCTCGAGTGCCTGATCTTCGCCGCCTCGCAGAACATGGGCCAGAGCTGGTACACCGTCGCAGTAGTATTTGCCTGTAAGTTGGGCTTCGTCTGATACCACTGCTGCCGGCCTCGCACTAACTTTTCCCGTATAGCTCTCATGACCTTCTACGTCCAGACCTGGGATGAGTACCACACCAAGACGCTCTCACTCGGCATTGTCAACGGGCCGGTCGAGGGCATCCTCATCCTTGTGTTCGTCTACGCCGTCACTGGCTACATGGGGGGTGCCTCTTTCTGGCAGCAGTCCATGCTGGGATTCATTGGCGTGCCCAAGTCGATCGGCATTCCGGACTTCATCTACAACTTCACCTTCACCCAGTGGTACATGGTGCAGGGCACAGCCGTGCTCGTCCTCAACACTATCGAGAGTGCCAAGAATGTGATCAAAGCCCGTCGTGCTCGCGGCGACCGCAGCCGAGGCGCGCTCCTTGGTCTTGGTCCCTTCTTCGCTACATGGTTCTGGATCGTCGCCTACCTCTTCCTGCAGCCCGTCATTCGCACCCAACATCTTGTCCCCTTCGTCTTCTTCGCTGGCATCGTCAACGCCTACAGCGTTGGCCAGATGATCACAGCCCATCTCGTCAAGCTCGACTTCCCCTACTGGAACGTCCTTGTCATCCCTCTGGCGCTCGGCGTCATTGACTCTATGGGCCCTGTCCTCCAGGCGCACATTGGCTGGGCTTCGGGCTGGCCGAGTGCCCTTGGCGATGGCGTGTACCAGGTGGCTTTCATGTTCTGCCTGCTTGGTATGGCAATCGGCGTGTATGGCTCCTTCGTTGTCGACGTCATTGTCACTATCTGCGATTACCTCGACATTTGGTGCCTGACGATCAAGCATCCATATGTCCCGGAGACCGAGGAGACTGATGGCAAGAAGATCAACTGATCCGCACCCATTGACTGGCGGACTTTCCAAGCAGTTAACGGCCTGGCGTCACATGAGATGGACTGTTGTCGAACAGCTCTCAGTGATACACCTCCGTCAGGCCGATGACTGATGAGCCCTGCCATTTTCGAACAAGATACAGAGGCATCTTTAGGTGTCTTGAGGGATGGGCTGGTGAAGCTAGAAGTGGAAGGAGGACACGCACAGCGAATTGGAGAAGCGAGAGGAGAAGAAAGAGTTGGAAGGAAATTCAGAAGAACCGGGACGATACCCCCTTGGGAGTTTTCGCGGCGTTTTTCTTACGGGCGGAAACAGTTGCTTTTGCTGGTGCACAGCGCACTTTGATGAGACACGACATGGAACGTACTGGTGGTATATAGAGCTCACACTTTTTCATATTCCTTCGCGCACACATGATAAACTAGTCGAGAATATATACTTATCCACAGGAGTCTATCTGCATCCCCATGGTCGCTCTGTGGGCGTGAAAGCGGTTTCTCGGCGAGTTCCCGCGCGTGTTCGGGAAGGCTGTACTGGCGACGGACACCACCTCGTATGCTGTCATCGGAACGCCAGGAAATGATCATGTGGTCAACATCTAGAGTATTGAACTATATACAAGAAGAGCGAGCCCTCGGGTATGATTTCCCGTTTGCAAGAGTCGAAGTCGGATCAGAAACAGCAAATATGGCAACCAGTTGCGCAAACACCGAGCCAAATAAAACGGATCAATATGGTCAGAAAATCAACCTTGTGATCCGGAAAAACGAAGAAAAAGCAAAATATCAACCCCGCGATCCTGAAAACGGGAGCCTAGAACTCCTCGCCTTCCCTTGTTTTGCTTCCCAGAAACATATCCTTCCAAACGCGAATGTTCAACATACTCCACAGCTCCCATTGAAAGTATGAGGATTTTTTTCGTGGGGGCCGTTCGGCCTTTCCTGGACTCCTTGATATCATAAAATCGTGCTGGTCTGCAAGCCTGAGACAACCTGCAGCGCTTCATCTCTTGCCATGCTCGATGATGCATCGGCAATGGTCGAACCAACCTCGCGATCATCTCGACTGTTGGCATCTCATATCAGCTCGTCGCTGCCGCTAGCTACACTGAGCTCAATGGCAGAGATGATTGCCCTCTCTTCAAACACCGGACCTTGCCCATCGCACCTTGCCTGGGACTTGAGGATGTCGCTGACTCGCCCGACGTCGACCAAGCCGCGCTTGAAGAGCTCATGGTTGATAATCATGTCCCACGTGGCACCCGCTGCCATAAGTCGCTCTCCAGCCTCAGACTGGGTAACGCGGTGGCTTGGGGTCTTGTTGTTGTGGTTGGCCAATAAGTCCGAGTAGAAATCGGTCGGGTTATACTGCAGTGGACCCGTTTGTGTCGGAGCGGGTGGTGAAAGAATGCCGCCTTGTTGAGCATGAGCCTGATTTGTTGCACGAAGGACCTCGTTCTCTGTGTTCATGCGTTGGATATCGCGCTTCAGCCGTTCGTTCTCATCAGCTGTGGCGCCTTGCTCAGCTTCTAGTGTTGCAAGCTTGGCTTCGAGCGTCTTCACATGCTGCTCTTTACGTTCGCGAAAAGCTCGTTGACTATGGAGTAACATTCGTCAGCCGTCACGAAAAAGGTGAAGCAGGTACCCCAGCGAGTGTGCCGACTGGTAGAGGAAGTCCAAACTCACGCAGCGCGGTTCTGGGCTTTGCGCCGTGACTGAGCCGGGGTCATGTCATCGTCATCCGAGTTGGAGCCAGCACGTCGCACTTCTGGATCTGACTTGGTGGTCGAGATATTATCGGGATGGATGCTGCCATCGTGAACGCTTGGGGGGCTGCCATTGGACTGCGAATGGCCATTGTGGGACGGGGGAGTTGGAGGTCTGGCTGGCACCCCTACGTGGGGAGGAAAGTGCGGTGGCTGCTGCTGTGCCTGCGATGACTGGTTCTGGTGGTTGAACTGGGCGTATTGCTGGTAGTTCTGTGGGAAGGCATGCGCGGCTTCGGCACTGGGAAAGCCGTCGAAGATCTGCAAGAAACGGTCAGCAAGGTTGTCTGGCAACAGCGTCGGCTTGCGCAGTGACGGACCGGCGTGGGCTGCAAGTTGTACTCGTCGGTGGGCGTGAAGTGATATGGCTGGGAAGTGCCAAAGTACTGCTGTGAGAAGTCCATTGTTTGGCTGCGATGGCGATTGGGAAGACGTGGAAGGAGGCTTGCAGGCGAGTGGGCGGGAGGGACGGCGTTCTTGTTCTAGCGAGGCTTCTGGTGCGAGAAATGGGGGGCAAGGCGAGACAAAGGAGGAGCCGGCGGTAACGATGGAAGAATAGCAGCGGCGATTACGGGTGGGAGGAGGTCGATATTGTCGGAGGTGGAGGAGGCGCCAGAGGCTGTTGTTGTGTGTGGCCTGAAGCAGAGTCGTCTCATCTCCCTTGCCTGGCTCAGGCAGTGTTGGCTGGATGAGGGTGCCACCAGGGCCGTCGCCGCCGAGGGCAGCCCTGGAGAGCTTCACTGACACGGGCGGGCAGGCGGGCAGGCAGGCAGACAGGCAGGCGGGCAGGGTGCCGGGGCTGGGCTGGGGAAGCTAGTGGGCCAGCTGGACATTGGGCTGGCGGGGATGCACCAGGCCTGGTCTCCTTCACCGGCCGGCTTGCCCGTACGCCCGCCTTCAGATATAGCACGCCTGCATGGCTCGGCGGCACTCTCGCCTCGATGGCACGGCTGCCCGCGGCCTCAGAGACAACTCCCCGTGCCTGGGTTTCAGCATGCATGACCAGCATCCACGTCCCGCCGCATTGCATTTGCAGGCCGCGTAGGCTCCCGACACGTCGAGCCGCCCTAGCACACTCGGCCGCCGGACAATGGCGAGCGATGGACTGGTCCGATTACGAGGGCCAAGGTGACAATGCTGCCGTCGCATCGCCATGGGGGCGTGCCTCTCGAGCCTGCCCGAGTCCGCCGTGGCCTGCATCTGGCGATCGTCCCGAACAGGTAATCCCCACACTCATCCATGGATGGCTTGCACGACGCGAAGCTTGACGGCGGCGGAGCGAGTGGCTCTGGCGATCCCGTCCTTGCCGCCTGCTTTTGCCTAAATCCTGCTGTTGCCAAGACCACACTCGCCTCCACGTTGCTGGGACCATCGCAGCCGTCACGGCCTCTGCGTCGATGCTGCTCGCCACAAGACATGTGCCTGTTTCATGTCTGCTGCACATGTATTGTGCTCGGGGGGCATGTGCAACCGCTTGAGAGCCCCTGACTCTGGCCTACAGGATGCAGCCGCCGCCCTGCACGTACCCGTGGCATGCCACTACAGATGTGCGCCGGCGCTCGCGGACGTCCCGTCACGGTGGTGTCGATGCTTAGACAGGGCAGCAGCATGCTCTGCTCGCCCGAGGAGCCAAACAAGAGATGACGCTTGTTTGCCAGGCATTGTTGCTGCAGTGCGTGCTACAGCGCGGGCAGGAAACCAGAGGCAGTCGTGTATGGGCAAAGAGCGGGACACGCAGACCTCGTTCTGGCGTGAATGGCATTTCATTCGTGGCCCTTTTTTGTTGCGGTGCCCCAAAAGCGTCCTTGTTCTTCGCGGCGGCCATATCTCTCGTGCTACCCCAATGTTTGCAATACACCTGGCCTCGCGCGGGAGTTTGAGAGACCATGGTCACCCCACGAGCGTGCCCCAATGTCGCTTCGTTCGAGTCTATGACAATTGCCGAATTCGTGTGGCAATGCGTGAGTAAGCGTTTGTTTGTTGCTTCTGCTGTGGCTGTTGCCCAATCCACCTTCTCGACGCTACGCCGGCGAGGCACCGCACATTATCGAACATATCGACGCGAATTACGCGCGGGCGGCGACCATGGCTCTTCTCGATGTTCTTGACGCCAGTTGGGTGCGTTAAGCAGAAGCGTGGGCCAGTTGCACAAAGGTCGTTCCTCACAGCCGATTCCCTGTAAGATCAGGTCTACCCTGACGTCTTGTGAAAGGAGCACGTGCGGCTCGGCTCGACCGTGAGCTTGGGTCGCTCCTTCCTTGAGAGGTCTCGTGAGGCGACTATGAGTTTCCAGCGAGAATCAAAGAGACTCACTCGGTAGCAGTTTCCTAGACCTCGACGCAATTGTTTCGACCGGGCAGCCCTGAATATATCAAGTTGTACGTATCTTGCTCTCGGCCGTGGAAATGTGCGTTTTATGATGCAGTACACATGCTCCGCGTTCTAGACCGCACGAGCGAAGTAGATCATATCGGTGTCCGATCTTGGGTCATTCCAGCAAGGCAACAATTGTCCTACTCGGTGAGCCCGCCGGGTCAGTGCCAACCTCGACACCATCTCTCGCCTGGCAATGGAGAGAAGGCTAAGATACATCGTGTCTGTCGCCATAAGAGACATTCCCTCCGGCTACATCCACCACACCCGAGCCATCATCCTCAAGCCTCCGAAGATCTAGCCTGCAAGCACGCCGCCTTTCTCGATGCACCAGGCAAGCGCGATGGACTTCTCACCAGGAGTTCACGCCATGCAGTCTCCCAGCACTTCGTCGTCGCTGCGCCTGCCGGGCACCAGCCCTGGTGTCTCGTGCGAGAAGCAGGAAGGAGCCCCTATCAAATACACAACAGTCGGCTCCGTCTACAATCCCGCGGCCTCGCTGCCATTGCAGCCTCCTGCTCGTCGCGGCCGCGCCATCAAGTGGCCTCTGACACCCGGGCCCGAACCGACACGATACGCAAAGTCAGCTATGCCAGTCCTCCCCTCGAAAGTTCAGCCAAGTCCCGGGCTTGGTGGTCTGCCACCTCTTACGTCCTTCGCTCTGCACTACTCTCCTCTTCAGCAGAACATCGATCGTGCTATAAGCCCGACAGCCATCTCGGACCCTGTCTCACAAGCGAAGAGCTTGGACGAGCATCAGAGTGCTTGTTCCACATTGTCTCCGCCGGCTTTGGGACCAGGAATCAGCACACCCATGTCCTCCTTCCCGCTGGAAAACACAAGCGTGTCTGGATGGTCAGATGGTGGTTGCCCGAAGGACGTTGACGAAGACACATGTACCGATGACAAGCTCAACCACTTTTCCGTCAAAGGCCTCACCAGCCTGGCGTCATACCCGAATCCCAACCAGAAGGCTGCCCAGGAAAGACTACAACGAGCTCGCCCGCTACAGAACCTTTCGCCCGTGACCAGGGCAAACCCGTATTCACTACCCACGCACCACGCCTTCCAGACTCCTGCACTCCACCAAGAGGCAAGATGTACAGTTCCCCTTTCGTTTGCCTCAACAAGCGGCTCGCAGGATGTCACTATCGATGCGGGCAATATATCGTCTGAGGCGGCAACCATGCGTTCTCTGGCTTTGTCCAAGACCGGCGTTCCGCGGCCTCTCACTGCCGGCCCTCCAGGGCAACGTCAGCCACGGCCTATTGGTCACCAAATTCATCTCATCAAACTACTCAAGAGCAGAGATCCCGCGTTCCGCGGCGGAACAAGGACTGAGGGTCCAGTGACAGCAAGTTGTAATCACTACAATAGCACTGTACAGGGCCACACATTGCCGGCACCAGTCCTTGCACGGCGGAACGAGGTCTCGGCTTCTCCAGATATTTCCATAGCCCATTGCAGGGGCTCAAGAAAGGTCTACGATACCATAAATTACGATCAAACACGTCAGTGGTACCAAGATCAATTGCCACCATTTTTCGACTTCGAAACCTCATTCTTGGACGGTGCTTGGATTGAAGAATCGATGGCGGAGCAGGACATGATCAAGCATAGCGAATGGCGTCTGGCTCGAGCCTCCGCGCAGTTCGCAGCTAGCAATTCCCATAACGAATCCACTAACAACCGTTCTCCGCTCAAACTCCGTGAGGAGTCACCGGTACCACTACAGATGATCAGTCCTCGCAAATCTATGTTGACAGTAGAGGAAGCAAACATGATACCTACCCACGAGCATGCTGCTGAACTTCTGAAGTTCGCCCTGAAAAGCTTCCAGCGGCGGGAAGAGCTCTTTCAAGCACCGTTGACCATGGCCTGAATACCTCATGATATTGATGAGATGGTGAGGGTAACGACCAGACGGTGCCGTCGCAACATAACCTACGCGGTCTTCTTTTGGCATCTACTATCTGGTCACACGCCACTGGCAATCACGGTTATGCGCACATAACCCCTTGTCGTATTAGTTCGATGATCGGATTGGTCATTTGGACATACCGCCTGGTGCTTGCACATGCACAACCTTGTTTCTGCTCTTGACGCAGAGCTTACTGTCCTGATACCATGATCACAAGTGCATAACAACAACCTAGAAGCCAGCAGGTTGTGTCTGTCATTGAGATTTGGACAAGTCAGCAACCTCTTTGTCCACGGCACTTCATCAATACAACTGATTGGCACGTCCTAACGGACATATAGAATAGCTCCACCGCAGCCAGAAACTTTGGACATAGCTCAGGCAATACAAGTAATTCTGAAGCCATGAATTCTAGTTGTTCAGGTGTCAATATGTTGCATGTGCTGGAGTTGACCGGCGGCCTGCATCACGTATTATCACACGTGAGACTCAAGCGGGTATCAGATTTCATGTTTCTCCTCGTGTATATATAATCTGACATGCTCATGTGCTGCTAGTTGCCATAACATCTGCGAACCATAAACTTGCATTCATCCTCCTTGATGTCTGCTTCACCTCCTCGAAGCTTTCCCGTGGTCGCGAGTGATGTGAGCGATACCCTGCCTGCCACGTTTCTGTGAACTACAGCTCACGAGGCATATACCGCCTCATCGTTGGTTTCACCATGTAAGAACATGACTGAATCAAGTAGAATATTCGATGTAACCAGCGAGTTCGTTCGTTCAGACTCGTGTTCTGGCCATGCCCCCAAGAACGACGCTTTGAAAGTTGAAAAGAAATGAGCTTTTTCGCGAGAGCTTGATCTGGCTGATGAGAACCCGCCCATGCCCATTACTATGCAAGCTGATGACAGAAACTCCGGATTCATGGTTGTGGGTGATGTACGATTGAAGCGTACGAAAAAGTGAGAATCGAAACCGGTCACAAACGGCGACTGCGTACGACCGGCAGGAACCATCCAATGGGACTGATTATGGCCGAAACGTCCTGGTGGCGTGAAAGACGCACTTGCTTCCGTTCAAGATTTGCAAGGCGCATAAGACCCCGGACTCCTCAAATGATGTTGCTCTTGGAACGATGAGAAAAGAAACGAAGTGATAAATGCGGTAGCTCGTTCCTGATTAGATGCACAGCTGCGGTAATCATTAGATATTCTCCTGGCGATTCCGATTCCATGGCATCGGGCGACGAGGGACACGCGCTCTGCTTTGAGTGAGTTTACATGGCAGGGTAGGCACCGCCACCGCCGGCCCCGCCCCTCGGATTGACTCTCCCAGGGCCGGGCAACTGAAAGTCGGGGTTGGTTGCAAGAAGGTCAGGTCCTCGATTAACCGGTCTTCGCGGTGGCATTTGGCCGTAGGCCTGGCCAGCGCCTGGTCCAGGGTTCCACCGTGGGTTTACCGGTCGCTGTGATACTGATGTAAACCCTGACCGTTCCGAGATTGCCGGACTCCTGGAGCCAGGCGCATTGTGCAGATCGTCCGTGGATAGGTTGTCTTCGGGGTTGATGCGCTGCAAGCTGGGTGGCTGGACAAAGCGTGGATCCACGTCTTCGTAGTAGTTGCCAGCCGCTGGAGACGCTCCTCGCCCACTAGACTGCACCGGAGATTCCTGAATACGTTGCGGAATGGCCAGTGGAGAGGGAATACCTGGGGAAGCTCTATTTTGTCCCTGGTTCCAGGCCTGTCGTGGAGGCACATATTGGCTGCTATTGCTTTGTCAGCGCCATGGATTATACAAAGTGAGATATCAAGGAGTTCTTGGGTACTTACTCGTCCTGGCTATACTTGCTCTCCTCAGTCATCATAGTGTCATGCGGATGACCTGGTGCGATGCGACCCTGCTGCAGTGCTAGCATACCAGCCACGTCAGCATCGCTGTCACGTAGCTGATTGCCATATTGACCATAACCCTGAGGCGGGTGAGCTGGGCTTCCCATGGTCGCGTTCATCTCTATAGCCTGCCCGACGCCGTAGGCATCTGCGGAATCTGCAGGCAATGGCGGCGGCGATTCTGCTCGTGGAAGATCACGGTCTGCAGAGGGCGCTTCGGCAAGTGGCGGACCATCGTATGCGGTTCCTGGCTGTGGGTACTGTCCTTGAGTCGGCCCGTAATTGCCATAAGCATTCGCTGGAGACTGCCCACGCTCGTTCGGCCTTGGGCCTTGGTAGCCATTCGGCGTTTGGCGGCCCCCTCTTGGTGGTACGTTGCCATAGCCTCCACGAGGGCCGTAGCCACCACCCCGTGCATTGGGTCCAGGACCTGGTGGTCCATATCCACCTCTTCCAGGTGGCCCGTGACCACCACGCCCGTTGGGCGGCGGGCCATATCGACCGCCGTATCCACCACGATCGTAGCCACCACGATCATATCCGCCCCGACCACGGAAACTGCCTGGAGGCCCGCCACGACCGCGCATGCGTTCCTGCGAAGGTCCTCGACGGACCCCATACGCATCCTGGGGTGGGGCGATGGGGTTGCCATATTGGTCCCTGGGAAGCGAACGCGTTGAGCTCGATTGGGAAGGTTTGCTGTAAAGAGTAGTTCCGTTCATCTCTGATACTTGATCGGCAGGAGCATTGCCTCCAGATCGCGCGCCCGGCGATGTCGCGGTCAGAGGGATGCGCTCGTCACTACTCTGGTCATTTCTGCTCTCATATGAGGCAAACGTGGGCAGTTTGTCGTTGTTGGCACCGCTCATGTCAGGCACCGTAGGCTGAATGGGGTTCGCGACCACAGTCGTGGCCGCCATTTGTGCCTCGCGATTGTAGTAATTCTCCCCGCTCATCTCAGCGTTCTCGGCGATACGCTTCTTTCTAGCTTTCCGGCTGACCAGGGTGCGGCGCATGGCGCATGACACGATGAAGCTCAGGAAGACAAGAATGGTTGCAGCGAGGACGATGTACGAGCCCCAAGCCATATGGGGCACGAAGATGAGTACGTCCACCAGGAAGCAGAGCAGACACAGCAAGAAGGTGATGATGCCAAAGATGAACACAACGAGGAGGTATCGTGACGAGTGCGACGCCTTGTGGAAGTGGGCGGCCACGGCCATGCCAAACATGATGAGCACCATGAGAGCTGCCACAGGGTGAACAATCAATAACGTCGACAAGGTAGTTCTTGTTTTCGTGTCAATCTGGAAGTCGTCCTCGGGAGTCTTGGTATATCCTATGCACGGAAGTTAACAAGCGATTCGCGGCGAACACACGCGAGAGAAGCAATCCATGGACACTACTCACCAGAATCATAGCCAATTTCGATTGGGCTACACCGGGCCCCGTCACAGTAGCCAAAGACACCATACTTGAAGTTGCCATACTGGCCGAGAGGGATGTCCTTGATTATGGGCGTAGAGAGGACGGCGAGTAGGAGGAGGGCGAACGCTGCGAAGAGCAGAATCGCCAGAGGCGTCGCAGGGCGCAACATGGCGAGCGTAGGTTTGAGCACGCTGGCTCAGCGGAGCCGCGGCGCTGGGGTGGATAGACGTCTGCCGGCGCGCGAGACACTCGCAGGCGAGATCTGAGAATGAGTATTCGAATACTGGGGTCGGGGACGCCGCTCTACCTCAAGTACTGAGGATTGTCGTTTTGTGCTCGTGGTCGATGCGGAGGTTTAGCGCCACATGGAGGGAGACGCAGCGAAGGTGTGATAGAAGAGGGCCAGGCGGTATCGAGCAGGCTTGCAGCAGCGATGAGAAGCGTGGCGGAGAGGGTACCGGTGGTGTGGGCTCCAACGTTGAGAGTGGCGTTGGCGGCAATCGTAGTGATGGCGAATGGTGGCAGTGCTTGCAGCGGCACGCGGTCGGGGAGGCAATTCCAAGTCGCGGGACCAGCCGGCAAGAAGGCGACGCGAGCAGGCGCTGGTGGTGGAAAAGAGGATGGGAGAGAGAGTGAGGAGTGGTGAAGCCGCTGCTCGAGGGTTGCAGAGCGAATGAATGGACGCCGAGGCAAGGCTTGTGGTGGACGACGGCGACAGCGCGGCGTACCTTTCGTTGGCGTTGAGCGGCGCGGAGGTGAGGAGCAGATGGAGACTCGACCAGGCGGGAACACAGCTTGGAAGAGGCCAGGAGGAGACGAGCCAACGAGACTTGGCTCCTGCAGTAGACTAGCAGCAGAGCCAGCTCCCCAAGGCCCCCCCCCCCCCCCCCCCCCCGGGGGCCCAGTGCTAGGTCAGACCCGCCGGGGAGGTGCGGCCGATGCAAGCATGGACGGGGCTGAGCCGGCCCAGGCGGGGGGTCTGATTGGGCAGTGGTCCTCGCTCATTACGGGCGCATCCACCCACCGTTGATACTCGACACACACTCGACACTCGACACTCTCAGATAGGGACAACACCTTTGTGCGTGCCCCGTCTCGTACGGAGGACGCAGCCGGTGGCAACCTGTCCGTGCTCTGTTGAAGGCAGACATTATCATGATCTGGATCGTCCTTCGAGAGAGGCGACAGCATCTGGACGACTAAGCAATCGTCGACAGCCCGGACCCCGCGAGGCTCGCTGTGCTGCTGCCTGCTCTTGCGCGTTGTTGGCGCTCCGGTGGAACCTGCTTAGATGGCGAGCAAGTGCATGTTTAATTACGACGGACAGCATGCCGATTCCACCCACCCGCTCGACACCCAGGCTCTGCCCACCCTCTGCAGATATCACGACATCGCAGCCACAACTCTTTGTCCTTGCTCGGAGCTGGTGCCTGGGCGTTGCACTAGGAACTGCTTAGCTCAATTCATCAAGCCACAATCTTCGTCGTCAGCAATTACTCCGTCCTCCATCACTCGTACTGGTAGCATCCATGGATCGCTGGAACGCAGCTTCTCCATATCCACCGGAGCAGATTGAAGCATCGCGCCGTTTTAGCTTGACGGCGACGGTCCAGAGCCTCGACTTGTCATGCAGCCATGAACTTAGGCACTGCACTCTAGCTCGCTGTTGCTTCGGCCCCCCACCCCGGTCCAAGGTTATCGCACGATCCCTGCCTCAGATGGTACCCAAGTCGATGCATGTCCCGGTGGCCATGCAGTCCATGCCCGGGTTCGTACTTGCAACAACATACGCTGCCCTGCTTCGTGTGGTGGCTTGCATCGTCTTGCTGCTCGTGGCGGCTGACTATCTATCTCAAAACCGGCGAACGAAACGGAACAGTCGCGATCATGGATCAGAGAGAGAGAGGCTGCAGCTGTGCTGGATGGAAACCCCGACCAGCGGAGAGTCCGGTCCGCCCGCACACCGCACACTCACCTATGGACATTGATCAAGACATGTTTGCGCGTTACATCAGACACGCAATCGCCCCAGCCATAGCGGCATCCTAGCCACTTTCATGCTCACTTCTCACACAAACGCACGAGCCCGGACACCCCAGCATGGGCCAATCACCATTGCGCGGCGGCCAATTGCTCGAGGATGAAACCGGCAGCGTGAAGATCCCAAAGATCAAACTGGAACCCGCTCGAGCTTTACCGTGTTAATTCAAGGGCCATGGCGAAAGGCCCAGCGCCCATGGTGGGCCGTCTGGCCGCCTCGGCTTGCGGCTCTGTGATAAAATGTAGCGAGCGGGCAACCCGTAAGCCAAGGTGCCGGGAAGCTTGTTACAACACCAGACGAACGATGCATGGCCCCCGTAACGTTGGTCGGCCTGGCTCAGCTACTTCGTCCTTGGTGCCATTACAAACAGTCTCCTTTTTCCTCTGCAGCCAAAGCAAGTTTATTGACTCAGCCCTGTGAACACCTGTGTGAGAGGAGGGTGTTTCCCAGGCAAGAGATTGTGTTACAAGACACAAATTCCTGCGAGATGATGGGCGGCCCGTGCCGAGCGCAGACGGACATGTTGCTCAACTCCGACCTCCGGAGTTGTGAGACCATCCAGATCAGCAAGCTCCGGGACTGCAGACTGAGCTCGGGGCCGATAATTATTGGCGGGTTGGCAGATCAGGATCGGCCGGTTCTCGAGAAATGGGGCCCGAGCCACGCTCGCGTGGCGTCATCATTGACTGACTGGCCTGCAGTGTCTTCACCAAGTCACTGACGACACTTTTCCCACAACCACATATGCACACGCGAGCGGCTCATCCTGCGCACTCCTGACCAGCCAACACCCGAGGCTGCTTTGAGTTACCTTTCTCAGATTCAGCAGAGGATACACAAGGCACGCCTATACCCATGCAGCCCGCAACGACACTCTGCACGCGGTCAACATGTTCCGCAATCGGCTACTAGGCGGTCCCGGATCGCCGGCGCAGCCTGTGCGACTGGCTCTTTCTCACGCACGCCATGCTGCACAAACGGCAAGCAGATGCAGGACGGCGACAACACGGCACTTCGGCCAGCAAACAGCAACAGGGCGTCTCGGCCCCCCGTCGTCGACAACACCGAGCTCACAGCAGCCACGGCCACGGCATCTCCTCTCCCGGCTGCCACACCAGCGCAGCTACCAGAGCCAGCCGGCCTTCGAGCCCCTGCGCCCTCCCTCGCCCGCGTCGCTCGGCAAGCCCAAAGCCGCGCGCGAGTACAAGGGCAGCCGGCGATGGGGCCGGCGGCTGCTCGTGCTCCTCGCGGCCGGCGGCACGGTGTACCTCGTCGACAGCACGTTCTGCGCGTCGGGCCTGGGCCGCTCCCTGCGCACCTTCTCCATGGGCCTGCTCGTTGCGCTCGACTACAAGATCAACTTCCGGCCCGAGCCCCTGACGGGCGGCACGATCGACGACCTGCACCGGCGCAGCGCGGAGCGCCTGTTCGACCTCCTGCGGCACAACGGCGGGCTCTATCTCAAGCTCGGCCAGGCCATCGCCATGCAGAGCGCGCTGCTGCCGCCTGAGTTCCAGCGCATGTTCGCGCGCATGTTTGACGACGCGCCGCAGGTCGGCTGGGAGGGCGTTGAGAAGGTCATCCGCCAGGATTTCGGGGGCCGGACGCCCGAGGAGGTGTTCGGCGTCAGCTTCACGGGCGAGAAGGGCAAAGGGCTGATGGAGCGTAAGGCGCGGGCGAGCGCCAGCGTCGCGCAGGTGCACTGGGCCCGGCTGCCAGATGGGCGGGAGGTCGCGATCAAGCTGCAGAAACCCGAGATCGCGTCACAGGTCGGGTGGGATCTGTGGGCATTCAAGTGAGTCTTCTTTTGACAAAGAGGTCCTGGCATTGTGTTGTGTAGTTGTTCTTGTTGGCATGGACACTAACGAGCCTTACCTCTGCCACGGAAAGGGTCGTCATGAAGGTGTACACGTGGTGGTTCGACCTCCCTCTGTACAGCGTGGTGCCGTTCATGACGGAGCGGCTGATGCTCGAGACCGACTTCGAGTCCGAGGCCAGGAACTCGGAGACGATGCGGGCGCTCGTCAACGCGGAGCCGAGCCTGCGCGGCAGGGTGTACATCCCGCGGGTGTACCCGGAGTTCACGACGAGGCGCGTGCTCGTGACGGAGTGGATCGAAGGCGTGCGGCTGTGGGACAAGGCGGCCACGACGAGCCGCTGGGTCGGGGGATACGGCAAGGGGTCCGCGGGGATCCACGGGGCCAAGCTCGACTTCACCGATGCCGACCTGGCCGCTGCGCGGCGGGAGCTGCGCGAGAACCCGCACCGGGAGAAGCTCAAGCCGGAGCGCGATGGCTGGCGCGGGCGCAACGGCAAGGCCGGCCTCGGCCTGAGCAGCAAGGACGTCATGACGACCATGGTCGACCTGTTCTCGGCGCAGATCTACAAGTGGGGAGTCGTGCACTGCGATCCGCACCCGGGCAACATCTTCATCCGGCGGCTGCCCTCGGGCAAGCCGGAGCTCGTCCTCATCGACCACGGCCTGTACCTGTACCTGACGCCGAAGTTCCGCCAGCAGTACAGCCTGTTCTGGAAGTCGCTAATGACGTTTGACAACGCCACCATTGCCGACATCGCCAAGGACTGGGGCATCAACGCGCCCGACCTGTTCGCGAGTGCGACGCTGCTCAAGCCGTACGAGGGCGGTGACGAGAGCACGCGCAAGCAGATGCTGAGCGACCTTTCCGAGAAGGATGCCAGGAAGCGGCACTACGAGATGCAGCAGCGCATGAAGTCCGGGCTCAAGGATTTCCTCTCGGACGAGGACAAGTGGCCCAAGGAGCTCATCTTCATCGGGCGCAACATGCGCATCGTGCAGGGCAACAACCAGTTCATGGGCAGCCCCGTGAACCGCGTCAAGATGATGGGCAATTGGGCGAGCAAGTCGCTGTTCCAGGACCCCAGCCTGTCGTGGCAGGAGCGTGCTATCAACGCGTGCCGCCACCTCGTCTTCAAGACGGTCCTGCTGGCGACAGACTTTGCGTTCTACTGGGCCCGAGTCCGGCAGTGGCTGGGCTTAGGCATGGGCTTCGAGGACGAGATGGAGGCCCGAATGAAAGACGTTGCCAAGGACCTCGGTTTTGATCTGCAGCACAATGTCTTTGATGGGTAGAGTTCAGTTGTGGAGTACACAGCTATTCCTGATAAGTGAAGCAGTGATGCTTCTGTGTACATTTTCCTGATAGAAGCTGTGTGCTTGGGCGCGTGGATGCTTGTGTCATCTCTGCACTGGCGAGCGATCTGTCTAGATATTATTAGAGTCCATAGATCGCATGAAACTCTCCAACAACCTGCATCAGCTAAGTTTTGCAGGACCTGGTCTCCGCAAGCTTCAAGAACTTGCTGCTGCTAGCGACCTCAGGACGTGCTTTCCAATGCAAAGTTATGAAAGCCAGGGGTTGCACAGTCTGCTTGAAGGTTGATCTGACAAGCATGTCTAAGCAGACAGATCAGGCTCCGTCCAGCATTCGTCTGATGTTGACGCGATGGTGGAGCTGCAAGGGTGGTGCCGCGTGGAAGTTGCCGACTTAGTACCAAGGAGTGTGAGCTCTCAGTTACCAACGTGACGGACGAAGCTCGAGTGACGCCACATGAGATGCTCCAAACATTTCCAAGCCCCAGAGTCTTCATTCAGCATGGGATCTAGATCGTCTTTCAGGCGAGATGCAGGATATCTTGAGCGTGCACTCTTGGTAGTGGTGCGACGCTACGTGTAAGTGAGGTGGTTGCGATGTGGATCCGAGTCGCGAACGAGCGTGCAGGGATTCCCAACTGGACTTTCCGTACCTGCGTCAGCACCCCTGCAGGTCTGCAAGTGGCCCAACAAGTCTTCGGGAGATTCCTCCGTCCGGCGTGTTGTCGCACGGCAGGATTGTGTCACCGAGCGAGGGAAGAGGGACGACGGCAACGACCGCCACGTTGTGATGTCCGGTCATTAGGGCCTGTGCTCTTTATGATGTGACCGCACCGGAACTACGCGCGGGTTTCTCTGTACAGCTATATTTGTCCAGACCAAGCTAGTGTTTCGAGAAGGGCAGGTTGCCGCGCCAAAGATTATGCGGAGGAGGCAGACCCTGGCCTCCGAAGCCCTGGCCGCGAAATTGCAGGCGACCATCGCATTTTCGGCGCAGCGGGCGAGTGAAGCCGTCTGACTTCACGCGCGACGCGTTCCTTGCCGGCTGGCAGGCATAGGTATTCTGCCGGCCTGCGGGTGATTGTGGGTTGGTTGTGCTGTGGGAAACCTTGGGTCAGCAGCATGTCTCGGGACTGCGGGACCTGGAGACTTGAAGCCGGCCTGCTGTAGACACGCTGCCTGGTGATCGGGAAGCATGGAAGAGTCATGCCGTCCAGGATCGGACGAAGTTGGCTATGAGATGGCGGCAGCCGACTTTGACGTGTTTCATCTGGCGCTTGGAAGACGCTGTCGGCGGAGCGTGGAGGGCGGCAGGCGGGCGAGTGGATGGGCCAGAGCATCCAACCTCCAGGGCTTCCTTGGAAACATCGAGGACTGGAGTCAGGACACGTGCAGCCAAGATTGCCAGCTCCGGAGTGGGGGCGGGTGCAGCAGTCGGCGCGGGCGTAACGCAGTAGCGTCGTTGCCACGCTGAATAGGGGAACCCTGGACTGGAGAAAGTCGACTCAAGCGTGGACCGTCGGGTGGTGGCCCTCGAGCGACCACCTTGGAAGTCCAACCTGACCTGGCGATGCCCTCGACCAGTGCCTGACACCCGACTGACCGGCAGCCCAGAACAGCAAGCATCGCGCGCAGGTCCTGCCGCACCCTTCTCTTCTCCATTCGTTCCCTCGCCCTCTTCCCAATTGCACCGGCACATCGACTGTGCCCACCTCTGGCGACGTCGCACAAGCCCACGCCGCTAGGCCGCTCCATCCAGAGCTGCCCGTCGCACCAGCTGCGACCGCGCCGCCGTAGCTCCCCTCCCTCCTCCCTCCGTCCCAGCCTCTAGTGAGCGCGAGCCCGCTCCGCCCCTTCCAAGCCGGCCCGACCTCTACCTGCCATATCGCAGCTGCCCCAGCACGACCAGGACACCAGGATACCACGGACAGTAGCCGTCGCAGCGCGCAGTCGCTCCTCCCTCGCCACGATGCTTCTCAAGCGCAGCAAGTCCGGCGACTTCGGCTCAAAGAGCAAGAAGAAGGGCCAGCAGCAGACCCAGGAGCAAAAGGCTCCCCAGTCTCCTCCTCGCCTGCCCGCCCTCTACCAGCCGCCTGACCTCCAGACCTTTGGCGGCGACAACCGCCCGGACTCGCTCGCCATCATGTCCAACAAGGCAGACCATTCCTTCCACCGCTTCCCGCCGCGGCCTGCCAGCCGTGGCTCGATTGACCCTCGCAAGTCGACCTCATCGGCATATCCTGCAGCTCCCCCGGTGCCTCCGATGCCCCCGAGCTTCGACCCATACGCACGCACCGAGAGCATGACCCATCGTGGTCGCTACAGTTATGCCAGCAGTGCCGTCAGCACGATCAACAGCCCGCGCAGAGTCCGCCGGAGAAAGGACCCCACGCCGTTCAAGTAAGTGCCCAATTGGACACCCCCGGCACAAAACGAGACACAAGTCAATCGCTAACCGCTTACCTGCCGCTCAGCATCCTCATCGTTGGCTCTCGCGGTGCTGGCAAGACGTCCTTCCTTGAGTTTCTCAAGACATCGCTGGAATTGCCACCCACCAAGCGCTCCCAGCGTTCCACCGAGATCGAACAGGAGGTCACGAGCAAGGCAACCCCTTCTGGCAACTTCATCCCGCACTACCTCGAGAGCGAGATCGACGGAGAGCGCGTGGGTCTGACCATATGGGATTCGGAGGGACTCGAGAAGAATGTCGTTGATCTTCAATTAAGAGAGATGTCAGCCTTCATGGAGAGCAAGTTTGAGGAGACCTTCGCCGAGGAGATGAAGGTGGTGCGGTCTCCGGGCGTTCAGGATACGCACATCCATGCCGTCTTCCTCATTCTCGATCCTTCTCGACTTGATAGAAACATTGCTGCCGCAAAGTCGACCTCCAATGGCCTGGGCCACCAGCACCGTGTTGTCGGTGGGCTTGACGAGGACCTTGATCTTCAAGTCATGCGAACTTTGCAGGGCAAGACCACAGTCATTCCCGTCATCTCCAAGGCCGACACCATCACCACTGCCCACATGGCAGTGTTGAAGAAGACGGTCTGGGCCAGCCTGAAGATGTCCAGCTTCGACCCCCTTGCAGCTTTGGGCCTAGACGAGGAGGATGATGACGAGGACTCGACCAATTCTGACAGGATCGACGAGGAGGACGAGGAGGACGAGCTTGAGCAACCCAAGAATGACGAGTACGCCCACAGCGCGCAAGGCGAAGACGGTGATGCAGTCCCCGAGGACAGCTCTGAGGACCTGCCTATCCAAGGCCGTACTTCCCCCGAAGCAAAGCGGCGATCGGGCAACTCCATCCGCAAGGCCAAGGAACAAGAGCAGGTCGACGAGATCCCTCTCTTGCCGATGTCGATCATCAGTCCTGACATCTACGAGCCTGGTGTCATCGGCCGCAAATTCCCTTGGGGTTTCGCCAACCCTTACGATGCAGAGCACTGCGACTTCATACGCCTCAAGGACGCTGTCTTTAACGAGTGGCGAGGCGAGCTCCGTGAGGCCAGTCGTGAGCAGTGGTACGAGGGCTGGAGAACGAGTCGGCTCAAGCAACGTGACACTCAGGGTCGTCGCCAGTGAGCAGTACACTGCTCTGCAGAATCGCCTTCCTGATACACTAAACGGACACGACTTTCGCCTCCTGCCACGCGCCTTTAGCGACTTTCCTTCGACCAATTTTCTCTGTCATTTCGCACATTGCAGCATACCCCCTTTTGCTTCTATTTGTTTCGGTCTTTCGCAGACATGACTCTTCACACGCTACTTCGGTGATGGCTTTTTTGCCTTTCGGGGGCAATCGAGCATGGAATCTTATGGGAGCGCCGGGTTTCACAACTATCCACCAGCTGCACCCTGAAGTGCGGATGAGTGGCGAGTCGGTCTGGCATGTAGGTACACTCCAGGCAGAAAGAAGACCATGGTTGTCCTCCATTGTACCATACCCACCGATCAAGCATCTTTGCCGGGGTCGAGCAGCGTCTGTCGGAAGATTGAGGCGACTCTGTGCACACCTGGCGCAGCAAAACAAGCCTGACGGCCGATCCTGTACATTTCCTTCGCGAAAGCGCGTATTCTCGGGCAGCGCGAGACGCTCTTCCCCATGTCATAGCGAGCTGGAGGCGCCATGAATTTTGTCACCGCTCTGTTGAAGTATTCCAAAAGTTAGACGAGGATGAAAGATGAGCAGGAACTTGCAATCCATCACGCTTCAACCAGCAAGATTCTGCGATGCGATGTAGTGCAGCCCTAGATCACCTATCCGTGCTGATAAGCGGAGCGCCTCCCCTTCCCCGCCCTCTATAGCGAACGTCCCAGAAACCAAGATCCTTTGAGTCGAGATCTTCGGTACCAGTGTTGTCTGTGGGCGATGTGTTCGGAGGCCGCAAAGGCAGAGCAGGAACGCTCCCAGGTTCTAGTCCAAAGATGTCTCATGATTGGCTGCGCAACAACAACCCGCCGAAGGCATAGACCCGCCCTTCCCCAACTCAAAGAATGCGAGTCCGACAATGGCGCAGCTGGACAAGTAAGCACACCACCCACACCCTTGGGGAAGTGACGCAGCGAGGGACAGCACTAGCTCGATTTCAGCTTCGCACTCTCTTTGGCGTTCCGGTGGGTGCCTTGTCACTTCTCTTCCCGCGCCGCATATTGATGGAGATTCGGGGCCAGAATGCTGCTGCCTGAGCTCTAACTCGCGACCGGGACTAGCCCACTGGTGGACTAGCGAGAAGCGAGAACGACTGCGGACTTGGCAGGGCTGTGCCGACATGTTGCGTTTCTGATAGCTATGGTGAATTGGATATGAGGTAGGTAGTCTGATTGCGTATATAAATGTGGCTTCCTGGACTTCGGGATCAGGATAGATAAATGGGAGGAGGATCATATCATCACCAACAAAGTTACTCTGCTGCATACGCTATCATCTCACTTGTCCAGAACGCTATAACACCGGCACGACTATTTTGAAAGCAGTTCTCAGTCCAGCCATTTCTTCGTTCGGTATAGTTGTCAGCTTCAGCATCGGCAACATCACCAGCAAGCAAGCGAACGGAAAACAGTCACGAGACGAACATGTGCTGCAGCAAGAGAGCTCAGCGCAACGCCGCTGCCGCCGCTTATCACTACAACAACGGCAACCACGACAACTACATCTTCACCAACACTAGCACCAACCCCAACATGCCGGTCCTCATGGCTGCTGCTCCCGCGGCCCAGGCTGCCTACGCTCCGTATGCCGCCCGACGCGGTGGCTGCTGTGGCCCCCGCCCGGCCCGGAGGCAGAGAGCAGCAGCCACCGCGTCGGGCGGCATACTGGGCGGCGGCTGCGGGCCCGGGCGGGAGAGAAGGCGGGGTGGTCCGATCACCATGCTTGTCATGCTGGTTGTCGACTACTACGAGGATAAGAAGCGGCGGCAGCAGGCATCACTCGAGGGCGTGGAGGTGAAGCACCGGAGCCAGCAGCGGCAGGCTGAAGGGGTTGTCGGGGCTGGGGAGGAGGAGGAAGAGAAGAACACAGCTGGCGGTGGTGATGATGAGATGCTCGCGATGAAGATTGCAAGGGAGCAGGATGAGGATGAGGATGACGAGGAATGGAAGCAGAAGCAGCGGCGGGATGGCCCGCCGAGCTATGAGGTGGCTATTTCCCAGTGAGGAGCGGAGCGGCACGACGATGTACACTTGATCATCTTGGCTAGCTGTCCTATTTTGATGTTTTTGCGAAGCGCTCCTGGCTTGGACGAGTATGAAATACACTCATTCGTCGCACTCGCCCTATGGAGGTTGAAGGAACGACGTCTGACGTCCTTCGGACTGTGAGCATGCCGAGTTCGCTATAGCAGATGGCACATTTCAATAGAAAGAGTGATGCATTGTGTCATCCGAAAACGCCGTGGGTATTCATATCCTAGCATAATTGAGCGGGAAGCCTCTACGGCTGTCCCGCGACTGATCTCCTGTGAAGATTTTGAAGACATCTCCCAGCGTCATGCTCAGGAGCAGGCTTGAATGGCGTCTAACAAAGCCGCCACTCTCCTGAACTGGGCTACCTACCCCACACAGCAACATTTCCCCGGGGGCCCCTGGCTGGCGGCGAGCTTGATTTTGGCAATGGTATATTTCTTTTCTTTTGTTGTTTGTATCCTCTAGAGATGTCCCTCATGTCCATGCCTGCCATTTCAGAGACTCCCGAAGATATTCATGTGCCAGGCCCCACGCAATGAGAATAGCCCTTGTAATGCAATGCGAAAAAACGCAACCGGTAGACCCAGAACACCACCACAACCGTTTTTCTCTTCCCCTGTTCCCACGTAACACAAAGAGACGACCAGATTCGATTCTTTTGCTTTCTTTAAATGGTGGTCTCGTAGGCGATGGGAACGACTGTCTCGGGCTTGTTGTCGGCCATGGAGACCTGGCGGGCCTCGCGGGGCTGGGTCGCCAGTCTCTTGACCTGGACGACGGTGCCGTTGGCCTTGGCCTCCTTCTTGGCGGCGGCGTTGTGCTTGACGCGCTTGATGAAGTCCTCGCGCGACCGGGAAAGGTTGATGTGCTCGATGCGGACGTTGACGCGCTTCTCGATGTACCGGTGCTTGACCTTCTTGTAGATGATGACGCCGACGGCGGACTTGGTGACGTTGTAGACGACACCGGTCTTGCCGTGGTAGACCTTGTGAGGCATGCCCTTCTGGACGGCACCGTTGGCCTTGATGTCCACGATGTCACCGACCCTGTACAGTTTCTCTTTGTCAGAACTAACGCGTCATATCGCCTTGACTTTGCTTCCAACGTCTCTGTTGCCGTCTTTCTCTCAAGGCTTGCTGGGGGAGATTTG
The DNA here is from genome assembly GCA_001566295.1 of Microdochium bolleyi. Lineage (NCBI taxonomy): Eukaryota > Fungi > Ascomycota > Sordariomycetes > Xylariales > Microdochiaceae > Microdochium > Microdochium bolleyi. The sequence continues at coordinate 1,519,479 of KQ964247.1, read as the reverse complement.
TTCGTACTTGTACTGCTGCAGGTAGGTAGACAGGTGGATCATACCCTTCTGCCGGAAGTTCCTGGAGAAGGCATACTGTGGTCGAGAAACATCTAGTTAGCCGACCATGTCTGGTACATTGATTTGTGTGTCTTGCCGACGCAAGAATATGCCTCAGGTCGCAGCCGCATCATTCAAGTCGCAGCTGCGCCGGCAGCAATTCTTTCGGGCAGCACTTCGGGGTGCCAGTGCAACGGCGGCGAGGGACATCGGTGATGGGAACGTACGCGAGTGCCGGCGCGGATACCGTAAGAGTGACCCATTTTGACGGTGATGTGGTGTCGCTGGCCTGACGGTGGGCGTTGGTGGTGATTGTCGTCGTGGTGGTTGCTGCGATTATCTTTTCGTTCCAACAACTAACTCCTGGACAGGCTCAAAGATCCGGGTCTGCTGCGCTGCCCGCCAAACCAAGAAATTCGCTTAGCGGCCCTTGATTTTTCTGGGCTTGCGCCCTCTCTGCGCGCAAAGCAAAAAGAGGTGGGTGGATCAAAGGCTGCACGGGCCACCTTGGTCAAAGAATCCTAAGCGAGACACTCCTCTTCCAGCCACTTCGGGACTAGCGTCTTTGGTGCCCTAGCAGGGCAGGCTCTTGTCCACACAATTCCCAATCTTTTGGCCCCTGCGCTGTGCGTGCGTGCCTCTGCTGTTCTCGAACTTTTCCCGACTCTGTGATCTCTTGTAGTCCCCCTCCGACGACGATAGCAACAACACCGCCCAACGACCATCGAGATCCGCTGAGCAGTCGCAACCATGGCTCCTCTCTCGTACTCCAAGACCGCCAAGGTCCCCCGTCGCCCCTTCGAGGCCGCCCGACTGTCAGTATCACCCGGCCACTGAAAGCGAGCGTGCTCGACTTTCAAGTCGTTGTGATCGGAAAAAAAAGACTGACTTGATGGAATATTACCGGTAATACAGTGACTCCGAGTTGAAGCTCGTTGGCGAGTATGGTCTCCGCAACAAGCGTGAGGTCTGGCGTGTCCAGCTTACCCTCTCCAAGATTCGTCGTGCTGCTCGGTATGTTAATCTCCAATCTCGAATATCTGCATTTGGACAATGTCCATGATTCAGGCTCGATATGCTAACTGTCTTGCGCCTCGCAGTGAGCTTCTCACTCTCGACGAGAAGGACCCCAAGCGTCTCTTCGAAGGCAATGCCCTCATTCGCCGTCTCGTGCGCGTCGGTGTCCTCGACGAGTCCCGCATGAAGCTCGATTACGTCCTTGCCCTGAAGGTCGAGGATTTCCTTGAGCGCCGCCTCCAGACCTGTGTCTACAAGCTCGGCCTCGCCAAGTCTATCCACCACGCCCGTGTCCTCATCCGCCAGCGCCACATCCGCGTCGGCAAGCAGATCGTCAACGTCCCCTCGTTCATCGTCCGCCTCGACTCTCAGAAGCACATCGACTTCTCTCTGGCCTCGCCCTTCGGTGGCGGCCGCCCTGGCCGTGTCCGGAGAAAGAAGGCCAAGTCTGCCGAGAAGGGCGACGACGCCGAGGAGGAGGAGGATGAGGAGTAAATGTACTGCCAAGTCTGAATTGTTTAAGGACGGCTAGCGGGTCGGTAAAATACAAAAGTCTTGATAGTACGGGGCATATGGAGCAAACATTTTGAGCTCCAGGCGTTAAGGGCCAAAGGGATTCCCGGAATGCATGAGAATTTGACCAATCCTCCAATGTCCCGATCAAGCAGGTTGCGGTTATGTGACCACAATGTATCAATGCTCAGACTACGCAATAACAAGGCAACATAACACCTCAACACATTTCACGTCTGATTTTATCCATGAGTGACTGTTCATAGAGCTATCTCGCAGGCTTACATCAGACCATCTTGGCCAAGGAATTTAGCCATCGGATCGTCTGCGGCAACCTTCTTTCGCCGGTATTCATCCATCTCAGCCTCTGTTACGCCACCGCTGATTTCCTCCGCAGGCCGCTTCTTCGCAGCCTCGACCTTGGTCTCCTCCACAGGAGCTTGATTATCTTCCTCCACCTCTGCATCGTAGGTATCTCCGCGCAGCCCGTCACCATTTCTCTGCTGCTCTGATTCCTCCCAAGCCTGCTTGCCAGTGTCGCCAACACAATAGCTGTTCTTGAGAAATGAATGACAGCACGCGTACCCCCACTGGAAATTCGACCACCAGCTGCCAAATATTGACGTGTGGTTGTTCGGGAAGACGTCCTCCGGGTACTTTGACTTTGCCACAGCGCGAGGAGCACCCTTGATCAGGCCAGCCTCGTCATACTCGACGAATTGCTCTGACTCCGTGACCATGGTCTCCCGTAGCGCAGCGGGCATCGTTTGTGTGCTGCTGCCGTACTTGTCCTCGAGCGCCTTGAGTTGGGCGGCACGCTTCTTCTCGGCCTCTTCCTTCTCCTTCTTCCGGAAGAACTCTCCGGCTGTCGGGTTGGCCTGCATGTGTTGGCTCGTGTCGCCACTCTTCTCCTGCTTCTCCCAAGCGTATTGCTGTGCACGCTCGAATGTCTCTGCCTCGCCAGAGCCACGCAGGAACCCTTCTTCGGCGAAGAGCTGCGCCGCCTTGTCGTGTGTCGCGCCGGCATCGACGATCCTCCTCGTCTTGGGATCATACTTGGCTGACTCCAGGTCGAGATTCAATAGATACTTCGCAGTATCCTCCCGTATCCGTAGCTGCCGCGTCGCTGTGCTCTGGTGCTTGCCCATGTCGACTTCCTCGGCATACTTTTCGCCTGCATCCGCATCCTCATCCTCGTCGTCTGGTGCTTTGTTCTTGCCCATAGCCTGGAGTCGCAGGTCCTCCATCTGCTTGTAATTCTCCATGGTCTGCCTGTACTCTTTCGGATCGTATCCGTTCCAGCGGTCACGTTTCGCGTCCCAGCTCAGCTGTACCTCTTGTACCACGTCGTCGGCCTGGATATCTTTGCCAGTCCATCGCGCACCCTTTGCGCGCGGTCTTGACAAGCACTCCTTTGTCTTGTGCGTCATGGCGCCGCAGTTCTCGCATGCGCCTTTGCGAAATTTTGTGGCGGCAGGGCCGAGCTTCTTGCCGCGGTCGTACCATTTTGTTTTGTCGTCATCTTTCGGCTTTTGCAGACGCTGATGTTCGAGATAGTCTGTCGTCTCGTCGCCATCGACGGCATAGAACGGGCGCTTGCTGATGAAGGACGGGATGTATGTGTTCTCCTCTTTCGAAGCAGCAGAGGCGCGGCTGCCGCCATCGCGCCGATGCGGTGGTGGTGGCGGAGGAGGCATGATGACGGTGTGCTATTTTGTCGTGGATGCTGTGGAATGTCAAAGGTGCAAGAGCTTTCTCTCCGAGTTTGGCAAAGAAACTCGCATTGCGCGCCGATGCGACAAGGATGATCAGCCTGGATGGCTGGGCGGAGTTTAGCGTGGCATAGTGGACCCCAAGCGCCTGGCTGCCTGGCATCGCTGGGCGCATTAGTGGTGCCTCTGTAAAGGTAGGTAGATAGACGCGTTCTTGCTTGTGAGATCGCGTCGTCTCAATGGCAAGTTCGTCTTTTTACATAACTTCTCGTTGGTCTCCTATCTTGCTGACACGGCGAGCTTCTCGCTCTCTGATGTTCCTTCTCCACCAATGCTGCCGCTTACACCGATGTGTTCGCTCGGGCCTGAGTGAGCACGCGTGTCCTGCGGTGCGCAGACGTCATGGACGTATTCCGAGTGCGCCTGAACTGCATGGATCACTACCAGGCGACTCCAGCCAGATATGATCCTCAGCTCCGCAACGATGTCCGGCCATCTCAGAGGAAACACCAGCCAAAAGTGCCGGTTGTACGCATTTTCGGGTCTACAGAGACGGGCCAGAAGGTCTGTGCTCATGTCCACGGTGCATTTCCGTACCTGTACGTCGAGTACTGCGGAAGTTTAGATCCGGACGAGGGTGAGTAAACTCAAATCGTTCAGCGTCTCTGGCCTGTCCCTGAGGATATATCACCCGACTGACATTGCGTGCAGTTGCTGCGTACATCTACAGGCTGCATCTGTCCATCGACCATGCGCTTGCCGTCAGCTATCGTCGCGATGTGTTTGATGTGAAAAGCAAGTTCGTGGCCAGGATCACCCTGGTCAAAGGCACACCGTTCTACGGCATGCATGTCGGCTACAAGTTCTACCTCAAGGTCTACATGCTCAACCCATTGGTCATGACCCGGTTGTCCGAGCTGCTCTTGTCAGGTGTGATTATGAAGCAGAAGCTCCAGCCGCATGAAGGGCACTTGCAGTATTTGTTGCAGTTCATGACAGACTACAACCTATTTGGCTGCGACTACCTCGATGCAAAGAAAGCCTCTTTCCGGGCCCCAGTCCCGCAACACCGAGACGATGAAGAGTCTCTACACATATGGCACAGCCAATCCGTGCCGCAGCGGTACATTACGGACGAAGCGGATCTCCCGCGAGTGAGCCACTGCTCTATCGAGGTTGATATTTGCGTGCAGGATATCCTGAACCGCCATGAAATTCATGAGAGGAGCCTCCATCATAACTTTATTGAACACAAAGATCCCCTTCCGTCGGATATGAAGCTTGTCCACAGCATGGCTGGCCTGTGGAAGGACGAGACGAAGCGCCGGAAACGACGAATGCGCAACCCGGATCCTGGAAGCAGTCCATTCCCCCCCGAAGTCCTTGTATCAATGTCAGCAGATCCTCGGAACTCGCAACCACCAGGTTGGCTTCACGAAGAGGAACACCGGGAAAGCGTTAGAAAGCAAGTACAGCAGGAGCTGGAGTACGGCGATCCAACACTGACTCTTGATACATTCGTGGATGAACACCCACTCGCCCATACTGTCAAGACTGCCCTGCAGTCTGTGGAAGATCTCTACCCGGAGAATCTTCTTCCCAGCCTTCGTCTTTCCCAGGCCATGGCCGAAGAAGACCTTAACCCTCAAAACAGCATTGTCGTTGACGAAGATAGGATTGTCGATGGTGTCGATGGTGTCGATCTCTTCCCTGATGACTCTGATGAAGAGTTACTTCAAGCTATCCAGGGTATGTCTGACGACATGACCGGAAAAGGCACAAGGCAGCCTCAACACGAGATACCCACGACGGCACCGGAGACAGCTGCCAAGTCTCTCGGTGATAGTGCCAGTGGCCCATCTAGTGACGAACGGATCAGCTCGCTCACCTCAGGAGATGCATCACTGGACACTTCTTCTCCAGACTCCTTGCCAGAAGGCGTCTACGCTAGTGCCCTCGCCACCGGGACGGGCCATAATGTTGGCGTATCTAGCATGCTCTTGACCGTGGCCGAGGAGCATGGCCTTGTCAGCAAAGTGCCTCGGCAGCCAAAGGCCGATACCAATAAGTCAACACTCAAACGGGCGAACTCTACAGGGACAGCAGAAGAGCCGAAGCGGCGGCGAGTCGGGTTCGTGCTGGATTCGGACGACGTGAGAGCCATCAATGATGACAGCAAACCAGCTCACGAGGGAAACGCAGAACCAACGGGGACCTCTTCACAAAAGTTCAAATCGACGACCAAGATCGATACGCCTAAGAAGCACACCAGTCTATCGTTGAACTTCCCTGTGGTCAAGGATCCGAACGACCCACATACCAAGCTTCGCTTAAGCCAACAAAGCAGCTCTCAGCAAAGCGAGAAGACTGACGATCTGCACAAACTCGCCTCTTCCAGTTCGCAAACGCCGGACCATGCAGTTGCAGGCACCAATGGTCACAGTAAACGAGAATCTATCAGTTCTTCTGACAATACTGTGAAAGCCGAGCAGCCCCGACAGCTAGTCGATATTGGGTGTGCCTCTCGGACCCACGCGCACTTTCTTGTTTTCGGTCAACCTGCTCCGACACAGCAAGAGGTCATGCGGACGCTGCACAACTCTGGAAAACCGGACGTAATCTACCAAGATGCGTACTACAGTACCACGAAAGATGTCCCCCCGCGGCTTCGAGAATATGCTGGGAAGGAGTTTCGTCTGGAGGGGAATGACGTGCCTTTCCTTCCCGACTTTGACGCCAGCGGCAATTCTCCTGCCTCATTTGGGCATAAGGCTGACACTGCTCTCGAGGTACGCCTCGACAATTATGCCAAGGCCTACGAAAAGTCCAGGCGCAGGTGCTCCCTACGGAGCTGGGAGATTGCCAATCCACCGCCGAGTGTTACTGACGTTCGAGCTTGGTGCGAGACTCGACAGCAGGCTTCAAATACGTCTGTCACGCCTGTGATCTCGATTCAAGATCCAGATATGAAGCCATACCTCTCACAGATTGATGGTCCCACCCCGAAGAACAGGAATGGCTTCAAGTACTCTCAGAAACGAGCATCAACAAGTGTCCAGCACGAAGCGCAGTACATGAGCACGATGAGCCTGGAGATCCACATCAACACACGCGGAAAGCTGGTACCAAATCCAGAGGAGGATGAAGTGCAGTGCATTTTCTGGTGCACCAAGTCTGATGAGACCTTTGCAACAAGCGACCATGCGTCCCTAGCCCTGAAATCCGGGATGATTGTTCTTTCCGCAGACGGAAAGTTGGCGAGAAGGTTGCAGAAGGAGACACCCGTCGAGGTAGTTGAAGAGTCTTCAGAGCTGGATCTGATGGTACGCATGGTCGAGATCGTCAGGACGCACGATCCCGATATCCTGACAGGGTATGAAGTACATGGCAGTTCTTGGGGCTACCTGATCGAAAGAGCTCGGCTCAAGTATGATTACAACCTCTGCGATGAGTTCTCAAGGATGAAGACCCAGTCTTTCGGCAGATTTGGCAAGGAGGCAGATCGATGGGGCTTCAACACTACCTCGACTATTCGTGTCACGGGCCGCCACATGATCAATATCTGGCGAGCCATGAGATCAGAGCTGAATCTCCTCCAGTACACCATGGAGAACGTGGTGTGGCACGTCTTACACAAACGAATCCCACATTACCCCTGGCGCATCTTGACAGATTGGTACACGTGTGGCAGGTATCGGGACATGAGCAAGCTGCTGAGGTACTACTCGACTCGCGTCCAGCTCGACATTGAGATTTTGGAGGCGAACGAGCTGATCCCGAGAACTAGCGAGCAAGCACGACTGCTGGGCGTCGACTTCTTCTCAGTATTCTCGCGAGGCTCGCAGTTTAAAGTCGAATCAATCATGTTCCGCATCGCCAAGCCCGAGAACTTCATACTAGTCTCGCCAGACAGGAAGCAGGTTGGAGGCCAGAACGCGCTGGAGTGCCTGCCGCTCGTCATGGAGCCTCAGAGCGCGTTTTACAACAGCCCTCTGCTTGTACTCGACTTCCAGAGCTTGTACCCAAGTGTGATGATCGCATACAATTACTGTTACTCGACATTCCTCGGGCGGATCAACAACTGGAGGGGCTCGAGCAAGATGGGTTTCAGCGACTACAAGAGGCAGCAAATGCTCCTCGCACTGCTCAAAGATCACATCAACATCGCCCCGAACGGGATGATGTATTGCAAGACGGAAGTGAGGAAATCGTTACTGGCGAAAATGCTTACTGAAATCCTGGAGACACGTGTCATGGTGAAGAGCGGCATGAAGCAGGACAAGGAGGACAGGACGCTGCAACGTCTGCTCAACAACAGGCAGCTGGCACTCAAGCTCCTTGCCAACGTCACGTACGGATACACTTCGGCGTCGTTCTCTGGACGCATGCCGTGCTCCGAGATAGCAGACAGTATCGTGCAGACGGCACGTGAGACGCTGGAGAGGTCGATCGCGCTGATACACTCGGTTGATAAGTGGAAAGCCGAGGTCGTCTACGGCGATACTGACAGTCTCTTCATCTACCTGCCGGGTCGGACGAAAGATCAAGCCTTCGACATTGGCAACGATATAGCCAAGACCATCACCGACATGAACCCACGGCCAGTCAAGCTCAAGTTCGAGAAAGTGTACCACCCATGCGTCTTGCTGGCCAAAAAGCGATATGTCGGGTACAAATACGAGAGCAGGGACCAGGTCACACCTGAGTTTGACGCCAAGGGAATCGAGACCGTCAGGCGCGACGGCACCCCGGCTGAGCAGAAAATCGAGGAGAAAGCCCTCAAGATCCTGTTTGAGACGGCCGATCTGAGCCAAGTCAAGGCCTACTTTCAGAAGCAGTGCTCGAAGATCATGCGGGGCGACGTATCCGTGCAGGACTTTTCCTTTGCTAAGGAGGTCAAACTCGGCACATACAGCGATCGCGGGCCGCCGCCACCGGGCGCGCTCATCAGCACCAAGAAGATGCTTGAAGATGCACGCGCGGAGCCACAGTACGGCGAGCGTGTCCCGTATGTCGTGGTCACGGGCGCGCCAGGCGCACGGCTTATTGATCGATGCATCGCGCCCGAGGAGCTGCTCACCAGCTCTCACCTGCAGCTGGATGCCGAGTATTACATCTCGAAGAACCTGATCCCGCCCTTGGAACGCATCTTCAACCTGGTCGGCGCCAATGTGCGAGGGTGGTACGACGAGATGCCCAAGGTGCAGCGGATCAGGAGAGTCGAGAACGCCGCGAATGCCGCGACAGTCGCTGCCGATGGGGCTCTCGGGGCCGTGGCTGTGAGGAAGACGCTGGAGAGCTACATGAAAGCCGCAGCGTGCCTCGTGTGCGGCACAAAGACGGAGAACGAGGGCGGGCTGTGCGACGAGTGCAAAGCTGACGCGCCCGGCAGCCTGGTGAGCCTGCAGACGCAGCTGAAGCGCGAGGAGGGTCAGCTGCTCGAGGTGCACAAGATCTGCCAGAGCTGCGCGGGGCTGTCGCCGCTGGACGAGGTTCCCTGCGACAGCAAGGACTGCCCCGTGTTCTACACGCGGATGAAGCAGGCGGCCAGGTATCGCACAGAGAAGGGGGCTGTTGAGCCGGCGGTACGCATGCTGCTGGCTGAGAACGTGAGCTTGGAGGAGTTGGAGTGGTGATGTAGACTGGATCTACGCAGAGTGCATATACACAATACAGTACTCAAGTGTGGTCATGAACTTAGTTGGTGGTCTAGACTAGATGTGAACATGGCATCTCTTCTGAGGCTGCATCTGTTGTGCTAGACGGCGGCAACTAGCCTAGCGCAAGGGGTTGGACCCTGGACGCCGGCATGACGTGCACTTTACCTATGGGGGAAGTGGCGATGACGTCGTCCCTTCTCCAGCCGGCTCAGCCGAAACATCGGGTACCCTATGAAAACACCAGCCCGAGCTGTGTCGACCCAGCCAGTGCAGCAACATCGCAGAGTTCACCACAATCGCCAGCTCTTCTGCACTTATTGGTGTGTTGACCCGTGCATTTCGCAGCCATGAGTCGCGAGCCGGCTTACACGATGCTCCCCGTGCGGGAGCCTTACTCGGATAACCCGGACAGCACCGCCATCGACAGCAACGAGGACGACGTGCTCCCCGCCGACTCCCTTCAGCAACAGCAGCCACACGTACAAGTCCAGCCCTCACGCCGGCCGCGCTCACGCCTCTTTTCCTGGTCCGCCTTGCGTCGACGGCTGCCATCGTGGCGCCGCCTCGCCTTGCTCGCCGCCGTCCTGTACATCGCCTACTGCTTCATCACGTGGCAACCGCTCTTCGCCCACAATCTCCCGCCATATACAGGGCCGCACGGCGTCGGCGCTATCGACGTCGAGGTCCCCGTGTCAGACCCGCGTATCATCGCACCCGGCAAGCTCAGGCTCTCAGAGGGAGGAGACAAGGACGCATTCCAGCTCGACACGGTCCTGTTCACGCTGTACTACCCGGCCGAGACAGATGCCGTCTCGAACAAGCCGCTGCACCGCTGGATACCGAAGCCTGTTGAGCTCACGGCCCGGGGGTATGCGGCTGCTGCGGGGATCGGCAACTGGTTCACCAATGCCCTCTTTACGGCGGCATTGGCTGGCCTTGCGGGTAGCTTGACAATTCCGGCGCAGGTTGATATCCCACTGGGAGGCGCACCGCCGGGCGCTGAGGAGATTGGGAATACGAAAAGGGAAGATTCATACCCCGTCGTAGTCTTCACGCACGGTATGGCGTCCTCGCGTACCGACTACACGCACTACTGCGGCGAGCTTGCTAGCCGCGGCTACATTGTCGCTGCTATTGAGCACCGCGACGGCTCCAGCCCTGGTTCCCTTGTCATGGGCCACGATGGAGCCACCAGCAAAGAAGTCATTTTGTTCAAGCTCGAGGACGTCCACCTGCCAGATACTGATGAGCAGATGGATGTGGAGGCGTTCAAGAAGGCACAGCTCGCGTTCCGGCAGGCGGAGATCGAGGCTACCGTCGAGACCCTGCAGCAAGTCAACGCGGGTGAGGGTGCAAGGTTGTATGCTGCCAACTCGCGACTCGAGGGTGAGAACCTCAAGCAGTGGGCTGGTAGGCTGAACACGGACGAGATGGTCCTGGCGGGACACAGCTACGGCGCGACGGGCGTGCTGCAGGCGCTCAAGCCACTGTCAGCCAAGAACGGCACAACCGTCAGGAATCCGAAGCTCCCCTTCGCCGGCGCCATTGCTCTTGACCCGGGCAAGTCCTCTGGCCGACTCAACGCCGACCTCGCCGCCCCGCTGCTCGTCGTCCACTCCAACTCCTGGTCTGCCAGCAAGTCTGTCTTCTATGGCCGCCCGCACTTCTCTGTCGTCCGCGATCTCGTCTCCTCCAACAATGTGGACAAGAAGAACCCGTCGTGGTTCATGACATCACTCGGCACGTCGCACCCGTCTGTCACTGACGCCCCGCTCATCGAGCCTCTGCTCCTGTCCTGGACGACTGGGGCCAAGATCGACGTGTACGAAGGGTTAAGGCAGTATGTCTACGTCAGCGAGGACTTTATGTGGTTCCTCTTCGGGAATAGAAAGGGGAAGGGGGAGAAGAGGGGACTGCTCAAGGAGAAGGCCGAGTACCCAGAGTACGACGAGAGCGCTGGGTTCGGCAAGTACCATGGCCAGGGAGAGGGATGGCGGAAGTACTGGCAGGTCCACGTCGCTCCTCCGCTAATGGACGGGGAGGGGAGGGAGGAGAGTTAAGAGTACCGAACACATGACGATAAACGACTTGTACCATGAAATTATATACTATATTCTCACCGCAAGGAGCATATATTTGAAGCGAGCCAGAATGTGACTGCGAGTGAAAGTTTTTTGCTCGGCTATGGAAGTACTGGCAATACTCAAAGGACAGCCTCGCGTTTAGCGTTTATGCTGGACAGTATTTTACTAATATTCCTTGCTCTTCTGGCTCCCTCTAGTATCTTGTTTGGTTCCAGCGTGTGTTATATTCTTTTTTTTTTCTTTTTTTCAAATATCTTTTTGGCGTTTGCCTTTTCTTTCTTTTCTAAGATTCTCATGTCTATTCCTTTTCGCACTGAAGTCTCTGCAAAGAAGTTGACAGGAGGCGGTGAGCATAACGCCCACCCCTTGGCACAACTTTGCCTTCAACTGCTGCACGCGTGTTGGCGATATCAACACCCTCTTGTGATCCGTGACCCCCCCTCCCCCCTCCCCGCGCCCTTCTTCCACTCACTCTATCCGTACACGAGCCGCAAGCCACAAAGACCAGACGGTTGGAATCAAAACTTCTCGGGGACAAGTTTCTCGACGGGAAGGTGGCACATTCCGCGCCAGCTCCGGAGATCGTGGCGAGGTTCGGCACAGACTGCATGCTCTGCCGACATCAAGCCAACGGGGGGCGGGGATGGGGAATGCCAATGGTTGTCCTTGACTTTGTCCATCACGGCTGCAGGACCAGGTGGGAGAGTAAAAAGTCACTTCTGAGAACCTTGCGGAGCATTGGAACCGCTTCTATATTTTCAAGCAAACCATAGTGGTATCCCAGGACGACAAAAGAGCAGAAATAAAAACGACAAGCCGAAGCGCCCCTGATCTTCATGTGCTTCAATACAGTCGTGCGCCTTGCTCCCATGTGTTCAACTTGTTTATGCGCCATTCTTTGACTTCACAGTAGGCTGGCTCTCCGCAGGATCCATCCAGCTCGAGTACCCGTCCTCGTCGTCCTCATCCGCTGCCTTGGGCGCGGACGACGATGACATTGCTAGCCTCGCTGCTGATTGGGCCATCTTGGCTTGCCCACGGGGGCCGGCTTGACTCGACCGTGGCGGCAGTGCCGGAGACCTGTCGTTCGGCGCAGAATTGTTGTCATCACCCTCAGGGCCCGCGATATCGTCCGTCCAGTGGGCCGCGTAGGCCTCAGGCATTTCGTGCAACGGTGTGGTCGGATTGGACTCGTGCGGCGCCTCCACTACCAAATCGTTTTCCTCTGGACCATCGTGACCCCAATGCTCAGATATGCGTCTACGGCGTGACGTAGGCGGCAGAGGCGGCGCAGCCAATTGCTCGCCTCTGTCCTGCTGCTCTTCAAGGTTGTCCATTCTTGCAGAAGATGTAGTCGTGACCGGCTTCTTCCTGGGCACCGTGATCGGCTGGATCTTCTGACCGGGTCTGGGCAGTGGTGTGCCTGGTGGTGGCAGTGGCTGACCTCGGCCCATGGGCTGATTCAAGTCCAGTGGTGGATCGGAGAGCTTGCGCCCATTCGCAGATCTCTCTGCCTGTCTCTGAATTGCGTTCCAACCCCAGCGCTTAGCAGTCGCAGCAGCACTAGATACTGCTGCCAGAGTGTTGTTGCCTTTGGCTGTCAATGAATCATGGGTATGTGCTGACAAGTGCGTGTCTCGTCGGAAGAACCCTTTGCCGATCGAGCCTGTACCACTCATCATAGATCGTGCTGACGCGCTTGATGGGTCAGTACTTCCACCGGGATCGCTGGACAGGCTCTGCGTACTCCCAACGGATGATACGGTCCCACGTCGTCCCGAGTTGTCGTACTCATGCAGACCAGGCTCTGCAAGGTTTTGCTCGGACGATGAATTCGAGTGGCTCACGGCCAAATCGATCAAAGACCCTTTCGATGGAGAGCCGATTGGTGTGATGTTCTGTGACCTCGCTGAGATATTCGCCATGGTGTCCGCGGCAGTGCCACGATCCGTTGCAAAGCTTGGTTTGGTCGGGTCTGCGTGTGTTGGATCAGTGCTGACCAGTGGCGTGGAAGCAGAGAACGAAGCTGTTCGCATGACACGAGGCGGCTCTGGAGCTGAGGCCTGAGAGCTGTTCACGTCTAGCTCAGTAGTAGACGCTGAAGCTCCTGGTTGGCTGCCCACGACGCCGTGGCCTTTCCGAGGCGTCAATTTCCGGTTCCAGAAGCCAGAAGCATGTGTTCCGTCGTGGCCCGGCATCGTGTGGCTCTTCTCTACAGGTAGCAGTTCTGGCGATGATGGTGCATTGGGCGAGTCCTCCACGCGGGCGACTTCGTCCACTTGACCCAGCTGAGCCGCGACCTGCTCATGGTCGTGGGCGTGTTCCACCGCATCATCCCCCACAAAGATACCGCCTCTCCATTGCTTGTGCTCTGTGTTGAAGAACGGGATATCATCCCAAAAGGGAGCGACCAAAGTCTCGGCCATGACCTCCTTGATCCGGTTCTCTATTTGTCGAAGGATGACTGTATACGTTATCTGCCTGGAGCTGACAATGGGCTCGATAGTCATCTCCATCTTAGGCATTGACTGGAACGAGAACCAAATTCGGTTGCTTGGTGGAGGCTTGATCTTGAAGAATATATGGCCGTCGAGCTTTTTCAGAACAACTGCCAGAACAAGGTCGACTTCGCGGGCTTTAAGTGTCTTGCCGAGATCGATCCGCGCCACGGCCGCGACTTCGAGACGGAAGTTTCCGCTGTACTTGACATCAGCCTCCATCACATACTCGCCTTCCACGTTGAGGTCCTTGAGTCTGGGATTCGTGATGAACGGCGCAGAGTCTCCCGTATCGATCTTTCTGATCTCAATTCTGGTCAAGAAATTGGGCCGTTGAACTCGAGAAATCTTTTTCGTGAGCTTCTCCCGTATTGCGTTCTCGATGTCCTTTGTCCCGTGAATTCCGAGAAATATCCGCCCCATCAGAGCATTCAACCACCGCGTCTGCATCTGTTCCTCATTCGAGTGTAGTCTCTGCACCAGGGAGATGATGTTCTTGACCTCGAAGCTGATGGGCTTCGGGGCGGAGCCGGGGCCACCGAATGTCTGCTCCTGGTTCTTGAGTAGCGAGAAATAAAAGTCCTCTTTAGCCGAGCAGTTCTCCGAGAAAAGGTAGAAAGGTTTTGATATCTGCGTGTCCGGCTTCAAAACCTTGCCATCATGCTTCCGCGCGAGCCGAAGCGCATTTCGCTTGATGAAGAGCTCCCCCTCCGGTGTGGACCGCTCTCCAGAGTAGATGCTGATTTCATGGTGTGCGAGGGAGATGACGTGGCGTACTTCAAGCTGCTCTTCGTCGTCGAAAAGCATCAGATGGCCATGCCTACGAGAGGTACGTGTGGTCAGCCCTGCATAAAATCCTGCGCGAGATACACAGCGCCATTCGCTCGGAGCGCTCACCTCAGCACGACAAAGAAGACATTGCCCGCTCTTCTGGGACGCTGGCTCAGCGATTTGTTATCGCCCAAGGGTCCTGCTTCCTGCTTCCTATCGAATATGCTCTTATACATGGACTGGTAGACGCTCTGACTCGGGGCGGCGACAGTAGTGGAACCGGCGGGCGAGATGCGCTCGATGGGCTTGGCGTTGATGCCCATGGGTGTGTAGTCACGGCATACTGCGAAGTAGCCAGAGGCGACATCGTTGTCGGCGGGGAAGGCGGGTTTTGACGACTTTTGGGAGGTGACAGCGTCAAGGGCGTCAGTATCGTCACCAGGCTGGACGATATCGTCTGTTGTGCACGACGGGGCACCTGCAGACGCCTCCCGGACCGGAAAGGTCAGGTGTGCATGGGCGAGGACGAGGACGACGAGGATGGGAAGGAATGTGACACCACCGAGGAGGTAGGTCAAGCAAAAAGCCACCCAGCTACCCATGGCTGATCTTGGGCTGCTGTCGCAAGGAGAAGAGTCGCGAGCGAGTCTGCTCGGTGGCCATCAACGGGGACGTCGATCAGCGGTATTCGGACCATGTGATACGGGGTGCTGCTAGGTGGGCTACCTAGGTAGGTGGGCGTCTGGGGCGGCAGTAGGTGGCTCGACCGGCCGAACGCTGAGGAGATATCTACAACATGGGCGACATCTGCAAGATTGCGAGACTGTCGATTGTACGGCGTTTGCGTGCTGGTGCTGTGATCCAAAGAGGGCCGGTTTGCTTGTGGAAGGACAGCTGGAAGCGGGCGACGTCACCCCGAAGCCGTACGGTAAAGGCAAGTACCCCAGGCCCGGGCAGGGTGCGTGGACCCCTGTCCTGGTGCCCTGGGCCGACCGCCCCGAGTGCCCCGCGTGCGGCGCGCAGCTCTGCAGTGTCGAGCGCCGCACCGCTGCTTGGCCGTTTCGGGCGTGCACCACCCTGCATGCAGGTGCAATATTGTTCCCTTGGCGCATCCCGCCGGCATTGATTGCTCATGATGTGAGCATCGCCCGTTAAGTAATTGCAGATGTATCCTGTAAGCATGAGGCTCGCTGGAGGCAGCCTTGGTGCCAGACATGGCAATGACTACGTGGTCTACGCTCTCAAACCCAGTCCTTGAGGTCTCAGAAAGCACAGACTTGGGCATTCGGCGGCTACGGATCTGCTGGGAAACCTTGGAGCAAACATGTTGTCCCGAGGCGTGTGTCATCACAAGGCTTATGCAAAGATATCTCCTTGGCTGGGCTCGCTGTCTCGGCCCTCACAAGTATTTGAACATTTTCCTGTCATTCACAAATGAGATAGAGATATCTACACATTGGTCGTGCTGCGGGCTTCTGGCCCGGTGCGAGAGTCTTGAGAGCCCGTCTTTGGAAAAGAGCGAGTGCTCTCCATAATCGACATCAACTTGGACGGAGGAGTCTGCGCTCAATTCCTCATGACTTCCAAGCTGAGTGTCGAACTGAGAGGTGAAACCACTTAGGTGGTCTTGTCCTTGTTGTGGTAGTTGACCTTGTCGTTCCAGCTATGGTTGCATTCACGGTCAGCATTCGCCTAGAGCTGTAGGGTCCATCCAGAATGGACCACATCTGATGTATCAGATATACTCACAACAGGGTCTTGCCGCCGTCACCCCAAGGGTAGTTCTTGGAGCGGATGTTCTGGTAGGGGTACTCGACACGCTCCTCCAACGGGGGCATGTGCGACCAGTGCTCCCAATGCTCGTTCCAGAGGACCCAGGCGTTGTAGCTAGCAAGGACGAGGAAGGGAATGGTGCCGCTAAAATCCGGAGCGTCAGCACTTCTGCACAAGCACGTCTCAAATGTAGCCACACCGACGGACTCCACGACGTCAATAACCAATGATGCTCAAGCACGTTGTGCTGATCTCCTCCCAAGACATAGTGGGCGGGCATCGTATGTTCGGGCGTCCGGGTATATAATCGCTCAAGGTGTTCATGTCGCGCGGGCTGGCTTACTAGATGGAGATCTTCTTCCAGAGGCCTGCAACCAGTTAGCTGACGAATGTTCGGCACGAGAAGGGTGCAGGTGAGGTGGACAGACCAGTGGTCTCGGCGGCGTGGTGGCGGACGGCCTCGCGCTCGCGGATGAAGGCGTTGTCGGAGGAGGAGGCAAGGCGGCGCTGGAGAGTCTGGCGCATGACCGGGCTCGAGAAGCGCTGGCCGGCGCGGAGGAGGGTGCGCTGAGCAAGCATGGTGATGGTGTTGGGTCCAGGTGGGCGGCGTGGGTTGAGGGGAGAGGTGTCTATCGTTCGATGCCGGGAGCAAAGGTTTGGATGGTCGTCAGAGGCAGGATGAGGTCAGGAGCTTCTGGTTGGCTTAGCCGAGGATTTGGCGGGCCTGCAACTGCTGTGCTCCAGCTGTCATTTGCCGTCACACGATTGGGCAATGGGGACAGCTTAGGATCCACCGGGAGGTCCTGGAGCTGGGCCCTCCGCTCACGTGATCTCGCTCCTCCTTGGTGACGCAACGAGCAGTGACATCGCCTCCGACGCGGAAAGACACCCGCTTCTCCTGCGGGCGGTGATCGCAAAGCACGACCAGACAACTGTGGTCTTAAACCTCTGCACGCCCACACAAACTCGCTCTGTCCTTGCGCCTCACTGGTGCAATGCTCCGTGATACCTGACCTCGATACATCCCGAACGGTAGAGCACATGCGTTTCACGCCACCAACGACCCGCCGATTGTCCGTACTGTCGTGGAATCTGCACAGTCGGCAACAATGATTGTGACATTCGGCACAACATAGCCCTGGAATTGCATGTGGGCGTAGTATTATCGACATGGGCATCCGCATCACTTCATGGAATGGTATGTGGATCCTGAGATGCGTGCTCTTGTGCCGGTGGATATTTAACATCCGCCCCCTAACACTCCACCGTAGTGAATGGCATTCGCAACCCGTTCGGATACCAGCCATGGCGGGAGACACGGACTTTCGAGGTGAGTCGGTCTGACTGCCGGGACTTCGACTGTATGGCCGGCTGATCCAGACTGTGCAGTCCATGTTCGACATCCTCGAGGCAGACATTGTCGTCATGCAGGAGCTCAAGATCCAGCGCAAGGATCTTCGAGATGATATGGTCCTCGTTCCCGGGTGGGACGTCTACTTCAGCTTGCCCAAGCACAAAAAAGGTGAGAATCGATCGCGATCAGCTCTGCCGTTTACCTCGCTCAACAGACATTGATAGGCTACTCGGGTGTTGCCATTTATACAAGGAACTCTGTCTGCGCTCCGATACGGGCAGAAGAAGGCATCACCGGCTGCTTGACTCCTCCAGGCAGCACGATTGCTTTTCGAGACCTTCCAGAGGACCAGCAGATTGGGGGCTATCCTCAAGCTGGGCAGCTCCCCGGAGACATTGACGATGTCGCGCTCGACAGCGAAGGTCGTTGCGTGATTCTCGAGTTTCCAGCATTCGTCATTATCGGCACATACAGTCCGGCAAACAGCGATGGAACACGAGACGACTTCAAAGTGGGTTATCTCGACGCAATCGACGTGCGGATACGGAACCTCATCGCAATGGGGAAGCAAGTCGTCCTGACGGGTGATCTTAACGTGGTACGGGATGTGATCGATACGGCTGGTTTGTACGAAAGACTCAGGAAGGAAGGCATGACCCTGGACGACTACTTCACCATGCCGTCGCGGCGTATCTTCACACAGCTTGTCATTGGAGCCAAAGTCAGAGGCGGCCGAGACGATGGTCGAGAGAAGCCAGTTTTGTGGGACTTGGGTCGGCACTTCCATCCCGATCGGCAGGGCATGTACACTTGTTGGGACACCAAGAAGAACTCAAGGCCAGGCAACTTTGGCAGTCGGATCGACTATGTCCTGTGCAGCAACGGCATGAAAGACTGGTTCGCCGACTCGAATATCCAGGAAGGACTCATGGGCTCGGACCACTGCCCAGTATTTGCTGTCATGAAGGACATTGTCTCGATAGATGGCAAAGATGTCCATCTACGAGACATCATGAACCCAGCCGGCACCTTCGAGAACGGCCGCAGGCTGCAAGAATGGTCGCCGAAGAACCTTCTCCCACTATCGGCGAAGCTGATCGCGGAATTCGACCGTCGACAGAGCATCAAAGACATGTTTTTCAAAAAGCCAGCGCCGTCAGCCTCAAGTCAGGCTCTGCCTCTGACCAACAGCTCAGCGGAGGTGGCCATGCCCGAGCATTTGCCGCCCACACCAGTACAAGTTCCCAATCCCACACCAGTACAAGTTCCCAATCCCACACCAGCCCTTGACTATGCAGAAGCATCCTCCGCGGTCCCAAGGGCAGCCAGTGGGGCCCTCAAGCGCACGCCATCTGGCTCAGTGACTCCCCAGAAACCAGCCAAGAAGACCAAAGCAGCATTGACGAAGGAAACATCAGGCAAGGGCCAGAAGAGCCTAATGGGATTTTTCAAGCCCAAGACAACACCAGCGGATTCGGCTTTGGCTAATTTAACCACTTCTCGAGCAGAAGAGATAGCAACAAGTCCACCGCCAAGCTCCGCCATGTCAGAATTCGACGAGCAACCGCAACAGAAAGTTTCGCCAAAACATGGCGGGCCTACCATCCCGCCAAGCCCCGAAAGGGTCATCGATCAGGTCCAGTCACGGGAGACTTGGTCGAAACTCCTCGGCAAGCGAGTCGTGCCCAAGTGCGAGCACGGCGAGGACTGCATCAGCCTGGTCACTAAGAAGGCTGGCTTCAACAAAGGTGAGCTTTTATTCCACTGGTTCTGAAACATTTCTGAGTGAGGAGCAGAATCGGTATGATCCGGACACAAAGCTCACAGATGTTTTCGCTGCAGGACGCTGGTTCTACATCTGCCCGCGACCCATAGGTCCATCGGGCGAGAAGGAAACGGGGACGGAGTGGCGCTGTGGGACTTTTATCTGGAGTAGTGACTGGACCAGCAAGAGCTGAGAGCTAACTTCTCTCTTCACTGGCGGCAGCACATAGCCGGCTAGGCGTTACACGTACTTGTACACTTTGTCTGGTAGAAGTGGTGAAACTCATTCCAGTACCACTGTGCTTCAAGTTCAGTCACTTCTTCTTTGCCTAATACTCATGTCCGATGGAAATGAGATTTGCGACGCTGACCTTGCCCACACGAACGAGCACATTTGGCTGCAGTAGTGAGCACATAATAACTCAGTTCAAATCGCCATGTATTACGTCAAGAAGGACTATCTAAAACCGTGTCCTCGACAACCGCTACCCCTGGGTGGGCAAGTCAATCGTCAATCTTCTTTTGTCTCATGCTCTCTCTCGACCCAGTCTCGTTTACGTGTACATTTATCTTCCCCAATGAATAGTGTTGGGAAAGAAGCAGCACCACTTTGTGCAGGGCCGAGGGGTGGTGATGTTATTAGAATTACCAAAAGCATTTGTGAAGTAAATGCTGGATTGGTCTTTTGCTCGGGCTTGCACGACCAGTCGTGCCTCCTTTTTTTCTTTTCTTCTTCTTTTTCTTTCTCTTTTGTCCCTCTCTCGATTCGGTTAGGGAGAAATCTTATATGATTACAAGTAACACATACTTTGGTCCTGACACACTGTTGCGGTTGTTGTGTCCAGGGCTATTCCACAGCATCCAATGATCAAACCTGCAAATTCCCAGACAGGCAGTCGTCAAATATGAAGTCAAAATCAACAGGCTCGGTATGATGATCCCCGAGAAGGCCGGTGGGCGGATGGGCCGCGAACACGTCCATGTTGAAGAACTCGTCGGTGTCAAAAGCCGAAGAAGACTTGACGGGATCGCTAGACGCGACGGCCGCGAGCGGGGACATGACGCACGCGTTGCTGCTGTCTGCGACGACGGTGGTGCTGTTGGCGTCTGCGAGTGCACTGGACTCGTTGCTCTCGAGGATTGTGTTTGCGAAAATGCTGTCCTTGAGCCAGCATTCGCCCAGTATGCCCTGGCCTCGAGCATCGGTAGGAGTGGTGGCGTTGATTGAAGCAGGATCGACAGAATCAGTGGCGCTTTCAACAGTAGGCCCGCTGTCAGATGCGCCGAGAATGGGCTTGACCTCGAAATCCGTGGTTGGATTGATCTTCAGGAATGCTTCGATGTATTCGAGGTTGAGGGTCTCCTGGCACGCTGGCTCCGACAGGACTTGGTTCGTGGGCTCTTGTGCAGCTGCAACGGGGTATGCAGTCTCGAATGCATCTGTTGACTGTGGTGAGAATTGAAAGACAATACTCGGACTGAATGGCGCAATGTCCAGGATTTCTGCGACTATCGGAGTGCTGCCAGAAGCCACAGGAATCGTGTGCTTGTCGGCATAGCCAGTGGCTTCGGTGGAGGCGGTCTGCTGCCGCTTGACGAACTCCTTTGCAGGATCTTGATTAGAATCAGACGTTACCAGTCCAGTATTTAGCGCAGAGGGAGCGCTGGCGAGGCGAGACTTCCGAGCTGGCTTCGTTCCCTTCTGCTTCGGGGCTGTCGGTGCATACTTGTAGTCCGGATGCTTCTGCTTGTGCTCATCGCGCTCTTCCTTCTCTTTCTGCTTCCAGTATGTCCGCACCTCGGTAGACTCTGCCCGCCATGCTGCAGAGATGAAGGTTGCTTCGAAAAAGTAAGTCAGCATGCTGTTTGCTTGAGTCTCATGTATGTGTGCACTGCATTTATACACGCCACTAGTGCAGCATAGACTTACAGAGCTCGCCTTCACTTGCGCCCGGATGTTGCTTGGCAAAATCTGGCCGTTGAGCTCTTCTGTAGAGTATCCAGGCATTCGCGGGGCGAGGAACCTTGGTCTTCTTGGCCTTCTTGTCGGGTCTCTCAGTCGATACTTGTGCTGAAGTAGAGTCCTGAACTAGTTTTTGCACGACTATGCTCTGTCCGGTCGGGGGTACACTCCCATTGGCATGCTAGACCAAGGGGGCAGACGCAGGAGAGCCACTCGGCTGAGCAGCGGTGCCTTCTGTCTTTGAGGCTGAGACTGTGCGGTCCTCACTGTCCGAGAGAGCTATGATTGCTCTCTTGCGAGAAGTGCCTTGCTCGGCGGGACTGTCGGGGACTCGGTGGTCAGCACTTTGCGGTTCTATATGGTGAATCAGGGTTCAGGTTCTTCTTACCGAGTCGTGTTCTGAGGCCAAGAACTGCCTGCCGAGGTCGAGGCATTCTGGTGGCTGGCTTCAGCTGCAGGCTGAGGAGGGACCTGAGCGGAACTGGAAGGCGACATGGCAGCTGTACCAGGGAGTGGTTCCATAGGATCCCGCGTCGACTGGGTACCGACAGAGGACTGTTGCGATGGCACAGGCAGGCGTGATTGCTGATGCACCAAGCCTACTGCTGGCATGCTGCTTCCTGGCTCTTGATGGATCCAGTATCCGGCCGAGATGAAGTCCATGAGCGCTCCGATGTACATACGACCCGCGATGTAGGAATCGAAGCAGTAGACGACATCCTTGCGAGTGGAAGCACTGAGCCAATATCGTCAGTCATTGCGAGCGCAATCAAGAACGAACGAGTGCGGAGTGAGGATGGCATGGATAACGATCACTAGAGTGTATGCTCAAGGTGGTGGTGAGGGGAGGATGAGCCACAACCTCATATCGCCGTGATATTTCACTCACCCATGCAGTTGCCGAACCAAGATCTTTGCCTGAGCAGTCCAGCTGTCGTAGATCGAAGTGGGAATACAGACAATGTCAACCACAGGGCGCGGAAGTTGCTGGCAGTACTGCCACTCGCGAAGCAATCGCACGAGATTCTGATTGAGGGCGAGTTCGAATGGCTGATGACTTGATGGGGCTGCTCCAGGTTGTGGCATACTAGGAATCTGGTTCGGCGGGCTGAACCCTCCAGAGCAGCCGCCATTGTCACTGAAGGCTCCGCCTCCGCTTGGGAAGCTGGGCTGCATCGCGGATGGCGAGCTGAATAGTATATAGTGATGGTGCGAAATGTGCGAGAGAAAGACAGCCTCGCCAGCGAGGCTCTCTGGAACAAGAACAGAGAGTGTGCGTGAGTCGGGAAGGGGTCACAGGCCAGCTGTGACGAGAGCAGACGTGCCAGGGGGGTTGCCGTTGAGTATGCAAAAAGGTTGGTGGGAAGGAGGAAGTGATGGGGGAGAAGGAGAGAAGAGAAGATGGACAGAGATCGAGAGGGGAGGAGGTTGGGCCTCTGGCAAGTCGGAGAAGTGAGATATAAGAAACTTCAAAAGGTGGCAAAGATCGGCATCGACGGCTGCTGCCCAGCAACAAGCAGCATGAGCAGCTTCCAAGGCAACAATGGGACCCATTCTTCAGAACGAGATGTATTCATCGATGGCGTGTGGTTCAAGTCGTAGCTGGCCCGGCCTCGGACTTTTGCTTCCATCATTGTTCTACTTGCCATTGTTTGACCAGCCAGGCACTCTCCCATGGCGACCATCAATGACACGGAAGGGCTGCCACAGTCTCCTGTTTCATGTTCGGCAAGATGCCTTCGTGGACTGTCATCATAAATGTGCTGGCTGGCTGGCTTGACCATTTCATGTTGCAAGTGTGTTGTGACCCAGTTCATCTGCGAGCCTTGCTCTTATATTCTTCACGCTCATGTCACCATCAAGGCACTCGTGCTTGAACTTCAAGGAGCATATACCAATGTACATGACTTGAGCAGGGTGGCTGCAAGTCTTGCCTATCTATTTACCTCAACGTACCAAACGACGCAGCCGGGCATGCTCAGCTTCGCCGTTGGTTGATGGTCACGCCTCATCTATCTCCCAAGTTGTCGACTTTCTACTCCTCCTGGTACGAGATCTTGCGCATCTCGCCCAGCCTGCGTCTTGCCGCAGACAACGAGTTCTCGAGCTTGAGGATTTCGACCTGCGAATAAATCATTAGCCTTCACGTTCTGGGGTACCATTGCAAGCTGTATTGCGTGCAAGATATAGTTTCTCCTTACCTGTTGCTCCATCTCTCGCACCTTGAACTCGTGCGCACCAAGCGCACCATAGTCCACCGAGTCCTCCTCGTTCGAGCGCTCCTTGATGAGCGCCTGTACTTGTCGGACCAAGGCACGGCAGGCGGCACCGACAGCCTTGCTGGCCTGCTCCAGGTCGTCCTGGTTCTTGCTCATGAAGCCGGCCTTGACACGACTGGCGGCGACAAGCTGGGCTGTAGAGGCAGCGACGTCATTGGATGCAACAATTAGCTGCTCGGGACTGTTGCGGTTTGACAGGACACCGTCAGCAGTCTCGATAAGGGTGTTGGTCGACGTGGCCACAGCCTTTGCAGCCGAAATAAGACCTTCGGTCCAGCGGTTGTTCTTCTTGTAGAACGCAGTCCTGGAGGATGATCCCCTGCCAGCCTGCACAATCTCCTGTTGAGTGACTGTGGCAGCCTTGATGAGCCTGGCGATAGCGTTCGTGATGGCCATGGCCGCATCCAGAATCGAGTCATGAACCTTGAGCTCGTAGGTTGAATACTTGTCGCGCGGCTTGTTCTTGAGCTTGGCAAGCCGGGCAGCAGCGGCGGCGATGGCATCTGCCGCCTTACTCAGCTCGGAATCGACCAGATCGCCAATATCGCCTTTATTGGTGGCAAGCTTTCCGAAACCAGGCGCGAATGTCTCCACGAGCTTGTTCAGAGTCTGCAGATTCATTTGAACGTCGATGTTGCTGTTGATCACAACGTCCTGCTTCTCCTCGGCCTCTCTATCTACCAATTGGAAGCTCAGGAGACCCCTGAAGAAACGGATGGTCGATTGCGCCGCTACTCGAGCGCCGTTCATGAGCTGGTCGGTCTTCTTGTCGTCCGTAGCGAGACGTGTCAGACCCTTAGTGTTGCTGCAAACATCAGCAATGGCGCCAGAGAACACATTGATCGTCTTGATAACATTGGCGTGATCGGCATTGGGGATATCAGCCAGGAAGTCGTTAAAGGCGGTGGCGAATTCTGTGGCATTGGCCGACGCCTTCTCGATCTGGGACAGTACGTAGGCCGGCGAAGCGTTCTGGTTACCGGCCTGCATGCTCGAGTCCAGTTCATAAAGAGCGTCGTCGACACGCGCCACACCAGCTTCCAGCACAGAGTCGATCATGTGGTTAATTCTGTCGAGGTTCGCACCATAGAGAGCAGAGTCGAGGGCCTCGTCAGTGGCACCTTGGCTCTCTCTCAATGTAGTGAGCTCGACGAGCGCCTGGTCCAAGCTGGCCTTGTAGACCTCTAGCTCTTCCTCCTTGTCCTGAAGCAGCCGCTCAAGATCAGAGCTGCCGCTGCGCATGTTGTTCTGAGCCTCTTCAAGCGCCCGCGACTTGGTTCGTAGAGCCTCCTCCAAGTCAGCCATCTCCCTGTTGTACTTGGACAGCATGGATGAAAGCTCATTTCCTTTGGCCCTCTCGAGGTTGTCGGCACGGTCAAGTGCCATGCGCAACTCTCTCTTGAGCTTCTCAAGCTCATCCTTGTTACTGCCGGTGAGACGGTCACGGTCGTGCAGTGCCCGGTCTCTCTCGCGGATCATGTCAGCCAGCTCGAGGTTCTTGGTCTTGATCTCTCGCTCCAGCTTCTCTCGTCGCTCGATAGCCTCTTGGGCTGATGCTGCTTTCAGCTGTACGGACTTGAATTTTTGCAGAAGATCAAGGTGTTCGTGCCTGAGCTGCGAGTACAGCTTCGCAAGTGCCTCATACTTGCTCCGCCAAGTGTTGACCTGCTCTTGAAGAGCGCGGATCTGGTCGTCCTTGCTTGTCATCTGCTGTCCATAACTCGCCTGAATCTGCCCTAACTCGCTTTCCAGAGCCTTGACACGCTGATCATACTGTTGGAGCATGAGCTGGTCCCGTTCGTACTGTGCCCTTGCGTTAAGGTTCTCCTGCTCCAACTCTGCCAGGCGTCCCTGCGTTTGCCACTGAGCTTGCTGGGCGAGAAGGGCCTCCTGTTCCCGCTGTTGTTGCTCGGCCAGGCGGCGCTGCTGCTCCTCGAAGTCCCGCTGTGCCTGCATCTGTGCCTGTTGCTGAGCGAGCAGTGATTGCTGCTGACGCTCCTGCAGTACCCGTTGTTGGTCTTCATACTCCTTGTTCTGCCTCTCGATTTCTCCTTGCCAAAACTCTGCAATCTGGTCGGGTTCGTCGTTCTTGGGCTGCTGCACCGGGGTTGGTTGACGCTCGATCTCCTGCTTCGGACGCGCAGGAAGCGCTGGCGCATTCTCGTCGTCGGCGAGCAAGTTTGGAGGATCTTGTGGAAGCTTGGGGATCGTGATCAGGCTGGTAAGGTAGCGAAGATTGGAGCACTCGTAGTAGAACTTGACCAGTCTGTAGTGCTGAGCGTCGTAGCGGCCGCGTAGGGGCTCAAGAGCCTCGTCGTCGCCAGTCGTGGAGTGCATGGCACGCAGCATGCTCGTGATGAACTTGTAGATGCCGTACGTCTCGGCGACGAGGGGCACGAGAGACGAGATGCGGCACTCGTTGTTACCGACGTTGCGGAAGTGCGAGAAGATGAGCTTCTGGAACTGGTCGATCTTATCTTGCAGGGTCATGAGGTCCATGATCGTCTCGTATCCTTCGTTGGGGTCGTTTGTGGCCTTGAGCGAGACGTACTCTTCGTACTCGAAGGTGCCGTTAAACTCTGGGTGCTGCTGGTGGAAAGAGAGCTTCGCCAGCAGGAAGTACACATATTCCCGGATAAGAGGAGCATACCCACGCATGCCCTCGCCGCTCATGCCTCGGTTCAGAC
This sequence comes from Microdochium bolleyi, assembly GCA_001566295.1. NCBI lineage: Eukaryota > Fungi > Ascomycota > Sordariomycetes > Xylariales > Microdochiaceae > Microdochium > Microdochium bolleyi. The sequence continues at coordinate 1,493,365 of KQ964247.1, read as the reverse complement.
TGTCGATCCAGCTCCGGTTGGCCATTGCCTCCCTCAGAGTTTGCGGGTGGCCCTCTTGGAGGACCTTGTGGATCGTGATAAGCGCCTTATACGTCTGGACCTCGTCGGCGAGGATGGGCTGCACCTTGAGCCCAGCCCAGAAGGACTGGGCAGACTTGTGGTCCCATGTGTAGACGATGCAGCTGCGGACGTGCTTGCGCTTGGGCGCCGACTCCTCGGGGCTCGTGGCCTTCTTAATGTTGATGGCCAGCTCGGCCTCGGACTTTGCGTGGTCGAGACTACGGGCGGACGCCATGGTGGGCGGACTGCGACGTTGCGTGGGCTCTTGTCGGAGTTCGGGTTGTGGGAGGGGTTGAGAAGTGCCTGCTGTCCGGAGAATGGCACCGATTGCCACCCGTGTGCGGTCTAGGAGCAGCAGCCCAGGTCAGCAGAGCTCGGCGAATGTTTGCGACCACGACTAAGACCACGGTATAGCGGTGATCATGCGGTTGCTGCGACAAGACTCGGGCTCTCGAAAGGGGTTGTGGTAGACTGCGTGTTCGACTGACACGGAGCAGGAGAGGAGCGCAACGCTGGAGTAAAGTACGAACCGTGGTGTTTATTCGGAAGCGACTGCCAAGAAACGAGTGCGTAAGCTCGCACGCTTGCTCGAAAGCGCAGGCTCCTGTGAATTTGGGAGAGGTGTGAGCGACAATGGCTGTGCCTGGATCGCTTGCGCAATGCGCCTGCAGGTGGTGGTGTGGTTGGTGGAGAGGGCGACGGCTCATGGGGGCAAGCTCGGGGCGGAGGCTGGACATTGACGTAGGCAGCTCCCATGGGCAACTTCGGGCAGGAACCCCCCAGGTACCCACGTAAGGGCAAGTACCGCTGCAGCCTGTGGATGTCCCTGCCCACCACTTGTTGGCCTGCGAGCTACTTCTGCAACAAGCAAGCTACAACAGGATTCCCCAAGCTCCAAATTTGCCGGCGATCCAGGCGAGCCAGGATCTCCATCCAGACTCCATCGTGCGGGATCGCAAAGACTGGAACCAACGGCAGCACTGCGCAACGCAGCTTCGACCACATTCTCGACTCGGACATCTCGGTCATCCCGCGAACACATCACGGACTTGCAAACTCGACCAGCTCATGCAATCTCAAGCCGGCGAGCCGAGCGGCTCTTCATGACGAGCTCGACCTGCCTTTGGAGACCGACTGTACAACACAATTCGCACATATAGCATTACAAGATGCACGTAACAGCAGTGTGCCTCCGCCGAGGCTTCTGGGGCCGGAGCATTGACGAGTTCCAACGGCTCACGACTATCAGTATGCACGACGTTGCGAACGGCAATAATTGAGCCAGACTAACATGGGCGTGAACAGTCTTCAACTCCGAGGGCATAAAAGGCCCCTCTGGGCCGCTGCCACTCCAGAGCTTCCATGACCGGTCCTCCCTCGACGACGTCAAGGTCATGTCCGACGTCGACATTGATGGCTTCTCACAAGCTCAGCTCGACTACATTCCGCCCGTCACCACCACAGCCTCCACCACATCATCATCAACAACACCGCCCTCTTCCGCCTCATCATCAATAATAGCAGCCGCCTCAGTACCCGGCCATATGCGCTTCCACGGCACGATATCCACGCGCCTCCCCGAGAACCGGCCTAATGTCACACACTCCGGCTACGCGGCCTGGCGCACGCTCGATCGGCCACCGACGCTCTTCGGGCGCTCCCTCTGGAACATCGACAGCTACTCGTACCTCGGGCTGCGTGTCAAGTCCGATGGCCGGAGCTACCTCGTCAACATCCAGACCGAATCGATCGTGCCCGAGGACCTGCACCAGCACCGGCTCTTTGCGCGAAGGCCGGGCGAGTGGGAGACGGTGCACATCAAGTGGAACGACTTTGTGCGCACCAACCACGGCTACGTTGTCGAGCCGCAGACCGAGATGCTCCGGCAGAAGGTCCGGAGCATTGGAATCGGCCTGACCGACAGGAAACCGGGTCCGTTTGATCTTTGCATAGAGAGAATGTGGGCGACGAATAATCCCGAGGCCGAGATCGACGCCGATGTGCATCTGGTGCCGGAGACAGCGAGGCCGAAACTGAAGAACAAACAGGGCCAGACTATCAGCTGGGCATGAGAAGAGTCGATAACACTTACTTGGCGGGAGAAAAATATTTCTAAACGAATGCCATATTCTGAGTCGGAAGCACCAAGAGAGTGGGTTTTCCATTGCAAACTCCTTCCAAGGTTTAACACAGAGCGCATTTTGCACTAGACGAATAGAGCAACAAGCTGCTCGCAAGACAGGAGATCACGTTTGTCTTCGCTTCATGTATCAAGGATAAAAGCAAGATATACTGGGCTAAGAACCCAATGGCATGGTCATAGCACGTATAACAGGACGAGAAAATCCGAGTCAAGCTATGATGTAGCAAGATAAATCATGACAAACCTGTCAGCTCAAGAACAGAGCGTTACAGTTTTGCACGTATTGTATTCTAGCAAACAGCACCATTATCATTGCGCTTTGCATGAAGTAATCCCTCGTTACATGCGAGACCGCCACTACGCCGCCGCAGCAGCCGCCAGCGCAGCATCCCTCCGCAGCGCCATGTACGCGGCCGCATAGTCGTTCGCGAGCACATTATCGCCCGCGACCTTCATGATGGTCGCCTTCTTGGCCATCATCTCGCACTGCTTGAGCACGTCCTCGACGCTCGAGTAGTGGTCGAACGCCTTCTCCACCGCCGCGAGTGCCCTGGTCATGCACTCCCTGCGCCTGCCGCCCTCCCTGGGTGGCGCCCGGCCCGCCATGCCCATGTGCGCGTCGCCGAGCCACGAATACAGCTGCGCGACCATGGCGGCGTTCTCGCACTCTAGCGCGCGCGGCAGGATCGCCTCGAGGAGCTGGGCCGCGGGGCCGAACTCGCCCATGGACGAGAGGATGTTTGCGATCGCCCCGATCGCCGGCCACAGGTAAGGGATCAGCCGCGCGCGCCAGGCGACGTTGGCGGCGCGCACGGCGACCGTGAAGCCCTTCTGCGGGCGGCCACTCTTGTCGAGCAGCTCCGCCTTGAGCAGGAGCAGTCGTACGCGCAGGGCGACGTCCTTGTTCTCGTCGCGCAGCTCTGCGATGAGAGCCTCCAATTTCTCAAACGCCCCTTGCATATCGCCGCGGCGTACGAGATGGTCTATGTGGAGGTTGTCGATGACGAAGCCAAGATCTGGCTCCAGGTCGTCCGCTCTGTTCTGCAGCAGCTGGCAGAGTAGGTAGTCTGCGCCGCTGAGGTTGTTGCGGTGCAGATCGCGCCGCAGCTTGACAATGCCGCGGAATTTGTGCCAGTACTGGCTCGCCTTCCAGGAGCGCAGCGAGTTCGAGTCGATCCCCTCCAACCGTGCGAGAGCATCGTCGTATTTGCCGTTGAGGGCTAGTAGTGAAGCTTGCCGGCTGGTCACCTTGAGTTCGTCGTCAAACACGCTGTGTCGCGCATGGCACCGCAGAAACACCTCGCAACACGTCGAGGACAAGTAGGACACGCCAAGTCGGTCCCACAGCGAGATGTTCAGCCCCATCTGCGTGCCCATCATGCTCTTCATGTTCTGTTCCGTCAGGATCTCCGAGCTGCGGACCATGTGCTCGAGAGCAGTGGCTACACTCTCGCCGTTGGAGAGGCTCATTTTGGCCTCGCTCATTAGTGCCGAGCACCATAGCGTCCACATGCCGGACTCTTTCGCCTTGCTGCGCAGAAAGGCCAGGGAGTCCCTCCCAGTGCCCAGCATGCTGTTCGACTCCAAGTCCTTGGTAATCTTGGGGTGTGCGCGCCCGAAGTGGAACAGCCAGTTCAAGGCGAAGTTGAGACATGTCATGTCCCGGTTTTCTCTGGCCGTTGAGATTGTTTCCAGCATGGCGGCGACAGCCTCCTTATGGCAGCCGAAGTCTGCTTGGAGCACAGCCAGGTTCATCAGGGCATACTGGTAGAACAGCCTATCCCTGTTCTGCATGGTGTAGTCGAAGTAACGATGGAGGTAGTCAAACGACGTCGAGTAGTCCCCCGCCCTCCAAGCTTCCAGATAGCTCAGATAATGCGACAGGCTCGGCACCATGGCCGAGTCGTTGACCAGATCGTGAAATTGATGGCGGATCTCCAGGGGTATGCGGGTGCCAAACTTTTGCATCTGCTCGATCTGGAACTCGAGCAGTTTTTCAATGTCGTCGGTGCTGACGGGCAACGTCGCTATCGGGTCGCCTCGCAGCATGCCGCTGTACGCAACAGATGCGATGTCCTCGACAGTCGTGCCCCATTCATGCTCGCCCGTCAACAACACCGTGTCGAAGCTGAGTCTCTGGAAAGAGGGCGTCTTCTTGCGATAGTATGCCGCTGTCGTCTGCCGGTAACGCACAAAGTCTTTCCAGAGCTCGAACGCGTCGTGGAAGCGCAAGCGCGTGAACTCAAGCTGGGACCGCCGTACAAAGGCACCAAACGGAGAATTGCGGGACAGCCGAATTGTCTCTGGGTCGGGAGGTGGGATGCCGGCTGCAGTATCCAGCGCCTGTTCCGGCTTGGTCTTGACCAGCATGTCACTGCAGCGGCCAAAGAACTCGTGCAGAGCATCAAGGGAGTCGATCTTCCAGAGCTTCTCCAGGAACGCATACCACAGGCCGCGGCCGGGCATGCCCGAGGCAGTCGTGAGCGGGCCCAGGACCTTTTCGAACTCGGTAACGGCTATCACGATGCTGACGCTGCTCTCGGCCTTCTTCCACCGCGTCTCGGAGCTTGACGGAGTGCTGTTGGAGTAGCCATTGTCCAGGAGGTGTGACGTGATGAAGGACAAGACATCGACAGTGGCCGACGTGGGCACTGCTTTGCTAACGTAGAGCTCTATCAGAGCCAGCAGGCCGATCTTGGCTGGGTTCAGATAGCGTGACATGACTTTTCAAGCGTGCACGGCGTGCAGGATCACGCCGCGAAGCGTGGTGTCGCTAATGACCTGAGACTGGGGTCCGCCGGTCTGGCCATGACCCGACGATCCGTGGTCCTCTACGATATGCCTGTTGCCCGGTGTTGGTTACTGGACGCTGAGCACTTGATCAAGCCCTTCAGTTTGCCTGCTCGGTGAACTTGGAGGCTGGTCAGTCAGGGCGTCACTGTGATGGCCGAATACTGCGCTTTGCTATGTGCCTGGTGTGACGTCGTTTGCGAGGATGAACCCAGCTTGATTGAACTTCAGATCGTCTGTTGGAGTTGACGCGCCTGCTTCACGTCGTTGACGGGCAAAAAGTGGGGTACCAAACAATTGAGTGGCTGCACATTTGAACTTCATCGACACACGAAGCTGGTGGACTGAAGCCAACTCGTTCAACATTGGACTTTGTGCCCATTATCTTGAGTGGCAGCGCTATGTCACTTACGTCCACCTGATTCTCACGTGAAGGTTTTGGTTTTTTGTTTTGTTTTTCCAAGTAAAATAAGATAAAAATCTCAGCATTGTTCCTCTGGCCCCTGACCTACTGTGCGTGGACCACGTCAAGCGGTGAAAAGCTGCTCGAGGAGATATTCCAAGAATATGCAGATAAAGCTGCCGACTTGGAGATGCACAGTATCAATCGCCACTTGTAGATAGGGTATTTCATGGCATGGCTCGAGAAAGGTAGTGCTCAGGGATGCCGTATGGTCCGTTCGTCATGCGAATAGCGCTTGGCCGCATTCCCCGTGCTTACAACCGGCAACGGGTAACTAACGAGTCTCAAAGAGCTAGAATGTTCCAAACTGTCATTCAGCATTTTTTACACCTTCATGGCCATGGGGCCTTGCTGCCGAAAAGGGAAATGCGAGGGTTTACCACGGAGAGTGCCGCCCATCAAGCGCCGAGGTCGTCAACTGGAAACGTTCTTTCATATCGGTAGTGGGGCTGTTCTCAGGTGAAGCCTTCCAACAAGGGAGTCTACTCCTTGAGGAACCTAGGCGCCAATCCACCACCCTGCCCAGGGAGACGGACAAGGTCCAGAAAAACCATTCGGAAATCGAAACGCACGGTTGGCGCCAGACATCAGACGGTCCAGAGATCGTGGGGAGTCGACCTGGGTGCTATTACGATCGCGTGTAACGGCGTCACGGCCAGCGCGTGCCGATCGCTGCCCGGGTGAAATGGCGACCCGGTGAACAAGCTCAAGAACGCCGTCGCGGATCATGAGATGCACGGACGAGTCGGGTTGTGACGACTGCATCAAACACTATCAACGGCTTCTTTCTTGTGCACTCCCAAGATGTCGTGCATAGTGCTAACTTAGTTGCCGGTAGACGGCTGTCCAACGTCAACGGATGGGGAACTGTGACCATGAGGCATCGGACGAGACGGGCAAAGTTGCCGGAGATAAAGGGTCCACGAATGAGTGATCGTGTATCGCCTGCTGTCCGGTGGCGTTCTCTCGAGGGAGCTGAGAGCCTGGGATCATACCGACTGGACAAGGCAAAGGGCGGCAGTCTCAAGAGCACGTGTTGGGATGCTGACAGCCAAGGTTCGAAGCAATTAGTAACGAGATGAGGGGGAGAACGAATGCAATATATGTGAGGCCCGACAGACCGGGTTATGATGTATGGGTATGGCAGACCAGAACGTGGCTGACCGGGCCTGGCAGGGGAGTATATTGAGGCTCCGGGGCTTCTGTTTCAGGGCTGACGAGAAGTGCTTGCTGAAGGCAGAAGTGGCTGCCCACGATATATGACAATACCCTCAGTGACACCACGGTGGTACCATGTCGTGTTGGTGTCGGAAAGAGGTCATGAATTCGTAGGACAGCGTCTTATCTATCAATTTCTTCCGGTATGAAGGAGCTCTTGGGCTGGCTGGGCATGTCGGAAGCAGCGACCGAGATGCCGGGGTAGCCAGTCGACGTTCAATTCGGAACGCTCCCCGCTCGCGAGACGAGCACATTTTGCAGATTCGAGTGCATTGCGAAAGCCGAGGTCCTTCTTGGCCTGAAAATCTGCAAGTTCCAGCCGACCTGAGACCAAGGATGGCTGGGTGGCTCGGGAGGCTGGCTGCTGTGGTCTCAGGAGTGAGACAGAGAGAGGCAGCTGGCGGAGTGCACGTCACTGACTGCCAGTGACGGCGCACTGGATAGATGAAGGCATCGAAGTATCGTCAAGCTGTGTTCCGTGGCCGGATTTGGGTTATGTCACAGCTGTCATGACGGGCTGACCCTGACCCATATGCCGTTGCATATACTGCCATGTATGGAGTACATTGTAGTCCAACAGGACTGGCGAGGCGGCGGTCGGCCGAGAGAGGCTGTGCAAAGAGGGACGAGGGGCAGGCTGGCAGCATGAAGTCTTGGCGGCTAGGAATCCATGCGAGCCATCCCAGGCCGCCAGGCATTACACGGACGGCGAGAACAGACACGAAGGCGGCCGTTGGGTGGGGCCAGGCCGACGACGGTGGCGCCGAGAGAGGGATCCCAACAGCGGGGCCTCTTTTCTGCTTGTTCTGAGCAGACCTCGGGAGCAGAGCAGGGCAGAGCAGGGCAGGGCGGTCTGCCTCTGGCCCACCATCTGCGCCGTGCCCCGAGGCCCCCGCCTGGGATGCTGACTTGCAATTGTAGCAAGGTTTGCTCCTCTGCCACTCCATGGGCCACTCCGTGGGTGGTTGATGCCAATGGGGCCATCGACTGACGATGACAGGAACAACTCCAAAGAGAGAGGAACCGAGAGTGAGCTGGTGTCGCGTGGCATGTGCCTGGCAGCGACCAGCCCAGCCAATGGCAGAGGCGGGAGCGAAAAGAGGCGTCGAGGTGAAACGAAACAGCCGTGCTGGCAGCGGCGTGGTGCCTGGAAGGCCCAAGGCAAGTGCGCATGTCTGCGCCTATCAGTGCATCCACTGAGGCCTCGCCTGCGCCGCGTGTGCAGCCCCCCCCGGCCTGCCGCCAGCGATAGGCTGCCGGCTGCCCGGCCGCCTCGCACCACCCCTGACTAGAGCCCACTGCTCCGCTCGCAAGAGCTGCTCAGGTGCTCCCTGCCCCTGGGCCCCCTGGGCCAGCCTCCCGACTCGCCGCCCAGGTGGGCCGCGCCGGCCTTCTGGACGTCAGGGGCATCGGGTTTGTCAGATGCGCCGTCCCTCGCTGGCCAGTGAGGCGTGCAGGCTCCGGGTGGGGATGCTGGGCTCGTGTCGTTTGGTCCCATCGCGGGCGGCTTCCCATCCATCAAGTGCCCAGGTGGCCTGGCATGGGACGACGGAGTGCCGGGGTCCCGTCTGCGTGGTCCACCGGCCTCAACCGGTTCTCGTCTGGTCGTCCATCGTTGCCGCCGATCCTCAAAAGCGCTTGCGTCGCCTCCTCTGCCCGGCCCTCTGGACTTCCTGCTCGTCACTGCTGCTCATTTGGCACTTCAGGCGATCGTCATCTTGCTTGCTCTTTGGATCCTAGAGTCGGCCATCCTGGGCCACACGTCCCTCGCGTCTTTCCTCTTTCGTCTGCTTCCCTGCGGCTCAGAGCCTGGAATAGCTCCATCGCCAGCTTCTCTTCATCTCCTCTGGGCAACCGACCATCTCTCGTTCACCCTGACCAACCATCACGACCTCGACCAGGCTGTTGAGCACACTCTCATCCTTTGCATCACTAGACACCCTCGCCTCGCCCTCACAGCTCGCCTACTACGCATCGCCTGTGTTCGTGTTGTATCGACAACCTGGCCCTGTGATCCCTGCTCTTTGTTTGCCGGGCTCACTGGTCACCGGCTCCCTGAAACCACTCACAATCAAGCCACAGCCGACTCACGCAATGCATTCATGACCACACAAGGCCCATTCACTTGATCGTTGCGCTTTGTCCCGAGCTTCCGGCCAGAAACACAACAACCGAATTCCGGAGAACCGACATTTTCTTTTCAAGTGCGCGCAGCCTACCACGACGCTACGTCATTCGTATATAGGCTTCCCGCCTTGCCGCCCATTTTATATCAACATCATCACTCTTTTATAGACGGTCCGCCATGTCCCTCATACAGCGCAGGATCGCTGACATGGGGCACCTGGCAGCGGCGCCAGCCGTCCTCGCCCGTGCAGCCAACGCCACCAAACCAGCCGGTGATTTTGCCAACCATGAGATCGGACAGTACGCCACGCTCCTGAACGGAGTCAACCAAGCTGTCAACCTGTTATTCGTCGATTCGCTATGGTGGACACTGGGTATCCTGGGCATGCTGGTATTCGTCATCCGCATCGTTGAGAGCCTCTGGCACAGGCTCCGTCTTGTCAATGCCATGTCCGTGCCTGGCAGCCAGCAGCACTACTGGAGGAAGGCACAGTGGAGTTGGATGCCTAGCCTGAAGAAGAATCTCATCTACGCACCTCTCTGGAGCAAGAGGCACAACAGGGAAATCCAGCTTTCGTCAGCCGTCAGCATCGGAACACTGCCCTCGCGGCTGCACTTCGTTATCCTCAGCATCTACCTGCTCAGCAACGTCGCCTACATGTTCGTTCTCAACTGGTCTGAGGGTCTCGAGTTTGCCAGAGCTGCTGAGGTCCGTGGCCGCTCGGGAACCCTCGCTGTCGTCAACATGGTTCCCCTCATCATCCTCGCGGGCCGCAACAACCCTCTGATCCCTCTGTTGCGGGTCAGCTTCGACACATACAACTTGCTCCACCGATGGATGGGCCGGGTCTGTGTAGTCGAAGCGGTCGTCCACACCTGCGCGTGGCTGTACGTTGCCGTCGCCGCGGAAGACTGGCAAATGGCCGGCATGAGACTGTTTGACGACATTTTCCTCGCCTCTGGCCTGTACGGCACCATCGCGCTGTTCGTGCTGCTCATCCTCTCACTTTCGCCACTCCGACACGCATTCTACGAAACTTTCCTTAACGTCCACATCATCCTCGCGCTCTTCATCTTCGCCATGACCATTGTCCACTGCGGGACAGCTCACATCGAGGGGCACATCCTTCCTCAGATGCCCTGGATGGTCGCTATCGTCTCCATGTGGCTGGCGGACAGACTCGCCCGCATGTTCCGCCTCGCCTTCCTCAACTGGTCACGGAAGGGATTCAGCCAGGCTACTGTCGAGGCCCTGCCAGGTGATGCGTCGCGGGTCACGATCCACCTTCCCCGGCATGTCGACGTCAGGCCCGGCACGCACGCATACCTGCGGTTCCTTGGCATCCGCACCTGGGAAAGCCATCCTTTCTCAGTTGCCTGGGTTGCACACCACCCCGACGCGGACCGCGCCAAGCTGGACGATGCCCCCCACACCGTTGCCGATATTCACAGGGGCACGACTTCGGTCTCGTTCATTGTTGGCGCCCACAGCGGCTTCACGAGACAGCTCTACAACAAGGCCTTGGCTGGCCCGAACCAATGCATCCAGCTCAAGGCGGCGATGGAAGGCCCGTACGCCGGCCACCACCAGCTCGACTCTTTTGGTCATGCCGTCTTGTTCGCTGGTGCTACGGGGATCACGCATCAGCTGTCATACCTGAAGCCTCTGATTGAGGGCTTCAATGAGGGCACTGTCGCAACAAGACGGATCACTCTTGTCTGGATCATGCGCGACACCGAAGCACTCCAGTGGATCCGCCCGTGGATGGACGAAGTTCTTAAGATGCCGCGCCGCAGGGACATTCTGAACATCAAGCTGTTCATCACACGGCCTAAGAATGCCAAGGAGATCAACTCGCCCTCGACCACCGTCCAGATGTTTCCCGGCCGGCCCAACATCTCCACACTTCTTCAGAAGGAGGTCGACGAGCAGATGGGCGCCATGTGTGTCAGCGTCTGTGGCCCCGGCGCCCTGGCTGATGATGTTAGACAGGCTGTCCGTGAGGTCCAGGACGAGCGCACTGTCGTCGACTTTGTGGAAGAGAGTTTCACCTGGTGAACAACAAGACCAACATTTTCTACGTGCATTCTTATATCAGCGTCTCCTTTTAATCATGGCATAGCGTATAGAGATCCAGGCTGCAAGCACCAGCACCGCGGATACTTCTCTTTTTTCCATATAACACCCTTCTCTTGTACCCATATTTAGGAGCACATTTATTTAGTGTATCCCGAGCCCTGTGCAGCAGAGGCTTGTATATAGCAACCACATCAATCATATTGAGACTCTCCTCTGGTAGAGGAAGAGATGAAAGACATAACAAACAAGCCGCATTCGCCCTGATTCTCGTGACAGTCAGCGATATCAGACACAAACAACTGTTATCCAGTGACTATCCTGGAGCAACTCCAACAATTGCTCACTGAGCATATCACAGTGGCAAGAGTCAGGCTAAGGAGCCGGTGCGGTCGGTGTGCCGGGTCAGCACCAAACCAATCACACAGTGTATCTGGCAATACGTCCCACCATCTTTTGCGTCTCGTGCGTCTCGTGCGTTGCAGTGCATCTTCTCCGCACCTGCTTTGTCGTTCGCAGGCCCTTATGACGATGGTGTGGCTTTTCTTTCTGACCCCGCCCCGTGATCGGACCATTGGGGGCCCGCTGGTACGGTGATGGGTGGGAGTGAGGTGAAGCTGCACAGCGAACTGTCTTACGAATTCGGAAGAAGAACTTTTTGACACACAGTAAAGGGATAATTCATGATATTGGCAAGGAAATTCTGCAAAAGGGTTACAATGCTCCTCGTGGCCGGATTGGACAATTGGAGTCTATCACTCGGCCGAGAGCATCATCTTTGGTAATGTTTGCATACTTGTCCGCCTGCCCGCGCACCGGCCCGGTCTGGTGTCGAGCACGGAAAGCAGCGGCATAAAGTGTCTTGCAGTAAACGAATCAGCAAAGCGACAATTGGCCATCCTTGCGCGTGCTGGTGTTGGGCCATGACTCGCCTGCGGGCCAGAAGCTCCAAGGTCGACGCAGTGTCGTTGCTGCTCACTCCAAAGTGACTCAATGCTGAGGAATTGGGGCGGGGACAGCCCTCCGCAATCCGGGGCAGTTCGCGGGTCCTGTAGCAAAATTATTGCCCCGAGTGCGCAAACTGGCCGTCATTCCTCTCAGCAGCTTCAGGGACCCAACCTTCGGACTATTACTTTAGTGTTGCTTCTTCCCGCTCGGTCTTGTTCCTGTTCTCTTGGATACCTCACCACCAGTCTCTCGACAGACCCTTCGTCCTCCCTCGCAAACGAAGCTTCAAGCAACCATCCCCCCGGCCGCTGCCCCTCCGAAAGACCCCTCCTTGCGCCCGTCGTGAGACAAACTTGCGACCACGAAAATCGAAGCCTGCCCCGCGATCGGACAACGGACTGGGATTTTCCCACAATACAGGCAAGATGCCAATGTAAGTTCGACCACACCAATGGCGAACACGGCAAATACTAGGAAGACAACGCAGCATGAGAGCGCAGCCAACTGACAGTGTGCGTCACTCGCGTGCCACATCTCTAGGCTCAAGGACCCGTCGACGAAATACAAGCCGTTCAAGCCGTTGAACCTGCCCAACCGGCAATGGCCGTCCAAGACGATTGAGAAGGCGCCCCGGTGGCTGGCCACTGATCTCAGAGATGGCAACCAGAGCTTGGTTGACCCCATGGTACGTCATGCGCCACATGCTGGATCGAGTCACTGCGGACTGGGCTGTTAAAGAGAAATTAACCACCGTGGACAATGACAGAACGGCGAGGAGAAGTGGAGGTATTTTAAGATGCTGGTAGAGCTCGGCTACAAGGAGATCGAGGTCGCCTTCCCGTCCGCGTCGCAGACAGACTTCGACTTCACCCGCCGTATCGTCGAGACGCCTGGCGTCGTCCCTGACGACGTGTGGCTGCAGGTCCTGGCCCCGTGCCGTGAGGATCTCATCAAGCGTACCGTCGACTCCCTCAAGGGTGCCAAGAAGGCCATTCTGCACATCTACCTCGCCACGAGCGAGTGCTTCCGGCGAATCGTCTTCAACTTCTCCGAGGAAGAGACCGTCGAGCGCGCCGTGGCGTGCGCCAAGTACGCCCGGTCCATCACCAAGGACGACCCGGAGCACGCCGGCACGGAGTGGGCCTTCGAATTCAGCCCGGAGACCTTCTCCGACACGAACCCGGACTACGTGATCCGCGTCTGCGAGGCCGTCAAGGCCGCCTGGGAGCCCTCCGAGCAGAACCCCATCATCTTCAACCTTCCCGCCACCGTCGAGGTGGCGACCCCGAACGTCTACGCCGACCAGATCGAGTACTTCTGCACACATATCACCGAGCGCGAGAAGATCTGCGTCTCCCTGCACCCGCACAACGACCGTGGCTGTGCCGTGGCCGCCGCTGAGCTCGCGCAGATGGCCGGAGCCGACAGGGTGGAGGGCTGCCTGTTCGGCAACGGCGAGCGCACGGGCAACGTCGACCTCGTCACCCTCGGCCTCAACCTGTACACGCAGGGTATCCACCCGAACATTGACTTTTCCGATCTCACGCGCGTCATCGACACGGTCGAGGTGTGCAATAAGATCCCCGTGCACCCGCGTGCCCCGTACGGTGGCTCCCTTGTCGTCTGCGCCTTCAGCGGCTCCCACCAGGACGCCATCAAGAAGGGCTTCCAGTTGCGCGAGGCGGAGGGCAAGAAGACCGAGGACTACTGGCAGCTCCCATATCTGCCCTTGGACCCGCAGGACATTGGCCGGACCTACGAGGCCATTATCCGCGTCAACTCGCAGAGCGGCAAGGGAGGCACCGCCTGGATCATCCTGCGCAAGCTCGAGCTCGACCTGCCGCGCGGCCTCCAGGTCGCGTTCAGCCGCGTCATCCAGAAGCACGCCGACGAGCTGGGCCGCGAGCTCCTGTCGGACGAGATCACGGACCTCTTCGAGAAGACGTACTTCCTCGGCCGCTCGGCCCCGCGGTTCGAGCTCGTCGACTACTCGATCAGCGTTGACCGGTCCGCCTCCCCGCTCCCTCCCGCGCCAGGCAAGACGCAGGACACCAAGAACCTGGGCCGTGTGTTCGACGGCGTTGTCACTATGGACGGCAACGAGTACGCGCTGCACGGCCGCGGCAACGGTCCCATCTCGTCCCTCGTCGACGCCCTCAAGCGCATCAACATCGACCTCGACGTCGCCGACTACAAGGAGCACGCCATCCGCGGCAACCAGGACGGCAAGTCGACCGTCAAGGCCGCCACGTATATCGAGTGCACAGTCGGCGCCTCGACCCAGAAGATCTGGGGCGTGGGCATCCACGAGGACGTCGTGCAAAGTTCATTGATCGCTCTGTTGGGCGCTGCCAGCAACGTGAGTTTCTCCTCCCTTGGACCCGTATCCGCCCGTGGTTCTTCCATTTTGAAGTCAGGTCGAACCTGCTGCAACAAAGTGTATTGGTCACAGCCTGCTGACACTATTTGCATGTAGATCGTCCACAGCCGGCCCGGGAGCCCTATCCTGCCCAAGCCCCTGCCCCAGCGGTCTATGAGCAAAGAGTTCGACGAGCTCACCCTCGACACGCCAGGGAACCCCGAGATAACGACCAACGGCGGCGCCGCCGTGTCGGGTTTGGTGGAGAAGTTGGAGGCCAAGGTAAATGGCAACTAAAATGTTCAGGTGATTGGAATGTGGAAATCGAAGGGGGAGGATCGGGGTTGCAGCAAAAAAGTGTATTGGAGATACTCCATTTGTTTTTGAGATATCACGAAAGATCGATTTCTGGACGAGCTTGAGATGGTCTGCTCTCGTGTGTAAGTGACAGGAGTCTTGGCTAGCCGATCACGGAACGAAAGCCGACATGGAGGACTGAGCCGAAATTGGACTAGCGCGGGGCCGAGCCTTGAGAAAGGCTCTAGGTGGGGCTCACGGGTGCGTCACGTGCCAATCATCACAGAGGCTCTATTGAGTCGCCCGGTCCCCGTGAGTGGGAGGGTGAAGTTGCCAGGTAGGTTCAGACAGGTCAGCAGTTCACAACCATGGCCCAGCTACAGGTGACTGCGTTTTAAGTGATCGCGTTTTTTGGTACGTCGAGACTAAACAGGAGCAGCATTGTGAATTCAGCTTGTTTGTATGTCGAGTTGCAAGACACAGATGGGGTCTGGGCATTGCATGTGGCTCGGCGATGAGAGCAAGGAAGCAATCAGAAAACTGTATCCCCGCCAAAGTCCCTTCCTTGTGAACCCCGCCATGACTTCAGCCAGGGCTGAGAGTCCAGGGGCAAAAAGGGGGGACATGTGAAAACCGAGATGGAGGGGCACGCGGTGCAGCCCGGCATCGTTTTCTTGTTGCACGCAACTGTCCACCCCGTGAGCAACGCGAGGGTCAATCGGACTGGGGAATGTATGTAGCGCGAGGTGAACTTTGCGTGTCGGTGGGAAGTGGCATCTACGGAGTCTCCTGGCCATGGCTGGGGGTCGAGTTGGGCCAGTGGCGGGCGGCGGTTGCGGGACGTGACTCGAGCCGTGTGCGCGGTGCACTGGACGATGGAGAGAAGCACTCACCTGCCAGACCCGCTCGTCAACTGCCAGGCAATGAATGAGCAGACGTACGGAGTACATACATGGTACCCGTGGACGTCCAGAGCGCTGGGTTCTGCTGCTCGGGACTGCCTGCAGGCTGCAAGTGCTCGACCCGGAGTGTGAATGACGGTGAGGAGCGATGGCGCAGCGGTGTCTGGGGGATGCAGGCTGCGGCACAAGGCATGCAGGCTTCCCAGCGGCCTATCAGGTCACGCAAGAGGGCTCATCCTCGAGTTCACAAGTTGTCTGTCTGTCTGTCTGTATGGCTGGCTGGCTGACTGGCTGGCTGGCCGAGGGGTTCGCTGCGGCGGTGCCGTCCATTATTTATGTTGTCCCGAACTCCACTCTTGTTATTGCCTTCTCCCAGGGCAACCGTTTGCAGCTTGCAATTTCAGAACCTGCCTGCCTCGACGCCGAGCTCCTTCCACTGCAATCTCTTCAGTTCTTTGTTTGATCCAGACTATTCGTCCTCATTATTGCTGCCAAGCGGGCTCCTTCTGACCAGCTCCTGCAAGTGCACCAACTCAACCTAATTCCCCTCTCTTGAAACAGCTGTTTGGTGGCTGCCTTCTCCCATTCTCGCACTAAACGGTACAAAGGTACTCCCAGCACCAAGTACTCCGTGCTCCGTACGCCGTACCTTACCTTGCTCCTTCGACTCCAGGGACGGGCTGTCGTTGGTCTCTCTTCCCCTCCAAAACCCACCTCCCCCCAAACAGCGGGCCAAAATAATACAACAACCACTCTCCCTCCTGCGCGGCCACGTCTTGGACTCGACCACAACCACACCCTCTGAGCCAGATCCAGGACGACCAGACACCATGGCTGACAACGGTGACATCAATACTGTTCTCAGCAACTCGCTGTCGCCCGGTAAGTCTCGTCAAAGCTGCCCTCCACCCGCACAGCTGCCTGCCCACCTCTCTTCACCGTTCGCGCGTCTTCCACACCTCCGTCTCCTTTGACTTCACCACGGCTGACATTCTCTTTTCCTTGCTCTCAGATGCGGCGACGCGTACTGGCGCTGAGCAGCAGCTCACCCAGGCTGCCGAGAACAACTTCGTAAGCGACACCTCCCTCCCAGCGGCGCCAGGCACCACATCTCGCCCCTCCTCCCGGCCTGTAGAGCCACGCCTGCCTCCACCCGAGCACTCATAGCTGACATTGTTTCTCTACTCCCAGCCTCTCTACCTAGCCACCCTCGTACAAGCGTTAGCGGACAACAGCACCGATACTGGCATCCGTGTTGCCGCTGGTCTTGCACTCAAGAACGCCTTCACCGCCCGTGACTTCGCCCGCCAGCAGGAGCTGCAAGCGAAGTGGCTTCAACAAACAGACCAAGAGACAAAGACTCGTGTCAAGAGCCTCGCCCTCGAGACACTCGGCGCCGAGAGCTCACAAGCAGGCCAGGCTGCCGCCCAAGTCATCGCGGCAATCGCCGCCATCGAGCTGCCCCGGGCTCAGTGGGAGGATCTCCTGACAACACTTGTCGCCAACGTGAACAGCACTGCGGCCCACACGAGGCAAGCTTCATTGACATGTATCGGTTATATCTGCGAGACGCAAGATACCGAGCTTCGCGCGGCTTTGGTCGCACACTCGAACGCCATTCTCACAGCCGTCGTCCAGGGTGCCCGCAAGGAAGAAACCAACGGCGAGGTGCGGCTATCCGCCATTTCCGCTCTCGGTGACTCTCTCGAATTCGTCGGAAGCAACTTCAAGCACGAGGGCGAGCGCAACTACATCATGCAGGTTGTCTGCGAAGCCACACAGGCCGACGACTCTCGCATTCAGCAGGGCGCCTTCGGCTGCCTCAACCGCATCATGGGACTCTACTACGAGAACATGCGTTTCTACATGGAGAAGGCACTGTTCGGCCTCACGATCCTTGGCATGAAGAACGAGGATGAGGACGTCGCCAAGCTCGCTGTTGAGTTCTGGAGTACAGTGTGCGAAGAGGAAATCAGCATCGAGGACGACAATGCGATGGTCGAGAGCTCCGACCAGATGCGCCCCTTCTACAACTTCGCTCGGGTTGCCACCAACGAGGTTGTCCCTACCCTTCTGCAGCTTCTCACCAAGCAGGATGAGGACGCCACCGACGATGAGTACAACCTAGCGCGGGCCGCTTACCAGTCACTCCAGCTCTATGCTCAGGCCGTTGGTCCCAACATCATCCCACCTGTCATCCAGTTTGTCGAGCAGCACCTGCGGTCTGAGGACTGGCACTACAGAGAGGCTGCCGTTGCCGCCTTTGGTGCCATCATGGAGGGGCCAGACGAGACTGTTCTCAAGCCCATAGTAAAGCAGGCTCTCCCTATCCTCATCACCATGATGGACGACAGCAACATCATTGTGAAGGACTCCACTGCCTATGCGCTCGGCCGGATAACCGAGGCCTGCTCTGAGGCCATCGACCCTGCGACTCACCTTGATCCCCTCGTCCGTGCGCTCTTCGCTGGTGTTCACAACCCGAAGATGGCCGCGTCATGCTGCTGGGCTCTGATGAACTTGGCGGAGCGGTTCTCTGGTGACTTTGAGGCCTCTTCAAACCCCTTGACCGGCCACTTCAACCAGAGCGTTCAGACCGTCCTCGAGGTCACTGGCCAGGCCGGCTCCGAGACAACCGTGCGAACCACTGCTTACGAAGTTCTCAGCGCCTTCGTGACGCATGCTGCTCTCGACAGCTTCCCCGCCATCGCTCAGCTCTCCGACGTCATCATCAAGCGGCTGGAGGAGACCGTCCCTCTGCAAACCCAGGTTGTCAGCATCGAGGACAAGTTTGCGTTGGAAGAGATGCAGACAAGTCTCAGCACAGTCCTGCAGGCGATCATCCAGCGCTTGGAGAAGGAGATCTCCCCTCAGGGCGACCGCATCATGCAGGTAGCCCTCCAGATGCTCAGCAGCGTCAGCGGCAAATCCAGTGTACCTGAGGCCATTTTCGCCACCATCAGTGGCCTGGCGAACGCCATGGAGGAGGACTTTGTCAAGTACATGGACGCCTTCAGCCCCTTCTTGAACAACGCGCTCGCCAACCAGGAGGAGCCCAGTCTGTGCTCCATGGCTATTGGCCTTGTTAGTGACATTACTCGATCCATGGGCGAGCGCAGCCAGCCATACTGCGACAACTTCATGAACCACTTGCTCAACAACCTTCGCGTAAGTGATGATATGCCCGCACTTCCTACCTTGTCCAGCGCTAACACGATCCATGCAGAGCGCCTCCCTGGCCAACCAGTTCAAGCCTGCCATTCTCCAGTGCTTCGGCGACATTGCCGCGGCTATCGGCGGCCACTTCGAGATCTACCTCTCCGTCGTTGCGCAGGTACTCCAGCAGGCGGCTACCGTCACTGCCTCGCCTGATGGTTCATATGAGTTGTACGACTACGTCATCTCGCTTCGCGAGGGCATTATGGACGCATGGAGTGGCATTATTGGTGCCATGAAGTCCAGCGGAAAGAGTAAGTCGTCGCACGTGATCATGGGTGCGAATAGATCACTGACTTTCTGCCACAGCTCAAATCCTGCAGGAGCACGTTCGCACCATCTTTGAGCTGCTCAACCTCATTTCTCAGGACATGAACCGCAGCGAGGCGTTGATGCGCTCATCCATGGGCGTCATTGGGTAAGTCCGCTCTGCACGGCGCACCCTGCTTCAGCTTCTAGTAATGCTAACATGCCATAGCGATCTTGCCGATGCATTCCCTAACGGCGAGTTGGCCGATGCCTTCAGGCAAGACTGGCTCACCACGTTGATCAAGGAGACCAAGACCAACCGCGAGTTCGGCCCCCGCACTATCGAAACCGCTAGATGGGCCAGGGAGCAGGTGAAGCGTCAAGTCGGCGGCACCACATCCGTCATGCAGGCGTAATCGAATTCACCTTGAACCAGAATGAAAGACTTCGACTCGCATCGCTCGTACCAATTGGCGTCAGGGAAGGCGATTCTTTCTCCGTTCACCTGCCGAAAAGACTCCCCTTCTTCCCCTCCCATCCACCTGTACATAAACCCCATCCAGCATCATCGTAATTCGCAGCACCAAGCATAACCTGATTCCCCAACGCCACATCACCTATAGAGATCCGACTGATCCCCCTTCATGTAACCCCCCTATATTTGACAGCCGATCTCTTTCTATTTTATTTTGTCCCATCCTGGTCTTTTCTTGGGTTTTCTCCATTCGACATAAGAGATAACGAAGAAATGCGATTCCCCCACCCCCCAACGTCATCCACCACACCACCACCACGCTGATCCCCTGCTAGAGTAGAGTATAATCATGTAAGCCCTGCGCGATGATACGTCGCGGGCCTGATGAATTCATGTAAGAAGGACTTTATTAAGATGTCCAAAGAAAGAAACGGAAATAGGGTTACTGCCAACGAGGTTCCCTGTCACCAATGAAACACGATGTTAAAACTACACAATGTTCTCTCTTTTCATTACATCGTGCTTCGGACTCATCGTGTTGTTCCTCACCATGAGTCTTCTTTCATCTCCCGGTGACAACAGTGCCAGTACCAAAGCTCGCCATGCAAGGCAGACGACGCACAGGAGACGCCCAGCGAGAAGCAACGTACTGACAAAGAGACTGCGGAACGTGCTTCAATGTTGCAAAGATGACATGTGCGCCTGACACCACAATATGCTTCCAGGCCTGCATTTCAAAATGCTGTGTATATGTATATGTCAACCACCACTAATATACGACCGGCGGGGTCGAGGTCACAAGGAAAATGGAAGTCAAAAAAGGACAGCAGAGGTCTGGAATCGCAGGCGACAAGCAGGCACGATCCACGAACGCTGACATGACCCCCGGAGGCTCCACCGTGACCACAGAAACACCATGCCAGATATGGGCAGCTCCGTCCATGCGATCCTCACGTCGGGGGAGCTGCTCTGCTCCGCTATCCCGAGAGTCTGGCGCCCCATCAGTTCGATGACACACTCGTGTCGGCAGTACCCACGCTGCCCCTCTCATCGCGCCGGCTCAGGGTGGACGACGCATGAGAGGAAGGTGCCTGGTTGTGCGTGCTGACGCCCGTGGATTCGTGGCCGCCACCGCCGCCCCCGCCACCAGCACTGGAGCTCACAGCAGCTGTTGAGTTGTAACCGGGTACGTGTGCACCGACTGCGTCCCGCGGACGGGTCGTAGGGTTTTCTGCATCGCTCGCAGCAGCCCACAGAGCACCTGTCCTGAGAAACCCCCTGAGGGTTCTCTCGAAGCCGTCGCCGCGGATCATCTCGTTGTCTTCACCATTGTGCTCGCCGCCGCCGCCGTGCTGAGATAGTCCGGCGGTGGCGGCGGCTGCTATCTCCGAGAGTGCCTTGGGTGGTGTGGAGCAGGAGCTCTCGCGCATGCCATAGTGCTGGGAGCTGTACTGCGATGCATATAGTGATGGCATCTGGTCGTAGTGATATGGGCTTTGCGAGACGCCGAGGGACACTGGGCTGCGTGACGGCGGATGATGTGGTCTGTGGTCGAGGATAACCTGGAAGTGCGTGTTGTGTTTATGTTCGGCAGATGCCTGGGGACAGCTGTCTTGGAAGTACGAGCTTGCCGTAACAGTGCCCTGGCTCGGAGGTCTTATGGAAGGAGGTGTGGACAGCGAGGGCGGTATTTGAGACGATGAATGACACTGATCACCCTTCAATGGCGGCAACGAGAGCGCCTCCGCACCGCCGAACCTTTGTATGTTGTGCAAAGGAGCCAGCCGAGATGAATGATCACTGACTACGTATGGCCACTGCCTCGGTGCTGGGTCTTCCCCCAGATGCCGGCGTGTAGGATACGCAGCGGATGATTCTGTGTCAGCCCAGCGCTGTGCATCCTATCGTGTGTCCGACGCATTAGAATACCGAACGTGATATCGGATAATGAATTCAAACAACTGACCTTGACGAACAGCGGGCCGATACCGGCCAGAAATGTCCTCGTATCGAGGTCGCGGTGGCATCTCTCCATGTCCTCTAACCAGGATCCAGCCGTGGGCCAGACATCCTGGCATGATTGAAGCAAACACAATACTCGTGCATGTATTCGTAATGCATCGTCTCGTACTCTCTCCTGGGCCAACACATTCGACATCGTGACCTGGCCATCAACTGCCACTGAAAGTTAGCCGCAGGTACTAGTGGCACGATCGACTACACATACTGTAAGGACATGCCCAGAGGTAGGTGGCCATGATGCCGACCGTGTAGAGCTGGAAGCACTAAGTGGTCCATTAGTTACCGGCCTCAATCTCGACCCAAGTTGACTTACGGTTAAAATGCTTCCGACCTTGTCCTCTGGTGGCCCTGACTCGAACCTGACATCCAAAATCTGGTAAAGATGCCCAACTTGAGCGAACAGTTCTCTCAGTACACCTCGGTACATCTCCGCCTGCTCATCTGAGAGCAAAGGGCAACCTTTGGGGCGCTGGACCAACCTGCGAAACTAGTGAGCATATACATGGACATTGAGGTGCGGACAGCAACCCGATACGTACTCGTCAAGATACATCTTCCGCAACACCACATGACAGAGACGAAATGTTGCATTGGTTTCGAGGTAGGCCTGGACTGTGGTCAGCTCCATAGCTTCATGAGTACTTCTCAACACCGTGGAAGATCGATCACCTACCAGATCAAGAAACTGAGTCCGATAGCCTCCCACGAGTGATGCTGCAAAAGCCTGGTCCAAAGGGCGGTTTCGGTCCCACTCGTCCAGCCGCCGCAACAGCTCAGCAAAGCGTTCTGACCTCGGCGGCGCACCGGACGTGTCTTTACTGGCGAACAATCGCGCCACAGCACCCCATATGTCGAGAATCTGCAAGTACGACGCTAGTGATGGAGGCCTGAGAACGTTCAGTCTGCTTTGTGAAGTCGTCGCGGAATGACTCTCCAGAGAAAAAGCAGAGGTGCTCGTGCGGCTGTCGAATGCGCCATCATCGCTCAGGTGGTAGGTGCTAATGTCTTGTCGTGGAAGTGTCAAGGGTCGGTCGAGTCCGCTGATTGAGTCATTGAGGCCTGGTGGACAGGTCAGCCTGGGAAGTCCCTCATAACAAAAAGTCTCTCGCTGGGCTTACAATAAATATACCACTGGAATACAGTCCAACAGATTGCCAGGTGTTAGCGACTAGTAGCACTAAATCTCTTCTTACAAGGATTCGGCAATCTCAACTCACGAAGGTTCGCCTTGCCGACTCAGCGTGCATTCTCGGTTGTCGGACACGTGAACACATCAACCCAGCATACGTCTCTTCGCGGTGTAGGCCAAGCGTCACGGCCATGCTGAGAGCCACGCTGGCAGAGGTCTGTCAATGATTCGTCAACAATGATGCGATTACATGCGACGTCGAAGAGAATCATAGCTTACGTAGCTAGCCTGTTGCCTACCACTGCCTTGCTGTGCAATACTAAGGAGGAAGAACGCCTGACACCTCTCAAGCGTCGCCTGCTCGAACACTTCGAGCCTTGAAGCCTGCTCGGCCCTATCGGTAAGATCGTGTACAGCGTGTTGTGCACTACCGTAGTGATCCCTGAGACTCCGGACGTATCGAGCTGACACGGCGAGGATACTGCATAGCAGGAACGAAGAGATGGAACTGGCATCCTCGCGGACGTGCTGCGCAAATGTGTCGCTCTGGAGAAAGCTGAGCTGGTTGAACTTGCGGAAGAATGCATCGACGCCGACCATGATAGTATTAGTGTCTGGCAGCAAGTTCCGTGGTGATATCACGAGCTGCTGCTGTCGCGAACCTGCAACTCCACCATCTGGACCCCGCGGTAGAGGGACGCTGTTGTTCCTGACACCTCGGTCTGTTCGTCTTTGGCGTGGGTGACGATGTTGACGGTCTACGTTTTGCTCGCCACGTGAGGTATACTCGCTAATAGATTCTCGTGAATAAGATGCCGGTACAGAAGCTTTTGGCTCGAAGTCGTTACACACCACTCGTTGGCGAGATTTGCCTCGACACAGGACTGACATGGCTCGAGACCGTTGTGGATGCACTTTTTACGCTGCTTCCGACATCTGTAATCCAAAGTGAGCTTCACGAACAGACTGGGCCACCCAACTCCTCAGAGCATGGGGAAGTCACATTTACTGAATGAGACTCACGATCGACAAGCCGTTGGGGCACGGCGTCGCGTTCTCGGCACTGGACCGGTAAGGTGTGACATGTTGTGCCCTATGCGGCGAACAGTAAGTCGCGGTGCTCAGTCGAAGTTTACTCAGCACTAAATTTATGAGTCTGCTCGAGTTCGGAGTTTTCGGTGCTCGTTCTCTCTGTGGCAGGATGTAGAGATAAACACTAGAATGCCCTACTTGTCTTGTTGTGGCTGAGACGAGGACTACAATCAATTGTAGATGGGTGAGGGAATCGCGAGGTGGGCTGTAGTTGTACAAGACGGGGGCGTGAGCCAAGGTCATCGAGAACTCTGGAATGGCCAGGCTGACTCCCTATCGATCTTGACTCGGCAGGCATTGTACCACGAAGTGACGCTGTGGGCCGGGGTGTACACAGGCAATGTGGGAAGCAGGGCTATCAATCCTCCCTCTGAGGCTTTGCTCGGTAGGGGTGTAACTGCCCCAGTCTGCAGACATTACGAGATACGCAGACATCACCACAGTTGCAACGACCCATGCGTCTAATCATGGCAGTGGAGGCGCCTGGAGTCATGGGTCGGGCCTCGGGTTGCATGGCGAGGACCGGCCAAGCCAAAAGGTACAATGGCCCTGAGTATGCGGTGGACCCATGAAGAAAGGGTATAGATTACCGCGCTACGGAGACGAGATTCAACATCGGGACGGGCAACATCGGGCCGACCGAAGCAGATGTTTCGGCCGGGGCAAACCACGGCCCAACCTGGGTGTTGTTGGCCAAGACAGCGAGAGTGTTGGTTCAACGTCCCGGATGGCGAGGCTGCAGATGTGGTGGGGGAGCACGTCAACCATCTAGGCCATGTCTGCCAATAGGCGAGCCAGCCGGCCTGCCCCATATCTGAGCACGTCGATGCTCCAGGGAGCTAGGATCTAGGATCCAGGAGCTAGCTCGGGTCTTTGGCTTGCCGGCTAGCCCTTCGTTCCATTCCGGCTTGAGACACACAGCTTGGTGCCCTGCTGGAGGATGCCTTCTCCCACTTTAGGTTCACGTGGTGGCCGGCACGATGACGGGGCCAATGTTCCGGGCAGGTACGACACGCAACGGCTGGGCACATACCGCGAGAAGGCAGTGCTAGCTGATGTTGGTGGATGGCTGCAGAGGCGTAGACGAGGCGGCTCGGAAGGGGGTGCCGGGGTGCTGCCTTGACGGTCCCGGGCAGGCAAACAAAGCCAGGATGCCTGCAGGCGCGCGAGAAACCCGGAAGCCGGGGTCAGCAGACTGCTGTATGACACACCAGGGTCCGCTCGAGATGGGGAAGAGATGCGAGATGCAATACGGTGGTGGTGGTGGTGGGTGGTGTCACACTGGTGTGCAGGACGCTTCCTTGCCGCACCCGTTGCCGCCGGCGAAAGGGTATGACCCGGAGATCTCCCCTCGCGTCCACGGCGGCCCACCGCTGCCACCAAGATGTGACTTGGTCTGCTCCTTCAGACGCTGGCATCTAGCCGAGGCGGCATGAGGCTCTCGTGTAACCACAACAGGGGACTAGGCACTTGGCGACACGATATCTGTGTGTGTGCTCGATCTGTGGCGCAGGTCTACGGATGGCGATAGTCTGGACAGTGTTGGGTGTTCTGGGGGCAGTGGCATAGAGAAAATGACGGCAGAGCGTCGACGAGAGATGGCACAGGCATCGAACCAGGCCATCCATGACTTCAGATGATACACTAGGGTACCTGAGAGATTCCGTCGGGCCAGCGACCCACGCCAGGTAGTGCAAGGGCACAATGGAGGCAGCGACGACCAACATTGTCTTGGCAGGCGACAGGGCCCTGGCCTAGCCCGGATTGGCTACACCAGAGCTACCACCTTATTGGTAGGCTCCAGGCTGGCAAGCCGATGACAGCCCGGATCGGATCTCATCCGCGCCTGCCCTAACAAGCTGCACGGTCGCACCGGACGTGGGGGCCGTCAAGGGGGGGGGCTCAGGTCTGCTCATCACCAACAACCTCACGACGTCTGGAGACACTTGCGAGCTGTACGAATACTACTCTGTTCTTGGCCCTGTTCCCCTAGGCCTTGCCTGACCCATACATTTAATTTTCTTTTTTCTTCATCGTGTCCTTTCCACCACGATGATATACTCGCTTTATTCGGCTGAGGCTCGGTCCAGAAGGCCCACCACCCACGTCGTCACCACGGCAGCGTCGCCGGTTGTGGCAGCCCGAGACAACGAGGTCCACCTTGCATACGCGCATTTCCCCCCGACAGGGCTGTGATGGTCGGTCCCGACAGTTTCAGCCATCATTAATGGGGCCAAGTATTCGTGATTCCAAAACGGAAAAAGGAAGTGTCGGTCCCTAGGCCGGGTCGAAACTGGCATCAGAGACATTGACGCTGTTGTGCGACAAGAACGACACCGGCGTTGCCTGGTGCTCAGCAACCTCCGTTGCCTTCTGGGCAGCGCCGCAATATGATTGTCGTATATTCCCCGGTTCCCGGCTCCTGTGGATAACACTTCAGCTGGAATCACAGACCCAGGCATCCGGACCCAAACCAACATTGAACCCAGCTATCCGGCCCGAGTCACGCCACTGAGCTGGCACACCCAGCTGCCCGGAACAGCCAACAACGACAAACAATGACAGCAGCATGAGACACGCCAGGACACCCGACTGGCTAGACTGTGATCCTGAAAGCCCAGTATTTCTAGGCATATACCTACTGTTCCTTCACCGGCTTGAGGCGCGAGACCCAGGCGTCAGCTGAAAGAAAGATCGCATGTGGGGCCTTCCCAGGTTCTTGCTCATTGTCATGTGGGGTATGGATGGTATGCAAGTGCTCGGCCGAGACGAGAGCAAACATTCTCATTTCCTCACTCAGCGATTAGTCACTTACGGCTAGATCTAGTGCAGGCTGGACAGACGCCCGGGGTCGACCTCCAGTATTGGCAACAGCAGCTCCTGTTTCTTCCCTCACGCCTCATCTTTCCTTCGGCCATCTGCCACTGCTCCATCCTTGTGGCCTAGCAAGACGACTATCTGCCTTTGAGGACTCTAGCCCAGTGTATATGTGTACATGTAAGCCTGGATTGCACATACAGAGGAAGAGTCTGTTGAAACATAACCGAGTCACGGCAAGTCCAGGGTCAGAGATGCGCTACATGGGGCCGCCCGGCCTCCGGGCAGAGCACGGTCTTCATGGTTTGAGCTGGTTTCCCTGTGCCCCGGCTCTCTTGTGAAGATCTTCGCCTGACCATCAATCAGTAAGCCGATGTATCTGGACACCCGCGGAGTGTTGCGTTGGATCTACTACACCAGCTCGTTCTGTTGATCTCTTCTGGTCTTTTCCAGATAACCTCGCGGTGACATCGCCACTCTGCGCCAGAACACTTCCGACATTCTCCATTTTACGGTGTGACGGTCAATCACAAAAGTATTTCTGCGATTCTGTGTAGTAGTAATACAAGGCAATAATCTGCTTGTCCTCCCAACGCCTCTCGCTCTCCGCCAGCCTGAATTACTCCTCCCAGGACAGCCATGTGCCCGCAACCAACCATCCACCCTCACCGTGGCTTTTCAGCGCCAATCCAAGAAAGAATCCACGCTATCTTCGTGGAATCGTAGATGCAAAGCCATGTGTTGGAACACAAAATCACGGTCTTGAGGCCATGTTCCGAATGTGAAAGCAAACCCAATCAGAAAAAAACCAAACCAAAAAGACAAAGAACGCCAAGACTCCATTCGTGCTGATGCGACCGCCAATGCTGCCAACTGTACATTAGAAAAGCCATTATCGCGGATGGGTTGTGTGTGAAAGTGTGCTGGCGAGATGCCGTCTAAGCGGGGTTTGGTGCTTGTAAGGTGCCCGTGTCTAGTCGCCGGGGACAAAAAGGAAGTTGGAAACAGCCAGTGCAGTGTTCGCGCGCTGTCGTGGCAGAGGGGTATCTGATTATACGTTGAAAGCAAAAGCACCGGGTATTGTGACGGACAATTGTGCTGCAGTATCCTTCTCTGGCGGTGTCGGAGCCTTGTCTTCAGCATCGTTGTCCGTTGCCTCATCTGGCTTTTCAACCTTCAGAGCTGACTCGGCTGGTTCCGGCACAGGAGTGGCCACTGGTGTCGGCGTGTCAACCGTCGTGGTTATCGGCTCTGACGATGGATCAGTGACAACATCATCAGACTTGTCAGACACTTTGACTACCGGAACACTGTCCTGCGAAATGCGAGAGATGTCGTTACTGGCGCGAGCACTCTTGTCGGATACTATTCCGTGATGTGCGTGTCCGTGATTAGCGGGAACGACACCGCCTCCGATGCGGCTCCAGAACATCTGCTCGCGAAGCTTGACGCTCTCCTCCCAGCAGTTGCGCTCCGCATCAGCGTCATCAGCTCGCCAATGGCCATCCTTGACCATACGCAGGAAGCCCAGAAAGTCGCAAGTTGATCGCACCCGCCCAAGACAGTACTTGCAAAGAGGGTACCTCTGAGCCGTTTCGCTTTCGCTCGTTCGGAAGCGATGGTAGCGCAAGAGGCTTTCGTCCTTGCGCGACTCGCCACATAACGAGCACTTGTAGAACTGTGGCTTACTGATGGTTGCGAAAGCGCCAGTGGTGGGCACTGGCTCTACGACCAAAGCGCCTTCGGTAATGGCAGTAATGACCGATCGCCGCGCGAGCCACGAGAGGCCAGGAGCAGTGTCCAGACGCAAGGTAGGTTCAATGTCCTCGGTGAGAGCTCGCTTATAAAACTTGGTCTCCTTGAGCGCAGGCAAGGGGACACCCGGAACATTGGAGCCATTGCTTCCTGCGGACGCTGGCGTGTTCGGTGTTTGTGGGGATGAGCTTGAAGCAGCTGCCGCCGAAAGCGAAGTTGTAGAGCCATTGGACGGGAGCGACGCCCCAACGATGCCGAGAACGGGATTCAGGCCGTTATAAGATCCTGAAGACACGCGGCTATGCGTTTTCGAAGTCTTGATCAAGGAGATGAAATCGTCATAGGCGGTGATGTCGGTGCGAAGAACTGGAGACAGCAAGTGGCTCAAGTCGGTCGGATACGTGGGTGAAAGGGGTTCCGTTGTGCCATGAACCGTGTCGCTGTCGGGAACACGGCTGTCGCTATCACGTGGGTCGAACTTGCTAAGGCCAGGAGAGGACGGTGCTGTTCCAGTGCGGTCATCTCGCTCGATCGTCATCTGCTCCATGACAAGCTTCAGCTCCACCAGCTGCTCCTGCTGGAATCGGAGAAGGCTCTCGGTATCTTTCAGTTGCGCCCTCAGCTGGTCGTTCTTGCGGTTGAGAGCTTCCTGCTCCTTGGCGGCATCTTCTTTGGCCGTGATGACCATTTTGTTGGCCTCTTCGAACAAGGAAACCGTGAGGTTTTCGAGCTCCTGTTCTATTTTCCTCTTCTCCTTCTCAGCTTCGAGCCGCAGATTTCGTTCGGTTGCGAGGCGGGTACGCAGATCGGTCTTCTCCTCCTCGACCACGGAACGCCTCATCCAGATGTCCCCAGACAGCTTTTCTTGCTGTTTGCTAACCGTGTCCTCTAGCTCAGCA
This sequence comes from Microdochium bolleyi, assembly GCA_001566295.1. Taxonomy (NCBI): domain Eukaryota; kingdom Fungi; phylum Ascomycota; class Sordariomycetes; order Xylariales; family Microdochiaceae; genus Microdochium; species Microdochium bolleyi. The sequence goes on along the minus strand of KQ964247.1, from coordinate 1,464,327 downwards.
ATCTTTTCGCGAGCCTCGTCCAGTTCATGGCGTGTCGACGATAATGTGTCGTCGAGTGTGGTCTGGTGGTTGATCGCGTTGATGAGTTTCGTGCTTAGAGTTGCCACTTCTTGGTCCAGGTCAGGGTGGTGGCCTGGCGTGCTGCCCTGGCTTGCGATGTCAGGGCTCAGGGCGCGCGAACGGGGATCGGGTATTGTGTTGTGGTCTTCGTCTTCCCTCACAGACAGCGTCGACGGCATGCGCCGTGGTGTATGTGAGCTCTTTTCGGGAGGGTTCATCATGTCGGTGACATTGTGTGACGATAGCGACTTGGCAGGTGATCTTGAACGGGCAGAAGCTGATGGAGGCGAGATACTCGAGAGGGACCGGAAGTGGCCTAGAGAACTGCGTGGATTTGGGCTGGCGCTGCGGTGCGGAGACCAGGCCGCTATCGACACGAAACTGAAGAAGGACATGTTAGCACGATGCTCCCGGAAGACTCGTGGCAAACTCGATGGCGCTTGGTACGCTGCGGTCCATGCTGAGCTGCCAAGAGGGATCGTCTCGCGCAGCAGAGGTTTTGCGATGCTGCACAAGGCATATAACAGGCACGTACTTATCCAGCTTTGCGACGGGTGGACCAAAAAGGTCCAAGGGCTGACGGTAACTCGCACTAGAGGTGTCTCGTGTGGGCGAGGACTGGAATGCTGTGCCCAGGTACCGTGAGATTAAACGCCGGCCGTTGAGGATGCCCAGGGCGGCGAGCGGCAGGCAACGGTACAGCAAGAACCGGACAGCTGCTTCGTGCTTCGATGTGGTTTGGCGAAACAGCTTCGAATTCCAAGATGGTGTGAATCACAAAACCGCTGTTGGCAAGTGACGGAATGTTGTGTTCTACGGGTATGTGCCTGTAGCGATCTGTTGAGCACAGTGTGTGGTCGCCCGAATGGGTGGCCGCCTTGTTGGAGAGGGCAGTTCGACGGATAAGTGGCTGTCTTGCTTCTGAACCTGAGCGTGGTGTCGCGTAAGTCGGGATGCGCTCTGCAGCGATGCGCGTGTATGGCGTGACACGAGCAGCGGAGTGCAGAGGTGAGGAATGCACGGGGGTGAGCCTTGTGTGGAGGTTGCGGAGGAGGGTGATGATGAGATGGGACGGAGGGCATGGAACTCTGGAGGGCAGGTACGGAGCGCACCGTACCCGGGGGGGGGGGGCCTGGGCGGCTGGCCAGGTCCGCCAGGTCCGCCAGCTCAGCGGGTGAGGTGGAGCAGGGCCGTCAGGCCGCACCTGCGCCTGACCTTGGCTGCACAAGTGCCAAGGCGACCATCGAGACCCTCCAATTGTCACCAGTTCTTGCCCACCACCTGACGCCTCGACTCTGCGCGCCAGCCCTGATCTCCCGCTAGTTAACAATCCACTCAGCCGGTCTTGGTCCCCAGTTGCCCTCATCGCCGCTGTGCATCCTCGCTCCGACTGAGCCAGGGGCCCAGGGGTTGTGTCTCGACTCTCGTCGGTGCCATCAATCAACGCCGGGAGGCTGGCCACAGCACAGTACATGTTCCACAAAGAGCCATCCCAGCACCCTGGGGTAGTGCCGGCTGCGTACCTTCAAGGCTGGCATCATCAGATTACGACCAGGGTCTCATCGTAAGCTGCCTCTCTGGTCCTCGCTGTTTGGCCTGAGACTTCACCCCTGCCCAAACAGTCTATAGTAATCACTTCGAGAGGTCCTCCAAATGCCTCCTCCCCGGACAACAATCCGAGTCAGAACAGCATAGCACAACAAGTTCTGCTCCAGAAAGTTGGAAGTGCTTGACGCGTCGCACACGAGACAACAGGACGATGATGACGTTGCTGTGACGGCCACTGGCTGTAGAGGCTCCGCCACGGCCGGCATGCGTCTCAATTTCACGGCGGCTCAATTACGGGAGTCAAGTATAGACCAGGAATGCACAATTCAGACTTTTTTAGGCAAGATGCTACCGAGTACCTGGAGCGGCCGTCACCAGACAAGGCTGAAGCCACGCTTCCAAGCATTGTCCTCAGGTCAACTGTCCAGGCACTGCGAAATGGTGACTGACTCAACCAGAACGTCGAATTGACTCGAGTCTAGACGGGCAGGAGGGGCTCAGAGCGAGGCGGCGCGTGTGGCTCACTCCACCCACCCACGTGTGTCCACCGTTGAGGCCGACATCTTGGTGTGCTCCATGGGATATGCTCCGCGCATAAAACGTTAAAATTCACTGCCTGGAGCATAGCGAAGAGCAGGTAAACTTGCACAGATCCTCAAGTTCAGCATTTTCGGACCGACTGGCGCCACAATCATATGGTCTCGATCCGTTTCTCGCGAGGGTCCGCTCTCTCACGCGCCATGTTCTGACTGTGGGCTTCTCCATGGATACCACACGGGTAAGGTCAGTACCAGCAATGTCTCAAAGTATGACATCGCCAGTGCCAGGCACTCGTCCCGCAGACTTCAACGGCCATTCCAGACCGATGACGAGTTCTGACTCGGCCCCGCGCGCAGCCACGATGCAATTTCGAAGAGCGTCACAGCCAATTCCCGATGCCTGTCGGATTTCGCGAGATGCAATATCTTTCGGAAAGGACTGGACTGGGCCAGAACCCATGCTGACGACGTCATGTGCCCCTTGCCAGTATCTGGCGCAACCAAGTCAGGATCCCTGGCGTGATTTTCTGGTCAAAGCCACTTACGACCCTGCAACACTGCGCCTCGGTTCCTGGCTTGCCGAGTCCGGACTAGGCCTCCGCCACTCGGCGTGGCGATTAAGGTTTGGTTCGAGCCGGCGAAAGCGAAGGGAAAATCAGAAGCCGAGCAAGCGGAACTGGGTGCGGAAAGGAAAATACAAAGAAAAAGAAAAGAAAGAACTAGAAAATGGAAAACCTAGGGACAGACATGTGTCGACTGAGGAATCAGCTTCGAACATCGGCCTCGGAGGCTTCAGCTTGTCCATGGACCAAGTCCAGACCACGACCAGGCCTGTGCCCTGCATCGGAGCTCGACCAGGGTCCCAGCCAACCACTCAGCTCCGAGGAACTTTGACCAGGCTCCCAGAGTCCTCGACCGGCCAGAACGAGCCGGACACCAGAGTCTCGTTCAGCCCGGCTCCAATAGTCGTTTTCGATATTGTGAGCGTGGACGATTCGGGCCTTGTCCGAGAGCTACGCTTGTGACGCAAACAACGAGCATGCCCGGTGTTCAATCTGCGGAGTACTATGTACCGAACACGAGTTCCAGCCGGCTATCCGCCTTGGGTAAGCAGCCAGTGCAGCAAAACCAGGGTCGTATCCCGCCCTGCTACTGCAGGCTGCCGGTCGATCCCTGTTCGTTCCTGATTACCCGTGCCTACTCGGAAGCTGTCACATTACCCCTCACTGTGTGTCTGGCGAGGTTGCAGGCGCCTAGGTACCGGACACATCATGACCACTGCGGCCTGGCTGCTTCGGACTGACAGCGTCTCCGCAGGTAAGCAACGAGCTCTCGGCTGTCAAGCTAGAGAGGGGCTATCGCGAGTTCAAGAGGCGGGGCGGTCCTCGTGTTGACCAAGGGTCCACCATACAGTAGCTGCCGTGCATCCTCGACCGTAGATTACGAGAAAAGGTCGTGCGCATTCCGTCGGCCGGGAGCTCTGAGCCCATCAGCTTGGTATGGACATACGAAGCTCGAGCTGCAGGCCCCCGTAGGGACTCGTTATCCACCCCCATCGAGCAAGCTCTGCTCTCCGCTCTCCACTAGTCTTGGGCGCGGACACGATATGGAGATCTGTGCGGAGGCGTATGCAGGGACACGATGGTTGACAGGGACTCTTCTCTCGCTCTTTTAGCCCGCCACAATGCCGCGGGGTAGCCCTGGCCGGGCACCACCGAGTATGCTGGATTGGAATGGGTCAAGCGGCAACGTGGAGATACGTGGATTGTACGAGGAGGGGAAGACGCTTGTTTCTCTTCCATCTCTGCTTGCCCCCTGCAGGTCAGCCTACCATCGACTTGTCACTCTCCTGAGACTAGATGGGACCTCGTTACTGCAGATGTGAACACACCTTCCGGAAAGAGCAACAATGCATTCAACATCGGGAGTGTGTAATGCCTTGCGTCGTCGACAAGGTACAGTTATCCTGGCTGTTCAATCGGCCACGGCGATGTGACCAGCCGGAGCGGGGAAGAAGTAGACCGGACGCAATATCTGTCTCTGCGATGGGAGCCTGGCGTTCTCCCGCCGGCTCGCTTGAGAGCCCTTCGAGCGAAGGTTTTTCTGTTCGGGGCGAGACTTCAGCCAGTTGACCTGATCAATAAAAACCTTCTCTGCAACAAAGAACAAACAGGGCCAGTAGCCTTCAATCAGAACAGAGAGTGGTCATCCTTTAGCCTTGTACCGGCTTAGAAAAGATCAACGGTACATACAGAGGCAGCAAGCAAGCAACAAGCCTTTGCCTCTCAAGGACCGACGTATTTGCCAAGCTTATACCGGGAAAACCATACACTGACAGTGACTGTAATGTAATCATGAGTGTAACTGCAATTGTCATGCTACTGAGGCTTGTTGTTATCAAAATTAACTACGGGTTCTCTTAGCAGTAATAATGTAATGTCTACTTCTACATGGTCGTGTACATTCTACTTGGTTGGCCGCACCAACAGGACTTATGTGGCCAGTTTACGTCTGAACGTCTGAACGTCTGAACGTCTGGGTCAAGCATGCCACTGCTCACATGCTCGCATGCCCACAGTCCGTCTGAGCCCATGGATGACAAATCTAGTAAACCCGCACAGGCCTTCATCTTCATGGCTTCTAGTGGCACGCGCAGACTTGGAGATGCGGCAGTGCTGCCCATTGAAGTGTCTCGGCCCCACTGCCCACCGAGAAGGACGCCCCCACGCACATGCCGCTTGGCTCCGATCCACGGCGCTCCGGCTACCGGCCGGCAGAAACGAACTTTTTCCTGGCTCCGAGCCCGACGACCACCAACCGAGTCAACTTCAGACCATCGGCGCATAGCATCAGTCGAGAACACAAGACTCACGACACTGCTCAGTAGCAAGCACATACGGCCCGAGCTAGCTCGCCACTCCGCATCAGGCCCTTCCATCACCACCTGCCAAACCCACACACCACATACACACACATCTACCCCGCCACGATGACCTCCTCGGCCGTGACGAGCATTGAGCTGACGTCACTGCACCGGCTGGCGTCCGGCAAGGTGCGCGACCTGTACGAGGTCGACGGCGAGACGCTCCTCTTCGTCACGACGGACCGCATCTCGGCGTACGATGTCATCATGAAGAACGGCATCCCGGACAAGGGCCCGCTGCTGACCTTCCTCTCGGTGCACTGGTTCAAGGTGCTCAGCGACAAGATCCCCGGGCTCAAGACCCACTTCATCTCCACGGCCCTGCCCTCGTCGTCGCCCATCTCGGCTGAGGACGCGGCCACCATCCGCGGGCGGAGCATGCACGTCCGCAAGCTCAAGGTGTTCCCCATTGAGGCCATTGTGCGGGGCTACGTGACGGGGTCCGCGTGGAAGGAGTACAAGGCCAAGGGTACGGTCCACGGCATCAAGCTCGCCGCGGGGCTGCGCGAGTGCGACGCGATCCCGGGGGGTCCCATCTACACGCCCAGCACGAAGGCGCCGCTCGGCCAGCACGACGAGAACATCCACCCGGACGAGGCGGCGAAGCTGGTCGGCGACAAGTACGCCAAGAAGATCGAGGACCTCGCGCTGGCCGTCTTCCGCGCGGGCCAGGAGTACGCGGCGGAGCGCGGCATCATCATCGCCGACACCAAGTTTGAGTTTGCGCTCGACGAGAAGACGGACGAGGTCGTCCTCGTGGACGAGGTGCTCACGAGCGACTCGTCGCGCATGTGGCCCAAGGACAAGTACGAGCCTGGGCGGGACCAGGAGAGCTTCGACAAGCAGTTCCTGCGTAACTGGCTCACGCGCGAGGGGCTTAAGGGAAAGGATGGAGTCGAGGTGCCCGAGGACATTGCGAAGGCCACCAGCGACAAGTATAGAGAGGTGTTTGAGCTGCTCACAGGGCGGACGCTCGAGGAGGCCATGAAGACTATTTGAAGTTGTGGTTGGGCTGAAAGGTGAGGAAGTGGGTGTACCAAGACCGAAGACGGCTTCATGAGCGTGGACGATGGACAATGGTTGAAAAGAAGCTACAGAACGCAGTGAGGACAGTCCAATGACAAGCCTGATCTCATCATGGTGTGAAGGTTGGATGTGACCGGGGACGTTCGCAGCGGCGCTGAAGTGCTCAGGCGACTTCCACCTTGACCCGGCCTTATATCTTGTGCTTTGCAGTGATCTTGTGTGCTCAGGTTTTGCCCTTGTGGGAATCAGGACTCGAGACATGTCAAGTTCCTCCTCCTTGGCACTCCGTGCCTCGGACCTGACCGAGAACATCAGCCGCACGGTGTCATTCCGTTTATTTGGCGCCATAGCATACAGTACTGTGTCTAAGCTCCTTCCAGGACATGCAGAGCCACCAAGATTCTTGAAGGTCAAGTCTGTGATCGACACTGGGGAGGGACATGCTGCTCGAGGTTTCAAGGACAACTGGGATGACGCAGAGTTCCCGCTGGGGGACCCTGAACCTACAGCGGATCCCCCGCGGTGGGGCGCGCCAGCACCAGCGGGAGCTTGGGCCCAGGAGGCTCGCTAGCGCGTTTCCTCATGCAACCACTTCCGCGTGCACTCTCCATGGATCTCCATGCACAGCGAGCTCAGTCCCGGACATCAACCTCTCTCTGCCTGTGCTGCAATACACACGATACGGAAGGGCTCAACCGAAAGACTGTACTGCACGGCCGCAGCGGCGATTTTGGCTGTCAAGAGTGTTAGGCATCAACTTTGGCCAGGCTGCCTGGCCGGGCCGCTGCTGTCACAGAAGTGACCAGGGTACGGTAAGCGCAGTCCCGCGGTGGCTGGGCCCAGCCTCCGCCAAACAAGCATCACCACCAGCCTCTCTGCCCGCCGAGGCGATATACACCCAACCATGGCCCTCCCACCATGCGTCTCCGTTCTTCTGCATCTGCACGCCGACGTCGGTTCCTGCATCCTGCACCTCTAGCCTCGGTTTTGCTCGACTTCTGCCGTCGATTGGCTTTACTAGTTGCATCAGCGGAGCGCCAACTGACCGCCTCACGGCCCTCGAGCGAAGCATGACTTCCCACTCCCGTACGTGACCGCCACTTCACAGCCCCGTGCGGTGCCACAAAGACTAACATACATGCTGCCACGTCAGAATCATCGCGGTATCCGCCATCCTCAAGAACACACACACCTCCCACAACCTCTGCCTCGCAAGTCACCGTGGTCCACGACCCTCATCAACACCGCCCTTCAGCACCCAGTTCCCCAACTGAAGAATACTACTCCTCCTCCTCACCGACACAGAGCACGCCCGTTCTCCCGCACGCCCCCTCGCCACCATCCATACTGTCCGACAACGAGACATACGGCCCGCAGCGAGTCCACGGTCCATCAGCACGGCTGCCGCCAGTCCAGTATGTGCAGGAACCCATGAAGCCCCGGCCCGCCGTACGCTTCAATACCGCCCAGGCCCCATTTTCGATGGCGGCCGCCCAGGATCCCTCTTTGGCCAGGGATTTCAAGGACGATCTCGCCAGAGCCGCCGGCGTCGTCACCCCGGGTGTCGACGATTCACCATACATCCAATATGCGTTGCACCTTATGACGAAAAGGCACGGAGAGCCTGCCGATGATGACGAGGGCGAGCACGAATCAGAACGGTCTCCGGGCACTGGCATCGCGTACCCAGGGGTGCAGCATACTTCGCCGGATGCTACGACGGGGCTGGGCGTTTTCCAGCCGGCTCCAGCATATATTCCCCCGAACCCCGCCGAGACCAGGAGAACAGACCGCAGTCGAATTGCGAGTGGTCACTATGCCCCTATCGCCCCCGAACCACAGACTGCAGCGTCGGATCCGTACAGCGGTCATCGCGCGCAACGGCAAATCTCACAGCAGATTCCTTCAGAGTTCCAGACTGTGCCGTTGGACCGTCACGACAAAGTGCCTCGTGATGCGCCACAACCCGTGGGGGACCACGAGCCTCTGCTTGCTCGGGACTCCCTTCTGCCCAGAGAGCTCCGGCGCTGGCAGGCTGTTCCCGACACTTTCGACACCGAGACTGGTTCTCGCAATGAGAGCCTTACCTACAAACCTCGGATCCTGCAGACACCATCACTTCTGGCCCTTGCGGTCCTCAACATCTGCATGATTGCGGCCCTCATGTTCTGTGCCATCTATTCGCGCACCCAGAACGGCTTGTGGTCGTACAGCGGAAACCTTAACAATGGCGACTACTTTGTGTTCCGCATCCTGCCGCAGCTGCTGGGCGCCGTCGTCCTGGTCTACTCGCAATGCGTCACGAGCGTCGCATTCCGGATCATGCCATTCGCGCAGCTAGCTTCCGACGATGCACGAGTACGCGAGCGGGCAGTCTTCCAGCCCATGTATCTAAAGTCGTTCCTCCTGCCCAAAGTCATGAGGGACTGGAAGATGACCGTCATCGCGGTCAACACGTGGCTGCTGAACCTGACTATCCCACTCCTCAGCTCTATATTCACTGTGATCCTGAAAGACGGCCAGTGGACATGGGCGACGGGACAGGCTGTGACTTGGACTCTTGTTGTGCTCTACGCGATCTCGACGCTTTCGACACTCTTCATGCAGTTCACATGGCGCCGTAAGCGCACAGGACTTCGAGACGGCTGGGACCTGCGCTCGCTTGCAGACTTTATCCTGCTGGCCGCGCAGAGCAACTCTGCATCCAAGTATCGCAGCACGGAAGTCATGGCAACACGAGACCGGATGCGAGACTGGTTCTCTGGCAAGGATATCGAGCGACTCGGTTTCTGGAATGCCCCCGAGTCCTCCGACCCGTGGTACGGGCTCGGGGTGGAGGAGACCATCGTGGACGAGAAGATGTCAGCCCGTCTCTGGGCGCGTGGCCAGGGCGATAGCATGTCTGTTGCCTCAGGTGTATCGGGCATGCCCATCGCACAAGCTGTTCGCAGCCGGTATCTGCCCTGGTGTCTGCGAAGCGGCCAGGTTGTCTCTGCCGCCCTCGCCGCCACAGTTCTCGCCGTGGTATTGATCGCCGTGAGCTCCGCAAAGCTCACCAGCATTCGCCTGGGCTTCCTACCGACCGTCCCGGCCGGTGCCGACCGCGACATCTTCTCGGCTGCCAACTTCCTGTGGACCTTTGTGCCCTCGCTCCTCGGCATGATCCTCTTCCTCGCCTTCCAGTCGTTCGACCTCGAGCTGCGCATCCTGACTGCCTGGGGAGAGCTCGCGCGCCAGGACGGCTCGCGCGCCGAGACTTCGCTCCTGCTCGACTACGCAGCCGCCAGCATGCCGTGGGAGGCCACGCTCAAGGCCATCAAGAACAAGCACTGGCGTGTGGCCTTTGTGTCCTTCGTTGCGCCCGGTTTCATCCTAATCCCGGTCCTCGCTGGCGGTATGTTCATCGCCCTGACCGTGTCCTCGAGCGACCCCGAGGTCCGCATGTTCCCGCAGATGATCGCCTTCGGCATCTTCCTGGGCCTCCTCGCCCTGTACGCCGTCGCTTTCGCGTGCCTCGTGCCCAATCGCAAGCAGTTCCGGCTCCCGCACGCGGTGTCGAGCCTCGCCGAGGTCCTGAGCTTCTGCTCCAACCACGAGATCCGCAACGACACGGCGTTTGCCGACTTCCCCCAGCAGAAGGGCCGCGCACTGGAGAGGCGCGACCTCGAGGCCCGGCTCGATGTCGGGCAGGACTGGCACCGCCAGGGCCGCTGGACGTTCAGCTACGGCCGCAACAACGACGAGAGGCTCGGCATCAAGCGCTACTCGCGGTTCACGGTGAACCCGCGCCGGCTGCGGCAGTATGACCGCCGCACGCGCGGGGAGCTGATCTCGCAGCCGATGCAACAGCAGCAGCAGCCGGGGTTTTTGAAGAACGACGGCAACAACAGACGTCAGGGCTATTCCCCTGTGCAGCATTGATTTCCGGCATAACCTTTTCAACGAAAATGAGTACAGAAAAGCATTTCTGTGCATAATGACATCTCGACGGAGGAGATGGTAACACCGACGCAACCTTAATGACATGACGACACCGACAAAGATCAAGACTGACGAAGCGGCTTCGCCTTTGCCTTCGGGGACGAGGAGATGTTCTTACGACTGCTTTCTATCTGGCGGGTGGGATAATTGTAACGAGTAATGGATAGAGGAGTTTTGGGGGTTTGGTTTCGCTTTTGCTTTTAGGAGTCATGGGCTCTTTGTTTCTGCTCGGCGTTCCGGATCTTGTTCTCAGCGCTGATTTATGGCTCATGGATGCTCTCTGGATAGCCAGGACTTTTGTAACACATACACACCAACGGCGCTATGATTTCCAGGGGGGCTGGCTGGTGCAAGCATATAGATCTGGAGAGACTCAATGGAGGAGCACCTGCGGCCCGCAAGGGTTCACGTTTTATGGCTGTTCCAATATTTCACTATCAAGCGCGCGACACTATCAGAATCTGCGACTGTGGAATCGCTCGACATGATATCTCTTACCGAACGCAGACATGAATTGAATCGCATCGCCACCCGCCAGACTTCAGCTGCTGCCTCACCGTCGTTGGTCGAGTCCACAAGTGCGAGCATCTTGACGGCCCGCGGCCACAAGCAACATGGCGCGAGACTTGGAGCAGAGCATGGCCACGACGTCATCATCACCGCCATCGCAGATGACCAGGACCAGCACGAGGAGTCTGGAGTCCTCCGCCGCCGTTTGTGTAGGCACTCAACCTCCTCAGAAAATACTCACGAGCCCCTCAGAAACTGACAGCTGATTCCATCTAGATGGCAGTACGACATTCAACTTGTCCTTCAGAGCGGGCACATTCTTCGGTGACCCGGGCAGCATGTGGTCGTCTCAACTATGGCATGGCAAACGGCGGTGCATGGTCGCCCAACGCCAACGGCGTTCGCTTCATCGAGCTCACCGTAACATCAACCAAGGCCTTCGCGTTCACTGTGGGGTTTATCCACGGACAAGTCACTACACCGATCCATATGTCCTCTGACCCTCTGGACCTCTGGACCTCTGGACCTCTGGACCTCTGGACCTCTGGACCTCTGGATAATAACCAGATCCGATCTGCCCATAGCCATGGAGCACAAAAACCATCCCATTCTCGCACACCTCGACAGACTGCCTGCCGAGATCCGCCTTCAGATATGGCGTGGTTTTGCAACTCATCGCTTCAAGGTCGACTTCCCGTGGGACCAGAGCGGTTTTGATGTCGTTCACGAAGAGGCATCATTTGACCCGATCAAAGACTCACGCCACAGAGTCTCAGCCGGCCAACTACTCCTCGTGCTTGGGGACATCGGCAACAAGAACTTCGCAGAGTTCTGTACGGCAAGCTCCCACTGCATTCTCCTCCTCTTCAGGTCTGAAGAGTCCGTCCAGGAATGTGATGCGAGCCAGATGCGAGTCGCGGTCGGGCAGGAGCAGCTCATGGCCTTTCCAGCACGCCTTTGTGTTCAGGGGGGGGGGGGGGTCGAGCATCCTCTCGTGCTCCATGCGACGCCAAGGCCGGCATGTGCGCTTGTACCTGGGCCCAGAAATGAGCATCAACCTCCACGGGGACTGGCAAGAAGCTGTGGCAGCACACTTCAGTATGTCACGAAGGATCATCAACTGGGCGAAATACTACGTGGACTGTGCACCAGTCACATCGGCTGCACTCTACTACGCTCCCTCTCTTGCCATGGTCAGAGTTGACTTCGAGCTCGTTGTTCTGAAGGAAGCAAAGGGTTCAAATTAGACATGCGCTGCATAGTGGGAGCAGACGAGAATGACTCCCGCCGCCATAAGTCGGGCATCCTCCCGTGCTCGATGCGGGTCCAAGGCCGCCACGTGCGCTTGTATCTGGGCCGGGAAGTGAGCATCAACCTTCGCGAGGACTGGCAGTGAGCTGTGGCATCACACTTCCGCATGTCACGGACGCTCATCGACTAGAGGTCCAGAGGTCCAGAGGTCCAGAGGTCCAGAGGTCCAGAGGTCCAGAGGTCCAGAGGTCCAGAGGTCCAGAGGTCCAGAGGTCCAGAGGTCCAGAGGTCGCCAAACTGTACGGGAGCCACCAACGTAACAGAAAGCCCAAATTTCGCAAATTCCAACATCCGCTGGAGGATCCCCGACTGGCATGGCCCACTCCAGCGTGAGCCCGCATACGTCGAAAGACGTCGCCGCAGTTGCGTCCCTGCGATGGGACCGTCTCTCACCAGTGCGCCTCATCCCTAACTTCCGTGGGGGCAGTCTCCTCCCGAAGTGGCCGCTGGCCGACAGCACTACGCTTGTCAACACCCAGTGGACTTTCCAGAGCACTATCCTCTGCATCACGGGCAATCCGGCGATATCCGCGTACACCGTCTACTACCTCGATGACGAGGACATAAAGACACTCAAGAAGCCAGCAAACCGCGAGATGCACGCCTGGTAGGAACAGCGCTGCATCCACTGGTCCGTGTACCACGACCCAAACTTCCGCGTCCGTAACGGCATCGTCCTGGATCAGACCAAAAAGGACGTCTTACGTTGGTGGCCGACTTACTCGGAGGAGATTAATCTTCCCCTCTCCCTCACGATCCCGACTGGACCACATTCAACTCACACTTATCCGAGCTGTCGGGCCCAATGCGTGGCCGCACGCAAGAAGAGCCAGGAGTCGGGATGCCGCCCACGCACATGTGCTGGGCACTCAAAATAGATGCAGCGGATAGGAGAATTGTGGTGGCAGGGCAATCATGGCACAGCCATTGCCCACGTGGAATTTACTTAGCTTGCGTGTCGACATGATAAACCCGGCTTTCCCCATTCTCAATACATAGGCTGTCCCTGTCGCCCCTATTACTCGTCCTTTCGGAGTCATTTGTGTCCCGCCTCGGTCCTCCCGGCCTTGACTGTAATCCGGTTCCAGGACGCTCATTTAGCTCTACGATCATGTACGTAACCCTAGAGCTTGGGCCAGTCTGTTCCAGAGGTTCCAGAGGTTCCAGAGGTTCCAGAGGTTCCAGAGGCCCATAGGCCTAGAGGCCCAGAGATATTACTTTAAGCTCTAGCCACTCGTTAATGGAAGGCTAGCCACAAGATTACGAAAGATCACTACTGCTACAGGCTCCTCTATCCACTGCAATCCGAATGCGGATCCGTAAATGACACGAGATGGATCTGATACATAAGAAAGCAACTTTCCGAGCTTACCATCTCGTGGCGCATAGTGTGTTTGATGTCGAATTCTGGAACTTCTAGAGTCTCTAGAACCTCTGGACCTCTGCAGAGAAGTCCAGGGACGAGGCCGTGTGGCCGGGTGCCGCTGTCTCCAACTCTCGGGTGCCTGCGATACGTCGTCCATGCTTCGTACGCAATGGACGGTGGGTTACACCAGTCTTCTCCATCTTTGTTTTGTACTATTTTATCTTCACTTCTTGCGGCATGCCCACCGCGCGAGCCACAGCGTTCGAGACATTGGTTGGTGGCATCCCAGTGACGCCGGACATCAGCGCCAACTCATTCTTTTCCCGTCCTCGGCCATGTTCCTCCCATTCCCATCTCCCGTGGTCAAATAATGTTTCCGCTGAATTTCAGGCCGCATACTGTCGGTTTCTCCCCGAGCAAGTAGCTAGGAGATAGGATATTTCATCTGGATCTTCCACGGATCCTCTCGCGCTGCTCCACGGTGGACCACGGGCGCCAGCGCTTCACCGACTTACTGTCCGGGAATGCATATCCATCGCTTCCCCCCGGAAAACCTCACAGTCCAGTTCAGCGTTATGGTATAGCTCTGCTGTTCCCACCGAATGACGATTGGAACATTGCATGGGAATATGAGCCGGGCACTCACCTAATAACGTCTGGGGCTCAGCACAATGGATCATATTGAGCAATACAGACCTGGCATTTCAACCAATCACACGGGCTTGTGGTTTAGTGGTATAATACTCCCTTAGCACCAGCGAGCTGGTTCGCCAGTCTCTGCCTCGACGCCGTATGGGAGTGGTCCGGGGTTCGATTCCCCGCGAGTCCAGTCGCATAATGAGGTTCGAATCCTCTATTGTACCTTTCTTTTTATATTTTTGTGCCTTTTTTTGCTCCTGTTTGGGGTGTCGTTGTGCCTGTCGTTGTGGTTTGCGATGCTGGCGCTTGTCAGATTTAGAGTTTTTTACCGATGGCAAATGAATGCCAGGCGCAGCAAGAAGTTTTACAATGGGGGCTCGGGTTGCCGTTAAGCCATAACAAACAAGAGGCTTGTGGGTAAGGGGTTTGTGCTTACTGGCATCTGCATGACACGCTGCCCAGCATACCTCTCTGGCGCTCAAGCATCGTACCATTGACAACAAACGAACGAGGCGCGGTCCTCTCCTTTGGTGTCTCCTCTTCTCTATCGGGACAGCTGCGTGCTGGACGACCAAGCTAAATATGCAAGGCCCCATCTACTTCGGGACAGAAGAATGCCTGCTTCGGCTCACGAGTACTTAGACAGGTAAGTGTAGGCCGCTTTGTGGGTGCCGAAGAATGGAAAATGTCCAGATCGGGGAGAGATAGAGAGCACATGACGGTCCCGCCGCCCTCCAAGCGGGGAGGTGTTCATTCAAGAATTCCATACTCGATAAACCTGCACTCCGCCATGCCACGTGAAGAATGCCAGTTTCTTATAGAATATCCCTCCCACGCCCTATCCAGACGCTGGCACTGACACATATACACAGAAAAGCCTACGATCGGCGCACAGAATCACCGATTATGGTCTTTGCTAGAACCTCGCCCCTTCCCTTCCGCTCGGGAACGCCGTACCCTCTTTCTCGATCTCAAGCTCGATCCCATTCTTCAACTTCTCCCTCCTGTCACCCCCCTCGGCTCCTCACCCTTCCTGTTGTTTCCCCTTCGCAGTTCCAGCACTACCACATTGCGCGAGTCGGGCATTGTGGTGCGACGGGATGATGGTGGTGTGTTGTCATGTCTCAGATCGTCTCGACCCCGCGCACGCGGCGCGAACAACAAAGGGAACTGTCCCAAGTCAAGCCAGAGCTCCACCCTTTGCACCTCATCCCTTCCGCACAAGCTGCTGCTGCTGCTCCCTCGCTTGGAGTGTTGCGTGCAGCGACAATGAGTGTGTCGTTTATTGTACAGTCGACATCTCATCTGCTACGACCTTTTGCACGTGTGATCTGCTGCATTCAGTGTGAACTCCGTATCTTTGATATTTTGATGGAACCTTTGGTACACATAGCGATAAGGTGCATCTGGAAAGAGACTGATGGTAAGGACCTGTGTGAAAAGCATCAAATAATGAGCAAAAAGCCACCTCTCTCCCATGCGCCGAGCTTTTGGACCCCTCCCAAACACAAGAAAAAGTGCCTGCCGTGGCCGGGGAAAAAGCAATTCTTGATCCATTTTGTAACAGTAAAGTCAGCCAGGGAGACGCCACATGTAACCCCGCCCGCTGCCCCAAGCATCCGGAACACCTTGAGACCTTCTGCCCGAGAAGTAAGTCCAAGAAATCAAATGAGTAAGAAAAGTAGTGAATGTGATCATGCAGGGGAAAGTTCATCCGTCGTGGAGGAGGAAAAAGAGTGTCGTCCGTCATGATTGTGGGGGTATTTCGTAGCAAAGTGGTCCATAAGTTCATGGAAAGTAGTCGTTTGTTGAGTCGTTATCATGAAAGAAGCGTGTGGTCGTGTGGGCGTGTGGTCATGATAAGTAATTGTCCAGTTCTGTGAGTTGTAATGAAAAGCCGATCGTATAAGTCAGGTGTTCGCGGCGTCTTCCCAGAAGAACTGGGGCGGAAGCTCTCTTGCTTCAGTGGCGGTACTTGAGTCCGAAGATGCGCCCGAGGCTCCCACCTCTGCGGCGGGCTAAGGCACTCTTCGCTTCTTCGACCTCCTTGTCACTGGGAGTCTGGGCGTCTTGCCCAGCTGTGGCAGGCCTCTTGGGAGGCAGGACGTTCTTTCTGCCTGAAGGCGTCTTCTTGTGCAGCCCACGTGCAATACGCTTGGCAAGTCCGTTGTTGGTCTCGGCATCCGACTCGCAGTCTGAGTCCATCTCGAACACCGACACAAATCGCGGGAGCGACGGCCGGTCCAGTGGAAGCTCAGGGAGCGCCCGGTCTAAAGAGGAAAGAGGGACAAGCGGTGCTAGGGGTGCGGTGGGATTGTGCTGTGTGGCGGTTTCGTTGATTTTCTGCTTGAGATTGAAAGCAGATTTGGAGGGTCGCAGTGACGCATACAGAGGATTGGGAAGACCTGGTGATGTAGGGGCAGATTGACTCGACAGAGGGAGTGGTGGCCGTGCTTCCGCGGCTGCCTCCACGTGCGCCGCGTGGAGATTGTGGGAGGATCTGCTTGGTTTCAGGGCCGACAGCAGGCCGTTGACTTTCTGCGACCGTGTGGATGGTTGTGGGAGAGGAGCCTGCGGTAGTGGAGGCAGCGGCGCGGCACGAGAGGATGTCCGTGGTGGAAGGATGAGTTGCCGGGCTGGTGGAAGGGGCTGCTGCTTTGGGTAGATTGAATATGTCCTGGTCGGGCCCTTTGGACTGCTGGGTCGTGAGCAAGAATGACGACTCTGCCGGGAAGAAGTATTCCGGCGCGGGAGTGGCTGTGCTGTTGCCACAGGCTTTCGCTCGATTTCCGAGGTGCCACGGCGAAGAGTGTCGTCCTCATCGTCGTTGTTCTCGTCGTCTGCATCCTCGGTATAGTGGTTGAGCACGCTGAGAGTGAAGTAGTCGTCGCTCTGGACCGACTGGATCTTGGGCGGGCGGGGGTCCAGTTTCTTGGAGGTTGACTTGCGCTCGACACTCTGCCAGAAGCTGTCCCACAGCTGGCTTGTCGATATGTTGTACTGCGAGTCTTCATCAAAGGACAGCTCCGAGTCTGATGTATCGGTCAAGCCCGGTGCAGAGCTGCTCGATTTGATAGATGACAGACTGTCGCCAGACTCGTGCCGGATCTGGGGTGCCCCTGACCGGCCATGTGTTGTTTTGCTCCTCAGGTTTGGCTGATCGCCAATCCATGATCTTCTGGCGTGGTCCGGATGAACTCTGATACTGGCGTTGGTCCAGTGGCCAGCCTGGAAATCCTTGAAAGGGTTGGAGTCCTCCATTGCGTCGCCTGCGCAAGACCGAGCAGATATGCCGAAATCGAGAATTGCGTGGTCGTTGTGAGATTTCATGACGGGGTGTTTTGATTTAATAGGCAGGCCAGCAGCGAGTTGGTGGTGCACTCAGATAGCGTGTATGCAGCATCTGCCCTTGAGGAGTACCAAGGGATTTGTTCGAGGTCAGGGATGCATTAGAGGGACGGACAGGACCGAACAAGGCGCGGGGTAGGCGAGCAAGGTATAAGCTGCAACTGCTGGGATTCTCGAGGATAGGGTTGCAAGGGATGATATAGCGACCGGCAAGGACGAGAGGCCGCTTTGTAAGTCGGGAGCGTGGATCAGGTGGCGTTGGGAAGGGGTGGGCCGCCCCAAGTACCAAAGGGAGATGCCAGCGACAAAGGCGGCTACCGGTCGCACGTTCCGCAGCAACGATCGGAATTCCTGGCAGCGCAGTCTCACGGAATGCAGAGGGCGTCGCCAGGGCGAAAAGGACATCCAGACAGGTCTAAACTTGCCCCGACGTGAGCCCTCGACCATGCCACGCTCCTATAGGACAACCGAGACGCGGTTGATCTGGCGAACTGGGTCTATGCCCGCGGGCTGGGCAGCGGGAGCCGCAGGGTTGTTGCTTTTCGACGAGCAGCTGCAATGCAATGCAATGCACTGCAAGCTGCGACGTGATGCAATGCAGCCGGCAGTGGAGAAGATGGCGGGTGCAGCCGCGGGTGGCATCCGCAGGCGAAGCCGCAACGCACATCGACCAAGCCATGAGCCTCGACGCAAGACACCGTGACACTGCAGCGCCGAGAGCCTCAACGTTGCTCCCGTCTGGCACGAGTGCGAACCACGGCCCTCGATGCCATTGTTTTGATGTTGTGCAAGCAGGGGCATTCCAGGCCAAGCAACGCCGAACTCGTCGGGGCGGTACAAGAATGCAACGGCTCCGATCTGTCGACTTTCATTCCAGGCGTCTTCTAGCAGGACACCGAAGAGAACAACTGACAGCGAGCTTGGACGGGAAGCTAACCGCATTCGGGATAGCAGAGCAATGGGCGGGCACGGTGCATCGCCATTTCTGGCAAGACAAGAGGCCTGAAAACGTCGTCAGTGGTCTCCACGCCTCTGACGTCTGTCGATTCCGACCGCAGCAGTACGCCAGCCAGACTTTTGTGTAGTCATCTCAGCAATATTGCCAGAAGTGAGTCGCGAGGTGGATTCCATCCTGGTTGGAGCTCGATCCGTCCCGTTTGGGCAGTCGCTCGGATTGTGCGAGCGAACATCCAAGCGAGCAAGTTTGTCCAGATCCAGAGCGCACGGGGCAAAAGGGCTCGCCATCTGGGCCATAATGCCTGGATCTGGCCATCAAGCTTTGTTGGCTTTCCGAGTAAACGTCGGGTTTCTCTGCCGAACGAAGCGCCCGACGCGAACCCCGCGCGAGGATCGCGTCACAGCAAAGCACAAGCTGGCAGACCGGGATGAGACCGAAGCGCAAGAAGAAGCATTGTGACACGGGCTCATGCACGCATTCGAGGTGGGCCGTTGACGAGGCGGGATGCCGGTAGTGCGCCTCCGGGTGCTGTCCGCATGTTGCCAGGTGAAGCCACGCAGCAGCGGAAAGGCCACGATGTTGAGGTCCAGAGAGCCGGGCTCGGCAGCGCTGCCGGGAGTGTACCGCACCCTTGCAGCGATCGTCTTTCAGGGGTGGGGGCCGGGGGCCGGGAGGCGGCGCGCGGCTGTTCCGGGGCAGGCCCATGCATGGCATTGGATCGAGAAAAGCAACCGGATGCTCCACGAGGCAGGGGAAAAAGAACAATGGGATCCAGATGCGCGTGGGAGAAGAGATCCGCAACGAGAGTCAGACGCGGTGCCGGGGGAAAAAAAAAATCAAAAACGTGCCTGGAAAATTCTTTCGCTCAATCGAACGCGTCAAGGAAGGAAGGCTGGGCCGTTCCTGCCACCTGCTTGACGCAGGCCCAGTCCCCGGCTGGGCGTTCCCCGGCGCTGTCGCAAACGGTGCAAGTCAGAACGGGCGGTCATCATTGGCCGGCGAGATCTTGCCTCAGGCACCGCCAACGTCATCCGCATCCAGAGCCTCAACTTCTCAGAAAACCCTCGTGCATTGAGCCAACATTGCAGAGAGCGAGCAAGTCCCCTCAGCCACCACTTACACGATTAATGCTGATCGTCCATACATGATGCCACTCGCCACCACTTGCAGGCGTGGTTTGCAAGAAGACACCTCATTCAAGGCTGAACCGCACACGGTGTGCAGTCGATTGGGAGATTAGAAGATATCGAGTTCTGCCTAGACGCCGAACTGTTGCAAGCGTGTATCGCTGCGTCAGTACCCCCAAAAGCCGCCTGGATAGTCAACACTGGCGTCTCCGACCACGGCCCTGCAACAGCTCCATTTGACGCGTATCAACAAGAAAACACTGGTGCATCGCCGGCTTCGCATGGTGCGCGCCAGGCAAAGCAAAATTTGCCCCCATTGCACCTTCGAGGCTGAACTGGCTCGCTGTGCTCCACCAGGCTCTGCGGCCCGCATGCGAGTTTGCTGCTGTGGTCGCTGCCCTTTTGCATGTCTGTCTGAGGTTGAGGCAGGCCGCGCCATGCTGGTGGGAGACACGCATATGCAGCACAGCCTCCACATACAGTATTGCATACAGCCGTTCCAAGGTGTACTTACAGCTTGTTCTCAAGCTTCAAGATTTTTAGGTAGGAGTGCCTGGAGCCTGTGA
The DNA here is from genome assembly GCA_001566295.1 of Microdochium bolleyi. Classification (NCBI taxonomy): domain Eukaryota; kingdom Fungi; phylum Ascomycota; class Sordariomycetes; order Xylariales; family Microdochiaceae; genus Microdochium; species Microdochium bolleyi. The sequence continues at coordinate 1,444,425 of KQ964247.1, read as the reverse complement.
AAGATCCTGTGTTTGCAGGTATTTTAACTCGCCTGTCCAAGTGGAATAACATGAACACCAGATCGTTGATTCATGGAGCTGCACATCGGCTCTGTGATAGAACTGTGCTTAAAAGTCCCGCCGTGAGTGCGCGATTGCCAGACGGGGCTCAGAAAGTGGCAGGGTGCGCGGAATACGACAAGCTAGAACACTCTCGCCACCATGTGTCGACTCGAGCTCTACTCGACCCGCAGAATGAGAATAAGTCCTGGATACCGGGTGGCGCCATCCTAAACTTCGACGCGTCTCGATATTGCCCAGCAGCCACACAACTGTAAGAGGGCAGGTAGGAACTACACATTAGACATACATTAGTGCCAATATCGTGAACACTTCGAGCGGGTTCAAGTAAATGGCGAGATCACAGCCAACCACCCCTTCGGGTCATTGCTGAATGGACACGGTGCCCGAAGGTGCATCATAGCCTCGATTCGGTCCTGGTACCTGACGCGTCATCGAATCGAGACGAAGGCCATGGACACCTGCTGTAGCTCAACCCGGAGGCTGCGGCTCGAAACGAGACATGCCTCAATCTGTGCCAAACACAACGAAAGAAGCATATTGAGATGGAGTCATCGGTAGAACTCGGACAGGACCTGGGCACAACGCCCCTTCTTCGGTCATCCCTTTTCGGGGGCCAGAGCCATCGATCAGGACAACGTCACAAAGCAGCTTGCAGACCGATGCAGGCTCTCGGACGCAGGAACCGCTCGCTGTCTTGCAAAATGTTTTTGAGATCTTTGCGCAGGTCCGCTCGCATACGCGGTGCATGCACTGGTGGTCAAGGCGGAGTTTCATACTACCCCCGATCCTTGCGACATGATGCGCGTCCTGTTGACGTCTCGGCTCATGCGAACTTGACCTCCAGAAGGCGCGTGTGAGCTGTCAGAGGGACTTCATCAGTCCAACGGTACAGTCGACGCACCTATTCGCCCTGACTAGTCTCCAATCCAATAACACAGTGTTGAGAACAATTGCAGTGTGTCTGATCGGATTGTCACCGCCATTTCTTCTTGTCAGTTTGGTGTTGCAGCTCAACCTTGAACGCATTAGAGACATGTATTCTCCATTGCCGCGACGCGACTTGTCCATTGAGGCATTGCCAGAATGCTGATGTCAAGATCACGGAAGTGGCACCTACTACATTCGAGATTACGACATTGGAAGATGCTGCGTTGTGTACGATGAACCAGCGCTCGTTGAGCATTATCCGCCATTTGGGGATTCGTCTTCACCACTGCCGGAAGGTGCACCTCTCCACAAGCACCGAAGCAGACAGAGCTCATGCCAGTGTCCGCTTGAGCACTTGAGCAAGCACGTTGTGCCCTTCTATAATCCCGGAACGGCCTCAGATTCGGAGGCTTTCCTACAAGCCTATCTCGCCAGCGGTGACCGGGCTCTTCTATCGCACACCCCATGCTCCCCTATACTGCTATTCTCGTGCTTCCAGTACTTCACAGGGTTATCCAAAAGTCATGTCATACAACGATCCCCAAATTTACATCATCCAACTCCAGAAGGCGCGATGCCCAGAGGTCCAATGGAGACAGTAGCATTGTCCGCAATGGACAACGAGAGACTAGGCCTGGCAGACTCACACACGCAGTCGCCTCAGAAATACCTTTGACTGGCTCCTTCCCGAATTGGAGGGTGATTATTCACCGACCTACAGCTCGTGCGGTATCATCAAGTGGGAAAATCCGAGCATGGAACATCTCTCTCCATCTCAATAAATCCCTTTCTGTCTGGCAAAAACCCCCCAATACTACCTGCCGCGCTGAGGACCCTGGGAATCCCAAATTCAGCTTGCGAAAGGCGAGTTTCATGCTCTAGGTGGAAGGGTAGCCCATACTGATCTCAATATGTCCATATCCCTCTCCATGTATCTGGTAGCCGTGCCCACAAACAGTGACAGCAGAGTCCGACCTCAGTACTGAGCTGAACGAGTCACGTGCCGAAACGATGAAGGGAGCGAGCGATTTTGGGATCTTGTGCGATGGCTACCGACCATCGCGCAATTCCCGGCACGCAGCAATGCCTCCGCGACCACGAGCATGTTTCCAGCATTCCTCTTTGGGCTTGCTAGCCTGAGCTTAAGTCGAAGGGCCAGCGTGCTGGCGCGTCTGATTGGCTCGACGGCTAGCTGAGTCTCGGGACCGGGACCGCGGGACGACCCATGGCTGGGGCTGAGGCCCGTGTGCCAAAAGTGCCGACCCAAGTCTGCGGCTAGGGCAGCGTGTCCTTGGGCTGTGTGTAATAGATAAAGTATTCATCGATCCGCGAGTGGGCTTGCGCGCGGGGGGGGCGATTTGCTGTGCAATGGCTCCTCTGTCTCTTGTTCGATGAGCCAAAGTCGCAGACGGGCCAAGGTCACCAATTCAGAGGCACAGCAGTCGACACGGACGGATGTCAACTCCAGTCCGCCAAGGCCGACCTTTACGATGCAAAACGGGCGAGCCCGCAGAGCACCACAGTCAGGTGAGCAGGCGTGGGACCGAGCCGAGCATTCCGGGTCTTGTTCCCGACGGTCGAAGAACGCAGCAAAGAGGAGGCCGCCGAGTGGCTCGACTGCGCACGCCGTCCCAGCAGTGATGATGCGCAGGAGGACAGCGCAGCGGCGTTGCATCACCAGCAAGGGATTGCCAGGAACAAGAAACACAAAAGGGTGGGATCAAGAGTGCGGGCCCAATCAGGGCGGCCGAGGTCTCCGGCAGAACGGAGCCGCTAGCCCGAAATGGCCAAGCGCATAGACTGCCAGCGCACACATGCAGAGCGCTTGCCCAGACCTCGGGACCACGACCCCAGCCACCGGCCTTTTCTCTGCGGTGCATCTCTCGTCTTTCGTCATGGCCTCTCCATGTTCATGCACGCACTTCCTGCTCGCTGTGCGCTGGCCGCGCAGACTGCAGCACGTCATCCGTGGATGTCGAGGCTGCTTCAGGTGCATCGTTGTGGTTGCAGGGAGGAGGACAGCCCGGGCAGGCAGGACAACGATAAGCAGTGCAAGTGTGGGAAGAGGGCTCCATTCGAGGCCCGCCGGGTCAAAAGTCTCGCACGGTGGCCGCCTGCTGACATGCGAAGTTATGGGGCGGGAACCCAGGCCGGCGAGCAGGTCACCAATATTGAGTGCTGGACGACTGCGGGCTGATGGGCGGCCTGAAGCTGCGCCCTCAAAGTGGCAAGTCGACTGACGTGGTCTTCGAAGTTTGGAGCAGTTGCGCAAGGTGCTGGCTGCCATTGCTCGTTGGCGATGAAGGAAGCGGCAGCAGAACCAAGAGTCGAGGTGACGCGTCGTGAGAGCACCCAAGCAAGGAGCGCAATCAAAATTGGCTGGTCATAACAGCGAACTTATGGATGAATTATTGGAAAAAGCAAAGGACAGGAAGCGAGCAGCGTTCAGCTGCCCTCGAGATTGGCATTGTCAAACGGGAATGGTTGAGCTCGACAATGGCAGGCACAACCCTGACTGCTGATACAGTATGCGACTGTGTCATTGCACGGTCCTCCCGTGTGGCCTTCCCATCGTGCGTCGTCGCCAACTCCAAGCGCCTCGCCATCTCCAGTCCAGATGTTGCCTCTTCCAAGCAATTGGGAGATCATCACGAGGCAATGCGTCGAGGGCACCGAGACGAGCCAATCTGACCCTTCCAGGAGCCCCCGGAAGCCCAATTGCCTCTGTGCAAGGCGGCAGCGCCACGCTGTCGCTTCAGGCGCAGTTGGGCCACGGCGCGTGCCGGCACACAGTCAGGCACTTGCACCACATGCTCACATCGACGACAGCTGCCCATTGCGACCCTTACAAGAGGCGAGCAACCGACCGGGATAGCCTCACCGACGACGGCACAGCTCTTCACGGCGGCCGCCTGACCGCTTAGCAGGCCTTGCAGCAAGCATCTTCCAGGTCAATTGGCTCCCTCGCGCGGGCCTCACCCACTCCCTGCTTACCAGCCTCTCTGATTTCCCAGCCACCAGCCTTTTCGCACAAAGGGGATCGCACCCGTGTCCACGACACACCACCACGCGCCCCCGGCCGCGACAAGGCTATTCTTCTGTCTGGTAGCCAAGCACCGCTGCTCTTTTCGTTCGTCCGTCGAGTCTTGCGTATCACACACAGTTTGTCTGCGCACACCCACGCCCAGGCTTCCCCAACACCAGCGACCTAGCCACAGTTGCTTGGTGCTGCCGATTCAACGTTCCTGAGACCATCCACCCTAGTCGGCTCACCACCACGCCACATCGCTGCCACTCGCAGTGGCTCGATCGTCAAGTTGTCGCCGTCGTCCTTTTCGTGGGATCCTCCAACTACCGCAGAATTGTCCGCCTCCAAGGCTGCCGCATATCACGACCGTCACGACCGTAACGAACCATACGCAACACCAGACCAGCGCCAGCGCCAGTCCCAGCAATTGCACTCTCAGCGCAGAACACCTTTGCAGACTCCTCCTCCTCGCACTCCCGCTGACACACCACCTTCATCCTCTCAGCACCGCCTCCGGCGAACTTCTCGCTTCACTGCTACCCCAAGCCCAACTCCTGAAGAGGAGCCTCCGCGCAACTCACCTGGCGTCATCGTCAGCAGCGGCCCACGGGGTAGATACATCCTCACCGGGCCTGAGCCACCACGGCGGCAGAGCAGCGCCAAACAGTCCAAGCGACGGCCACGTGTGAAGGAGTCATCGGCCCGAGATCCTTCGCAGCACTATTGGCCTTCGTATGCCCCTGACTCGGAGTCTCGCCAGCTTGGACCGCACCCAGCAGTCCGGATCTCGAAGCACACGCATAGTGCCATCCTCTTCACCCTTGAAGAGGCCTTGAGGGGTCCCAACGAGTTCACACCGGATTTCGTCGAGGAATTCTCCCGGATGGCTGACATGCTCGCCAGCAGCTCGGCCAACGGCAATGGAGCTACGCCACCACGGGCATCTGCCGCGATCCGACCTGTCGGCTCGCCTTCCGGCATCCGTGGCCCTCGGATGATCATGCAGGAGCGTGCAGCACGAGAGGCTCGGCAACGTGAAGAGAGGGAGCTTAAAGAGCGAGAGCGAGAGTACTCTGAGCGCGAAGCTCGCTTACAAGCCGAAGCAATCCGCAGAGAAGAGGAGCGCCAAGCGACTGCAGCTGGTGCCACTGCGACTACTGGCACTGGCGCTGGCTCAATGAGCCACGCGCCCAACCAGGGCCCTGACCCTGCCGTCTCCCACCGGCGCAACCAGTCATCAACAAGTCGGCCAAGGGTCGACCACAACCCTCGCCCGTCGGCCGGCACTAGACCATCCGGTAACACTCAAGCACAAAGCCAACATGCCGCGACAGCAGTGCCACCACAGCCGATTCCCACCGCGCCTGTGCCGAGTCAGGGCAATGTCCCTCCATCCGACGAACAGCAAGCCTCAGGGAGTGGAACTGGAGCATCGCGGACGAGGAATTCCTTCCCGCATGCCTTTGAACGATGGGAGACCTTGTCCGCGCATTGGGAAGGACTCACGAGCTTCTGGATACGAAGACTCGAGCAAAATATGCAGGACATCCCTGACGATCAGGTCACCAAACAGCTTGCCCGCCAGGTGACAGATCTGTCGTCCGCCGGTGCGAACTTGTTCCACGCTGTCGTCGAACTCCAACGTCTTCGCGCTTCGTCAGAACGGAAATTCCAAAGATGGTTTTTCGAGACGAGAGCCGAGCTCGAGCGAAACCAAGAAATCACAGCTCAACTAGAGGCTGCGATAGAGGACGAGCGCAGGAGCAAAGCGGAGGCGATTGCCGAAGCTGTTAAGAACACCCAAAGGGACGAGAAGCTTCTGAAAACGATTGCCGAGATGCGAAAGGAGCTGACCATCTCCAAGGAGGAGGCTCGTCGTGCGTGGGAAGAGCTCGGCCGCCGAGAACAAGAAGAGCGAGATCGCACATCTTCTTTGCAGCAGGGCTACCCTACTATTGTGGGAGGAGTGCAAGTGGTGCCGATGACGCAAGGGCTCAGCCGCGGTGTGAGCCAACGCGACCCTCAGGCCTACGGCCGCTCGGACGTTGAAGGTTCGCCGGCTCGGTCCACAGCAACCAGACCAGAGTACACCCCAGCGCCTGCTGTGCAGCCTGTCACCTCGGCCGCCAGCAGTGCCACATATCAGGCCCCGGGAGCTGCTGTACAGCGACAGCAGAGCTACGGCTCGACGGGAACGTACAGCGACGGTGAGTACATAATTGATGCCCAGGGTCGCTTCGTTCGCGATGCTCAAGGGTTCAAAATTCCGTTTCGCTCCGTTCATTCCGAAGGCTCTGACGCGGGAGGAGCAGAGCTCTTCGAGACGCCGGCCACGCAGCCGGGTGTCTACCAGCCCACCGGCAACCAGACCCCACCGCTACAGCAACAGCAGCAGCAGCAGGCACCCCAACAGCCACCACCTGCAGCACCAGAACCCCCTCAGCAGGGTGAGAACCCAGACTATTCCGGGGAGGGTTTCTCTGCGCCTGGGTGGGAGTCTATGCCGCGCCACCACCATCCGACACGGCTGAGCGATGTTCTCGAGGAGGAGGAGGAGCGGAGTCGGACGAGTGCAAGCGTCAGCCAAATCAGTCGCGGCTGATATTGTGCTGAGACGCCGTCTGTTCTCGGCCGATCTTGCTCAAACGACCGCCGGAGCAGTTTCAAAGGTGTCATGCTGCGGTAGTTCCGAGGTCGACAACATTATGGCGTGTCTTATGCAGCTTCGCTACATCATGTGAGAATGACGACTACTTAAGGAGGAATCGGGGGATGCTCGCGGTGGTCGACTTCTGGACCACTGCATCACCATCAGCGCTGAAGCATTGGTTGGCATTTGCAGCACGTTTCGTTCTCACTGGCATTTCTGCATGAGCTCTAACATCAGCCTTGCGTTTTTCATTGTTTCTTATGGGTTTGTCGTTCAACCCTTGCGCAACGTTTCCTCAAGGGCATCGGCCAAGAAGGGATCTGTACATACTGGGGCAGTTTTTGATAATAGGTCTGCTTCGGCACCCCATCCGGGGTCGCCGATTGCACATACTCACGACTTTCTTTGGGAATCATCTCTGGGGTGTTCTGGGGGTAATCGAATCAGGACGGGCGGATAAAATAGACGAGGAGGTAATGAAGATTGGAGAAATAAAAGAGAGGAGAGTTACAGAACATGATGAGGCTCCGGTGGCTGTGACTGTGCGCAAGCGTGCTGATCGTGTGCCTGCCCACAATGCCCGAGGACGGACTGTCAGACATCGTGAGACAATGCTGTCGTGAAAGACCACTCATTCCAATGGCTGCATCCAGCGTCGTGCATCGGCGAGGCACGAACGGGGCTGAGATTGTCCGTCGGCAAGATCGGCGAGTCTCGCGACTCTCAGGCTTGATCAACACGCTGCTTCAAAGATCGACATATTCCTCGGTTCTACTCATGACTGATGTATGTAGTGTAGATAGTCGGTCATCGTTTGTGGTGTGGAGCTTTCTCGTTGCGCTCTATGTCCATCCGGCACCTAGCAAGCACATGTATTTTGTAAACGATTCTTTTGACCTCAGGACACAGTGAAGCAGTTGTAGTAGACAAGCTGAAAGTGCACGGCACATGTAAGTAAGTAGGTATGCGACTGTATGTCTGGTGAAGCTCTCCTCACCTGAAGCAGCTCCAGAGAGCTCCATCGTGGGTACGTACCGCCATGGTGGGGACCCGGCCTTGCTCCGGCCGGCTTGGAAATTCTCCAAAGCCCGCCCAGGGTCCGCCTGGCCGTGATGACCACGCCATTATTGAACGGGAAGCAATCCCGCCGCAGGACCGACCCCCTCGTTTCGACCACGACAGCTCCTCGACGATCCCGCGGCTCGATAGGCTGAAAAAAGGTGTTGCACTGAAAGTATCCAGTCACGTTGGACAAGGAGAGCCGCGGAACCTACCCAAAGGCCAATGTCACGATCGCTGAGCACTGCGGCGCGGCCGCTCCTGCAGCGCTCGCTGCTCGATGCTGCGCCGTCACGATTGCCAGTCGCAGCATGCCAGCGCTTCTTCTCGACCTCGACTCCAGCGCCGCCATGCCAGACGAGATGCCCCGCACCGCAGCGGCCGCGATGCATCCAGCCCATCCACCACCAGCGACGGTGGAAGTCCGGCAAGACGGTCGAGGAGGCCAAGAGCAGATATCGCACAGGGCCCTTTTCGTGGAAGGCGGGCCTCCTGTTTGTCGTCACGAGCGGTGGCTTGGTGTGGTACTTTGAGCACGAGAAGGAGCGGATGCACCGCAAACGTGTAGCCGAGGCGACGAAAGGTGTTGGGCGACCAAAGGTCGGCGGCGACTTTGACCTGGTCGACCAGGACGGGAAGCCGTTCTCGAGCGCGGATATGCTGGGCCAGTATTCTCTGGTAAGTTCATGTTGTTTGTCTGCAGTGTACTCCGGGGCATTTCTCTGCCGCTCGTGCTTCCACCGTGGTGAAAGAAGAGGGGACAGAATGCTAACTCGAGAATTTTGCCGACAGGTCTACTTCGGCTTCACGCACTGCCCCGACATCTGCCCCGAAGAGCTCGACAAGATGGCACGTATGTTCGACCTTGTCGAGGCCGAGGTGCCGAACGGCCTGAAGCCCATCTTCATCACCTGCGACCCTGCACGCGACGATCCCAAGGTGCTCAAGTCGTACCTCGCCGAGTTCCACCCGAGCTTCGTCGGGCTCACGGGCACGTACGAGCAGATCAAGGCCGTGTGCAAGGCGTACCGCGTGTACTTCAGCACGCCCCAGCACGTGAAGCCCGGGCAGGACTACCTTGTTGATCACAGCATCTACTTCTACCTGATGGATCCGCAGGGTGACTTCGTCGAGGCGCTCGGCAGGCAGCACAGCCCCGAGGCGGCGGCTAGGGTCATTCTGGATCACATGAAGGACTGGAAGGGCACGCTGGGTCGGTGAGACAAGGCACATCGCAGGAGGACGCAGACGAGAGGGACCTACTGTAGGCATGATTCGGGAAAGGAGCTGAGAGGCTTCAGCTTGCAAAATGATGCCTGCACGAGTTCTGCAACCTGTGTCCAATCTGCCCTCACCACCCCCTTACCACATATGTAGGAACACCATGTAGAAATGCTGTATCGATATACTGAAGAAGAGCTCGGCTGAAAATCATCTTGGACACTGAGTTAGAGCGGCATAATAGAGAACACTGCGTGACATGAATTGATCGCATCGACGTAGAAGCAAGGACTGCCGAGGACACATAAGAGTTGTGTATTGGGGTTTCGGAAAGGCGTACCTTGACGTCGAGGAATTAATTGCCAGTGGTCTGGGAAATCTATGGGTACTTTAGCTCCGTGCCACTTTAGGAACCATCTCTCCGTTCCACCCGAACACCATCCAGACACCTTCAGTACTTACCACAGTACGCTCCCCGGACGGTACTCACATCTAGGGCACCCGACGATATCAAATACCGATTCTTGGCCCTCCCGGGCGCTGCAAGGAGTACTTTCAGGACAGCCAGTCACTGAAAGATGAGGGCGTTCCTGTCGAGCAGCGGCACGCGTGCGGTCCCCTGGACCACCGCGGCACTGCAGCCCCACCTGCGAGCATCCTCGTCCTTGACCTTGTTGACAGGATCATCTTCAGCGACCAGTAGCAGATGCATCCTCGAGGGAAGACGTCGGGCAGGCCTACCTCGGAGCTGGAATGCGAAGGCAGGTGGTGTCCGGACATTCATCGCGGATGGCAAGCAGACGACCCAGACCAAACCCAAGGTGCCGCCGTTTGCATTCGCATTCGAGTGAGTCCCAATTCTCGCCGCTGCTTTTCGGGAGGGCTTGACAGCCTGCTTCATAGCTCTCCTTAATTGTTTGGTCAAGCGCTGATTCTATCGCAGCATTGACGGCGTACTTTTGCACGTGGCCAAGCCGATTCCCGGCGCTACAGAAACCTTACGTTACCTCCAGAAGAACAACATTCCGTTCATCCTGCTCACCAACGGCGGCGGCAAGCATGAGACGGAGCGGGTGGCCGACCTGAGTGCAAAGCTCGACGTGCCTCTGACGACGGACAACTTTGTCCAGTCGCACACGCCCTTCCAAGAGCTCGTCCACGGACCCGAGGGCCTGCACGATAAGAACATCCTCATCACGGGCTCGAATGCGGCCAAATCGCGCACCATCGCCGAGACGTACGGCTTCAAGAATGTCATCACGCCTGCGGACATCCTCATGGCGTACCCGACCGTGTGGCCGTTCGAGCCGCTCATGGAGGAGCTCTACGAAAAAACCGCAAGGCCACTGCCCGAGCCGCAGCCCAAGATCGACGCCATGTTCGTCTTCAACGACCCCCGCGACTGGGCGCTCGACATCCAGATCATCATGGACCTGCTGCTCTCCGACGGCGGCGTGCTTGGCACGTACTCGCCCAAGAACGGCAAGCGGGACCTGCCCAACGCCGGATGGCAAGAAGGAGGCCAGCCGCCGCTGTACTTCTCGAACCCAGACCTCTTCTGGGCCGCGCGGTACCACTTCCCGCGCTTCGGACAAGGCGCGTTCCAGGCCGCCATGGCGGGCATCTGGGGCGAGGTGACGGCGGGCCAGGCCGAGCTGCGCCGGACGGTGATCGGCAAACCGTACAAGCAGACCTACCGCTACGCGGAGCGCGTTCTCAACGCGCACCGGGCGCAGGTCCTCGGCGTGGAGCCGACAGATGCAGACTCACCAGACAGCGGTGCCGTGCCGCCGCTGACCCGGGTGTACATGGTCGGGGACAACCCGGAGAGCGACATCCGCGGCGCCAACGACTACGAGAGCCCCGCCGGCACGGACTGGACGTCGGTGCTCGTGCGGACGGGCGTGTGGACGGCAGACAGAGGACCCCCGGCGCACGAGCCGCGGGTGATTGTGGATGACGTCGCGGGGGCTCTGGACTGGGCTCTGAAGCAGGAGGGCTGGCGATGAAGGATGTTTTGAAGCGAGCCTGAAGATATTGTCGTGCATGTATCACATGCTATGGAAGAAATGCTAAGTACGTGCACGTCAGGCTATTTTTCTTGTCATGGGACTCGAAGGAATCGCGAACTTGACTATAGGCCAATAGAAACAAGGACTTTGACAGAGCCAGATGATCACAGGATTGTCTTTCTGCAGGTTTGTACAGCATCGTACTGGCCAACAGCATCCAGCAGGTGAGAGTGCCTCGAGGCTCTACGGTACCTATCCCAGAGGATTTAAACAATTTCTTAGTCTAGGCGATACAGCCCAAACTGTGCGCCACTTGACCCGTGCCTTTTTCCCTGTGCAGGGAAGTAGATCCTAGTGTCGCTTGTTATTGCTCGGGTGACCTTGACATCAGAATGCACGGTCAGCCTGTTTTGTTTTGTTTTTCTTATTCATATTGCTGAAGCTCCCGGGCTTGTGGCCTGTTTGCTAGCCCTCCCATGGCTTCCACAGGTCCAACATGTCCTGAACGTTGTAGTTCCCAGCCAGCTGGTTGCCACATTGCCGCACCGAATCGTGATTGAGACGTTCGCGAGCAACGAATCAGAATCAAGAGCAGGGCCACGTGGGTTTTTCATGCAAGGCGAAGGAGACGCCCTTTGAAAACGAAAGCCAATTGTCGATTGTGAAAGGCCACAGTTTCTCAAGTCGAGCGAGAGAGAGAGGGGCAAACTTGGTCCAAAAGTGGGCGGTCCCCAAGTGTGTCCCTCCTTGAATTGTCTGGTGACATAATTGCTTGTGATAACGCTTTTGTGACAGGTTGGGGGCATGTGAAGAAGATAGGGGACCGGAATGCCCACCCCCGCCAAGAGCTAACAACGTCATTTCCCGGACCCGGGCAGCTAGCTCTACGGAGCAGGTATGTGTGGGAGTCCCCCCCTCCTCCTCGCGACTGAGCCACGAATGGACAATCAGGTCTGGGCCAGTGCTGTGTGAGGACAAGACTGGAAACTGTCCGCGTGTGGGAGTGGAAATCGGTACAGAGTAGGCAGGTCCCGGAGCAGTGCACTGGTGGCTTGGATCCAGACCTGGGCCTTTATCAGGGCCCCGACTTGTCAAGTGACCCTGTGGACCTAGCCTCTCGAGGAAGCATTGCACAGCAGCAGCACGGCTGTCCACAAGCTTTCTACCTTAGGTACCGAGTGTAGCTTGGAGATCATGCGATCGAGTGTGATCAGGGAGAGGAGGGGAGAAGGGGAGACGAGACAGGCGGCAGGACTTTCAATAGACCCGGCCGAGATCCGCCATGCACAAACGCCTCTCGGCTTGTTCTGGAAGTCCAAGACCCTGTTTGTGGTTGTCGGTGTTGGACTTGGGTTGCTGGTCGCAAGCTTGCAAGCTTCCCACACAAACGGGGCCGCTCCTGCCCGCTCTCAGCCTGACGTGGATACCGCACCACCACACTAACGGCTGACCACAATCTTCGAAGTGCCAGCCAACCGCTCTTCCAGAGACGCCTCGCCAGCCTCTCCGCCAGACTTGCACTTCTCTACCTGCACATACACCCCGAGCTCGCGTGGCATCATACCCACGCACGCCAAGGACTCGTAACACAAAGCTCTGCAACAAGGCCATCTCACGATACTTGCTGCAGCGGCGACAGCTGTCCCACGGCAGTCACAGCCTCGCAACACCAACCCCACCAAGTCAACACGTTCCCTTACTCCTCCCCTCCCTCGCCGACTAGAAAGAGAGCTGAGCCTCCGCCGTCGTCATGTCGTCTACACCTACAGCCAGCAACACTGCTGGAAACGCTCTGCCTCTACGGTCTGCACTCAAGACGGACGATGATCCCGAGCGCTCGGCAGCTGCCATTCCGTCCGGCCCTGCTAAAGGTTGGTTTCCTACGTACTCTGCCCACTTTGGTTCTTGAGCGACCATGCGTTGCGTTGACGGCGATGACTATGGCTGCACAGCCCTTGGCTGCAACCTCCAGCTGGGCTCTAGTCTAGCCGTTCATCGAGCACTAAGCTAACATGTTGCGCCAGCTGTCCAAATCGCCGAGCCTGAACCCGAGCCAGAGGAAGGCGAAGAGACGCAGCGCAGGAAGCGCTTCTCGGCTGGGCTGGCTCGCCGGCTCGCCGGCCGCCCACCGCTCTCCACGGAGAACTCTTCAAGGTCATCCATCAAGAGTTCGTCTAGTATCGAGGCATTAAACAGCCTCGCTGCCGTCGCTGCAGCTCAGCGCCAGGACGGCCCTGAGGATGCCCAAGCTCAGGCCAAACAGCATCGCCACCGCCCCGATGTCGTGACTGAACGACTGCTGGCACAGGTCGCTGAATGGTTGCAACACGAGCGGACCAAGAGGCATGGGCAAGGGCATGGTCACAGATTCAGACGTGGACATCACAGCCACAAAGCTTCTAAAGAAGCTGAAGAGACACCAGACCAAGGCGAAGTTGCATCGACTTCCAGCTCCACCAGGCATCACAGAAGCTACTCGATAGACTCACAGTCTAGTGAGGTGTCGCTCGACAGGCTGCAACGGATCGTGGACGACAGCCTGAACGCCCTCGGACTCAATGCTGTTCCGCATCATAGCCCTCGCCTAGGGAGGCGGTCCCATGGCCGGCGGCGATCCCTGATTCTCAACCGGACTGTCTCGTCGGACACTGACTTTCTTGACGGCGATGCGCTCGTTCCCACTTGTGACGCGGTGCTCGACAATTCAAAGGCGATGAGCATGTCGGGAGGACAGGCAGGAAGCATGCAGGCAGACTCCTCAACAATGAGTTCCAAGGAGCGCAAGGAGCGTGAGGGTTGGCTGACATTCAAGAATGAGGTCATCCGGCTGACTCACACTCTCCGTCTCAAGGGATGGCGACGGGTACCGCTTGATGGTGGAGATCTTATCTCGATCAGCCGTCTGAGTGGCGCTATGACGAATGCCGTATATGTCGTGACACCACCTACTCCAGAGCAGCTTACTCCTTTGGACACATCTAAGAAGTTGCCGGCGAAGCTGTTGCTCAGGGTATACGGCGCGCAAGCAGACAGCATTATCGACAGGGAGCACGAACTCAATGTCTTGAAGCGCCTGGCGCGCAAGAAGATCGGTGCTCGTCTCCTCGGTACCTTTACCAACGGTCGTTTCGAAGAGTTCTTGAACGCTCTTGCGCTCAACGCCGAGAGCCTTAGAGATCCCGACACCTCCAAGCAGATTGCCAAGCGCATGCGCGAGCTTCATGATGGCATTGAGCTCCTAAGGGATGAAAGAGCGGGTGGGCCTGCGGTCCTGAACAATTGGGATTGCTGGATGCCAAAGGTCTCCAAGGCCGCCCGATTTCTCGATGGTCTTGTAGCCGCAGGCAAGTATGGACCTTTCCGGGGCTGCGAGCAGGATTGGAAGGTTCGCGGCTTTGTTTGCGGCGTGGAGTGGCCCATTTTCCAAGCAGCTGTCGAGCGCTACCGGCGGCATCTTAGCCAGCTCTATGGCAAGCCTGAGATCATTCTCGACCAATTGGTGTTCGCGCACAGTGATGTAAGTCGAAGCCACACGCGAATTACGACTGAGCACCAGCTGACTGTATACAGACTCAATATGGCAACATTCTCCGCGTTCAGCCGGATGATGATCAGTCGCCCCTATTACAGGAGAACTACAAACACAAGCAGCTTGTGGTTATCGACTTCGAATACTCCGCGGCCAACACGAGGGGTCTTGAGTTTGCCAACCACTTCACTGAGTGGTGCTACAATTACCACGACGAGAAAGTGCCCTACGCCTGCAACGTGCACGCATATCCCAAGCCTGATGAGCAACGGCGGTTCCTGAAAGCTTACATCGACCATCGACCTGAGTACCCTCATCCGGGAGCCTCAACTCCTAACCTTACACCCTTGGCCACGCCCACTATTGGACCGTCTGGCACGCCTAGCCTCTCTGCGGCGACGGGGTCGTCCAGCTCCATCGTGGAGTTCATGTTGGATGCGCGTGTGCCTGCAGGTGGGTGGAGAGAAGAAGAAAAGCGACGTGACGACGATGCCGAGCGTCAGATTGAAGCCTTGCTGGAAGAGACCAGGCTGTGGCGCATTGCGAACAGTGCGATGTGGATCGCCTGGGGCATCATGCAGTCCAACATCGCTGGCTTCGACATGGACAAGGGCGAGCCGCTCTCGGCTCAGGAATGCCAAGTGCAGAAGGAGGAGGAGGAGGCGGCCGCTCGGGACAAGGACGCCAGGGCAGAAGCCGTCGAGAAAGGCGAGCCTGTGGAGGCCGAGGAAGCCGAGGAGGATGAGGAGTTCGACTACCTTGCGTATACACACGAGCGGGCCTTGTTCTTCTGGGGCGACTGTGTCGAGATGGGCCTCGTGAAGGAGGAGGAATTGCCGGCTTCGCTCATCGAGAGGCTAAAGAGGATCAAGTACTGATCGATGGGCGCTTTCGCCGTTGCATAGAGACCTCTGAGTTGGGGCATGTCACAGCCCAAGAGCCTGGAGTACTAGAACCAAACAGTATGATCATAGCTCTACATTATCTTCGACACAACTGCATAGTTATCCCGGGGAATCTCACAGTCTATCAACATACAGTAATCTTACCTTCACTGACCGGCGCTCCTCCGAATGCTCTGTGAATTCGTGCGTCATGATCGCCACCAGTACAAATAATGCGGACGGAATAATGGCACCCTTGACAAGGACTCATCGTTCATGGGATATTTATTCCTCTTTGCATTGCTGGCCTGGCCTGTACATATATATGAAATACACGACGTGTCCAGCACCACCGCCAGACAACCACCACCACGGCAGGGATATATAATAAAGACGACCGCACGCTGAATGGGAAGCAGATCAGGTACATACAAAAAAAAGACTATACAATTGAAGAAGGAAGCTTTCGCCAGACAAGAGAGAAAGAGAGAAAGAGAGGCGACGCAGTTCGCCGTTGTGACGACGATACGCGCGTGGCTCGAGTCTCAGAGCGCATAGTTCTCCGTGTGCAGGAATATCTCCTCGAGCATGGGGTCGCCCCAGATCTCGGCCTGCAGCCTGGCGACCGTGTTCGCGACGCCGACGCGCATGCTGGCCGGGCCGCAGACGAAGACGGCCGTCCGGCGGCCCAGGATCCCCCGGCCGTCGGCGCCGCCCGTGGTCCACTCGCGCAGCATGTAGCCCAGGTCCGGCCGGCCGTACTCGACGCTCCAGCCGCCGTCGATCTGGTGCGGGACGGGGAAGGCGAAGCGCATCAGGTTCTTCTGGAACTCGGTCGGGGTCTCGGGGAAGCCAAAGTCGAAACCGGAAGGGGGACCGAACGTCGACGTCGGGCGGGGCTGGCCGTCGTCGCCGCCGCCGCCGCCGTCCCGCCGGCTGGGCAGGTCGGTCTGTGGCCGGAGGTGCGCAAACTCGGGGGGCCGCAGGAGTTCGGGGGCCGTCTGGTCTTGCGGCTGGACCATACCTGCAGCATCAAAGTCTGATGATATCTTGAGGGAAGGTTGGGGCACCCGCCGCGGCGACGCAGGCGCGTGGTTGAAGTGTGGCTGCAGGTCGGAGCGGATCTTGAGCGGTGGGAAGTGGAACTCGCCGCCTTTCTTGTCCACCGGGTAGCCGTTTGGTCCTATTGGCAGGGACGAAGGAGGCGGCAGTTCGCCTGCCACCTCTTCTTCCTCGTCGCCTCTGCCCTCCAGCCTCCGTAGAGAGTCCTCTTGGGCGGAAAGCCTGTTGGCTGGCGCGCCGTTGCGGCTCGGCGGCAGTTGGTGAGGCTGTAGATATTTCTGCTGGGGAAGCGCGGTGATGCGGTCCTCGTCCTCGGCTCGGAGCTGTTGCTCGTAGTCCTGGTCGCCTTGCGCCTCGTCTCGTATGTACTGCGAGTTGCGCTTGGAGGCGATCCCAGCGACAAAGCCGTCCAGCTTGTCGTGGAAAGCATGGCTGAGAGGCCGTGGCGCCCTGCCGATTTGCGCCTGTATCCGCGACTGCCGCACGGCCGAGGTGACGAAGAACTTGCAGGTCACGCTCTCCGGCGGCGCCGAGTCACGGCAGATGCGGAGCTCCTCTCGGAACCAGTCTAGTGCTTCCAGTCGTTTGATGGCCCATATCACCACGACCTTCTTCGTGATGGCCTTGCCGTCACGCATGCGCTTGATGAGGTTCAGTAGCTGTGACATGAGTGAAGTCACACCACTGCCACCCGCAATGAGAATGCATGTGTCGAACGCTGCGAGCTCGCGCCGCATGCCACCATACGGGCCATCAAGATATGCCCGGTATGTGTGGAACGGGCCCTTCTCGATTGCCATATCGAGGACTCGCCTGGTGAAGCCCCCGTACGGCTTGAATACGATCGTGCAGTCGCGATACTGCTCTCCGTACTCTGAAGGAAAGTCATCGCTACACAGCGACGAGATGGTAAAGGGATGGTTGTCGAAGAACGATATCCCAGGCATACGGATGTAGACGTATTGGCCGGGCTTCCACTTCATTTGCGTCGGGACTGTGATTTTAATGGCGTCCTCGGCCATCAGCGTGATGGCGGCCTCGTCGCCGACCATGAATGACCACCGCCAAGGCTTGACCCAGTTCAATTTCGAAAACCGGTATGCGTAGCAGACGACCCAGATGGCCACTGTTGCCCACAGAAAGTCCCATGAGGACAGATAGTTCTTCGTGTGCCAGAACAAGAGGCCAACGTACACGAAGCCGACGGGCACATGAAGCGTAACAAAGACTTCGAAGGCGATCCGTCGAATGAACGGGAGCGACGCAATGCATAGCCAGGCGAGCGGAACAAGGCACGCGATGCCTGTGCCGTAGATCACGCCGCTGCCCTCGGGAAAGAGCCTCTCGAAGACATCCATGCCGCCATCGTCCCATACCGGCTGGACGTAGAACGGCACAGCGTGTACAAGCGAGAGGAACAGGCAAAGATATCCAGCCCAGCGATGGAAGACATTGAGCCTCTCTGGGCCGATGCCTGTAACAAGGGTGAGAAGGTTGGCCTTCATACTGGTCGCAATAATCCACGGTGTCATGGCGACGGCTATCATCCCGGCTCGAATAGCCACCGGTGGAGAGCCGAACTTGATACTCTGCCAGTAGAGAGGCTGGATGAGGAATACGTATAAGCAGACGAATGCCAGCGCAATGAAGCCAACCGCGAGTACGGCAAGCGATGAGAATGTGAGGCGCCACTTGCGCCAGACGAGATCGGGAATGGGCCGGTAAAAGACCCAGCGGAACAACGCCAGCGTGTCGAGGATGGGGCCGATTGCAGAAAAGTCGCTCCTGGGCTTGAAGTCTTTCTTCTCGCCGCCATCTTCTGGGAAGAAGTGCTGTGTCGTAGCATTCGTCTGCATCGCGCTTGGCGCGATTTCGGGGGCGAGGCTGTACAGATCGCGATAGTGCTGCTCCATATCCTGCTTGTAGATTGCCTGTCGGATCTTGTCTTGCCACCAATGCCATATCCGGACCATGACGACGGCCCCGACAAGGGCGATGCTGAAATATGTCCAGCCCAGAGCATACTTGCCCGATTGTATCCATGGGTCGACGGTGTTTGCCTCGACGAGTCCAGGAGGACTGGTCGGTGTGAGAGGAATGAGGATGCGACGGATCAGCTCGGTCGCGGTCCTGGTAGCCCCCGAAAGAGCCTGATGCCCGGCTGTCGCCATGTTCAGCTTGAGCAAAAGCGCAAACGTGGCGAATCTAAAGGTGGTCGTTGTTCCGAGATCTACGGGGTTCCAACAAGGGCGGCGGAGAGATGACACTGGGGGGTTTCGGTTGTCTTCGCACAGGCTATCTGAGCCACATCGGACGCATGCCCACGGGCAGTTGCAGTGACATCTGAACTGAGTGGTCGAGTTGTGCTTGACGTCGCGGGTGACGGGGACCAGGATTGGGGGCGGGGACTCGGAACACGGGTTGTGCGCTGGGACACTCGAAGGGCGGGATGGACGAGTAGATATAAGTCAGGACGAGGCGGAGGAGTCGGCGAGGTTAGCCCAGGTGCAAGCGCGTGCTTGACTGGGTCCCCATATGCAGTGACAGGGGCAGCTCCAGTCAATCAGCCGCGAGGACGGCCCCAGGCCGCTGGGGATGGGGTGTGATGGACAAGCTTGTGCTGCGTCTGTGTGAACCCCTCGCCCCTGCCTGCTGCTCTGCCGCGAGCACGGAACGGTAGCATAATGTTGGCTGCGTGCCCCCCCCCGGAGCGTGACAGCCTCGAACCCTGCTGTGATGGCAGAGGCGGCCCAGCGGCAGACCGCACTTTGATATTGGCTGGGCGGGAAGCAGGTCACACTGCATACAGCAATTTCTGCGTTGGAGAGGGACCAACAATGCCGCGACGGTCTGCACCGCCGATCCAAGCTCGGTTGCTGTCATCTTGCTCTTGCTGCCTGTCCACGCCGACGCCGACGCCGACGCCCATCCTTCACCAGGTGTGGGCAGCAGGCGGCCGAGTCCTTCCTGTACTGTTGGGGACGGCTCCCCATGGTGCCGTGGCACTTTGCCGGATGGCGGTGCTCCTGCGTCTGCAGACTAGCAAGATCAGGGTCTGGCAGCCGTTGTCGAATGAGGGGCGCAGGTGCTGTCACTGCTGGCCCCGACGCAAGGGCAGCTGTGCGAGAGGTGGTGAGGAAGCAAGCAACTCGGCATGGCATTCGACGATGGCGGCGATCATGGCGCGGGGGCCCTCGCCAATCGCGGCGCGGGACGCTCCAGCCCGGCGGCAAAGGCGCCCATGTGATTGGCCGGTGCGGGCATCCTTGCACCAGCGCCCACAGCGCTCTGGGGGCCGCCGAGCAGGACAGCAGGACTGTGAGCGAGGGCTACCTAGGTAGGTGGGCAGCCCTGTCAGTGCCTGGCGAGCCTGGGGTCTGCTTGCCCTCGCGCCTGTGCCACCCTGGTCCTGTGTGTGTTCCGGACGGGGAATCGGTACTCGGGGGACACGCGATAGCCTCACGTCGGCCAGATCGGAGCATCGGCCGCGGGCCTGTACTCGTCCTCAGGTCTCGAGGTTCGATTGGCCTTGGGAGGGTTGGAGTCACCATCGCCATCTTGGGGCTATCTCCAGGCGGCTGTATCACACGCTGCCACCACTTGACAAGTGTGACGTCCGGCCGGCGCGAGGATGTGCTCGGACAGTAACAGCCTCGACAAAGGCAACGCAGTCTTTGCACGGGGATCTTGTCTGTCAGATGTTGGCCTGCGCGATGTTGGTTGAGCCTGGCGCCGGCCACGGCTCGGACCGGAGCAGAAGCCCGGCCGGGAAGGGCAGATGCATCAAGCATCCTGCGTCACCAACTCCCACGCTGGCGAAAAAGCATGGTGTCCCGCTGGCTTGGCGGCGTGCAGGGGACTCCAGACACGGGACGATGCAACGGCCAACATCCTTAGTCATGCTGGGAGGTGTTGGTCCCGATCAAACGACGACGTCGACGCCGCATGGCTAGCAGCATGTGCGTGCAAGCACATGTCCGGGCCGAGCTGCGGGCGGCACTGGCCAGAGGCGCCATGTTGATGTCGATCGGGTGGTGGGAGGACAAGGCGCCCTTAAGGTTTCGTCCGGCATACAGGTCGCATGGAGGGGGGACAAGACTTGACTTATGTCAGCGGACAAGGAACCCATTGACGCAGTAGACTCGCCCAAAGTACGCAGTAGAGTTTCGGCGTGCTCCCCCATGTGCTCCTGCCGTTTCTGCGACGAGAGTGGTCCACGGGCAGGGTGCTTTGTGGCTGCCACGGACTGGCTGGACCGGCCCATGTCAGCTCCAGCTCCAGCGAGCCAGCATTCATTGTGGGATGGGCAAGAGACTGGTCTTCCTCCCACAAAGCCACACTTGCTCAGGTCCAATCGCCGATACAGGGCCGCATGACGAACAGAGAATGGTTATATCACCTCCCCGTCAATTGCCAGCTACCCCCCTCGCGTCACAGAACCCATCGTTGTCCGGCGCACCACAGCCCTCAATGGCTCAGCTTGCGAGCTAGGCAGTCGAGATCCTCCAGCCATCCTGTGACGACGCGTTCGACATAGTCCAGCCACCCTCTTTCGCCATCAAGCAAGACGGTCCCTTACTCGGCGACAGTGTGCCTCCAAGGCACAATGGATGCATTCGTCCCGGCATCCAGGGACGAGCTCTACAGCTGGCTGACAAGGGTGAGCCGACCCAAGCCTGACTCCCAAGCAACAAGATCTGTCCACCCGCCTGCTGACAGCCTCATCCTGCCAGTTCAACGAGGTTGTCGACTCGCTCGACAGCACACGCCTTGGCAGCATATTCGCCAAGCAGGTTCGCGTCCAATTCGCAGAGGTGCCCATCCTCGAAGGCCTGGATGCGGCTCAGGCATACTTCAGGACCCTCTGGTCTAGTCTGGAAAGCATGGAGCATGAGATAGATGCCTACGGTAAGTCGATCCAACATACACCAGCAGAGGGCCAGATGGCGAACCCACCACGGCGTGCTGACTTGCTGGTTTGTATCCGTCAAGACATGGCTGGGGACCGTATCTACATGCCTTGTCACATCACATGGCGGTTGCAGGGGGATGACGAGCACGAGGAGATCACTGTGCGAGCACTCTCAATCCTTCGCATATCAACAGAAGGCCCAGAGAGCGGGCTGGTTTACGACGCTCGCTTCTACCTGGACGCAGCACCCCTCATGTCTGGATTGAATCGTGTCGCCGCGGACAAGTCTCGCCATCATGATACAGAGGTGATGGACGGGCTTGAGTGACTCGGGCCGTCACAAACGCTTCGCGAAGCACAGCGAGACAGCTCAAAGCACGTCCAATATGGGTGCAACGAGCGGCGTGGGACAGCAGCCAGAGAAGTCCCTGTCCTGGCGCTCTAAGCAACCCCTCGTTATGGCCCGCGCCGAGAGTGTGGCGCGGGGCTGGCAGAGGAAGACAGAGGATAATGGAGGAGCGGGAGGCCGACGATACCCAGCGATACCTTAGCAGCACCCTTGATGAATGATTGATACCCAGACACGGCCCGCAAGACAGCCAGTATACATGACTACCAACAGAGACAGGCAGCCACACATGTCGTCGTGCATGTCATAGTCAATCTGAGCACTAAACCCTTCTCTGCCCCACGCGAACCGCTTCCCCGGGTTCGACCTGAAGCGGGCGGTGCGGTAGCATCTGTTTCCCGCACCCGCCCGCATGCCACCACCAAGCAGCGCCCTAGCCAACCAACAACCTGACCAACCCACTCAGCTTAATTTTCAGACATGGCTCGGCAGCTCCTCCATCTCTGAACCAACAGCTGCGCCGATACGTACCTCATCCACACCCAACACACGTGTTGGAGAGCGCCAGGCATTTCGTTGTGCTTCTTTGCCTTTATCCATTTCGCCGTAACCGGTCACGCCTCTCACTAGCGCATCGATCTCGAGCCCCGACCGACTTCCCGCCATCCTGCCCATGATGGCCACCCCCAATACCCTGACGCTCTCGAGCGCAACTTTCGCCAAGCTCTCGCCTCATCCCTACCTGCTTGCCAATCTCGAGCCCTCCGACGCATCAATCCCGTCTGCTCGCACCAACGGTCGCCAACCCCGCGAGGCCCGGTCGCCATACGTCAACACTTCGTCCCTCTCGCACGCCCATGGCAGCGCCGTCGTGCGCACTGGCGACACCACAGTAATTTGCGGCATCCGGGCGGAGACGCTGCTCACGAATCAGATACCGAATTACAGAGTCCAAGCCGACAGCTCGTCCTCATCATCGTCTACCGATGAGCTTCGGGATTATGACTTGCTTGTGCCAAATATCGAACTCGCGACCGGATGCGCCCCAAACTTCCTGCCTGGCGTGCCACCAACAGCCCTAGCCCAGACTCTCAGCACACGCGTATATTCTCTGCTGCATTCTTCGAAGCTGCTAGATGCTAGCGATCTACGAATCACACACACGAGCGAAGACTTGCCTCCGCGGTTAGCAGACGAGGATGAGCCAGGTGTCGATGGGGAGCCTTCTCAAGGCGAGGTCAAGGCCTACTGGGTGCTCTATATTGACGTCTTGTTCATCTCACTTGACGGCAACCCCTTGGATGCTGCCTGGGCGTCGATTGTTGCGGCCCTGCGCGACACGAAGCTTCCCAAGGCGTTCTGGGACCCCGATCGGGAGATGATTCTGTGCGATCGGGAGGCCAGCCCACTGAGTGTTCGTGGGCTACCTATTGCTTGCACTGCTGCCGTATTTACGGCCAAGGAGCGGCAGCAACAGAAGAAGGGCAGTGGCCAATTCTGGATCCTGGTAGATCCGGACAGGTTGGAGGAGAGCCTTTGCAACGAGTCGGTCACCGTGGTCGTCGACCGCTCTCAAGGGCAGACTCAGATCATGGGGCTGTCCAAGAGCGGGGGCACCAATGTCGGGCCAGAGGTCCTCCGAAGATTTACGGCGATAGCAGAAGAGAGGTGGGAAGAGTTTCGCAAGGCACTAGCTTGATAGCCCGGCTCGCTCGGGTGCATGGAGGGAAAGAACCACGCGTCAGGGACTCAGATGAAGAACAATTGATACCCAATGTGCGAGGTTGCGCGGCCAACTCGCTCAAAGTAATTTCATCATTCCGCGACCATGACAAGTAAACACCACATCATGACAAGTAAACACCACAGCTGAAATGCAGAAGCTCATCGTGCCAAGGTATAATCCACTGCGATGGGATGACTGCACAATACTTGATCAGGGCCTGGTGCACGGGGACTTTGCAGTCGTGGCAGTCTGTATCAACCCTTCGAACTATCCTATCAGGTTGTGAATCCAGGACAGTAGATACGGGACGACGATATTGTTCTCCCGCTCACCGAGGAAGCAGCCTAGTGAAAGGCCGCTAGATTGCCAGCAAAGCTGTGGAGAAAAGGCAGTACTGCTGGGCTGGAGGTGAGCGGTGGTTGTTTGAGAAGAGGAGAGGAAAGCTCTGCGCGGCCCTCGCGAACGTCAAAAGTTTTTTGGCCCATGCACAGGCACGGCGGACAGCAGCAAGGGTCCATGGCAGTGCCTACCCGGAATGCGCACCACCCCGGCCCTTGCCGCTCTGCTCCACCAGCCGCGATGCACAAACCACGAGCCACCCATGGATCGGCCGAGCTGCCTAG
Organism: Microdochium bolleyi; assembly: GCA_001566295.1. Classification (NCBI taxonomy): domain Eukaryota; kingdom Fungi; phylum Ascomycota; class Sordariomycetes; order Xylariales; family Microdochiaceae; genus Microdochium; species Microdochium bolleyi. Next base: position 1,420,380 of record KQ964247.1, on the reverse strand, counting down.
AGCTCCGCGCAAATCTTTCGTCTGTCGGTCGTGCGCTCGTCCTTTCCCTTCTCCTCCACCAACCACCACCCAGTCCTCACACTTCTGACACCCAGACTTCGCCGCGCGCCATGGAGTCGCTGGGCGACGAGCCGTGGGACGTGGTGCTCTGCGGCACGGGCTTGCAGCAGTCCCTCCTCGCTCTGTAAGCAGGAACACATGGCAGCTACAGCCCGAGAAGAGAACCCCTTCTGGCTGACCACAAAGCTGCCGCCGGCCTTGTTCGCCCACCTTCTCAGTGCCCTCTCCCGCTCCGACAAGCGAGTCCTGCATCTGGACCCCAACGACTACTACGGCGACCTCGAGGCCGCGCTGACGCTCGATGACGCCGACGCGTGGGCTGCCGCCCAGGGCCGTTCCCCCAAGCTGATCGCCAACACGGAGACGTGGAGGCACCCCGATGCAGACGCGCACGGCCTGCGTCCTGCACGGTCCTATGCCCTCGCTTTGGCGCCGCAGATCATCCACACGCGATCCTCGCTGCTGTCGCAGCTCGTGTCCTCGCGAGCGTACCGGCAGGTCGAGTTCCTTGCAGTGGGGTCATTCTTCGTCTACGAGCAGCAACAGCAGTCGGCAGATGGACGCGATAACAGTGGGAAGCTCTCGCGGATACCCAGCAGTCGCGAGGACGTCTTCTCCACGCAGGCCATCCCCGCCCGGTCGAAGCGCTCGTTGATGAAGTTCCTCAAGTTTGTCGTCGACTACGACTCGGACGAACAGCGTCCGACGTGGGAGGGTCACGCCTCGGAGACGCTCGCGCAGTTCCTGCGGGAGCAGTTCAAGCTCGACGACAGCCTGCAGCGGTACATTCTCGCCCTGACGCTCACGCTGGACGGCAAGATCACCGTCCACGACGGGCTCGCGATCATACACCGCCACCTCTCGTCGCTCGGCCTGTTCGGTCCTGGGTTCTGCGCCGTGTATCCCAAGTGGGGCGGAGGTTCGGAGATTGCGCAGGTCGCGTGCAGAGCAGGCGCTGTTGGGGGCGGCATCTACATGCTCGACACGGGCATGGAGATCAGCCAAAAGGACACTGCACCTGAAGGCAAGATCTCGCTCACGCTGTCGAACGGCACCACGGTGCAGACGGCATCGCTGATCACCGCACAAGACGATGCTGCCGAGAGCGCTCTGAAAATCAGACGCCTGGTAGCCGTCGTCAACACGACATTCGCCAACCTCTTTGAGGTAGTCGTAGAGGGTGCACCTACGCCAGCCATGGTCGTGGTGTCTTTGTCAGGGGCAACTGACTCGGCGAGTAACATCCCGATCTATGCCTTTGTGCACTCCAGTGACACAGGCGAGTGTCCCAAAGGTCAAAGTAAGATCTCATACTCCCCCCTCATGTCCAGCATGATTATCCACTCCACGCGCCGGTGTTTTCTTGATGATGATCAAACCATCAAAAATTCTTATCTACATTGTCTGAGCTTCGCCTTGACGAGAAAGATCATCGTACGACCTGACTTTACAAGAAAACACCGGCTGCAATAATCCGCAGAGACCCTGGTTTCTCATCGATATCAGTTCCTCCAGTGCTAACACACTCGCCCGCTGCGCGCGCGCAACTCCAGGTGTCATATATCTCACGACCCTCGCCGCCGAGAACGCCCAAGAAAGGTTGGACTCCGCGCTTGACATGTTGCTGAAGAACGTCGCAGCGCCGCCGTCTGCGTCCGATGGTGAAGGCGCAGCGGCTACTGTGCCGATGTGCCTGTACAAGCTCGCATATGATCAGACGGCCAGCAGCCGCGAGGCGGTCGCCGTTGGTAGCAGCGGCCCCGCTGACGCCGACGCTGACGCCAAGGGTGCTGTGATCCTCCACAAGCTGCCGTCGCCCTCGCTCGAGCTCGCCTTCCGCGACGACACGCTCGAGCACGTCATGGACGCGTGGCGCCGCGTCGTCGCGAAGGACGGGACCCCCGACGAGGAGTACATGAACTTTGAGGACCGCGAGGGCGCTGAGAATTACGACGATGACGAGGTTTACGCTTGATATGATTATTGGATGGGGTTGAGGAAGCCGTAGATACCCTTTATTGATGATGAAACGAAGATCAATCAAGACTAGATCAGTCACACGTGTTGTGTTATGGTTGGATTGATTAGTGTTGCATGCCATTGTTATGAAAGCTGGTCAGTAGATTGGGGGATAAGACTACTCGTGGGGGAAATACGCGAGACATTTGAAGACGTAGATACTCCTGATCTAGCCTGCGAGTCACCGTGTTCGAGGAGTCTGGGTTGGTAGGTTCGCTTCAACCTTGGGGAGCAGGCCAGCCGTGCTCGCGCGTCTCTTTTCTTCCATCTTCAGTTCTGTTCCATTTTCGGTCCTCTCCCCGTTCTCCCTCAATGTCATCCTCCCCCAAAGAAAGCGAATTTGGTTCTTGTCACCTCATTTCTCTCCGCTTAGCTTGAGGCAAAGCAGTGTGCTTGCGGACGGTCATCGCCATTTCAAAGACGATTGCATGCTTCCCAACGTCCGAGCTTTGTTAGCTCGGGTCACTCCTGTCCGACAGTCAGACCCTACATGCCGAGCCAGAGATCACTGCGCTGTCTTCTCGGGTCCGCAGTGTCACGCACCAGCATCTGCGCCTTGGTCGTGACACAGAGCACGTTGTAGAACGCAAGCGCTGCCACCGGCTTCGCCGTCTGCCCGGCCGGGAACGCGTCGTCGAAGCGCATCCACTTGCGGCTCCTGGCATGGTCCTCTTCGTCGAGACGCTCCCCGTGCAGCTCGATCGCCGCCTCCATGAAGTCGAGGAACTTCCTGCCCTCGACGTCTAGGGTCGAGCGGAGCGAGGCGTCCTGCGAGCGGCCAGTACCGCCGGGCTGCTGCTGCTCCATGTCGAAGGGGCCGTCAAACGAGCCGTCGTAAGAACCAAATCCGACTGCCCCGTCGTCCCATCCAACGTTGGCATCGTCGCTGAGACGCTCGATGTCGGGAAGGTTGCCACGACCGTGGGACGGACTGACGAGCTTGTGTCGTGACTGGTGTGCGGAGCCGTGGCCTCTCACTGACGAGCCGGAGACAGCCGAAGAGCCTCGAGCCCACGGCAGGCGCATGGCGGAAGAAGGTGCATCGGACATGGCGGCTTGGGCATCACGGCCGACCTCGAAGGGGCTTTCTAGGCGGCCAGCGTCATCGTCGAAGATGTGTTGTCCGTCAGCGTCGTGCGTGTCGATATCGCCGTAGAGACCGTCTAGTCTTGGCCGTACTCGGCGGCCGTGCTCATCGGAAGCATCAGACGGCTCTCCGGTAGAGCGGCGCTTGCGCTGTAATGGATCAATCGTGTATCCGGTGAATGTGGTGTAGAGAGAATCGCCGGAATACGTGATGGCCAGAGGATGGATCATTCCTGGCATGCCAGTGCTCTGACCAATGTTGCTGAGGCCAAGACCGAACGTCAGATGGAGCGCATTCTCTCGTGCCTGCTTCGTAGAGACTGATCTGGTTGCCTTTGCGCCACAGTTTTCGAGGTAATTGTCCTGCCATGATCGCAGTTCGGGTCGGCGAAGTTGCGTCTGTTCCTCAACCATGAAGGTCTTCGCCTTTCTCTGACGCTTGACTGGCGCCGTCGCTGGCGATGATGATGTATAACCCTCCGGCTCCTGAACGTGCTCCTGATTGTGGTCAGGCAGTGCAAGTGCATCGGGCAGGGCTTCCTCGTCCATGAATACGAAGCCATCCTGGTCCCAATGCTGATCATCTTCCACCGATCCCTTCACCGCAGACCTGACGGGACTTCCGGCCTCAGCATGGAACATTGGGGGAAGCTCCGGCTCGTCGCCATCCCTAATATTACCATTTTCGTCGATGTTCAGGCCCCAGTCTTCTATGCCGCCAAAGTCGGTCTCGACATTGGGCAAATCGAGCATCTTCTCATCTCCGAGCATGATGTGGGACTTGTGCGCAGAAGAGAGTCCTTGAAGTCCTGGATACTGGGCAACTTTTGGATCTGGGGTGAGAGACTGGCTCAGATTGAGGTCGATGGGGAAGGCGCCCGGACCAGAGTTCTGAGAGCTGTAAGACGAGTCCGCTGGAGACATCTGCGACGTGGTCTTGGTGGTCAACTGGCTCAGCATATGAGACACTTCAAGATTGAAGCCTGGAAGAACGAACTCGGGGATAAAGTCTGGGTCATTCCTGATCGTGATTTGGTCGTCTCTGTTGGATCAGTTAGTTCCACTTCACTGGTAGCTGGGGTTGATGTTACGGGAGAACATAACGCACCGAGCCTTCGCCTGCTCCGTGTCCAGTTGATGGTTGCCCATCCTCTTGAAGAAGAACTCCATGTTCGAATGGACTTTCTGGACATCACTGAGCATGTATTCACACTGTTGATGGTACACTCTCGAAACGCCATAGAGGAGATTGCCTTGGAGGCGGAGCGCAATGGGGGCGCCAGGCTCTATGATTGTGCCACATGCTTTCTCAACGTCGACGCGTTGAATTGCCTTCTTGGTGACCTTCCTTGTGTTCGACCTGTTGCCAACGGTGGCCACGAGCCTACTGTACATCAGCGGGAGGATCGCATGGTGGCTTTGCGGATGATGAAGGATGTGAAGGGTTGGTGATGGGAATGCTAAGCCAGCACGGAGGACTTGCCAAATGGTGGCAACGCCATGCTCGTGGTTCTTGAGGACTGCGGTATGCTGTCAGTGTCCATCCTCGTGTTCCATTGCTCAAGATTGCTTACTCTCGTGGCTGTAAAACATCTCGTTCAAGTGAACGAGCAAGGTCGAAACCCTTCTCCCGCCACGCTCCAAGGACGGAAGAGAGCCAGATGAAATACACGCCCTGCCCAGGGGATCTGGACGTCCTCCCTTGCCCCTTGGGCGCACTACGCTTTTCTGGCCGCGTGTGAAGTGTGTGAGGTGGAGGTGAGCAGACGGCGATGTGGTCTGGTGGCAATGATGCGTGCGGCGAGACACCAGTTCCCGACCACTGGCAGGCCGGGTCGGCTTTCGAGTGGTGATCAGCTTGCTACGCGCCTCGAGAGGTTTTATTCGCGGCGGTGCTTGTTGGTGAGGAAGGCACGGCAAGGCCTCTCTCTTCAACTTGTGTGAGGCGCAATCGGGGTTGGCTACCAGATCTGCCACCCGGAGCAGGACCCAGGCCTCGGACTGCACGATATAACTGGCACTTTCGCCATTCAGCTGTGCTGAAGTACACTACCCGGTTCCGAAACCCGGGCTATCCCAATTACATGCTCGTCATGTCATCTTATATTATATAGTCGTCTTTGTCTATCACAGGCTTCCCCGTATCCTCATTCGATTACTTCGACCCAATTGCGTTCGAGCTTGCGCCGAGAGAACTTCGTCTCCGTCTCCTGCCGCATAACCTCCTCGGCTTCGAGCTTCTCTGCTGCCGCCGCCGTCGTCTCCTTGATCAGATGACGAACAGCATTCATATGCAGCTTGTACCATCCAGCGTGTGGCTTGCAGCGCTTCTTCTCACACATGCCGCGCGTGAGGGAGCCTTCCCCTGCGCCGTTCAGAGCTGGCACATCGCTCAGGGGACTCAAAAGCTTGCCAGCTTTGAAAGCGGCTTGGCCATCTGGGCTCTCAAGCCACGCACTAAACTGGTGCTTGACGGATACCGCGTCGAGGCGTGAATCGTAGCCACAACTGTCCTTTGTGAATTTGCCAGCCTCAACGGCTGCTTGCCGCCGCTCGTTGGCCCAGTCGATGACCTGCATCATCTTCTTGTACTGCACAATCTCGTTTCCGAGAGCTAGCCTCTCCGCTGCAGACTGCTGCAGGAAAGTTTGTTCCTCCTCGCTGAGCACTCCCGGTTGTGTCGGGAGACCATTCGACCAGAGTCCATCCATGTTGTCTGAGGACGTCGTACGTTAGCAACTTTTCCCAATTCAATGGGTGTTTTTTAATCGTGCTCAGTGAGGAAACCGGCTTACCAAAAGGACTGTCGCCTAGTCTCCAACCGCTTCTATCTTCAGCGGTGCTGGCCAGCAGCCCCATGAAGTCCTCTTGCGTCAAGGCTTCGACAGCCTTTCCCGAAGCAGCCTTTGTAGGCAATTTGTTGATCATAGAGATCCACCAATGATCACAGTGCTCGCTGCAGCAGAAGATACTCCTTTCGCTTTCATCTCTTCCGTAGAGACGTGCCGCGTTCTTACAGCCAGGCAATGCGCACGTCTTCTTGAACTTGGTGTAGTTGGCTTTCCCGTCCGTGCAGTTTGGACAGACAAAACGCTCGATGAGCCTCTCACCAATCTCTTTCGGCAGATCGACGCACGTGCCGTGGAACCAATCCTCGCACACATCGCACCCGATCATCCACCTATGGTCGTCCGGCCCTCTGCAGATACAGTACGGCCCATTGTCCATCTCAGCCTCAGAGCTGTCCTCGTCGGCCCCTTCGTCTGCAGTTCGTTCTCTGGCAGCCTTGAGCTTGTGTCCATTGACGAGTTTCCTGCCGGAGCTCTTCTTGGTCGCAGCGGTACCCTTCTTCTTGGGGCCAGGCTTCATCCTTCGTGGCATGGCGTCCTGAGAAGTGGCTGGTGATGAGGGAGAGCGTCTTGGGTCAGGGTCTGGCTTGACATTGGGCGCGAACATGCTATTTGTGTAGAAATTGTCCGTTTGCTCCTCGTCTGGCACGTGCCTGTTGCTGTCGGTGCCGCCATGCTCGGACTCCACCGAGCTGGCATCTCCCATCTCAACCTCTCTCTGCGCCATGGTCTGGCCCTTCGATATGGCGATTGCTCAAAGCCGACGCACGACGCGCCGGGCGACTGTGGCGCTCTGTCGCGCCCCTTATCTGGCTCACCGGGCGTGCGTCTACAGCACGATCAGGTTGTTCGACGCGTGGAGCTACGGGCCCGACTGCTGTGGTGACGAGGAATACGAGGTGACAAGATCCAGATGAGCCTTTGATCTATGTAGTGAATTGAGTGGCTTCTCCACGCTCCATCACATGTCGTTCGTCCTCGGAAAGGTGGAAGGTGCGACGTCGATGTGCGACTGGACAGTGCTAGTCTTATCGATTACGGTATGAGAGGCCATTATTGCGCAGCAGAACACAGTCTTGGACACTGTAGAGCGACGTTCAGGGTGGAAAGCCGATGCCAGCCAGAGGCTTCCTCATTGCTTTTGAAGCTGTTTGTCACGCGCAGGGTGGACTGCATTCTGTTCAATGACGCTGTCTATACACCGATCACAACGTGAACCAGCACCAGAACTGCAACTGCAGGACCATCCACCAGTCTCCATCGCTTTAATAGGCCATCACCGCCGGTAGGAACAGGCTGGACCTTCCAACAGCACGCGTCGCTGTGACTCCTACATCTCTGTCCGTTCCGCTCGCTCTGCTCGTCTTCGCCGTAGCGCCGTGCCATACACGCCTCCAGCCAGACCGGCCACAGCCGCACCCAAGATCGCCGCCCCGTAGTACGCGGGCTTGAAGTTGCCGCGCTCGAGGTGCCTCAGGCCCGAGAAGTACCGCGCTGTGCCATACATGATGGATCCGGATCCCAGCCCCATGAGGGTGCCCACGAGCATCTGAGAGCGCTCCTTGTCCAGCTCCTTCTCGAGGCGGTCTTCCGGTGTCCTCGGCGGCCGATTCTGCTCCGGTATCAGCTCGGTGAGGTCGAGTTGCGACACCCGCTCAATCGCAATGCCGAGGGCTACAAAGCCCAACCCGGTCCGGATCCATGCGAGAAAAGTACGCTCCGAGGCAAGATGATCTCGAGCGACCGAGCCAGTATTCTTGTAGATTGGGGCTGCGAAGCGGAACCAAGGCGCCATAGTGTGCGGGTTCGTTTGCAACTAATTGTCGATGCGCTTGCGCTACTGTGCTGTATGTCACTGCGCTATTCATCCAAAGTACGTATGTCTGCGTCTGTGCAGAGATCAGGTAGCGTTGTGGTTTCACTTGGTCCTGTCCGGCGCTCAAATCAGTCCGTCAAGGCCAAAGACTTCAACATTCCCATTTATTCTTATCGATAGAGTCGCAGCCTGGTATCGAACATGGCGAGTCCCTGGCAGTTTGGCGACGAGACCGATCACAACAGCGAGAGGACGCAGTTCGAAGACAAGTATTGAGTCCTGCCTTACCTAAGTATGCTCGGGGCTAAGCATGACGGGCGAAGTCTTCGAAAGCAATGTATCTCCGGACGCGGTGCTACCACAATACCATGGCAGCATCATCGTCCAGATCGAGTGTGTTTGTGAAAAACACTGCCAGACATTCCGTCGATGAATTCCTCGGCCAGGTGGCGCAATGGACAGGCCGTGAAATATAGTGCAAGCGAGCTCAGAATCACGAGCTTGGACATTGATCCTCCGTTCTTGAGCTGACGGTAGCATTGCAGAAGCTCAGATCTCGAAAGCCCCTGCTGTAAGTGTCGGAAATCAAGACTCTTCACACGTTTGTACATCTTGCTAAGAACTTTGCGAGCAATACATCCAAGACCTTCTTTATCGAGCTTGATGCCTCGGGCTTGCGGCATATACCCAGTTGACGCGCGTCAAACCACGTGAGTCGACATTTTCATGGCTGGTTTCGCGCTGACATGTTCCAGACTCGCCATGAAGGAGATGATGACTAGGGTCACTTCGAAGGTTTGCGGTACTTGCCGTTGCAGTCGGGACGATGCATGATCGAAGGCAAATCTCGTCTGGCTGTAAGAGACCCCAGCACGCGGCAAAGTGTGTGCGCATCCGCGGTGCGCCCAGATGCTTCTGATCCCTACCACGAGCCCATGTGTTTCTCCGAGAGGGGGTTTTTCTCGGAACCTAAGCTGCACTCAACCGGGAAAGTGTGAATCTCAGCTCAATCCCCCCATCCGAAGCACAACTCTCCTTTCAAACTTGAATATCCCGAGGGTCCTGAAATTTCTTCTGTCGCTGTCAAAAGCGGACTGTGTTGGGAGGAGGGAAGGAGGGGGTGTTTTCGTCACCAGACGTTGCCGGCTCTCGTACGGTCTGACGGGGCGTTTCATCATTGGAGGAATGTACAAGTGCTGAATGTCTGCATCCAGTGCGAGGATGGGCTTGATGTGGAGGCAAATCGGAAGTGTCCAGCCGTATGATCGACAATGTGGATGGACTGCTGACAGGACACAACACGACAATGGGAAGGGTGGTGCCGCCTGTCACTGCCACCAGGATGAGATGGCGCAAGGGTCATAATGTACCCACCAAGTTGATGTCCCGCCGAGGTTGTGGCCATTGTTCCCAGTGCCCATACAGTAGTCTCCTCATCTCGAGCCCTGAACCATGTCAAGACAGCACGATTAATGAAAAACGGTCATCAGACACACAGACCAAGCAGTTCTCCGCTGCCTCTTTGAGAAGCAAATTACCATAGCCCTGACGGATCGGGGCTGGTGGGCGGGAAGCTTTACGGGAACACTGCAGGACAGTCAACAAGCTCCCGAGGCTGTTCTCTCGTCTTCAACGAGGGAGTGCTGGGTGCCGATCACGCTACACAGCTCAGGACGGTTGCTAACTTGGTCACCACATAGTCATCATCCTCGCTTCTGGATTTCCCACTTTCCCCCGGTCTCGCGGAGGGAAGGATTCACGGCTTTTCACCATACTTACGAGCCCGATTCAGCAAGAAGACGCCGTGCTGGGAGGCTAAGGAAGGCTAGGGAACCCTGCGACACTCAAGAACGTGGGATCTGACCGGCCTTGCCACAAATATGATCCAGCTCCACCAAAGGGAGCCGGGTGGACTTGTCATCCGCCCTCCTATCCTTGCTTGTTGGCGTACCAGCAAGACCTATCATCACCCCAGTCGAAGATCCTGACCCCATGCTGCCCACCCTTCGAAAACACAGAGGTAACAAACGAGAGACTGTTCTCCTCTCCACCAGCCACCCGGTGTGGTGGTCAGGGGTGTCATAACGTCAAACACGTCGGCTCGTTCGATGATGTGCAGGGTACTGGTAGAGGCACACCCTCCTGGCTGTCCTCTGGCGCCATTCCCGCGCCATTACCCCCAGCACGCATCCCAGGAAGGCATAATTTGGAACCAGAGGACTGGTCACCAGTGGGCTCGCCTGGGAGGGTGCAGATGGTCGATCATATTACAAGGATCTCGACGAATCTACTGTGTAGCAGCCACTGGCAAGTGTTCAACCACCAGCACGCCTGTGGGAAAAGGGTTATTAGAGTTCGATCGTGACTCGTCTGACCCGCGTCAGCCGCTGAGGATGACCACGAAACCAAGGGACTGGCACTTGTCCCCTGTGTGGCCCCAGACGTCTTGTTACCTCATCTCTGAGCAGAGGCTCCGACTCTCCGTGCGGCAGCGAGCGCGGGAGGGTTGCAGTGGGACTGATCGACTGCATGGCCTGGGTCTCAGGTCAGCCTTCAGCTCAAACATCCAGACGCACGCTCGGCCGGCAACCTTGAAGGGACTGGGGCCAAGACGACATCGTGACATCGCGCAAGGCTGGTCGAAGTTACGCTGTCCGTCCACAGCGTTTCGTACTCGAGTAACAGCCCCGACCGCGCGGCAAGCGCACACGTGGCTAGGCTATACTGGAGTCGCTATTTCAGGCGGGATGCGACGACTTCGGGACTGCCTTAGCTCGTGACTTTTCCTGACCTGCACAAACGTATCAGCCGCTCTCATTGTGGGCGTAGGGGTTGCAGTCGCAACAGAGAATGCTACCTTGAGGTATACGATGCAGAGTATGGGGGAAGTGCTGGGGTAAGAGCACGATCTTGCTGACCTCACGCGAATTGCACAGAGATTCTATTTCAAGCGAGTCACTCTCGATCCTGATAGCACAGCACTCCCCGAAAGTCAGCGTATTCGTACGATCATCACCCCAGGCCACGACGCCCCTGGCCATGAGCGTGAGCAAGATCCATCAGAGGCTCCATCGCCTGGCGCCCCTTGTCACATGCAGACCACCACACAATGGCGAAAATAATCGCAACTCAGACTGGGGTGTCCAACTCAGGCCTGACGACTATGAGACACACGGAATAATAACGGCGATGCAAGGCCAAGCGAGGATGGGAAAAGAACCGAGACTCAAAGAAAATGCCGACAGAAGAAAAGCAAACAAGTGACATCCGTTGATCCCTGAAAAGGACCTAGACTTTCCTCACCAGCGAAATGACCCTTGTCAGATCTCAGAGGGAAAAAGAAGCATGAGACATTTACAACGGCGGAAGCTCGACCCGAACCATTGTACACCGGTACGGTACTCCATAGTCACCAGAGAAGCCGGTAGAACCCCGGACAAGGGAGCCCAAAAGTGCACTGCTTGCCTGCCTGCCTGCCTCCTTACCGGCCTGTCTGAGCCGGTCTGTTTGGCTGGCTATCGATCCCGCATGTGCATATGTGATGTGTATCACTCGCTCACTCACAGTCTGCATGGATGCGCGCGGCAGATGTGTGATCCGATGCACGTCGACACACCTGAGAAAGCAAGTCGACATGGCTAAGTCTGTACACGCATGCATATCGCGAGCTTCCTGGCGATGCTGATGACCTGGTGGCAGCTGTGGCGATCCGAAACTTTGGCGGAGGTGGCCAAGTCGTCTGCACTACGGCTGGCCAGAAAGAGAGCAGGACGTTTGGGCGACACCAGGGTCTCCGTCGGGCGATCATCAAAGCAGCACGCGGACAGCAGTCTCAGGACTTCTTACGTACTGTGCTAGTCGGATCAACGTGCCGTCGGCACCAGTCGAGGGATGTGGTAGCACATGGCGAGGTTGTCATCTCGGTGTGGCAGCCTTGACATGATGCTGGTGGGCTTGAAGCTTGCTAAATAGCCGATCGTGTTCGACATCTGGGGGCCGCCGTTGAGATGTGCTTGCAGCATCTAATAGGCTACTGCCCCGGCCTGGCAACACGAGGAACTTTGGGGAGATACGGCATGCGATCTTCGTCAGGAATCGAGAACTCGTTGTCGAACAGTGCAGCAGCATCACGAGTTCCCAGCGACTGCTGCCTCTCTTTGAGTGGATTGTTGCTAGTAGTAGATGTCAGAGACATTACGAAGACACCGTGAAGAGCATCCGCATCATGCCACAGCGATGAGAGATGGACATGAATGGGACGCCCAAGAGCACCAGTGCTGACACGTCCAGACCCCCAGTCTCCGATCTTGCCCTGCTCCTTCTCCCTTCCTCATGTGTCGCCTGCGACTTAGCACACAAGCTCGGGACCACCGACGCATGGAGAGTCTGGCATCGCCAGCCATCGCCAGCCTCACACACGTCACCAGGCCATTATTTCCTTGACTCGTGTCCTTCGTGCGGCAGTCACGGGTTTCCTGTGTCCCCGTAATTCGCCCACAATCTGCCTCCCTGGCCCCATGCCTGTCCCCAATCCCCATGCCCTCCTCCCCCATCCACCCACCCCTCCGGCCAGTGCCGCTGCTGGGCTGAGCCTCCCAAGCGATTCATTGCTTGGTAGACTTTGCCCGGGATCATGACCAGGACCCGTGTTTTCCGTCAAGGCCCCCGAGATGACGATTACTGTGGCATGTTGCACTGTTGACACTCTGCCAGCCATCCAACCTCGCATGCTAAGCCCTATCCATCGACGACCTGGGCTTCCCGGAGTATCAACGAAACTTTGCTGCTCCTGGGCCACCTCGAAGCTGTGTACGTCAACGACCAGCCGCCCCGACAGGCTGGGCTGGCGGATCCTCAACCAGCCTCTCTCCAAGTTACTCCCGTGTGTCACCCTCTGCCCTGCTGCCGTGGAGATCAAACACAGCATCATGGGGCCCTGCTGTGCTGTGTCGGGCGTGCTCGAGTCATAATCCATCTCGCGATGATTTGCCGTGCCGAGACGCATCCCCTCGTCGATCATCAGTCCCAGCTTCCTTCGCCGTGGAGCTTTCCCGCCAGGGAGGGCAGCGACTACCCCGTCCCAGCACGATACGGTGGACTGACTACCTACTCCGTACAGACAGCAGAAGTCCTGGGCACACTGGTACTGATAGATCCTGTCACCACCGTACGATAGGCACTGAACAGGACATTCTCTCCAAGCTCCACTATCCTTTTAGTGTATGTGTGAGACTATGTGTAAGTATGTATGTGCGTGTTCACACGCCGCAGAGGGCGATGACGAACTGTACTGTGGACTGTCGTAGTTCCTGAGTGATGGCGTTTCGTAGCTATTCACCATTTGCAATCTGGCGGCCCCAGACGTAACGTGAAAACCATAAGTTAAAAAGACAAACCTCGGTGACCGTTTCGCTGTAGCCGGCAAACTGGTAGCGAAAGCTCCCCCCGCCCCCCCCCCGACGGCACGGAACGTGTGTGAGTGTGTATCAGTGTGAGTGGAGTGCGAGGATGTGACAGGTACGCTACCTAGGCCGGCAGGTAATTAGACAGAACAAGAACAAGGCGGTCACGGAGAGCGACACAACGAGGAGAGGACAGCAGGGCCGCCGCTGGGTGGACTGGCGGCGGGGACCATGGATGGAGCGAATGCGACGATCACGAAAGGGGAAGGGGAAGGGGAGGGGGGAAGGACGGGGGGCGCCTCAGTGGATGTGATCTCCAAAACTCTTCTCTCGCTTGACCAGGGGCATTGCTCATCGGGTCGGTCGTCCGTTGTCGAAATAAACAGAGTTTGGCGGATGGCTTTCCGGGGCTCCTAAAACGACTGGCTTCGTGCTTTAGGAATAGATAGAAAAAAGCCACTGCGTAATCAGATGAGGAAAAAAAATTAGAAAGGCAAATCTCCAGTGTGGCCACAAGAGTGTTTAGGACTCGTGTCCCTTCTAGGGCAGCATCGTCGTCGTCGTCGTCATCACCCGTTGTCGGGAATTGTTTCAATATCTATCCGGGCAACTCAACTGCCTGCTGCCGGCCACGCACGTGCCCCATCACCGTCTGGATACACTTGCAGGCATGGCCCCATCGAAACGGTCTGGCATGGGGCAGAGTCATGTCAAGCCTCGGTACGAAAAGAACCCGCTGTCATGATGTAGTCCCGGCAATCAACGAGGCCACTTGCCACCATCGAGACAGCCTGCACTGCCCGCCCGCCGTAGTGGCTTCGGCGACTGCTTAGAGAGAGAGAGAGAGAGAGAGCACATCGGACAAGGGGAGAGGAAACAGAGAGGAAAATAGGAGAGATCTCGTGGGTACCATACGGTACGCATATTGCAAGGATTACCCCGTCCGTCGAGCATGGGGTCCGATGTCCGTTGGACTCGTGGTGAACCATGGCTCCGTGCTCCATAATCGTTTGAACTAAGTAATGTACCGCTGCCAGGATGTCCCGTTCTACGACAGGGAGCATCTTGTAGGCATGTAATGGAGAAGTTCAAGGATTCCGTATTTCGGCAACCATCCGTGAGTCCACAATGACCAAGAGCAGTCGTCGGGTGCGTTTCTGTTAGCGTTTTCTTACTTTCTTCTTCCCCCAAGCAGGAAGCCCCCGTGAATGGCGTGACAGACCGTGTGGAAAGAGCTACCAACAAGGTTTCTTCCGTGATCTAAAGTACAACCGGTATTAGTCTGTCAAGCAGACACGAACTGTAATACAGCGCTTGTCTAACGAGTCTCAAAGACAATAGAGACAGTGTACTCGTGTACATATGGCACGTAACCTTTGAGCAGTGGTGGGAGAGTCATGTCGTGACCCACGGTTGGCGCGCTGGCCATCGTCAACGACAAGAACAGGGCCTCTTCCCTGTGGTGCAAGGATACTCCCATGTCCCTGGTGCACATCACACCTGAAACTAGAAGTGGCAGGCCTGGGACGTGAGATCAGCGCCATCTTGCCACGAGGGCGGAGGATACGCTGCTTAGAGATCGAGGCCGTGATATGGGACGGCCCCGACTGTTGCTCCCCTGTGTCACTTGTCAGAGGGCTCGGAGAGCAGGGTAAGCAGTGTTTCTCTCATGTCAGGGTTTTGGGCGGATGAAGAATCTCCAGTTTCATGTCCGTCCTCCAAACCAGATTTACTGGATTTCAAAGACGAGGCTCGTCACTACCCAGGCTCAGCCAAGCCGGGAACGGGTGTGCGACGAGATTACTCAATCACTGAGAAATATAGCTCATCGTAACGCAGCAAATTGAAATGCCTGAACATGAGCTCCTGTCGGAGCCAGGGCCGTCTCGGTCTTTTCCCGACGACTCCTTACCGATGATAGGGGACATGATACAACCCTAAATGGCGGCCATCGTGGGAAGAGCAGAAGCCACCGCTTTCCTCCACCCGAAGTATAATCCCACTAGGGAGTGTCAGTGGTGGACAGACTTGTCCAGAAAGGTCAGTGATCCGACAAGCGGCATCGGATCTTCTCCACGCGACCAGCGTACGGAGTACCGATGAAAGCCTCCCTGAAGCAGCAAAAGAGCAGCAACCTTACGTTAGCCAGGACTATCTCTGCATTAGTCTGGGCCTTCCTTGTCAGGCTCTGGCTGTCCTAGGGTGTGCGCGGTGTTCATGGATGTTCCTGATTGGGACGGAAGATTGATTGCTGGGCGGGAGGAAGGGAGGGGGGCTTGCAGAGATCAACACTACCTCGAAGCTCCGTGAGGCTTTACTCGTTTGATCCATGCCGCAGGCGAGGCAGGTTGCGGAACATGGTGGCGTTGGTGCGTTTCTGCCCCGGCTGACCCCCGAGTGTATACAGTACATCCTGACTAGTCGGTGTTGCTTGTCAGGGTTCCAAGAAGCCGGACGGCCTTCACGTTCCGAACGGTGCGAGCGAACAATATACTGGTCTCCCTTGACCTTTGAAACAATCGACACCAGTGTGGCTCCAGCCAAGGGGAAAGGCCGAAGGTTCGAGCAATTTACTTCTCTTGTTCGATTTACTTTGCATTAAACTTCGAGATGTATGCAAGTCTAGATTCTGTGCTGCTGCCGCGGGGATCTAGCTCCTGGCCGAAGCGGTGGACTCTGCATCTTTTCACAAAGCGCGGAATAGAGAGGACCCGTATGCTCGTATAAACGCAATTGCCAGCCAAGTGTCTTCTTTCTTGGTCGTGCTCAAGCATTCGGATGGAAGGTGACCTCACTGCCGACACAACAAAAGCAACCTGGCTGGAGTGGGACCGTCGCCCACGCGGAGCCTAGGACAGTGTGCAGGGATCAACCCAGCTGACATCCTGTCCTTTGGGAACGGTCAACTAGCCGTGTTTGCTGAAGGGGGGGAGGACCGCAAATCATCATCGAGATGAGCTAGAGCGGCATACCTGGCGACTCCGCAATGCTGACAATTGCTTTGGTAATGTTGACAGGCTGTGGTGGATGCACGTACTGCGTACGCAGTAGTCGAGCCGACGACCGTGCACTCGAGACTCTCAACGCCCTTCACCCCTGGCGCCCTCGCTCTTCTGTCGTGATCACCATGAATTGACATATCAGTGGACATGCCCACCCTGATGCTAGTGCAGACATGATCAAGGAGATGTCCACATCGGAAGCATGAGGGGCATGAGAGTGGCCGGCATGTCACAGCTAGGCCACGTCGCCGCCTGCCCTACCCCTGAGCGCTGCACAGCGGAAGAGCGGCCGAGAGGCTTGGAAAGAATATGACAGCTCTTGCGCCAGATTGTCTCTGTGTGACACTCAAAGAGCTTTCCCAAGCTGGACAGGCGTACTCGAAAAAGAAAGCGGTCGGCCGTGTTGCGGCAACGATCGAGTCCAGCAGCTAGCGACAAGTGGCGGGTGCATCCCATCGGATGCAAGCAAGCCCTAGCGGCTGGTGTCTGGAGTAGAAATGATCTTGCATCCGCTCTGATCTAGACGGCTAGGTTATCGATGAGGACAGCCACATCAGACCACAATGACGGCGGGGAATCAAGCCATGCGAGGCAGTCTCGCAGGGTTCCTAGGTGTACAGGGTTGCGCTGTGCAGATTCAGGCTAGTCAGCCACGACCCTGGAGTGCTGACATACCAGTCATAATAGAGCGGCGTTGGTTGCCGGGAGATCAGCTGATGAGCATACTATGAGTGTGGTCGAAGACGCGTTGCCGATATCAAATCTTAGCTCCAGATTGATAACCATGATCCCGGAGTCGTGTTAATAAGATCGATACTCAATGCACACAGATTGGTATCAAAACACTAAACCTTTGGTGACATGAACCAGCCGAAGGAATCCTGACCACCAAAGGTTGAGCGGTCGAAAAACGCAACAAGCCATCCCCATATGCAACCTTCTTTCGCGTTAGCGAACATTGTGGCGCAAACCAACCCGTGCCCGATAGTTTGAGATGGTAGAATTGAGCGGAGTGCGCGGACACCTTCCCCTAGCAACGCGGCGCAGTGCCACAATCACACAGCCTCAAGGTATATCGCACAGATGTGAAGCAGATCGACGGAGGTGGGGTCACGAAGGACAGTCGTTGGGGCTTTAGTGTCCCGCACACGTAGTGGTGCGTTCGGCCAGCAGATGATCGGATGATAATAATGACATGAGTGACCAAGACTGGACGGACCTTTCGGACATGACGATGGACAGTCCAATCTACCGTGTGCGGATCCCAAGCTTTGAAGCTACACGGCTGGCGCCTTTCTGAACGTGCAAGTGCTCAAAGCAAGCAGCTTGGAGAACCGGGGTATCCGTGATACGAAGGCTCTGCCACGTGCAAGGGAGGCTTCGTTATCCCGATCGAGAAGGGACTGTTCATAAGGGTAACTGATGCTAGCCCCGACTAAAACGCTAGCTAAGCCTGCGACCCTGTGACGGTAACGGCTACTAGCTCGTGCAGTCGGACGCAATATGGTTTGGGGTCGTGCTTCTGGCGCCACCACGAACGAGTCGGAGCACACATCGTTGCCTCAGAGGGGCAGGAGCATGACTCTTGCCCTCAGACAAATCTACCGTCGTGGATATTTGGGGATCCTACCGTGAATGACGGTCATGCCGAGTCGTTGCTGCTGGCGAGGCTCCGTGAGTCAGTGTGAGGGTAAATGTGGGATCTGGCCAAGTCGGGAGCGCCGTGGGACAGTCGGGGTTACTGCGTCGATCCACCCGGACGGGGAGTTGGCTGGGTCACGAGGGCCGGGTGCTGGGGCAGAGGTGACGTCGAGCCGGGAGCATCCTCGAAGACGGCTCACGAAAGGTCCAGGATCAAGGGATGACGGGGCAGATGGTGAGGCAATGCCATGGGCAGACTAGTCTAGCGCGACGAGGTTCGCTGGTAGGCTAGAAGGCCGCTAGAAGCACGAGGCCGAGCGCTCGGATACTGGGGCGGCAGAGGAAATCAGCTCATGTGCCGACGTCTAGGAGCGGACCATCTGCTAGCTCTCGACCAGCACTGGCACATGCAACGCCATTCGGCAGCCGTGTCTCGGTCTGCTGGGACGCTAGTAACCTTAGGTTGGTGGTGGTGGAGGACGAGCCAAGCTATATGCCTAGCGGGCGAGACGCGCGGAAGGTGCTGCGTGCTCCGGTCGGCAGTTGTCGACGATGATGATGATGATGATGTTGACTCGGGCGGCGCATGTGTCACGCAGCGCGCCGTGCGTTGTCGCCGCTGGCGAACCTTGGGACTGAGTTGGGATGGCGAGGGCGGCAGGGGGGCAGAAAACGGAAAGGGAAGCGAAGATCTGAAGCGTGCCACATCCCTGCCTCTGATCGCCAGGGCCCAGGGCCCCTGGGCCTGTCCCTACCCTACGCGGAGGGAGGCTGCAGGTGGCACGCGCTTGTTAACCCCCCACCCTACCGGTGCTGCGCAAGCGGCCTTGGCCACACACACACAACACGCGGCAGCGAAAACAACCTGGAGGAGCGCTGGGCTGTGCCCCCGGGATTCTCTTACGTGCAGCTGCTGCTCCAGCTGAGCATCAGAGCGTGCAGCGCAGCGTCGTACTCCGGGCTCGCGGAGCTGGACACGGCGTCAGCCCTCCCAGGGCTGCATCCTGCGCCGTGCCATCAGCGCCAGGCCTTTCGTCTGCACCATGTCGACTGGGTGCGAGGACGGCAGATCCCGTATACACTCCCGCCAGCATGCGGCCTGAGCTGCTGCGGACTCCGGACGGGCTTCCGGCGGCATCCATGTCTGCAGCCCAGAGCAGTCTGGGGCAGCCCGTGGTGAGAAGTCAAGTCACAGTCAGCACCGACCGATCCAACACTGATGCTCACACCGGCCGGTGTGCCCCGCCGTGTGCGTACTTTTGCACACGAGTTCGCGCCCAGGACAACGTGTCATGGCCCCCGCGGCGGGCAATCTCGTGGAATGTGATATGGACTTGGATCACACAGTGGCTTAGGATGCTGAAACACATCCCGTCAATCTTGGACCAGGCACGCACTGCCGTCCCTCGTGAGCAGGCATGGTCGTGTATATCCGCGACGAGCAGGGCTACCCGGGCCGGCGATCGGGACGGTGATGAGACTTGTTGATGATTTGGGTGCAAGCATTATCATCATTGTTATTACTGCCATGTATGCTGGTGCGAGCTGTGCTTACACACGGGATCGTCTGATCTGATAGGGAGAGCTCTGGAGACATGAGGGGGCCCTGCTGGATGCCGAGGGCCAGCCAGCTAGCGCTGTCTTGCGAATTGCTTCCTGGAACGGGTCTAGCCCCGCGCTAGCGAGTTCCCACCAATGGCAGCCTCCGCATGTGTGACACCCAACCCACAGATCTGTCCCATCATCTGAGATGACGACGGCCGGGCCGCAGCTCACTCGCGCGCATGCAGGTGCATGCACCCCTGGCGTCAACGGTGCTTGGCGCTGGGCAGGACAATTATCGATTACCTATCTGCAGCGCGGGCGCACTGACAGTCACTCCATGCACTACGTAGTACAGACAGCCGACGGGAGTATCCCCGGATTGGGAGCAAGCAAGGAGAACCAGCTGCAGGAGTACTCGGAGATCACTGTGCAAGGTGTCACTTCAAGCAGGTCGGCAGGCTCGATGCCGGCCAGACTGCGTAGACGATGCTGCCAGCAAATGGACAAGGGGTCCAACCGGGCACTTTATAGTGATCGGCCATCGGAAAGGATTCACAATGCATGACGCTGACAGCCCGGGAACCGCCCTTCCAGCCAGGCCCTGTTGAGCTGACCACATCGCGCCTGCGACCTCCCTTCCTGTTTGCTAACCTGCCTGCCTGCCTGCCTGCCTGCCTTGCTCAATACCGAAGCTAGGGGTAGGTCCGGATGGGCAGGTGCGGCTTCCTAGCCTTGTGCCTGCCAGGGCCCCGGTTTTCTTTTTCTGGATCACTCGCATTCTTTCTCGCGTGCCGCGCACCACAATTATTCCTCTAGAATCTCCCGCCTCCATGGCAACTCCAAGCTAGCCTCACACGTGTTTTTTGTGATCCTGCCAAGCTCGCGTCCACTTGCGCCGGCCAAACTTCCGCTTTGCGCCAATCGCATCTGCGCTACCGGTATCCCTCGTGGCCGCCCCCGAGCCACGGCTCGCGCTTGGCAATGGCGGCTGCCGCGGCCGACACGCAGGAAAAGCCACCCGGAAGCCAGCAGAGCCCAGCAGCTGCTGTTACAGCACCGTGCTCCCTCACCTTCTGGCACTTCTCTTTCCAATGCTGTGCCCCAAGACACAAATGCCCCGAGGCCAAGTGCACATCCCGGCATGATATCTCTGAGCTCCTTGCGTCGTCGATCACAGCACATGGGACCCCGGTGTGATATCCACCATTCCATGATATGAGTCTGCTGGTTGGTCATTCTCGACCGCCGCGGCGTGCCACGGTTTGGGTCTAGCCAGCCCTGGAAACGGGTGTGAGACTTCAGAGCACCTCTTGTTGCCGCACGGCTTGAAGCACACTGTCAGCCACAGCGCTCTGCCGATTCCGACACTGAAGCAGCTCTGGAGCAGGCAAATGTTTGGTATCTGACATATTACGATCCAGAGCCACGGATAGGAGCGCTCATGGAACATGCATCACTAGTTTCAGGTTAGATGGCCCAATAACACTGAGGTACCAGCCATCGGACAGAACCTGGCTCCTCGCCCTGCAAGAATCGTGAACCATGGTCACCATCTGAGTTCGGCGGAAATATTTCCTCTGACGTGCCTGGTGCCCGCCCAGGGACCAACCTTGTTTGCAAGAACTGATGGCGACTCGTGAGGAAAGAGTCGCGGCTTCGGAGTGCACGGTCCACACGTTGGTTTGGCTGGTCGGGATCTTTTCATCTGTTATTCCCCCGTCGAATTCTGGGCTGCCGTCGCAGCTGTGGCCCTCATCTCACGGCATCATGCATGAGGCGAAACCACCACGGTACTCCCTGCGCAAACGACGAGCGTGAGCCTATGTTCCTGAAAAGTCCACCTTTGCGAATCTTCATTTCGAAGTGCCAGCTAGACCCCATTTGCGCGCCTCACGATTTTTGCTTCGTAAGCGCTGCGCGAGAGTCGGCCAGAGCCTCGACCCTTCGAGTACACAAAGCTTCTCCATTATCCTAGTGCCCGCTCCCCCAAGTGAAACGGCAGCGGAGCAACGCCTCGAGTGATGGCTGCGACGTTGTACGGAAAACGGAGTCGTCCCCGACTATTCGCAACAAAGGCCCAAACAGAACAACTGCTCGCCGCCTCCTGGCGACCAGACAAGGTTGTGGCCACGGACCTCTGCCTGACAGACCGATGGACCACGGGAACGACCTACATGCGTGCTTGACAGGCAGATCCCGTCAGGCTGTGATGACGAGCGGGGAAGGTTTCGAGTACCGGGACCCTGGAATTGGCTCATCATGGAACCCCCCCTCCCCTGATCCGGTCGCAGTGGGTGCGGGTACAGGAGCATCGCAGCGCAGCTCAGTGGTCAAAGCTGGCAGAGAAGCCACGAGTGGTTCTTGATAGTTACTTGGACCGAAAGATGACCTGCAAGAATCTGATCTTGTCACAAACACGTCAGGGGTTGCCGGCTGTGGGCGGAAGTCAGGATGAGGCATGGGGTGGCGGCAAGGATCCCAAGCCATCGACAACATCCCTGACGAAATGCGACCCGGCAGATGCGCTCAAATGGGCAGTGGTGATCCGAGAGACGAATGGGCGCATGCACCCGAGTGTGTCTCCGGCCCATTGGACGCGTACTGGGTACACAGCATCGACTGCAACCCGCCGAGGGGAGCTTAAACATCAACGGCTCTGGGTCCACTCTGGCCACCGGGGTGACGGGCAATGAAAAAGAAGAACTGGGGGCATGGGACCACGAGGGCGGCGCCCTGCTAGGGCCCCTGCTCTTAATCGATGATAAGGGAGACACACGATCGCGTGGCCGGAAAACAGTCCCTAGCTACCTCACTTACCTTGCTGGTGACCTACGGAGTACTCCGAGTCACAGCGGCGGCGCCAGGGCAGGAGGTCATCTACAGCCAATGTTCTGGGAGCCGCGCAGAAGGCGAAGAGGGCATAGACACTACGGCGCTGCCGATGTGTGTGCACTCGCGAATTGAGGCTCTCGTGCCCGCTCTCTGGGGTCGGTGCGCTACATACAAGTCTGAGGGCGAATGGTGAAGGCCAAGTTGGGAATAGCTGGATTGGTGATGGGTGAGGGGGGGGCGTGTCGTTCACAGTTTCCGATCTGCGGGCTTTCGCGAATAACAGCACGCCCCCCTTTACAACCACACCCACCCGACTGGGGTTCGACGATCACCAGCCAAACCACAGGACAACCGCTAAATTATTAGAGTGCCGCCTACGAGCAGCAGCGCCGTTGAAGTACCCACGCGCGGACCTGGGCACTTAGGCTTACTTTTTGCCTTAGGCAGCTTTCGTTGCGAGGAGGAAGAGGCGGAAGACATTGCCCCTGGCGCCCCTGGCCCCGAGATCGCCTCCCAGTGCTTGCAGCGGCCGCCTCGAGTCTCCGCCGATCGACTGACGTTGAGCATGGCCAGGGCTGCCGCGACCCACGGCCAATTTCAGCAGATGGCACGCGGCATGGCCCTTCCCCCCCGTTGCCGTTGCTTTCCTGATCGGCCCTCGAAGAAGCCTCGTTTGGGCCGATCTGAGAGATGTAACGCCCGCAATCCACATGGGGTAGGAAGGGTAGAGATGATGGAAGGGGGGTGTGGAGAGAGGGGGTGGATGGGCAACGGTGCCCCCTGCTCTCCCTCAAGGCGCTCTCACTTGCACCTCACTCGAGCAGCTCGGGGAAGGAGCGATGTACACGGACACCCTGCTCGCCTTCTCCCGACGCCCACTTGCCCGGGCAGGGTACATAGCGTGCTCTCTCTAGACACACTCGCCCACGCACACGCCCAGCCTCGACGACGCACTCCTCCGCCGCTCAACCATCCCGTCTCACTATGCTGTCCTACTTAAGCATCCACACTCCCACCCTCCCACACTGGCACCTCTCCCTTCCCATCAGGAATTCCTCCCAACCGTATAGTCGTAATAGTCTCGAGAGATATAGCAACGCTCCTGGCCCGCTGCCTCGGTAATAGACCACAGTACCACAAGCACGCAACTCCGACCACGACAGCGAGCACTACGACACAATATACAAGCTCACACAGCTCTTGTCGAGAACCCGCCCTCTTCAGATTCACATCCAGCGGTCTAGCGCCAGACACCAGCAACATGTCTTTGGCTGCATACTCATCTCGTTCTGCCGACCATCACACATACCCCCGCCCTCCGCCCTCGCCTCCCATGGACGACGCCCCGAGATGTTCTCTTCCGTCCATCTCGAACCTGCTTGTCATGGCGGATGCGGGTTCGCCAACAGCCGAGCACTCTCCGGCCAGCTACCACAATGGTACGTTGAATTATCCGAGAGGGACTGATCTCTCTTTCCTTCCTAGAGTCTCAAGTCTAACTCATTTGCTTGCATAGCTCTGCCTGCGAAGCTGGAGATGCGGCCCAACTCCTCGCACTACAGCAGCAGTGGCCCCTCAAGGGCTACGCTGCCCCCTACGCCGCCTATGAGCTCTGACATCTCCTTCGACGGCCGCCGCTCGCCTCCGTCGAGGTCTCCAACCTCATCTCAGGGCTACTTCCACGAGTCCACCCCGCCAGCCGAGGACGGCCACCGGTTGCCTGTCTCGGCAGCCTCAACGCCTCGGAGTCATGTTCTGCCTCCGGCGTCGTACTCGCAGAGGACTTATGCTCCGACTTATGCTACACAAGCACCTCCGCATTCGCAACCCAACGGCCCGGGTCTGTACTACCAGCGACCGCTGCCTGCTGTACGTCCTGTCCCACCATTTCAACACTTGGCCTTCGCTTCCAGAAGCTAACTTGTATCAGGTGTTTCCTCCTACGCCACTTGCAGCCCCTTCCGCTGCAGCCTCACCGGGCAGCAACCCGTGGCAGCACCACCACTACATCTCACCCTCGTCTGCTGCCTCCTTTCCCCAATCCCAGGATCGCTACATCTGCCCGACGTGTAACAAAGCCTTTTCACGGCCCAGTTCTCTCCGGATTCACAGCCACTCCCACACTGGTGAGAAGCCCTTCAAGTGTCCTCACAATGGATGCGGCAAGGCATTCAGCGTGCGAAGCAACATGAAGCGTCACGAGCGTGGTTGTCACAGCTTTGACGGCGCCATGGGGATGCACTAGCCTCCCACGACAATGCAACAGCAACCATTGAGCCTCTTTTCTTTACCATGATATCATCCTTCTCGAGGGACGAAGGTCTACAGCGATCCTGCATAGCTGCACGTCGAACCGTGCCGGAGTTTTGAGTTTTCACAAAAATTTCTTACACCCGTTTGCGTGTCTTCACGACCACAACAGGCGCATTCCAGGATACCACAGCATAGGCATCGGCGTTTTATTCCCAGAGTTCGGACTCTCGGTTCCATTTTTACCGTCTTTCGTTCAGCGTCGCACGAGGTCGTTCAGAGCAATGTCTTTTTACTTTGTCCACTTGTCGCTATTTCTTCCTTGGCTATACTATATTTCACCACATAATGTCCAGATACGAGTTGATGCGCAAGGCTCGCGCCAGATTGCCAGGAGGAGATCCCGATTTCACGATCCCACGGCTGTGGAGACAACTCCATGATGATTTAGACACATCTCACATGTCGGTACTCATCCACATGAAGACGACCAAAAAAATACAACGAGAGGCCTCAGAGCCATTTCATGACAAAACTGCCAGACACAGCAACCCGTGAGAAACTCGAGCATGCAGTGGAGGTTTAACGAACCACCTTACCCCGTCTATCACACCGCCGGATGAGTAGGATCTCGCACTGGCGTCAAGATGAGACACTCGGGTCGTGCTGCGCGGAGGGCAACAATAACCTAGCACCGTGAATCGACAAGGGAGGCGGCGGCAAGGGGTGGGCGGAGAATGCCAGAGGAAGTTGCCGTCCCAGGGATTTCTCACTGTGGAGCGCGATCGTCTTATCAAGCTGGACTATCGTCGCCGTGACGCTGCCCCGTTGGGATGCGAAATGAAAGGAGCTGTGGCCAGAGAAATCGAAGGAGTGTAGAAGCATGAAGCATGAGTGAGGTTAGTGATCGTGAAGCCACACAAACTCGTCGTATTCACCAGGAGTCTTGCGTCCCCCACCGAACCTGATTCCCGGGTTGTGAGAATGTCACAGTAACATTAGGCTGGGTCCCCCCCCAGGCGGGAGGAGGAGCCACAGCCACCACCACCAGCAAGAGCGGCGGGTGGCTGGCTTCTCCCTGCCCGCTGGCTATCCTTGCCCCTATAGCACGGCAGCTTGTGATATGTCACAACGTCGGGAAATGTCCCTTTGGCGGCGAGAGTACGTGGGTGGGCGGCCGGGCACACACGAGGACAAAAGAAAGACGTCGTCGTTCGCTAACAAGCCGCACGCGCTCCCCCTCGCTCTTACGTGATGCTCATATAGCCCTTCCCCCCTTGCCTCCTTCGAGATTGTTCAATGCATATACATATATACGCGCGCGCTGGCGCTGGGGAATGGGGCAGTTCAAATTTGAAAGTTTGTGTGGTGAGCCGTCGAGAACAGGGTTTGATGTTTGCCTTCAAGGTTGGCTTGATGGGGAGGAGAGTGGTGCGGAAAACCCATGTGCCGCCAGGCCGACGGGATACACTGTGATCTGACCTGGCTTGATACTTTGCTCGTACTGTCTGGCTGTCTGTCTTGTCCCTGTGCACACACCAGAAAAGCCACGATCGACACGGGCTTGAGCCATGTGTTTCCTTCCTTTCCAGCCGCGGGCGGGCGCCATGGCCGGCAGTTCGTCGCACCAGACCTCCGGGCTCGTAGGGGGGTTACTATCGCAGGTAGTGCGTTGAACGATGTGCCTGTGCTCTCTGCCACGCCCCCCTCCCCTTGTTAGCGTTTGCGCTATTCGCGCGACGGGTGTGCTAGCTGGCGACCACGTTTCTGCACTGCGTAGTGTACGGAGTCGGGGGGGGAGCTTTTTTGCTTTTTCCTCATCCTTCAATCTGCTGTGCCGTGCCGCTCCGCGCGCATCGGGGCGTGGCGTGGCATGGCGTCTTGCCTTGTCTTGTTGCTGTCTTGTCTTTGTCGCCGCTGCCCATGCCAGAGTCGGGTTCAAGCCACGGAGACTGCTGTGCCTCGGGCGAGATGATGATTTAGCCGCGCATGGCGCCTCAGGCACATGCTGCTGCAGCTTCCCCATCCGTCCACAATGGGGAAAGGCGACAGACACACTCGGTGGAAGGGTTGAACCATGCTCTTTGAGGCTTAGTTTGATGCGTGCGCTCGCACGCCATCCCAAGTCGAACGGCCCTGGACCCAGAGGCAGCGTCAACGACACACACAGCGGGCTATGCGAGATTCCCGAAGGCGGCGCTCGGGTGTGGCTTGCCTCTGCACCATACTGGCGCCGCCGTGACCCCGTGAGGGCAAGGCCAAAGGCCAAAGGCTGGCAGGTCTCGGCTCGTCGAATGATGCATCTAGACCGTGGGACAGGGGCGGTCTCGGCCAGGACATCTAGTCTAATTACTGTGGCCCAACAACGGAGCTCTCGCATCGACCAGACGTGAGCGTGGTGGATGATGATACTCGGTGCCTCCCTGCTCTGTCCGTGGAGGCCCAGGCGACAGCACCCAGCCCAGGCCCCCGGGATCAAGTCGTGACCGGGATAGCAGGGACAACAGGGGCACTGGCCGCGGATCGCAGTCCGACTTCATAGCACCTGGGAACTGTGTGCTTCGTTGAACTCGGGAGGAGCGCTAGGCGGTATTGAGTGTCGAGCTCGCCGTGGGCTGGTCCCTGTCTGAACGTGGCTTCGCAGGGGTGGCTGCCATACATATGGCTCTCTGGCATGTGGAACAGCCACAGCGTGTCGCAAGTGGTGCTGAAGGCATCTGGTAGGTAAGTACTCGTCCGGAGTCCTCGGACTCCTGGAGTTGGGTCGTCAGCTGGAGCCCAGCACGGGTTGCACCTGCTGCCACCTGGTGTTTGTGCGGCTGATCACGCCCTCTGAACGCTCCCGCTTCCTCCTTCCAAGCACATTCATCCCAGGTCACAGTGCTCCTCGGGACCGACCTGTAAGCTGTCGGCTGCTCCCGTCACAGCGCAGATTGTCGCTTACAGAGAGACCAGGGGCCGGGGCATGGACATGATGGTCCGCCGCATGTCCGGGACGATCACCCTGCCTCTCCGGGACAAAACGCCGGCATGACATTTCGACGCCCAACAACCCATCATCACCCTGTGGTCCTTGAGCCGCGGGACCTTGCCGACTCCGGGATCTGACGTCTCCCAGTGCACACGACGTGTCGATCTACACAGGCGACGGTCCCAATTTGCCGCCGCCGCATGGCAAAACCCGAGAGTGGGGGCGATCACCATCTCTGTGCAATTTCTAGAGTCCCGGTATGCTGGGCGAGCTGGGTGATGACGATGCTCAAACATCACCTCGCGGTCTCCAGTTTTCGAGGCTGCAAACTCGTCGGCGACTTTGCCTCGCATTTTCTCACCGGTCTTGGAACGCTTGGTGCAACACCCACGCAGTTACGGTCATGCAAGACACCGACCGCGGAAGTAAACGCATAACGCATAACTGTTGTGTGTGCAGCGCAGCACGCGACACCGCGTGGGGTGCACACATCACAGACATCCAACTGCATCATTCTGATCCAGCTGTCATGCCACGCGAGGCCATGCGGCAGGCAAAGACCCTAAACCGCGTAGACCTGCTGCAAATGCCTACTTGCACCCGAGGAACTTCTGTACTGAGACATGTGTGTGATTCACGACGCAGGTCGGAAACGACGTATCGCAAAACGGCTCTCGCTGACACTGAGACCTGCAGGCGGCCACGTGTGAGATGATGATGCAGCGCAAAGGAGGGAGGGACGCGAGAGCGGCCCAACCCGGTCATGGTCGATATGCTGAGTCGCCAACATGCCAGACAGGCTGGCATTTGTCTGCGCCTCAAACACAACTGGCTGGTGTCCAGGGCCTCGACTTGTTTTGACCAGCCTCTAATCACAGCAACCCTAACGTTTAGACTCTCACCGGTCCGCGCTTGACAAGACAGAGTAGTGAGACAATCACGACTTTGTCTCTGCGGCGGCACTGTTGACACTATGCATGGCTCAGGACTTCGTGGTCGCCACCAACAAGGTAGGCTGGCAGGCACATGGCGCCACGTGTAACTGCACAAATCTTTGAGCAGTGTGCATCTGTTGGCCAACGTCGATTTATCCAACGACATAGCATGACGCTTGTATTGCCGGCGTTGTGCAGTCCAAGAGCCAAGTACAGCACACTCGTCATCTCATGCTCAAGATGCAAGAACCATGATCGACACGGAGGGTTCGATTTGCGCAGGGATCACACAACCGCCGTCGCCGGGGCACCGGAGAGACGCTGCGGCTCAGTCTCTGTCGCCTCGGCCATACCAGGCTTGAGCAGCATGCGAAGGGAGTACAGTTATAGCCAGTGGACAATGCCATCCCGAGCACACAGCAAAACAAGCCAAGACTTGAAAGTGGCACCGTGCTGGAAACATGCTACAGCCGCAACGGATATTTTTCACTCATGCATGCCGTGGGCAGAGACACCACGTGTAACTAAAGGAGCGCGCATCTCGCGGACGATGAGGGCCAAGACAGGATCGGCAGCCAGCCATGAGCATGGACGAAGCCATGTCTCACCCTCACAGTTTGAACATTGCCGACAGAGCAACGCACATTGCCGACAGAGCGACGACCACGGATGACGTTGGTGTAGCAAGCCCCTTGCTCATCTGCCATGAGACGACTGCTCTAGCCGAAGATGGTCTTTAGGTTCTGGCAGCAGCTGCCCTAGTGTGGTACCTTTGTCCTGGCGGTGAGGATTGCGTCAGCACGAGGCACTAGCTCTGGTTATCAGGCGTTACCTGCCACGCAGACCACACACCTCCTCGCTAGACTCTAGCTCCCGCACGCAGTTCTACTCTGAAGCTAGAAGGCATGGTCCGCCGGCGCAAACTTCTGCATTAGGCCTCGGACCGCGCACGCGCACGGCATGCCCAGCTAGAGCCCAACGGCGTGTTTGACGTTGTCAATGGAGAAAGCTGGGCAGGGTGACTAGCTTCCAACACGGCCACGCCATGCCATGCCATGCCATGCCGTGCCATGACGGAACGCGCGCCGACATCGCGGGAAGCGAGGAGCGAGGCAGCAGACTCGGCCGCGACGCCTGATGTCTTTCCTCCTAGGAAGAAGGGCCTTCTCGTGCTCTCAGTTGATGGGGGGGATGCACGATCCGGCGGCCTGTGAAAATCCGCCAATCCGGAGCCTGGTCAGGGCCGGTGGGCAGTGGTTCGAGGTCAGCACGCGGGTGTGACGTTGGGGGAAGCAGTCCTGGGGTCTGTCGGCTAGTGCTGAATAATCTCGAGATAATCATGGAGGGCAGCCGCCAAGGAGGGATCTGAGCAGGGGAGGCGGTCATCACATGTGCCCGCCGCCTGTGTCTTCTGATTCACCCGCTGTGACGCATGATCGACCGGATAGCTCCGCAGGAGGATCCTGCATGTGAGCTTGAGCCCGTGCGAGATCCCCCAATCTGCAGATCATGGCCCCTCCCCACCCTGCTCGGCCTGCCGCCACACCCCTGGATTTCTGGTTCGTCCGCCCGTCTTCTGTGCAGCAGCGATGCTGCATGCAATTTTACTGCCTGCCGCCCAAAGGTCGTACCCTTAAAAGGTTGCCTACCTTACTGTGCGTCGCAACGAAAGCCGGACCATGATCACGGTGGCCCTGCCTGCCGCATCTCGCAAGTGTCCACGTCTCCCCGCTGCTTGTCCACAGCACGGCGGGGCCACAGGCGAAGGCTCGACAAAGTGTGACGCTCCTCGCTCACCGCTTGGCGCTGCAGGCGACGACAAAGCAACGGGCGCCAACCGCGGCCCCGTCATGTGGTTTGTGGTTTGACACTTTTGCCCACGCGCCAATGTACGCTACCCTTTGGCCAGAAAAATTCAGGGTCCTTTCTGGGGGGGAGCCCCTTCTTCCCCCGACACCGCCCGCACCCCAAGCGCTAGGATCGCCCGCATGCAGCAGGTCTGTCTGTGTGTGAGTGAGTGATGGGGGTTGCAAAACGTCCGAGCGTAGAAGCTGAGCGAGCCAGTGAGTGAGTGGGTTAGGTGTCCTTTAGCACCGAGACGACTACTGCTCTCTAGGGAGTTTCTCTTACCCCTTGGGAAGATACACCGCAAGTCTGGGACAACCAAGCACACGCCCTCCCGCCGCCGCCGTCGGGGGTTGGTTGGCTCATGACTGAATTAAGCAGTAGGTGCCCCCGTGGGCAAACCCCGTCGGTCAGTTAGTCCGCCAGCTCTAGCCCCCCTCCATTGTCGGCTATCGTGAGGCAATCGGGGGTGTGTGTGTCAATGCGTTGAGAGCGAGCGCGCTTACGGCGGCCGATGGACTGTACTGGTCGCTCATCATCGCTTCCTCCATTCCGAGTAAGGTCTTTGCGGGCAGCTTGACATGAAAGGAGAGGGGCGCGAGCTGGCGGTGGGACCCCGGAGACCGCCCGGCGTTCCACGCTTCGGCTTCGACGCAGCTTTCTAGCGCTGCGTCCGTGTGCCGTCAACCTGATGCGCGGTGTGTGTCGTGTTGCTGTTTGTTGTTGCTGTCTTGCCGCCGCCTGCTCTGCTCTCTTTTTCTCTTTGGTGGTCACGCTACTGCTTGTCTAGATCTATAGATCTACCTTAGCGTAGTTAATGCATATATGCATGTGTCCCCGTGGAGTAGCGATATCAAAACTGCACGGCATGAACGCACGGGCTCTGTCCGTTCGAGCAGCTGACCTCGGGAAGATGACGATGGCGTGGCTGTAAGATGTCCTCTTCCATACGTATATATAAATATATATAAAGCAGTGACTCAATGAGGCATGCGATTGGTCGGAAGCGATGCTCTAGATCTGCTTTGGTCCGCGGGCCCCGTCGATGGCGGAGTTTGGGGATGAAGGGGGGGAGAGAGGGGGGGTACGGCGCCAAACACGGGATTTCCGGATACCTTGATGAGATCCTATCACATCTTATGCATACCTACTTACCTAGCTAGCATATGTGCTGTGGGAGAGGAAGGGGGTGGAAGGAAGCGAGCGATGGGGATGTGAGGTGGGACAGCCGACCTGTCCGCGTGATCCTGCTGTGACTTTCGCTGTTGCTGTGGGTGATGATGTTCCGTTGGATTACTGTTGTTGCCATTGCCCTTGTCGTCAAATGCTCGGGAGGATTCACGCAGGCATCAAGGGTGTAAGCCCGCACACCGCTCCAGATCGGGTTCAAGGGACTGATGGACGAGAGGTGGCCGACGATTCCCGGGACCACTCACTTCGGCACTAGGCATCCAGCACGCAAAGCCTTGCTCGTGAACAAAGCCATTGTTGTCCTCGCTACGAGACAGCGGTATTTGTTGTGCGGCGGTGAACATCAGTATATCTCGGCTGGCGGGCCGTCCCCGCCTAGTCGCCAGAGGCGAGCAGCGACTGGCGGACATGCATCACGAGACGCCCCTTCTGGATGGCAACTGACTCCATCTCTGCGCGTTGACGATGGGGACTAAGCGGGCGTGCTCGACGTGGCGCTCAAGAGTCATGTTTGTTTTGTCACAGGAGGTTCTGAGGTCGGTGACACCGGCATCTCCGCTTACCGAACGTGCTTGCCCACCCGTCTGGAAACTCCGCAACATGTTCTCTCTCGAAAGATAGTCCGAGACAAGGTATCTTTCGAGCAGTGCTGTATCGTCGTGCCGCGACCTGTCCCGCGACCATTCGTAGTGGCCCTGTCCGTGCCCACCTCCGCTTCTGCGGTCCCTTTGTGCGCTAGCTACAGTACTACGACGTCTGTGCGTGGATGTTGTGTGTGTGAGAGAGAGAGCCGAGCTACACACGTCCGGATCCCCTCTCCCCACTCCTTGGCTCTAGTCTAGCCTAGTCTGCCAAATCATCTGCGGGTCACGGTGGAAGGACAGAAGGGGAGAGAAGGGGACGGGAGGGGGCGCGTGCGTATGGTCTTTCTAGAAGGGTGCTAGAAGGGCTCTAGAAGGGTTCTGGAAGGATTCACTTGGGGGTAGAGGCAATGTCAAATTCGAGCTTCTTCATGCACCAGGAGATCATCCCGCGGCGCTTGGGCATCCGGTCTGTGATATTATGGGACTTGCGATTCATGCGACTGCTTCACTCACGGGGCGTGCGTCCAGTGCTTTTATCTGTGCGTGCGTGCGTTTTTGCGGTGTGTTGGCTTCTAGAAGGTATGTGTTGCTGCATAGGGACGAGAGGGTGTGCTGTCAAGGAGGCAGGGATATCCTGGTGAGGCGTGCCCGTGATTTGTTTACTTTCATGCTGTGGACGATTCTTGCCTGTTGTTTACATGTACGTTCACGGGGAAGCATTGTGGAGGGCGGTCGTGTCCGATTCACGGTTGGTTAGTGCTGACGTCGGGACATCACATGTGCCATCGTGAGGCTGTTTTGAAGCTAATGTCATTGTGGTCATGGTTGCAAGTGACAAGTACCTCGTTGCTCTGGAACGAGGGCGATGCGATGTGGTGTTGGCACTCGGCGGTCCCAGGCCAGGTGTTCCCGCCCGTCCCGGCGTTAGATTCGGAAGTGCGGATGAGGTGCTTAATGAACTATGCAAGTAGTTGTCGGTAGTGCTGTTGTATCTCAAGTCGAGCTCGGTGTCCACAGGATGAAATGCTCATGCACCGGGAGAGTACTCTCTGCAGGATGAGACTCTCTTGATACAACATTGACAGCGAGGACTTGCACGGCACAGTTGCTACGTTTATGTTAGCCTATTATACACGTCGTATTGTCAATGTGGTGTAGTGTCTAATTTAGTTGTTTGCCACCTTGCCATGGACGAGATCCCATCAAAATCAGTCGATTGTAAGTGAATCTAGTGCACGTAGTCTTGCCATAACATTCCATCTCACGCCCAGAATTGTGCAGACGGGGCAATAGATATGTCCCCTACGAACAAGAGGGTGCGCTGCTGTAGGCGGCGGAGATACCAGCCCGGTCCTCCTCGAGTGTCTCAAGCTTGAAGCCCCTCTCGTAGTCACAAGTGCGAGAGCATTCACATTTCAATCATTGCCAAGAAAGCTTCCTAAAGGACGGCCGTAGTGCAGAGAAGGACTGGAGTAGCACGAACTGGCCGCCCGGAGACAGAACTGTACGAGCAGAGCAACCCTTTTCCTCCCTTCCTGACCCAAGATCGATATCTGGGTACGCAGATCTCTAGATATGGCTGGCATCTTTGTGCCATGCTTGCCCAGTCCTTGAGTCGGCCAACGCCAGCACGGGAAAGATGTTACGATACGGCACTTTGGAGTTGTTGTCTTCCTGGGTTGTTGCGTTGTGCTGAAATCATCTTTCTGTCCAGTCCGGCCATGCCGTATACATAATATTTGTGAAACTCAAATCGACGACCGAGTGGTCCTGTAACAAATGACGCGCGACTTTCTATGACTTGACGTCCAGTCTGAAGACAACAACACGACTGTGCCAAGGGGGAGGGCCTGGACCGGAAAGAAGGAACACCTTTCCGAGCACAACCAGAGGCTACTGTCGCTGCCACTGATTACGGACACCAGAGCGCTGTCATTACTGGAGTAACCCCCACAGCTTGCCGTACAGACTGACGTAATAGGCACGACTTGAAGGCCCTGTCCGCTCAGGGGCAAGAGCCAGTGACACGTTCGACTGGTTCAACATGTGTGAAGGGCCTTGATGTGGCTCTCTGAAGTCGCTCTGGCGACATTGGAAACTTGTACTGCTGGTGCTTCGGCCTCCTACACTCGCGCTCACATCCTGCCTTGATTTTTCCCCTCAATACCATGGAGCTTTGACAATACACATCATCCTTGCCTGCATGGTTTCATACTGCCCAGCGCTTGATGTCTGCTTCCCGTGATAAAGTAGCCATAATCCCCGTGTTACAAAGCTGGCGGGTGTACGGACGTTCGGGACTGCCACGGTAGCTGGTAGAGCAGAACTTCCCGTGGCTCAAATGGGAGCCAAGCGGATTGAGATCACAGGATCCTGAGATCACTCTTTTATAGCAAAATATCCATATAGATGCTCTCGACCAAGGTGTAACGATCCCAAAAGTACCCCAGCTCCGACGTTTTGAGAACTTATCAGGCTTGTAGCCGTATGGAGCGCAAGAACTGGCGACATCAGCAGCTAGTCAAAATACATAGCCACGACAGTCTAGTATGTTCGCGATTAGCCTAGGAGGTTCCATGTAGGCACTGGAACCACTGGGGAAATACTCGCAGGTGCTCCAGAAGAGCCGAAATGCCCGGATCAAGCATCTTCGCTGATCTCACAGAGGTTGAGGAGCGAAAGCAAGAGAGCTCCTCTTTGAGCCGTGAGTCATGCACATTCAATGCAATGTGGCTGCGAAGCCGCAACAGGACGTCCGAAGCTGTGATAGACCCAGGGCCCGCGACTAACATGCTGCTGGAAAGCTGACCTGTCATGGCGAATGGTCGCGGCTAAGAGATAGAATATGTGGTCGATCGTCAATAGCTCGATCGCTACGGTCCTTCCGACCTCGAGCGAGGGACCCAACGGTATACCTTGTCTGGAATATGTTTCGAACATTGCAGACGATGTTGTGCTCTTCTTGAGCAGTGCATCTGGCCGCTGTGCCATGTTGATACATAGCTGACGTCCAGGCATTGAGGGGAAATAGGAGGCGGAAGAAAAGTTTGGTAGAGGCACTCACTTCTCAGGTGATTTAGCCTCGAATAGACGTACCTGCAGCCTAAAACACTGCCAGAGGGCTGCGCTGCTACGCTCATGGTGTAACAGTCAGTCAATCGTATCTTGTGTGGATGTTGTACGATGAGCAGCTGAGCACAATCTGACCTTCTCAGACGCGTCTAAGGATACAATTTCCAGCGATCTGAAATGTGTTTCGTGTGCGGCTGAGACCGGGGATGAAGAGCAGAGCAGCAGATGGCAAATGTCCTTCTGCTGGAGACCTCTGCTGTCTCGCTGCTGGGCGTCGTGCGTCAAGAGCGGATAGTCCAGCTGAAAGACCAAGACCGACCGTCTCGGCTGGCTGTGGTTGCGTAACCCAGCCTGTTCTCTTGGCACGAAGCTCATAGGTAGTCTAGTGTTTACGAGCGCAAGACTAACGATGCAATAGCTGACTTCAGCTATATTTTCGTACTATCTGAAAAAGCAAAAACACAAAACTCGCATGGACCTGATGGTTTGGTGTGATCAGTCTTGAGACCGAGTTTGGTTCTTGTGCCAGCATGAAGGGGCAAACACAGAGCCACATCGCCCAGGTGCTTCGAATCTCCCCTCAACGGACGCCGTATGCTGTCAAGTAGCATGATCTTTGTTATGTGCGACTGACATCACACCACTTGCGACACGCGATCTGGAACATGGGATTGAGACAAATCGAACAAAGCGCCATTGTCTCGTTGTGGTTAAGTTTGGGTCAACACTAGCGCCACAGGCCGTAGCCGGAAGAGGTTGCATCCCTGCTTGGCTGGGTGCCCAACAGTTATCAGATGGCTCGACGGGAAGCCATCGACAGAAGTCCTGACGGCCACACGGCTACGCGGTCGACACTTCACTGCAAGGACGGTATCCGGCTTTGGGTCCTCGCAAGAAAGACTTATAATGATGTACCAAGGGCTTCTCTCGAGACGACTGCGTAGCCGAGGCTTCCATGTTCGTTCTGGAAATTCGACGGACCTCGTGACACTCTGTTGATTGCAGCAACGGGCAGCGGACCCCAGTCGGATGTGCTCCATCCTACCCAGCGGGCTGGGTACAGCATGCAGAAGCACCCCGGGACCTGGACCGGGCACCCTACCGGGCGCGCGACGCGATTGGGCACGGGCTGAGAGTCTGCGTGAGGAAGCGGGCACTCGGTCTTTGGGCACGGCGATTGTCTCTCGCGCAGCATGTATCCGGCGCCATGGCATCCAATCGCACGGGCACGAGAGCGCCCGCTGGGGTCATGTATGGATCAACGGTAGTGGCTGGTTATCCGCGGAGCCGGCCTGAGTCCAATTCCGAGTCCAAGTCCATGCAAAAGATCTTGTCGGTAATGCCGTGAGCGAAAAGGGGAGGGACGGGGACAGGTCAGGTAACCATGCGGATTCATGAAATGCCTCGCACGTGCCGGCCAGCTCTGTGACGGGACGAGTGCGAGAGGAGGCGATGGAGAGAATGGGTGTGCGGATGGAACGTCCCAGGCGGCGTGGGCGGCAGCAAGATGGGGAAGGTACTGCCCGCCTGTGGTTGGTGGTGGTGTGCAGCGCCGCGAGTGGCTCTCTGGTGTGGGTGCGCCGCCGTGTCCCTACTCCGAAGCG
The DNA here is from genome assembly GCA_001566295.1 of Microdochium bolleyi. Taxonomy (NCBI): domain Eukaryota; kingdom Fungi; phylum Ascomycota; class Sordariomycetes; order Xylariales; family Microdochiaceae; genus Microdochium; species Microdochium bolleyi. The sequence continues at coordinate 1,383,676 of KQ964247.1, read as the reverse complement.
GACGCAGTAACTTCTTTGCCGCTGCCCGCTGCCCACTGCCCGCGCCTCCATGCCATGCCGTGGTATCACCAAACCTCATCCGCCCCGAACCCACCGGAACCAGCAAACCCCAGTTCCAGAGTGGATGCCATTGCACCCTGACGTCTGAGGTAGCCAGGAACCCCGGCCCTGCCGCCCTCGCTCTTAGGCTCCCAGCAGTCTGCATCTCTCCCACTCCCTCTTACGCAGCACGCGTTTCCCCTACGTCGCAACAATCACAGCACGGCCCTCACGAGCGAGCCTTCGCGATCATTGCTCAGCCCGGACCCTGGCGGTGCGCGCGCTTGTTGCCAGTGCTGCCGAGCAGTCGAGTTGCTTTCCTCGGCTACCCGTTTGACAGGCACCGTGCCTCAGAGACAATGAATCCATCTGTGGCCGTCAACCCGAGACAATGAGGTTCAGAGCGCCGTCATCCTCGATGCTTCATCACAGAGAACCCGTATACCTCGACCGACCCGTCATCCTCTGCCTGGTCGCCGTTCCTTGCCATCGCCGCCAAACGTGTCCGACCTCGCAGTCTCCCCGGGCCGCGGCCTCTGGCTCTCCCCAATCAATACCTGCAGCGCCGAAACACGATCGCCGTGCTGTTGCCCATAAATATTTACGCACGCCGCCACGATTGAGCGCGCGGCGCGGCGTCTGCAGTAGGCATGCCGTCGACCGAAGCCAACACAGTTCCTGACACGCAGTTGGGCCTTACCGATGACGAGGTGCAGCTCCTGCGCTTCCACCAGACCCAGGCCAATTCGTCATCGTCCCGCGCTGCCAGCCGCGCATCTTCGCAAGGTCTCCTCCTCCTCGACAGCTCGAGTCTCGCTGCGCTATCACGACATCTTGACCGGCTCATGCAGCAGATCCAGCAGCGGATCGAGTATCTTAGTGAACAGAGCTCCATTGTCACCCTCCAGCAATACGACCGCGCAGGGAATCTCGTAGACAATGCCGATGCCGAGATCGCACGCTTTCAGAACATCATGGCTGAGATGGACGAGCTCGAGGTCGACTTCGACCGCATTGCGCATATCAAAGACATAGTCAAGGGGCAACGCCGCCGAGTCGAGGACCTGGAGCGAGAGCTCGAGCAGACTCCGTCTCGCCGAGAACGCGAGCATCACAGCCACTCTCACTCACATCGACACGGCCATTCAAGCCGCCATGAGAGCGGCTCATCCGGTCGCCGCCATCGCCACTAGTAAATCACCATGTCTGCAACGCCGGGCTGTCTCAACAGACTTTCGTCGATCATATCCCGACATCCAAGAAACCGGGTGCCCACACTTTGATGCTCAAACGCCCACACAGGCCGTGCAGGGTGCAGCGATGCAACATCACAGCCCCTCGCAACAAGCTGCGGCTCAGTTTGCATGACCGCTGATCTCGGTCACCACGTAAGCCCAATGGCCACTTCACGAAGAGCTGGGCGCATTGCTTCTCCAGCAACGGTCCCCACATGCCCGATCAACAAGCTCGGGCGACTCATATCAGTAGCTTGTGCTACTGCTGACATCGACATCACTATGTTTGAACATGTACACGAAAATTCACGCCGGAAAACACATATCAAGAAAGAGGGCCTCGCGGCTGGCATAAAAAGAAAACAGCCTCACGGCTATTTGTATAGGACTCTGAGCTCGCCGGTCGCGGTTGTCAGCTCGGCACCGACGGCTCGTTCCTTTATTTTCCGACCCATTTACGACTCGTCATGACCAAAATCCTTGTACTTTTCTCTTTTTAATTATTTCCGGCTGTTTGCTGGCACCTGTTTATCTGTTTAGTTGGCGTCACCTTCGCAGTTCCGCACGAGCAAGCCTGTCTTTCGGGATCGCACCAGGCGCTGGCTGTTTGGTCAGGCCGTTCTTTCCACTGGTCTCTGTTGATACCCAAACTCGAACCCTATCAAGGCTGTCCAAGACAGCATCACAACACAATGAAGGGAACCATCCCGGCGAGGCGCAGAGAATCTTTAGCACGATGACCATCTTTCTGTGCAACAAATACTGAGCCTTATTTGCGTCCTCGCAGTGATGACAGCGCAAACATTTGGAGCGCGACCCGGGTCACATACCCGAGCACGAGGTGCTTCACTTGCCGCTGAGGAGAGGTCGGCACCGCCGCTGATTTGCTGGTCGTGGCAGGCCCATTGTCAGCACGTGTGTGACGATCATGCAGGGGTCTCTGCAGCCCCCAAGGTCGAGCTCTCACGGCGGCTTTTTCTGTTGTCAAAAATGATGTTCCCCGAATGCTCATGGCACGCGGTGACTTGTCTATATTGCCCAAGCTATGCATTGTCCTTACTGATCGGCGAGCCATGAGTGGAGATGCTCGCCTAACAAGACATTGCCGACACTCTCGGGAGCTGCCGCGGGCGACAGCAACTAGTCTAGCGGCCGATTAGTGGGATACCTTGTCACCAGGTGACGCCCGGATATCGAAGGCGTCATTACCAGTCGCTTGCATCGTTATCAGCGGCCATGCCTGGGCGTGACCAGCCCCGACCTCAGGCTCGATATCGTACGTTCGGCCGACAGGACAGTCCCGACAGAACCTGATGCAACTGGCCTTGACAAAGCTGATGGAGGCACCCGGCTCGGGTCCTGGCACTGACACTGGCATGCGGCCGGGCCCCACTTTGACACCAGCACGCAAGATAAGATGCTGAACTCCCTAGCGCCGATATCAAGAATCCCATGCTTGCTTTTGCCCACCAGACGAATTCCACCAGCTCCACTGCAGACGACTGCTGAGCCCGAAATACCCTCAAGTGCCGACACACACGGCACGCCCAGGCTTCCAGTCGGGTCCTGCTCTTCCTCTTCCTCCAGCACCATGGATCCCGTCCTCGCCGCCGCCGTGGCCGGCGATGCGCAGCCCGATGTGCCGTTCCGGGCCAAGCCGGGCCATGTGCACCAGACGTGGGCAAAGACGTTTGCCTCGCGGCCGGAGCTCTACGTCCAGCCCGAGTCGCTGGCCGAGGTCGAGAAGATCACGAGGCTCGCCGCGAAGTGCCGCCGCCGTGTCACCACCACCGGCTCCGGCCACTCCCCCAGCTCCCTCACCTGCACCTCGTCCTGGCTCGTGAACCTCGACCGCTACAACCGCATCCTCTCCCTAGACGAGGCCACCGGCGTCGTCGTCATGCAGTCCGGCATCCGCCTCTACCAGCTCTGCGAGTGGCTCGACCACCGCGGCTTCGCCATGCCCAACCTGGGCAGCATCAACGAGCAGTCCATCGCCGGCGTCATCTCGACGGGCACCCACGGCTCCAGCCTCCGCCACGGCCTCGTCTCCGAGGACATCCTCGCGCTGCGCGTCACCCTCGCCGACGGCTCCACTCGGTACTGCTCCGCCCAGGATAACCCGGACCTCTTCCGTGCCTCCCTCCTCTCCCTGGGCGCCATCGGCATCATCACCGAGGTCACCTTCCGCGCCGTCCCTGCCTACACCCTCGCCTGGCAGCAGGTCGTCGACACGGACCGCAGCATGCTCACCCGCTGGGAGAAGGCGGATCTCTGGACGCACGCCGAGTTCGTCCGCGTCTGGTGGTTCCCCTACACCCGCCGCGCCGTCACCTGGTCCGCCTCCAAGACCACGGAGCCCCGCCGCGACCCGCCCACGTCGTACTACGACGGCCGCCTCGGCTACTACGTCTACCACAACCTGCTGTACCTGGGCCAGTACGTGCCCCAGATCCTGCCCTGGGTCGAGTGGTTCGTCTTCGGCATGCAGTACGGCTTCAAGAACGGCACGACCTCGGCGGCCGTGCAGCAGGGCACAAAGGCGCTGCTCATGAACTGCCTGTACTCGCAGTTCGTCAACGAGTGGGCGATCCCCCTCGCCAAGGGCCCAGAGTTCCTCCGCCGCATGAGCAGCTGGCTCAACCAGCTGCGTCCGGAGGACCCGGACTACGTCCCGCACGGCATCCCCTTCTCCGCCGAGGGCCTGTACGTGCACGCCCCCATCGAGGTGCGCGTGTCCGACACCTCGGCCGAGAACCCGCTGCGGGAGAAGGTCGTGGCCAACCCGGGCGAGGCCAGCAGGCCGTTCCTGGACCCGACCTGCACCGACGGCCCCACCCTGTATCTCAACGCGACCCTCTACCGCCCTTACCACGCCGACCCGCCCTGCCGCGAGCGCTACTACGAGGCCTTTGAGTGGCTGATGCGCGACATGGGCGGCCGCCCGCACTGGGCCAAGAACTTTGACTGCACGAGCCGCGAGATCGAGGCCATGTACGGCGCCGACCTCGCGGCCTGGCGCAAGGTCCGCGACGAGGCCGACCCCGGCGGCATGTTTGTCGGGCCGTGGCACCGGCACCACGTGCTCCCCGCGGACAACACGGCCATGCTCGCCTGCGAGGAGATCGAGCTGGGCTCCGAGAAGCTGTGGAGCGGCGGCGTCATGGTCGAGCAGGCGGTTCCTGGCGCGCGGCGGTGATGATGATGCCGGCGGCACTATTGAAGGGATGTACAGAGGAGGAAAATAAAAGATGATGGAAGGCACGCGTGCGTGTGGCTCTCCGCGGCTCGATGCTGATCTCAGTCAGCTGGCGCATGAGAAGAAGGCGAAAAAGGAAAACACTATATAGATCATGACTTGTAACGACCCCGAAATGAAGAATGAGGTTTCACGATATTGTTGGCCAGGCTGTGCGACTGGCTGTTCCTTTGGAAGGGCCACTTCCGCGCTGGTGCATGCCATAAAATACTCAGTATTGCAGTCGTAGCAGGACCATTCGTCAAAAGAATTACGTGTTCACAACAGAAGCCGCCGCGACCATAGCGATCTCACGAGAGCTGAGCTTCGGGACTCGTTTCAAGCGCAACAGCGCAGCACAGGCTCTTGGGTTGTGTCTAGACCTCCTTGCGACATTCTCTACTTGGGCCTGAGCATCTATCGAGAACATCAATGAAGTGGCTCCGAGCTTGCAAATATGCAAGACACCACATTACATGAAGATCATCTCTTGGCAAATAGTTGTCTGTTCAGCGTCCAGTTGACCCTCTCGACTTGCACAGCACAATGCGGCGCTTCATACACGAAGACTTCACCATGCGTCAGTGACCACGGGCTGCTGGGTCTCCGCGGGAACCCCCCAACCATCGCCACCTCCGGTGATGCCGGCGGCGGCGTCGTTAGACGGGTCAACCTCGTCATCCGAGTCGTCGTCGAAGTGAAGCTTGGCCAAGCCATCAGTACCAGGGACGAAACTTTCAGGAACAAAGCCAGCCAGGAAGTCTGGAATCTGTTGTCCTGTCTCCAGCAGAGTCATGGTCAGGAGTGGGCCAATGTCCTCGTTCCGATCGTTGTAGAAGGAGGTGGCTCGGCCCTCGTGGCCAATTCGACCAGTGCGGCCTAAGTTTCGAAGAGTTAGCATATACTGTCTCAAGATGAGACACCACGAGGCATCTAGACTGACCAATGCGATGAATGTACTCTTGAATACCGCCGTGCTCCATGCTGGGCAGATCGTAGTTGATCACATGCATGACATTGCGGACGTCGATTCCACGCGCCGAAACAGCGGTCGCAACCATGATTGGCGTCTCTCCGGAGCGGAAACTGCGCATTGCGTCCTCACGCTCACGCTGGGTGCGATCGCCGTGCATGGATGTGCACGGCATGTCATTGTTGAAGAGGTAATCATCAACCTCATCAGCGGCATGCTTGCTGTTGACAAAGACCATCGTTCTCTCGGGGGGCGAGGCCATGAGAAGGTCCAACAAGGCCTGCTTCTTCATGTCGCGCTGAACATTGACGACGTCCTGCAGGATGTTGGCGTGCGTTGAGCCGATGCGGCCAACACGAATGCGAACATGATCCTCAGCCAGATGCTCCCGCGCCAGCTGGCGAGCGGCGGCCGGGAAGGTGGCCGAAAACATCATGTATTTGATGTCACCGTCGTCCTGCTCTGCAGAAAGTCAGCCATCGAACAAGCGGCAAGGAGTGAGACGACTTACCACCACCTGACATGATCTTGTTAAATTTGTCCTCCCAGTCCGCATCAAGCATCTCATCGGCCTCGTCGATGACGATGTACTTGACGCGGCGCAGGGAGAGGACACCTTGCCGTTCCATCAAGTCCACCAGTCGGCCTGGGGAGCCGATCAGTATATCGCAGCCCTTTTGGAGCTGTGCGATCTGATCGCGGATAGGGCCTCCACCGTAGACAACGCAGGGACGCAGCATACTGCGGTAACAGAACTTCCGGGCCTCATTGAAGATCTGAACAGCCAGCTCACGAGCCGGACAGACAATGACCACGAGGGGCTCGGCGGTGACAGGGTTTGCGCAACCCTCACGGAAGTCCTGAGCAGTCGGCCGAGGCGCACATAGCTGCTTGGCCTTTCCCATCAACTTGCTGATGACTGGGACGAGGTAGGCTGCAGTCTTGCCGGAACCTGGTTGGCGTGTTGTCAGCAAGACTGGCCACATGACTGTCCACTGCCGAAGGGGGTGAAATATGGTTTACTTACCGGTCTGTGCAACGGCAATCAGGTCGTGTCCTTGAGTGATGGCGGGGATGCTGTACATCTGGATCGGGGTTGGAGTTGTGTATCCGGCCAGCTGAATGTTCCTGAGCATAGCCGGATGCAAACCAGCAGTCTCAAAGTTGACAATGGGAGGCACCTTTTGCGGGCTCTCCAATTCCACCTTGATGCTGGAGATGCTGCGGGAAGGTGTTTGATGTTAATGTGAGTTGAAGGTGAGTTAGATGTAAGTGGAAACTCACGCAGAGAAGTTTATGCCTTGACCACCACGCTCAGTAGAGTCGCCGAACAAGACGGCCTCCAGCTCTGGGTGCTCCGGGCCAATCTCGCCAGCGTCGCCATCCCATTCGTAGACACGGGCGTTGTGTTCCCAGTTGACACCGTCCTCGTTGGCCTCGTAGTTGAAGTTGGTCTTTCGGACCCAGTTTCCGGAAGTCACGTTGGCGTCTCCATTGGCGGTATCGCCATGGGCTTGTAGGGTCGCAGACATGGCTAGTGTGCTGATCTGAGATGTCGCAAGTCAGCAGGTACGGTGATGGAGATATGGCAGACTTGAGGTATGACAATGGGTTGTTGGGCTTCGGAAGAGAAGGAGTGGTGATGATGCTGGCAAGTAGCACTGTTGTCCTGAAGAGAGGACGTGGACTTCCGTGGCAAGTGGTGGAAGGAAGTGTGTGTAAGCCTTAGTGGGAAGTAGTGGTGAAGTGGAAGATGTACCAGTGCTCCAGAATCGTGGTTGCATAAAGGTCGGGAAGGAACAGGCCATGGGCATATCTGGAGAAAGATGAAGATGAATCAAGATCGAGGATGACTTACTTGACTTCAGGATGCTGCTGATGCTGTTGTTATGTCAAACGAGAGGGGGGGTTGGTATCGCAGTGATGCACAATACTGAAGTTGAAGAAGAGAAGAAGAGGGTGCTTGCCCTGTTGGCCTACGAGGACTGCCTTTTGTGTAGTGGAGGAAGGTGCAGTCGTCTCCCTTCCGCAGTGTTGTTGCCCTGGAGATGTGACAGGCGTGGCCAGGTCAGAATTGTGTGCAAACGCAGAGGTGCACCTAAGAGAGATTGGCAAGGAACCCAAGATGCAACGTTGGACGACAGATATGATTGCCTATTGCCTCTGCAGAGAAGAGATCAAGGATAGATGCTGCAGGAAGTGTTCATGACAATCCCTCATGGAGAGCCAGCTGGGGGAAGATGACAGATGCAGAACCCGATGCTCAGACTGGAAAAAGCCGGGAAAGCAACGGAATGATGCCTGTGGTACAATCGTCTGTCGAGAATCGCGGTCTTTGGATCGAGCAGACCGGCCGCAAGACTACCCTAGGGTACAGTCCAGTCATCAAAGCTTCGTCGATCCCAGCTGCTTCTAATGACCATGCAAGCGTGACAGCATCAAAAATTTGTATTGGTATCTCTGTTGGTCAATGGCCGCGCAACGACAAAACACAGCAAACCCTGCAATCCAAAGGCAAAACCCGGAATCGAATATCTACATGATGTACCCAGCCCAGAGCACATCGTCATCGCCGTCGTCAAATCGTGAAGCGTTGTCACCAGTGCCTGCCCCCTTGAGCAGCGTCGCGGCAAGCGTCGCGGCGGCGCGGCCGGCAGTGCCACCCTCTTTCCGCGCCAGATCCACGCCGACCTCCACGGCCTCGCGGAACTTCTTGTTAAATATGTCTAGCCGGTCATCTTTCGTCCTGTACATCGCGCCGTCCTCATCCCTCGGTGGCTTGAAAAGCCCAATGTAACCATACGGATCGGGGTGCCGCGGGACGGCGCTCAGCCCGTTCAGCCAGTCGCGTGGCGTCCACGGCTGAGATCCCTCTGACCGGAATCCTACGTCGAGGAACTTGGCCAGCACCATCATCTGCCTGGGGAATGACTGCCCGTGCTTCTTGGCGCCGAATGTGGTCCGCGGAGCCTGCGTCCAGCCGGACTTGGGGCCGGTCGTGGGCGGCGGCCGTATGCTCCATCCCAGCACCGCGATGAAGTCGTTGAGCGGCTTCACCCAGCAGCCAGCGCTGGCTACGACATCATCGCCCGCCGTGTCAAGCAGCCACTCCATGTAGTTGAGCCCGTCGTCCTTGACCTCCTGTGAGATATTGGTCATGGCCCCGCGCACGTAGAGTATGATGCGCTCAACGTGCGGCCGGACCTGGTCGGCGGGCAGGCACTGGAGCAGCTTGAGCAGGTTGGCGCGGACCGACTTTGACGAGTCGGACATGATGGGCAGGACCTTTTGCAGCAGGGCTGAGGTGCCGATCGGGTTCGTGGGCGGCGTCGTGGAGAGCTGGCCCGTCAGGTAGAGGAGAGCATCGCGGCGGTGCGAGTCGGAGCGGGAGCCGACGAGGGAGAAGTTGTGCTTGAACTTCTCGACCACGGTTGGCGCGTTGTCCGTCAGTTGCTGCTGGAGAACGATGGCTTTTGACCGAAAGCTTGTGTCGGTAAAGTTGTCGGCCTTGGCTTTCGTTTTGCCGACCTTCAGCTTGGGCTTCTGGAAGTCCTTCTGCTTCTCCTTCTTCTTCCTGGTGCTGGACCCCATGTTGGCGATTGCATCTGGGATCACGATGCACTCTAGGGCTACTTTCCGCAATGCAGTCAAGCCACTGACACTGTCGTCGGCTTTGGAACTCAACTTTTTGGCGGTGTTGACCGGCAGAACAGGTTCCCAGGGTGCGCACGGTGCTGGGCGGCCCCGCTGTGGAGTCTGTGGTGCTGGTCCCCCGCGCCTTGCGGTGTTGGTTGCTGTGAAGCGGCGCAGGAGCTCCGAAAGTAAACAATCCCAAGATCGCACAGCACAGGTCTAGAAAGCAGCAACAACAGCTGCTGCTACAACGAAAAGATGACCGACAAGACATTGGTAGGTCCCATTTGTCCCTGCAGCTCTGTCGTCTGGGCACATTGCTGACACCTCGCCCCGTCGCTTGAAGCCAACCTCCAACTCCGACTCCATCGACGAGGCCCTGCACCGCTTGTCCAGGAAACCCGGAGTCAAGGCATGGCTCATGCTCGACAGAGCCACGGGCGCGGTGCTCAAAACGAACGGCCATATTTCCAGCATAAGACCAGCAAAGAAGGCCATCGCAAACAGCAATACTAGCCCGCTGCAAATCCCGAGCTCGGGCTCCTTCTCCTCCGACGTAGTCTCTTCAGACAGCGACAACGAATCGCAAGCGGCGCAGGAACTGGCCAGTCTCGTGTGGAGCTTCATAACGTCCGCAGGGGCTCTGGTGGATGAGATGGACTCGGATGTATGTGGAAGACTGCCTCGCCCAACCCTGGCTTATCTCATACGAAGAACGGAGGCACTTCGGGCGTTTACTGATGGATGCCCTGCTTATAGGACGAGCTCAAGCTCTTGCGACTACGAACAAGGAAGCAGGAGCTGGTCATTGTACCGGAGGCCAAGTATCTTCTTGTCGTCAGCCACGACACGCCGCCAGTGTAGTCTGCGATGCCCATGCACCTGGCCAAGCCACAGCCACGGAGGACGAAGAGGCCGATTCCGAAGATCTTCAGTCGCGTGGCACGGTACCTATTCAAGAACATTAGCCACTCCATGTATATATGACGACCTAATGCTGCAGGAGTCCTTCTTTCCAGGTCATAATGATACCCGCTTCGCGATCAATCTGCTTCTGTCCACCGTGCTCCCTCGGTCTGGGAGGGGACTGGGGGCACCGACTCTCATTTCTCGAGATAGTCAAGTACGCCTTCTTGCGCAAACAGCTGGTTTCTACAGGCATACAGACTCCTGCACCTCTTCATCGACGTGTCCGCCTCCGATCCAACTTGCCATCCTCTGCTCCGTTTGGCTGCGCCAGATCTGGGCCCAGTCAAAAGTCCATGGCGGCAAACAGCAAGTCGTCACCGAAAGATAACTTCCACATGTATCGAGCAAGGCCACACAGCCGGGACCGCGTGAGCTCCCGGACCCGGGGTTACTCTGAAAGCCTATCCGGCAATCGCCGTAATCCATTTCAACCAGTCAAGAGAACACTGCTCATCAGGGACCACACTGATACAGGTCAGGTCTCGGTAAGATGGCGATGGAATAGGCAGCCGCGAAGCCAAGACTCCTAGCTCTGTCGGAGTCAGAGGGTGTGCGTGAGATATTCGAGATAAGTGGAATTTGGCTTGTCGCACTGTTCCCGGGTTCACGTCTTGGCCTTCTTCCAAATATACATCCGACCCGGCCGAGAATGCACATGATTTTGTCAGCTTGGCTCTGGCGACTAGACTTCACAAAACGGCAATCTTGCCCAGATGGTCAAGCGTCGTCACACGTTGGAGGAATCCCGATGGTGTATACCGAAGGATGATTGGCCTTTGGCAGAGGTCCCCACGCCTCTCGCTTGTCGAACTTATCGGACCCGGCGGAACCGTACGTCCTTGCCCCGCGGGGAATATATCTTGGTTTGCGCGGTCTGCTTGTGGCGTCCAGATGTGGGAGAAAGGATGCAGTCCTGGCCCGTGCAAGGGTAGGGGGCGGGTTGTGGAACATGGAGATAATGGTCGGTCTAACTTGTGATTCCATGGAGGGTTTCATGGTCCGGGCCGGCGTCCTAGTCCGCCGAGGGCCGCCCATCTGCGACTCTGTTGGGCTCATGAGTCTATCCGGCAGTGGCCACCTCCGCGGACGAATTCCCGGCCCCTGCAAGACAATGCGCCAGAGCCTTGGGGGACAGCGCTGAGACACGAGCAAGCCGAAGATTTGTTGGCCGCAGACCCAGATTGCTGGCGAGTGGTTTTCATGACTACGTTGATAGAGTCCGCCAGCCAGGTCCGACGATGCTCGGAGGTATCTGACGTGAGCCCTTGCTGGAGGGAGTTTCTAGTCTCTAACGCATCCTCACGTAAGCGAAACACGCGTCGAATCGTCACAAGCGTGCCCTGTCTCGCCTGTTGGACTTTGGAGTGGCTGGAGAGCCTCGTGGTGTGCAGGGTCCGGATCTTCCTTGCTTGGGGTGTAGTGTGGAGCGGTGATGCAGGGGTGTGGTTACGACGATTGAGCAACACTTCCTTCCTGGCCAGGGATGAGTAATGCTATGCCCACGACGATCTGCCGCCGGCACTCGGCTTACCAGTGGCGCCGTGCAAGGGTCCGCAAACTCCGATCGAACCGCTGTCCGGTTTGTCACTGCGATGGTCTGCCCTGCTTGACACTAGGCGGCAGCTACTTGGGCGTTTCGCTGCTCCGTGGCCCGGTCCGCCGACTGGGGATACCCTCAACGTCGACGACAACGAGGAATGCTCGCTGCAGCTACAGCATTACTCCGCCATGTCAGGATTCTCTCGTTTCACATGCCCTCATAGCTGACGGGACTGCCACACGGCTTCGTGACGACATCATCTCATCTCCAAATGCTTTCCGATTGGGCTCACCCAGACCCTGACACTGGGTAAGCCCTGACACCCGACCAGGATCTCTCGGCATGCTCCGCCGCACACTATGGCTGGATCCAGGAGGTCTCCATCGCGGCCTTTGATCAAGCCCGTTATTTGGCCGGGTGCCAATTCCGCGGAAGTGACTGCCGCAGACCGACGTGGATCTTGGACAAGCAGCAGGCCCCGGGTCCTAACCACACCCTCCAATCATGGACCGCCTCGTCCGCGTGTACTGGATGGCAAGCGAGGCAGGGACGCGGAGCATTCTTGCTCGACCTGGAAGTGATGCTCGATCAGCCTCCGTGGGTCAGCATGACTGGCATGGGTGGGCGGGCACACATGTTCACCCAGCATAACGTTCAAGCGTCTCGCTACGAGTTGCATAATGACCCCATGTGATATCCAATGTCAGCGCCGCAGGGGTCATGTCGGATGAAAATGTCCAGCAGACGCTGGTCTGTAATAAGCGGAGCTGCCTCTTTGTGGTGACATTGGTCTGTATAAATACGGGCAGCGACTCCGGCCATCGTTCAAGGCCGACCGAGTATCACGACCCTCGAAGCACGACAAGGGCCCAGCCTCACCACTCACGCCCGACACAACATGTCAAAGGAGTACAGCCCCACCCATCTCTTGCTGGCCGGTATTGACACCGTGCCGGCAAAGAGTCTCATCGCTGCTAGTGGTCTTGCTCTATCTCTCTACATACTGTATCGCCAGGCACTACCGAAGCCGCTGTCCGATATCCCATATGACGACCAGTCTGCAAAGCGCATTATGGGGGATGTCCCGCATCTCCTGGAAAAAATAGAACGAGGCGAGGCAGCGCGGATGTTCTGGATAGAGATGTTCGAGAAGCATGCCTCTCCCGTGACCCAGTACTTCATGGGTCCCACGGCCAAGTCAGCAGTGGCCATCGGGGACTACCGTGAGGTTCATGATTTGCTCTTGAGGCATGGCAAGGATCTATCTCGTGGCCACGTCAACGCAGAAGCCTGGCGCGGCACCATGCCTGCGCACTTCATTGGTATGGAAGATGAGAACCCGGCGTTCAAGTCGGCGAAGGCGCTGGGCAAGGACCTTATGCTTCCGTCTTTCCTGCACGAGGTATGTGTCATGCATTCCGGGAGTTGCTCTGGTCAGTCCATGATGCCGAATAGCAAGCTAAAGGTGCTGCAATACAGGTCAACGCTCCTGCTTCCTATGAAAAGGTTATGAACATTGTGGAGCTATGGAAACTCAAGTCAGCAGCAGCTGAAGGGCACGCCTTTGATGCCAGCGTGGATCTCGGGTACTTGACATACGACATCATCATGGCTGCTGCGACCAACTTGGACGACAACGACACGCAGCTGAGAGCGTACATCAAGAAGCTCGGAGGCATGCAGAAGCCAGCTACTCTGCCAGCCAGCCAGTCTGAGGAAGCTCAATTCCCACCCTGCGAGCTTACCGACATGCTTCAGTCGCTTTACTCGATAGCTGACGCGGCCGGCAAGAGCTTCTCTTCCCCATCAGCCAGATTTTTCCACCTGTTCAACAATCGAAAGGCGGAGATGCGAAAGGCATATAACGATCGTGATACGATCTTGAGAGAATACATTCGCAATGCAGTGCGACGCCTGGAGCAAGCCGGAGACAGCTTCAAGCCCAGATCCGCCGTGGACTTCATCGTCATGCGTGAGGCTTCCGCGGCCAAGAAGGAAGGGCGAGAGCCATTGTTCTACTCGGACACTATGGTCCAGATCTCGTTCGGATATCTGCTCGGCGGGCAGGACTCGACGCATTCCACGCTGTCCTTCCTCGTCAAGCGTCTCGGCGCCTACCAGGATGTACAGACCAGACTGCGCGAAACGCTCCGCAAGACCTTCCCGGACGCGTACGCCAGGCGGGAACAGCCGCCGCTCGACGAGCTGGTCAAGGCCCAGATCCCTTACCTCGACGCCGTAATCGAGGAGGTCCTCCGCATCGATCCTCCAGCGAACGGTGTGATGCGCGAGACCAAGAAGGAGATGAAGATCCTCGGCTACACGGTGCCCAAGAACACCATCCTCTTCCTCAGCCTGAACGGCCCCACGTACACAGCGCAGGGTTTCATCCCGGAGAAGGGCGGCGAGGCGCTGCGCAGCGAGACCTCGCGCAGCCACGCGGGCGCCAACGAGGTCGACGACTGGGCCAAGAGCGCGTTCCCGCCCGGCGAGTACATCCCCGAGCGCTGGCTCAAGGAGTCCGAGGGCGGCGAGGTCGTCTTCAACGCCAGAGCCGGGCCGTTCCTCTCGTTCAGCACCGGAAACCGCGTCTGCTGGGGCAAGAGGCTCGCCTACCTCGAGCTCAAGCTCGTCGCGACGGTGCTCGTGTGGAACTTTGTCTTTAGGAGGCTGCCGAGCAACCTCGAGGACTGGGTGGTCGCCGAGAACCTGTTCCTCAAGCCGAAGAACTGCCGCGTCCAGCTTTCGAACGCGTGGGACGTGTGAGGGAAGATGTGGAAGACATGCATGATGGTATTGAACTACGTATTTTTCTGGCGGAGGAAAGACGGCAACAACAGCTCATTTCATGCGTAGACGTGGCGTTTCCTTTCTTGTAGCGGTTACCAGCCCACGCTGGTTGCGATGTGGTTTATTGGATTCCCTGCTTTGCTCTTCCGAATTGTGTGCGCCGCGATGACTCTCCCAGCTCAATCACAGGTTCACGTTACGAGTACAGTTATGGTTCGCAATCCAGGAGAGACCACAACCACAAAAGATATCAATGTGGCAGTTGGGACTTCTTGAACACTCTCGCTGTGTGTACGTCTTGACACGTCCCGAGAGCATCAAAGGCCGTTTTCGATTCCCTATCTTCTCAATAACTCATATTTTGGTTCTCACCGCTGGGGGCTCTCTTCTCCTCGGTCCTGTGCACAGTATCCGAGCAGGTCTTGCATGTCGTTTTAAATATCATGGGTGCCTGAGAGGAAGTGTGCGTATGGGTTATAGTTGCGGTCGTTCATCTTGGAGAAAGCTGAGCTCGTGATAATCAACAGGTGAAGACTCGACTCCTAAAGTACGCTGCTTCGTATGACTGATTCCTTATAAAAGTACCATAGTGCGTGTTTGAAAACAGGATCGGCTCTACCGTTCTCTGTATCATCTTTATTTTGCCCTCTTATATTTTTATTTTTTTATTTCTCCCGTCGAAACATAATCGAGACACCATGTACATAAAACCCTGGCTCAATGTGATGTTACCTCTACTCATTTCTACATATTCAAAGAGTGATACATGACCCATTCATCCCGTGCCCACCGAGCAGGCAGACAAGGCAAGGGCCCGCCGATTCCCTTACTGACACCCGAGGCCTCGCTTGTTACACGGGGACCAGATGATCAGACCGAGTCGCGTGTCACCAAAGAACATCTCGACTGGTTGTACAAGGGAAGCACCTGTCGAGGAAAAGAGGTGACAAACCTGGTCGCCGCCGCCCGTCCCCTTGGCTGCTGTCTCGCCTTGAACCGAAAAACCCTAGGCAGGTCTGGGGGGTCCTGGGTGGTCTCACGTCACCATGGACTTTTGACAAGCTATGTTACTCAAGAGGCCACCAGCCCAAAGAGTCGGCGTGGCGTGGGGCCCCATCGATACCCGGGAGCCTGTCAGGGACACTGGCGAGGGCTCGAGGAGCATGTACGCCTGCAAACGGGCACATGATGCCCTCGTGGATTTCCACTAGGGATGGGTATGAGGAGGTGCCTCGTCCCTTCCTGGAGCCGCTGCGTGCTCTGCTGGTTTCCGAGACCGCCGAGACCGCCGAGCACGCAGCAGCAACAACATCTGCTCTCGGAATTTCGTCACCGGCGAGAATCGTAGCAGATGTGATTGCGACATCGCTTCGTCTGACGAGAATGACGCTGACCAGTCCAAAGTGTTGAGCAAGCTCTCAGCACAGCACAGCCCACCCGCCGAAGATCGGAACTGTTGAATATCATTGTCAATTTACACGCCTTTTGGACATGGGAGCAGTCGAGGCCCCGCGACAGCGCGGGCCTGCCCCTGGCTGGTTCCGGGCGGCTGGCGCCGGCGGGTCTGGGAGTATCGTGACAGCACTGGGGCTCTTTCCCACCACCCAGTGTCAAGGCCTGGACGCAAGACTAGCGCCGTGTTGGGCTGGAAGTTTATCTTGAGGCGGGGGACATGAGTCTGGTCTGGGTCTCCCCTACAAGCCTAGTCGTGACTCTTATCCCGAATACCTTTGACGTGGTCATTATCGTATATTGCAAGTGCCTGCCCGCCTTTGGTTGATGGATGCCGATTGCGAACCAGGAGTGCCTGCGGAGCTCATGACCATTCCTCCTTGGCACAACAAATCCGAGATGAAATTGATCTGCCGACAGGATAGGCCGCAGATCAGTTCCCCCGTCCTCGACCCGAGCATATTCCGGGCTGGCCATGGGCCGAAAGGTGGTAGGGGGAGAAAAAGAGAGGAAAAAAAAAGCCTCTGAACGACCTGCATACGTCAAAGGCGAGCCCGAGATGCTGGAGAGGCGCGAGACCAATTGATTGACTGACTCGGTGGGCTGCGGGCGGAACCGGCGAGCAGCGAGTGCAGTGCGGAGTGCCCGATCCGACATGGGCGTGCCTGCCTTGCCTGTCCTGCCTGTCCTGCCTGTCCTGCCTGTCCTGCCCGTCGGGCCCAGCCGAAGAGCACCAACAACTGACGCCGGCTAGCCCAGAGCCCGGAGGCCCTTTTGCAACACGGGGACGGCGGCGCAGCACTGCGGACATGTCGTCACGACACAAGAAATCTACTCTCGCAAGTTTCGCCGTGTCCGTGTTCACTGTCTCGGCCAGAGCCGTTCCTGGTCCTCGCTCCTGCAGAGCAATCGCTGCGCACTGCGGTACCGCGGGCCTGCCACTGGCTCTGCGCCTCAAGTCACGTCGCCTCTGGGCCCCTTCAGCGCTCTCTCTGTCCCTCTCCAACGAGAATACGTGATTGTAGACTGAGGCCTCACTACAACAGCTTCCTTGCTGCAAGGACAAGTCTGATGTGCCTCACAGAGGACCTACCGTAGGATGCTGCCGCGCGGCCAGGCACGGCAGCCATCACACTTCTCCACATCCCGGACAAAGTTGCTCCTCCACAGCTATCTCCTCGTCCCTGGATATCGCAAACCGTCCAGAGCTACTTCGTACCGTGTTCGTTGTCCGTCGAACCTTAAAAGTTGGAGGGGAGATGTAGAGCCTTTTATTTACTGCACTGAGATTGGCTGGCTGGATGGCTGGCTGGATTGATGGCCGCTAGTGGTGTTGGAGAAAGAGCCACCTTCAAACATAGATCACCATCCATGTTTGATGGCCACGGTGACCAAGTAGATGATGAATTGTAGCTCAATTGTAGCTCAATTGCAGCTCAGTCCCGGGCACTTGCAAATCGTCGGACGTTTCCGCGAGTCTCTGACTGATAGCATTCAAGTGGTGAAGATACCAGCCGTGCCCACTGGTGCCGGGCGCATTGCGAAGGATGCCCGCCTCTGTCCCTCTTCCAAGGACCCCGACGATGATACCTCGGGCGGTGTCGGGCACAGAGCGAAGTTGGAAAAAGATGGCTGTGAGAGGGTTGCACCCGGGGAAGCATTTCGAGACTGCATGCATATCTCCCCGGTCGCACTGCATGCAGAATTCAGGAGAGCCACCTCTCTCTATCGGACAGTCAGCACCAAGAAACTAGCGACAGCAGCAGCGGTAGCACCCGCGGCGGCAACTGCCTCGCTCGCTGCATAGGGCCGCCACAATTGGAAAGGCCAAGGAGACGACACGGCCTTCGCCACGGAGAAAGAGCGAGGACAGGCGGAGAGGTGTGTTACACCAACCAGGCCCTCTGCCAATCTCGGTGCTTAGTGGCGGCGCAGCGTCTTTGTTGGTTGTTCTTGGACCGGCCACTTTGATCACGATCTGCAGAGCCCAACCTGCAGCTTCTGTCCAGCTGGAGTCTCAGAGCCTTCCAGTCTCGGCCCTGGTGTTTCTGCAGCCACGGAACCGACACACGTGTGCTTCTGGCACTCGGAAGGAGTCGAGAACCTCATGGAAACAGTGTTGCTGGGCGGTCAACCCCGCAGGCAAGGACGATCGACAGATTGCCGGTCGTGGTGGGCTCGGTGGGAGTGACTCGACAGCCAGAGACTCCATAGTCAAGTCGATCACGCGTGCGCGAATCACTGATAACAGTCATGATGAGCTGTCGTGAGATGCGAGAAGCGGGGGGAGGACTCTCGAGTGACGACGTGGCGAGCCTGCATCCCCACGACGACAGCTATTAAACTGGATCCGGGTGGCCAGCCAGGGCGGTCGGGCAGGCTGGGCGCTCATCAACCATGACACAACCGGGACGAAGAGGAGGTGGCCATGCCATGACAGTGCCCCGCCCCGAGCCCCAGACATCAGGGGTGTTCTGATGGTCTTCCGATGCTGTATCCGCATGTTCCAGAAGTGCTCCAGATGACGATGTCAAAAATAGATGCTGCGCAGCCTCGCTCAGCCATGCCTGGCAGACCATCAACAAATGTGATAGTGCGCAGGCTAAGCAAGTTACGGGTATACAGAGTGCATCTCATGCTCTAGAACAAGCAATTCCATTCCGCGTACTTGTCATGCCTGGGACACAGATCATGGCCGTTACAGATCTTGTGTCTAGCAGCATTGTGGGCGGTCTATTCGTTTACAGGTACCCATCAAGAGGACATTGAGGCTGCCGCGGATGATCTTGTCGACGATCTTGGCCTTGGTCAGCCTCACAACAGTCGGCTCGAGTTTGACAGATGGTCATGACCAGCCTTGTGACTGAGAATGACTCGTGGCGCGAGCAGGAATTTCGACGCAAAACGACAATGACAAGGCAAGTCTCGATCGAGGCGGACTGTATTGTTCAGCAGTTGCGGCCAGCAAGTCGACATCTCTTGGGTGTAGTACTTATCCAGGCCGCGAGCTGGGCGCTGATGTTGCTTGCATGGACTGGGTGTCCGTGTGACTGATTTCGAAACGCAGAAAGGATCAGAGGCAGGATGCCAATTAAACGCTACGCGCTTGTGCGAGGTGGCGCAGGTTTACGAGGGCTTTGTTGCGTGTGCCTAGGGGCCAGAGTCGCGTGGACCACAGGCTTGCACGTTGCGCGTCATGAGCAAATATCAGGCAAGGCAGAGCACACGACGATGTCTTGCGGAGGCCTGGTTGATCAGGCTGCGAGGTTGAGGCTGCGATGGTTGGGGACGATGTCATCTTCGAGACCAATGGATGGTCAGCGCCTTCCCGAGGTTACGGAGAGCCCGGCCCACCACGTCGACAGTCGGGGCGGGGCCTCAAGTTTGCCCCGACGATGGCAATCTGGCATTGGGATCTGTGGTTGTGGGACTCGGACTGGGAGCATCGTGGAACTTGAGAGGCCCGCTTTCTGCTTGCTGTCGCGGTGCACTCTGTTCATGTCGACTCTGTCTGCGCTTTGTGTCCCACCGCGCCCTGACATCAATGCACTCGGGCCGTGATGATGTGAGGCAGCTGCACGCACAGAGCAACCTGAACGAGCGACCAGTGGTGCAGGCATGACCAGCCAGCCAGCGCAGGTGGGGCCAGCGATGACTCTTCGTCGCCTCTCCGCACGCAACCTGTTGGCCGTGTTCGTGGCTGCTGCGTCAAATTAGCAGCACATGCATCGCCGCTAGGCCCGACGAGGACGCGCTAGGCCGGGGCTGGCGTGCACGGTGGAGATGGCCACGAGAGGCTGCAGCCAATGATGCGGCCCTTAATCAGCTTGGCGTCTGCAGGACAGCTCAGCCCAGCCACTCACGGCCACCTGGGCACCTGCAGGCAGAAGCCTGCGTCTCGCAACCTGTCGCTGTGCACGCACAATCTCTGGTGCAAGTGCACAACCCGCCGCCCCGGGGCGTCTGGTCGTCATCTGCGACTCCGCTCGCTGCTGAACGGGTTCCGGTGCCAATCACAGGCTGGCACACCGCGCCCCCTCCTCGCAGCGGCCCAATCTCCTGCTGCATGTCGACGCCCGCCCCCGCTTTGTCGACAGCCACCGCCTTCACAACACGCCCATGCCGTGAGCTGCGGGCCTCACCTCAGTGTCTGCTGCTGCGACCACCACTGAGTGACTGAGTGTCGCTCGACTGTCATCTCGCCTTTCGTGCACGCGTGCACCCGACCTGTTGCTCGACACGCAGAGAATATGGAACCGGAACACATCAACGCGAAGCAATAAAGACTAGCAGCAGTCATGGTGACAGAAATGAAAAGCAGAAGGGCAGACAAGTGCACCATGGCTGCTGTGTTGTTGTGTGCGATGCCCTCCAGCCATCAGTGTCCCAATCCGTCCGGGTTGCCTGCCTCTCTCTTTCCCTGTCCACCGCCTGCCCGCCAGCCAACCACGGCCAGACAGGCGGGCAACCTGCACCTCGAAGATGTTCGTCCCCCCCAGCACTTGGCTGCACTCGAAGACCGTCGACCACCCATTCAAAACTCGCCCACTCCCGTGCACCCATCCCGGCCTTCAATTCCCCTTCCCTTCCCTATCGAACAAGGCCGTCGCAATGTTCGGTTCCAAGATCTAAAAAGCACACGGCGGCTGCACTTGCAAGTCTGCTCGACCACGACAATTGTATTGTCCCGGACCCGACGGCTTGCGCATCGATCTCCCATCATTGCCACGTCCTCTCTCGTATTTTCCTTCTCCCCCATCCTCCATTACCTTACCCACTCGTATCATCTCGCTCTCCTGCACGCACATCTGGTCGCAGTGGCATTTGCTTGCACTCTACGACCACGTCGCTCCGAAGCAGCAGCAGCAGCACGAGACTCATAATCACTAGCAGAGCCACGGATTCGACTCATTCTCCGTCACACGCCGTGTGACACCAGAGCCCGCCAGCAGCCACTTCCGCTCATCCCGGCGGCCAAGCCTTTGCGTGCCCTCTGACCTGACCCGAGAGACCCTCGAGCGCAGAAACCACCACAGCATCTCCTCTCAACCCTTTTGTACTGTCTGTCCTTCTCAGTTGTTCGCAATACAGCGCGACCACAGTCTCAACGACCCGTTCTTTTCCTGCCAGCTTCCGCACCCACCGAAAGTTTCCTGCGCCCAGGCTCCCGCGGGCGTGAGTGTGTGGCACACAGCCTCTTTCCCTCCTGCTCGTTTCTGGTGGTAGACCAGAGTTGGAGTCACTCCAGGCTCCTTCGCCCCCCTCCCAGGCTCTCTCACGCGCGCTGAACCACCCCCCGGCGCCGCAGCCTAGCCCGCCCCAGCCCACCTATCGCACTTCACGCAGAGGCCAACTTGCCCCCCCGACAACGGCCTAGCGGCAACGCCCTGGCTCGTCCTCGCCACCCAACCAGAGGAGTCATCGATCGAATCAGCGCCCCAAGGCAAACTGGTCAGCGTCGCCCTTTGGTGTGACACCACGCGACTCACCCATCATATCATCTCGGCGAGGCCACCGTCTGCCCATCCACTCTCGACACCTTGCTGCCTCGTCGTGCATCCGATAAAAGGATCCTCGAGCCGCGCCAGCAACCACACACCGCACTCCCCGCACGAACCCGTGGTTGCAGCTCGTTCCTTGACCTTGACAGACAGCACCCTTGCTCCATCCCGCTGCACGACATAGTCGACCCGCTGCATCACCACCTCAACACACAACCGGCACTCCAGCCCTCCGGCTTCGCAGCCTCCGACACCACAACACCACACCACACCGACAAGGACAAACCACAGCCAGTTAGCTCGATGTTGATCTGAGCTGCTGCCCTGTACTTGCCCGTTGTCGAGATTCGACACCCTCTCCACTCCAAATAGAGAACAACAGAAACACACTATGCTATTTGCGACTCCTCACATCTTCACCACTCCAGTCGTCCGTCTCTCGTCTACCGGTTCAGCCACTTGTGAAACTCTGGTCAGCGTTTTTGCCCTTGCTTAGGCACGACCATTCTTCCGAACACCACTCGAGTCTTGCGATAGTCCACACTCTATCGTGATACTCGCTCGCCTTTCGATCGGTTTTCACCATTATTCACAGCGGTTACCTAGTTGACACTTGACGGGCGGCTGGAGGTAGCATCATTTGCTACGCCTAGGATCTGACCTACATCATCATGGTGCACTGCAACAGCGAGAAGCTGATGGCTTACACCAACACCAACACCTATGCCACCCACCCCTACAATGCATCCATAGCATCTTCGGCCTCGTCGTCCCAGACGTCGGTCTGGTCGGATGCTGCTTCGCAGTCGTCTGAAGACACCTCGATCTCTACCTCTTCGGAGGGCTTCGAGAACAACGAATCATTTTTCAAGACTGCACACCAACCCGTCGAAATTCCACAGGAGCTTCGCCAAAACCCCAGGCGCTCCAGAGCCGGTACATCCACAAGAAGTGGATGTCCTCCTGTCCTTGTTCGCCAGTGTGAGCGAAAGCACAACTTTGTTGACAACCTAGTCGGTAAGATATGAACCACAGCCACAGTGCCCTGCGGGTAGGCGCACATTTACTCAACAGAAACCATACAGATTCTTCCACGCAGATCGTCGAGGCGATATGGCCGTGCTCCTCCGTCATCTATCGCCAAGAGCTGGGCACAAAAGCAGTACTTCCTCTGCGCACCTTTATCCAGGAGACCTTGCGCCGCTCTCGCACGAGCTACTCGACTCTCCAGGTCGCCCTCTACTACCTCATCCTCATCAAGCCACACGTTCCTACCCACGACTTCACAATGGAACAGCCTGATGATGCTCACGTTAACCGCGCGCTGCAATGTGGGCGTCGCATGTTCCTGGCTGCCCTGATCCTTGCATCTAAGTATCTGCAGGACCGCAACTACTCAGCCAGAGCGTGGAGCAAGATTTCTGGACTCGCGACCAACGAGATAAACCAGAATGAGATGGCTTTCCTCTTGGCCGTTAACTGGAAGCTCCACATCACGGACGCTGTGTTCCAACGCTGGACCGAGATCGTGCTCAAGTACACGCCATCACAGCCCCCATCTCCTGGTGCCGTGGGATCCCTGACGGCCGAGATGGAGTACCAGGACTGGAAGAACCTGATCTTGAGACTGAACCCGGAGCTGGACAATATCGAAGGCCTGATCCAGGTCAGCCCGTCCATGTCGAAGACTTTCAGTTTCGCCGCCGCCAACACTCCGTCGCCCAGCCTCACTGGTCTCCTGTCGCCCTCGCGCCTCAGCTCGAGCCCTCTCGGCTTCGAAGGCGACGCTACACCTACACCCCGGACATATGCTGTTCCTCCCGTCATGGAGCCACTGCCTTCGGGAAGCTATGCTCCTGGTCGTCTTGCGCCTGCTCTTGGTCTACTGCCCACTCCCCGCCTCACGCCCCAGATGACCGGCCCAAGCACTCCCGCCGTGAGTGCCACAGCCTGCCTTCTCAGCGGAAGAGGCTCCATGGGCTTTGCCATGAATCAGGCAGCGAACACCAGTGCCGCTCAGAACATTGAGCGCTGGTACCAGCCCTCAGACACTTCGCCGCGGGGCTATTCATGCCTCAATCGCCGCTCTTCGCTTGCCAATTCTGTGTCGACAGCCTCGTCTCCCGAGTCGATGGTCTCGGACACTTCGCGGACCTCACGCTCGTCTTCCATCTCCTCAGCTTCGTCCCTGGTTAGCGCGCCGTTCTCCAACAAGTTGGATGTCCAGGCGCGATGCCGCTATGCGAAGCTGTGCAGTGAGAGATACAGCCTGAAGCCCACCGTTGCGTCCGTTCCAGAGACATTTGACGAGTGCCGTGTGACCTCTTCTCCCGACTACTACACCGGGCCCGTCGCGAAAGATCTGCTTGATATGTCCCTGGACACCCCGGCCATTGGCCGTGGGTGTGACTTCGATGATGCTGCCGACGCCGCACGCGCTCTACAGGATCTTCAGAAGTACTCGCTGGGGTTCCAGCCTCGTCCCCGACTTGGCGCCAAGCGATCTTCGGATGTTCTTCAGGAGAATGTTCGTGAGCTGTTGACCAGACAGCCCTCGTCTACCTCTGATCGGGAATGGCCTGCTGCCATGCTCAGCGGTCAGGAGGCTCTCGAGAGCTCCAGAAAGCGAGTCTGCTACGAGACCCCTTCCTACACCATCCCTAGCCTGCATCCCGCCGTGGGTGGCCAGGGTGGTCCTGGAATGTGGGCAGGCGTCCTCAACTAGATGCGCGCTCTGCATGCTCTAATTCATTTTCTATGTTCTAGGAGACTTCGATCTCCCACTATCAAACTCGGAAATAGCCGCTACTCACGAGTACGCCTGGCCATCGCCGAGAATGCCAAGCAAAGCATACTGCGTGCATCTTCAGCACTAGCATACATGCTTTGTCTGTTAAAAGCTGCTTATTGTACGATGGGGAACAATGGCTTGTCATCACTACACAAATGGAGTTCAGGTGCTATGTGAGCGGAGTACAGAGGTTGAACTGGATGGCGAACGCCTACGCATACCGCAGCTGCGGTTGTTTGACAGTGCTGTTGCATTCGATGTCAGAAGCATTCATCAGGAGTTTGTTCTTATTGGGTCTAATATCAGGGGACGAGAACGAAGACGAAACGGATACCCCGGTGTGCTGTAGGGATGGGCTGCTGGAAAGCGGTCTATCCACTAAAGCAGGCGCTCGGAAACATTTGTCGGCTCGGCGACGACCGGCCTCAGCTACTTATGATCCTATCTGGCCTGAAAAGGCGTTGCGCGCACCTCAGAAAAGGAACTTTATCGAGTGCCTTGCATTGCTACACGAAGCATAGCGGAGTCTAGAAAAAGGCTTGATGAAAACCTCACTTCGAGATTTTCGAGACACACAACCTCGCAGATAGCTTGAATATTGAAAGATGGGCACCGTTCGGCGCCAGACCGGAAACACAAAAAACCTGAGCACGACCATCCTTGTTGCATTTTGCGAGACGAGAAATTCACAAACATGAGAAGTGTCATCGGTGAGCAACAGTTACTGGGTTCCCCCCACCCCCGTGATGTTCGTCCTTGGCCGTGATGACACGATCAGTGTGTAGCGCACTACTAACAATAGACAATGCTCACGCCCACTTCCACCACTCACGCAATCAGACTTGGCGCAATCGGTGCCCGGCTGGCGAGGAACCCCGACATGGGAGATCGAGCCATGCGACATTCACGACGGGCCTGTGTGACCTCATCATACGGGTGTCCCTGCGCTACTATTACTGTACTTACACCTCCCCGTGCTGGCCGGGCAACAAAAACCACGCGGTGTAGATAAGCTGGATGCTGTCCTGCAGGTGCATCGCGACCCAAAACAAGGCTACTTTACTTTAGCCATGAGCCAATCACAATGTGCCTTTTCAGGGGTGTAGATGCCCGTTGATGGCTTCCGAGACGTTCCAACACCTTCCCTCTTGTTCCGAAACGTACAGGGGGGGAAGAAATCATTGGGTGAGTGATCGTGAACCTATGTGCTGTGCTGTGCTGCGCGTGTGTGGTTCCTCTCGTGAACCGGTTGCGTGTGAGTCATTCGGGAGAGTGGCGTGGCGGTTGGGCATCCTTGGGAGGTGTGGGCCCCCTTTTTCGGGGGGGGGGGGGGGGGTAACCTGCTTGCAACGACGATGAAAGGTTCCGAGGTTGTTGGCGGCGGTTGCATTGCCTGATCCTACGGTCCACTTACCGTTCACGTGGAGGAGAGGTAAAAACTTGGGCTTCTTCTTCTTTTTCTTCTTCTCGAGCGCGTCCCTGCCTGAAATATGCTGAAGGGGTTGTTGGGTTTCAGTGTCCTGGTCAGCTTGTAAGCGGGCGCGTAGGGTGGATGAAGTCCGAGGAGAGTGGCATGGGGTGGCGCGATCCATCCAGTCACGCTTCCAGCTAGGCTATCAGAATCCAAGAACTCGCCGACAAGCAAGCTGAGAGCACGTAAGCGTGTGACGAGATTCAACACATTTTGATACCATGTATGCCTCGTTCTCATGGTTGGTCACGAATCCATCCATCCATCCGACAAGGGAAAGGAATATGTCATGGGAGGTGAAGAAAGTTGCACGTTCGTTCCGAGGCTGACAGCTCAAGTGGTTCTGCTTTTTTCACAGTCGAAGTGGTTTGACAAGCCAGACAAAGGTCTACTGCATCAGATGATTGCCATTTGAGAGTTGCGCTTCTGCCTGCCTAATCCGCTGGTTTGGCTCGTGCTATTCTTCGATACAGGCCGCGCGCAACGAAGCATGGATCCGCGGCTACCGGCACATGACTATGACAAACACATGGGCTTCGTTTGCGCTTTGAAGGTAGCAAGGGACCTTTTACCCCGACGGGCAAACGCGAGCACGAGATGTGACGTGGTCGAGCTAGCTGCCTGTTCGACGTCCAGGTACCGGTGGTAACACGTTCCAATACCGCCGAGTGCTTCTTCGCGGGTGCGATGACTGAGCGCGCAACCCACGTGCTGAGAAGGGAAAAATTTGCTTGAGCCTGTTGTCTGCCTGTCGCTCTGACTCCGGATGAAGAGTGCGCTGTCGACACGGGGGAGTGCACCCGCGGAGACGAGTCGAGTTCCAGAGCCGACTGTAAGCGTGGAGCGCTTGGGTGTTGTGACTCTACTGCCACATGCTATTCTGGCCTGCTTCCACAGAGTGCACATACCAGTCTCTGGGGTGGAGGCCTACTTCATCGCATGAAGGAGGCGTAGAAGCAGGGCAGCGCGCTGCTTGGTCTACCGGCCAGGGCTGACGGCTTGTCCTTGATGGTCCTACGGTGCCTTCCGATGCATCCGCTTTCGCATTCGAAGGCTCGTAAAATTCATCGTGATTGAGAGTGATGTACGCGCTGCAGTGCCCAGGTCGCCATCCCTTCGGCGTGCTGCTTCTGGACGCCGAGTGATAATGGTGTGGTGAGATTGCCCGAGGCGCCTTGTGATATTTCCGGAAATGGAGTACGGCATGAGGGCTTTGTGGCGCCCAGCAAGCACTTAGAGGAGACTGAGGTCGCCCTACTCAGCTTGACAGAGCGACATAACATGATGCCAACATGGTTCGGTATGCCTGTATGGTTCACTGTGATAAGACCACAGGGAGCCGCCTTGACAAGGCCAGCAAGCTGCGGAGCGGCGCGGGGTCTCGAAGACGAATGTTGTTTTATTCCCAGTCTTGCTGCATACTCTCCTGACCTGTTTGTCTCAAGATGGGAGCCCAGCATGGGTTTGTGGCTTTGCAATACCACAACGGTACCAGGACAATCGTTTGGTCGAAGGCCGAGAAGCTGGGAATGGTGGTTGTTGCTTGCTCTCAAGTACTGTCAAGTCCCGTCGACATTGCTGAAGACAGATTCTGCTCGTCAACAGCAGCATCGCCGGTCGGCGGCTCTGAGTTGTCCGCTGATACAACAGCCCGAGAGGGCCGCCCCTTCTGACGAGTAACGTGGACTGGAAAACGCTTGAATCCGCCGCAGGTGTGGCAAGTGACGACTAGCATGTCGGCCCATGGCTTTCTGCCGCCCCTGCTCAGGTTCTCGATAGCGGCGGTGCTGTTCTGGCCTTCGACTAGGAGAGTGTCACAGTATTTGCAGATTGTGTGCTTTAGTGCAGGTGACATTGAGATCTGGGCCTTCTTAGACGTTGATCGCATGTCGGTCATGTACCGTCTCGACAGAGCGTCCCTAATTGCCAAGTCTGATACTCTGCCGGGGCTGTCTTCGCCGTTGTCGGCAGTGTTCCCCCTGGGTGAAGAATCTGCCGTGCTTTGTGGTCCAGCGTGGTTGCTCAGATATGCTGCGGCTTGGTACAGGAACGACATGCGAGCGTAAATTGGCCGATTGGGCACATTGCCGGCGCCCTTTATCTTCGCCATGCTGTCTCTTGAATATCGCAGCTGATCTGGCTGGAGACAATGGTCGAAATGTCGCGTCGGATTATCGAGATTGGAAAGTTCACACGGCTCGCAGTTGAAGCCAGCTGGGGATGAATCGGCTTGTGATGCACAACTTGAAGTTGCACACCAACAATGCACAGCCTTCGTGCCTCTATGCATAAATCGCTTTTTATGCTCAGTACACTCCGTAGCGCCACATCGAGCTGCACCGCCCCACCCCTGTAGCAAGGCGCCGCAGCAGCCTGGCCTGGTCCGCCCGCCGCTCGCCGCCCGCGCTCCCTTTGCTTCGCCCCAGCCTTTTCTGACAAACAACACCACCCCGACGCCATCACCTCTCGCACCTGGCGCTTCCACAGGCAACTCACATTTCCAACCCATCAACATCGATACTTGTCGGCGCGCATCTTCCTCGCACGCCACCTCGCCTGCCCAATTGACTACTCAGAGTCGACTTTCCACGCGCGCATCACCAACGCGCCAGCCTTTCGACACTTCTAATCCCAACCGCCAACATGTCTACCGAGGAGGATCTTATCGACTACTCCGACGAGGAGCTCGCGACCAACGAGACCGCGGCCGCCTCCAACGGCAAGAAGGCCGATGCTGCCGCCGCTGGCAACAATGTCGACAAGAAGGGCTCCTATGTCGGTATCCACTCCACTGGTTTCCGGGACTTCCTGCTCAAGCCTGAGCTCCTGCGCGCCATCGCCGACTGCGGTTTCGAACATCCTTCGGAGGGTTAGTCTACCAAGCACAGTCTCAGTTCTTCCGCTTCAAATATGCCCACCATGGCATGTCGTGTTCTCCCTCCCATCTCGTCGAGCGTTCGTCCAATATCGCAAGTCCTCGCAAGTCGAACGACAAACCAGCAGGCCTGAGCACCAGTCCTTCAAAGAAGGACGCGAGTCTTTTGGCAGAAGAGCCCAAGCCTTTTGACTCATTGAGCACTCTGGGCGTTGCCAGAGCAGCCAAGCCCGAGGGCATGCCTGGTGCGCCCCGATGCGTTCGCGCTTCGCGCGCCGAACGCCATCCTCAGAGAACCCAAGTTACCATTTGGAACTTGAAGATTGGTGGAAGTTGGAACAAGCCCCGTCTGTCAGAGCAGTTGGCATATGCCTTCGTGCTAGAAATTGGCAGTAGTGCGCCTCGTCGCATGCCTTGCCTGCACATCCACGGATGTTGCCATCGACGATTGGAGAGACTACAAGGCGTAGCCGATACTTGCTCGATATCACGACTCTGCGAAGCGACACGATGCGATACTGGACGGACATGCTCGAATTCCCATGCACACGTCATTACGCACCGTTCATACTCTTCATGGGAGAAGTCTAATCTAACATGCGATCGAAACTATAGTCCAGCAAACCTGTATCCCCCAGGCGCTTCTTGGTGGTGACATCATCTGCCAGGCCAAGTCTGGTCTCGGAAAGACTGCTGTCTTCGTCTTGACTACTCTCCAGCAGGTTGAGCCAGTCGCCGGCGAGTGCTCTGTCCTTGTCATGTGCCACACTCGCGAGCTGGCGTTCCAGATTCGCAACGAGTACAACCGGTTCAGCAAGTATATGCCTGACATCAAAACCGGTGTCTTCTACGGTGGCACCCCCATCCAGAAGGATGCCGAGCTCCTGAAGAACAAGGACACCCACCCTCACATCATCGTCGGAACCCCCGGACGTCTTAACGCTCTTGTCCGGGACAAGCACCTTCGTCTGGGCAGTGTCCGCATCTTTGTGCTCGACGAGTGCGACAAGATGCTTGACGCTATCGGTGAGTGCCGCCCACATTTGTCGCAAGCTGACTTGAGCTATCCCACTAACACTTTGTAGACATGCGTCGTGACGTCCAGGAGATCTTCCGCTCCACTCCCACCCAGAAGCAGGTCATGATGTTCAGCGCTACTCTTTCGGAGGAGATCAAGCCAATCTGCCGGAAGTTCATGCAGAATCCCACCGAGCACTATGTCGACGAGGACACCAAGTTGACCCTGCACGGTCTGCAGCAGTACTACATCAAGCTTGATGAGCGCGAGAAGAACCGCAAGCTCAACGAGCTGCTGGACGACCTGCAGTTCAACCAGGTCATCATCTTCGTCAAGAGCACGGTCCGTGCCACCGAGCTCGACAAGCTGCTGCGGGAGTGTAACTTCCCCTCGATCGCTGTGCACTCCGGTGTGAGCCAGGAGGAGCGCATTCGCCGCTACAAGGAGTTCAAGGAGTTCAACAAGCGCATCTGCGTTGCCACCGACGTCTTTGGTCGTGGTATCGATATCGAGCGCATCAACCTTGCCATCAACTACGATTTGCCCGCCGATGCCGACTCGTACCTCCACCGGGTCGGTCGTGCTGGTCGCTTCGGTACCAAGGGTCTTGCTATCTCGTTTGTCAGCACGGACGCCGACAAGGAGGTGCTGACGGCTATTGAGAAGCGCTTCGAGGTTGCCCTTCCCGAGTTCCCCAAGGAGGGTATCGACGCCAGCACCTACATGGCTTCTTAGATGGCTACATCTCATGCAGTCTTGGCTGCTCGGCAAGGAAGCGTCCGGGCACCTAGGCACTGGTTGTAAAATATTGACAAGGAGAGTAGCTGGACGGTGGACAGAATGAATGTGATTGCAAATCAACCGGTTATGAGTCGGGAGCCGTTGGTGGAGCTGCCGTTGTGTGGCCTCACTGAGCTCTAATTTATCCATGAAATGAAATCAAGTTACGGACTCTGTCACCTTGACATAATTGATGTGCAATTGTGATGACCATTTCAAGGAGTAATGCTGTACTGAGCCCGATAACTCGGGGTTCTTTTTGAAGGCCAACAGTTGACTGACTGATCGACATGATGTGTTGTCCCGTCTAGTGAGATCTATTGGTCAGAAGCCATGTAAAGAATTCCGACGAGGCCACGACATTGAGAACGCCGCGTCCCGTCTGCAGAGACGGTCTAGCAGGAATGCCGGAACTGCGGTGCAAGAGGGGTTTCTCTCAAAAGACCAGGGCCGGAGAATGTATATGCCGGTCGACATGCAGCATGTGTGCATCCGAAGCCCTCCCAACAACGACGGCCTTTCTGTAACTGTGCATAGGACACAGCTATCAATACTCGCGCACTGGCCGGCGCAGGAAAATTGACCCGTTGTGACGCAGCAGGTCGGCCGTACTTGTCAGCATCGTATCTAGGCCACATGTTAGGCTTGGAACGCAACAGAGCACATCGAAGAACCGAAGCCACAACAAACACCTCGGGCCCGATACATATATCCGCATCCCCCTCCCACGAGATTGTACATACCTTTTGGGAAGCCCACACTCCCCAGAAACGATGGGGAAGCTCTACGCCATTGCGGACCTGCACCTGAGCTACGCTTCGAACCGGGAGGCCCTGGATGCGCTGCACGACGATGTGCACGACGAGGACGGGCTGATCCTGGCGGGCGACATGGGCGAGAAGCTGGAGCACCTGCGCGCGGCGTTCGTATGGGCCACGGCGCACTTCAAGACGGTCTGGTGGGTTCCGGGGAACCACGAGCTGTACACCATCGCGAGCGAGGACGGGAGCGGCAGCGGTAGCGGCGCGGGGCAGGTACAAATCACCGAGGAGGAGCGGCAGGCGAGCCGGCTCAGCGGCAAGGCACGCGGCGTGGAAAAGTACGACCTCTGCGTGGCCGAGGCGCGGCGGCACGGCGTCCTGACACCCGAGGACGACTTCGTGGTGTGGGAGGGCGGCGAGTTCGCCGACGGCCGCGACCGCGCGGTCGTGTGCCCCGTCTTCACGCTGTACGACTACAGCTTCCGGCCCGACAGCGTCAAGAGGGCCGACGCGCTCGAGTGGGCGCTCGCCGAGGACATCCAGGCCACGGACGAGGTCCTCCTGCACCCGGACCCGTACGAGACGCGCGACGAGTGGTGCGCGGCGCTCGTGGACAGATTCGAGGCGAAGCTGCAGCGTGCCTGCGAGGAGCATCCCGACAAGCCGCTGGTCATTGTGAATCACTGGCCGCTGACGGAGAAGGTCGTGTATCTGCCCCGGATACCGCGGTTCAGCCTGTGGTGCGGCACGAGGAAGACGGCGGACTGGCACACGCGCTTCCGCGCCAAGGTTGTGGTCAGCGGGCACTTGCATATCCGCCGGACGGACTGGATCGACGGGGTCAGGTTCGAGGAGTGCAGCCTTGGGTATCCCCGGCAGTGGGAGCCGCGGGCGAGGGAGGTCGGGAGGGACATCAATGCGTTTCTGAGGGAGATATTGCCTGGTAGGGGGAGTGATCCGGGCGATGGGAAGCCGATCTGGCGTACGTATGGTTGAGCATTACTGTAGACACAGAAGAATAGAGAGCTTTTGGACACGAGGACCCGGCAGCAGGTCGAGTATTGCTATTGAGATTATGGCTAGAAGAATGGTCACACACTTCTTCCTCCTGTAACAGTGTATCTTCCCTCGCCTCAAAGGGTTGTTTAAATCGGTAACACGACTTGATCTTTGCTCATGTTGTAGAGCGGGGCAGAAATATCACTCACATCTCCCTAGCAAGGTAGGCTGATGTTCGGAGGCATGGCTACTGGCAGTGAACTCGCAGATGGAAACCTATGTAGCTAACAACATTGTGAAGCATGATGCGACAGACGAGCAGCCTTACTTGTATGGCAAAAAAGCGCTCATCTAACCCTGCAGAAGTCTCGTATATGTTTGTCATCTGCGTATCCAAGTCTCGGCATCTCTGCCTCATGATAATTTTGGTCTATGTACACAAGCTAATATCGCACATACTCTCAAGTACTCCAGCAAACCCCTTTCATTGTCGAGGCATGCCAGTCTGTGGCGGTATCATGTCTTCGTAGATGCTGTCCATAATCAACCCTCTAGCCCCTTTCGATTGCTCTGATTCCAGATCTTCTCCAAAAAGCCAGCCAGGTGTGCAGCGAGAAAGCCCTGGACTTGTCTGCGTGTCTGTGCAAAGTAGGAGGTGGATAATAGACAGCCCTGCAAAGCTTGTTGGAGAACGAACATGTCCCTCCGGCGTTGGGAAAGCTTGCAGTTTGATGGTTTTTCATGCCCATGGTGACAAGCGATCAGCACCTAGCTACCGTTCCCAAACGACATTTATGCTCATGCACGGGGCTTCCTTCGTATAAGTCTGTCCGAGCACAGGAGGCTCTAGCTCAGAATCCACATAAATCCCAGTTGAACGACGTAGGCGTAGAAGAACAGGAACTGTGTGCGCTGGTTCCGCTTCGTCCGCGTGTTGGTTTGCATGGAGCCTCGCGGGTCTCCAGAGTTCTCGGGGAGGAGCACGTATCGGAGTGAACGCATCTAGAAACGGCACATGTCAGCCAACGCTCATTACATGGACGACAGGACGTCACTTACCAAGAATAGCGAGTTGGCGAGATAGCAGTAGAAGAAAATGGCCCAGCCGATCCAGCCACCGTGGCCGCGACCACCGTTGAGCAGCTCGGCAAGAATGAGCGTCAAAATGACACCCACGAACTTGTAGCCAGAGTAAGCCACTAGGTCAAGCAGCTGCGACTCGCTCGAGATGTTCAAGAAGTAAGACCCAAGCTTAAGGAACACGAGTTCTAATATTATGACCACGCCAGCTTTTGAGGCGTTGTAGCCCAGAAGCTCTGGCTGGAACTGCCCTTGGAGGCCGGCCAAGAGTGTGGAGAGCAGAATGTAAGTCACCAAGGCCATCACTGTGTCAAGGGTCAGCAGGAGAACGTGGTCACAGCAAGTTCCGGGGCACACTAACCAGGGATGTACATGTCTGGGCTGTTGATATCGTCCCGAGGGGGTAGATACCAGCCCTCCTGGCCATTGGGACCTGCTGTCTGCTTCCTGGACCAAGGCTTGTGCCGCCAGGGAAACAGGACGAGGGCGAGTTTGGTGACGACATAGCTGTTGGAAACGTTGAAGTAGTGCTTAAGGGCCGCGAAGTTGATCCAGCGGTTCGCGTTTGACTCGAAGTGCTTCTGTGCGGCCTCGAAGGCGTTGGCGCCGAGCTGGACACCAAATTGGGCTGCTGGGTCGTTCATGAAGTTGCCATAAGCACCGAAGTTATTTCCACCGGCATTTGGGGCTGTGCCCTGTTGGTATGGGTTGCTGTAGGTTGCCGCTCCTTGGTGTTGTGGTTGCGAGTTTGTGAGAGGCGGTGGTGACCTGAGCTGGGGAACGGTCGAGACATGCTGAGGCACGGGATGGTGCAGCGGAGGCGATTGGCCAAAGGTTCCGCGCTGCATCGTGGACAGTGAACGGGCAGTCTCGTGTTGGCTGAAGAGTTGAAGCGTTGGAATAAGGAGTCGACGTCGCTGTCGCACGCAGCTTTCGTAGCGACGGGAAAGGACAGGCGGCAGGTCGTTTTTGGAAGCTCGAGGGATGTCGAACTGGACACGATGAGGCCTTGGTACGTGGCAAGTCGAGTTTTGGAGGACTGCGCCGTGTCGCAAGGACTTTGGACTCGAGACTGTGTTTGGCGATTGCGATGTGTTTTAATGCTATGATTTGTTCCGACAGCTTCGTAGAGGGGCACTTCAGACATTCGTGGCCAAGAGGACGAGCTACGTCGCCGGCCAGGCAGTCAAGCTTGTGTACAGTGTCGTGGGGCCGTGCGGATAGATATCTCACACTATAAGTTCCTAGTCGCGTGTTCAGGTCGCCAGCAGCTTCATTGGCCGTGTGACATTCGTGGATGCTACAATCGCCATATTGATCAACGTACCGGAAGTCAGAGGATCTATCATCATGCTGTAGACATCGTCCCAATTCACTGCCAGAAGTCGCAGGTGTCACAGAGGTCTCGCGGTCCAGAGGTCTTTAAAAGTGGGAACCACAGTAGCCTGGTCGTCTGGAAGCCAGCAGACACATGCTTGGGGCGGCGCCCAGGGTCTATCTACTACATTGCGACGACATCAAGCTCCCCTCTTTCTCCAAGTACAATCCACGACCGATCGCTTCCCATTTCCAGCCGCAAAATCCGGAAGCCTCCCCAGCTTATCGCCATGCTTGACAGCTTTGAGGTCGTCACGACTTCGGGCGTGTCCCTCTGGTCGCGCAGTTACGCCAAGGTCGACCCCTCCATCATCAATAGCTTCATCGCGGATATCTTTATCGAGGAGAAGATCCATGCGCCAGGAACCAAGGAGACTCTCCCCGCTGCTAGCAATCCTGCTTACAGAGCTGACCAGCACACAATCAAATGGACGTTCGTCAAGGAGCTCGGCATCATCTTCATTGCAGTATATCGTTCGCTCCTCCACCTCTCCTGGGTTGACAAGCTCGTTGATAACCTCAAGACGATCTTCGTGGATCTCTACGGCGACCAGCTGAAGAAGCCGCACACCACCATTGTCCACTGCCACAGCTTCGACGAGTACTTCGACCAACAATACAACGAGCTCGAATCCAGCGGCACCAACAAATCAGCGCAGGCTCCCGCCATTGCGCTTTCCTCTGCCGATGCCGACTTCTCCAGCGATCAGGACGACCCCCCTCTACCTCCTGGGCTGAAGCACCGACATCCAGCGCGCAATGCATCCTCTACAGCCGACTCGACCCCAATCGCGACGCCCACCACTTCTCGGCCGACGACCCCCGCGGGCGCTGGCCATCTACTCGTCGGCAAGGCCGGCCCCGGTGGCAAGATGTCCAGACGCGCGCGCAAAATGCAGAATACAAGTTCCGCTCCGGTCTCATCCGGTGACGAGGCCTCGGCGCGGAAAGGAAAGAAAGCACCCAAGAAGGGTCGCAAGTGGGATGCCGACGGATACGCCACAGAAGATGATGACACCCAGCTCGATTACTCGGGCCAAGGCGCACAAACCCAGGACGGCGAAGCCGAAGGCCGCTCCACGGCTATCGAAGGTGTCGACTCCAACACATGGGGCACCAAGACGTCCAAGGGACAATTTGTCCTCAGAGACTTGGGTGACGAAGTGCAGTCTATCCTCAAATCTGCAGAGGAGAAGAAGGCCGCATCCAGCGCAGAAGGCAAGGGTGGATTGATCGGAAGCGGACTCAGTACCATTGGCGGGTTGTTCCGGAACGTCGTTGGAGGCAAGACGTTGACTAAGGAGGACCTTGACAAAGCAATGAAGGGCATGGAAGATCACCTCCTTCGCAAGAACGTTGCGCGCGTTGCGGCTGTGCGACTGTGCGAAGGCGTGGAGAGCGAGCTTGTTGGAGTCAAGACCGGCAGCTTCGAGAGCATCAACACTCGCATTGCCACTGCGATGGAGGCGTCGCTCACCAAGATGTTGACACCTACAGGCTCCCTAGATCTTCTGCGTGAGATCGACGCTGTCACGAGGCCCTCGTCGGGCCGTACTGCTCGGCCATATGTCATCTCGATCGTCGGTGTGAACGGCGTGGGAAAGTCGACAAACTTGTCAAAGATCTGCTACTTTTTGTTGCAGAACAAGTACAAGGTCCTGATTGCTGCCGGCGACACTTTCCGTTCTGGAGCTGTGGAACAGCTCAAGGTGCACGTGCGCAACCTCAGAGAGCTGACGGAGCGTGAGGGAGGCAAAGTTGCGATCTTTGAGAAGGGCTACGGCGGAGATGCTGCCTCGGTTGCCAAGGACGCCGTCAAGGAGGCAACACATGAGGGCTACGACGTGGTGCTCATCGACACCGCCGGCCGCCGGCACAACGACCAGCGCCTGATGTCTTCACTCGAGAAGTTCGCGCGCTTTGCCAACCCCGACAAAATCCTCATGGTCGGTGAAGTAAGTACTCAACACACCCTGTGCTGCACGAGACATGGCTACGACAACTAACGTGTGTTTCTTCAGGCTCTTGTTGGAACAGACTCGGTTGCGCAGGCGCGCAACTTCAACGCCGCATTCGGCGCTGGGCGCAATCTGGATGGCTTCATCATCTCCAAGTGCGATACGGTGGGCGATATGGTGGGAACGCTGGTGAGCCTGGTGTATGCCACCAATGTGCCGGTGCTCTTTGTCGGCGTAGGACAGCATTACTCGGACATTCGCAACTTTTCGGTCAAGTGGGCCGTCGAGAAGCTTCTGAGTAATGCGTAATTGGAAGAAAGGCTGACCTCTTTGGCTATGAACCATGAAACCTTCGTCCTTGGCAGCATGCCCTGTTCGCGTGCGGACCTCTAAATCTGTGAACTTCTGAACCTTTGTGAATCGAAAAATGGCAAGATCTGTCCAGTCTCCTAGGGCACCTTCATCCGAAGCTGTCGGAGCAGAGCAGGAGACACGTACTACATCTGAAGGGGCTCAGCGGCAAGAGCAGAGGCCTAGCTGCGTTTCGTTGACCTGTTTGTAATTGATTTCGGTCGAATAGTAGTAGTTCTATCAAGGATGGCCTGGGTAGGTGTCCAGGGCCTGCTCAATGAAACCGAAACCCCTGCCCCGCCCCGGCGGAAAGCCACGCCGATGCAAGCAGGGGCATCTGCACGCACGTCATTGCCCACGGCAATAACTCCCGGCCATCGTGGCCTTTCGTCACTGCACGAGTTGTCTCTCACGTACACGGTGTCAACGCTGACTGCTCAGCTAGGTCTGTGAAGGACGGGCGCCCCTTTCTGCAGAATCACTCCTGCAACGCCAATCTCTCAAAGCCGCAACATCCCACAGCAGAAAGAGCCACCGGTGCCAACCATGCCTTCTCCGATTGTCGGAGCCACGAGGGTGGCCGCCGTGCTGGCGGCGACGTCGAACCTACTCGCGCAGACCATCACGTCGTACCAGAGAGACGTGAGTTTGCGTGTCTCCTCTCTCGCTGTCCCGGCTTGCCCGAATCCAGGCTGCTGAACTAACCTCGCGGCAATGCCATCCACACACAGACACCGCTCGTGATAGACTGGGTCCCCGTCTTCCAGTTCGTCCTGTGGTCCATCATCAGCACCCCGCCCAACTTCCTGTGGCAGGACTTTCTCGAGTCCACGTTCCCGGCGTACCACGCCTCCCCCACGCGCGAGGCCGTGCTTTCAGCCTCCAAGGCGGGCGGGGACGCCGACGCGGCGCTCGACAGCGCGGGCAAGGAGGCCAAGCTCGTCGAGCCGCGCCTCAACAAGGCCAACACGGTGGTCAAGCTGCTGCTCGACCAGACCATCGGCGCGGCGGGCAACACGATCCTGTTCAGTCTCTTCATCCACGCGGTGCAGGCTGCGATGCACAGGCCGCTCGGCGCGCCGCTCAGCACGCCCGACCAGAGCGTGCGGTTCCTGCTCAGCGGCCTCTTCCCGAGCCTGTTCGCCGCGGTCATCAAGTCGGACAGCGGCAAGGCAGTGCGGGCCAGGGCGTTCGACTACTCGCGTGTCAGCTGGCCGGCGACCTGGGCGCGCGCGCAGGCCGAGTTTGTGCCCATCATGGTTGCCGGGTGGAAGCTCTGGCCGCTGGTCAGCCTGATCAACTTCACCCTCATCAAGACGATCGAGGGCCGCAGCCTGGTGGGTGGTCTTGCCGGTGTGGTCTGGGGCGTGTATATGAGTCTGCTTGCCTCGAAGTGAGAGGTTGGACTTTTTGAGCTGGCAAAGGGAGGAAAAGGGGGAGCGGTCGTGGTTTGTGGCGATATTAGGAGGCGGCGGTGGTCTTCGTGGAAGGCCACGGATCTGCGTGTGGGACTGCGTGTCAGAAGGACATACGGGCAGAGGTATTACACGAACGCAGGTTGGGTTGGCCATCTGAGGCTCTCAGTTGATAGCAGAAATTGGGTTGTCGTTCTAGAGCAACGTTGGACGGTCCAGACAGGATCGTAATCAGAAGGATAGACAAGAGACAGAGATTATAGAAGAACGGCGTTGACACCACATTGAAGGACAGCTAGGAACCACGAGATGGGTCAAGCACTCTCAAGAAGAAGCCTTGCGAACGCGTGCTTATACTACGAACACTTCCAGCGATGCCATCACACAGCCTAGCTGAGCTGACAAACTAGTGCTCCTTTACAGGTAATCACCTCGTCGATATCCGTGCCCAGGAAGTCGAGTGTGGTTGCAATCTTGACCCCGATTAGCAACATTGATCACGTCCCCATCTCCAGAAACAACAACACAATCAGTTGTGCTCATAGTCCACCGACTCGGTCCGCACCCAGCTGGGGATCAGATTCCAGTACACCCCGAAGTAGTAATCTCCAGGGAACGGGTTGAACGAGGTGGCGTGCTGCACCTCCCAGCCCGCGTGCGGGGCGCCCCCTTCGCCGTTGCCGATGCTCTGGCGGACGAGGTCCATGGGCTCGGAGTAGGGGAGCCGGGTGTCGGACACGCTGCCCGAGTACATGTTGGCGTCCCAGAAGATGCGCGCGTCGAAGCCCGGCATCGGCTCGACGGGCGCGTCCTCGGGCGAGCCGGGCTCCTCCTCTGGCTCGTACCCGACCGTCCAGGAGCCCGCGCTGTGGTCGAGGCAGATGGGCTGGCCGCTGATGGTCTTGACGAAGCGGGTGCCCTGGGAGGCGTTCTCGTACCAGCTGGCGAGGTTAGGAAAGACACGACGGAGTCAGCAAGGGGATGCGGAGATGTGATTTTGTCTCTTTGTCTTACTGTGAGGTGACTTACATCTCTGCCTCTGAAGTTCCCTTGAGGTAAATGTGGCTGTAGATCTCATCGCCGGCGAGCACTGGTTGGAACACATTTCGTTACTTGAGAAGCCTCGTACAACACGTCGCCGAGCTCGCGTCGCTTACTGGGTCCGAAGTCCTCCCCGAGATACGACTTCTCACCATCACCAGCCCAGTAGTAGTACGGACGACGGGCAGTTCTTCCGCTGTAGGTGAGCTTTGTATCCAAAGAGTCAGCAAATCTAGTCCGTTTAGTCATGCTTGTGCCTTACCACCGTTGCAGGGAGTACATGCAACGCCAGTGGCTTGTACATCCACTCGTGGGGAAAGGGAACTCACAATGCTCTGCGTTCCCAGCGTCACAAAGTTGCCATTGCACCCGTCTGTGTTGGCACCGCCGCTGTCCCCGCCGATCTGGATCTGCTGGTGCATCGAGATCTGGCCGTGGACGTATTGGTCTGGCTCTGCGGTGATGCCGCTGACGGTGTAGCGCGCCGAGATGTTGCGCGTCAGGGACGGGCCGTCGCGGGCAAAGTCGAAGCCGTCCTTAACGAAGCTTTGGATAATGTAGCCCGCGTGGTGGTCGTTGGGGAGACGGTCGGCGGCCGCGAGCTGGACGGCGCGATACCCCCCAGAAGAGGAGGATGAGGAGGCTGAGGAGCCGCTGCTGGTGAGGTGGGTGTGGTTGCTGATGCGGATGTCCGTTTTGAGAACGCTGCTCTTGAGGCTGGGCATGGCCAGGACGATGGTGATGCCACTGCCGAGGACGGCGACGGCGAGTGTGAGGAGGGCCTTCATTTTGGGGTGTGC
The DNA here is from genome assembly GCA_001566295.1 of Microdochium bolleyi. Lineage (NCBI taxonomy): Eukaryota > Fungi > Ascomycota > Sordariomycetes > Xylariales > Microdochiaceae > Microdochium > Microdochium bolleyi. The sequence continues at coordinate 1,343,589 of KQ964247.1, read as the reverse complement.
TCCGAGAACGTGGTGGTGCTCGATGGATGGAGTAGCCCTTTTGGTTCTGAGATCGTGGGAAGAGACTGACGTGTTGGCGGTGAATGTGCGTTCGGCCAACTGGTTTCGACGCGGTGAAGGCTGGGTGATGTGCAGTCCTGGCTGCGGAGGAAGATTCCCCCCCAGTGACGAGGCAAAGAACGCTGTCCTGGCACATCTTTGCTCCCGTTCGTTACCACGGCAGCACCTGCTCATGGATACTCGACTGGATTGCCCAACACGGGTGGTGCCCCAGAAGCTGGCACAAGTAGAAATAAACGGAGAGGGTAAGCTCTTTGCGGATTTCGCTATCAATAAATCGAGTCTGATTCGGAAGCATAGTGCTGCCTAAGTACGAAATTGGTTATCCACGACTTCTGGCTCAGCAGACCAGTAATTAAGGCATGAACTAGATGGGAACACAACGATGATGCGAGCATTTACTCTGCCATTATATTGAGTAAATGCTCGCATCATCGTTGTGTTCCCATTTGTGGTATTTTCAATTCCATTCTGCTCGAGCAATGGTATAAGATGTCGTCTTCGCTATTAGAACTATTAGTGACAGCAATGTTGATATCCAGTTGTATTTCCGAAACCACTGTGAGTAACACTACACTTTCCACTCTTAGATATGCGGCACATTGCCAACTTGGCGACCGAAATATTCCTGTGAGCAGTTGCGTATTTAATCTGCCTTCGGGGTTCCGAGGCCACAGTGGTCAAAACGTCGCCGAACTGACGGTTCTTCAGACCCTATGAGTCGGCCACCATCATAGCTCAATGAGTACCGATATGGCAGTGGTTGCTCGGCTAACTACAGGTAACGGTGACACATCCCAGAATTGTACCAGTCTCCCAGGACCCTGGGCCTAGTTAATCGTGTTCAGGGGACATGTGGCTACCTACCGAGGTACCTACGCGTAGGTAGGTACCCAGATGTGTTGTTCCGTGCATGCGTCTTTCTTCTTGCGACTTTTGTTTTTCTGCTGCTGAGATGAGCTGAGTTTATGCAGCCTCGACGGAAGGCAGTCCGTCCAAATTCCGTGGATTAAACAGCACACGCCATGTCCAATGCATAAGCACAGAATGAGAAATAATTAGAGGGAAAAAAGGAAAAAAGAATATAATCCTTTCTATAGAGTAAGCATGTCATGCCCTCGAATCAGAGTCGGTCCACGCATCCTATTGAGGAAACAGAACAAGGCGCGTAAAGCGGGAGGTCGTGCGCACGGTCGCTATCGATATGACATATCACTGATCGTCCGCATCTGAAGTCCTCTGAGCTTGATCCCGCGCTAAATCGGACGGGCACGGCCCTGGAGCTGTCGAGCGGCTGCGGTCCAGGGATGCGGAATGGCCACTATCCGCGGGCCGTTTTCACCCTACCCATCGAGTGGGATCGCCAGAGCCGGCATCAGGCCCGTCCGGGACAGCGCTGCACCTCGCCACTCTGGGCCGTGGCGGCGCGGCAAGCTTCAAGGCGGCGCCGCCGGGCTGGCACTAAGTCACACAGCGCCTGCCCTAAGTTAGGGCCGCCGGGGCAGCGGCGAGATTGCCACTCTGCGGCAGCAGCAGACAGTGGTTGTGGGCCTTTCATCATCAGCAGACTTGATGCATGTGCGCGCCAGCATGCAAAGCACGAGGGTATGGAGCGAGGAACAACACTACCTCATGCAGTATCTGTATGGCTGCGCTGCGCTGTGTTGTGCTGCAAATCACTTGCCCGTGGCTGATGACATCTGGAAATGGGTGGCTTGGGAGCCCTTGGTGGTGCTACCACGGCCCGGGTCGGCTGGCGTGGTTGAGGAGTACACAACGTTCAGGCCGCGGACACAATTGTATTGTCATTGTGACGGCAGAGAGCAAGGACAAGAAGCCAGCGAGATTAGCCAGAGCCAGGGTCTCGAGTCTGGACGGGCCAGGTCGCCAGGATGCACACAACAAGAGCCGACAAGAAAAGGTAAGTGAACAGAAGGGCGCGCTTGAAGCGCATGGACGGGCCTTGGACCGGACATGTCAACCTTGGAAAGAGCAACCTCCGCCCGCCACGCTGCTGTTGCTGCTCAGCTGGCGCGAAACCTACAACTCTCAGCGAAGGGCCAGCGACAACCTTATAACTCCGGCGTCCCCCTCATCAACCGCAAGTCCCTTCCGAATGAGGCTGCTCCTCCGGCTGCCAGGCAAGATCCAGTCACGTCGAGTCCCAGGCGCTCCGGCACACGACGCCACCCTAGGCGCCCATCCCTTCCTCCGCGACAATCTTATGCGCCGTCAACCACCAGTCATCACTCGTCAACACTGGAACGCGCTCACCGCCCCAGCCTCAGGTCCTCGGTCCAGTACACCAACACATCGCCCTGCGCGCCCGAGTGTGGTCAGTCAGTCAGCTGTTGGTCATCTTGCCCGCCGACAAGCTCCGCCCTGCATCCGCTCCGCCATCTCCCTTGCGCCAGCGCTCACATTCTCAACGCCCGCGACATTCATTCCCTTGTTGGTGCGATAGGGATTCCGTCCCGGACGGTAGTTACATGCTGCCCGCCCTGGTGGATGCACACGACGGGGGTTTCGGTCCCGCTCCCATCTTGACACAAACATCGATTCTGCATTCTGCAATAAAGCGCGAGGCTCGCAGCCGCAGTCAGCAGCGACGTGGTCGTAGCACCAAAAAGCACTCTTGCCGCCAGCGCGCACTCTCCCTCGCGAAGATTCCAGGGACCTGTTGTCCTTTGAGACACGTCTTTCCCACATATCACAGAGGCGGTTTCCCGCCCACGATCTGTGGGCCGCCGATCGGACGCTTGTCAGCCACCCCGGTCGCTCACCTGACGAGAGCGCTGTGGAAACCCTGGTCTGCACGGCATATGACTTGTTGCTCGACAACTCCACCCTTCCGCCGCCTCCGCCTCCGCGTCACAGCTGCCGCCGACTCCGTTCCGCTTCTCTCGTGCGCTGCTCCTCGTCGTCCTCCTCTGCCGACTTATCTTTTGCTCGATGCACCTGCAGTATAATGCACGCGGCCAACTAGCTTCTCGCCCTCTCTTCGTCCTCTCCGAAGGCAGGCTGCAAATATCCGGCCTGCCTCGACCAACACCATGGCCGTCTCGGTGCAGATGCCCGTAGCGGCCACTGACATGGGTCGGGCCCCAGTGACGGAACCACCGCCCGAGCTGCCCGAGCACGAGTTTTTGACCGAAGTCCTGCAGCTCCCCAGCGAAGACTTCGAGGCATATCTGGAAGGCCTGATGAAGCGCGCAGCGCAGCTTGGCATCTCGGTTTCGCGGCCAAACTCGTCCAAGTCATTTCACGACAAACGCAATACCTCGGGTGCCGACTCGAGTGTCACAATTGACACAAACCACGTACGAACGGTGTCGACTTCGTCTCAGGAATCGGCCGACACGGCCATTACTTCACATTCCTCCAAGGATGGAGTCCAAGATGCATCGGAATCCGTCTTGTCTCGAACCCGCCCACATAATCTCACCTTCGCCCAATATGAAGCCTATCTTCAGCAACCAGACAAGGCTGCAGACCAGCCCAAGTTCCTCTCTTCTCCCCCAACACACGACAGGGTTCCGGCAAGCGTCTTTAGCATGAGCACCCGGAAGAGCTACAAGAGCATAAAACTGGGCCTATCAAAGATGCGACGCAAGCGGAAAACGACGCCTTCTCCAGAGTTCCTCTATGTGTAAGTATCGGCGGTGTATCTCGCCTGCAGAGCCCTCGGAAGAACTGACGCGATTGCTTCTGAGTTTATAGTTCTTGCAGCGCTTGCCGCGAAGACCCCAAAGAGAATGGGTCGCTCGTCAAACTTCCCTGCGGTCACAGCTATTGTTCTCGCTGCTTGCGCATCATGGTCAACCAAGCGACATCCGATGAGTCGAAGATGCCGCCGCGATGCTGCACGCAGCCAATACCCAGCTCCGTCATCAAGCCATTGTTAGACCGAAACGATCAGGCGGCTTTCCTCAAGGCCGTGGTGCAATTCAGTACCCCCTGGGAAGCACGCGTGTTCTGCTCAAATCCGACCTGCGGCGAGTTCATCCCACCTCGCAGCAAAGTCGACCCCCGGCATCCATTCCACGCAGTATGCCGAGCTTGTCGCACAAGAGTGTGCGTCATGTGCAAGAGGGACGCGCATCCCATCGGCCAGGATTGTCCAAGTGACTGGGAGCTTGATGCGGTGCTCAAGATGGGCGAGAAGTCTGGCTGGAGGCGGTGCTACAAATGCCGGACACTGGTCGAGTTGAGTCAAGGCTGCACGCACATGACGTGCCGATGCCGTGCCGAATTTTGCTACATATGCGGTGCGGTATGGGACCAATCTATTGGCTGCCCGAACCTCTGCAACGGTGAGGCAGAGATGGAGCGGCGGCGTGAAGAGGAGGAGGCGCGCGATGCCGCCCACGCAGCCGATGAAGCTCTTCGAAAGGAGACCGAAGCTCAGGAGGCCCGCGAAAGGCTCGAAGCCGAGCAACGCACCCTAGAGAGCGTCGAGTTCAAGACACTCCGTGAAGAACAGGTCAAGGATCTGGAGAGATTCAGGATGTTTGAAAGGAAATCAAGATGGCACATGTGGGCGAGGCACGCCCAGCAGAAATTGGCACTCATTGAGAAGCAGTCATCGACACTCGACAAGATGAAGGAGCGCCACTTGAAAACAATGGCCACCCTCGAGGACAGGCAGGTGAACGCCGAGATGGAGCTACGGGCCTCTCTCGAACAAAGCGAACGGAACGTACGAACTCGACTCAAACATATGGAGGCCTACTGCGACGGCCTTGGCCAGAAACCGGAAGCGGACATGCCATCTCGAGTTGTGACCGAACGGGATCTGCGGGAGCTCGCACAACAATACAACCTCGAGCGAAACATGAAGCAACTGCACGAAGCCAGAATCAACGTGATGCGAGATCGCCAGACGAGTGCTTTGGAGGAGCTCAACGACCGACAGGAGCAGGAGATGGCAAAGCTCCTCGAGAAGCACAACAAGGAGCTCGAACAACTCGAATCAGGATTCGCGGACGAGGAAGAGACCGCCTCCGCTGTGTTCCTACAGCGTCGGGCTCTTCTCCAGAAGCGTTGGACGCTTTGTGCGGAGATCATGCGCAAGGAGTTGGAAAGTGAGAAGGGCTTGCGCTTCGCAGCCTTGAGTATTCCCGAGTGGCCAGTTGATCCGGAAGCTTCTGAAGATGGTCTTTCCGCTGTGGAAGAGTGACGATTGGCATCCCAACTTGAGGTGGACCTGCACCGCTCGCGCAATGCCACTACGCCGTATTCTGACACACAGTCGACACCACGCGAAGCACATCAACACGGACCAAGGCCATTTTATTTTGTCTCTGAATTTCTAGCAACACCGGAATGGGAGCACAGGCAGGATGCATAGCGAGCACGCCATTTTGTCTTTTATTTTTTCACACCACGCAATTGGCAACCCGTGGGATTTCTGGCTGGCTGCTGTCTGAGCCTGTAGATCTTTGGTTGGGCATTCCCATTTCTTTATAATCATTTTGAACTTGGGCCAGCATCAATACCCCTCTCGCGCAATGCAGCGACCGAGAAAACTGCGAATCGATTACGAGTTGTTGGCGCAAGTTGCCGTTGGGCAGGTTCTTGTCACTGGGCATATGTCGGTCAGCACATGAGGTTTTTATGTTTAGGACATCTTTTAGGGTTCTAGCGAAGGATGGCATGAACCACATGAATACATCTTTGCCATTGCAGATCCATAGGTCATGTATTGTGAGATATGTCTGTGTTGGAATCTGGGAGACTCGTTTGTGTGGACTTTCCCACTCAACAGTGGTCCCCGCATGCCAGCAGAAAGGCTAGGCATCGTCTTTGTTCATCTCCTTCTCTGTGCTTCCCAGCTCACAGCTTTGACTTGTTCCCGGCAACCTCCCGCTTGGCCCTCTCCCGGAGGTCCTTCCTCAGAAACTTGCCGATGGCGTTCTTGGGTATCTCATCGACAAAAACGACGCCTCCGCGGAGCTGCTTATACGGCGCGACGCGCTCGGCGACGTAGGCTTTCACCTCGGCCTCGGTGATCCTCGCCTTGTCCCAAGGCACAACGTATGCGCGGGGCAGGTCGCCCGCGGCCGGGTCGGGCAGGCCGATGACGGCGGCCTCGCGGATCTGCGGGTGCTCAAAGAGGATGCCCTCGAGCTCGGCCGGGGCGACCTGGAGGCCTTTGTATTTGAGCAGTTCCTGGATTTGATTATAGTCCCCATGGTAAGCGTTGTCTGTGGATTGCAGAAGGGGTGGGGGTGGTAATTGACGCCGATGCTCACTGGCACTCACCTTCTTCCTGTCCACAACATAGAACTTGCCCTGCCTCAACACGCCGATATCTCCCGTGCAGAACCAGCCCTCGTGGAACGCAGCCCTCGTGGCCTCCGGGTTGTCGAAATACCCCCTCATCACCAGCGGACTCCTGACCAGCAGCTCGCCTTCCACGCCGGGCTCGACGTCACGGTAATCCTCGTCCACGATCCGCAGCTCCACGCCGGGCAGGACCTGCCCGATGGAGCCCGTGTCGTCGGGCTCCCCGCGCGGCTGCGCGGTCACGGCGCCCGTCGTCTCGCTGAGCCCCCACGTCTGGCCGAGCAGCTGCTCCCTGCCGCCCGCGAGCCGCGCGTTGGCGCTGCGCTGCAGCGTGCCGTCCATGGGCGCGGCGCCCGTCACCGCCCCGACGACGTGCGCGAACTGGTCCGTCACGTCGGGGGACTTGCTGATGCGCAGGAAGATCGAGGGCACCGTGTAGAAAATGGTGATCTCGAACTCGCGCGCGTGCCGCAGCAGGCCGTCCCAGCTGTACCGCCGCATCCAGTGCACCGTGCCGCCCGCGTACTGGGGGCCCACGAGGTAGCCCCAGAGGCCCGCGATGTGGCTGATGGGCAGGTGCGCGAGGGTACGGTACGCGGGTGGCGGCGGCTGGTTGGCGTCTGGTGGGTTCGTCACGAGCTCGTTCAGGGCGGCCTCGCGGCCCAGGATGGACGTGATGACCGTCTCGGCGACGAGGTTGGCGTGCGAGAGCATCACCCCCTTGGGCAGGCCCGTGGTCCCGCTGGACCAGAGGATCACGACGAGGCTCTCCCGCAGGGCTTTGGGGTCCGTGATGCGCGCCCAGGTGAGCCGCTGGTGTGGCGGGGAGAGGGCGTCGGTGGTGTCGTCGCCCTGGATGTTCCGCAGGGACCACGCCCCGGCCGTCGAGTCGAGCACGAGCACGCGCCGGGGCGGGATGCCGAGCTTGGCAGCGGCCCTGCTCGCGATGTCGGCGTGCTCAGCGCCGCACACGACGAGACGGGACCGGCCCGTCTGGATCTGCCGGGCGAGCTCGTCGGCGGTGGACGAGGGCGAGGCGGCCGAGTAGACGCCTCCCGCGGCGATGACGCCGTAGAAGAGCGACGGGACGAGGATCTGCCCGTGGCTGATGACCGTCACGACGTCCTCGTTGGGCCCGCGGGCGCCGACCTGGAAGTGCGTGCGCAGGCCGTGGGCGATGCGCTCGACGAGGGCCCGCTGCATGGCCTTTGTGAGCCTGTTGGCCGGGTTCGCGGCCTCGACGTGCAGGACGGTGTCATCTTGGGCGAGGGCGAGCTCGTGGTCTGGTGAGGGGGTGTTAGCGAGGTAGGCAGCAGGAGTCTTCGGAAGCAAGACTGTGATGCAATGGCCTATGATGGGTATTTGCCTTGATATATTGGACGTACCGAAAAGGAGCGTGCACAGATCCACGTCTGGGAGCTCGGGTTTTGCGTGAGTCGGGTGCTTGTAGATGCGAGACATTGTGCCTGCTCTTGTTTCCGAGAGAATACCGTGCAACTGAGTAGACGACCAGCAATAGTCGTGTGACTGGTACTGGGTCGTATGGTTCTTTTCGCCAAGATAAAATAAAATTAACAGATAGACGTGAACCTGACAGTCCTTACACCCAGAGATGGCGAGGCTCTCGATGGCCTTCAAGTGGCAGCTGGCCGAGGGGAGGGCCACCGGGACGTGGTCACATCTGGTTCCGAGGCATTGAATACCGGCGTTTATGACAACGCCGGTGAGGGGTAGGCAGGGCCATTCAGTTCACTCCGCATACGCGCAGGGAGACAGCGGGCCGGGGAGATGTGGTCTTGTCGTGGTCGTTTGGGGAAGACTCTTTGGTTCTACTCCTTGACAATGTCGCCCGACACGGCAGGGCAGAGTAGTCTAGACGATCACCCCGAAGCTCGGCTGTATCCCAACATTAAGACAGCCCAATCTCCCACGATGCCGTGGTGACTTTGCAGTGCGACCATCTACGAGAAGCATAAGGGTGACTATATGGTCCCCAGCAAGTGCCCAGCGGGGACATACTGCTAGACGACGCCACCTCCGCATTTTCGAGCCTTGGCGCTGCCACACCCCGGCCTGTTCATGGCCGGCGGGGCTCGTGATCCTGGTCGTGGAGACTTTCTATTATCATCGAGTCCTGGGATTCACGAGACCTAAGCGTACCCTAGGCACAGGACGGCCATCTCCGCGTACGACGACGGCACAACGCCTCTCGGGCCTGAGAATCTACTCAGGATCCTCGAGCCTTGACACCATCACCACCACCGCCGCTGCCGCCGTTCCTGTTCCTCCAGTATTTACTCCCCTCCATCTTCCGGTCCTTCGCCACCACCCGCAGCCCCGGCTTCTGCCACGTGCTGTACGCGAGGATGTTCTTCATGTTGTCCTCCGGGTCCCACTCACGCATGTCGTCCGTCGGCTCGAGGTCGAAGTTCCACACCATCCGCGCCACCACGAGCCGCTGCTCGACGTAGCTCAGGTCCTTGCCGATGCAGCCGCGGGGGCCCAGGGAGAACGGCCGGCTCGCGAGCTTCTTGTCGGACCTGTACGCCTCGTCGATCCAGCGCTCCGGAATGAAGCTGTCGGGGTCCCGGAAGTTGTCGGCGCTGTGGCTCGCGCACCATGACGAGGCAGAGACCGAGGTCTGCGGTGGGGAAGGTCAGCGAGGGCAGCAAGAATGAAGGAAATTAATGAAATCGGAGATCATTTCACTTACACCTCCCGGGATGTGGTACCCGTCGATAACATCTCCCTGGGGCTGGATCGTGCGCAGGAACCCGATCGGCGCCGGCGGGAACAGCCTCAGTCCTTCCTCGAGGCAGGCGTTCAGGTACGTGAGTTTCTCCATGGCCGCGAGCGTGATCTCGTCCTCGCTGCTGAACGCGCCGCGGACCTCGCTCTTGAGCTTGGCGTACGTCTTGGGGTTGCGCAGCAGGAAATTGGTCAGGGCCGCGAGGGCACTTGCTGTCGTCTCGCTGCCAGCGACGCTGGAGATGTCTATTAGCATGTGCGGTGCCACCAAGGCAAGACATACTCGAGCCGGAACCAGCGGTCCAAGACTTACATGAAGAGCGCGGCGTTGACGATGACCTCGTCCTGTGACAGGTCGTAGTGCTCGCCCTGCTTGAGGATGTAATGGATAAAGTCCTTGCGATCGGTCTTTGTGTTCTCGAGGCGTCTAGACGGACCAAGGCGGGTCAGTTCCTCTTCGGAGCACACCTGGCTCGAAAGCATGGCCGAGAGACTCACTTCATCACCTTCTTCCGGCTGTAGTCGAGGTGGTCCCTCCGCTGCTTCTTCAGCTTGCCCTGCGACCACCGCTGGATGCTCTGCTGCAGCCAGGACCCGGGTGCGGCGAAGCGCCGGCTGGCCTGCTCGATCGCGCCGGCCTTGACCGCGTCGAAGATGAGCCCGATCCAGAAGTGGAAGTCGCCCGTCTCGAGGCACCCGAAGCTCTCGCCGAAGCTCAGGTCGCCGATGATGTCAAACGTGACAAAGTTGTACCAGCGCACGATGTCAAACGTCTCGCCAGCCTCGGCGAACGCGTGGACCCGGTTGACCAGCAGGTCGATGAACTCGTGCACGGTGGCCTCCTGCTCCCACAGCGCCTTCTTGGAGAAGCCGTGGGACAGCGCCTTGCGCTGCCGCGCGTGGTTCTCGCGGTCCGACATGGAGATCGTGGAGACGCCTGGGACCGGGTCCACGGCGCCCACGTGGATCGGGTCCTTCTCCAGGTCGAGCCGGCCGGGCCGGTGGCCGTAGATGTCCGTGAACGCCTGCGGCGTGTTGAACGCGAGCTCATTTGGCGACAGCCGGACGACGGGGCCGTAAATGTCATGGAGCTTGCGGGTTTCCATGGGCAAGCGCCCTCGGAGAGTCCACAGTGCTCCGGGGAGCTACCAGTCACGGTCAGTAAAATTGGACAAGAGGTGTTGGAGATCGATGATGGAGACACTTGAACTCACCCACGATACTCTGTTCAAGAATGGACCTGGATACTCTGCCAGAGGATGAAACCACAGACGATAGACTGATAACCCTGCAATGTAAGCTACTGTGCCAACGCCGAGGATGGTGCTAGCAAAGAGCAGACGCTTCACGAGCTCCGTCGGTAGTGATTGATCCATGATGCGTCACGACGACTTAGGATGGCTGAAGGCAACCCAGTACGGCCGGAGACATACAGATGACATCAGGCAACCACTGTGCTCAGTGATCAAGTATAACAACCAGTGGGCATATTGTTCTTATAAAAAGGAACAAGTAGATTGTTCTCAGACACTGTCGTTTGTCAGAGCCACCAGGGCCTATTCTCGTTGAACAGTGACATCCGAGACTGCGAGCATCCGCTCAACCTGACTTTCAGGCTTCTAGCTTCCCCGCATTATTCGAGGCTTGATGGTGTCCAAGACCTCACACTGCATCCTCCGTACTGGGAAAAAGGTAGCCGGCATGTCCTAAGGCGCTACTCTATCCGGAATGAAGAACCGAATCAGGAACAGGCGAGTCCAGCTTGGTCCTGGGACGTCGATGTGCTGGTTGAAAGTGGGATGAAAGCCGGCCGGAGGCATCATTGTCTCATCTCCACTCTCACGGTGCCCCATAGAGCTGCATCTTCAAGCATGCTGTGGCTTGTGCAGATGCGGTCGGAAGTCCGGAATGTCGGGTCGATCTCAGGTAATGCGTGTCACTTGGCAGGTTCCAGAATTGCGTCGCGTTGGTGCCAAAGTGTCATCCCAACATCAAGCTGGTGGTTGTGACATCGGCCATTTCTATAACATGTCCACGCGCAACACAGTGAGCACACGGTGGATAGCGGCAGTCAAACGCGTCACAAGTCTGGCATCACACGCATACAATGTCACTACAAGGTGCTGACATGCAAGTCTACTAGTTCAAATGAAAGGGCACAAGGCAGAGCGGGACGAGCCCCTACACGAAACGACAGTCGAGAGGGTGGTACGCTAGAATCTAGGACTGATGCAACAGTTAGCTTTGGCTCAAGCAAGAAGGTTGCATAGATGTAGAGATAGATGGTGTTGGAGTCAGAATATGTAAGAAATTAACTATCAGCTTTCCACCCGATATAGCAGCCCCGGCGAGGGCGCCATCGAAGTAGAATCAATCGCAAATTACCTCATCATGGTAGGAGTGCAGCAGGACAGTGCTGCGTGTGCGGGAACAGTAGAAAATGTGCTTACCACTTGACTTGAGGATATTTTCGTAAACAGCCTGGCGACCAGGCGTCCTCATGAAGGCAGGCCTGAGTGCGACGGCACTCGCTGTTGCGCTGCAGGATGCAGGAGAAGCGTGGTCTCGTCCAGCAAGAGAAAAATCTGGCTGCGCGCCCCTAAATAGTCTCCCAGCTGATTGGCCTTATCGCAGGGTGCAGCCAAATCAGCATGCAGGAGGCGGCGCTAGTCCTTTCTGGGCGCCAGCACCTTCCTTTGCAGTGGCGGCTGCGGAGCCACACAAGTTGCAGGCTCCAAAAAATTTGGGTCGTTAGGGCAAGGAAATCCCACACAATCTCTTGCCAGCCGAAAAACCCAGCCTCGTTGCGCAAGTCGAGACTTCGAGATAGGCTCAACCTTGGAGATTCCACACGCCAAACGACCGACAACAACACCCACCCCCGGCAACACCAATCAGTGAGTTGTCCTCCTCCTCGCACGCACAGCAGCCAGCACGCCTTTTTCGATTTCTCTCCGTACCCCGACGACGACTCCGCATCATCGCCGCTTCCGCCAGCCACGACCGCCAAGCACCTTGCGACATTCATTTGCTGATCCGGCATTTTACTTGTTATAGCACATCGACAAAATGGGCGACGCTACCGTTGAGTCTCCTTCGTGGCGCTTGGTCGAGGTCGGCCGCGTCGTTCTCGTCCAGGACAACGGCCCCTCCCACGGCAGAATCGCCACCATCGTCGAGATCATCGACCACAAGCGCGTACGTTCAACCACGACCTAAGCACCGGTACCGGCCACTTCTTCGAGGAGGAAAGAGATTGTCTCGAGGGCACTGCGCGCAGGGTTGTCCTACGGGTGTAGTGTGCCTTGGGGGAGTCTCGACTACTTTCGATCGATCGAACTGGCTGGATCGGACATTTTCCTTCTGAAGGAATTCAGCATTGACCAACTTTTGGGACATATAGGTTTTGATCGACGGCCCTTCATCCGACGAGAAGCTTGTCGTCCCCAGACAAGCCATCGCCCTCTCCAACGTCCTGCTGGCCCCTATCGTCGTTGAGAAGCTGCCCCGCGCCGCCCGCACCGGCACCGTCAAGAAGTTCTGGGAGAAGTCTGGTATCGACTCGAAGTGGAAGGAGAGCTCGTGGGCCAAGCGGAAGGAGCAGAACGAGCGCAGACGGGCGCTCACCGACTTTGAGCGCTTCAAGGTCCTCAGACTCAAGAAGCAGAGACGATTCGAGGAGCGCAAGGCCCTGGCCAAGGTCAAGGCCTCTGCTTAAATGTTTTCACGGAGCGATTCCCGGCGGCGGTGTTAAAAATGGGATGGGCAACACTCTTGGGACGACGAACTACGAAAGTACGGACGGGAGGCGAAAGCCGGCGATCGTCTGTGTCCTTCGGTAGTCACCACGAAACTACGAGGGACAACACACAAACGGATTCTGGTCTTGCATGAAAGCATTTCGGCATGGGGTTCTTTGCTACTTCGCGTCTCGGAGAGACCTGTATGTCACACGATAAAAACTCGGTTGTGACCGGCGTCAATGAACATGGACATTTAAACAAAAAAAAAACACATCAACATGATATCCCTCAGGGTGCTGGAGCCTTATGAAACAGTTGTTCCTCGTTCGCCCACACCACACGTCGTGTGTACTGTTGCGCCATGGTCACTACTGCAATTGTAGAACGCTTGGATTCATGAATGGCATGACTTTGGTGCAATACAAACACGAAAGAGAGACTAAATGATCATGCAGAGCACCTGAATGATTACCTCCAGGTCGTAGGCAGCATTCGAACAAGGACGACCGCGCAGCGCATACAGCTGGACACACGCAATTTACGGTGATGACCACCAGTGAATATACATGCCAAGGCGTTGTTCTCTTGAATACGTGTTGCATGATGCCAGCTCTTGAAGTTGCAGGCCAGTAGTCCCGACAGCTACTTGGGCGGCTTCGAGAGTGGGGGCTGTCGACAAGTGCAGTGCAAGTGCATGGCGGAGGTGTCGTCTCGCTCCCAGCGAATCTGGAGTCCAGATTGGGGTTAGCGCGGGCACACTGGAAAACCCGGCACGAAATTGAATTGAAGGTGCGGCGGGCGGCGGGTGGCAGCACCCTCCCCATAGCCCGCTGGAGAATCGACGATACCACGACGACAGTACCCCAATCGCCCGAATAGCCCGACGAGAACCTCATTCCCGTAAACTGTGAGTCTAGAAGAAACCGCTGCCCTCCAAAAAACCGGTCAATTCCTACCGCGGACGAGCTGCCCGCAGCACCGAATCGAAGGCCGAGCACTGTGGGAGATGGAGGACAAGCGCCCTGAGATCGTGTGCTTGCTGCAGTCCGGCTGGAGCTTCGATTGCGATGTCTATGTCTGGACACGAACAGCTGGAGCTAATGATTGTTTCTTCCGCCGTCGCAGAAATACACCCAAAATCATCCACAATGGCCGACCCCCGCGTTGAAGAGCTCTCCGACGAGGAGCCCAAGAAGACCGTCGTCGAGGACCACGAGGACGACAGCTCCGACTCCGAGGCCGAGGCTGGCCCTTCCGGCTCGTCCACCGTCATCCACTCCCGCAACGAGAAGAAGGCCCGCAAGGCCATCGAGAAGCTGCACCTCCAGCGCATCCCCGGCATCACCCGCGTCACCCTCCGCCGGCCGAAGAACGTGAGTACAGCTCTGGTGGGGAGGGAATGAATGCCAAAAGGGACATTTCGCCTACCGCCAGACCTCGCAAAGGAGTCTCGAACGAGAGCGAGCTTCTGGCGGTGGATTACAGAGGTTAATGATCGGGAATTAACGTTGTGGTTCTGATTTAGATCCTGTTCGTCATCAACAGCCCCGAGGTCTACAAGTCCCCCAACTCCAACACCTACATGTAAGTCTTGACTTGCTGGAACCCATGTTATCAGGCCAGGGGAATTGAAAATGTCTGTAGCGTCTTCGGTGAGGCCAAGATTGAGGACCTGAACTCCGCCGCCCAGCAGGCTGCTGCCCAGCAGCTCGCCGCCGCCGGTGCCGAGCACGACCACGCCGGCCACGACCACAGCCACGACGACGCCGGCAAGGCCGTCGAGGGTGCTGACGCCAAGAAGGACGATGACGACGAGGATGAGGATGAGGACGAGGACGAGGTTGACGCCTCCGGTCTCGAGGACAAGGACATCGAGCTCGTCATGACCCAGGCCGGTGTCTCCCGCAGCAAGGCCGTCAAGGCCCTGAAAGAGAACGACAACGACATAGTCAACTCCATCATGGCTTTGAGCGTCTAAGCGTTGCTTTCGCGGAAGCAGGGGATGAGAGATGAAACGCAACTGCCAGTTTACCAGGCACATTTGGACTACATGATTAGCACAAATCGATGAGGATTCGGCGATCAGTTCGGCTCTGACGATAGCTCAGGCGCGTTACATCAACCAAAAAATAACAAGAAGAAGCTGCCCCATCAGCGGGAAAGTGCAAAAAGTCAGGCCACAACTGCGGCACTGATCTTAAGTGATTTATGACACATGTACCCAAATTGGCTCGGCGAGTTCAGTGTTTTGACGTCAACAAAACTACTTTAGCCATGCCCAAGTAGCTCATGGCTGCCCGGAGAGAATATTAATATTGATCCCCATCGCATCGAAAGCAATTAGTTCGAGGATGCCCCTGGGATTTGTGGGAGGTTGCACCTCGCGCACTCGAAGACCCGAGGAGGGTATTTGCTGACTGACCAGTTCATATTTTCTGAGCAGTCAATCATCATCCGATCACTTTACCAAAGTTGACATCTCGCGACACTGGTATGGAGGCCACAACTGGCCGCACCTCAGTCTAGCATCACAGCGAAGAAATACAGTGGGGTAGCGGTTGCTGAATTGCTGACTGATCCATCATTCCGAGCGTCCGGAGACCCGGGCCTCTGTTTGAGCTCTGGCTGGACTGCGGCTACCCTGCACGTGACATGCCTCACCGGATTTGCTAGCGCCCCCGACGCCGAGAACTCCCGCATAGGTGAAGCAGCCTTTGCTACGAATCGCTTCACGAACTCCACTGCCTCTGTCAACGCATCCGCATCGCAAAAATGGCTGCTGTAAGTCACCTCGCATTGCCAATTGATTGACTGTGAAAATAGACAGGCCTCATGTGGTCTTCGCGATCCACCCGCGCCCACCGAATGAGCAAACCAGCAGCCAAACTCGCCAGCCAAGGTCAATGAGCTAATTTCTATCTCGCCAACGAATCTGTAGCCCGCGAAAAGCGCCGCTCTCAAGCTCGACTGGACCAAGGTCATCTCGTCGCTCGGCCTCCGCGGCCAGACGGTTGCCTCGCTCCAGGCCTTCAAGACGCGCAACGAGAATGCCCGCCGCAAGGTCCAGATCCTGAGCGAGCAGCCCACCACGGTCGACTTCGCCCACTACCGCTCCATCCTCAAGAACACCGCCATCATCGACGAGATCGAGAAGCGTTTCAAGGACTTCCAGCCCACTACCTACGACGTCTCCCGCCAGCTCAAGTCCATCGAGGCCTTCGAGGTCCAGGCCATCAAGAACGCCGAGGCGACTAAGGAGAAGGTCGACCTCGAGCTCAAGGACCTGGAGGCTACCCTGAAGAACATCGAGACCGCCCGGCCATTCGACGAGCTCACCGTTGTACGTACCCAGAGATCAGATTGCGTCTCTGGAAGGGGAGACATCCGCGCACATACCGAGTGCGGGGTGGGATATCAGGGAACAGGTGCTAACGACACCACTACTTACAGGACGAGGTTGCTGCCGCTGAGCCCTCCATCGACGAGAAGACCGCCAAGCTTGTTTCCAAGGGCCGCTGGAACGTTCCCGGCTACAAGGTACGTTGTTGTGCTGTCACGCTCCGTGGCATCCGTCCCTGCTCTCGTGGTCCGATATCTGATACTCTGGTTTGTAGGAGAAATTCGGCGATCTTTCCGTACTATAGACAGCGAATGCGACTTGACCTCAAAGATGGAAACACCGACGTCCTTTCCTATGTGTACTCTAGCATTGTAGATAGCAAAATCGGGAGGAAGGCGGTTGGTGGAATTGAGACGTACGATAATACATCTGGTGCTGCACACGCCCATGGCGACTCCTAGTGTGACTGGACGGCCGAGTCGCATCTGCCCCGAACTTGCATGCCGACGTTGCTGGACTACAAAGGATGCCCTAGCCTCCAAGACTGTACATCACAACCAACATGCCGTTGACATCGGTCGATGGCCGGCGGGACCGCGCGTCACGACCAACAAGAGCCGTCGGCTTCAGAGCATTGACGGACCACGCAACCAGGGGAGAGCATCAACGGCCGTGCTGCCGGCACATGAGCGGCTGAGTGCTTCGCATGACCTGCAAAAGAGCCCTGTATAGCGACTGCACATAGCTACTGCGTCGAGGAACGTGTCACCTGCGTATTTGCCCAGTCGCTAACGTATATGCGGTGGAGGGACAATGGTGGTGCTAATGTAGTCGGAAGGACAAAGAAGGTTACACGCATCATGCGCCATCTCGGCTCCTGACACCGGGACGGCCACCAACGGCATCGAACAAAGTGGTAGTTGCGCGGCTGCGCGACCCATGCGAGCCACGGAAATATTATGCCAATGAGCGGAGCCGACGCTCTCGAGAACTGTCAAACTGGAACTGGCCCTCCCGACCCGTGGTGTTGGTCCGTCCGTGCTAATAAGCCCTGACCGGCCCTGGCCTGCCAGCCTTCCAGACTGCCAGCCGGGAGCCACCATGGAAGCCCTGAGAAGCCGCTGACGACGGCGAGAGCAGCTGGCCTACAACGGCCCCGAATCGGGGAAGATGGGCCTGGAACTTTTGCTGGTCAAGGGCTAGCGGGCCACCCGCACCCGAGCTGCTAGGCCCAGCAGCGCTGGGGGTGGCCGCTGCGCCGGCCAACCAGAGGCGGCCAACGCTCGAGGGTACTTTTGCTCAGCAACCCTGCGCACCAACAAACAATGCCGGGCGACAGGCCACTTTCCCACACTTTGATCCAGAGCTGCATGTCTGGAGGCAGACCGAGTGCGGATACCTACCGGCCTCGGCGTGACCTGAGCGGCGGCGCGCGGCGGAGGACGAGGAGCAACATGGAACAGCATCAGTGCGTTGGCTCTTTTGCGTGGCGGAGATCAAAGGTTCATTCTACCTTGACTGTTCTTTTTCCTCCAATCTCTCGACAGCACCTCTCACTGCCGGCAGCACATCAACCCTCGGCTCCGCCTCAGCCTTCTATTAATGCCTTGCTCGGCACATCACACATCGGCGAGATGAGGATGCGCCATCTGCCTTCCCATCCCGCTTGGTCCTCCATGTCTACTGTGGATGGAGCACAGGTTGTATCGAGTCAGACAAGTTCGTGACAGCCAACATCGCCATTACAAGTATAATAACAACCCACCTTGGCCCCATCTTCCCGCCTTGGTATCTATCTCCCTGGCGGAGCAGGGCAAGGACAGGACTCGGCCGAGCCTCAACGGACCACAGCTCAGGTTGACATATCGCCGTCACCCCTTGCTTGATATACATCCAACTCATAGCCCGTTGCTCTCCCTCTCACGGCACCCCAGATGTGCCAGAGGTTGAGAACCCAGCAGCAATGGACAGACTCTCACCCGAGATACTGCACATGGTGTGCAACTACCTGAGCAGCAGTGATATCTGCAGCTTCCGCCTCGCCAGCAGGACCCTCGCTCAAGTCGGCGAGTGCTACCTGGTCCCCGACCTTCGCTTCTATCTCCATGGCGAGGAACTCCGTCGTCTTCGTGGCATCGCTGGGCACAGGGGCCTGGCCAGGCATGTCAAGTCGCTGACTTATTCCTGCGACCTCCTCGACGCACAAGATCGGCAGCATCTCGTTTCGTTCGCGTGGAGCTATGCGGCAACACACTGCGCAGGAAGAGTCCGGGACCTCTACGATGGCACCGAACTAAAGAAGTTCGTCATGGATCTGTTCCGGGCATACGAGGCAGACGTGCAGGCTCAGGAGGAAATTCTCAGGAAGGACGCCGATGTCCAGTGCCTCAGAGAGGTGCTCCCCAAATTCACAAACATTAAGCAGATTTCGATTCACGCAAACCTGATACAGAACGACACATTCAGTCAGCCAGCACCACAACAATCAGTACAGACACAGACGAAAGGCCAGAGCAAGAAGCTGGCCATCGAGCAGCTTGGCGACCACTTCATGGACCACATGCACCCCTTAGGCTGCCGCCACATGGAGAGCGTCCTGGGAGGCTTGACAGATGTCCACGCAGCAAGTCTCCAGAACTTTTATGCCGGCTCACTGAGCTGGCGATTCTTCGACCGAGACGCCGCCGAGGTCGTGCAGTTGCTCAGGCCGCTCCGCAACATCCAGCACCTCGAGCTCGTCATCGAGGCTGCTCTGGACCCCCACTACAGTCTCCGCGAAAGCGTCGCCCAGTGCCGCAGAGTCCTAGGCTCGCGGCGCGGCCACCCACTGCGCGAGGCGCTCAAGAGTATGAAGCGCCTGGCGACACTGAAGATCAGCTTTGCGCACTCGCGGTCTGGCAGCAGCAGCGACACCGACTCGCCGTACCTCGCTGCCGACCTTGCGGATGTTCTCGAGCCGGGCCACTGCTGGGGCCATCTGCGCGAGCTCCACCTGCAAGGGATCGACACCGACAGGCATGTCCTCGTGGACATGCTGCAGCTGCATCGCGGCAGCCTCGAGAAGCTTAGTTTGGAGGACTGCGGACTGCAGAATACCTCGTGGCAAATGTTCCTGCCTGACGTGCGGCAGCACACGTTTCTGCAGGACTTCCAGGTCTCGGGCGTTCTGCAGGGCCAGTTCGAAGACAACACAGCACGATCACTGGTCGCGGGCTCGCAGAGCCAGTCGCGCTCTGAGCGATGGTGCCTCCCGAGAGAGGAGGACAAGTACGTCGACTACTCGTCGCTGGTGCTCAAGGAGTCCATCAACGACTACTGCCGGTTCGGAGGGCAGCGATATCCTGGCGAGTGCCCGCTCCTGGCCGCCACCGCATTCACAACGACAACGACAACAACGACGACCATGGCAACAAGCATGCCGCCGCGGGCACCGGCGCCGCCGTCGGTCACAGCCGCAACCGGGCATCCTATTGATATGCCCGCCACCCGATACTGGGTGGGTAAAGAGATACTAGTATGACATGGACAAATCTCACATAGAAGCATAATCACGAACAAGGAAAAAGAAAAAAACATGTTATAAGAGAGTAAATCATGTCAGCTTCAGCCACAGGGTCTTGCACGTGATGCGCACGATCTGAAACCGCATCGATCTTAAACAGAGCCGTAATCTGAAGTTCGACTCGTGAAGCGCCTGTAGTCTGTAGCCCGTAGATCCACGAACAGTGACCAGAGGACTCGAACACAGAAACAGCCTTCTCCCTTCGCCCCGCCGCCTCCCTAGCCGGAAAAAGGCACCGTGGTTCTGACTCTCTCACCGTCCACAAATAACGAAGTTAGACAGAAGTCGTCGTCGTCAAAGTTCAAATGTGACGACAGGTCTTGGCTTTGAGGATCGGCCCTGGCCCACCTTGGCAATCGGCGGCTGGTGACTGCACCAACTGCCGGAAGCTCCTTGCTCCGACACCTGGTGTGGGGGGCTAGCGGCGACCGCTACAGGGCTGTTGCTTGTCCATCCTTCCGCCGGCCGCTTCTTCTTTCTTCGGCGGCGGCCTGCAGATCTGCTGAGCAAAAGGTACCCTATTGAAGAGGCATGCTATTGCAGACTTTGACATGGTCCTTGCAGCTGCAGGATCGGGGGGGTGTGTGCTGCTCGCGCAGCGCATCGCATGCACGGGAGATGGAATGGGAAGGCTACCAAAGGCAGCTGCTGGAGAGGCGACTTTCCTCGCCGAAATGCAGTGCAAGAGGAGGCTCGCTGCGGGGGGGGGCTGGTTCGGTTCGGAGCAGTGCTGCCGATGTCAGTTGCAGATCCCTCATCACTACCGATCAATAAGCCCGGGAATAATGCCTAGGGCATGGGATCTTTGTCGAGGCGAGCTGCAATTGTCAAACTGCTGTGCCGCTCAATAGTCTCGGGACTTGTCACCATTTCGCAAGTCCCCTTACGAAGCTTTGACAGGGAGCTGATCCGCCACCCTCTATCTAAGCGTGCGCTTACCTTACCGTCGGGAAAGTCGGAGATCCCACCATTACGGTGTACCAAGCAATAAGGGAACCCCTCCTGTTCGTCGACGGCAGAGCACGCGACATGGCTTCTGCAGCGATATTGGCGGGCAAGAAGATCCTCATCACGGGGGCCGGGAGTGGCATCGGGTAAGCGTGTGTTTCCTGTATTTGCTTGGGCTGACCACCGCTCTTATCGCGGTTGGTCCCCCTTTCCCTTTGGTGTGTTACTGCTCTCGTCGTGTCATGCAGGTACACGGCCGAAGACTGGGACCTTTTGCTCGTGTACGAGGTCTGCAAGTCACCATCGGGGTTTGGTTCTTTTTGTTGGTCTTTCTCGGCCGCATGGGGTACTCGGCTGATAATGTGCTTGTTCATCCTGTGCGTCGTCCAGCCGTGCGACTGCGGTCAAACTGCACGGGCTAGGCGCTACGCTTGCGATCACCGACGTGGACCGCAAGTCCGTGACGAGGACGTACGAGCTCTGCGGCGGCGGCGGCGGCGGCGATGGCAGAAATCACTTTGCAGGTGCGATGAACGTGGCGGATGAGGCCGATGTGGCTTCGCGGATCCGCGAGGTCGCCGGCACCTTTGGACATCTCGACCACGTCTTCAATTGCGCGGGCGTCAACCCGACGGCTATGCCGCTCGTGGACACGCCGAGTGCGTACTTTGACAAGCTGCTCAGTGTGAACCTAAAGGGCGTGTGTAAGTCTCCCTTTGTGGTGTTATTGTTCGCGTACTCGGCCATCACCCACGTGTGAACTCGCTCCGCGTCGTCCTCCTTTTCCATGGATGGCTAGTGGCTGAGAAGAGAGATATTGTTCCTCACAGACAATGTCACCAAGGCCACGATACCGCACATGAAGATCCCCGGGAGCAGCTACGTCAACGTCTCCTCGATCCTTGGCTGGATCCCCAAGTCGCAGATGTCGATATACTGCGCCACCAAGTTCGGCCTCATCGGCTTCAGCAAGAGCATGGCGCTTGAGCTCGGGCCCAGGGGCATCCGGACGAATGTGATCGCGCCGGGAAACATCGACACGCCGACGAACGAGGGCATCATGAGGGGCACCGCGGAGGCGAGAGAGGAGATGGACAGCAGCAATGCCCTCGGGAGGATGGGTACGCCTGAGGATATCGCTGACGTAAGTTCCTGTGATCTTGACGGTGCTCTCGAAAGTTGCTAATACGTCGTACGTGTTTTTGCACGTAGGTTGTCGCGTTCCTGATGAGTGAAGAGGCGAGGTTCATGAATGGCAGCGTGGTCGAGGTTGATGGAATGCCCAAGAACTAGAATACATAGAGAAATGCATTGATGGTTTCTACACGTCATGATCGTCATGGCCCAAAGATGCCTCTCAACTACTATGAACCTAAGCCAACGTGCCTTTCGAGATCGCTGCTTGTACCGTGCTTTGTTGGTCCGCGTTGGCCTCCTCCTCTGTCATTTTCTGCCCGACCGCGCCGTCTCTGTTCGCTCTCCAGACGCCGTCCTCGCCCTCAAACTCCTCCTTCTTCCACACCTCGACCCGGGCCTTGCACTCCTCCAGAGCCTCCTCCCCTGCCCGCCAGGCAGCCTGCCTGTGCGGCGACGACACTGCGATCAGAATGCTCTCCTCGGCGATGGGCACGGTCCCGAGGCGGTGGATCATGGCGATGGAGGTGAGCGAGTGCTTCTCCACCATGGCCTGGCAGATGCTCATCATTGTCCTCAAGGCTAGCTGGCCGTATGAGCTGTACTGAAGCTCTTTGACGGGCTTGCCACCGAAATTGTCCCTCGTCGTGCCTGCGCACAATGGCACCTCAGTGACTGCCCATGCAGATATTCCGCAGTGTGTTCAGATGGTCATACCAGCAAAGAGGACAATAGCTCCGGCCTTGGGGCTGCGCACCCTGTCTATGACATCCTGAGCATTGAGGTGATCATGGGTGAGGCTGACGTAGCAATCTTGCTCCTGCAGCTCCGTTGTTGTTCCTGCCTCCATCGCTTTGTTTCGTTGAATCAGTACTGGAATTAGAATGCGTCAATGCTTTCGATATGGAGATGCAACATGAATCACGTCGTGGTAATGACCGGCGTGGATAGGGTAGTCTTCTAGGGCGAGGGGAGCTTCAAGTGACTAAGCCCTGCGGAGGCGATCGCGGGCGCGTCCCCAAGTGGGGATGCCTGCATCTTCAATTGCTTGTGACAGCGGCTCTTGCATCATGAGCGCGCCTCACAAAACGCTTTGCGCCAATGACCGCGAAACCTCCGCACAACTCTTGACAACAAGGCTCGAGTCTCGAAGCGACAGCGATCGGCAAGCCCTCAACGTTCGTGACCCTTGGCCGACGCTGCCTCAAGCTGTCGTTGCTGGCAAGCTTGATCACCAACTACACGATGTACGACGATCATGACCACGAAGCTCGCGACGAGCGCGATTCCAACAAACGTACAAACGCCCTCCCTGCGCACTTCGAGCCGCATGAACTCCCAGTCCCGTCACCAGCACTGGGAGCCATGGACACGATCAAATCACAATACTTAGGCACATTAACCTCGAGCGTTCGCTGACTTCGCACGAGAAGGCTCCTCCAGATCACCCCCACGCGGACCGAGAGGCGACAGCAACTACTCTGCCTCATATCATGAACGTGAATGGGACCAGGGCCGCCACGGTGGCGGGAAGGATGGAACATACGGCGAAGACCCGCGACACCGACGGCGCGGCTCCCCAGGGTACAGTCGCGGCAGAGATAGAGGCTACAGAGACCATGATGCGCCCAGAGATCAGAACGGCCGCAAAGGCCGACGGCGCGACTCGCGAGAAACCTCACCGTACAACTCGGGCGACGACACATACTACCACGATCAGTCACATCGATCAGGCCCCGGGCGGCCGAGCCATACCCTGAAGCTCAATGATATCCCTGAATGGATGAGCCGACAAATGGTGCGTGGTCGGGTACTTGGCTGTACTGTCAATATGGCACAAGCTAACATCGAGTCAAGATCGACCAAGCGATACGAGATTTGGGGGCCGAGGGTCTGACGGAAGTGCGGATCAAGTCGGATGACCGTAGGTCCTATTGGCGCAGGAGCAATGCAGACACGGTCACAAAATACTGAAGATGAGCACAGGATCACGACGCAGCTATGGCTTCGCGGAGTTCAGCTCCGAAACCGACGCTGCCGACTTCCTCGACAGACACTATCCCGCTTTCGAAGTAACCACTCCCGACGGTTCCTCTTCCCGGGTCTACATCGAGTACAGCCGGGAAAGGAGGCAAGCTCCTCCTGCAGATGATTGGATTTGCACGATGGTAAATGATCAGTGAGTCTCTATCTAGTGCAGAGCCTTTTCTAACGTGTGGTCAAGTGTCATTTCCAAAACTTCTCACGACGAGCTACCTGCAAAGAGTGCCAGGCGCCACGATCTTGTAAGTGATCGCAGACATGAGACGTCGTCCTCGAAGCTATCGGCTAATAGCTCTGTAACCCCAGCGGAAAGTACTTCAGAAATGAAGCTGGATGGCCAGAGCGACGAGTGTCCACAACAGGCACCATCCGTATTCATTGTTGTCCGGGGTCTGGCATCGTCCGTGAACGAGATCTCTTTGGCAAACGGCATCAAGAGCCTCTATGTCGACAAAGGCCCAGAGCCTAAACAGACGCCAGCGGGAGCGCCAAAGTTGAAGAGCACCGCCCCAGTTGGCAACACGAGTGGCCTCGGAGCCAAACCTGGCTCCCTCGCGCGAGTCTTCATGATACGTGACAAATCCAGCGAGATCAGTTGCAACTACGGCTTCGCTGAATTTGCGACCTTGGACGATGCGAGGGCAGCTGTGGCGAAATATCACGCAAGCCCAAATTTCCTGATCAATGCACGACCGGCATCTATCGCTTTCATACACTCCGGGGTCTTTATTCCATACCTCCATCCGGTTCAGGGAGAGGACGATAGATTTACCTTCACAGCTGTACACAACCCATCGATGCGACTGTCGTATTGGAACCCGGCCGTTTACGCTAGCGAGTTGACAATGTTCAACGAAAATCTCTACGAAGATAAGGCGAAGGATGCTGCACCGACGAAGAAAGACAACGAAGCCAATGCAGCCAAGGATTCCAAGAAGCGCAAAGCGGACAAGGACCTTGCTGGCCCGACAGGCAAGAAGGCCATTGCGATGGCTCCACAGCTGAAGATGTGGGCAAACAAGCATGCTGAGCTGAGTGGGAAAAGTGCATCGTCTAGCACCTCGAACACTGGACACGACGAGAGCCCTGCAACGGGAGTCAACGCCGTAGGTGGCCTGACAGCAATGGCCCCAGTTGCATCTTCCGCAATGGTAGTCTCGTATGCCGACCTCGACGACATGTGCTGCTTATTATGTCGACGACGATTCAAGAGCGAGCCCTCCCTGCGTCGTCACGAGCAACTAAGCGACATGCACAAGACGAATCTTGACAGCGAAGCAACCATCGCCAAAGCCACACAAGACCTCAAGGCCAGGGGCAAAGAGCCTGTCTCGAATTACCGTGATCGTGCGAAGGAGAGACGGATGGCGCACAAGAAACGTACCCAGCCCAAGGCGGCGCACCTGCCGAGGAAGGACCAAGCAGACTCTGCCACGGCTAAGGTAGTTCCGACGAAGCCAGCCGTCTCTAAAGGCGCTGGTCTGCTGGCGAAGATGGGATGGACGAAGGGCGCCGGGCTGGGCGCGGGTGGGGAGGGTCGGACAAATATCATCGAGACTCTGGCTTACACGCCTGGAGTCGGTCTCGGCGCGGAAGGCGGCAAAGTGGGTGATGCCGTGGAAGAAGCGGCACGAGCGACGAAGAACGATTATTCCGACTTTGTCTCCAAAGCCAAGGACAAGGCCAGGGAGCGTTACGAGCGCATGGGCTGAAATTGCGACTCGGCGCAACCGTGGCGGGCTTCCCCTAAAATACAAACGCACCAATCCGGTCCTGAGCAAACAAGCCAGAATTGCTTCGAATCTGTCCAGGATCACTTCTCTTCACCCATTCGTGATACTTGGTTCCTGCATTCCTTTGTGACTTTCGTGGCAAGCATCATGAACTTCTTTGCGACATTGGGTTGGCCTAGAGATACTTGCAAGGCATGAAGGATTTGTGATTCTCTGCAATCAGCGTGGATTGATGTCAACGTAAGTGCAACAGCGGAGTTGATCGAGTCGAGATGCATCCCAGTCCTTGGCAGCACAGACCCTGGCCCTGTCAGCTGCAGCCACAACCCTTCAGGGCTCACTCGAGAGCCCTAGGTCAGCCTGTCCATGCAGCTATCACCAGGATCCCTGACGGTTATTATCTCCGGCTGCATGAATCTCAGCGGCTGACCTCAGCTGAGCTCAAAGATGATGCGTCACCGTCAGCGCGAAATCCGCCCGTCCACGATCACGGGTCAGTATCGATTTGCAGGTCGGTGTCGACATAGTAACGCTCAACAACCAGCTGTTCCGCAATACTGTTCACTCTGCCTATTTTTCGATACCTCCTGGCATTTGAGCCCAGTGCAGGCAGGTCCGCGTAGAGCGGGCGACTGCATGTGCACGCGCCTGAAGACCCTCGGCATCCCGGTTGCGGATTGCATCAACGCAGACCGCCATCGTGAGCCATGCGTCTTCTCTGCATTGCTCTTGGGGTCCTAATCTGCACATGGGAGATCTTCGCAGCCGAAGATGCCGCACTAGAGACGCCCAGAGTCGCCAGACTCGACGTGGTGAGACGGCCTGGCACGCAGGCTGAGCGGCTGAGCGGAGCTGGTGATGGCAGCAGACTCGCGCTGGCCCAAGAGCTTCTCCACAATCGGACTGCACAGGCCTATTTCGCGACTCTACAGATCGGTACGCCTCCACAAGATATCGATTTGCTTATCGACACAGGCAGTGCCGACTTGTGGGTGCTCGATAGCGGCGCGGTTCTCTGCCAGAAGCCGGGTGTGTGTTACGATACTTGTAAGTTGCCGGTGGCAGATAGTCCTTTCTTTACTTCATCGTCCAAAGAACATCAAGCTGCGGCCTAAGTATAGCGCAGATCCGATCACTCACTGTCATGATCCTATCGCAGACAGCCCTGGATCGAGCTCGAGCTTCGAGCTTGTGAGCAACGGCGGGTTTCAAGTCACCTACATCGACAACCGCACGGCCAAGGGCGACCGAGTCAAGGACGATGTCGGAGTCGGCCGCGGCGCGAATCCTGTTGTGCTCCAGGATCTAGAGTTTGGGCTCGCCAAAGAGTCTCGCATCAACACTGGTATTTTGGGCCTCGGGTATGGATCCAGTACTGACGGCCAGAGGAGCCTGCTTGACAAGCTCAAGTCCATGGGCCAAATTGGCTCGCGGGCATACAGCCTGTATCTGGTAGGTCTTTGCGAATCCCATTCCAGTCGGACTTGCCAGTCGAAGAACGGGCTTCCTTGCAGTAACAGCGATATCTCGACTGGGACCACGACTGACATGATCGGCAGAACGACTACACAGCATCTACTGGCACGATTATATTCGGGGGTGTTGATACCACGAAATTCATCGGCCCCCTGAACACCATCGATGTCGTCCCATCGCAAGGCCAGGATGTACCCCGACAATTCCTGGTCGGGCTTGATGCCATAGTCGCCAACTTCTCCGCCAGCGGCGGTGCGAGCCAGGACCTTTATAACAACAGCGCGCTTCCACCTCCATCCGCACCGATGCCGTCGTCGGCATCTTCGCTCCGCGTCCTCCTCGACTCCGGCACCACGATATCCTATCTCCCCACTGAGCTCGTCACGAGCATCTGGAAGTACTTCGGCGTGCGCGACGATAGGAAGAACACGGGCGTTGGGCTCGTGGACTGTACGCTGGCTACGCGCAGCCCGGGGCTGACCGTTGATTTCCACTTCCACTTGGGCACCGGCTCTGCCACGCCTCCTGTGGGCCAGCGGCCAGTGATCCGGGTTCCGTTCCGCGAGTTCATCCTAGACAACATAAAGTCGAACAGCAACAGCAACGACGACATCACGCTGCCACCAGATCTAGGCTTCAAGGAGGTGTGCTCCTTCGGCCTGTTGGACAGGCCTGGTGGCGCGGGAGGGCTGTCCATCCTGGGACAGAATTTTTTGCGTTCCGCGTACGTCGTGTATGACCTGGACCACAACAAGATCGGCCTGGCACAGGCAAATCTGAACAGCACTAGCACTAGCACTAGCAGCAGTGGCAATGGTGTCATTGAGATCACAGAGGACAAGGGGATTCCGTCGGTCACTGGAGTCGCTTTTCAGGGTGCTCCGCCGGGAGGAGTTGGTGGTGGTGGTGTTGGTGGTGTTGGTGGTGGTGGTGGTCCGACGACATCATCTAATGGAGGGCCACAACCTACAGGGAAGAACGGCGCGCTAGGGACCCGGAAGGGGATAGCAGACGCTGAGATGGTGGCTGCGGTCATGGTGTTTGTATCGATGTGGTTATTTCCAGCACTGTGCTTTTAGATCGCGTTGTTCTTGATTTGGATGGTCTAGATTCAAAGTCTCTTAGCGTCACTTTTTCAGCATTGTCCGCATCGTGAGGTGCGAAGACTCCTTCGTTCTTCGTCTATCTTTCGCTAGTGTTGATCATGGCCTGCCTAAACACCTCTATGAAACACGAGACTTGCTATTCACCAGGCCGGGGGCCAGAGATTGACATGTGCAGGAGTTACGTTACTATACTTCGGCCACGCCCTGAAATCCTCCGATCCAGACTACATATGATAGCTCCCACGCGATCAGCTACGTGTAGGACCCTCGCGTAGATGAGCGTTTCCAAATGCTGACCATGAAGCTTCACATTCCTACAGTCCACCGGAGCATACTGCCTCTTAACCACACATGGCCTGAAAACAGAATCAGTCGCCGAAGACGTCACTCCCTACGAAGTCCATCAAAGGCCCTTGTTCGCCACAGTATCGCTCAGCTCGCGGATGGTGCTGTCCCCGAGGATCTCAAAGATGTCGAGCTTGCCACCGCACTCCTCGTCCACCCAGTTGCGGATCGCCACCGCGGAAAGCGAGTCGACGCCGTAGTCCCTGAAGCACCTGCCGCTGTCGACTTCCTCGGGGCCCGGCAGGTCCATCACCCTTGCCAGGAGCCTCCGCAGGCCGTAACAGACGGTGCGGCACCTATCCTCGGCGCACTCGCAGCTGCTGAGCAGC
Source organism: Microdochium bolleyi (assembly GCA_001566295.1). Taxonomy (NCBI): domain Eukaryota; kingdom Fungi; phylum Ascomycota; class Sordariomycetes; order Xylariales; family Microdochiaceae; genus Microdochium; species Microdochium bolleyi. The sequence continues at coordinate 1,314,734 of KQ964247.1, read as the reverse complement.
CCGCGAACCGAGTGCATACTACTACTACTACTGCTGCTGCTGGGATTGCCCTTGCTGTAAGCGGGACTGGCGGCTTGGGCATTGCTACGTGCTCCTGGTGGATAGAGCATCTTGCCGGGCGGCATATCGACTGTATTGAGAACCGAGAAGAGAGGAGTGCGAGTCCAATATGGGTCGTAGGGTTTGTTCTGATACTCGAGCCCGCCAGTGCCGACGCCAATGACTATCCGAGATGGAGCGTTCCTCAGAGGAGTCGCCTTGGTGTTGTTGCCCTCCTTATTGTCTGCGAAGTCCCTTGATCTTTCATTCCTGACGATGGCATGCTCCACATCTTTCTTGAAGTCTTCAAGACGAATTCCGATGAATCAGCAACTTTCATCTTAGCAAGCAGGATCGGATCTGAGGCTGCCGTGCCCGTGCCCAGCACCAGCCCAAAGTCGAGCGATATACCGTGGGTCCTGCCCGAACCGTTGTCGATGTGGCGGGCCAGCGCATCTTGGAAACTGTTGCCAGCAGCGTAGTTGGCCTGGCCCCGATTGCCAATGATGCCGGCGGAGCTCGACAGGAAGATGAAGAAGGAGAGGTCGTCTTGGGCAAGACACTGAAAGAGGTTCCAAGAGCCAATCGCCTTTGCGCGACAAGACTTCTGCCACTCCTCGAACGTCATGGTCTCGAAAGGCCGGTCCGCGAGAGAGGCGGCGCACTGGAACACACCGCGGATCGGAGGCATTTCGTCCCGGGTTGCTTTCAGAGCACCGTGGAGCGCGTCGCGGTCGCAGATGTCGACGTTGTACAAGCAGACTGTGACACCCTGAGCGCGAATCTTGTCTACGCCAGCTTGGCCTTCTCGTTCTTGCATTCAGAACGAGAGATGAAAGCGATGTGAGACGCGCCTTTCGCACACAGGACCCCAGTAATCTCCATACCCAAGCCTCCAAGACCTCCAGTAAGCACGTACGTGCCGCCGTTACTCAGTGTCGCCCCGGGTGTCTGACTCCCCCCATGACTAGTCTTGATGGCCGAGCTCAACGGGGGGGGAGGGGGGGGCGGGTAAATCGATCTTCACTCATCTTCACGGAGGTCTCTGAGATGCAAAAAGGGCAAGTGTTATGACACCTACCCGTAAGCTACCCCATAGAAGAGTGGTGAAGAGAAAGACAGACAGCTCAGCTCGTTCAGAACAGGGCAGATATATGAGATCCTTCACTCTCGGCGGAGACTTGCTGCCCTGGTCAGGCATACAATTCCTGAGGCATACTTGGAATGTCTCGCCACCAGCAGTGCACCAATCGTCTGCTTCTGGAGAGATGATAACGTCCGATCGCTGGAGAGGCAACCAGCAAGGCGACAACTGGATGCCTCAGTGCCCAGATTCAAAGGAGTCGTGACATGTTGGCAGCAGCGACCACGATATCTCCGAAGTTGGCTGCCCCGAGCTTGTGCCCAGTACTCATGTATACCAACGAAGCGGCTCGTCCATCGCTTGGCCGCTGGGATGCCCAATGGATCGACGCGCGAGAACACGGATGATTGTTGTCCACAAGGCATGTTAGAGGTACTGGATCACGGAGGGTTGGGGGGCTTCCGCTGGGGCTGGCCACGTGGAAGGAGCCACAAGTCGTGATCATGAGCAAGGATTCAAGACGAAATGGCAGGAGCCAGTGATTGCCACATGTGGCGGCAGTCGTGCCTTCTCTACATCAGTGCCGCAATGCACAGGCTTGCTTGATCTCTGGGATGGATAACTGCGAGCAAACGCTGGCGGACTTCTGGCCATCAACGCAGCTCTCCAAACAGGCACCGTTCATCACTTCATCACCAGAGTCTACTGGCGGGCAAGACATCCACTCTTCCGCTTGGATACTCCCGGACAGCACTCAACAATGACCTACACCATCTCCTGTGCCACGAGGGCCGCCCTCGGCCGCGCAGCAAACATTGGCGTGTGAGTACATCTTCTGCCCGCTTCGCTCATGGCAATGCATACCATGCTTCCTGGCACTCACTCCTGTTCAAATGCAGACTGCTTTTCGGCCTGCTGTTTCCCAGCCTCGACGCATCCATCGTCAACACATCTCTGCTCACCATCTCGCTCGATTTGCACGAGTTCATCAAGGCTCCTTGGGTGGTCATCTCTTATTTTCTGGCCTTCGTCAGCCTCGTCATCCCTTTTGCAAAGGCGAGCGACATCTGGAATCCTCAGCGGCTCTTGCTATGGGCGTGGTCCTTGTTCACTATCGGGTCTCTCGGCAGTGGCTTGTCCACCTCCATAGACCAGCTGTACGTGGCCCAGCGCAAGGAGCACGCCCCAAAGATAACCGCGATCATATTGACTCAACGGGCATAGGATATTTTTCCGAGCGCTGCAAGGCTTTGGTGGATCAGGCATGTATAGTCTGGCGCAAGTCGGGCTGTACGCGGTATTTCCAGCCCATCGGCCACAGTTCTCTGGGGCATGCATCGCCATAACCCTGGCCATCTCTTTCGTCCTGGGGCCTGTTCTCGGAGGAACTCTCACAGCCTTCGCGACGTGGAGGTGGATCTTTTACATCAAGTGCGTCTTCCGCTGCCCTTGTGTGGTAAACCCAGACCGTCGAACCCGGGACTGATGAGGTTCTAGCTTACCCTTTGGAGTCGCAGCGATCGTTGTTTTGATGTTCGCTTGGAAGCACAATAGCATTTGGCATCCCACGGAATTCGAGGCACGGCATCGATGGCACAGTATTGACTTCCGGGGTGCTTTCCTGAGCACGGCAGCCTGCTCAATGATATTGTCATCCCTTGCGACACTGGGCACTCAGTCATCAGCATTACCTCTCTCACTCGCGTTGGCTGTCTTGGGGGGTTCATCCGCGGTAGCTTTCCTTGTGTGGGAAGTCTGGCTCGGCTCCAGCCGCGAGAGGTTCATCAAAATCGAGCCCATGATACCGTTGATTCTCATACAGAACCGCGTCTACATAGGAGCAAGCCTGTGAGCACACGCCGTTTCAATGCGCCAGTGCGAGGGAATGAGCTAACTGAGGGCCAGTTGCTGCTTGTTCACAGGCTGGATCTACCTTTCGATCCTTGTTATTCTGCCGGAGAGATTTCAGATTGTCAATCACGACGGGCCATTGATCGCCGGAGTCCACCTGCTCCCAATGCTCGGCACGACAGCCCTTGGGTCCTTCCTCGCTGGCACTATCTGCAAGAAACGAATCCTGGCAACCGTCGTCTTGATTCTGTCTCAGTTCTTCCAAGTGATCGGAGTGGTTCTCATCCTCACGACTCTGCGAAGTGCAGACGCCGAGACCAAGGCCCAGAATGGCTACCAGGTTATCTTGGGGTTGGGTATCGGACTATCGCTCGGATCTGCGACACTACTTACCCAGAGCCTGGTCCCAAGCCGCCACCTTGCCGTTGGAAAGGGAATCGTGGCACAGATGCAGGTATTCGGAGGCGCTGTGGGCATCGCCGTGTGCAGCATCGTGTATAACCACACAACGGACGCAAAGAGCGAGCTCTTCAATGCCAGCGACATTGAGCTCATCAAGAACAACCCAGTGGTCCAGCAGTTTCTACCACCGTCTTTGCAAGAGCTTACACGACGGAACTTTGTTGAATCGTTCAACACGGACATGACAATCATCTTTGCAGTGGCTCTTGCTGCTTCGCTGTCGTCATTGCTGACACTCGACCGCGCACTGTTCCCCAAGGGCGTCTCGAATCACGGCGACGATCATAGCCATGGCAACATGGGCAGTTCTGTCGAGCTCCAGAGCATGAACTACCATTGATGCCTAGAAATAGCGGTCTTTTTTGTCTCTTTCACAGCCTGGTCATGGACTTGCAGGAAGTTGAGATCAGGCAACCCGGAGAGTAGCATCTGATACGCTGTTTGCACTGTACGAACACCAAAATGAAGTATGACAGATCAAGGTGAGCATAGTTTACATCATTGACTGAGCTTTGCCTGGGGTGACAGTTGCGTGGCTCATCACGCAATCAATTTGAGATGTGTTGGTCTGGCTACAGACTGTTGGTTTCTAAAATACTTACGCCAGGTGCAAGGAGTCTACTTAGCTTAAGGCAGGTAGCACTACGCGTACCTCGTCGAAGGACAAAAAGTAGAGTCCCCGTGTCCGAGGTCATTTGCACTCCTGTTGCCGCGTTGCAAAGGCCCATCCATGCCGGCCCCGGTTTCGGCCGGCTGTAAGAACGACATGCGCTGGTCCACTGCACCCCCCTCCAATTGACAGCTTCCTTCCGACATCATCTTTTCCCAAATCCAGCCCAACGCCTAGCAGGACTCTCGTAGCGGGACACACAAAGAAGTTTCTACCGTTGAGGCTCACCTACTTTATGCTGCTGCAGCGCATCGGCGCTCTGCGAGTCCTTACTCCCTCCCGACCCACACAAGCTCGGCACCTCGGCAGCATGGCAGCCTCCGCCTCCCACTCCCGCGATCCCGTTGTCCAGGCACTGCAGGACTACACGACGTAGGGCATTCCCGCTCCCCAGTTGCCATGATATCGGCCAAAGAACTGACAAGGCATGACAACAAGCTGCGACGTGTCGGACGCGCTGTGCAAGCTCGACAAGGTCCGGTACCGGCATGGCGGGTTCCTCCCGGGCCTGAGCATGTGGTCTCCGCTCCGCCAGGCCGGGCCGACCAAGATCGTGGGGCCGGCTTACACGGTGAAATATCTCCCGCTCGACGACCCGGCCGGGAAGCATCCCACGCACTACGTCAGTTCGCGTCCTTCTACTACCCGTCTCCTTTGCCCCTTTCACGCACTCGAAAGCTCCTCATTGCTGACCTCATCGCGGACAGATCGACTCCGTACCCGAAGGGGCTGTGGTCTTTGTGTCCAGCCCTCCCAAGACGTCCAACGCCGTGTACGGCGGCCTCATGTCAATGAGAGCTCAGGCAAGCGGTGCTGTCGGCTCCGTGATCGACGGTCGCTTCCGCGACCTGCAGGAGCAGAGAGAGCTTGGATTTCCCGTACGTCTCAAATCCACCTACACCGCACCACAACTCGGACTCACAAGACATACTAAATGCCCCTGGTCCGTCAAAAAGATCTTTGCCCGCGACGTCGGCACCGCTCCGCCCGCCCCGGTGCTCAAGGTAGCTGGTGTCAACGTCCCAGTCACGCTCCAGAGCGACGAGCACGACATCGAAATCCGGCCCGGCGACTACATTGTCGCGGACATGAACGGCGTAGTCGTGCTGCCTGCCGAGGTGGCGGAGCAGGCCCTCCCACTCATGAAGAGGCAGGTTGAGATGGACGACCAGATGGCTGTGGCGATCAAGGGTGGGATGAGCTTCGTGGAGGCAAGCAAGAAGTTCAGGTCGTAGGAACGGCCCATACACGAGCAACAGCTAGCTTGTGGGTTTTCCGCGCGTGACCATATAGGCTTAAGTTGCTCTTTGTGGAAGAACCATACATGCCTCGCGTGGCATGGTTGCATGCCCCGAATTGATGAGGCAGGCCGCCGGCCGCATTTGAGCCTTCCTGTGTAATGTGATGGCGATGCTGTGATGCAGGGGCCAAGTCTGCACAAGGCAGAGCTGAAAGACGTTGAATGTGAGGCCATGGAGTCTCATTGCGGAGAAGGCATCCTGGCATCGATACACAGCCTCGCACGACATCGTGCAGTGTGTCGACGTTGCGCTCCTGCGACGACTAGCCACCTGGGAATTTGGCCAGGTACGACCGTCCAGGGAAAAGCACCATCTTGGTCAGTCCTCTAGGCCTACGCGAAGAAGGTCGTGCCGAAGCGCAACAAGCTTGCACAGTTCTCAAAATAGACCACTTCGAAGCATCACATCCTCAATCGCACCACATATGGAACGAGCCAACGGATTGTGGCTGAGCCCACCATCGAGCATGCGACCGTCGCCGAGGCTTCGAGGCTTCGACGCACTGCCTTGACGGGGGTGAGGACGATGCCTCCCAACTCCGCAGCGTCATGCAGTCCAGACGTGGAACCAACATTACAGCACTCCTGCATACATCTGTCTGCACGCAGCCATGAACCAGCTATGACGAGCGCGGTTGGCCCCCGGCCAGTCCACAATACGACGCTGGCAAGGCTGGACATGGCCGTCCCGTATTCATTCTCGGCGCAGCTGCATTGGTGGGCAGAGCCTGCAGGAGATAACGAAGTCTCCATTGGCAGCAGCCATGCTGTTTCGCGCAGACTATTCCGGTGTTTTGCAGCGAGGGCTGCCTATGCGGCCCATTTGAGAGACCGCTATGGTGCGCAAGATCAAAGCTGAGGAGGAAGCAGCCGGACGAGTGGTATTCTGGCTGAGGGACTTTATCACGCAGAGACTCTCTCTGTTGTCAACGTCTTCGACCGCCTCATTCGCCTTCACCCACGCTGAGATGTAGTGGATCTCAATCTTGCCAGAGATCATTACAGATATATGTCGAAACCACAGATTGAACAATAGCTGCAAAGGTCGACAACAGGTTTACAAATCATCAAGCGCTTCCCACTCCTCAGGTCAAAAGCCTGCCTCGAAGAGCATGGCACTGCCACAGATGAACATGGCTGCGAAATTAGGCCAACCTCCTGTACAAGTGTCGAGATGCGATTGCGAGTCCAGTGAGGAAGGCCAAGAAAAAGCGTTCGCCAATCCATTCGCGCCGATACCACTGGAGCAAGGTCATCGTCCACCTTCAAGAACTGCTTCGGGTCACCCACTCGCCCGTGACTCGTATAGACCGAGGCTCGCTAGTCATCACACCGCGGATAGTGTTGCTGTTACAAGTGGCGAAGACTCGGAAACTCCTGGATTCAATTCTGTTCGCCACAAAAGCACACTTCTGAAGCCTCCGGGTAGATACGCGACGGACAGATCCCCTTCGCACCATGGATCTGTGCATTCGCGAAAGAAACGAAAGTCCCCGGCTCCACCGCCCTCGGACTTCTCAAGGGTCAAGTCATTCCATGCGACTGTCGAGAGCGCTTCGGACGACAATCTACAACACGGAATGTCGCCTGTCTCGCTTGTATCATCGGAGACCGAAAGCGACTTTGCTCAGAGGTTCCACGAGCCACTAAATGGAGCGCACAAATCAAAACACGGTGCTGGAGAGGAAGCTTTGCCTGGCTCTCGCTCTCAATTTGCCGAGGCGTATGGGCCTTCTGAGACTTCACGATCGGGGCAGCCATTTGAGCCAAGTCACTTTGAGCAGACGCATATGCCACCCGGTCCAGCCTTCGGTGAAAGCACATTTGCTATGCCTCTGAACTGGACTCCCAATAGTGTTGAGAGGGAGCAACCGTCCTTGAGAACTTCAACGCCCTCCGGACCCAGCTACTCAAGAGGTCACAAATATCCAAGACAGCCCAGACAAGTCTACGACAACCCGCCGTTGGCTCGAAACCAGGCTTCATCATCACGACACCCATATAAGACCTCGGATTCCCTCAAAGTACCACTACGCTATGCACCGCCCATGCGCCATCAAGGCTACTACGCAGAAGTTCCAGAGGTGTACTACGTGGACAAGGCGCCGCATCACGAAGTTCGTACACATTTGAACGCGTTCCGACGCCGAGATCCAAGATACGATTCTCCTCCAAGAACCAGGCAGGGCTTGCGAGTGAAACACCACAAGCCAAACAGGACAGATAGTACATGGCGCCAGCATGACCGTGAAACCAACCAGAGGATTGCAGCAGGCCACCACGAAGCTCCAAGGCACTACCAGAGAAGGAAGGCTACCATGAAGATCTACCCCAAAGACCCGAGACGCCCATCTATGGCAAGATCGAATCTCTCATCGAGTCATGGTGATCTTGGGAGCTTGGACTGGGGGGAGCGAGGACGGTCAAAAACAAGATTTCAACCGAAACGGGACCCAAGAGCTCAGATTGCTCTTGATCATAACCTTTCCAATGACAATGCAATAGAGGGCAGCTATTCCGTTGAGAGCAGTGCCAGCTCAGACATTGAGAGCGACCAGCAATTTTGTGGTCAGCAAGAATTTCGGCCAGTCTCGTCCAACATGTCGTCAAATTCACATTCTTCTGCGCGTGGTGGCACCCGGTACTCACAGTCGACAAAACGCGAAGAGTATAATTCCCACGGACATGGTAGCGCACGCAACAGCAACGCCAGCTCTCTTCGTGAAAGTCTTCTCACAGATAGTCCAAAAACGATATCAAATGATCAGAGACACCCACGGCCGACAGGTCCAGTAGCGCATTCGCCTGAACGCCCGCGAACGCACAAAACTCGGAGAACCGTGTGTCCTGTCTTTGAAGATCACTGCGTCTCTTCTTACTCCCCAGCCACTTCGTGGGCCGACTCGGGAGAAGAAATCACGTTTCAGCTTTCTCGAATTCGCTCCGACACTACCTGCAACCAGGCTGATGGTTCACATATGTTCCAGCTGTCTAGCGACGAGAAGGCAGCATCAGACTTCGCGCCGCCCCAGATACTCGAAGCCCTTCTTCTCGAGCACTGTGCCCGAGGCCACGGTGGTGATATGGCTGCAATCACAACTTTGGCACGCGGTGCTCAGACAGAAGAGTCAGAGCCGCCTTTGATATGGATGTAAGTCGTCTTCTGTTCCATGCCGAAACCATAAGCTAATTTTGCGACCGTAGCCACCTGCAGCGAGAGACCTTATGTCTCAAAGACTTAATAGTATGTGCAAGAACCCCATTTTCACCAGTATCACAAATGTCTGACCATCATCATAGGACGTTGTCTCTCAGGACACCCGCATTCACCAAGACCATCGAATCATCGCCTTGGAGCTTTTACGTAAAGAATGTCTGAGATATGAACAAGTCCTCGGTCACACCACGCAAGGACAGATGTTCATGGAACCTGGGACTGTGTTACGCTTCGATGGACCTCTTGATCCCAGAGGCAGTGCGGCGGCAACATCGGTCTTCTTTTGCTCGTTACCTTTCTTGCAAGCACTAGATGCGACAAGACCGACCCAGCCACGACCTGCCCATAATCGAAGACATCCGATGAGAACGTTGGCGAAGTGCTCGTACGACTTCGGGAATTTTGTGGAACACGAGGAACAACAAGTGTTCCAGAAACTAAACTTGCAACGTGAGGATGGAGAATTGGTTCATGTGCCACAATTGTGGTTTCTCGTGTGTGGTGCAGGTTAGTCACACCCTTAACCCGTCATAACGTTGTTCTCGAGGCCATCCATCAAGATGGTCCAGGACACAAAGCGCGCAAGCTCTACCACAAGATCGCTAAGGCTGCAATCAGTCATCGTCTCTTGTAGTCATCTCTCGCAGGAAGAAGTTCGTGGTGATGTAGCTTCGCTACATGAAAGCTCGCCAACCGACATGGTGGTTTCTCTGACATTCCCGAACGGTAGCGAGTGTGCTACTATGTTGAACAAGAACTCGTCTTACTTTGTGAGTTCGATGTGTCCCCCTCGAGAAACCGTACTGACTGAAAAATTAGGCCGTGCGCAAGATTCTTGCGAATGCATGGTCCAACCTCGGGACACGCGTAGCGGTCAACGATTTCGACATAATGCTGGATCAAGATGAGCTGTTGACAGCTATGAAGTGGCAACACTTAACTCAGCAAAACACACCTCGGCTAAAGTTGACTTTGATACCGCCATCAAGTGCTCCTGATAACAGCCGAGCACTTGTTCCCTACGCCCCTGAGGCGCACATGGATAGTAAGTAGGCACAAAGATCAGATGACCAGAATTATCGACATGGCAATCGCTGGCTAGAGTTGTTACATTTGCAAGCCAGCCACTAATGACCTTGTTCACGATTACAAGTAGAGAACCTGCAGGAAAATCAAGCTTTTCCTCTTCCCGGGAGAGATATCGAAATCAGCTTGGGCGAATGGAACCCTCCGCGCAAGACCATGGGTGTGATTATCAACGACTACAACTGTATTGCACCGATGCATCACGCACTCACGACCAGCACTGGAGACACTGCGATTGGGACTAGCCTGCAGGAGCGGGACTCTCGTCATGTCCCTGGTTCTGAGCCAAACGCAAACCTTAACGAGGCGCGCAAAGACGGTAATGTTTCATGGGCCAACAGCCTTAGCGGCTCGGGTGGATCTGTAGGTTTCCTTCAACCTTATAATAAGCATAACTGGGCCTCTGTGATTGAACTAACGACACCGCAGAAATACGAGATCAGCCAGCCGTTCCTCTCATGGACGATACCGGGTCACTCGTCAGGTGATCGGTTGGCAATGATTCTTGACATCATAGTCGCACGTTTGAGACAGGGGCATGACTATCACACTGGGCTGTTCGAGTCTGACGCTGTGTGCCTCACGGATCTCGAGACCCGCAGCTGGCAGTCCCCAGAGATGCTGCGCACGCGTTCCGATGAAGTTCTCGAGGGACTGAGGAAGGACATTTTTGACTTGAAACCAGAGGTCTTATCTGCTTCCAAGAGCTTGATCTGTCAGTTTGTGCCATTGGACCATGACCACTCACTAGTGAAGGCCTTCTGGATCCTTGTAGGCAAGATCTTCCAGGTCAGTTCTCACAGTTCCGTGATACCTAGAATAACAGAATTTGACCTCTCGGTATACAATAGGTTGTTGAGGAACTCACCAAAGACTGCGAGGATGAAGCACTGCGACACGACAACTTCTCAGTACGAATCTACCTTGGGGAGGACAAGCGTAGCCAGGAGTGCGGAATACCAAGCCCATCCCACAACCTGGCAGAGTGCACGACTTGCCACAAGGGATTTTTGTCCAGGGATTCTGGTCACAGACACTTGAGAAAGAAGCACTTTGGCAGAAACGGACCCAGAAACTACGAACTCTGGCTAACGACAGCCACCGAAGTGCTGCTAGAAACCCGTCTCCACATCGTCACCTCCGTCCTGCGCACGCTGGTAACCGCCATCAACGAGATCTTGGACCGAGCAAGGGAGATCCACGAAGGGGTGGCTGTTCTAGGCCGACATGACAATCGAATTGAGGAGCATCTCGTCACGGCGTTCGAACGCATATTCATCATGTATGCTTACACCGCACGCAAGATAGGGTTTACCATGCAGGCCCTTTCTGCAGAGAACGTGATCCATTTCCTCCAGGGAGAGAAAGTCATGTACTCCTCAAGGCTCACACTTGACCGCGCCAAAATACTCGAGCTGACGGAGCAAGCCATGGTTGGAATCATGGTCTCGAGCGAGGCAGGTCACAAGAACGGATCGTTTATGCTGACACCGACGCAACCCCATTTCCTGATAGCAATCCTTGCTAGTGGTCTCACTACGCGTCGCATCATGACAATGTCCAAGACACATGTCGACGTTCACAGGATGTACCGGGAGTACACGAACTATCTGCACTCCCAGATCAGCAGCCGACCTTGCAAAGGCCTCTTCCCCCATATTGTTGCTCTGGACGATGAGCTCGGATGCCTTCAAAAGGTCATCTACTGGCAGCTGAAGTTCTATAATGACCTGATGCGAGTTCTTGACCCGTCTTCATCTCAGATCACGACGCACAAGCGGGTTCAGGACTTTGAGCTGGAGAGTGGCTTCCTGCAGCGCCAGATTCGAAAGTTGTCATCGCGGCAGCGACAAGTCAAGGAGCACCAGAAACACGTCCAGGATCTGCACCGGAGGCTGCGACATGCCATCGAGATCCAGGAGGAGACTGACCACCACGCTATATGGGTATTTACATTCGTGACGGTGCTCTTCTTACCGCTGTGAGTTATACCACAACACTCGAAGGCATGAAAATGTGCCAGGGGCCAGGGCTCAAATCTGACATTGGCTGGCAGGTCTTTCGTGACGAGCTTCTTCGGGATGAACGTCGAGGGCATCCGAGACATGGAACAGAGCCAGTATATGTTCTGGATTGTGGCCATACCCATCACGTCTGCCGTCATAGGAGTCTCCCTGATATATGCATACCGGTGGGAAAAGTGGATGCAAGCAGGTAGAAAGTGGTTCGAGGCAACAATAGGCTCAGACAGAAATATGTACAGCGACAATAGTTCGGGCAAAATCGGGTGGCGATCATGGTTTGACCAAATTCGCGGACGCTCGAAGGCCGAGAACCAGGACGCCTTCGAGCTGGGGCTCCGCACACACCCTGCGAGGGCTCAGACCGATCTCAGCAGGATGGATGGCAACTTCACGGGCGTGGCGAAGGAATGGAGACAACGACGGCGACGGTAGGCAGAAAGAGCGAAGTTTCGATAATGAAAGTGAAAAAGACCGCTATGGAGTGCTTCTCGGTACACTGTCGCAAGGCATCAAAACGAAGACTCATCCATACATCTACCATCAGAGAACAATGAAAATTACAACTGCGACGAATCGCTCCTCTCACCAACCACAATCCTTACCCCATTTCCTCAGATACAAATCGAAAAGCAAGCCTCGTCTCACTCATCGTGCCCATCCCCTCCCTGCCACTCGGTGACCCCTCGCTGTCTGAAGATTATTATGATGTGTAAAATTGTGCGTGCGACCCGTTGGAAGAGGACTACATATATATATATATGTGTGCACGGGTGTGTGCTGAAGCCCGTGTGTGTAATGCAAGAACACGGAAAGCCCTTGGAAAAATTCGAGGTGCAAAAGGCGGGGAGAGAACCGCAGTGAGAAAGACCAAAAGCGGTTTGTCCATGAGAAAGAATAATGGCAGCCACATCGATAGGTGGTCCCCTCCCCACCGTCTCTCTATTATCTAGGGACCAGATTCTCTTTCATCACAGACCGTTCAGGAACGCCTCGGGCTTCTCGGACGCGCAGGTGAAGAGGTTGATGTGGTGGTCGCCCCGGGGCGCGCAGCCGAGGATCATGCGGTGCGGGTGGAACGCCGTGGCGGCGATGGCGCCGCCGCGGTTCTGCTGCAGGAAGCTCGAGTAGGGCTCCATGCGGGACAGCTCGTGGCCGTCAAAGTTGAAGACCTTGACGACGTGGTTCGACGTGCCGCTATACATTGTGTGGTTCCCATGTTAGCTTGACATTTCTCCTTGGATAATAGTATACGGGGACGGGCGATGGAGCGGCGAGAGTGGAATTGGGTAGTGGGAGATGAACTTACACAGAGAAGACGGGCAGGTGCTCGTGGACACTTGCTGTGCGCAGCCCTTCCCGTGCGGCCTGGATGGTCCGCAGGGGATTGTCCATCCGGATGTCCCAGATCTTGACCTTGCCGTTGCGGCTCGCGGAGAGCAGCTCGCGCTGCCCGCCGCGCTGCATGTGCACGTTGCGGATCCACTGGCGGTCCGAATCGTCCTTCCACTTCTTCACCATGGACTCCTGCGGCCGAAGGCGCGTGTCAAAGACCCGCACGGCACCATCGCCGAAGCCGGCAACGAAGATGTTACCCGTCATCTGGTCGGACGTCAACGACGTGACGCAGGAGCCGGAGCGCGCGGGGATGTCCATGATGCACGTCTCATAGGCGGCAGACCACACCTTGATAACGCGCACGTCGCCGGCTACGAGAACTTTGCCGGTAACCTGCTGCCAGTCGAAGACCATGCCAGAGTTGACGTTGCTGGGCACCATGTGCGTAAGCGCCCGCCATGCTGTGGCCAGCTCTGTCGTCTTGTCGGATTCGTAGCCTCGGTATATTCTCAGCACTCCGTCTGACGATCCCGTCATCAAGAATGCGATGTCGTCCTCATTGATGAACTTCATGTCCATGATCTTAGATCCTTCGGGGTTACCGTTGCTGAAACGATTAAGCCTCCCTTGCTTCTTCCAGTCCCACACGTAGACGGTGTTGGCGTCGTCCGCGACTGCCAAGTGATCTTCAAACTGGTGGAAGGTCATCTTAGCCGGCTGAGCGCCGTTGTTCATGATGCAGAGCTGGTTGTTCCATTTGTGGCTGCCGGCGAACTGCTTTTGTGGCTGAGTCTCACGCAGGATGTTCTCGTTGCGTGATCGCCTCCACAGGCGCTCGTTGTACTCTGTACTGCCAGGCTCTTCCGCCTCGCTCGGCTTCATCTGTGGTTCCCGGAAGTACTCGATCGACCAGTCTAAGAACAAACTGGTCAGTGGCAGGGTTGGCACCTCATCCAAGTCCCGCGACTCGAAACCACCGGACACTGGCTCGTCGATGATGTGGTAGTGTGCGGAATTGCTGAGCGGATCAGCTTGTTCCTGTGGCATCGAGGGCGGACGGCCCCTGAGTGAAGCAGCTCGCGAGACTCCAGGAGAAGGAGGCGGATTCCCCTGTCCCATCTTGTCCTCTTGTGTCCATATGTTGGGGAAGAGATAGCTGGCCGTCCTCTTGAGCAGACCCGGGGAAGGTTCAGGCGCAGCCATATCGTTGGGGTTGTTGGCAAATGCGTTTCGCGATAGGGAAGCTTGTTTCCGGTGAGCACGAGTGCGCCGAGCACGCTTCTCGATTTCGTCCATCAATGCACGAGCGTGAACTCCAGTGCTCGAAGTGAGCAAGACATTGTGGACGTAGTCCAAGATGACCGTCGCGTGGCTTTGCACCTCCGGGTGCGGGTCGACCGTCAGGACGAGTATGTGCTTCCAGCATGCTGCGAACACAGTGTTGTGCGACAGACTTTGCGCGGCGGCCTTGATGCTCCCGTCGGGATTGCGGTGTTCCGGTCGGACATAGTGCAGTCCCATCTTCTGCTCTTGTCCGTCGTCCTTGGGAGGGAAAAGCGAGTATTCCTTCTCCTCCAGCAGTTGCTCGAAGGCTGTCACGAGGAACTTGTTTTCGTACCGGAGGACGAAATGTGACAGGAAGACTAGGATCTCCTTCCTCACCAAGGGGCTGCCGTCGTTCGTCATGTCCAGCAGCGTCCACGCTATGGATTCCTCAATTCTCGCAACCTCATCCGTCAGGTCCGGTATGCCGAGGAACGTCGTCATCGCGTGCACGAGGGCCGTTCGAACTTCGCAGCAGGGGTCTTTGGCAAGACTCGAGAGTTTAAGGGGCGCGTTCTCGCGGATGCCCCGCCACTTGGCTTCTGGCAGGTTGTGCCAGAGCTGACTGATGCATAGGCATGCCCACTGTCTCAACAGAACATTCTCATCATTCTTAAGGTGTGCCAAACAGTAAGTCATGATGTCTGTCTGGTTGCAGACAACCTGTCCGGGCTTGTACCCTTTGCAGAGCATTGACAGGACAAAGGCGCACATGGCCTTATGTTCGTCACTATTGGCCACCGGTAGGCCCTCGGACGGCTTGAGGATCTGAGAGAAGTAGTTATAGCCACTGTCCTTGATCAGGTCTGGTTGACAGGAGATGTCGACTGCCAGGATACGAGTCCAGATAAACACCATGACTGGTTTGAGCTCCGCCGCAGCCGATTGCAGGAGCTTCAGGACGTAAGGGAAGATGCCAATACTCAAAGCCAGTTCCACAGCCCAGGGGCCCAGGTCGAGGAACCTACCCAACAAAATCAGTGCACGGACTCGATGTTGTTGACTGAGGAGGACCTGAAGGACCACAGGAAGCTGCTCCGGCGGCTTCTTCAGCATGGCGTCTCCCCGCGCGAGGTAGATTTCGAAAGCTGTCAGCTGTTCGGTGAAGAAGCTCGAACTCTGATATTCATAGTCGAGGTGCTCGCTCTCTTTCTTCTCCAGCATGGGAAGCTGGGAGAGTGCGAGGTCAACAGCCAGATCCAAGCTCTCCCACAAGGGATGCTGGTGTGTATCTGGTAGAGCTGGGTATGATTGAGGGTGGCACCCATAAACCACCATGATCCGCTGTGCTAGTATAAAATTGCGGAAGAGAGCTGCAACCATCAGATCTTGCCGGAAGAATTTGCGGAACAGTGGTCTCGGTAACGACGTCCATGCAATAGTATCTGTGATGGCGGTGAATATCCAGTTGAGCTCTCCAAGCGGTGTCCTTCGCTCCTGCAACCTGCCAGGGAGTTTCTTGGCCCTTTCTGGCGTCAGGTTTGTGCGCAGAGGATTCTGCAAGACAAAGAACCACAGAGTCATCTCTATGGGCGTAGTCAGACACGCCGTGAACAGATCAGCTGGCAACAAAGGATTCGTTGGAAGGTTCTCCTTCGCGCCACAAGCCGCAAGATGCAGGTACGATCTGAAATTGATCTTCTGGTAATTGGAGTCGGCCGCGGCATTTGCTTCTTCCTCTTCTTCGTGTTTCTCAACGAAGCGGTGGTAATTGCTCAAGATGTTGCCAGCTTCCGAGCAGTCCCAGACGAATATGACAGGGCTCTGGAGCCAGTGTTGAAGGTCATAGAGCGAGATCGGGATATACTGCGTGTAGTTCTTGTTGAAAACCCAGATCTCGCCAGACTGGGTTGGTTTCGGCACACCATGGCCATTGTAGTGGAAGAGGACCCTCTCGTCCTTCGCATTTCGCCGCAGAGATATGCAGAATCGCTTGGTTTCCTCCACTGACGGATCAAGATATTGCTTATACCGAGTCCGCAGGGAGATATTTTCATATTGGGACTGGAGGTTCTTGCCAATCGTTTCGAGCGCTTTTGTCGCAGGCGGGACGAATGGGTCGGTCCATGCTTCAAGTTTTGCGCCAGGGTTCGTCTTGAGCTGGTCAGGGGGCTCGACGCCGATGTTGAGGCAGACTGCGAGAGCAGCAGAGACCGTTTTTAAGCGGTCGCGCATGCGCCAGTCCTCGATTTCATAGCTGGGTAGTTTCGGGTGCCCGGTCGTCTCGTGCCGCTTGTCTGTAAAGTACATGTACCAATTCTAGCTGGGTTAGTGTGTCTTATCTCTTTGAAATTACTCGCCAAGTGGCAAGAGGAGAGATGTGTGACTTGTTGCACAAGCCAGTCTTCCGAGACCCCCACGGCTTCGACCGTCAAGCTCGTGACACGATGACCTGAGACAGGATTTCAAAGACTCCAGCAGTTCTGCGGGGCACTCTGAGCGCGTATTGAGAGCTGTCACGCATATACTCACATTGGCTAGTTGTGAAATTATATCCTCGGACTGGTAATGGTCCTCAAACCCATGTCGCGCCCCCCACTCGTGAATCTCATCATCGGTGTACTCGGGCTCCTCGTGGCGCACCATATGCTCGCTCTGCGAACGCAACAGTGGTGCCCGGGAGGGGCGCTTCGGCTGGTCGTGGTCGGAGTCGTCGTAAGACGTGATGATGGCGAGGCGCTTCTTCTTGCCAGCCGTTCCGCCAATACTAGCTTCGGACTGGTTACCGGCGTCGTCTGCAGCCCCAGGGCCGGCGCTTGCGTTGCTATCGCTGCGGGAGCTGGCGCCGTTGTTGTGAGTGAAGACCATGGACTGTGATGTCCGGTTCGAACCTGAGCCGAATGTCCTCAGGCCATTCGTGGCAGGCGCTCGGGACGACATGGCTGCAGACGCGGCACCATTGGCTGCGTTTGTGCGACCCTCGTGATGTCGGGATTGTGACTGCGTCTCGGCAGGTGGCGGATTACGACCAGGCAGCTGCGCGGTCGCAGAGGCCCCGGGCGATGGACCCTGTTGCGGCCGCTGTGTATTTTGCCGGGGCTGTGACGCGACTGCGGTAGTCATGTTCGTCGTGTGGTGAGAGCGCTCGAGGCGTCCTGAAGGTCCAGGGCCGGGTTATTCATGTATCGTCGGTACAAGTGACGGCACTACTACTGCGCGAGTAGTGTGGAGTGCTATTGAAGCCCATGCCACGGGAGCAGGTCGCAGGCTGCGGCGGGAACGGCGAAGATGGTGGCGGCAATGGGCCCGTGGTCGTTCGCCTCGTTGATGCGCAGGCGACAGTGGTGAGGTCCGGCTAACGAAGGTTGCGAGTCAGGATCGGGGTGCGACGACCCAGGGACTGCTGCGCTCGAGGCTAGGTATAACGCGGATGCGCGTCCGGGCAGCACGTGGTGCGGCGAGGTCTGGATGAAGCTATCGCGGTCTGGTGGATTACATATGGGGTGGATGTGTCTGGCCCGGCGAGCCTGACTTGACGGCGATGGCGGCCCAGGGCGGGCGTCGCTGCTTGCGCTACCGAGTCCGCCTGACGACATGGGCTCTCTCCCTTAGAGTCTAGTCTAGCTGCTGACCGGGGATGGCTTAAGCCCGACCCGACCTCAGCTGCGCGAGCTTGGGGTGCGTCGCTAATCGATAAGGCCGCATGGATCATGATGGATGCACCCTTGGCAGCGCTGGTTGCAGGCTTTCACAAGCGAGATTCAGAAGCTGGAGGACCGGCTCGAGATGATACATCCAGACAACATGGCACCAAGCACAGCGTGGCAATACCTCCACTCCTATGCCTCGGCAAAGGACGAGCACTCTCACAATCACCCAATCCTTTTCGTTCGTTTCCACGTCCTGACTTGGAGAGGACGGCCGGCCACCAGTTTGCTCTTGCAAGAGTCTGAAGAGGTCCGAAGAGGCACCATTCAAAATGATCAACGATGCAGTACCAGAGTTGGTCCAATGCTCGCATCAACCTCGAAATGGCTTGGCCCAAGGTTCGGGTTTGTACTGATGAGTCTGTGGTCCTTTTGCGCCGTGTGGCATTGGCAGACCGGAGCCAAAATCTCGGCCCGCAGGCGCTATCCTAGCTACTGAGTGTTCGACTCAAGACAGTCTGGCCGAGGGCTGGGTCCCCGACGATACGGAAAGCTCCGAACATAGCTTTGCCAAGATGATGAGTGATCAGGTGAATAAGTCGTCAAGACCGGAGGCCGATCTGGTAAGTCATAGGAGTCGCGTAGCCAGACCCTTGTGTAGTCGCTCACGGCGATCGGCATCGGAACCCGGTTCACCGAGCTGTATGCACCGTGATCTAGATATTGCAGCCTCACGATGTCCGTTCTTTGGTCTACTTGCTCCTGATTATTTGTTTCCTCGAGTTCATGTGGCGAAGCCACTTCGATAGCGCCTTCGTCAGCACCATCCGCGCTGCAGGTTCGAGACACATCAATAGTCACATGGTCTCACTGCAGGCGATCATGCATGCGAGGATCGACAGAGCCGAGGGTCTGAGCGGCATGTCGAGCAAACATTTTGGTTTCGTTCCGTGCAGTTTGGGCCGCAACTCGAAGCAGCCAGCCAATCAAGACTCAAGCCGTGCCTCCTCCAAGCTGCGCGAGCCTGCAGTGGTTCCTGTAAGTTTGACAACTCTGATCCATTGGGTTGCGGGCTGAGACATGTTTGCTTTTGTTCCTTTTTTTTTTTTTCCCTGTTCGTGCATTGCGCCCTTAACTTTGCCGTTCCAGACCCTCCAGACATGCAATGATCCTGGCTGTAGACCCTCGCGCCAGAGATCTGATTGTTCCGGCAGATGCCTTGATTGTGTCAGCGATCTCGACACAACCAGGTCTCACACAGCAGGATCTTTTGAGCAATATGGGCGCTCTTGGCAACTCGCAAGTGGCGTTGTCCAGATGACCCACGACCTTCCGCCGCTACAGAGACCTGGGGGGTTGAAGAACACCAACATATGCATTCACCAAATCAGGCAGGTATGGTTGCATGCTGTTGGACACTGGCCCCCAAACTCTAGATTGCCGAATAGTTACATCGAGGGCGATTTGGCAGTCGTGGCACGACTAGATCCTGAATGCCAAGGTGTTGGTTGACCCGGGGCGGGTGAAGTGAGAACTGAATGCGACGTGGGGTCTGCAACGCAGCCTCCCGATAACGAGGGCTTTGTCGAACGGAATACTTGGTCTGAGAAGAATTGTTCGGGTATAAAAGGGCAAGTTATCTCATGATATTCAAGCCAAGTTGTTGGACCATATCTTTATCTTCCGGCATCCGACCGCTCTTTGCAGAGTGCTTTACATATTTACCACCTTGTTTTTCTCCCGTCAAATCCTCAAGCATGGCTATCGTGAAGCATCATGTTAGTGCTCCAAGCTATCCCAATACCTGCAACACCGGCTTTCACAGAGTGACGTCCACTCCTCAGCAGGATGGGCACCAGGAATCGTTCGAGCCGAAGCTGGGGAACGGACACGATACGCGCATGACCATGTCCAATGGTATGTACAACACTCTGGTCGGTTGCTCCAAGTAGTCGTGCAAAACTGACAGACGCAGGCGCTCCTCTTCAGGATCCTCACGCCAGTCTCCGCGTGGGCAACCAGCTCCGTGCGACGTTGCTTCTACAGGACATCAACCTCATGGAGTCCATCCAGCACCTCACCCATGAGAGAATCCCGGAGCGGTAGGTCACTAAAGCACATGTCAACCCCCATCCACCTGTGAGCGCTGGACTGGTGCTGATACAATTTTGGTGCGCAGGCTCGTTCATGCCAAAGGCGTGGGTGCTTATGGCTTCTTCGAAGTGACGGACGACATCACAGATATTTGTGACGCTGCGTTCCTCAACCACGTCGGCAAGAAGACGGAACTCTTTGCACGCTTCTCAACTGTCGCGCGAGAGAAGGGCTCGCCCGAAACCGTTCGTGACACTCGAGGGTTCGCCTTCAAGATGTACACTGAGGAAGGCAACCTGGACTGGTTGTTCTTAAGCACAGTGAGCTGCTCCATTACCACACACGTCTCCCCACAAATGCGTGTTGCGAAGGATTAGAAGCTCACCATAATGTCTTCAGCCTGTATTCCCTATCCGAGATGGAGCGAAGTTCCCGTCGTTCACCCACGCCACGAAGCGTGATCCACAGAGCAACCTACTGGACCGCCGTGCGTTCTGGGAGTAAGTCATTGCCGCTCTTCACCCCTTCACTTACGCAACCCCGGGTCCCAAAATACTGACCCCGTTCACTCCCGCAACTGCAGCTACTTCACCCAGAACCAGGAAGGCATAAATTTCCTGATGTACTACTTCAGCGACCGCGCCACGCCGACAGACTTCCAGCACGCCGACTGCTTCAGCATCAACACGTACCGCATGGTGAAGAAGGACGGCACCTTCAGCTACGTCAGGATCCACGCCAGGACGAGCCAAGGGGTGCGCAACTTCACCGCGGAGCAGGCGGAGCGCCAGCTCGGCGCAGACCCGGAGCATCAGACGCGGCAGATGTTCGAGGCCCTCGAGGACGGTCAGGTGCTCTCGTGGGACGTGTACGCGCAGGTGGTCGATCCTGCGCGGGCTGACAAGTACCCTGTGAATATCTTCGATCCGACCAAGGTCCTGCCCGAGTGCGACTTCCCCCTGAGGAGGTTCGGGCGGATCGTGCTCGACCGCAACGTCGACAACTTCCACGCCGAGACGGACCAGAGCGCCTTCGCCGTGACTAACATGGTGCCTGGCTGGGCATTGACACCAGACCCGAGTGAGTGAATCGATATATACATACCCCTTCTCTTGTCGATACTACCCTCACCCCCTCAGCGTACCTACGCTGAACGGCTCGTCGCGACTATTTAGTCCTCCAGACACGCTGCCTAGCCTACACCACAGCCCAACGCTACCGCCTGAGCGCAAACTTCAACCAGTTGCCCGTCAACCGCGCCAAGCACTGCCCCTTCTTCACGCCCACGCAGCGCGACGGGTCCTTTGTCATCGACAGCCTAGGCCCCACGCCCAACTACTACCCGTCGTCCTTCATGCCGCCCCCATCCAGCCGGCACCGCCAGCACAGGCAGAAGAAGGACGATGCCCCCTCCGAGTGGAAGCCGTACACGATCCAGGAGCACTGGGACGGCCCGCTGGTCAACTTTGAGAGCCAGGTCACCGATGCGGACTTCGCGCAGGCCAGGGTGTTCTGGGAGCGCGAGCTGCCGGCGGTCGATGGCAGGCACGCGCAGGACAACTTTGTGACGAACGTGACGCGGTACATGAGGCATGTAAAGGAGAAGGAGCTGCGGGAGAGGGTCTATGGTGAGTAACCTCAGCCGCGCTGCTGTCTAGCTCTGTGAGATGCACGTGTCGAGAACACCTGGCTGACGAAGCGTGGGATAATGTAGACATGTTCGGCCGCGTCAACGCCTCTCTCGGTCGGCGCATCGCGCACGCCACAGAGATGAACCACATGCATCGTGACCAGCAGCGTATGGGAGAGAACTATCACTTCGAACGTACGCCGGAGGTCGCCAGTGGAGAATTGGCCCGGTGCCCGTTCTCGTTTCAAGCTGGTCCCTCCCCTCACAGATCCTTTCACGGGGAAACCGACAACATGAACAGGTGCCCTGTCACGGATCATCGTCAGCAGCAGTATGTGGTGCCAGACGTCATCATCCGCAGCGACAGTGGCGGCCACGCCCAGGCCGCCCCCAAGGCAGAAGACGACTGGGACATGTCGGCGTGCGCCGTGTCGCCGGGGCAAGCTGCATCGACTTCTTACTCACCGTCGAGCACGCCCCCACGCTCGCACCCAGCTGGCACGCCGGCGTGGGAGCGAAGCGTGCAGCTCAATCCTGACCGGGGCAGCATGGCAAGCCACCGCCTCGCCAGCAGCCGCTCCATGACCCATCTGAGGTCGCACACCTGTGCCAACGCGGGCATGTACGGCTACTAGCACCTCGAAGCGGGTGAAGTCCCTCGGCGATAGCTGTGGGATGGTGGGTGCGAAATATGTTGTTAAGTTCTGTGGCTGTCATCAGATATTCCCTCAAGTAATTTTTTGATATTTTCGTGGTGTCCTGTGTCTTTGTGCTTCCTTTCATTGTTTCTCTCTCTCAAATCGGACATATGAGTTAGGCGTGGCCAAGGGACGCCATGCCGCTCGGTAGTTGGCTGGTCTTGGCAGGATTTGTTATAGGTCAACTGAACTAATACGCTCATTTACACTACTCTGTCCTGGTATCAGGTAGTAGGAGCTTTCAATAAACAGAATGTGCGCCTGCGAATAGATGTAGCCAAGAGTCCCTACGTGTAATCAGGGTCGACTGTCCGGTTCTGCCGTGCTGGGAATGTCTGACGCCATGGAGTTCTGCGCAGGAGAGGACGGCCCGATGAACAATCGACGACAGGGCAATAGAGTTTCCGCCGAGGTTGATCATTTGCTCGAAAAGACCACGGATGGACTGGTGCTGGGAACAAGACAACGAGCTGTGCCAACCAAAAGTAGCACAGCCGTGTGCGGGCGTGTGCGGGACACTGTTCGGTCATTCTACGATTCGGTGTTGCCAAGATGAAGGCATCGTCATTTGGGCGCCCGTTTTGTTTCCCGACGCAGAACGGCCGTGCTGTTTCGACAGGCATGGTCCCGGCCTGCGGGTGCAATTTGCGGCAACCCCTACCCGTTCCGCTCTTGTCTCCACGGACCACGACGACGAAGTCGTCGCCGAAGCCACGACCATGTGGCAGTCGCTGTGGAACAACGCAATGGCCGGTGTCTCCCCTGCTCTATACCACATGGTTGCAAGGTCTTGGCTCTCGGGACGTGCATGTGTACTGCTCTCCGTTCGGAGTACTCCGTAGCAACGAGAGTGATGGACCGCGGACCGACTTTGTGAGTAGGACTGGCCTGAGACGCATGCCATGCACGAAATAGCACGAGCTGTGCGCCGGCGAGCCGGGACCAGGTTACCCTTGGACATTGGACGCACCCTGAAAGGTCCCCTGCATCTGTGGAGCCATCGCCGAGGGCGTTCTTCTCACAAGGTGGACGGGAGTAGGTACTGGTGGGAGCTTCTGATAGGGCTGGTGTGATCATGAGCACAGTGCTGCGCACTCACGGCGGCGCGACTCCATGGTGATGCAACTGGGGAGGGTGCGATTGCGTCGAGTCGAGCAGATCCATGCGGTCGAGTCTTGACAGATGGGGCGCTGTCGGTCGTTGTCCAGGACGAGGGCGAGGAGGTGCCGCCTGCACGTGGATGGAAATTTCAGAGGTGGTTGCCCAACCTCCTATCCCCTGGCCTGGCCCTCTCAGCCTGCATTCCACCCAACACCACTGCACTGCAGCAACAGTTCCTGGAGGCCACCTGGAGCGCGGCCGCCTGCAAGTGATTGCTCCCGCCGACCAGCCCACCGACCAGCCCGCCGGCCTGCGCCAGCCCCCGAGAGGCATCCCGAATCCTGGCTGCGCTGCTCCCTGCTGCACACCACGTTTCAACCCGCATTCTGTGGCTGCGCTCCTCGCCTGCCACCCGACTGCCAGCTCCATTGTCCCCTGAAATCTCCCGTCACCACCTCCATCACCACCATCACAACCACCACCACCGTCCGGAGGGCATCCCCTTTGTACCAACACACCCTTCGAGCACGTTTGTTGCCACCGCGCACCGCTCCCCGGCGACTGCGCTGCTCAACGCCCGCGAGCATCTCCTGCGCATGCCACCTGTGTGCACCGAGCACATTGTCGCGGTCGCGCGCATCTCCATTACAATATCCAGCCTGGCTCCACAATCGACCAACCCCCCATGAACCTCCACGGACACGATCACGACCTTGCCGACACGCCCAGCCATCCATCTTTCGTCTCCCGTGCCGCACTATCTCGCCTCACCAATCGCTGCACGACACTACCCAGCTGCCACTCAAGCGCTGCCTCTCATTGCGCTTCCCGAGCTCGGCAAGCGGCCTCACTCCCTCCCGCTGACCTTGCATCGACGACGCCGCCGTCTTCTGCCCGTCGCATACGGCCCGTAACGTCGAGCACCCGACGGCCGCTTGTCTCCTAACTGCGCAAGCAATAGTCATACTGTAGGCCCCTCAAGGCCGCCGCCTTCGCCATGGCGTTCCTCTTCAAGTCGAAAAAGAATGCCGACCGCAACACCCAGAGCCGCGATGGCGCTGCCGCCGGTGCCCGTGGCGACAAGGTATCGCGGTCAACACCGACAGGCAGCCTCAACTCTTTCGATGACGGCAGCCCCAGCGCCGACCCAGAGAAGTTCGCCGCTCGCCGTGCTGCTGCGGCCGCCGAGCAGCAGTCACAACCCCTCGCAAAGCCGCAACCGCAGCAACAGGCAGTGAGCGATCTACCGGTAAGAAAGCATTTCGCTCGTGTCACACGCTGTTGCCCACGGGCTACAGTCACCAGAGTCTCTTTGAATGCTAACTGATTTACTGGCCGACAGTTTCGCAACAGCCCGACTACAGCTCCGGCACCCACAACTGCCCCCGCGCCGGCAGCCAACGCCAGCCTCTACCCGTGGTCACAACGACGACTCACATTCACATCGTCCATACCCAGTCCCTTTCCCCGATATGGCGCCGCCGTCAATTCGGTGGCCTCGAAAGAAGGCGATATTTACATTATGGGTGGACTGGTCAACAGCTCAACGGTCAAGGGCGACCTCTGGATGATTGAAGCTGGTGGCAGCATGTCTTGCTTTCCATTAGCCACAACAGCAGAAGGCCCCGGCCCGAGAGTTGGGCATGCCTCACTCCTTGTCGGGAATGCATTCATCGTCTATGGCGGTGACACCAAGATCGAGGAGACTGATGTCCTCGACGAGACCTTGTACCTGCTCAACACTTGTAAGCGACCCCAGCGAGCAACAAGATCATGATGAATAAGCTGCTGACTTCTGCCCGTACAGCGACGAGGCAATGGTCCCGCGCCCTTCCAGCAGGAACCCGGCCGTCAGGACGGTACGGTCACTCTCTCAACATTGTGGGCTCCAAGATCTACATCTTCGGAGGTCAAGTCGAGGGTTACTTCATGAACGACCTCTGCGCCTTTGACCTCAACGAGCTGCAGATGCCCAACAATCGCTGGAATGTACTTATCGAGAACTCGGACCAGTCGGGCCAGGTTCAGACAGCCATTCCTCCTGCACGGACAAACCACTCGATGATCACATATGACGACAAGCTCTATCTGTGAGTGGATGATTTTTTTTTATTTTCCAAAGATGCATGTTTGCACCGTGCTGACTGTTCTCAGGTTTGGCGGTACAAACGGTTTCCAATGGTTCAACGACGTGTGGTGCTACGACCCAGCCGTCAACAAATGGGCTCAACTGGATTGCATAGGCTACATCCCAGTACCCAGAGAAGGCCATGCCGCTGCGCTTGTTGACGATGTTATGTATGTCTTTGGTGGCCGCACAGAAGACGGTACCGACCTGGGCGACCTCGCTGCCTTCCGGATCTCGTCGCGCCGCTGGTACACCTTCCAGAACATGGGACCCTCGCCCTCTCCCAGATCCGGCCACAGCATGACTGCTGTCGCAAAAACCATAGTGGTTGTCGGCGGCGAACCGAGTTCAGCGACGAACCAGGTCAACGACCTTTCTATCACATATCTACTCGACACCACGAAGATTCGCTACCCGAACGACGCTCAAATCCAGTCCAATACAAAGATTCAGCAAGGGCGGCGCCCGAGCGGCGAGCAAGCAATCCGGGGACCGTCGCGCGATGGATCAAATGGTCCTGATCCCAAGAGGATCGCTGGTGATCCGTCCAGCCCGACGACTGGAGTGACCAGAGTAAACACCGGCGACAGCTATGGCCCTCCCATCAGTAACGGGATATCCAAGCTGCCTAGATCTGCTGGAACTTCCACACCATCAGGCCCACCACCCCAGGGTCAGCCACCACGCCCTATGGTCAACACCGATATGGCAGCTCGACCACGGAATGCCTCGATCGATCGCATTGAACGGGAACGAGGCGGTATGGGTTCTCCTGCTGGCGCTGGGTCCCACAACAACTCGCCCATTGTGAGAACTGAAAGCCCCATGGCTACTGGGCGTGGGATACCAAACCAGCAGCAACTCCGAACTGCACCAGCAGTCAAGCCGGAGAACGTCATCATCGAGGACGCCACGAAACCAAAGCCAGCTCGTCAGGCTCGCAGTCAGGGCTCCGTCGATAGCAGCACAGAGCCAGGACTGAAGAACGTGATGATGAGGCCGGCTTCTCCGCCGCCACCAAATCGACAGACAAGTAATCCCTTGTCCCGGAGGGGATCCAACCGAAATTCTCAAACCGTCGCCTTGTTGAAGGAGCTTGACTCGTCGCGCAATCGTATTGCCTGGTACGCATCTGAGCTCGAACTAGCGCGCAAATCAGGCTACGTCCCGAACGCGGCGCTCAGCCCGGGGTTGGAGTCTCGCGGCACAGAAACTTTTGACGACGAAGACAAACCTCTGGTGGAAGCTCTCTTGGCAATGAGGCAAGAACTCGCCAACGTGCAAGCTTCTGTGGACAAACAGGCTGTCTTAGCCGCCAAGAAGATAGCTGATGCTGAAAAGCAGCGCGATGCTGCTATCAGAGAGGCTGCTTACGCGAAGGCGAAGATGGCAGCGCAGGGTGGCAGCGTGGTTGGTGACCAGGCTCGAGGTGCTGTCGATCCGAACGAACACAAGGAAAGATCGGGCGAGCTCAGCCAGAAGCTCGCTGCGAGCATCAACCGGCAAAAAGACCTCCAGACAGAACTCGAACGTCGCGTTGCCGAGCTGGATGCTGAGAAGCGTGCACGTCAACTTGCCGACGATACTTCATCTGCTACCCAGAAGCGCCTCGCCGATCTCGAGCAGTACAAGCAACAGACGTCCCTCCAGGTAGAGTCGCTCAAAGCTGAGCTGCATGCCGCACAGCGGGAAGCCCGAGAGCACTCTATCTCTGGCGCAGAAGCCCTTGCCGCGTTGCAGCTCCTGCGCGTGGAGAAGGACGACTACCAGTCAAGATATAACGAGGCTACCGGAGGCTCCAGGGAGCCTAACGACACGCTTGACTCGCTGCGAGATGCGGTCGCCGCCTCGGCCGAGATGAGGTCTCACCTTGAACGAAAACTCGACGAAGAGCGCGCGCAAAGAGAGAAGATCGAGGCCAAACTCACCAAGATCAAAGCCGAGCATGAGACGCGCACTGCTGAGCTTGTTGCAGTCAGTCAGCGTCTTCGTGACGCAGAAGAGATCGCCGAGCGCCACGCCGCAGAAGCCAAGACACACCGCCAGGCGGTGGCTTCTGGTTTGGAGAAGCTCACACGAGAAGGCAGCAAGGCCAGCAAGGCGGATGCGGAGCGGCTGGTCGTCCTGGCTGGACAGGTGGCAGCTGCCAACAATCTGGTCAAGAGATACCAGCAGGAAGCCAACGATGCTGGCGACAAGCTGCGCCGCGCCGAGGAGAGAATTGCAGGACTCGAAGCCTACCAGGAGCAGTCCAGCCGGGAAGGCGTGACTATCCGACGGCAGTTGCAGTCTGCGTTGAGGGATACGCAGACGCTCCAAGCGATGAACTCTGATCTCAAGCAACAGCTGTCGAGCCAACAACTTGAAGCAAATGCTATCAATGTGCAGCACAACACCCTCAAGGATATTCTTGCCGAGCGCGGGATGAGCCCCACTGGAGCAGGCGCAGCAGCCCGCACACGCGGCATGGGCGCCAGCACAGACTCCCCGGACCCTGCGCGGACCGGAGAGCTCGAGCGACAGTTGGCACAGGCCGTCGCAGCCCATGAAGAGACCAAGCAGCTCTTCGCCGGGCAAGCGCAAGAGATGGAGGGCGCGTACCGCGAGAGAGTGACACAGCTTGAGAACGATTACCAATCCGCTGTACACTATGTCAAGGGCACGGAGAAGATGCTCAAGCGGATGAAGGAAGAGCTCGCCAAGTACAAGTCTGACAACACTCGCCTGAAAAACGAAAACATTGAGCTGGAGGACCGCGTCGCTGCGGGCGCAGGCGACGGCTCTGCGCCGCTAGAGTGGCAGGAAGAGCGCATTGCCCTCATGGAGCGAGTCGAGGCGCTCGAGAGCCAGGTGCGGTCCACGTCCGAGCAGTTTGAGAAGAAGCTGGCTGAATTCCAGACTGAGCTCGCGACTACCAAGAAGGAGCGGGACAGCGCGAAGAAAACGACGTCCGAGGCGGCAGCGAAGCTCGCCTCGAAGGAACAGACGCTCCAGCAGATGCAGGAGGAGGTCAGTGTCCTCGAGAAGCGCGCACAGGATGCGGAGCAGAAGGTCAGCCTCCTGCTGGATCAGGTCGAGAACTCGGTGGACAACTATCGTCGACGAAGCCGCGTCAGTGGCGAACAGGAGAGAGCCGCTGTGCCAGCGCCAACCAATGGCGCACGCCATGCCCGGCAAGAGAGCTCAGAGGCCGGAAGCATCTACGGCGGCGTGGGCGACGCGCGGAACAGCGCTGCGCTTGACAGCTTGGCCAACGAGCTTGACATGCTGCGGTCACACTGGGAGACGACGAACAAGAACTACCGCCTATCCAACACCTTCGACTTCGATGGACCTCTGCCCAAGAAGGACGAGGAAGGCGCTGGCGCCGGTCTCAGTGAGAGCTTAGCGGACTGGAGGAAACGACTGGACACTGAGGAACAGAGCAAGACGCGGGGTCCTCAATAAGTCCATGCGCTTTGCGACGCGCGAGTCTCGGTACCATGCCTGCTACTCTTTGCTCACGACCGCGACGACACCTAACCTGGGCGTACCCGGTTCTGTATAGCATTTTATATTCACCTGGCCAACCATTTCTTCTTTTCGACGAACTCCGCATTCTTATGTTCTCTTTTCCATTTCTCGGTGGTGCATAGGCTTTGTGGGTTGACAATGTAGGACACGAGCCACTTAGTTATCTGTGACATTACCGCCAGCGACCCAGGTCGTTATAGGGCGTGCTCTGTTTTCGTTCTTGTTCTCTTTCTCCCGTTTTCTACCTCACGACCGTACAGGCCACATACTACCAGTACATGAACGCCTGATGTTGCAAGTTTCCGCTCCGCAGGAAGAAAGAAAAGTCTAGGTGCTTCATATAGCGTAGTACATATTTATATCTGTGCTGTTTGTCTTTTCTACAAGCGCCGTGCTTTGCGAGGCTCTGTGATCGTGAAAATAATCTGTAACGGTCTCAAACCGTCGTGCTAATCTCCCGCGCCGGTGTGCTACCCTACTCTGTTTGGTCGGTATGGGTGGTGGCGAGATAGGGGTAAAGAGTTTTGTCGTTGCAGCAGTGGCAGGCCAAGAGCAACCAACTCCTTGTTCTTCTTCTTCTCCACACTCGGCGGAACCAATCAGCCCCCCCCCCAACTGTCGACTCGGAGGTTTATCACTCGACAGATCAGCGCGCCAAGGAAAGAACGAACCATCGTGATTGATTGTTCAGCCACACTGTCATTCGCCCGCCGCCGTTGACCCCCAAACCTTGCGCGTTTCTTCTACTGGGGACGGGCTCCACGGGGTGGGCTCGACAGGCAGGTGCAATGGAAGCGGCGGCCTGGCGGGACACGCGTGCGGGTCAGCCGCTCGTATTTCCACTCTTTCTGTCTGCCTGGAGCGCCGAGACTTTGCTTGCTCGTCGTCGCCGTCCCCAGGGCCAACACTTACCGGACTTACTCCGTAGTTACTGGGCGGTCAGCACGAAGCATTGGTGCAGCTCGTCCGGTCCTGCATTCGGGGACTGCAACGTCGGCAGAGAACAAGCATGGTTAATTGGGCTTTGGTGACTTGTTTTCCAACCTTTCGTCGGTGGTCAATGCCTCCTCCCCTCTGCATGAAAGAGCCGATCTTTCCTGTGTAGTGGTGGCCGTGTCGAAAACGCCAAGACCGACGGCCTGGCTTGGAGGTCTTTGCTCAGCCCGGTCTGCACGGAGGTCTGAACTTCTGGCCTGTACTTTCTCTTTCCCTCGTCTTCAATTCTCAATTC
Organism: Microdochium bolleyi; assembly: GCA_001566295.1. Lineage (NCBI taxonomy): Eukaryota > Fungi > Ascomycota > Sordariomycetes > Xylariales > Microdochiaceae > Microdochium > Microdochium bolleyi. The sequence goes on along the minus strand of KQ964247.1, from coordinate 1,284,361 downwards.
TGATCGTGCTGTACCTGAGCAATATTATCTTGACTGCCTTGAGCTGGGCGTCGATATCTCGTGTGATCACATCCTCCCTTCGTTCACGTTCGCAGTTCTCGCCCGCGGATCGTGCTCCGACCTACGTCATCGCCATATCTGCTTCCGCATCTCGTCTTCAACTTCATCTTTTACTTCCCACCATAAAACTACTCGCTTTTCCTCAACACGAGAGTAGAATCATGGTCCGCCTCTTCGATCATCCGCAGCGGCAGCGGCGGGCTGGGCTCATTCCCGCCGCTCTGCTGGCCGTGCTTACACTGGTGGGCAGCGCCGGCGTCCTCGCGCACGGGGAGCATCAGACCCCCGAGCAGATCCGGCGAGAGCTCGAGGTGCACGCCGAGGCCAACTACAACCTGGGCCGGGCGCTCAAGACATGCGCGACCGCGCCCGGGTTCGCGGCGCGGCAGGAGCGTGCGGCGGCGCGCCGTGTCGAGGTGGCGCACGCCCTGCGGCGGAAGAGGGGGATACAGTCGAGTGAGTTCGCATAAACACTATCCTTTTCTCCAGGACGGCAGTTCAGCTCTTTTGGAATGGGGCGCCATGTGTCTCCCTTGTGCTAACCCAGCATCTAGCCACCATCCAGCCCGCCAAGTATAAGCGCGATCGCGAGTCGATCGAGCACTGGATGTCCATCTCGCATGAGCAGGCCAACTCCGGCTTCAACCTGGACACCCCGGTGTCGCAGCTCTTCGGCGGCAACGCGTCCTGCGCGCTGGTCCCAGAGCAGACCATCGGGCCCTACTTTGTCGCGGGGGAGCTGATCCGGGAGGACATCACCGAGGCCCAGCGCGGGGTGCCGCTGCACGTCGAGGTGCAGTTCGTCGACGTGTCCGACTGCTCCGCGGTTTCCGGGATGGCCATTGACCTGTGGCAGTGCAACGCCACGGGGGTGTACTCTGGCGTCGACGCGCCCGGGCAGGCCGGAACGGCGTCGACGTGGCTGAGGGGCGTGCAGATCAGCGATAGCCAGGGCGCCGCCGGGTTCGACACCATCTTCCCGGGCCACTACGCGGGGAGGACGAACCACATCCACGTCATGGCGACGCGGGACCCCCGGGTGCTGAACAGCAGCAGCCAGTACACTGGCGGGATCCCGACGCACATTGGGCAGTTCTACTTTGACACGTCGCTGATTGAGCGCGTCGAGGCCGTCCAGCCATACAGCGGCAACGACAAGCAGCAGGTGCCCAACGACCGGGACGGGATCGCGGTGGCTGCCGCGACCAAGGAGAACGACATCTTCATGGACTATGTCCTGCTCGGGGACAAAGTGGACGATGGGATCCTGGCGTGGATCATCGTGGGCGTGGACATGAAGGCTGATCAGAGCGATGGGTTGTTCGTTGCGGCGACGGCGAGCCCGTCGGCGACCGGTGGCGGCGGCGGTGGTGGTGGCGGTGGTGCCGGAGGGACCAGTATCACGTCGAGCACGGCGACGGGTGGTGCATTGCGCGCGATGGCGACGCCGTTCTTGTTTGGCTGGGGGCGATAGTGCGAGTGTCAGAGTAAGGTGCCTCCGTATGAGCATGGGATTGAGGTGTACCTGGTAAGGATCATGGCAGTTGACCCGGGGGCATTGGGGCATGTAATCGCCAGCTACGCTACGCCAGTTCTAGGACGCGTAATGCGGCTCTTTGGCTGAGCACGTTCAAACTACTTGGACCACCTGTCGCACCAGGACCTGCAATTCCACGATTACTCAACCGTTCACCCCAGGCCTTCTCAGCTCGTCTACAACAAATGTGACCGAGCAGACCCGCGGGTGGATGCATGACAGCAGTTTGCAGCGGAGTTGAGCACCCCCCGCTGCCCTCCGCTGCCCCCGCGTTTCCGAGTGCGCGGACGTCAGAAGTGCCGGCTCGGAAGAGGGATCTCAGCGCTAAGGTGGCCCGCAGCAGGAGGCGCCGGCGCGCGATTGCCGCCCCCGACCCAAGGGCAGTCGTGCTTCGACGATAAGCCCGTCCGCCACCGGTCGATGGCATAAAACCAACGGCAGTGCCGACCTCACCTCAAGGCTACTGCAGCCCATGTTCCAGAGACGCAACTGGACTCAACGGGACTTCCTGACCGCTCAAAAGCCCACCATTCCCGTTGCACTTGGCGTGCTCATCGTACCACTTTAACCTTCCCAGATCCGTGCGGATACAACCTGCACCGCAGCTGGACCCTTGCTTCTCCAACTCGAGCCTTCCCCTCTTCTTTCACCTCAATTTCTCCTCGGTCTTCTCCTCAACATCGTCAGCACGGCATCTTGATCTCGCAACAGCCTCACGCAGCAGCCTCTCCCCTCCCAAGCCTTCAAGGCTGAGAAACCCACAGGCACCATGGTCTCACACGACACCTTCCCCACGGCCAAGCCCCAGCAGCTGTCGCCCACCCTCACCATCCACGCGCCCCTCACCCACCGCGGCCACGGGCCCGGCATCGTCGTCGTCATCGACGAGGCCACCTCTCACAGCTTCACCAACGGCGAGGCCAACACCCACCAGACCCTCGACCCGGAGCCTCTCCAGAAATGGGCCGAGGAGGGCTACGTCGTTGCCGAGCTCCACCTGACGGCGACCGACGATGCCCCGCGGCTTCGCGACGAGTTGCGCGCTGCCACAGAGGCCCTCACCAAGCATGACAAGTGCTCGTCAAAATCCCGCTACGCCGCTATCGTCTACACGCCCGCCGCCTTCCCATCAATTAACGAGGCCATCGATGGCAACGGCGATATTGTCGCCGTCGTGTCCTTTAGCGCTCTCCCAACCGCCTGCCGGAAGCCGCGCCTCTACCACCTTGCCGAGAAGCCTAACCCCTTAGCCGCCGCCAAAACCCCCGCTGTCGAGAACGAGACGGTTCACCGGTATGGCAACGTCAAATCCGCAAATTTCGTCCTACCCGGCCACGCAGACTTCGTCGCCACGGCGGCCGCCGTCTCCCACAGCCGGTCGGTCGCGTTCATCAAGAAGCACCTTGATGGCCCCTGGTTCGACCTCGAGGCCATCTGGGACGAGCACACGGCGTTCGAGTTCGAGACACGCAATGTCGAGGACACCATGGCCACCATGGTCGCTGAGCCCTACGTGAACCACGTACCCACGCTGACCGGCGGCGTCGGTCGCGCCAAGCTGTCGGTTTTCTACAGGGACCACTTCATCCACAGCAACCCAGATGGCACGGAGCTCGAGCTCATCTCGCGTACCGTTGGAGTCGATCGGATCGTGGACGAGTTCCTCTTCTGCTGCAAGCACGATAGAGTGATTGACTGGCTGTAAGTGACCAAGTTTCTGCACCTCCCTTTTCAGCATCTGAGTGCCCATGACTAACGTTCATTGGCTTCGTAGACTTCCGGGCGTCCCCCCAACGGGCAAGGATCTCAAGATTCCCTTCAACGCGGTCGTCAACATCCGTGGCGACCGTCTGTTCCACGAGCACATCGCGTGGGACCAGCTCACCGTACTCTTCCAGCTGGGTCTCATGCCAGAGTACCTGCCCTTTCCCTACCCCGTCGATGGTGTTTCGGATAGCAGCAAGAAAATCGAGTACCGTGTGCCTGGCACGGGCATTGAAACCGCGCGGAAGCTCGCGGACGAGACATCGGTGCCGTCGAACGAGATGTTCAACTTCACGCACCGTGAGGTGTAAGACTGGATGGGTCTGTGGATGATCTGGTGTATATATTGTAAATATCAAGATGGGGCCTTAGAGAAGTACACAGCGTTCCAGTTCTATGCTGAATTGCCCATGACATTGATGTGCTTATGTTTGACCCTATCCTGCCGACCTTGAGACTCGACCGCAAAATTGGCAGCTCGGCACTATGCCCCAGAATATTCTACATGTCGCAGTCATCGCTCCAGCAGTCGGGGACTCGATCTGATCAGCGTGCAACATTGAGTGAGCCGAGCTGACCGGCGCATGCTGAACGGTCACAAAATGCAGGCATCATCGCGGTGCTCAAGCTAGCAGAGCAGTATCCAGTAAGAGCTGAGCTCCGTTGCCGAATGTCGCTAAGGTTTGCAAACTCAATCACAGAGTACCCTGTATCGTAATCGGCCTAGACTACGGAGCCGCATGGCAATCCAGACAGACCAAGCTTCCGTCGCCCGATACCTTGGGGCCGGACTCCATCCCCAGGCCGCGCAGAGCCGCCCGCTACTGCGAACGATCTCCCCAGTTACCTTTGTCCAGGACACACTCGGGTAAAGCACCTCCCTGGGGCTTCCCCTCCTCTTGCCCGATCGGGCTGCGCAGGATTGATGTGATTGGCCGACGCCGCGATCGCGACCGGGGTAATATCCGAGTGGAGACCAGGAGGACGGGCGGAGCTCAGGGTACATTTCCGAGAATAGCTCTCGGCTATGGGACAGGGCAACCAACCCACCACTGATAGGAAACAGCGCCGAGGAATAGACGGGAGAAGAAGCGACAGGCTGGGTCCGGCTGAGGGGATCCTTGGGGAGACTGAGCCTATCGCGGCGGCGTTGGTGGTACGTTTCTCGTCTCTCTCCAAGAGTGGAGTGCGGGGATGTGCGATGCCCGAGTCACCACCCCACGCGCTGCGGGAGCCGTGGCCATTCGCTACGGACGGCTGTTAACCTCTACGGTCGTGCTGATGACGGCTCTGGGCAGCGGAGGAACGGCAGCGGGTAACTACGGCAAACGCTCCTCTTCTCTGAGATAAATGGTGTTTGTCGTGCCAGCCTTGGAGAGTCTTTGGTGGCCTCTCACACTACTTCACCGTACATACACACACGCACACACACACACAGACAGCCAGCCAGCATCAACTTAAAACATAATCAACATCGCCACGCACCTGTCCGTCGACCACGGTGTAGAGTCAAGATAGATAGGCATAAGCACTTCGCTACACAGCAAGCTGCTCGGCAACTCTTAGCAGACTAACAGCTCAGCGGCCTTGGCCAGACGTGGGAGCTAGTTTGCCACATAACACATTCCACTGCACAGCCAGACGACAGCAGCAGAAGCAGCAACAAAGATGCCTTCATCGGACGGCTTCCGGTCTCTAGACGTCGCCATCGTGGGCGGCGGCATCGGCGGACTGGCGGCGGCGACAGCGCTGCGGCAGGCCGGCCACCGGGTGACGATCTACGAGCGGGCCGACTTCGCGGGCGAGGTGGGCGCGTCGATATCCTGCGCGGCCAACGGGACAAAGTGGCTCGAGCGGTGGAAGGTCAACATCGAGATGGGCGACCCGGTCCTGCTCAAGCAGCTCATCAGCCGCGACTGGCACACTGGCGAGCCGACCAACGTGGTGGACCTGTCTCACTACGAGGGCTTGTATGGATACGTGAGTGTTCTCCATCCTCCCATCTTCGTCATCTGAAGGAGGCTCAACTTTGAGCTAACGCGGTTTCTCAATGGCGCAGAGATACCTCATGTTCCACCGCCAGTACATGCACCGCATGTTCCAGGACAGCGCCTGCAGCGACAAGTACGACTACGCCGGCCCGCCGGCCAAGCTGCTCGTCAACCACCGGTGCACCGCGATCGACCTGGACAACGGCGTCATCAGCTTCGACAACGGCACAACGGCGGCGCACGACGTCGTCATCGGCGCCGACGGCATCGGCTCCGCGGTGCGCGGGATCATCGGGATCAACCCGAGCAAGCGGCCGGCGGACTCGTCGTGCCTGCACGCCAACGTGACGACGGCCGAGGCCGTCAAGATGGGCCTGCGCGACTTCAGCAAGGAGTCGGCGCTGCAGTACTGGGGCGGGCACAACAACAAGAACAAGATTGTGCTCTCGCCGTGCAACTCGGGCAGCCTGCTGAGCTACTACTGCTTCTTCCCGCGCGATAAGGGCGACTACTCGTCGCAGAACTGGAACACGGCGGCCACCAAGGAGGAGCTGCTGGCGCCATACCCGGACCTCGACACCAACGTGCTCAGCCACCTGGCCGTGGGCGAGGACATCAAGCCGTGGCGGCTCTGGGTGCACGAGCCGTACAGCCACTGGCAGAAGGGCGTCGCCGCAGTGCTCGGGGACGCCGCGCACCCGATGATGCCGGACCAGAGCCAGGGCGCGTGCCAGGCCATCGAGGACGCCGCCGCGCTGGGCATCATCTTCAGCGACAAGCACTTCCAGGGAGACGTGCGGCAGGCGCTCGAGGTGTACGAGGAGGTCCGCAAGCCCCGCGCCACGCGCGTCCAGGCGGCGGCTGCGCGCGCGCGCGAGAACATCAGCGAGCGGATCGGCTTCTCGGACAACACCGCGGGCGGGCGGTACAATGTCAAGGACGAGAAGAACAAGCTCACCACGGAGGACATTTGTCTGTACGACATGGACCAGCATGTCGCGGATGCGTTTGCCGCGAGGCGGGGGTGAAGATACCGGGTTTGTTGATGTGAAGAGAGGGTTGGGTCGGATGGTTCAAAGTTCAGCTCATTGCTGAGTAGATGGCTGGCAGTGGTCTCTTGGTCGTGTTTGCCTCATGGTCTTCATGTATTTTTTGGTTGGACGTTGGGCAGGAACGAGCGTTGTCTGACCCACGTCGATGTCTACACGTCCCCGGCTGTATGATTTAGTGCAATATGACTACAACACAACTCCCTCTGGTATCAAGCTTGAACTTTGTTGAATTTGAAGAAGACTGAAAGCTCCCTGTCTTGCTACATGTTGTAAGCCAAACGCACAGCTTGGCTTAATTGGTCCGCGGCTGAGGCTGTTCTGCATCATGACATCGTCGTCGTGCACACCCTCATGTACACCCAAGCTGGCGACCACCAGCACCACCAGCACCACCAGCACCACCAGCACCACCAGTACCATCAGCCGCCATCGTCGCCACCCTGCCTGCAGTTCCAAGTCTTTCAAATCAGCACCAGAGCCCGTGGTGATACAAGACCCTTATCTGCGCTCTTCCCCGAATCCCACTACGAAGGATCCTTTTCTTTGGATGAACATGTGCAGTCAAGACCTGAGACAGGCACCTTATCTTGAGCAGGCGTGCCCCGTTCGGGTTAGTGCCGCCACTGGGGCTGGACGAGTTGGGGGTGCGCCGGATAAAGCACCCAGGGCCTCGGCTATGTTCCCTGTGCCCCCTGCGCCCATCTGCGCGCCTGGTGGGCTCCTTCCGTGTAAAAGAACACCCCCCCGCCATGCTCGCGGCCGCCGACTCTGCCCATGATGCGCTTCCCCGGATTCCATCCTCGCTGCTCTCGACATGCCCCGTCCCAAAGTTCGGCCCGAGGACCGCCAGCGCTCGTTGCGGGTGAGTACCCTCCTGCGTGTGGACACACTCTGCCGCTACCCTCCTGCTACTCCCCACGCCTGTACCTCGTGCTCTTCGTCGCGAGACGAGTTCGTGGTTCCTGCCCGGCACAGTCATCCTGTGCAGGCAAGGACGATGGCCTGTTGAATGTCCACCGAGATAGCTTCAATATACATCCAAGACACTCTTCGTGACTCGATCCTCCAGCCTCACGTACTGACACGCATTCAGGCCTGCTCGGCATGCAAGTCGTCCAAGATCCGGTGCAACTCGGAGCTCCCCTGCTCGGCTTGTGTCAAGCGCGGCCGGGCTTCCGCCTGCGTCTACTCGGATGTCGACCGCCGCCGCCGCAACCGCCCTGGCCTCGTCTCACACGCACAGAAACACCAGCAGCTGCCCATCGGCAAGCCGCACCCCAGCGACGGCAACGCCAACGATCACAGCAGATCCAATTCGAGCGCGGAGGCCGGCAGCGGCAGCGGCGGCGGAGGAGGCCATCACATCCACTTCCAGGCCTCGCCGGCCATCACCTCCGCCTCCGGGGACCCGGATGCCGACCAGTCTCCACTTGCCAGGTCCCCCTCGCCAAGCGTCAACGATGACGTGAGCGCGCCCCTGCCAAAGGACCAGCTTCTCATCAGCTCTCAGGGCGAGAAAGGTCAGTGTCCAACACCCCGAGACAAGCTTCGTCTGCATCATGACTATCATGTGGTGGGCCACTGTGACCAGACTGCGTTCGACGAACGCAGCCGAAGCGTGGTCTTGAGCTCTGCTAACGGTTCTTCCTGTCTCCAGTCTACATTGGCGAGACTGCCTCATTGTCCTTTCTCTACTTTTTACGCAAGACTCTTCGGCCATTTGTTGGCCGCACTCGCTTCACCGATGGCGAGACACATAACATCATGCACGAGTGGGAAACGGGCCACGTCGAAAGTGACCATATCGAGGCGTCTGCCGAGCAGATGTACCTCCTCCTCGAGTCCTACTTTGAAGCTGTAAGTGCTTGCAGACAACTGCTGCATGATGACGCCGACTTCCATGCTGATTGCCCGCCTGCATATATCCAGACTAGCGGTCTATTCGACCTCTTCACCGCGGACGAGATCGACACCCTCGTAAGCGAAAGAGTCAAGACATTCTCAAACACACCACACTCGATGCCGTCAGAGGGCTTCTCTCCATTTACGGCCAAAAGCAAGCGCGATGACCTCGCCGCACTGGATGTGGCACTTGCCATCGGCGCCCAGACGCAGCCGCCCGGCTCGACGATAATCGATGCTCAGACCCAGGCTGCGTTCTTCTCAAGAGCCCGCCAGATCGCCTTCGAGGGCATGATAGCAAATCCCAGTCTCAGCATGGTCCGGCTCTTTCTCCTCATGGCTTTCTACATGCTCGGCGCGTGCCATCGCAACGCTGCCTCGATGTACCTAGGAGTGGCATCGAAAGCGGCAGTGGTACTGGGTCTTTCGTACATCAGGAAACACCGCAACGCACAGCTCGAAGACTACGACTCGAGGCTGCGCGTATGGAACAGTCTCGTGGTTCTGGATACCCTGATGAGCTTCATCCTCGGCCGGCCACAGAGCCTCCCGCCGACTCGCTCCGAGGCCAGCCGGGCCGGCACTCCGGCACCTGAGAGTGCGCAAGGGACCTTTCCAGCCATAGTCCGAGGGTGTGCGCTCATCGAGAACATCGTCCAGACCTTGCGATCGAGCAATATGCTGCACGTGCCGACCGCGGAGAACCTCCTGGAGCAGCTGCGTCTTTGGACGCAGAGCCTGCCAGAGGCCGTGCGGCAGTTCACATTCACGGCGAGCGCATACCCTGGGTCCGGGTTCTCTCTTGAGTCTGCCGACAGGCAGGCACTCGTCGGAAACGTGCATGTATCGTGCGTCTACTACTTCGCCGTCATCCTCATCACCAGACCTTTCCTCATCGCGGATCACATGCCGCGCCTGCGAGCTCGCGCCTCACAGCACGGAAGCATGGGTCCTGGCGGGGCGTCCGTGGCAGCCACGCCGACGCCAGAGTCCAAAGTGCGCAACGCCAAAGTCGCAAAGCTCGCGCAGGTCTGTGTGAGCTCGGCCATGTTCATGGCCGAGACACTGCAGAAACTCAAGAAGTCGGATTTTGCCTTTGGCAACCTCTGCCTGGTCAAGTAGGTTTTACCCCCTCACCCCTTCTTTCTTTGTTACTATTTGATAGGACAGGTTGCTGACTCTGCTCCGCCCGTTCTAACAGAGCCTGGATATTCGGCTCCGGCCTCGTGCTGGGCTTCTCCATGTTCGCGGGCGAGCCGCGGCAGGACATCAGCGACGCGTTTGTCGGCGCGCGCGACGTGCTCGAGAGCATCGCCGAGCGCAGCCCGCAGGCCAAGAACTACCACGAGATCCTGACCACCATGGGCGAGGCCGTCGTCCAGTACCGCCGGCGCGAGTCACTCGAGGCCCGCCGCAACGTGCAGCACTACATGTCGCAGATCCTCGTCGTCGACGTCGCCGGCGGCGGCAGCAGCAGCCAAGCGCCTGACGACATTGCCGCTGCCACTCTCGGCGCGGGAGGCGGCGACTCCCGTTACCTGATGCAGAGCAGTAGTCTGGTACCCGGTGGTGGCGATCTTTATCAGCAGCAACAAGCTACGCTTAACCTGGCAGGGTACAGCGATGGGGGTGACTTTCTCCGTTCGCAGCAGCGGCAGCAACAACAAGCCGGCAGCGGTGGCATGGCCAAGCAGTGTATGAGCCCCTTCTCAGCGCACGATCTTGTCACCCCGACATCAGACCCGTCCGTGGCGAATTTTGGCAGCAGCAGTACCAACGGCGCGGCAATGTCGATGTACGGCGGCGGCGGCGGCGCAGGGCCCGGCGGCCACATGACCGACTCGATACTGGATGACCTGCAGATCGACTGGGGCGATCTGGACCTCCAGCTCGGCGACGACTCGGGGCTCTTCGACTCCGGGCCGTTCGAGACGCTGTTTTACAGCATCGAGTGAGAGAGCTACTTCGGACTATGCACAGTAATGGCGTCTTCATCCTGAGTAAGGAAACCGATGAGTGTTGATTTCTATCTTGTGGCGTTTTCGGATGACTTCACGGATGGCCGAACGCGCGGGGGCGAGGTTTGGTATTTCGTGAGCTACGCATTGGGAATTTCGGCGCATGTGGTTTTATTTTGCCCGGGTATGGCACAGGACAGGCGTATGTTCGGTATTGGGAATACGGGCGTTTGGGTTGGTCAAGGGTTCAATGAAGTCGTGGGAATCATCACTGTGGGGCGGGCGCAATGACACAGAAAGTCGAACGCGCACGAAGGTAAAACAGCCTGTTATCACGAGGGAATCTGGAAGATAGATCACGTCGAACCTATTCGAATCGTCTGTGCCGTTAAACCCCATCCTTCGTCTTGTCTCGCGCCTGGTGCGTTGTGTAGGTTCAGGTAAGGAAGGGTAACCTTTTGATCAACCACCACGGCCGCCAAGAGAACTATCTCACCCGTGGTAACTAGTACACCTTGACAAGACTATACAGAGCCAGAGAGAAGATACAAAGCCTGTTTATTTGGAGCGCTGCGCCCAAATATTGAGACCCTCCTCTCGCTTATACGATACTGTAGAGACCAAGGGAAGAAAAGAACCAACCCTGTGAAGAAAGGGGAGTGGGTGTTCTTGGCATCATCCACCCCCCCCCCCCAACTCCCTCGCGGGGTCTTCTCCGGGCACTCTTCGTGATTAGTAGACATGCGATAGTTCACAGCCAGTCAGGGCGGTTGGGATTCAATTATACACATTGAAGATGCATGGTTTATACACACGGCCTCACACAGGATTTCCTCACTCGACGAACCATTTCCCCACCAAGGAATAATACCACGACGCCGCCCCGTTTCTCTCGGTTGCAGGATGGGTAAACCATGAGCGTAGGTAACCACGCCACAAAGAATAGTCAACCCCCCGGCGCTACGGTAGTGTGAGTTGTGCACTGCCACAAAAGGGAGGAAAGAAAGAAAGAAAGAAGAAAAAACCAGGATGCATGGGTGTGTACTTGGGTTATAATTTCCGAGGCCAGGGACACAGACGAGACGAGACGGAACTGGACTATTATACATTCATGCATGACATGCCCTGCATACGCGTAGCGTACCTGCATGCGTGCAGGTACGGGACGGGTATCGTCGAAGGGGGTGGACCGGTTTTGGGTGCTGCTTCAGAACCCCAACTCCGCGACGTTACAAGTTCGAGTTGGGCCGGCCACCAAGGCCCCGTGCTCCACTTCGCCCCAACTTTCCACCCGCCCAGCTGCCCCATCCCTCCCCGGCGGGTGCCAGAGCCATCAGAGGAGGGGAGACATGAGTGAGAGCGCGGAAGAGGCTGAATTTTATTGCTCAGGAGGAGGAGGAATGGGGGAGGGGAGGGGTTCGCAAGACAGAGTAAGTCGACCTGCCTGTTCACGATGACACGGGGAGTCAAGAAATTCACATCTCACATGGAAAACAAGAGCAATCCAGGTTTTTTTGGTCCGATTAGTTGTCTTTCTTGTTAAGATGAACTGCTTCTCGATTTTCTATTACTAGTCATCAGAGAGGCAGATCATCTTGACCAGCCCACCTGGATAACAAATAGGGAAGAGAGAAATATAATAAGGTGAAAATTTGAAAACACACACATCCCGGCGCCTTGCAGACCCAAGTGTCTGCAGATATTTGTCTTGCCCACGCCGTCGCAATCATTAGTGATACAGCAAGCCGTCTCTCCCTCTCTTTGTTCATGACGCGTCGCCAGAGGGTCCGATCTCTAGGGTATCCGTAACAGTGACTCCTCGGCGCTCGTAACACCTCACTCGCGCATTCTCTATGCAGCATTGCATGCCGTCAACTGACCCTGGCAGTCGGAGACTTGAAAGCCCGAGTTGCCACGGTTGAAGGCATCCATGCAAGCGTTGTTCTGGATATCGCAAGCCCTTTGCTTGGCGGCAGCCTCGTTGACAAAGGTGTTGCCGTTGACAGAGAATGGGCGGGCGGCATCGCCGGATTGCTTCGAGTTGAGAGTCAGCTGGTGGATTAGACGTTTCAATAGCGATTATTTAACGTACAGTAACCGCAGGCGCATCACCGCCAAAGGCACGCGCACGGCCGCCACCCTGACGTCCACCCTGCTGGCCGCCATTGTTGCCGCCCTGCTGTCCACCCTGTTGACCACCCTGTTGACCGCCCTGCTGTCCGCCCTGCTGACCACCCTGCTGGCCGCCGTTGTTACCACCCTGCTGGCCGCCGTTGTTGCCGCCCTGCTGACCACCGTTGTTGCCGCCCTGTTGACCGCCGTTGTTGCCGCCCTGCTGGCCTCCATTGTTACCACCGTTGTTACCACCGTTGTTGCCGCCACCGCCACCGCCACCGCCGACGGTGAAGCGGACGCAGTCGTCCTGGGGACCACGCTGAGCAACGGGCATGAGAACGGGCTGATGGTTGGAGGCAGAAGTCATGGAGCACAGGCGGTAGTTGCCGGCGGGCAGACCACCCTGAACGGTAGCAGAGAGGAGGCCCGCGTTGTTGCCAGCATCGTTGATGCCCTTGAAGAAGGCGAACGTGGCAGCGCTCGGGGGCTTGGTGGGGTTCTGGCTGTTGCCCATGTCCTGAACGACAACGTGAGTGTGACCAATGACGTTGCCGCCGTTGCCGAGCGCCTGAGGCGCGTTGTAGTAGGTCTTCTGGGGGTTGGTGAAGCTACCAGCCTGCAGGTTGTCGACCTGGACGCGGATGTCAAAGGTCTGGTTTGGTGTGACCGTGTCGCCGTTCTTGGGGTTCTGGAAGACGGCCGAGACCATGCGGGTGGCAGCAGGCATCTCACCCATGGCTACACATTGGATGTCAGTACTTGCAGTGACGAGAGAGAGCCAGGGGGTATCCCTTACGAATAGGGTTGCAGGAGCCGCCTCTCTCTTGGAGACCGTTGGTGATCTTCTTTCCACGGCAGAAGTTGATGAAGTTGGCGCCATCTCTGTAGCTGTATTAGTCGCCTGTTGATCGCCGGGCAATGTGCGATGTCGCGGAGCCTGACTTACGTAGCGGAAGCAGCCTGGCCTGGCTCGGCACCCTGAAGACCGTTGTCGTTGGCGTTGGTGGCGAGAACGCTCTGGTCCAGGCAAAGGTTGTTGTTGCCGCCATTGTTGCCACCCTGTTGACCTCCGTTGTTGCCACCTTGCTGGCCGCCGTTGTTGCCGCCCTGCTGACCGCCGTTGTTGCCACCCTGCTGACCACCGTTGTTGCCGCCCTGCTGGCCACCACGGCCACCACCACCGCGGCCGCCGCCGCCGAACTGCCGGGCACCGAGGGTGGAGCGCTTGGATCGTCGGTCGACGACGTTGCCGTAAGGGGTTGCGAGGGCGTCAGTGACGGCCACGAGGCCGAGAAGACCGAGAAGGACAGACTTGGGAAGCATGTTGGCGAATGTGCTGGAGGACGAGAGAGTGGAAGTGCGGCAGAAGACCCGGCTGCTGCGAATATTGCGAAGAAAGTGGTGCGTTTTAAAAAGTGATAATAGAAGGCAACTCGATTATGGTACCAGACCGGATTCGAAGATGCGAAGAAAAGAATGGGAAGATGCAGAGTGGGCTGGCCCTGGGGACAAGAAAAGGAACGAAGGGAACAAGACACACTACCAGCGTATTCTATGGGAGAAGGAAGAGAGCAAGAGAAGAAACCGAGAGGAAGGGACGGGGAGCGGTGGGCCTAAGTAGGCGATGCGCTCCGGGCGCACTTCAGACGGACGCGGGCGGGCGACTGCGTTGTTTCGTGGCCCGGAGGGCAGCGCAGCGCCGAGCTGGGCAGGGCACAGCAGAGCAGAGCCCCTGGCCGGGGTGAGCGAGGCCCGGGCTCCGGCACGGAGAAGGCGCCCAAGTTGCATGCGCCGTCTCAGGATGTCGATCCGGGCAGGGTGTGAGGGCATCGCGTGCCAAGCAGCGCCAAGCGGTGCATCCCGGCACAGATCGACCGGGGTGGGAACGCCCCATCGCCAGGGCCCCGGACGGCCCTGATGAGATTGAGATGGAATTCCAGGAGCACCGAGTCTCAACCACGTGTGGGTCGAGATATCTGGCCCATGGCAATATCATGCTGCGCAATCACGGGACTGGGACTGCCCTGGCCGCTTGCAAGGTCGCTCCTTCCACCGGCAAGTACGTACCTATGGTACCTTGGTAGGATGCACCCCGAGCTCTACTCCGTGCGGGTACCTGCCTACCTTAAGGGTCAATACCTTGAAGTGCCCAAGAATCACGGTCTGCAATATGCACGTGCTCTAACAAGGCCTCGCTCGTGCCATTGCCACATGATCCCGCTCGCTCGTCCAATAGTTGCATGCTGTACTATACTGGCGTACATGCCCATCGTTCAGACGAGGAGTCGTTGCAACGGTCTGTATGGCGACAGGGGTCTTTGGATGCACTCAATGTAGGGCTGGATTGGACTGCAGGCCGGTCCCGTACCTGAAGGTACGCAGTATGGGCTGCACCTCTTGTGCGCAGGATGCAGGCGGGGCGGGGAACGGGGCTCGGCGGGGGGCACCTGCAACGGCTTGAGCCGCAAGAACTGCGCGCCCCAGGCACGCAGCCAATCAGGCCCGGGGCTCAGCCTAGGCGGTTTCGCACCCGGCCGACTCTGAGGCAAAACACTCCTGCTCCTGGCCGCGAGACATGGATGCCGCCCAGCTCCTCCCTCCTGTCCTTTTCCCTCCTCTGCCTGCCCGCGGCGCCGAGCCTCATGGCAACGGCGATGCAACCGGCAACGCTCCCAGCAGCCCATGCCGCCCCACTGCCAGTCAAACGCCCTGCTCCGCCGACTTCGACATCACCTCCTCCCCTTGCCTCCTCTTGGCTGGAGCTTACACGACACGCAGCACGCAGTACGGAGTCTTCCGTACTGCCTAGTCAACGATTCCAAAGACAAGCATTGTGGCGTTCAGTTCGTTTCGGCTAGCGGTCGCTCCCAACGTCACAAGAGCACCGCGGCCCGGATCAAACGGCTCACTTGTCCTTCCCACAACTTGCGGCGCCCGTGTCGAGCTGACGGGCTCCGCACGCCGCCAGTTTCGCCAAGCAAACTGCAAGCACTTTATCAGCCCGCGGAGACGGCGGCGACTGAGATCGCTTCAACCGCCCTCGCGTCATCGATATTACCCGAAACGGCTTCTAGAACTACATACGAGCAGTGAGCGTATCAGACGAAACATGCTCAGTGGCCGACGAGTAGGACCGCCTCCCATGATAGATGACATCTTGCGGTTCTTCGTCCGCGATCATGGCAATCTCGGAGTCGAGCAAAGGTCCAACTTTTATTCCCCCGCCTATGCGTTGCGGCTGCTTAAGAATCTTGTCACTTCGACCAGGAGAGAAAATTGCCGATGCTTCATTGATGGTTGCTCGCTCCACGCTGATCGCTGTGATGTCGCAAATTCGGATGGTGCGGTGGCCAAGTTCGGTCACGCCAGTGATCTCATCGCGCAGTCGTCTATCATCACGATTGGCGTTTCCGGCTCTCGGCTCAGTAAACCTTGCTTTGTCCACCATTCTATGGAGCAAGGAGTCCTGCGCAAAATGCAGATCGATTAACGTGAACAGAAACTTGACTCGGGATATCCTCCAACCCTTGGAAAGGATTGTACTGAAACTATCTCGGCCCTGGTTCATGCAGTCAGGAAACCCTCCTGTGTGGACACGGCCTCCTTGCTCAGTGCACGACAACCTTGTTGCATGCGGAGTGATAGCACGCCGCTCAAAGGTCCCATTTGATGAAGTAATCTTTGCCGACCCGGATCGGGACAGCCCTGTGCCAGCAGCAGGGAGTCTTGGCACCGGTTCCAGAAGAACCCGTTCGGGGCTTGGCTTGAAAGGAGAAAATCGTACGATCGACCGACTCGCTCTTGGACTGCGAGTCTGATCCCTGCATGCCCTTGCCCTTGTCACTCAAGTTCGATCCAGTTGTCGTGATACCTACTGGAAAGCCAATCAGCTTGCTCACAACGGAGAACAACAAGCGAGAGACGATGCTGAGTCGGACCAGAAACCAACAAGCACGTCCCTCTCCTACATGACCGCCGTTATCACGATCAAACGTTCAGACTCGGCAGTCTGGGTATCCAGGAGAACGGACCAGTTTCGGACGCAACCATGGGTCATCCAACCTCCCGGTGAATCTGCTGGCAGAAGTCAAGGGGCTATAAGGCGTCCGATTTGCAAGGCTGGACCCCGGGCTGGGCTTGCCACGCCCTACTGTTCCTTGCGAAGGTATTGGTGGTCTGAACCCTCGAGTCAGTCAGCCAGATCCCGTGTACGTGCCATAGCTTTTATCGCTCTTCCAGCCAACGGCGAGCACAACTATGCGCACGGAGTAGTACGGCAGCTCCTGGCCGTCCATAACTGGGCTGGAAGGCCATATTGCTCGGCTTATCACCTCGTAAACAAGATCCTATCGTGACAGCAATCGCTTGCCAAGAATCGGCCTTGCTACATGGACCCTTGGACACTACCCGCGAGCCTCACGGTGATGTGATTGTTTGTTCTGCGCGTCAAACAGGCATATGTCTTGGCGGCGAGCTTTCCTTCGGCCGAAATGACGAGACAGTGCTGCGTGCCTGGCCTCCTGCATCATTTTCGTTTCTCTCGTAAAGCGGTGCCCGTCCTGCTTCCTTGCATATTTCAATTGAGTCCCTGGAAGGTTTCCTCCTTTGAACCCCTTGCGCCGCAGAAGGCCTGGTCACGGTCTCCGTGGCTGACCAAGCCCGGGGTAGCACGGGGTGGGGTTTCATACGTGACAGGGGTGTGTTGTGTGGCTCTATCTCTCTCTCAGCTGGCTCCCCTCTCGTTGATACCCGTGTGTGCGGGCGGAACGCTGTCTGTTCAAGCTTCCGTCCCACCATCGCGGGAAGAGCCCCTGGAATCAGCTCATTCTAGGAGTTGCGGCTGTCACAGGGCGACATCGAGTAATTCATCATCCTGTCCCCTCCTACCTTCCCCCCTCCTCCCCCGGCCTCACCCCGGGTTTCCCAAAAGAGGCAAAGAGAGAAAAGGCAAGATTGGAGGAGGAGGAGGAGGGGGAGCGCTCACCTTGACCGTCGCTACTGCCAGGCAGGTCCTTCAGGTAGGCAGGGCTCATACCCTGACTTGCATCGGGGATCCGTTGAGAGATCTCATCCCATGTTTCTGATACCAGAAGACAAGCACTTTTCTCCTCCTTTACTTTCGTTTTTGTGCCCTTGTCATCCGGATTGTTCTTTACGACGACATCGCCAACACGGGGGCCGGCTGCTGCCTGCCTTGTCGTCGTGCGTGGGGACTGTCAGGCCCTTGTCATATGGGTTTTCGTCATCTACTTACTACCTAACTGCGTTGCTTTCTGTCCGCTGCGTACTCGTCATGTGCTCTTGAGGATCCGGAGCTTATTCCGTCCGAATTCTCTTGCCCCGTGTGGCGACCCAGGCCAGATCTGGCGATCAGCAAGATCGAGGTCCCCCCCCTTCTCTCTCTCTGATGTTATCCGGTCATGCCATGCCCACGGAGGCACAGCGGGTCTCTCGGCTCTGGCAGTTCCGATCGGCTCGCGCGGTGAAGCCACGTACGCGTTGCTCGTATTTCATGCTACACTACACTATTGACAGCCATGTCTCCTCCCTCTCGAGAGATCGTGGGTGCACAGGCCCAAGCGAAGAGAGACTTGCTTGGCTCACCGCACTGGCGGTGGACCTTTCATTCGAAAACTTTACAGCTCAACGACGACCTGCGCCTCGTTTTCAGACGTAACAGCAAGCGCACCTGACTCGAGAGCCGCAACCTGCGCCTCGATCTCCTCAAACTCCCGCGTCCAGTCACCACCATTCTCCATTAGGAGCAGAGCTGCCTGCTCCGAGGCTGAGGCCGAGGACGACGGCAGCAGGAGCTTGGCCACGATTCGGTCTAGCCAGGCGGCCAAGCGGACGCCTGCTTTGGCGACCGCCACCTCGATGACGGGGCCTGCCTTGTCAAAGTACTCGCCCCCGAGCTCCTTGCCGACGATCGCTGCTGGACCCTCGGGGAGCACTATTGCGCGACGTGTCTTGTTAGCTTCTCACATGGCTTTTCAATGAAGACTCGAGATGCCAGGCATCACTTACCGTGTGTGCAGATAAGCGCGTTCGACTGGTTCGCCCAGTGCATCGACGAGGACACGGGGTCCTCAATGTCCAACCCTTCCAGCCACTCCGCGCGGAGTGCGGCGAATTTGCCCGTGCGGATGTCGCCGACGAGGCTGTCGGCCCAGAGGGCCGCGTCGTGGTACGGCACGCGGTGCACGCCGCCGAGGAGCTTAGCCGCGATGCTTGTGTCCCACACGTGGTGCAGGTTGAGCTCGACGCCATCGAAGAGCACATGGATCCCGTTACCGCCGCGGGCGACGTTCTCGGTGTGCAGCGGCTGGTGGATGTCGCCAAGGAAGTGCACCACGAACTTCGCGGCCTGGTTGCGCCGCCAAGCCGGGAGCGACGTGTCGAGCAGCTGGGAGGTGTAGTTCTGGATGGACGACACGACGCAGCCATCTTCTTTGCAGTCGCGCTCGAAGTCGACGCCGCAGTACGAGGGCGGGTCGTCGTGGGCGTCGATGAAGTGGAAGTCCTTGGAGAAGCGGCCCCATTTGGTGTACCGGATCGTGTCGGCCCAGGTCGCGACGCCGGCGAGGTAGTGCTCCGTGTCGTTGCGCAGGAGCCGCTGGAGGTACGTCTCGGTGCTGTCCTGGACGAGCGCGCTTGCGACATAGGCGACGCTGATGTGACCGAGACCTTTTAGTGAATTTTGTCAGTCGGTTGTCATTGCCCGGAGATGTGAGTGCGTACGTACTTCCCCAGGCTGCCACGGACGGCAGCATGGCCGCTCCGAGGGCGATGTTTGTGAGATTGGCCTTCATGGTTGCCTATTTGATGCCTGTCCTGTTGCCGTCCTGCGGGCAAACTGATGTGGCAGGGTGAGGCGTGATGATGTTTTAAGGAGGATAGTTCACGGGATATGATATTGAATATGTATGGTGGGTAAATGCTTTGAGAGGGCTCTTTTCAGCTGGGCGGGAGTCTTGACGCGTCTCACGCCACGCGCATGTTCATGCAGTTGTCTGGGGACATGTCTGCCAGTCACTCACAACGAACCGCGACGCCAGCCGGGCTCACTCATGTGACGGCGTGTGGATGGCGGTCACCACATCGGGCTTGCACGGGCGTGAGATGGTTGGCTGGCTGAGCTTGGCTGGCCGCTGCGAGGTAGTGCAGGGGGGCCGGGCTCGTTGCGGCGGGGCAACAGTCCGTGGGGTCGGGTGGCTGGCTGACTGTTCCCCAACACAACCGTCGAGGCTCAGCTTCTGGCGACTACATTATCGAGGCCGGACCCTTTCAGCTGCGACGTTGATAGGTGTTTGGCTTGAACTGGGTCGAGGCCCGAGGGTGACGACTGCCATGGTGGAGCCGGGGCGTCCACTCTGTGACTATTGGCACTGGACGGGATGAAATGGGTCAAGCTGTGTCACGCCCTGAGGCTCCTATTGTCGGAGTCTCTTGCGGGCGCTAGTTGAGACGGAGACGGGCTGGCTCCGTGGGGAAGCGCAGTCTGTTGCGAGGATAGGCGACGACGACTTGAATATGGAGATATGTGAGCCCATATTCGACTGCTGCGTAGGATGTCGACGATTCGGGGCGAGTGTCTGCCACCAGAGCTGATGACAGCAAGCAGGGTCCAGGAACATGATGCGGCAATGCAGCGAGGCAGCGATGCAGGGACTGCACGCAGCCAGCCCGGGCGCGGTGACTTTGGACTCTGGCGGGAAGGTGCAACCCTCTGACGCCGCTACTGCAGCTCTAATCCCGCAGTGCTCATTGGCCGGCATTGACGTAGGCGTGCAACCCTCCGAAAGATCTTCCCCACACGAACTGCAAAGCACCGCGATAAGAAAACGTCAGGTGAGCCTCGTGCAGCAGGCCGTGGGGTGTCACTTGAGAGGCTCGAGTCTGCATGCGCAAGTGTCGCGAGATCGCGTGTCTGCTGACAGTGGGAGGCCAGCCAAGCCTGCCGTGAGCGCCAGAAGGGAACACGGCAGACAGTCAACACTCTGTGCTTGGCTGACTCTTTGGTGGCGCCGTCATCGCTCGAAGATCGTCCGCGCCCCACCCGAGATAGTCTCCTCCTGCCGTCTCGGGCTCCTTGAGTCGGCTCTGCCGAATCTTGCACCTCGCAGTCCTTTTTCTTCCCTCCCGACAAGCCATTGCGCCTTCATCTTGACCTCTCCGCCGCTCATAGACCACCGCCCGACGGCACCGCCAGCGTCCTCTCGCCTGCAGACTCCCCGTCGGTCCCCTTTCCCCTCCAGAAGGAAGTGCGACAGTGGCGCAATTGGCCTTACCTCGACGCAGCCAGCCTCATCCCCCACGCCTGGGCACTGTCTTGACGGCAACGACTGTGTAGCTTGAGCACCACCATTGGTCTACCGGTTGCCAATATGGCAGTCCACGACATCTCGACAAACGAGGCGCTCTCGGGCATCTTTGGCAGCATCAGCATAGCCTCGTGGATATGTCTGCTCGTGAGCTTGCCCTTGCGGAACACCAATTGACCCGACCAGCGGTCTGTGTCTGGCTCTAGCTTACCTCCCCTGCCACAGATCCCGCAACTCCTCACAAACTACAAGACCAAGAGTGCCGATGGGCTGTCGATGCTCTTCCTCGCCGTCTGGCTCTTCGGTGATGTGACAAATCTGGGAGGTAAGGCATTATTCCCGCGAAGATGGTCTCAGCAGAGACAGAGAAGATGGACTAACGACATGCCTCGACCCCAGGCGCCCTCGTCACTGGTCTCGCGCCTACCGCCACCGTCCTGGCTGCATACTTCTGCGTCTCCGACCTGATCCTTATCTCCCAGTGTGTGTACTACAACACAATCAATGCGCGGAAAGCGCGCCGGCGAGCCCAGTCCACCGCAACCGACATTTCCGAGGACGAGCCGCTCCTGCGGCGGCAAAGGACGGGATCTTCGTCCGCGGCGGTCGCCCTTCCTGGCTCCCAGCGCCGCAGCTCCTCAGGTCGCGAGATCAACCCGATCAAGCGCGTACTGACTGGCGAGGACGAAACGCCCTCAAATAGCGCCTGGCTGCACAACACGCTCGGTCTGGCCGCCGTCTGGATTGTCGGTGCGGCGGGCTGGTTTCTGTCGTACCGCGCCGGCGCTTTTGACCAGCCGGAGGACAGTGTGCCCAACGACCCAAACCCCGAGGGCCCAATGGCGGTCTTTGGCATGGTCATGGGCTATGTCAGCGCTGTTTGCTATCTTTGGTAAGTCTCCGTGTGGAATGAGCGGGTGTCCGTCTACAGCATGAAACTAACTCCACGCAGTGCTCGGATTCCGCAAATCATCAAGAATTACAAGGAGAAGTCTTGCGAAGGTATTACACTCAGTGCACCAAGTGACGGGAACGCATGCTGACTCCGCACCAGGCTTGGCCCTCCTCTTCTTCATGCTGTCCATGACTGGCAACCTCACGTATGGCCTGAGCGTCTTCTGCTACTCCCAGGAACCGCAGTATCTTATCATGGCCATTCCCTGGCTGCTTGGCTCATTCGGCACCATCGTTGAGGACTGTGTCATCTTTTACCAGTTTCGCATCTACTCGCCAAATGCGGAGCATGCAATCGACGACACCGACGGGGCCGCGGCGTAAGATCTGAAATATGACTCGGAACGGAGGCACGGCGAGAATGAGCCCAAATTGTGGGGCGGTCCTGCGGGACAACATTGCTCTAGAGTGAAGCCCGACCGTGGTGTCGAGGAAACGATTTATGGCAACTTGCCGCATGCATAGTTGAAGGCGTACTCTAATGGTTTGTTTGCAGTCACATTGAGTTGTGTACTGTTCTGGTGTGTTCTTTTTTTGGATTATGATAATGTATCATTTTCAACACTTCGTCGCAAGTCGCGCGAATCAATTTTCAGAAGACCGCTACCCAATGCATTTGAATCCGTGGGTTTTGAAGTGCCACGCTTTTGCCTTCGACAGTGATGGCGCCAGGTCCAATGGTGATGAATCCAATGGGAGACACACAGTCTTGGAAGATGGAGAAAGCCACCTCGATCCCCCGCTTGCGCAACCCTCTCGAGTGTCACAGTGTCGGCACCCGCTCCAGGCCCTCCCTACCGACTGCTCTCATCCTCGAGCGCTCGTCTGGGGCGATGCGAGAAAATACATGGCGTCTTGTCGTCGTCTAAAGCAGCCCACACAGGTACATCTTGCTGCATCCTGACACCGAGCTCTGCTCTTCACGCTCCACGTAAAAAGGGGGGGACGGATGGTTATGTCTATTGAAAGAGGTGCTGGGTATCGAAAAGTGTATGGTGCTTGCGTGCGTGCGTGTGTGTAGAAATATGTATATATATATAAGATCGCCCCGTCCCAAGGAACATCCAGGAACCCTTGGCCGATGAGAGAGAAGAGGGCGGCCGTCGGGACAAAGCAAGACAAAAACTCCTAGAGTGCCGACCAGAGATGTTTCTGGCCCTCCCGCCTTCGACACAGGCATCAAAGCATCCTCCTGGCTGGTGACGAGCCCGGTGAAGGTGGTGGTGTTTAGGAAAGGAATGGTCTACTGGCCCCGGAGAGGTCTGCCACGCGAAAAAGAGGCCGCACGTCAGCAAAGTCTATAAGTGGCATTCAAGGGGAGAGGCAAAGAGTGGAGAGGGTGAGGAAAGAGAAAGAATAGAAAGAAAGGGAAACTCACGCGCAGCCCTGAGGCGTGACGACACCCCACGCGCAGTCGCCGCTGACCTTGTTGACGACCTGGTTCGTGAAGACGGGCGTGATGACGACGGCCGCGCTCGCGAGGCTCGCGAGGGAGAAGAGGGCGGTGGCGACGGTGGTGAGCTGCATGGTTGTCTTTGTGGCGACTCTTGGAGAGAGGTTGTACGTGTGTTGCCTTGGGGTCTTTGTGTAGTTTGCACGGATACTGGCGACGACGACAAGATGATGATGGTGTTGTTGCTGCCCGTGTGTGGTTGTGTGTGCTGTCGTTCTGGCGTGTTTAGATTATTAGATTGTGGCGAGGCTTGAGCCGGAAGTTGAAGTTGGAAATGAGGAGACAGATGACCAGATCTGTTCTCGTGGTGATTAGAAAGGGATAGTAGTTCGGGCGTGTAATGCTAGCGGGAAGGGAAACAAGAGAGAAAGAGAAGATGGTCAGCCGCAGGAAGAAACACACGATCTAGGGTCAGAGGCAGAAACACAGTGACTACCCACCACACACACACACACACACACACACACACACACACACACGATGCTGTTGGGCGGCGGCGGCAAGGGCCCATGGCAGGAACTTGGCTGCTGCTGTGGGACACTACCCTCGTGCCATGTCCCTGGTCGGCAGCCATGGTCCGATGCAACGAGCATGGCGAGGCATGGCGACAAGAGGTCCCCCAGAAGTCCCGGCACAGTACGGGATTCGAGACTTGGATTGTCCCAAGGGGGTCGTAGTGGCCACGGCCGCCATGGTCCCTGGTCCGTGGTCCCTGTTGCATCACCTAGGGGAGCCGCAAAGGGGCGTCCCCACACACAGCCAACCCGTCAGGGAGGGCGGGGCGAGGGGGAAGAGCCGCATCTTGCACCCAACCTATCCTATCCTATCCCATCCTGTCCTCAAGGGCACTCGCACCCAGAGTCCACAGGCTGCGATGACTGAGCATTGTGCGTACGCAGACCATGTCAACCCGGGCAATCACCATCGTTCTGCGCCCGGCGAGGAATCCAGTCTGCAGAGCAGCACCGCCGCAACATCAAGCCCACATCTCCCCAGGCAGCAAGCGACAACTCTGCAACGAGTTTCACCTGACAAGACAAGCCTCTGCAAGGGTCGAGAACCGCTGCTGAGACGTGTGGCGGCAACAGGGCTGTCGCAGAGACCAGCTCTACTGCGGACACGTGCAGCAGGGGGGGTTTCCTTGCAGGGGGGGCCAGGGGACGACCCTTGGCGCCGAGGTTCCACTTACCCCAGTCAATAACACAGCGGCCGTGGGAACTTTGAGGAACTCGGCAGCGTCGATAACTTGGTAATGAGTTGCGCCGACAAGTACTGCATTGTGCAAGGTGCACCTGTGTCGATGGTCGTATAGCAGTTCCACAAAAGAACTCCCGCTGAGAGAAGTGTGTGGTTTGGGTCAACACGGCACCAACAGTGGAAGCAGGTCGACTTGCGTGTAACGGGAGACTAAAAGGGAAACCAATAAGCCTCGTGAAGGGCAAGGAAAATTGTATCTTTCGAGTGCAGTGCCTCCTCACTCAGTGACCTGGGGGCAGTAAGCGACTCAAGAGCACCTGTCGATCGCATAGCCAGCACGCGACAATCGTCCTGTCAGGGGACATATGCTGGTCACAACTCCAGCCTTCGTAAAGGATCACGGGCGGGTAAGTGACTTTTCTACTCTTTTTTTCAAGACACTCGCTCGGAAACGACATTTTCGGTGGCCCGTCGCCAGACCTGAAGAGGATACACACACACATATATCTGGTTGCATCCTGCTCCTGCTGCAGATGGGTTTTTTAGGAGGCATCTTGCCACCCGAAAAAGGCATCGTCAGTGACAGCCTGCGGGGGTCGCGGTGAGGAGGACAACCTGTCTTCCTATGTGCGGATGTCGACCACGTGACAGCATTAGTATTCAGGTTGTTGCAGGTGTTCTTTATTGGTATTTTTGTCGCCGTTTCTATAAAATAAAAAATATAGATAGGTCCAGAGCCCCCGGCTTCCCTTTGCTCGCTATTTCTGTTGTAAACCGCGTGACGTTTTTGCACAAGTGGGGATGTCTCATGAGAACTTCTCGTTTGTACTGGTTCAGGCGCTTATTTGGCATTATTTTGCATCAATAATGTGCTGGTTACGTAGTTAAAGGGCATGATCCAAAGCTGTCTCGATAGAGGAGAGAGAACCATTTGAAAAAAAGAGTAAATAAATAGAAAGCAACAAGATGAAAAACATATTTCAGAAAAGCCTCGGAAGAATCAAAGAAACTGCTCCGTCCACGTCCTCGACCTCCCCTGGAGAACCTGGTCTACCCCCGCGAGAACCGCCCCGTGCTCAAGTCTCTCTTAGAACGAGCCGGAAGCGGAGACATAGACGAGACAGTGTGTCCCGCAGAAGTGTAAAAGAAAAGACGTCTACAAACCCTCAGGATCGATGAATTAATTGAGCAACAACATGAGCCACAACCAAGGATAATCATGTCTACCGATATTTCATTTCAAGAAAATTTCATTATAAAAATATTCTTGCGGACCACCTCCTGGGAGAGGGTATCTCGAAAGTGAGGAAGGGGGAAAGTAAAACCGAAACCAGAAGTTGAATCTTTCTGGCTTGCAAGCCTCGTCTTCTTCTCCACCTCCTGCTCTCTTTTCTTCTCTCTCAATCTATCTCTCTCTCTTTCTGTTCCGGCTTTGCGAACTTGATTTGTGCTTTTTAGCCCCCCCCCCCCCCCCCCGCTCTGCTTGTTCTTCAACTCCATGACCTTCCTCCATCTTCTCATGTCTCACGAAATGTCGTAAAGAGGCGCAAAAACGAAAAAAAGCCATACGGACACAGAGGACGACAGATCATGCGCAACTCAAGCTTGAATACTGAACCCTTGTGCATCATAAAAAACGAGGGCGACTGAGGCAAGACCAGGCACGATGACAAACACAGTCCAAGCACACTGCCAGGCGACCGAGTACATAGTTTTGCCACGGATCAGAATCTCGCAGACGACCCAAGTCCGATCCACTGGGTTTCGTCGGACAAGCAATGGCGCGCAGATTGCACAAACAAGTATAAAGGTGTAATAGTATTTGACACGCTCCCCATCTGATCTTATATACGAAGCCTCGGCAACTAGACGATCGCCAGCCAGGGCTTATCAGCCACCTGGTACATCCATCGGGCCTGGAACATGCCAACGACGGCCTGTTGCACACAACGACCCATGCTAAAAACAACAAAGATGAACCCGGAGTGTAACATGCAGACATACGCTTAACCCGGAAATAGACCATGATTCGCAACCACGCTTCGAAATGATGCTGCCAATCAGCAATGACAAAAATTGACATGGGGAATATCCAGAAAATGCTCGCGCGGTGTGTGTGTGTGTGTGTGTGGTGTGTCGTTCTGATGAAATGCTGTCATACAACATGAAAACGCCGTTCATGAGTCCTTTCATGTGAATGCAAACATGTTCTTCTGAACGCGAAAACAGATATAATGAGGAAAGTGATGCTGGGCACTGGGCATCGGAGTGTGAATTGTGGTGTGCTCTTTGATGTTGTGCATAAATTCTCCACCGACCGGCGAGCTTGTTGCTCAAAGCTTTCTGGCGTCGAACAACGTCAAGCTTAGGCTGGTGTCGTTCTCGCCGACATTAGGCGTGGGTTCGCTCAATATCTCCCATCGCCGGAATGTGAAGGGGCTAAGTCTCTCAGGCAGCATGCCACTGAGTCCCAAGCCAAGCATCATCTGCCTTCGTTCCCGGTCGCTCATGCCAGGCGGTGGCTTTTCGCGGTGAGCCAGCATGAAGGTGTCGGCTGGGGTGGCACTGAAGCTCAGCAAGTACCGGACTCGTACGTCGGACGTCGCGTCTTTGACGGCCCGCACACACTGCAGCCTGGCATCTTCGCTGAGCGTGTCCGCAGTAACCAGGGCGACATCGAAGGCCCGCTGAGAGAGGCTGGCATACTGCCCGTGCTTTTGGTAGTCGAGTTCCTGCGCGATTCCGGCGAGCGCGAGGACGACCCTGCCGCGTATCTCACCGCTCTGTGCCTTTGCCAGCTCAGCTGCTGGGAAGTCCGAAGCCGTTTGCATAGTCAAGTAGGAGAGGAGCAGCGGGAACCACTTGGCAAGAACGGCCTCCTTGAGTGGAGCAACTTCCGGAGCAGATGATGCAACAATCTCCCAGATGTCCAAGAGCGTCTCGCCAAGCGCGGCGGTAATTGCAGGACCTCTGCCGGCCGAGTTGCCCCTGACAATAGCATCGATGACCGTCAGCAGATTCTCTGCCATGGTATACTCCTTGTCAGTACTAGAGGCAGTCGAGTCTTGGATCTTTGGAGACGGAAACAGCTCGAGGAAGCGGGCTTCGGCTCGATTCTTCAGATGTTGGGTCATCTCGGCGTTGAGAGAAGGCAACATGCCGGTCCACATGATGTTGTTTGCGGCAATCGCGTTGTCCATGGCCCTAGAGAGCTGCTCCAGCTGCCCCTGTAGCCTCTCAGCGGAGTCAGCGGCCGCTGAATCCTCGCCCGACAAATTCAAGAAAACCTTGACTTGACAAAAGGGGAGAGTAAACTCGTTTGCAAGCTCCAGCACCTGCTCAAAGGACTTTTGGCTATTTCCGCTCGGCTGCGGCACGAGGAGCTTGGTCGTGAGGGTCTCGATCAGTGCTCTGAGATTGGCATCTGTGCTTTTAATCGAGAGAGTCTGGCATGCTGCGGCCGGATCAAGAAGAACCAGTATCCTTAGCAGTTCAAGCAGCTGAAACTTAGTCTTGGTGTCGTCCAGGGGTTGTGCAACTGGAGTCTGCTGGTTGCGAGGGGCGGCGTACTCCGCAAGTGCTCCGCGTATAAGAGACATGATGTCTTTCGCATGCTCCAGCCGTGCTTGATCTTGTATGATGCGAAAGCGGTAGCAGTCTTCGGCGGCCATGACTTGGTTCGGCTCCAGCGGCATCATGAGCATCTGCAGTATCTCTTGCATGTATATTGAAGCGCATCCAACCGCACCAGGCTGCGCCTGATTCGCCTGAGGTTGACTTCGCGGTGCTGTTGCAAACAAGATTGATAGCGGCAGACAACCTGAGCTGACCAGGAGTGGGAACATTTGAGTGAGCTGTGGCCGTTTGGAGAGCTTACGGATGTGCTGAAGCCAGAGGCGCATTTGGCTGTCGAAGTGTTGCTGGTCGAACACTCGCAGGCGTATCAAGAGCATGCAATATGACCTTTGACGACCGTCATCCTTGCCCCAGCATGACTGAAGTTTGAAGATGATCGCTTGGAAGACGCGTTCCAGTGTCGGCGGATCAGCACTTGAGTAACTGGCAAGTTTCTCAATCTGTTCCGTAAGTTCCGACTCATCATCCTGAAGCTGCGTGACCATATTATCGGACAATGGCGACGAGGCATCAACGGCATTGCTACGGTCAAGCCTTGTGAGGCTCACCTGGAGCTGGGAGGCTACGTCCTCGAAACCAGGCAGCCGGGATCCAAGACTTGCAAGTGACGCGAGAAGAGATCGAGCGCCCACACCGATCTCGTCCATCGCCGCCCTGAAGCGCTCGTAGTACAACTGAAACAATGTTTTTATGCTGCCGGTCGCCGCAAAGACAGGCAGATGTAGGTTGATGGTATCGACGCAGGATGCGAGGAGCTCAGGATTTGAGGAGTGCGACAACTTCTTGAGTATGTCTTCAAGCATGGCGTAGTCGTTGCTGGCCTCCACGAGGGATCGGATTGACTCGAACTTCGATAGAGGAAGGTCAGCAACCATGCGGCCGTCCAGCCGTGCATCCACAAGCTCTCCAACAAATACTGTACAAAGCCAGGTGCAGACTTCGGCTTGCAACGCACGACTGCTCATGGACAGCTGCTTAGCAAGTTTCTTCACCCCCCTGGGCTTCCGGGCCACGAATGGATCGGGATCGTCCATCGTGATGGACAAGGCGTGCTTGACAAACCCTATGGCGTTTGCGACGTTTTGGGTCTCTTCCTGGACCGAGTACGAGGCTCTTCGCAGCAGAGTTGCTCGGAGGCTCTTCATCGATTCACTAAGAGCATACGTCGGCACCTCCACCAGCAGCCTTGTTGCACAAGGCCCATCGGTTTGAGTGTCCTGAGGATCAGTCAAGCCGCCGCGGGCTATCAGCCACTGGATATATCGAGCCACGGAGAAGTTGTTCGTTCGTACGAGCTCAGAGACCAGATGATAGATCAAATGCTGGCGGGAGCTCTCCGTAAGGGGGTTGCTATTGATAAAGTCGAGTATGCTGCCAGTGATGTCCACATCGAACTGGGACCAGGCGCGCAGAATGGTTGTGGCCGCATATACCTTGGCGATGCCAGGGCGGTGAAGCGATGTCGCCCATTCTAGGACGGTCTTGACGAGACTCGCCTTGTTCTCGCCCAATGTCCATAACTGCCTAGGCGTGTCTTCCATCACTGGATTTCGGAGCATGCCATCAAGAAGTTTGACCATGCGGGTGCGCACTGCAGGTTGTGATTTCACGCTCGGGCTGATGAACCAAGCATTTCGTGCGTCGACATCTGCGAACATGGCCATCTTCGCGTCGTCATGGATGACGGAGGCCCGTATAGCTTGGTGGCATGTTGACCATGTCTGGGGATGGACAAAGTTTTCCGGTGTGGTCAACATGAGAGAGTTGATAAGCGTGCGTAATTGTGTCGACAGTGGAGCGAGGATGTCTTGATCAGGATGCTCGTAGATCTATCTTGCAATCAGTGGGCGGCGCCTTTTTGAGTGGTGGGTGATAAGCGGATTATCAAGTGAAACATACAGAGTTATAGTGATTGACGACAGCAGTCGCAAGTCTACGACCGTACTTGCGCAGTTTCAGCAGGTCGTTCCAGTATATCTGCGAAATGAGTAGCCACATGGGAAGTTTGGCTTGCGTTGTGTTCTCGAGTGTCCCAACAAGCCAGTCCATATAGTGGTCACGGTCGAGGAGATGCTCCGCGTAGAGATGGGTGGCGAGACGAATGCTGCGAATGATTAGCTATGAGACGATCCAGGATTGCCGTGATTCACTTACGCATATTGAACCTTGGCTTTCCAATCATTGTCGGC
Source organism: Microdochium bolleyi (assembly GCA_001566295.1). Lineage (NCBI taxonomy): Eukaryota > Fungi > Ascomycota > Sordariomycetes > Xylariales > Microdochiaceae > Microdochium > Microdochium bolleyi. The sequence continues at coordinate 1,254,229 of KQ964247.1, read as the reverse complement.
AAATGCACCCACGACAGCGTCAACGAACTGCTCGATGCATAGTGTCCAGTCTCGAATCCACTTGAGCTCGCCGCCCATGACCAGAGCACCACTGACGCCTTTGCGTTTGAAGGCGCGAATCTCGTTAGCACCAACGCATTTCGCGAGCCACACAGCACGCTCGGTCGGCACATTCTTGTTCAGGCACTGATCGAGCAGTACCTTGCCCCTGATCCCGTGAGGGATAGTCCGGCTCAGTCGACGAAGTGAAATCTGCGGATTGGCGAGTTCTTTAAGCCACCCTTCGCGCTTCGTATCTGTGACTGTGACTCGGGGTGGCGGTTTGAAGGTGGAGGGCGCGGAGATCTGGCCACTCTGTCGTCTGTTGTTAAGGACACTGAGGAATATTGTTGATAGAGTATGCAAGCCACTCTTGTGTTTCAGGGCCGGGAATAGCGTTGTTTTGGCTGACGACGCATCCTGTGCATTCTGCCCGGGTGCTTTATCTAAGAATCCATTGCGTATTATGTGATCCGAAAATTGATCTTCGGCGTTGTTGCCAGTCCAAGCATAGAAATCTGCGAATCCTGTCCGGTCCCTAATGTTAGTCGAGGCCGTCGATGGAGACTCATAAATGTCGTCCGATGACCCAGCGATGTGGCGCACACGGCGAATGAATCATTTGATAACCTACCTGCAGAATGTTCTTGCTTGCCAACTGCCGGAAATCGGGGTGCGGCAGCGGGGGTCTCGAGATGGAAAGCTTTCGGTCGCCCATCTCTTTTTGAAGGCGCATTCGGGGCGGGAGCTGATTGTGAGCGCTTCGCAGGAACGACAAAGCGTGCACGACGTGGGGGCATGGGCATAGGGACCGGGTCGCCTTCGGCAGTCTGGCATCGGGACGCGGGAGCGCTCATGTCGCCTAGGTCGGACGAGTCGTTCGTGTGCATCATCCGTGATGGCGTGAACGCTTTGCTGCCAGACAGCGGCTCGAGATTCTTGGGCGACTCGGAGAACCCGGCATGCTCGATGCCATCATTAGCGAGCTCCAGCCTGAGTCTCGACCCGAGCCTTTTGGGTGGCGCGCCATATCGCGAAGCAGCGGCGTCGCCTAGATCGAAAGCGCCCTGCTGCTGCTGCTGCTCCGGGAGGCTGTCGGTGCGGCGGGCAGGCGATTGTGACTGCGGCAGGTACTGCTGGCTGAGACTACGCTGGGGATTCGGCGGTCGCTGCGATAACCCAGAGCCGCTAACGGATCGTTGAGGCTGTCGCGACTGGACGCCTAGCGGCGGTCGGGAGGTCATCGCGGGCGGCAGGACGGCTGCGCCATCGCTTCGGGTAGAGTTCAGAGTCGGGTTGAGGACGGGCTGGCTTTGTGATCGAGGCGGCCAACAAAAGCCAGGCCCGACAAAAGAGAAGGTTGATTGGATGCCAGCGACGGGCGGAGCCGATTGTCGAGGTGGGAGCAATGGAAAGAGTCGCGATGGGCGGCGCAGGAGTCGTGGAGACGCGAGGGGTCGATGGCGGTGGGCAATGGGTAGCGAAACTGAGGATGCTGGAGATGGGACGGAGCCAGGTACCCGGAGGTGGTGATGGAGCTGGGCTGGCTGGGATGGGATGGAGGACGGTCGTTGCGAGATTGCCCGGGGCTGCGGTACAATAGGAAGTCGCGCGCGCACTTAGCGGGCGGGCTGAACCTGGGCGGGCGAGAAGGCGCAGCGAAGGGGCCGGGGCCAGCTGTAAGGGCACCCAAAGGGTTCCGGGTCTGTGCGCCTCCTCGGAGCAAAGATCGAGTCGGTTCCGTGAGAGACAGGAGGCCACCTTCGCCGTGGAGCCAAGTCAAGGATTTAGCTTCCGCCGCATCTGCCGATTCGGTTCGGCGGGCGGGTCGGGATGTCGTCTCCCGCTACGTGAGTCTTGGAAGAGGCCCGCGTGCAGTCCACAAGACATGCGAGGGAATCGTCCACAAGACCGCCAGCCAGGCAGCTGATTGCGGATCGCGTTGCCCCTGGCGGCCGCCGTGCAGATGGGCAGGCCTTGCAGGCCTCACCTGGGGATTGTGTCACTTGGGGAACGTGACATCTTCTGGCGCCGCGTCCCCGTCCTTGCCATGCACCCACCCTGTCCTGGAGAGCCTATCGGGCGACTGGGCGCCACTTCGGTAAAGGTATGTAATCGCCATATGTAACCTCACTATGGATCAACCCGAGCACAAGATACCGAAAGCAATGTTGCCACTGGCAAAGTCCCACGAGAACACACAGTGCAGCTGCAGCAAGACAGAAGGAGAAGGAGAAGCCGTGTGCGTGAGATCAGGAGCCCGCCACGTTGATGGGGACTGCATGCATGTATTCCCGTTTGTTGGTTCCTGTCGAGGCCCGAGGGTGCCCTCGCCGCTGACATCGGAGGATGGCTGGGCTTAGCTGAGGTGGTGGGCCGCTGATATGGCATGCCGCGTGAGCTCTCTCTAGCTGCATGCTGGGGAAGCGCACGCCACGCCGGGGCTACAAGCACACTGGGCATAGTCCGACCGGCCGTCGAGATTGGCTCCATTGTGGGGTTATCATCGTGAGAGGGTGGGCAAGATGATTGCACCACCTTCGCACCCCCTTGCTCGAGGCGGGCCAGGCGGGATGCAGTGGCAGGGCGGGCTGATCCAAGCAACCATGGGACCCTCAGGGAGTTGGGTGTGGCATCCCTGCATCTCGACACCTCTTTCGGGAAGCTGCGGCCATGTGCTTTGAAAGCAGCCCCGGCCTGAGTCCGGCAATCCGCTCACGTCCATCCTAAAGAGGAGTTTTGAGATATGTCGAGGTCCGACTTGGCATAACCTTTGTGATAGCACGCAGCTGCTCTCGACTCGCCTGTCCCACTGGCTGCCCCTGTTGCAGATGTGAGCTCGACCGTGGTCGTTGGCATGCAATTGCGTCAGGTGGCTGAGAATAGGTCTGATTGTGGTGTTGCCATCAGTGGCTGCCGAATGGCCGAAAGACAAAACCCTCCCGGGGAGATTCTGCAATCGTCTTGCTATAGGGGTCGTGGCTGACTGAATCACAGTACATAATGTACCACTAGGCTGGCAAATTCCGTCATTAATCGAGCCCAATGTCATGGCTCAGCTTCCTCCTGGTATGTCGGTGACGCACGGTCTTCTGTTGCCAATCGTACCCTACGTACGAGACAATTTTCGGACTATGCGGCACGCGCCAGTCATGCCACCTTCTCCGGAACATTGTCGTCTGGCACAGCGGATAGCATGGTGGGCCGAACTGGTCTGGCTCAAGAATGACTTGTTAACTTGTGAAGAGCGTGAATGTTGTTGATTATTAGCAAATGCGCCTCGGTTAGCTGGAACACAGGCCATGGCGAGGTCCGGCGCTGTTTGTCCTCTGTCACGAGCGCGGGGAGTAAATAAGGCGCTGGATGTGAAGGAGCCTGCCACGATTCGCATGCCCCAAGAATCCCCGGTCTTGCCGAGCTTGGGTTGAATCGGCCGGCCCGGTAGTGTCTGTTCAGGGCTGCGTCAAGCGTGTGCAACTGTCGAGTAGGCGCCTACCACGATGTGTTGGGCTCGATGATTTGAGTTCTGCCGACTCGGGATCAATACTGTACTTGGCTTGCGTTGGGCTCGATGACGACTGGAGCACGTAGACTTTAGACCGGAGCTTTCGCCTGCCAGCCTGAGTTGAGAAAGGTCTTGGTCTAGAAAGCTTCGGCGTCGCCGCTCTTTCGGGACAGCTTGCCCTCATTTGCGGTGATGCGGGAAGACCACAACTCAGCTTGTCCTTGGGATCGTCGTTTGCGAACGGGTGCGATAGGTGAACGCCGACTCTCGCTGGGATGCCCGACCACGGCAACTCAGAGCAGGAGCTCCCTCGGCTCCTTCGGACGGGCGACAGCTGCGGTCAGCAGGCAGTGAGCACTTGTGAAGTTCCGAGTGGGCTTCGCCCAAGGTCTCCATCTTGTTCCCCACTCTCTCGCGCCGAGAACCCCAGCTTCCTGGTCCTGGTCCCCAACCCTGGAGAACAGAACATTGGAGCTAGGCATTACCTAATGCCATCTCTAGCGGCCCGGACGACACCACATCCACATCTCAACACCATTCCTGAGTGCAATCTGCTTTGCGCCACAGTCTCTTGAGCTTCAAGACGTCGCCTAGTTTCAACCAACGACCTGCAACCCCCCCGGGCACGCATACGCGACAACTAGCATACCTCGATCCACAATGTCTGCCACCAAGAAAGACATGCGCCGGGCTGACCTAGGTATGTCGCCCCTACACCAACGCCGATCTCCTGAGAGGGGAATCCATCCCATCACCAGCAGTGTTCGCCGCAGGCTGCCAATGGCAGTTCCACACGCCCGGAGCTCTCAGTTCCCGCGAATGTCTGCGACTTTGCGCGCCTGATATCCCGCAGGACCCCAAATGGCTACGCGAGCTGACCAGTCTCCCGCAACAACCACAGTCATCCCCTACCAGGCTCCCGCCAAAAAGGCCAGCGACCAGGGCGACTTCTCCTCGACCATCTCGTCCACCCTGCCGATGGCCGCTATATTCACGCGCAACAAGTACCTCGGCTGGGCCTCGCTCGTCTTCGCGCTGCAGAACTGGCTCGGCGAGAGCGAGAGCTCGTCGAGCACCCAGTCCACCCCGGGCTACTTCTCCGTTGGCATGTCAGGTAAGAAAATGAGAACTCCACCAACTATCAGCAGGAGTGCTGCCATGACTGTCGCTCTTTACTGCGTCGTCGTCCGCGACTACTTCGGGATATCCTGCAGAGAGCCTTGGCTAACGTATCCCCACGCTTCTATGATCTCTGCAGCCATGTCTCTCGCCGTCACATACCTGCCCCTGTTCCTCCCGCAACCTCCCAACCAGCGCGCCGCATCGAGCACCGGTCCGGCCGCTCCTGTTGCCGTGTAATCGGAGGCAATTCATCGCTCGCTCGACCGAGACACCGCCGGCATCGGAAACCCTAACAGCGGAAATGGCGACAAACTTGGCCGGAAGTGCCCATATCGAAATCAAGTCCAAGATTATGCAGATTCTGGTTCTCAATGGAGGCCAAGCATCGAGTGGTTTTATTGCGATTTGGTCTTGGGGAGCCCCCGGGCCTACGAATAGCCAATAAGGAGGGGATGTGATGCGTATAATCCGCAGCCCGCGGCGACGGGAACCGCACGCGCCCTACCGGTCGACTGGTCTTGGCAGGAAGTGTAAATGAAGAAATATAATACCCACGCTCTAGAAGTAATCTCTTTGTCACTTCAGACTGCCCTTTGTTGGTACCACTGCACTACCGTCCCGACCATTTGACACAAATTAAGTCCCGTAGGAAGACACTTCTCGTGGGCGGTACTCACCCCAAGGCGCGGGCTGTGCAGTTTGCAGCCCTTGCCACAACTCACTCTTGCCGTTCAGTTCTTTTGTTCAAGGCTTGTCAGAAGTCCATCTGTGTTTCGTTTGCTGCTTCTAAAAGCTCAGAGGTCATCTGATTCAGATTCATTCGCCGCCGCGAGCGAGCCCGTTTAAATAAAAGTACACGTGCCAAAAAGTCTTCCCTGGTCCATAGCTCGCCGTCCCTCCTTTGGGCAAAACAAGCCTTTGCCGCACTGTTTTATGTGAAAGACAAACGCTCCTACCGTGAAATACCCAGATCAAATCGTGAATCTTCACCACCTAGTAGCCCCTCTCAATCCTCGTCAAAGATCTGGTATGTGTTATTCAGAATCGTTTCCACGACGCGGACCTGCCAGCCCGCGTCGGCAATGTTGCTCCCCGGCGCGGTACCAAGCAGTGTGGGCCCGAACACGATGGCAAGATTCTGAGAGTTCATGCGGTTGATGCTGCTGGCCTCGGTGACGCGGTGCAGGTGCAGCGTGAGGGCGCGAAGGGTTGCGTAATTGGGGTCGGGCATGTCGTTGATGATGGCATGTAGGCTATCACGCCTGACTACGTCGTCCTCGTGCTTGGCGGCCTCGATCAGGTTCTGGTAGTGCTCAGCCGTGAGCAGTGGGTCGGGAAGGTCGCGGAAGAACTGCTTGAGGAGGCCGGCGACGCTGTTGACGTCGTGGAAGAAGTTCTCGGGGTTCCGGAAGTCTAGAATGCTCGATTCCGAGTCTGCCAAGTGTGTTAGCAAGCAGTCTAACTTATCGCTGGGATATGTCAAGTATTATGGCTTACCTGTATCGAACAAGTTCTTCAGCTTATTGACATGTGTGGACGACCCAGACAGTCTGTAGATTCCCTCGACGTTGAGACCATATAGATTGACCGCCTGGATACATTGGTGCACAATCATTGGTACCGCTAAGCCGTCGCGCTGATATAGCCTCGTGAGGTTGACTCCGAAGACCTGCTTGCCCTTTCCAACTGGGGAGGTGTTGGACGGGCCTGATGGCGGCACGTTGCCGGGCTCGTTGAACCCGCTAGGGGCGCTTTGTACTGGTGCTGAAGTCTGGAATGGGAGTGCTCCGAGCTGCGGAGGACCAGGACTGGGACCTGGGCCGCCACCATTGAATCGATTATGTGCCGGAGGTACACCCTGAGTCGAGTTTCTGACATTGTACGGCTGCTGAGGCTGCGAGGCGCCTTGGTTCAACATCCCGCCGTGACTGACGCTCCTCTCGTGCCCACCGGGTGTTGCGGAGGGTGGAACGGAGCCAGACCCGCCAAATCCTTGCGGGGGACCTTGTTGGTTCATAGGCGATGCAAAACTGTCAAAACCGCCAGTCCTTGAGCCCATGGATCCAGGTTGGTTCGTTTGCGTCTGGAGTTGAGGCAGCTGCTGAGGTGGTTGATGGGGCTGCGGTGGCTGGTTATTCATTGGCGGTGCTTGTGCTGCTGATGGGAATGCAGGAGGAGCGCCGGACTGAGGGTTGAGGACCTGTACACGCGTGTGAGTCTCGGCGTGGTTTCACTGGCAATTATTGACATCGACTTACAGGGTTACGCTCGTACTTGGGCTCAGACCCCTTCGAGGTGACCTGACCATGGAAGCTCTTGATGTGGCTCTCGAAATCCTGGTTGTTGTCTATGCGGTGAATGACCTCCTTCAAGCTTCTAGCTTGTTGACCAGGCAGTGTTGCGTTCTTAAGCGGACTAATGACCAAGCCGTTGCTGAGCAGCAGCTTCTCGTTGAAGGAAGCTGTAGGGTCCTGTTAGTAAATCGATCAGCTTTGCGGAAGGAGCATGTTCCTACCAAATTTCTGCATTTGCAGTGTTGTGCCCGCGTCACATTCCCTGATGAGATCGTGCAGGGCGCGGACGGCATCTGGTCGCGTCGAAGACTCTACGTTGGCTTTCTCGGACTGGTAGTGCTGGACTTTACCCAGATAATCCGTGTCCGCAGCTTGCACCTTGCGCAGAAGCTCCTCCTCCTGCTGCTGTGCCGACTTGTGGCCTTTGAAACCGAACTTGCTCCCCGCCCTGCCCTCTCCCGTGCGGACGCGCTCGTACTCTTCAGCCAACGAATCGTATTTGGCCTTCGATTTGCGCATGGCGCTTTCCACCGCTGCAAGACGGTTCTCAGGCTCTAGTCCGTTGACTTTCCAGGATTTGCGGTTCCTCTCAGCAACTGCTGCCACCTCGAGAAGGTCTTCGTGCATTTGATGCAGGGAAAGCGCGAACTGGAGGCCGTTCTCAGCCATGCGGTCGTGTATCTGTAGCATTTCGTCGTATGCGTGCGAGAAGGATCCTTGCTTGTGATCGGAGTGGTGCGCGCTCTCGCCTGTCAACCGACATATCTTCTTGAGCCCCTTCGCATGCTCGTCTTCGAGTGTGGATCGCTTCTTGAGGAAGAGGGCGAATTCCTAAAAGCACGTTAGCACAGGATCACGGCACAATAGGAAAGTGTCGGGCGTGTGCCTCACCTTTGCAGACGCGATACTCTGCTTGAGTCTGTTTAACATGGTGGACACTCCGATCTGAAAGGAAAGCTTATGTTAATGCCTGTAACTTAGACTTTATGTCTCGAGGAGCATTGCGCTGGTGTGGAGATCATGGACACCGGCTCTCGAAACTCACATCGGATGCGAGCACCTCCTGGACCTGGCTGTCCAGCTCTTTCTTGACGCTCTGGTCGGCGGCTGGTGGATCATTGTCCGTCATCAAGCCCACGGGCGCAGTAGAACCCGCGGGCGCGGCATCTGGGGGTTTCCCCAAGCCACCAGGCTCAGGGCCCGGGCTTCCAGTCATTGGCGCCGACATGATGGTTGAGACAAGTACCGTGCACCGTATGCAAAGGTGTCGCTGGGAGCAGGTGTGGTGGTATTCGGCGCGCTATACGAGCAACTGAGGCCAGTCGTGCTGGTTGTCGTTTGTGCTGAGGACGTTTGAGTGGCGGTCGTCGTGCTCGCTTTGTACAGCTGGACGAGTCGACAGAGGTTGAGCCGCGTTTTGCCCCGTGCGATGGGTTCGTGCCGGGGACGAGGCCTCGTGGCCGGGCAGGTATCGCAGCAATTGGAGCTAAAGTCGACGCGGGAGTGTGGAGGCAGCCGTGTTTCGAGGAAGCCCACGGGCTGATGGGCGGGGAGGCAGCCCTATGCGGAATACGGAGTAGTGTCGAGCTGTTGTGGGAGATCGGGCCACGGAATGGAAGAACGCGGTTGCAGTCGCGGGCGATGGGGACTGCAGGTAGGACAAGGGCAGCAGCGAATGTGTAGAAGTGAGGGCATCCCTCCCTCGGCTGGAGCGCAAGGTTGAGGTTCGTCACTGGCGGCGAAAGTGCCCACTCGGGCTTGAACGTGCTGTGCCCTGCTGTCTGCTGTCCAAGTCGAGAGAGGCTGTGTCCACTTCTCTGTGCAGCGCACCTACGTAATCCTCCGGGGTCCTCTTGGCGCAATGGCGGGTGCCCGGCGAGCTCGGATCCTCGCGCGCCCGTTGTCCCCTCATGACAGCTCTGTGGTTCAGATCGAGACCCCGTGCCGAGCACAGCCCCGGCCTGCTAATGCCATGCTATTGAGCTGTGGCATCGTCGAGGACCAGACGCGCCCTCCACCACCACGCATTCTACAGATTTGCACCCGTCCACTGGCATGCGCTTGTGAGTAGCCGCCTCATCCTGAAACGGGCCGGCTGTGTTCCGAGTCGCAGCATCGAGATGGTGGCACATCATTCCTCACAGCCGGCACTTGATCTTTGCAATTGAGACAGAGCATCGACGAGACCTTGTTGATGGAAGCCGACAATGCGATAAGAGCTCGCAAGGCAGAGAGCAGGATAGGTTTCGGCAAATGATACATCGAGCGGACCAATAGTAGCACCTGCCAGCCGCGGTTGCCTCGTTGTCCTCCTCCACACAAGCGTGCCTTCTGACGAATGCCCAGGTGTGCTCGCCATCGATTTGCCTCTCATCATTCGTTGTCCACCAGAACTTGAGCCTGCATCGTTCATCATCCACTCCTAGCCATCCTGAGACGAGCCCATTGCAGCTTGTCGACCATCCGGTCATCCAATCGTTCAGTTGTCTCTCGTTACCAGCTTTTCCACCCTCTCTACCTCTGAGCATCATGGAGAACACAGAACCATTGTTCACCTGTCTGCATCGTTGCTATTCCGAATCCGTCGGCGAGGAGAGGATGTCCATTAACCACGCTGGGCACTCTCGCACAAAGGGCTACTTCTACTACTGCTCTCTCCACAGGTGACTCCCACATCGATTCGGGGAGCAGCAAACACCAGGTAGATACCTCGAGACCACAGCTAACATGACCCACAGGGTCTATCACTACATCGTTCATCGTAGCAGCAACCGTCATCCAGAATGCGGCGAGTGCGCCTAGCTGGCATACTCACCGCGCGAGCAGCGTTGGGTCCTTCCCATGCCTGCATTGGACAAATGCGACGACATTCGTGCAGACCATCACCTGTCCTCTCAAGGCGAGCATGCTTCCACTACCGACGACAACACAGCAGATGGGCTAGCTACTGCTCCGCCGCGTCTTGCACATAGTGTTCCTCCTTCACAACACAGCACATCGCCGGCAGCATCGCCTGCTGGCTCCAGTCTTTCACTTCAATCCGGCATCCTATTCCCTAGCTGCAATATGCCTGGAAGTTCAAACATGCAATACCCCTCAACTACCTCGTCTAGTCGGGACAGCGATACGGCCGGGCGGCGACCGCCGAGCCCACCAGGGTCCGAGGATACTGACAACGATGGCGACATCCCGATGCCTGACCGGCCTGAAATGGTCTTCGTGGCTATCACCGCCATATCTGAAGCTCTAAAGTTCGTGCACAATGGCAAGCAGCACAGCGAGCTCACTGGCCTCACTTGGCACAAGCGGTACCGGTCCTCAAGGCTGGCCACTTACGAATACAAGGATGTGAACGATATGCCCGCAATCCAGCCTGCAGGCGACCGCAAAGACCTCGTCTCCTATTTTGCACCGCTGCTGCAGGTCGAGACTGGGTGCGACCCGTTGTTGCGACTTGTCCGGCTCTAGTGCTGTGAGGCACAAGCTCTTGCGGGCTTGCAGGACGAAATTCGTTGGACACTCACCTTCATCTTTGACTTTGCCAACATTATGCTCTGCAGACAAGCAGCTAGCGGCTGCCGACACGGTTCAGCAGCGCATCGCCAGATGCGCCGTATGCTCTTTTGCCTCCTGACGTTAGCAGAGGACCTTTCCCATTCCTACGATGTGAACTTGAATGTGCCTCATCCTGCGTGGGACCTTGTCTGAGTCAACGCATCTTGTTATTGCCACAGCCAGTCAAGTATAGCGTGGAGAGAGTCCCACAAAGACACCAGATTCTGAGGACGATTTGAAGTCGAGTAAAGACTTGCAACATCCGTACATAGCGAAACTTCGTACGAATATATATATAGAGCATACACATGTTTCGACAGTCACGCACTGTTTATCGGAAAAGTCAAGCGGGCGATCGTATCGTGTGCAAGCTAGGACGTTGGATTTATCAAATTACGGCGTGCCCCAAATCTCGAAGAGACTGGCATACTGGCTACTCCACAATACAAAAGGTATAACCATTCCACGAGTACAATAACAATAACAGAAAAGCAGCATCCAAATCATCAACGCAATGCCTCTCTAGACATCCGTCGTGGCCTTGGGCTTGGGCGTAGCGCTGCCGGTGCTGTCGTCGGTGTTCTGGAGCTTCTTGGCGACATTCATGTGCAGGTTCTTCTCCATGTTGGGGATAAGGGCGGAGCCGATGACCATGATGATGGAGAAGGGGATGGTGGCGTAGAAGACCATCTTGAAGGAGTCGAGATAGGCGTGCTGCACGGCTTGGCCGACAGCGGTGGCGATGCCCGTGGTCATGCCGGGCACGGTGGAGAAGTCGCCCGCGGTGATGGCGGGGAAGAGTTGGGCCAGCGAGGACGCAGGCAGACCGTTGCTGGTGGCAGCAGGTGTCACGTAGTCGACCATGTACTGCTGGAGCTTGTTGGACTGGACCGAGACGTAGAGCGCCTGCGCGACGGCGCCGGCGAGGCCGCGGATGGAGCCCATGACGCCCGTCGCGAGGCCGATGTCCTGGGGCTCGACGACGAGGGTAACGCCGGGGAAGGTGATGTTGTCGTTGTAGCCAATGGCGACCAGGCCGATGGTGGCGAGGGCGATGGTGGCGGCGAACCGGCTCGGGTCGATCGATGCGAGCGAGGTGATGAAGACGAAGCCGATGATGGCGGAGATGACGGCCTGCCACTTGACCTTGGGGATGTAGGACAAGCCGAAGCCTCCGAGGACCTGGCCCAGAAGGATGCCACCGCCAACGACCGAGGAGTTCAGGCCAACTTGCGTAGAGTCGGTGGTGTACAGGGTCATAATGATGGCGGGCCAAAGGATGGTGAGTGAGTCTGGAGACAGGGGGGAATTGAGTCAGTAATGTGTTGCTGAAAAGGGGCAAGATGTTTTTGAAAGGGGATCATCGCAGCACATACAGTATACCATGGCGGCAATAGAAGCGACCACGCAGATGGCGACAAAGCCGATGTTCTTGAAGAGCCGCGGGGGCATCAGTGGTGAAACCTTGCAGAAAAAGGTTTCTGTTCGAAAATGAAAGGTTAGGAGATGGAAATTGTAGACGTTTTCAATACAGACTCGGGGGAGAACTCACCATAGACGGCGAAGATGATCAGGGTGCCAATGCCAGAGAGCAATGTGCCGAGCACTTGACCGCTGACCCATGGGTAAGCGACACCGCCCCAGGACAACCCTACGAGGAAGAGCACGCATCCAGCGATGAAGAGGAAGATGCCGATGAAATCCAGCTCCTTGACCTGCTGGGTTTTGGTCTTGCCGCCGACGTGGAGCTGGGCGTAGCTCGGAGGGTGGTAGAAGAAAAAGGCGAGGACGAGGGCGATGAAGGCGTAGATGATGCTCATGTAGAAGTTCCAGCGCCAGCCGGCAGCAGTATGTGAGATGAAGGCACGGGCAATCGAAGGACCAAAGACGGCGAAGGGGCCGGCGGAGAGGAAGACGCCACCGATCACGGGACCTCTGAGCCTGTTGGGAACGAGCTCGCCAAGGAAGATGCCGAAGGACAGTTGCTGAGCTGCAGCGATGCCGTTGAAGACGCTGGCGGCGATCAAGGTCTCGACTGTTTGCGCGGTAGCTCCGATGATGCAACCGATAAGACTCAACAGGCCACCACCGAGGACGATGTACCGGCGGCCGAAGATATCAGAGAGACGGCCGACAAGGAGGAAGCCAATGCTGCTTCCCAGAGTCCACGCAGTAGCAACCCAGCCGATATTGGGCGAGCCGCCTAGCGAGGCGTTGATGAGTAGTCTGTTCGCAGGCGCGTTGTCAGCAACATCTCGAAGAATTGGTACGCAGCCGCGTTGGGTCCGAGGCAGGCGTCACTCACAGAGTGTTTGCTGGCAGAACCCAGCCGGTGTAGGCACAGATATTGCCAAGGCAGATGGAGACGACAGTCAAGATGAAGGGCGCGCTTCTGAAGTAGCCGTCGGGCATTGCTGCGCTGTCGCCGCCAATGGCCTTTTCGTCTACGTAATCGATGGTACCATCGGCATGCTCGACCCGGACGCCATGAGTATGCTCGATCTCATGGTGGCGGACGTCCTTCTCGGACGCCGCGACATTCGGCGTGGAGTTGCTTGGGGACGACATGTTGGTGATCCTGTCGAGTGGAGCGGAGGGAAGACGAGCACAGTATTGTGGTTAGACAAGATGCCAAAGGCTCTGGAGAAGCCCGCAGTCACCCTCGAGGGAAGTATCGTGAGTAAGCCCGGGGTCTGGTCGCCTGTCCGTATTCGTACCTTGTTCAGCGACGAGGCACATGGCTGGTAGATGTAGGAGCCTGTGTGTTATATAGATTGAAGCTCGTGGATGGGGTAAAGGAGGCGGCATGGTACTCTGTGCGCAAGCCGGACCGGCCGCCGGAAGTGCTCAACCGGAGGGCGTTGGAGCACTAGGCCCGACTTGAGGTCCGAATTCTCGACACGCACGCCCCCCTCGATGGGACTCTGAGGTTCTGCTGGTTTGGGGTTCGCTAGCGAAACCCAGATCGGGGACCGCCACGCAGCCCGCGCGCCGGCCGAGCTGTAAGGTACATGCCTGTCGCACTGGTTCGCTGTACCCGCGAGCTTTTTTCACCACCCTTTTGGAGCAGCGGGAAGTTCCACGCGGGCGGGCTGCTGTGTCCCGGATGGTGCGGAGGCCCAGCGCTCTCGCCCGAGAGGACTCTGACTCTTGAGGTCCTTGGGTGGTGGCGCACTCTTTAGCCTCCAACGCTCTTTCCACTTTCCTGTCCACATCAAACAGCAGCCAGCCTCCAGGCTCAGCTCTGAGCCAAGAATGGCTTGTCACTGGGGAAGCCTGGCTACCCAGCTGGCTACCCAGGGTGGCCGGTGCAGTGCTCTGTACTCCGTCCCTTACTCTGTAGCCAGTGGTCAGGGCAGGGGCATGCCGTGCCAGGCACGGCTCGAAATCTGCTACTTGAATCTTGTTGCTGGATCGAGCTAGATGGCATGAGAGAACCCACAGGCACGCGAGTCAAGCGAGTCAGAACCACGCGTCGACAGCAGACCGCCCAGGGCGCGAAGGATCAGAGGGAGAGCGCTGAAACCTTGAGCCAGAACGGGCTGCAAGTACAGCAACGCTCCATTGCTCAACAGGCGGTTGCAACAAGCAGACCCGGGGCCTTCGCCGGTGAGGGCAGCCTGGGTTTGACCCCCCCTCCCCAGCATGCCGTTTTCCACGTGCACGTGCCCCACTCAGGCCTGGTCTCCAGGGCTGGCTCGGCTGACGCTTCGAAGCTGGAGCAACGGCAGCAGGGGCGCCCGGGAAACGTCAGCCGTTGCCAAAGTTGCTGTCAACTGCGCCTTTCCTCCCATAGCTCCAGCAGACCGCCGTCCGTCCTTCGTGACCTGTTCCGCGTGAGTCTGCGCCCGCATCGTTGCAAGACATCCACTGATGGAGGCCGGTTCTTCCCATCCCTATATCGTCAAGGCCCGGCTTCCTCAGTGATTGTGCCCGTCGTGCCCGTCGTGCCCGTTGTGCCCGTTGTCGATATCGAGACACGTCCATCGCCTCTCTGCTGTGCACCGGCTTCTCCGCATCAATCCCGTACCCCACGGGGTCCCTCTCCACCACCCCTGCTCGGGGTCCCATCTTGTGTGCATCCTTGGACATGATCCAGGCATCAGAAGAGTCTGGGTGGCCAATGGCTCGACGACAAGCTGCACCGCCGGCGGATCCCCGCTCATTGGTGTGGGACCACTGCGAGTGCTTAGCCCCTAGTCTACCATTCTCCCAAACCCTCAGCCCATCCAGCACCAAGTCCAGCACCGCTCCCCAAACACCCACACGCAAGCTCTCCTGCACGATCCGAGGCTGCGTCGATTCACGATGCACAACAGTAGCGTGCTTCTCGAGTCATAGTTGGAGAAGCACCCCGGCCCCGACCGCCGGCCACAAGGACTGTCACTCCCTCGCCAGCATCGCAGGCGCCGTTAGTAATATCATTGCCCGCTCGCGTTCGACCGCCGCTTGAGCTGGATAAGCATTCGCGAGGGGGGCACAGCGTCTTGACACACGCGTTGCCATGCTGTCGTTGGTGGCGCACATCACATTGCGTGTGACCCAACACGGCACTGCTCACCCCAGCAAGTAGTCCATCCATCACGATACTCACCGCAGCACGCCGCTGGTTCTTGGATATACGACTTCCCTGGGTTGAAGTCACCATCAGGCTTGTTCATGCCGGCAAGCCTCGTCTTCCTGATGCTGTGCCGTAACGCAGCCGTCTCCTGACTTCCATGTTCTGTGCCGCAACTGTGGTAATGAACAGATATCCAACCTGACTATGGTGGTCCAGACCCTCATGGGCCTTCCCACGTGTGAGGACGTCGCAATGCGGCGCACCCGGGAATCTGGAACCACACGTAGGCACTAGTTCATCGTGCCCCAAGGTCGCACGATCGGACAGAAAAGCGCTGCAGGTAAACCGTTCTGGGCCCTTAGGGCACCTGGCTACATGTCGCCACCCATGGGCGTGCGCTTCCTCCTTGGGCCGAGACGTATCTCCTGAGGGTGTCGTGTGATTCAACATTTCTCTTTGGCTCACGGTCGGGTGAAAGCGCCATGCATGCCCGTCATGAGCTTGCTGGGCTCGGGCCCGCCGCGGGCTCCTTGGTCGGCCTTTTCTCTAGCTGATGAGGCGTGGAGACAAGGGTTAAGAGGTCTGAGAACATTACTCAGGTCACAGACTGTCTTTCACAACAGAGCTGGTCATGCTTGACTCGGAGAATGCGCGAAGGCGTTCGGCTACCCCATGGACAGGTGCGCCACCCTCTCCGCCCGTGCGGGGAAACCGATCCGGGGTAACAATAAGTCTGGGAATGTCCGTTCGGGGAGGGAATGGAGGGAGGGAGGGAGGTGCCGAGGCGTGGCACATGCTCAGATGAGATGGCTGTGCGCCTGGGCTTGGCTGTTACGCGTGAAATCATCTGCTGTGTTGATGCTCAGACAGATAAGCTGAAGGGCTCTCGGATCCTACCTAACTGAAACGCCCCTGCCCTCGTCAGCTATACGGACGAGCGGATGCCAAAGGACACTGCCACCCGCTCCAACGAGGAGGTATCGAGAAGTTCAGGAAGATGACATCCGTGTGCTGTGGCTTGTTGGACTTGTCCTTTTGCCTGCGTGGTCGGATCTGGGACCAATACCTGCGCAAACGTCGAGCCTTGATCTTCCCGACGGCGATTTGAAACAGAACGTCAGAGAACGAAAGCCTTGGAGGCACCACAGCACGTGCAGAGCGCCTTGGAATCCTCTTTCTTGGTCGACTCAGCCCCGTCAGTGGACGGCACTGGTGATTGTCGTCACACGGGATCATTACACTTCGGCGGGAATTGCTCGATGTTCTCGTTGCACTGGTCGCTTCCGTCGCCCCGGGCGGACAAATTGCCAGCCCACGCGCGGGAGATTGCTATTTCTCACGTGAAAGACAAGCAGCCGTAACAAAATACCACTAGCCGTCTCGCTTCCCTCGTGTTCAAATGGGATGGGGGAGATATACATATACAGCCGACGTGCTGAAGACGGAGAGCCCGGTACTGCCGCAATACGCTCGATACCTAAAGGTATCCCGCGCCGTCTGTGTCCCTGTCACTGGCAGTGACTCTGCAAGAGTGCGTGCTCCCACGTGATATACATGCCAGCCCTTTTCCACAATGGAGACGAAGGTGAGTTGCTCCGCAGGCCGCACTCCGATGTCCTACTATGTAACGTTTTTACGTGGGAAGCATGACACGCACGGGGCAAGGGGGCACAGCTTGTAGGCACCTCAAAGCACCCCGTGCCGTTTCTTCCATGGACCTCCCGGCAGGAGATGTCCAAGGTAGGATACCTAGTAGAGGCTATCTTTGCAGGGGGGTTCGCAATGGATCGCCCTTCATGATCGAGAAGGACGATCCAGACCGCCCGTAGGAAGGTCGAGGACGAGGAGGACTTCGTACGAGAAGAACGCGTCGCCTAGTGTCAAGCCGGATCAAACCAGTCAGCACGTGCCAACGGATGTACTGGCTGGCTGGCTGGCTGGCAGGAACACTCGCAGCCTCAGAGACAGCCTGACAATGTTCCTGTCGGGCTCAAGGAGGACATTGATGAATAAACGGGGAGAAGCACGAGCACAAGAACGAAACTAGTATTGGCACGTGCTTGAGCTCAGAAGGCGACGGGCCCAAAAAGGCTTGGTTTCTACATCCACGGTGCATGTAGGGAAACAGTAGCTGGGAAACGCAACCTCTATAACATCACCAGGTAGGCAACGGAAGCCGGAGATGGACAGTGCAAGTATAGTTCACGGGTACAATAGTCAGACAATACTTACACAGCATGATAGATACATACTATCCGTCCGAGACACACGCGATCGATCTGGCCAGGTCCGTCATGTCCAGGATCGGCCTGGTAATCTACACGAGCGATATCAGTATTTGCAACTTGGCATCATCACCACCCAAAACCAGCCAAAGAGTTACGTAGTCCATTAAAAGAAAATGGACAAGATAGTGCAAAAGATAAACAGTTGACTAAATGGAACGTGCATGTGCATGTCTCTTGCGTGCAACCATGGGCATTGGCGGACGACTGGCAGTGAAGAAAAGAAGTGCCAAAAAAGAGATGCCAAAAATGTAAAAGTAAACGACAGCCCTTACAAGGGGGTGTGGGTCTGGCCGGGGATTGAACCCGGGACCTCTCGCATGCTGTAGCTGTAGGGTGGACCCTAAGCGAGAATCATACCACTAGACCACCAGACCAGGTGTTGATGAGAACAAGAGCCGCTTATCACCACTGATGAAGGTGAGCCACATGTAGCTGTGCAAATGGTCCGTCCTGTACCCTAGGGTACACAAAGACACTTCACGAGGTAGTCAAGGGCCAGGGACGAGTTTTCTGGCTTCAGGGGACGAGCATTGGATACAACAACGCAAGTGCTCGTGAGAAGAAGCTAGGTTGTTGCATTTATGTTCGGCTCCACTGGCCCGTGGTGCTTGTCCTCTGGCATGATCATGGACGAAAAGAGATCCACGGGTCGACCGAGGTCTCTCAAGAGCATCGGAAGGATCGAGGGCGAGAAGTCAGGCCGAGCTCGAGCCGGACGCTTGAAATTATCCATAGGACGTGGTGGCACGGTAGACCTATCAAGTACAATACATCTGCCGAGTGATGTGACCTCGATTTTAGAATACAGGTTACTCTTTCGCAGCGAGCCCTGGAAGCCACGCGTAGATTGGGTGAATTGACATGGAAGCAGAGGCGCAATGCTTGTGCCAGAAATCCGAAGTAGCAGAACAAGGTTATGGCAGCCCGCAGTACGGGGCCGGCTCCTGAACAACCGGCTGATGACCCAGAGGACATGATCTGCTTGGACGTGGCAATAGGGTGTGTGTAACACAAGAGAGATAGCCATTGCTTGCTTGCCCAAGGCCGGCCGACCGAAAAACCCAATTCTTTTCTTTCTTTAATTTTCAATTTAATTGCCATTATTCCCTTGTGGCTGCGAGGAGGACATCTCCGAACCTCGTGGGAACCATTAAGTCATCAGAGTCACTGGGCCGCATCATCTTTGAAAAAGAAAAGAAAAAGTGTAGTAGGGTTATCTACCTTGAACACCCAAGTACCCTAGGGTATGTATTGCATGTTCGAATCTCCCTATACCTCGCCTCGGCAGGCCATATGTTCGCCATCCAGTATTGCTATACATGCTCCCAAACTGGCCATGGAGATTTCTTTGAAAGCTCGTCCTTCGCGACCGAGTAGTAACTGGTTCTCTTCTCCGTCTCAGGGATATTTCAGCTTCACCCATGCAGCATTGAAGTTTGACATCGTTGCAACCCACCCAAGTTGAGATCCTAGACATAGAGTATCATGGGACCTGGGGAGTCAACCTCGAGGGCAGAGCGTGACCTCAACTTTGAGCATGTGCTGCGTGTTTCTGTGGGAAGGGAAAATTCATTATACAGTTTGCCATGCGCCCAGGATAATGCAGCGAAACGCCCCCAGTCTGTAGAAGTACACGAAAAGCGAGCGACTCGCAAAAAACCTATAAAGTGACCTGCCGATAGGAACCGACCCAGATGAAAACGCCAGAAAATGAGAATCATTATTGCCCAAGCGGGCTCACGTGCACGTGGACTGAGAAACTCGCTCTGAAACCCCTCAGAAATCCTCAAAGTACTGATCGTACTTGCCCGCCATCTCGTCCGTATATGGTTCGCGCTTGCCGTCATCTTCTGGGTAGAGGTCGAAGCACTGTGCGTCACCGGGGAACCGCACCTGAGGCACGATGGGTGGCGGTATCTGTCGATCCAGCAGCGCGTCCCAGTCTATACCCTCAAAGAACGGGTGTGATTTGACAGCATTCGCGTTGCCGCTTATGTTTCCCAGACGGCGTGACCGGTCTACGGTGCAAAATGAGCGGATGATGTTCTGCGCGTTCTCAGAGATGGGTGGATCGGCTGGGAACACGACGGGCTTCTCAACAATTCTGTGGGGGCTTGTGTCAGCTATTGGGAAGCTCAGGCCTCTGCGAGACACGCATTCTTGTCGTATGCCTTACTGTTTGTATATCTCTATCGGGTTCTGGTGCCAGAATGGCGGGTAACCTGTGACAAACTCGTATATCAGGATGCCAAGCGCCCACCAGTCCACGGCTGTGGTGTGGCCTTTGTTTTGTATCACTTCGGGAGCGAGATATTCTGGGGTGCCGCATAACGTATATGTCTCGACAGGCCTGTCGTCCTTGTGTCCGAGTCTCTTGGCGAACCCGAAGTCGACCAGTTTCACGTGGCCCTCGGCGTCAATGAGAAGGTTCTCCGGCTTCAAATCTCGATAGGCCACGCCGCCTTGCTTTTCGTGGAGATACTCGAGCACGAGAACAATCTCCGCGGCGTAGAACTGCGCCCATTCTTCAGGAAACCGTCGATGCCGACGAAGATAGCTGAACAGCTCGCCGCCAGGAACGTAGTCGAGGAGCATATATAGAGAATCGTGATCCGAGAATGAGGCCATCAGCTCGGTGATAAATGGGAAGCCGGCAACATCGCTGAGGATCTGGCGCTCGTGTCGAACGTGATCCACCTGCTTCAGCTTGATGACTTCAGCTTTGCGGAGGATCTTGAGGGCGAAGACCTGTTCCTTGTCCTCGTCGGAGCCCCGCGCGGGACGAACAAGGCAGACTCTGGCAAAAGTGCCTGGGCATCAAAAAAGGGTCAGCAGTGAGCGAATACGCTTACTCGACAAGTGGCGGGCGGCGTAGGAAGGCAGGGTCTGCTGTTCATACCGGTGCCCAACGTCCTCACGAGGTTGAAGTCGCTGAGACTCAAGCCGTCCTGGTGGCTTTGTGTGTGCTCTTGTGTCGATGCCGGCTTGCCGTCATGGCCGTCTCGGCCTAAAGATGTGCCTGCCGACTTCGAGGTGGGACTGCCATGGTCGGGGCTGATGTGTTCTCTGAGCTTCTGGAACTCCTGCTTGACACCGCCCAGAAACCCTGGGTGCGCAATCGTAGTCGCCATCTCGTGTGCGCTGTTGAGAGGCGTGTTGTCGTGGGCTGGCTGCGAGGGGCTTTGATCTGGCGATTGCGGCCGGCTATACTAGTTAATGGCGAAAGTCGTGGTCCGCTGAACGACCATGGCCTTGTCGGATGTCTCGCGGCTGATGTCGAGGCTTGGTTCCACCGGGGGACAAAGCCGGCGCGTGCTGTTGGTCGCGGGCAAACGTTGATGGCGAGCGCGAGAGGCTGAGGGCTTTGCGACGGCAACCGGGTTGATGTCCCAGAGGCGAGAGAGGAACCGCGGGCGGATCAGGCTGGGCAGCTAGCGTGGAAGGGGGAAGTGAGCCGATGCGGTGATGCAACACTTCTGGAAACCGCCAGGACAGGCTCTGCCGGCGCTGGTGGATTTTGAGGGGCGTTTGGGGCCCTGTTGTCGGGACTGGGCCACTGTCGAGCGCGGGCGCAATCCTCGAAATGACAGTGCCGTCGAGCCCACTTCCGGGTATGACGTCGGTATTGCGGGGGTCGCTCCTGGCTGACCTCGGGGCGCTTGCTGACCGGCTCAGATCAGCCTGGGAGTCAGCAGCCCGACCTGCTACGCGTCAACCTGTGAGTTGCCGCCCTGTCCCATGTTTCTGACCCTTTGGCGGCGGCAGTCTCTGCCCGCGCAGCCTGCCTCGCATCGATGGGTCCGCCCGATGCGATGGCGTGCACCACGTGGATCACGGCGGAGCGGCTAAACAGCCAGACACCCGATGGCCCAGTACGGCGACACTCATACCGTTCTCCGTACTCCGTACGCCCAGCCGGCTCGTGTGGATCGCGCGCCGCCGCCTCGTGGCAGGCTTTTGCTCCGATGCTTGCCCCTGAACGTGCCGTTGGCCCTCTGTCGACGAGTCAGGGTCTCTCAGGACCACCGTGCCGCCGACCAGAAAGACGGCAAGGTGCTTGCGCGAGCCCGCGTTTCGCTGCTTGTCTGCCCGACTTCTGAGACGCCGACCACCAGGGACCATCCCTGTGATGATTACGCGAGGTTGTCTGGACTCTGGAGCCATGACGACCCCTGGCTGTCAGCACCGAAGAAGGGTGGGGCGTCAGGGGTATCGGATAACTGCCGTCGGGACGCCATCAGTTGAGCATCGCCATCTGCCGTTGAACCATCTCGATGTTGGAGCACGACGGCTTGCTTGCCAGCCATTCTGGCATCTCGATTATGCAGCTGGTGTTGCAGAGGCAAGACATGCAGAGACACGGGAGCCATGCTCTCCGAGACGACGTCGGTTGGCAGCAATGCAATGCGCAGTACAACACGGGACGAGCACCAGCCACAAGGCGGGCAGTCCCAGCTCAGTGTGTCGAATCACGACGAGGTACGCAAGTCAAGGTAACAGTGTTTGTTTTGTGACTGTGTGTGCGTGAGCCGGTTGGGCGTTCAACAGGCTGGGTGCCTCAAGGTGAGGTTAGAGAGCAGCAGCCCAAGGTAACCCTGGAAGACCTGCAGTCGCCCGGGACAGGCGGCAGGGCCAAACGGGCTGTTTTCGTACGCCGCAACCAGGTGGGGGGGCCTCTTGATGGCCGTCCACGTGTATCAGAACCTTTGCGTGCCGCTTTGTCGGGAACCTGAGGTCTTGCGTGCTCTCATATCTGGGATCCGTTGTTGCCTCTGGTCTCCTGTGCGTTTCCTAGACCTGCACGGCCATGTTCGGTGTGAGCGCACGTCAAACCGATGGATGCTGCTGACGTCCCGTGGGGTTTGACGTGGCCGACTACCCTGCCCTACCTCACGGTGCGCGCTAGTGACCTGTGCTAGCGCCCCTCCTGACCGTCCTCCTCAGCCTACTGCACCCGCGCTGTGACCTTGACTGCATGCAGCAGCGCTGAGCAACGAGCTTGCCCTGCATTGTCAGCCAGCCAGCAACGTCCCTCAACTCCGACCGCCATCCGCAACATCCCTCCCCCTCACGACCAGATCCTCAGCTCACAAGCGGAACTCGGACCGACCTGTCAGCTGCAGACACTCGACGACTCTAGACGACGTGCAACACGCGACAGCTTGCCGTCAGCAACGTTTGAGCGTGCTCGGCCGCGCTATGCACTGAGCTTGCCGCCCGCTCCTCGGCCTGTCTCGCAGAGTCGTCCCGCAGCCATGTTCGCCCTCAGTAATCTGGTTCAGAAGGCGCAGTCGGCTGCCCAGCAGCTGATTGATCCTATGCAAGGTCTCAACCTGACCAATTCGGACCGCAACCCCTCGAAATCCTCGCTGTTCCAGAACCAGTTCCGCCTTCCGAGCTCCCAGAATCCCCTCTACGAGATCTCGGCAGAGCTCACAATCCCGCCATCAAACGTCACCCAGGGCGACAAGGAGCGCGACCGGGGCTGGCACTATGCCGGCAAACTCCATCTCTCAGAAGCTTACATGTGCTTCTCGACAACACCCACAAGCTTCACATCCGCGGCCACCACTGCCACCTCATCCGTCTTTACGGGCCAGACACACGGCTCAGGTCCCAGCGGCAATGGCTTCACCTTTCCCTTGGCCGCCATTCGGAGAGTCGAGAGGCTCAACAGTCAGAGCTTTCAGGTAAGTCGGCACAGGTCGGTGCTATCGTGCAACGACCCGGAGACTGACTAGTGACCACCTACATCTCTAGTTCTCCCTGGCGATCACGACATGGAACGGCATCACGCAAGAAATGGCCCGAGATAAAGAAGCTCTGAAAGAACGCAAAGATCTTCGTGAACAACGAATCACCATACAGTTGGCTGGAAGTCGGCACGCTTGCGAGCGCTTCTGTGATGGGCTCAAGCGGGGGCTCAGAGGAGCCGTTGGCAGTGTCCCTAAGCTCAAGAAAGTCGTCTCAGAGTGCTACTCAGAGTATCTCCTTCGACCGGAAGATAAGAAATCGGCAGACCCTCCTGACGCTGGGCTGGGCATGGCCTACAAGTACCCTGGCGATCCCAAGAAGCTGAGGGACAGGGCTAAGATGCGGCTATGGGCCGAATATCTCCGCGATAATGGCCGCAATGCCACACTTATCCGTCAGCCTACCTTCCACAAGCTCATCAGAGTCGGACTTCCGAACCGCCTCCGCGGTGAGATGTGGGAGCTCACTTCCGGCTCGATTTATCTACGACTCGAAAATCCTGGCCTCTTCGCTGAGATCTTGGCAAAGCATTCTGGGCAGGAATCTCTTGCCATAGACGAGATCGAGAAAGATCTGAACCGTAGTCTTCCAGAGTATCCTGGCTTTCAGAGCGAAGACGGCATAGGTCGGCTGCGACGCGTGCTGACGGCGTATAGCTGGATCAATCCTGAGGTTGGCTATTGCCAAGCGATGAACATCGTCGTTGCCGCTCTGCTGATCTACATGTCGGAGTCGCAGGCTTTCTTCCTGCTTTCAGCCCTCTGCGACCGGCTTGTCCCAGGATACTATTCAAGCACCATGTACGGAACCTTGCTCGACCAGAAAGTGTTTGAGAGCCTCGTCGAGAAGACGATGCCTATTCTCTGGGAGCATCTAGTCAAGAGCGACATTCAACTCTCCGTGGTATCACTTCCATGGTTCCTCTCTCTGTATATTAACTCCATGCCTCTCGTGTTCGCTTTCCGAGTTCTCGACGTTTTCTTTGTGGAGGGTCCCAAGGTCCTTTTCCAGGTGGGCTTGGCGATTCTTCGTATCAACGGCGAAGAGTTGCTCGACGCCACCGACGACGGCACCTTCATATCAGTGTTGAAGTCGTACTTCTCGCGCCTTGACGAGTCAGCCCATCCCAAGTCTGAGAATCCTAAGTTGCGGGCGATCAACAAGTTCCAAGAGCTCATGGTGGTCGCTTTCAAGGAGTTCTCGGGCATCACGCACAGCTCCATCCACGACCTCCGTCTCAAGAACAAAGATGCAGTCTTGAACAACATTGAGAACTTTGCGAAACGCACAGCCATCAGAAACCTCGGGCCAGACTCCAAACTTCTACGGCCGGAGGAGCTTGGCGGCCTATATGACAGATTTTACGGCATCCTATACGAGCGCCAACAGCGAGACAGCATAATGCAGGAACAGAAACTTCGCCTCGCCAAGACGAGGAGAGTCCGAGCATCCGACGCCTTCTCGGACCAGCGCGACCACGGCGTCGAAAAAGGCCGCGTTGGCCTAGGTCCAAGCACAAGCCTGATGGACTACGACGCCTTCCGCGAGTTCCTCGCAAGCATGGCCAAATGGGCTATTTCTGACTCACAGCCTGCATCGCGAAGGAATCCATCGGAGGGCCAGTACTTCTCCAGCTATCGCAGCAATAACAATGACACATTATCCCCCTGGGGCAGCGGGCCAGAACCAGCAGATCATGAGTTCATCCAGAGGGTCTTCAAGAAATGGGACGCCAATTCTCAGGGCACCCTGACTCTGCAGAACGTAGTCACCGGTCTGGCTAACATCAAGGGCAAACGCGACATAATGGGGACCATCACCTATTTCTTTGAATTGTACGATGACGACGGCGATGGGAAGGTCGACCGCGAAGGTATTCTTCGAATCTCCGAGGCGCTTCTATTCCTTTCACGACGAGGTCTTGAGGGCACGCTGAGCAATCCGGATGCTGGCTCGACACCCAGCAGCGGCACCCCGTCGACAGAGGATCCCATGAGCGCTCCAATCGGAGGGTCAGTCAACGAGCGCTTTCTCGGCAGCGTAAGCGCTTTCATCAGGCGCTGCTTTGAGTACGCCGACCCAGACCACCCTATCAATCAAGAACCACATGATCAGAACGTGAAGGCACCCAACGCTGGCTCGGCAACCGGTGATGAGGGACTCATGGCCGATCCCGATGCTTTTGCGATTGGGGACGACGACGATGAAGACGAAGACGACGAGGACAACGATGAAGACGATGAGGACGAAGACGACGAGGATGACGATGATGATGATTCGAGCGACGAGGAAGACGAGGACGATGACGATTTGATTACGTTGGAAGGCAAGGACAAAGAGTCTGGGTCACAAAAGAAGAAGGCCATCCTGCCATCGCAGCCGTCGCCGATTGGCAAGCCCGACAACAATATCAGGCGATCCTCGAGGGCGCAGTCTGAGGCTGCCAATGTTGCCTTAGATCCGTCCAATCCCTTGTACATGACACTACCTACGTTCCGTATGGTTGTGCTCGCAGATGAGCTGCTCGAACAATTCTTCGAGTCCTCGTTCCCAACGTCACTTCATATCATCGAGGGAATTCCGGTTGTTCAACAATCCTCATCATCCTTGACCACATTTGCCAGCTTCGGACGGAACAATGCCCTGCCGCTACCGCAAACGATTCAGCCAGGAGTCGCAGGAGCTGGACGCAGCCTGCGAGGCGTGCTCGACAACCTTGTCACTGATGCTTCCCGCGTGGCTGTGGAAGTCAGGCGTCGCATGGACGAGGCCCAGCGCGAATTGGAGAGAAATGCTCTTCCTGGTCAGAGAGACGAGGAGGATGACGAGGATGACGACCTGCACGTACGCCCTGTCGGTGCGTACGGAGCTGACGCTGAGCGTCGCAGCGTGCGATCGTCAGACAGAGATCTGCTAGACGGTGCCGATGCGGAAGCAGGAGCCTCCAAAGGCCAGGAGAACGGGTCAAGCCAATCGCTTCTTGACACTGGCAATGAAGCCAGTGGCAAACCTGCGGCACCAGTCACTAGGACAGTAGAATTTGAAGGCTGAGGGCGCGCGTCGATATGATCATGAATTGTTTAGTACGCGTCGATAATGACTGCGTCGCACCAGTTGGCGATTGACAACAGAATAGTCTGTACAGCGTCCGTTTTTCCTCAGAGAAATCCACTGTCTTACTCCTGCCTCGTGCTTTGGAGTACTCATTTCCGTGCATCTCTGCCCGCTGGGCCCGCGAGGGGGCACCGGCATGGACTGCAATCTCGCCAGGGCAGACGTGGGTCACAACATTGGGCCCCTCTGTGATGGCAGTGAGACATGGATTGAGCTTGGGGAATCCATCAGCGCGAAAGCGGACATTCTTGAGAATTCAGTTGCTCTCAAGGTCTGAGACAAGAAGCGGGTTTTGGGCCGAGGGCGGCGTGCGCCATGTCGTTTTCGTTACTCCTTGAGAGCCCCACCAGCACATCGCCCTCACAACAAGACAACGAAAGGAAGAGCCACTGTTCGCTTTCGCCCTGGTGTCTCGCCGGCCCTTCTGCTTGCGTTGTCCGCCTCCGGAGACACTCAGATGGAATTCCCATGCACGCGGCAGGGCAAGGAGGGCGCGCCAGGCCTGCTCCGTCTCCTGCGTCTGCCCCCCTCCCCCGTGGCAAAGAGCCCGCCTTCACACTCCTGAGATGGCCTGGCTACTATACACATGATGTGTGACGTTGGGTTCGAGATGGAGGTCATGACTCCCGGGAAGCAATCCAAGGAGCAGGCTGCCACGAGTCATTGGGAATACTGTAAAGCCGTAGTCCCATCGGTCTCCGCGACTGAAAGTCGGGAGCGACGAGGGTGACGAGAGACTTCGGATACCTACTCGCGTAGCCCAGGTCGTGGGTACGGCCGACCGCATCCCTCGACCTCATGGTGGATGAATCTGAATCAACTTTCCGTTACCGGGAATGCTAGCGGCGGAAGCCCACCAGACTTTTGCCCTTGTTGTCGCGCTGCTAATTTGACCTGCGCATTCCAAGGACGGCATGGACCATTGTATCTCGAGAAACCTAGCTGGGTCTCACGTCCAAGGGAAGAATGGGCGCCAACATCCCTTGAGCAGTGACGCGACCGGACATGTTCAAAAAGGCCGGATTCTGCTCACTCAAGTCGTCTCTCTTTCTTCCTACTTCATCAGCAGTCCACCAGTCTTCTCAGTCACTCGTTTGAACACTTCCTCTTCACCACAACTCTTCGAAGATCGCCTACCTTCCCTCACTCTCCCACAAACCCCCAAGCAGACAAAATGGTTGCCAAGCTCTCCAAGATCGCGGCTATTGCCGGCCTGGCCACCTTGGCTGGCGCTCAGAGCACCCTCACGAGCACCGGCACAAGCACCGGCACCACCACCTCCACCACCACTGGCGAGACCGCCACTGGCACCACCACCATCACCAGCACCGTGACTGGTACTGACAACATCGAGACCCCTACCACCATCACCTCCACCCTGATCTCCACCTTCACCAGCACGGGCGAGAGCACCTTCACCACCACCTTCACCACCACCATTACGGAGTCCGAGACCAGCTCTTCCACCGACTCGTCTTCCACCGAGTCCTCCACCGACTCGTCCTCCACTGAGTCCTCCACCGAGTCTTCTACTGACTCGTCCACTGCGACGTCCACCGAGTCGTCCACTGAGTCGTCCACCGAGTCGTCCACTGCGACATCCACTGACTCCACCACTGCGTCGAGCACGGATTCTTCCAGCACGACCTCTTCCACTGCCTCTTCCACCAGCAGTGCCGCTGGCCAGCCCACCAACGGCCCTGAGGAGATCAGCGCCATCCCGGCTGGTGCCGTCACTGACAGCCCGTTCGGTAACGACGGCTTCTTCCTCACCCTCCCCGGCGCTGCTGGTCGCAAGCGCCAGACTGGCGGCTTCATCGGTGGTGGCAACTGCGGCGTTGCTACTCGCTTCGACCTTCAGGATGGTGTCCTGACCGCCGACGGTGTCGCCTACGGCGCCGGTCCCGACCAGACTGCCATCACCTTCACCGCTGCCCGCGGTGCTGGTGGTGTCCAGACCACCTGGTTCATCGAGGCCGACGGCTCCCTTGGCTGGTTCAACGACAGCTTCTACAACAACCAGGCCGGTTTCTGCTCCAACGGCAACCTCTTCATCACCTTCATCACCCCCGCCGCTGCCGAGTACCCCGAGAACTGTGTTGACACCGCTCTTGAGGCCATTGATGGTATGTCAACGATATCCCCCCAACTCTTTGCCCCAACTACTGTGACACCTGCTGACCAGAACACTAGCCTCCCGCTGCGTCAACGGCGAGATCGTCCCCATCGGCGGCCCTGGCTGCCAGTACCCCATTGGCATCCCCCGCGGCGAGGACTTCTACCTCACCGGCTGCCCTACCCCCTCCGGCGAGTCTTGCGTCAGCACCACCGTCTCCTGGATACCCGGCCAGCTCACCTTCCTGCCCAAGGCCGAGTTGTAAATTCCTTCACTCCAACGCCGCTAGGCTGCTCAGGATGAAGATTTTATGACAGGGCGGGTGCCAACCTTCCCTTGCCCACACGAGCCATGATTACTATCAACAATCTGGGAGAGAGGATACCTTAAGACAGTCTAAGATAAGACTCACACAGAGTGAGAGAGAGAGACAGACACAGGGAGTGCTAGAGAGAAGCCAAACGGAGTAGTTACTATAGAGAGAGAGACCGAGAGAGAGAAGAGTGTTACTCAGGGGCGAGATTGGGTGGATGGGGAAAGACACCGCGGGGATGTTCTATGGCTGATATTCATAATTCTTGATGTTTCTTTGATATTTCTTCTTACTTTATCGGCCCTCCGGGTTTGTTCTTTACAGACAACAACAAACACACTCTTGTTCAACTAAAAAAACACTATGTTTATTTCTACTTCCTCTTCTTGATCCTGCTTCCTTGTATGCCCGACGCCACCTTTCACCCTCGATGGGAGGGTTTTGGTGTCGCTGACTGGATCTGGGACTGCTTCGCCTTGAGGTGAGGGTGGTTTGTCTACTGTCAGAGCTCATAATGTCATAGTGTTATTCGACCTACCTCTTTACAAACAAAGTACTATCGCGGGTCATGGTCACCCTGATGCAACGTGACGTCTCTTGAGCTTTCGGGCTGTGTTCCGTTCGTTGAATTTTTGGTGAGAGGGGCCTGCGACGGGGCGGCCCATGTTTGTTGGTTGCCAGAAGCGGAAAACTTTATTATTTTGCTTGTTGCGGTGACATTCCTGCCTTGTGAGGAGGGTGTGTGTAAGTGTCTGGGTGTTGGGGGGGAGGGGGGGGAAGCGGGGGCGTTTCTTGTTCAGGACTCGTATTCACTATCTTCACCCACGGCCGGACTGTCATGCAATGCTCTGACACCTGGGAAGAGCCTGGCTTGTTTTGGAGCATGGTTTGCGACTAGAGTCGCGCTTGCTGTATGCGTTGTGTGGGGTTACATACGGGGCCTTTCTTTCCTGTTTGAGGCGGAAGGCATCCGAGACTTCGTTTTCGCGGGGTGTTTTAGAACAAAACTTTGACGAAGAAGAAGAAAAAGAAAGATCAGCAAGGCCGCGAGGGCCGCTCCTGTGCTTTCCTCCTCGGCTGGCTGTGGAGAGAACCGGAACGTTTCGATTGTTTCTCGTAACGTGTGTTGGCCGGGCGTCCCAGACACTCGTGGGCAACTAGGAACATCTATGTGCTTGCGGCGTATGTTCACTTATCAACACGTGCATTTTCCGAGCTGGGGTCTGGTTATGTGTGCATGCTATGGATGTCGCTACCCGTAGTGGTAATTGACGTATATTTCTCTTCGTACGTGTCTTTTTTCTTAATCCGAAGTGTTGACGTCAGCCCTCGTGAAGGGAAGAGTTGTGTTGGTTTTTGATGAAATAATAGATATTGGCAATTAATAATGATAAAAACCCAAGAAAATCCCAGGAGCCTTTGTTTACATTAAGAATAAGCCCCCAAAAGCACCGCACGAAGTCATGGAAAAATTTAGATATCATCGAGACGGGTCGCCAGTCTCACGACGCCTGAACCCATATCTCAACGAACAGTCGTGCTCGAGACATCACCAGAGAAGCAAGTGAAAAGTGGGACACGTGGGGAGGAACAAGAGCAGCACAACAGCGCAAAAGCATCAGAGACGAACAACTAGCTTCAATGTCGACAGCCGTCCCGAAAGGAAGCACGGCATGAAGCTCTTCCTTCCGCCAGGCCTATATTGATTGTCTCTTCTGTATCTATTCAATATCACCACCTAGCGTGACCTAGCGTTATCTTCATCATCGTCAATCGTACCATCAGATACAAGGCACAGACGTGCCTCGCCTGCTGATTACTGCGCCTACTGGATCAGTCGTGTTCGGCACAGCTTGATCCAATCAAGCCCAGGCAAACAGTTATGCTTTTCGCCAAGACAGATCCCCCCCCGGACATTTGTTACTGACACAGCATCGATATGTGTGTGTGTGTGTGTGTGTGTGGTGTGTGTGTGTGTGTGGTGTGTGTGTGTGTGTGGTGTGTGTGTGTGTGTGGTGTGTGTGTGTGTGTGGTGTGTGTGTGTGTGCTTGCGGTGGGTGCAGTGCTGCATGTCGTTTCGCCGTGTGTGGGCGGGTGATCTGTCACTTGCATGACGAGTCGCAGGACCTGAACGGTGGCTTCCTCGTCTCCCTTGTCTGTTCTCGCTCCTACGCCACCACGCGCCGAGTCCTGTGCAGAACAAGCTGCAGGGCCCTGACCTGCTTGCCCTTGCCCTTGCCCCCCTCCCTCCCTTCCCTTCATTTTGGCCCCCCTCGCCTACATACACCCCAACCCAGCCCAGCTCAGCTCAGCCTTTGCCGCCGTGCCTGCCCGTCCCCTTGCAGGGACAGAGGACCCGATCAGACCCAGACAGTTGCGTTTCACCCAAAATGGGGGATCTGTGCATTAAGTGTACCACACGGCACGACTGACAATCAAGGTTCTAAGCGAGCGAGGCGGATGAGCTCCGGGATCCACGACCCATGGGTTCGGTGATCTTCACCATGCTATTTTTCTCCACGAATCCCATCTGCGTGTGGCTGCTGTCGATACTGCAGACTCGAAACCATCTCGCGTGACACAGGGGTGCGGAACGGGGCCCGAGCGAGTGAGCGACTCGCTGGTAAGGATGGTGGTGGTGGTGGTGGTGGTTGGGTGGGGTTTGCCCTGACGTTCTTCACGGAGTACCGCGTACATAGGTACGAAGCAGTATCCAAGTTCGTGCACCCTGCAGCAGCTGAAGAGTGGATAAGTTACCACACTTCCTGAATTGGAACGACTGGGTCCAGGGTGAGTTTCCGTTCACTGAAGAATTGCCTCTACTGATCCATACAGCCAGGTACACTCGATCGGGAAGGGGTTTAGCAACGCCCACGGGGGGGTATTTTGTTCTTGTTGGGAGGGGCAGGATAAGCACCACGGCACCCACCTGATCAGCATCCCAACTCCGGGTTCTCAAGGTTCACCAGGGGAGAGCTGTAGCTCCAGAGAGGATCAGGTATTCCATGAGTCAGTCACAGGGACTTTCCGTCACGATGGTACTTCTCTTGGCGTCAAGAGCAGCTCGTCGTGATGGCGTTGTCGTACCGGACGCGAAATGTGATAAGAGGAAATCCAGATTGAGACTATCAAGTCTTCCAGCGAAATCTTGAATGCGAGCCCTCAATTACACAGTACGGAACGAGGCGCAATGCCCCAAAGCAGATGCGGAACTCCACAAAGAAAGTTAACAGAAGTGATACCAGTTACGCCGTCCCAATGACACTTGCAGGGAGCCTCGTCTTCCCCACATGCTCCTTACGACACAATCCGTCCTCACTTCGCATTATAACATGCTGCTCAAACCTAGTCCTCAGTGTGTCGGGCTCTTCCGGCAGGCCACAGCAAAAGATGCTGAATCGTCCGAGGTCTTGCTAGGTTGAAGGCTTGTTGGTCAAGTCCCCATCCCCGGTTTTGCTGACAGATGCTGGATGTTGCGATAGGTTCCGGAGTCCAAGACGGTGATTTGACGAATCCGCCATGGACGGGCCAACATCCTTGATCGCTGCCCCGCAAGCCCTACCGCTTCTGGTCAGCGAAGGCTTTCTTCCCGCAGGGCATCAACCTGTGGCAGGGACCTGGCACTCACATGGCTGGCGGTTCATCCGACATAGGTGCCACAATGCGGACAGCACCGCCCAGGCAGAACCCAGACCAGATCCGTGCACTTGGGACAACGTTTCCCTGGAGCCTGCATCATATAGTATTAGCAGGGTGCGCTCTCGAGCCTCATGGTGCAAAGGCACGTACGGTTGCTTCATTTATAGTTGAGCAGCATGTGGTTGCAGACTGCTGGCAATTTGTGGGTTGAGGCTCTGCGGTGTGAGATGTGCTGCAAGTAGAAACCATGTTGGGCAGATTATGTGTGTAACTCAAACGGGGACGGGTCTTAGCAGCGTTCAGGGTTGTAGCAGCTGCGCGATAGGCTTCGTAAATTGAGGATTTGATTGCCCAGATATGTTAAGCGCGTGTTGAGGAATGACTGAGGATAGACTTTCTGGCCTCGAATATGATGAAGGCAAGCAACGGAGTACTTATAGAAGAGGTGTACAGGAAAGGCCATGGATCACGCCGAGGACCACAAAAGAGAACGGAGCTCCCGCTAGCGAACAGGGGAGCCCGAGATAGGAGACAGGAAAAGAAAAAAGCAAAGGTGACAAGAGACAACTGCGAGCTGTCTTAGCGTACGCAGTCTGGGGGACAGATGAAAGTGAATGATCACAAAGCGTTGCCTACGTTAGTCCATTGTGGCAGGGATCGTATGACGTTCCCGATCGGCGAGGCGAGGGGTCCCGGACACGGACGGGGAGCTCAGCAAACCACGGCAAGATCAAGGCCATAGAAAGCCTGCGGAAACGCAGCGCAAGGAGAATCACCAAACGTAAAGCGGCCGAGGCGACAGCGGTCCTGGTCCATCGAACGGTGCCGGAAGGGCTCCCTTGACGCCTCGAGACGACCTGTC
Organism: Microdochium bolleyi; assembly: GCA_001566295.1. NCBI lineage: Eukaryota > Fungi > Ascomycota > Sordariomycetes > Xylariales > Microdochiaceae > Microdochium > Microdochium bolleyi. The sequence continues at coordinate 1,221,067 of KQ964247.1, read as the reverse complement.
ATCTTTAGCCGAGTGGTACAGCAGCCGTCGAGATCTGAAAAAGATGCATGGGCATGATGCTGGCAGCCCCGAGTCTCACGTGGTGCCGCAGGTGATGGCGGGTCGGTCAGCCAACCACACAGGGCCATCCCGCAAGACGGCGCCGGCAAGAGAAGGCGGGGGAGCCCTCGAGGCCGAAACAGCTGTGCCGCTCCGCCGACATGAGGCCCATCGCGTGATGTTCCCGGATCCTGGTTCGCCGTATCAAGATGGCCATCAGCCGTGCCGCAACCAAGAGGAAAGGTGAGCTGCGATTGGGGCGCACGGGGAAAGCTTGGCTTGGAGGAGGACTGTGGAGAGAGACCCCACAGCCGGACGGCCTCGTCACCATCCGTTGTCGTCGTCCCAATACCCAGCCGTCGTCAGCCCCTCGTCGTGAAAAAGCAACGGCTGCTGCAGACACTGCTCCGCAGCCACGCCCACCCAGGCCGGAGGGGAGGGGTACCGCCGCTTGTCGTGCTGGGACTGTTTGCATGGCTGCATGCGATGGTCACCTACATCTGACAGGTCTGTCTGGTCACACCTCGATGGACCCGAGTGTTTGGGAATGGTCGAGGATGCTCCGCTAAGCGACTGCCAGGCCGGGGCAGCCGGCGCCTTGCCAGGCGAGACGTAATGGCGGTGATACCGGGAGAAGCATCCATGGATGTCCTCCAAACCTGGAATCTGGACATGGCTGGACGTTGGATTGACAAAGGTACCCCGTCCATTTGTGATTTGTGGGCTTTGAGTCATGCTGCATGGCATGGCAGGTGCAACGCAGCCAACGGCCACGGCAGCCGCGCTTCGGGTTGCACCTGCTGGGACACGGAAGGCTCTCCTCGCTTGCTCGACAGACGGATCTTCAAAGTTGCAGGCACCATCCCTGCCCGCACACGCGACTTTGGCAGCCCATGCTGTATCTCCGGAGTGCTTGCACCAACCAGACTCAAGGACCGTCCTGGCCTCGACCCAGGGTCGGCTAGATCTCCGAGCACAAGACGGCATTGGTGCAGCGTCAGCACATCACAGACACCACTCACCAGGCTACCTGAAGCAGCGCCTCCCGAGCTCTCACGGCATGAGCGGCACTCTTGCGTGTACCGTGGCTGTCCTCGCGCAAAGCAGCATCTGTTGCCAGCCGTCCTGTCGCCTCTCGATGCCACCTGATACCTGCCACAGCTGCCGTCTGACCCCTGATCCTGCTGCCGGCAGACACTTTGGCAGACGTGTCAAACCGACTCCGGGGATTGCACCACAGCAGATGCAGCAAAACGCATGCAAGCACCTGCAGGTGACCTTGTGCAGATCTCACACCACCCCGGCATTGTCTCGCAACGCCACAAGGCAAAGCCCGCGGGATGACGGTGGCACGCGTCGGGGATTTCATGGCCATGGCACGACAGAGCGGGATGCCGTGCTACGCGGTACTGGTACACTTGCAAGGCAGGCGGATAAGCGCAGACGTCAAAACCCACCGAATCTGATCTGATGACTGGCCACAATGTCGTCTTCGGCCGCCGCCTGCACCAGAACCCTACCGACTTTGTCCCGGTGCGCCCTCTGTCCGGCAAAGGATTTCAGATCCAAGTGCTCCAGTCACATATGGTACTCGTGGTCACTCAGCTATACAGATTGCGCTGCTGTAGTATCTTCGCCTGGCAAAAGGTGAGCATCAGATTGCGCGCAAGCCGGCATAGAAAACAGATATCGCGAGCTACTCAATGCCTTTCGTGTAGTAGCACACAATTGTATTTGCTCTTGCAACTGTGACATTCTATCATTTCCCAAAGTCTATCGAGAGGGGCGACACACTGCTGCATAATTTCTGGTCCTCCCTTGGCGTACCAGATCGAGCGACAGGTCTTCCAGTATTTAATGTCTCAGAACATAATTCCTCCTTCCTCACCTGATGTAGTCAACTTTCGAGCAAGGTTCCACAAACCCGTTCAGGGAGAAAAACAATGTCGTCTGCATAATCAAACGAGCACGCCAGGAACCTGGTAAGGTACACTATATACGATCAATTGGTCTCGACGCGGCATAGAACCACCACCGCAGACAAGTGGGCCACATGCATATGATACATCACATACGATGTGTCTGCACCATCGCCAGCATTAAGATTGCGTTCGTGGCTTGGGTTGCGTAAGACCACAATGAGGTTGGTACTCAACAGTGGAATGAGGTGGGCGCACCACCATCTCCAGCCTAGATGAGGGACTGCGAAACGTCTGAAGTTCAGAATATGACAGTGCGCTATGGCAGCGCACTCAAAGTTTGTGGCTCGTTACATGATACCGCAGCGGAGGATTGTACGGGAACCGCTTCACTGAGAGCTTGCTCGCCACGACCCTTCAACAAGCACAGCTTTGACGCACTCATTTCACGAACACTCGAGAGCCAACACCCCAGCTCGCAACAACTTCACTCTTACGGGCTACTCCGTCGGGCTTTCAACTCACTGTAATGACTTTCGCCATGGGAAGCGACCCCGACATTTGGGGCTGGGATATGAAAAAGAAACAAATACGCCCCGAGCCGGATCTACAGTGCAGCTCGCGTTGAAATCAGATCTGAGAAGCCAGCAGTGGAGGTGCCGCCAATGTGATGTGTACTTCAGACTATCGACGCCAATATCGACTACGCCACGATTCGAAGCCAACCGCAATTATGAGCTGCCATTCACAATTTGAGCCGAGCCTTATAACTGATCGGACGACCGCTTGGCCATTTGCACCTCTTGCGAGCAATGGGCACATCATAAACGTGGGGGCCTCCTTGAACACGTGCTCACTAGTTATCGAGTTGAAGTTCAACAGCTACGATTAGACCCAGCCGCATCACCGCTTGCTATAACCGTCGATGATTTTCTGGCTGATGCAAGGGTTTGTCTACTTCACAGCTCATATCACCGCAGAGGTTAACAATCACCATGCGGACTTCCCGGCAGACTGTGTAGCACTGGCGAAAAGAGTCCGTTGCGGCTGATAGATCACAGCCAACACCTACATTCAAGGTCACCCAGGGGACAATTGTCGTTTCCTAGCACCAGATAATTTGAAGTGTCTGCTAACGATCCTTATCATAGTCTTCTGGATCAAGGTCATGTAGCAACTTTAGGCATACAATCGAGACTGAAACACCCAGATCAAGTTGTTCGCGCAAGTGGCACACAGATTCCGTGCTCAACAACTGTCGAAACCTCGCCGTCTCACCGGCATGCGTGCTGTGATCGCAAGGGACAAGGCAGCATGGCTACGCTCCCGGGCTTGAGTCAGTCCACACAGCCCGACGCTCGATTTCTTATTCGCGGTATGTCTCACCGGGTTTCTGACCTATCACTAGTATGTAGGTCAAGTGCAATTGTCTAGACTCTATGCGGAACCTGCCCGAAAGCGGCTTACGATATCTTGTGATCTGCAATGCGTATGATCGTCCCGCCGAACGCCATCCATTACCACAAGCAGACTGTCTGCTCCTGCCGCCGAGAGCATATCTCAGACTCCACAGATGGGAGAGCCTGTAGTCGACCACCGCAATGGGCCTGGGGTCTTATTGGTTATTGATTACAATACATATATGCCAGGGTCTAAGTGACTGCCTCAACGGAACGTGCCGCTATCACATTGACATGCCGTGCAGCAGCACATTGACCCGGGAAGCAGCCTCCACCTCTCAAGGTTTTGTCATTTGCTAGATGCGGCGAAATACCGTCTGCGCGCACCAGGAACTTCGGCATCCAAGACGAAGCGGAGCGCCAACAAACGTGCCGCTTCCGGAGTTTGCGGCTAGCGATGCAGAGACAATGTCTCTGAGCACACAAACTCTAAAAGAGTGCAGCATGTGCCGACGTCTGCAAACGGCGAGCCAGCACTGCGTCGAAACGAACCCCGGTGGAGCAAGGCTAACAATATTCATTGTCTCGCTTTCCAAAGTCCAAGTTTCCGAATGTGGGTGGTCAGCCGGCCAGCCGTGGCGTGACTTTGCCTCGGCGCTGCTGGCGGAGCCGATCGCCTCGGCCGCGGGAGGATGTACGAGACACGGGAAAACAGGAGGGGCTTTTCAAAGATGCAAGTAGTGTGTGCCGCTTTCCTAACGTGGCTGTCAGATTGCCTGCCTGCTTACTACTTGAGCCGACCTCGGAAACGTCAGATCCTCTTCGCCGTTGTTTCCGTGGAGCGGGGAGGACAGAGACAAGAAGGGGCAGGGTGTAATCCACGCAAGTGATGAGAATCTCGCGCGCAAACGTACTCGCTCCTGTCTTATTGTGCACAATCTGCAAGAAGACAATTGCGCGTACTCATGGCCTGCTGAAAAAGACAGGGGGGGCTTCCTTTCTTGTCATGGGAATGGTGAAGAGGGGAGGTGAAGACCAGGTGACTGATGCAAAGCGGCAAGCCCTGAGGGCTGTAAATTGCGAGCGAGAGAGTGGTCAGGAAAAGATGAGGACCAGGACCAATGTCCCGCCTGTCACGATGCTCGGGGGTTGGCAGCAATGGTGCGAAAAACGAGGAAGGGGACGCTTGTACCGGGCGAAGTGAATAATGCGGCCACGGCAAGCGTTTTGCCTTGATGCTGTGACCGCCGTCGCCGTCGCCGTGTTCTTTGCCCGCCAATATACATATCCTCTTCCTCATCCTTGTTCCATTGGCAGATCGCATAGGCCTCGCCTCCCGGGGGCGGCCTCGATGTTGCTCTCTGAGACGCGCGCGCTCAGCACAATCAGTCTCCTTTCCTGCGCAATGATTCTCTTTGTCGAAGCATTCCCCTGGGTATCGTTATCCTGCCCCCAGGCAGAGGGTCTGGATATATTTCGGGCCCCTGGCAAGAATAATTACCCTGTTCAGCGCAAAGATTCGCTTCCGATGCTGTGTTTCTACCCCGGGTAATATCAATGTAAGTATGCTGCTCACCGAGTGCAGGAAACCAGTGGATTCAAGCAGATGATATTTCTCGACGCGCTCGCTATGCTATGACTGACAGGCTGACTGGGTGGCTGGCAATACAAAAACAGAACTCCCGAGCAGCGATCCCAAAATCAGCTTTACAAAGGAGAAGACGGCGACAACCGTCGAGGGTATATATATGTATAGATGGACAGGTCTGCAGCAAATCCAAAGTGGTATGCCGCAGTCAGAGCTATCCCTATAAAGGCGTGAGACGATAGCCTGAGAAGGATTGGATGACCAGCGCTCAAGAACAGCCCGCGAGACTGTTCATCCTCAAAAAAGTGAAAAGAAGGAAGGTCATGAGCAGATCCGCCAGCATAACAGCAGAGAGACATCATGTTAATGACATCGGTGCGATTCATCACCGCAGGCGCTTCTGCACGAGGACGAAGAGCTTGCCCTCGGTCTTGTTGCCCTGCATGTCGTAGACGTCGATGAAACGGTATCCCGCCTGTAGCCGGCTGAGGCGGATGCACGCCCAGCCTGAGACGGTGTCGCGCTGGAACATGCCGGGCGCGTCGTCCTCGACTTTGAACCTGTGGTTGTACCCGAATGTCAGTCCACCAGCTCTCGCAAACATGAGCAAAGTAGCACTCGTGGACAGTTTGTAGACCGTTCACGGATGTAGATACGTACCTGACAAAGCTCAGCTCCTCTACCACGTTGGGGATATCCTTGAACTGGAAGCGGTTGTCGTGCAGGAACTCTGGGTGGTCCGTTTTGCCGTGGCCGATCCTCTGCTTGAACTTGCACTCGCGCGGCTTGGCGTCACCTTCGACTTTCTCGGCCGGGCGTTCCTCAGGCTTCTCGACGTGAAGCTCGCACTTGACGAAGGGCCTGAAGCGCTTGGCCTGTTTCGCCTTCATGTCCCCGGGCAAAGGAATGTGCTGACCGGCGAACACTGTGATGAACAAGTCCAGAGTCTTGGGAGGGATAGCGTCGAGCTGCGAAACGGACGTGTCTCCGCTCCGATAGCCAGCAGGCTTCAGAACCCAGCCGTCCTCTCCTGCAAACATGCCCGCGTTGAGCATCATGCCTTCGTCGCAGGACTGCCAGTTCATTGCGACCATCTGGATGCCCTTCCTCCAGCACATGGAAGGGTCGGGATTCGAAGAGTCCACGCGCGTGCTCTTCGGGTACGCGCGCATGAAGAAGTCCCGGTTGTGTGTGAACATTTCCTTGTGCTTGGTGGCTTGCAGGTCGATGATTTGCTTCTCGCTGAGCGAGTAGATGTGAGACGCCAGCTTGGAAGACGTTGACTCGAATTTTTCAAAGTGCTCGCTGTGGGTGTATATGCCCAACGACCCGAGCGTTTCGCAGATCTTGGTCTTCCTTGTCGATTGGGGAGCTGGTCTGTCGCCGTCCGAGATGGATCCTTCGTCGGGGAAGGACGGACTGCCCGGTGGTAGCATCAGGGACGAGCTCGTCGCTTCACCCAACGAGGCGGACTTCTTGACCTTGATAAGGATCTTCTTGCGAAGATCATGTAGTTTCGGCATTTGGTGCTTGGGCAGACCGTCTAGCGGCGCATCGACGAGAAGCTCTTTCCATTCCTGCTTCATGATTTGCACCATGACCTCCTGCTGCTCGGCCCGAGCGTGCACCTCGAGACTGATTATAAGGGGCAGGTCAGTCTTCTGGAAGGCCTCCTCCCGGATGATCTGACACACTTCGCGGAACCCTACCGGCTCGGTGAGCTGGTAATCGGCGAATCCGTGCATAACAATGGGCTCGTGCCTAGGAAATGACCTCGACTTGACAGAGACTTGGTCAATCTCGGAGCTGTTTGTAGTAACCTTGGGCTGGAGCGTCGCGAAACCGTCGAATTGGCTACACCTTGGGCTGTAGCTGTGCTGCTTGGCCTCGCCTCGCTTCTCTCTCCTCTTTTCGATTTCACGGGCGAGCGTACCCTTGACTTGTGCTGCCGCGCTATGTATGCTGCTGCCAGAGAATCCGCGGTGATGGGATGATGGCCGCCCGCCATGGGCCTGATCTGCTGTCGGAGGTGGTCGATCTCCATCCCACACGTCGATCTCAACGCAGCGACAGCCCTTCTGCAGTACATGCCTGTATGCATTTGTTGAACCCCTGGTCAACAGCTGGGGCCCCCAAAGGTATGTATTGTGGCTGCTGTTGATAAAATAGTTGCTCAAAGGTCGTGAGAGGTCCTTTTCTGCTGCAGGGCTCGGCCGCATGGCGTCCACGCCATAATCCAGCCAGAGGATCTCGAGGAACCTCTCAAATGTGTACTTGTCCTCGGGGAGCTTCGGGGCCGTCTCGCCTTGCGTGCCCTCGAGGAACTTCTGGAACTGTTCTCCAGGTACTAGGACTTGCCCGTCCCGACAGGTATCATAGATCTTGCGCAGGTGCTTCTGGATCGCCGCGCTCAGGTAGATGTCGGCACGGCCGCCGAGGTGTATCACGGTGGGTGACGGGAAGAAGCCGAGGCTGATGGCGCGCGTAACTTGAAGGATCGTGTGTCCGGCATTCTGGGCATTCGTGGTAAGTCGTCGACGGAGCTTGGTCGGCTTATGAGGGTCCTTGGCCTCTGGCATCTGCAGTGAAACAAGCCGTGTTAGTAGACGACCAGCCCAGCCCCGTGGAAGCCACGCAATACACCGTGATGACCCTGTCGCCGCCTCCCGCGCGGATTGGGAGATCATTTGAGCGCTCGTGGAAGTCGACATACCGTGAGACACATGGTGTACAACCTACAGCGGCAGATTGAACTGCCAGAAAGCCATCGAGGGTGAAGCTTGCGGCAACCTTCGCGAAACCGGTGGCACCGAGGTCGTGATAGCACTCAGGCGGATAGGATGCGAAACAGGAGGCAGGTGTAGATCGGATGACAGCTTTGGCGAGTAGCTAGCTGCAAGCTGGGGAACAGGACAAGAGCTGCCAAACAGGATCTCGAAGGGAAGTCGATATGGATCGAGGGCCATGGGAGCAAAGAGGCCCGCGACCCCCGACGCCAAGCGTAAGCTGAGCCAGGGCCTGTGTCTGGACCCATGCAGCCGAGGGGCTTAGCCTCCATCAAGCATACCGTGCAGCTGGGAAACGCGTGCATTAGGGGGACGACGGCCCCAGAAACAACCATGAAGGCCCCTCCCGCACCGCCGGCGCTGTCCCGCCGCCTCCAAGGGATGGCCGGGGCTGGACTCGGAGAAGGCGGGCTCGCAGGACGCGTGCACCGCGGTAGGGCTGGGGTGGCTGAGAGTGCGGGTGCATAACCCGGGTTCCAAGACAAGACTCGTGGGCGACGTGGGCGACGTGGGCGATCAGATCATGTCATGTCATCTGATCCTGTGGGAGAGAATCGCCCATTAGCACGATAGAGATCATATTGCTGTCGAGGAGCGTAGCCAGCTGAGTTCCTTGCGGGTTAGTCGGTGCTGTACCTTCAGACAATGGGCCTTGTTGGAGCTTGAACCCGCCCTAATAAGGGCAGGGACAACGGAGGTGCAAAAGCATGGCGCCTCCGGGCAGCCAATTGGCTGCTGCGCGAGTGCCCTCGGAGTCCAATGAGGGGTGTTGTCTTTGCACTGCAATCCGATGGCACGACAGGGCGAATCCGAAAGGATGGAGGGTCGAGGGCTGAGGCTGTCCTCTTGCTACCGCAGGCATTAGGCAGCTGTGGGTCCACCCCGGGGGGGGGGGGGGCTATGGTTATTTTGGTTGCTGTGGTTGCTCCTCAACGACGTCACAGTGCGCAGCTGCGCCTCAGCACCTCTGCAGTCGCGGGAGCAAGGCTTGCAACAGAGGACGCGCCTGCCACTTCGAGTCACCGACACGGCAGCAGCAGAGAAGCGTCTGTCTCCCAGCACACACCGACAATCATGTCGCCGCAGCAGGAGCGTGAGACTCTGTCCGACGACCCCGAGGCCCAGGTCAAGGGCTGGGGCTTCAAGCATGTCTTTACGTGGACCGACGGCCCGTATGCAACTCCCGTACATATCTGGTCTGGACATCATCCAAGCTGACGATACTTCGAAAAGAAATGCGCATTATAGTCCCCACACCCACCGCGGACTCACCACACACCTGATCCTCCGCGGCGGGCTGACCATCGCATATCCAGACGACGCGGATCCGCGAAAAGAGACATTCTCGATCGGGCACCGTCTCGACGTGGACGCTGGCCGCCGGCATGAGGTCTGGATCGGTCCTGAGGGCTGTACCTACGTGATCGGCGAGTAGGGTGATTGTCGGAGGGCTGCAGAACATATAGAAAGCACCATCTAAGCTCGTATCTCGACGTGGGCACAATGACAACTTTCGCCGGCACTGTTGTTTTTTTGACATGGCAAAGACTTTGAGCACACCCAGATGCCCCCGAGCTCGTCGGGACACCGTGCTCTATCAGAATGCTCCGCTGCTCACGCCATACTCCCCGCGTACTTGGCGGCCTACGTGGTGTATTGTCTCGAGAAGTGAGTCCTAGCGTGCTCAAGGCCAACTACCACCGAACAGTATACGCCAGCTCTTGGCTTCTCGACCCTCAGTCAAGCATCACGAATGTTGGCATTGGAGCGGCAGGTTTCCAAACACAATAGCCAAGTTCTGCCCACCGGCTGAAAATTTCTTGACAGCAGGGACAAATCTCAGAGAGACCATTGCAAGTATGTAGAGACCATGACAGGTATGTAGGGCACGTTTCCAGACGTGGTACTCCCAAGATGTATATCTGACACTCGCGGCAAGGCTCGCGCCTTCTAAATCTTCCTGACGTACGAAACGGTGGCGGCTTGCCACTGCTCTTGCAAAAAAAGAAACGGTTCATCTGGGGCCTCAGTCACATCAAAGAACAGCCCGATCATATCTATGACGGACACACCCTGGTGCGCAGTAACCGCGCTGCCACGTTGTCGCGGTCTGAGGCTGCCACCTGAATCCATAAGGTGGAGTCTAGAATCAGCCAATGCTGATCAACTTGACGCAGCTTGTATAGACTGGTACAGTTCAGCTCATGGCCGGGGTGTGTCGTTCTTCTTTTCAGGCCCTCACTTGGCCACATCGTCGTGAGGTATGCGAACGAGGGAATTGTACCAAGGGCAGCAGCCATGGCCCAGACCACCGACCGCCTCCGCGACAGAATCGAGATGTTCGCAATGGTCCTCTCATAGACGATCCTTCTCACAGACAAGAGGATACTTGACGCAGCCCCTCATGCAACTCTGCCGCACCAGCAGGTTCCGTGGTGAGGTTTGCCAAGCGGAAGAATTTTGACAATCGGATGTGCAACACAGCGGCCAAGTTACCCCGTATATCAAGTCATGGACAGGACCTGCGACTCGAACATTATTTAATTGTTGTTTGGGCAACATCGTCCCACGGCTCCTCTCATCACAGCAAGTCATTGATCAAACCCGAAGCTCATTTTGTCCATACAAGGTTCATTCAGGGAAACTGCACGCCCAGACGAAACCATGCTACGAAGCCAATGGACGGTGTTTACACAGAGGAACACGTGACACATATCAGGTACTGTCTCCCACGGTTGTGATGAACCTGCAATTGTTCTGTCAAATGGGATCCGTTGCTGCCAGGCGGTACAGAGTGAGCATATCGAGGAGCTCAAGGATTACACGTTGGGATGACATCCAAACCACAAATGCTGAAGTTTGCAAGATTATGGTAAAGTGGACGACGACACTACCCAACATGCTGACATCCCATGACATAGGCTCACTGCAGTTCCTGACTCGACCGAAAAGTAAAAAACCCCCAGACGAGTCGATCTGCGGCCGGTATTCCTCATTGCGAAGATAGCCCCCTGCCCTGTCAAGCTGTCAGCGAGTCAAGGATGTCAACGAGTCAAGGACAGAAGAGGGCTTAACACGGCATGCCGGAGGCCAGCTCGGCCAGCACAGCAACAATACACACCCTGAAAACCCAGTGACCTTAAGGATCATGCTCCCTGGATGACGTCGTGGACTGTCCGACAACGCATTCCGACCTTGCGACCAAACCTGCGGTAGGCCATACGATCTCGCTGGAGGGGAAGCGTGTTTCGAGATTTCGTTAGGTGTACTAAATAGGATGGGTAATGTCAAGCCTGACGGAAGTGATCGTCGATCAGTTGCCCACGAGATTGCTACCAGGGGGGAAGGCCCATTAGGCAAACGAAGCTTCGACAATGGAGCCCCAGGCCTTATCAATTCTCCGCCAATGCCTGCATAACGATCTGAAACGGACAAACGAGGCAGATCACTGGTGATGTCGGTCCCTCAAGGCCGCTGATCCGAGTGCAAGCAACAACGTTGTCGGGAAGCAATCTGGAACCACACCAGGACATCAACTTCGTGATGGGCTTGGTGCACTAGCCTATTCTATGCACGGCCCTCCGCCCGTGCCTGGAGATGGGACCTGCGCTGGTTCGTGATGTAATGATGTGAAATAGGCCCAATCTGTCTCGCAGCGGTCTGCGGCTGGGAAGGCACGGGCCGCCGCAATATGAGTCGTGCGTGGCGTCTATGCTCTGCATATCCAGTGACAGCATACCATCACACGCATGCATTCTCGTTGGTGTTGAACATGCAACTGTATATCGTGATTTGTCACTGGTGCACAGATAACTGTAGTGGTGAGCCAGAACCCCAAAGCCTGTGGTTGAGGAGGTTTTCATCCTGTTCGCCCTGTCGACAGTAGCTTTCAAACGGTAGGCTTGACACAACACTTCCCATTTCGATCGCTGGATCGAGTTGGGGCACGATGCTCCGGCAGTGGTTCGATGCTTCCTTGGCAATGGTTGCAGGGATCCAGGATCTAAGCCCCGGTGTATGTACTCCGTGCCGCCTGGGCAACTTGTGCTCTCATTCACAACGAACTCAGCCAGCACAGGATGCTGCTGGTTGACTTGTCCTCCAAGAAAGGTTCGGCACTGAGGCGGCACCATCATCCAGCCGATGCAGGCGTATATGCTGTTCCTCGACGCCCGACACGGACAGGGCATCGGTGTGGTGTGGAGCTGACGTATGCACATTGTCGTGCGTTGCGACGTTCTGCTCGTTACAGGCACAATGAGGATCAACCATGACCAACCTATGAGCGAGGCACGAAAAAGTGACGCCTGTGGCAACCCCCACGCTCATCCTCCGAGCGGGAGAGGCAGAGACCGGCCCCGGTGAGATCCATAATCAAGCACGTATGTTCCAACTCTGGTCCGTTCCAGGTTTCCTGCGTTCATAGGAGAGGCTTCCGGAGCTGGCTCTCGCCAACAGATGATGATTCTTCGGGAAATAACCGGACGGGCCTCGTGGCCTGTGCCATGTCGAATGCCCACTCATATTCCACGGCAGAGTACTGGCCTGGCAAAGACTGGAACACAAGCGCAGCCATGGCGTTGTGCTGGAGCACACCGCAATCTCGAACCAGTGGGCCGGGAACCAGGTCGACCAGCTGTGGAAGTGGACGCCGTGCCAGGAACGCCCAGGCTGACCCCTGCGATCGACGATGCGATCTCAATCCGTCCTCGTTGTGCAAGGCGTGTGAACCTCTGCTATTGGCCCATCCCGCATGTGGCTGTCCTGGAGGGCGTTAGATATTATCCATAGCAGTCCGCGCTATGATGTGAATCTTGGTTTTATGCCGAGACTGGCAGGGCACGCCAGCAATAATGATGCGACCAAGATGGACGCCAGGGATGTGGCCTCTCAAGCTACCTGCCTACCTCGGCCAGGTTGTCTGGAAAATGCACGAGATGGATGTCTCGGGGCTCTGAGGAATGCAACGCTCGCGCCGGTGATATGATGACGAATGCTGGACGACGGAGCGGCAGTAGTCGAATGCAGAGTTGGTGCTTGCAGAAGGTGCTGGTTCAGAAGCGCTGCCACAGCAAGCCATCGGAAGTGTCGCGCCTGCCGTGTGCTGTGTCCATTGGCTGCCTGCTGCGCCGCCGCCGACCCAACACCAGACCATCCCACAATGCACAACCTCGACTACGGCATCTCGACGCTCAAAGGGCCGCTCAACAACAACGTTGTGCTAATGACTGGACAAGGCCATTCTTGTTGCATTCAAGATTGACACAAAACTCAGTTCGACTTCTCCCCGCTGCCCAGCCACCGCCATCACCGGGTTCACCTCCGTCGCTCCACCCATTGTTGGCCGAAAGCGGATACAGCGTCTGTGTTTCCCGGAACTATTGCTGCGCTTGTGCCAGCTCCCCTGCTCGTCCTCTGGACGGGCCTTATCAGCTTGTCCCCCCTTTGTGACAATGGGGGCCATGCAGCGGAGCGAGCTGCCTTGGCCTTGGTCGTCGTCGTCAGCGGCCGGACGTGGCATGCGCTTGCTGGTCCCGGCGGATGGAACTTTGGGGCATCAGAGACGTCGCAGAGTCGCCAGATTCCTTGGTCGCCTGCCCTGCTCTGGGCGGACCCCCGACCCGGCCATGGTCGCATTTGAACAAAGACGCAATAGAGCGGCATTAGGCTCGGTGCCAGCAAGCAGGCATCGTGCGTGGTGGCCCTGCTAACGCTCGACGCTTTCATCACCGACCCTGGCCTGGCTGGTCTGGTCCGGCTTGCTCCCATGTCTCCAAATTCCGTTCTCCGCACACGATCTGCTCTTATGGACCTGGCCCTCCTCCTTCCTCGATGGCAGCCAGTCCAGCTCTCTTTGCTGTTGTTCCAGCTCAAAGCTCGACGATCTCCCCGGCTGCAGGACGCGCCTCTGCTCGAATCACCGCCGTGTGTGATTACCGGGTCGCCTGTTCCGCAACGTGGACCCAGCACGCACACGCACGTATAGCAATCGGGCACTGCCGGTCAGAAACCCGATCCGGCTTCACCAACACGGCCTGGCAGAGGGGCGTGGTTTGCTGGTCCTTGAGCGACGAGGTGACGTCTCCCGCCAGACGGAGGTGACACGACAGCTCCAGCTCCAGCTTGCCCCAGCTACCCCAACTCGTGCGGCAGACCAGACTGCACCAGCATCGCCGGCCAATCGCAATGGCCTTGCGACAAGAGCAAAGCCACTAGCAACTCACGGATCTGCTCATGCGGCGGGAGGGGTGCACTAAGATATATTGCATCGACAATGGGCAACACCGCATCGGTGGAGGCCCTCCACAAGGAACCGCGCCTGAGAAACCGGTTCTCCAGAGTCCCAGCGGCGTCTGCTCCTGCAGCCTCGCCCACTCGCCGATCTTCCGCTGCCAAGGAGCGTCCCGCAAAGCAGCTCGACGACTCTGAAACGCCCTCGGATTCATGTCAACATGACGCGCCCGCCAATCCAGGCCAGCAGAGCCCCATCCCCTCGCTCACCCATAAGACCGACGATCTCGAGCGTCATTCATCCGTCTTGCTCGGTCAGCCTCGGCCGCTCACCACCACGGCTACAGGCAATGACCACAGAACCTGGAGTCTTGGAGCCCACGAGAGCAGACACCAGCCCAAGAGGAACAACTCCCTGACTCGGACTTTCAGCCTCAGCCGCGCCCGCTCTCTCATTCATCAGCATCGCTCGTGAGTTCAATGTTGTGGTTGCTGCACACACTCCCCCTAATCACATTCACAGCTGACAAGTCCGCACAGCAATTCGTTCTCCTCAGACATCGAGACTACTACTGGTCATGAACAGGGACCGCAATCAGACGCCCACGTCCTCGATCTGGTAGCGGAACAGCCGCTGGAAGATAACCCGTACTTGAGAACGGCTACGTCACAGTGTTTTGAGCCGTGGAAGCCGCCGGTGGACATCCCCAGGCGACCAAGCAGCACTGGCCTACCTCTATTGCCTCGGCCAGACTCGGCAACGGACATGTCTCTCTTCACCCCTACACGACGTAGGTCACTACGGACGCCCGGAGTAGCCACGCGAGGACCACCGAGCACAACTGGCCGTACATCGAAGCCCCCATCCCGCCGCAACTCGCTTGCACGGACCCAGCCTTTACCGATATTGGAGGTTTCCGCGGCTGCGGAAGACGATGACTACGACGGCTATCTGACCATGCCCATGAGCATCCCACGAGCGAGCACGCCCAACGAGCTTGATTTTGCCCAAGTCGGCGCCTACAAATTCGGTACATTGCGTATCACCAATGGCAGCCCGGCCGGAACCCCAGATGTACCCCACACCAGAAAAGACAAGGCTTCTACCCGTGAGACAGCAGACTACTTCTCGGCTGCTCCTGCCAGTCCCTGGCAGGGAGTGCCGTCGGTGCCGACAGGCATCACAGGTTCAAGCATCCCCGAACCTGTGATCGAGCCGGACAGATCAGCGAGTGTGTCTTCGGTAGAAAGGCTCGATGTGCGGCTCGATGACTACGCAAGGTCGGCCGGACAACCTCGCCCAAACAAAGAGTCAGCCGCCGCTATCAAGAGGGTTGATAGCGGTATAGAGACCACGCCCGTGTACGAAAGACCGGAAATGCGCCTTTCCAAAGCAGACTCTGGCTACAGCTCCAAGGCATCTATTCGGTCCTCCTATTCGGATAACCGCCCGGGCAAAGAACCTGCAACACGGCCTAGCTTTGAGTCCTCACACAGAGAGCTCGCGGCGCAGCAGGGCTACACGAATTTTGACATCCAGTATCGTTTGCCATCTCATGGATATATTGCTGGGAAACCAGAAATTCAGCAAAGCGTATGTCACACAACATCGATGGAGCACCAAAGTAGACCGCCACAACCGTACGTCGATGACCAGTGTGATCCACAGACTGCACAAAAGCTACGACCCACGAGCAGGCGACAACCCGGAGATGGAGAACGAGCTGATGAGATGAGTGGCTTGATTGGGCAAAATAAAGCGCCGACTGGAGACCCATCACGGAGTCACTACCACTGGAAGAGGCCTGCTTTGTCTTCAGGGAAGGGCACCTTGAACAGCCTCTTTGGTTTGAAGCGCGTCGACCATGAACCTCTCCAAGCGACTCCATTCCCGCCACAACGCTCGAAACTGTCGAAGGAAAACAGGAAGTCCCAGAACCTAGGAGGGATGGGTACGAATCTGGTACATGCCGCTACCGCTATGCTTCCAAAGAAGAAGACTCCAACATTACACCTGAAGACCGAGCTGAATACCAAGCTGCAACAGGACGACCAGCTCGACCAGGACCCGCGGTTTTCAGTAGCAATCAGCCCACGCACCAGGTCAAGCATTGGGTCAGCTACAACTCGCCCTCTGGTAGAGGAGCACCTATTGCACGACCGACAGGTGCAACTTGTCAACCGCAATTCCTTGACAGATCCTGCAAGAATCGCGAAAGACCACACCCAGAGCCTGCAACCTTATCCATATGTACCTCGGCTTACCACACGCAACAGCTACTGTAAACCTGAATCGCCCAGAAATGCACCCCCACCAGTCAGCTTGAAAACACGCCATGGAAGTTCATTCACGAGCATGAATGACTGGAGAAGTAGACAATCGTTACCGGCTCATGTCGAAAGAGGCATATCACTTGACCAATCTGAGGATGCGCCATGGCAATTTGCTGGTCGAGCCTCAAGCGTTAGTCAAGCCGCGAAAGTTGAGCCCGCGGATTTCGAAACTGGGAAGTATGCCATTGCCGATAGTGATGACCGCCCCCTGTCGCCGGTGATTCCACAAATTGAGCGCCGCCGGTCGATGATCATCTCCGCGGGTCAAGGCCAGCATCGTGTCCCGCAGTGGGACGTTGATGCTGATCATCACGCGACACATATCTTCCAGCTCGAACGACAGCAGCCTCTGTCACCGCAGCTTCGCCGGCCCAGCTCCGCGAGCTCTTTCTCGATACCTCGAATTCCAGAAAAGTCTGCTGGCCGGCAGATGCTCGCCTGGTCCCGTGCAGATAGACCCACGACTGTCTTGCCTTCTGCCCCACACCAAGAGGTGTCGTCAACAGTCGATCCAAACCTGCGTAACTCCATTCACGAATCGGCGCCAGGCGCAAGGGCATTCGCACTCAGCGCGGGAAGAGCATCCTCACAAGGTCGAGGTCACAGCCGCAACCGTAGTCATGGAAGTTTTGATCGTGACGGCAACCCTGTCCAGTTCCGGGTTCTGCATAGCTACCACTCCCCTGCGTACAAGAATGTGCCGGTCTGGAGGTGAATATCTGAAAACATGAATCGCCAGGTCGAGAGCTGCAAACAGCACTTTCCAGCATCGTCGCTGCATGTTGCCATTCTCTATGTCCCTTACTGCCAGAGGGATCATACATATGGGAGACCGAGTGTCCAGGAAGGACCTCGCTGCCATACGGTCTTTGCACACAGCGCTTCTTTCCAATACCGCATTCTATTGATACCCACGCTCATAGTCGAGCGGATCTACTACAGCCACTGTCGGATCTGTTTTGTTTTGTTTTTGTCTATTTGCATCTTCGAAAGCCACGTAGCTTTGTTTGGTTATGTAGAGCACAAGTACATTCTCACGATATATGATACGAGGTTTTCCACATTCATTCCTCCCACTCCGCGCCATGTCCTAAATGATGATTGCTCCGTTACCAGGAAAGTGGCTGCGAGGGAGTATTTAACTATAGATCTGAGATTGGCTACCGCGTGATATACCTGACATGTAGTTTCTGAGCAGTGCGTAACCACTGACCGATCCGAACCAGTGCCATTCGGCCCGGCAGCCCTGGTGTGCCGGCAAGGAACGTTGCGTCCATCTCTGGGCACCAGAGATGCCTACCGAGTGAACATGGTATTCCGTGCGGGCCGCCGGCGACGAGTCAGGCTTCGAAAACCTGGACGCCAAGGAGCGCAGGCTTCGGAGCTGAGAGTGAGCGGCACTAGGGCTGAAAAGCGCTCAGATAAAGGGCTGAGAGTCTGCTGCTGCTTGCATAGAACGCTTGTCTTGACGGAGCCGCCGGCCGTCTGTGAGTGTCCATGCTGGACGTCAAACTGACTAGGTATTAAAGCGGTGGCGAGTTAAATAGCTTCAGGCAGTCTTTCCTGCGAAAGCTAGATATGATCACCACATGCACGCTCCTTTCGCGGAGGACTCAAAACACTGCCCTGTTACATGTGAGCATCGTGTTCTCCAAGAGCGTCCTAACCTGGCGCAGTGGGGAAACAGTAGCGCGTCGTAGCGTGTGTAAAGTGTCAATCGAAGGTTTCGACGACGTTGTTGCCCTGGGGATATAGCTACATACCTACTTTACCTAGGTACTTACCTAGTAGGTACTCAAAGTAGGCACTCAAAGTAGGTTTGCTTGGTGCGTAAGGTTCACCTGGCTACATGTCCCTACGCCACGCTGCCCTCCTCCCTCTCTCTCTCGAAGTGAAGGCAGATCGAGGAGAAGAGGGACTGCTACAATGTGATCCTTTTGCTACCAGGGTGGTGCATCTTCAGTCTTCTTGATCTAAGCCGAGGTGGTCTCGTCTGGCTGGGAAACCGATTGAGACAACCTTCTTGGAGGGAGAAGGGCTGGGGCTTGTCATTCCTGTAAAGAGAGAGCAATTGTGTTGGCTCCGCACGGAGCACGCTCCTTCGAAACAACAACAGCTAAAAGCCCCCCTTTAGTGCAATCATGCCTAAATAACCCAAAGCTGAACGATCTTGATGGCCTGCACGTGGCATTGACCAATGGCCGACGCAGGACAGGGGCCTCTCTAGGCCGGCTTTGGCAAGACGTGGGAATGGAGGAGGGGGGGAGGCTGAACTGCACGGCTTGCAGGCAAGGCACCTCAGCTGCGCCGTGTAGTAGTGTTAGTGGTGTTGGTGGTGGCTTTGCTGGCGGACCGTGGACACCACCTTGGATGCAGGTAGAGGATAGTGCCTCGAGCTTCGACTGGACGGCCTTGCCGCAGCTGAAGAGCGGGAAACGGGGGCGAGACTTGTGGAGGCTGAATGTTGTTATTCTTGTGCGCCTTTGTATGTTTGTTTAGAGCTGCGAGCCGTCTGCAGCTGTATGATAGGGTTGTTTATAAGGCCGCTGAGCCAGCAGTCTTCCGAGGTTGTGGTTTCTTCTTGATTGAGTATCACACTACCTATCCTACCAATTTTCGCACATACGCTCAACTTGAAATTGCATCAACCACAGAATATCATTAACAGCACTCATACGGCACCGGGTGTATCACAACCAACCTCGCATACACTATCCAGAGCGCAAAGAGCTTCAACTACAAGCAGGCGTGCCGAGCGAAAGGAGCGGGCCCGAAACCAGCGCGACACCAAACTTAACTCACAGGCTCTTCGTCGTAATGGTGCCATCGCCCGTCGAGTACATTGCCGCCGCGCTGGTGGAGAGGGCGACATGGTCCGATTCGGACGGCAACGATACCAGACTTGATGCCGCCGCTTATGGTCAGTCACGTCGTCAGCTCGTTTCCCGCAGGATCGATCCTGTCACCCGTTGGGCCTCATGCTGACGGCTCATTACGCAGTCATGGCGTGGTATATCATTATCCTGATCGTCTGGCTTGCATGGTTCTTCCTCATCTACGCGATCGCATTCATCGTGTACTTTGTCAAAGGTATGACCACCACCCATCTTGCGCCTGCCCATGGGGACCTGGGGCCAAACCGCTGACACTGGCTCCCTCGACAGAACGTAAGCGGAAACATCAGGGCTTGAAATTCCGCACCGGACATGTCTTTTGGAAGGCATTCTGCATCGCGAGCGGCCTGTGGTTCTGGATCTGGGTGTTTAAGAAGGGAGGCTGCTGCGGCGCCGACAACGGCCCCGCGGGCGAGGCCAAGAGTGGCATGCTCAACGGCAGCAGCTACAACCATGTCGAGCACGGCGCGGCGTTCTACGGCGCGAGCCCGCAGCCTCAGCAGCAGCGCTTTGAGCCGATGGGGTACAACCCCTCTGGCGGCGTCTACCAGCACCCGTACCAGCAGCACCCGCAGCAGGGCACGCCGCCCCTGAAATACGATACGCCTGACCACGTGCAGGCGTACTCGTCTGAGCTGCACTAGGAACGGCAGAGTATGTCATCTGGGTTGTCATCGGAGTGCTTTTGGAGTCTTACTTGAGCGGGGATATAGTGATTGGGCTTTGGCGTTCTTCGTCCAGAGATGTTGATGAGTTGTCCACGCAGGCTCCCATGGGATGGTGCCACCGAGTTTGTTTTTGCTGGGACCAAGCTTCGGGCGGGAAGTCGGCTTTGGCCAGGCGTTGTGATCCAGTTGTGATTCCAGTTCATCAAGTAGTTTGTTTGACTTTGAGAAAGCATGCCCTCTCCACAGCATGGACCCTGGAAACATGCTTGGTGACCTGTGGAGCCGCCCCTGCTGGCACGATCGCCCTTGGCAGGGGTCAGCCCAGCTCGGGCATGCCGTCGAGGAGAAGGAAGCATTGAATTGGCTGCCCAAGAGCCCCGTACCATGCAAGGTCCGACATGACAGTGCTGTGCTTCCGTCGTCCAAGCATGGGCAGGAAGAAGCAGCAAGATGCCCGACAACAGTGCAATTCTGATGACTTCCGCTTGCTTGTCTTAAGCTCCGAGCAGACTCGGCGGTTGAACGCCCCACGCACGAGTTAGCTTGCTGCACGGTTGTCGGGAAGCGCACGATCCGGATCGGCAGAGATCTGGTAAGATCAGCCGCAGTGGTGCATCCAACGACGCGTGCTTTTTCCCGATGACGACGAGTGTGTACCCTAGGGCCATAGTCAATTCCGCACGCCAGGACAATAGGCATCCCAAGATGCGACTTCCATGACCCGCCGACACACGAGCTACGCTGCACTCCCACCAACTGTGATGGCTGCTGCCGCTGACAAGCCTGACGACGACGGCGACAACGCGGCCAAGGCAGGCGCGCCGGGCCTGACATTCCTCGTGTCGACGAACCCGAGGGACGCCAAGTCGGCGGCGACCAAGAAGCGCGTGCGGCAGGCTGCGGCGCTCAAGTCATGGAGAGACATCAAGAGCGAGATTGCAACCGCCAACCCCGCGCCGAAGCGGCCAAGGACTGGCACGGTAAGGGCTGGCCGCGACGCTCCCGTGGCAGTCACCTGGGAGGGCGTGCCTGCCTTCTCCCTCCCGCTGTCCTCCCGCCCGAACGATCTGGCCTCTTGCTCGTCATCATCATCCTCGGCACTTACGCCCACGCCCACGCCCTTGTCGTCGACCACGACGACACCACCCACCACCTCGCATGGCCGCGTCCCGAGCAGCGCCGCGGCCTCCGATCTGCAGCCCGTGCCACGGACCTCCAAGCGCAGGCACAGTCACATCACAGGTGCCGAGGAGCATGTCACTCAGCCAGCCATTGTACCCCGGGCCGCTGTGCTCGGCTCAACAACAGATCAGGGCCCAGGCAGGCTGCGAGAGTCCTTCAGGCACACCATTGGGTGGCCGCTTCCGGGCCAGGCACAACTCACCACAAGTCCTAGGATCCCCTCCATCCAGGACATAATCGAGCATCAGAACGCCATCGCGCAGCGGAACCGAGCTAATGGCGGAGACGCCCGTGCTCGGAAGCGTCATCAAGTGAATGCGCGCTCCCCGGCACCATGCCGTGTCTACTGCAACAATCTCGACCCCTTCAACTGCTGTCCAGTCAAGCACAGATCGTGGTACGACGGCGTCTTACATCACAGTCAGTGCCCCAAAGTTCATGTCGCTCGTCCGTTGGCCTGGTCATCCCAAACTAATTTCAGTACATTAGTGCTCACCGTGTTTGCCCCACGGGCTTGGCCCACGTTGAAGATTACCAACGAGCAAGGTCTGCAGTGGGAACACTTCATGACGCAGCACGCCTTCGCTGAGCCCGCCCTGTACTACGTGCGGCTTCTTTTCGCCATCGGTGACATGATCGCTCTCGACGTTGCGGAGCCACAACTCAAGCTGTGGCTACAGGCTCGCGCGATTGAAGCAATCAATGAAGCCCTCGTGGATCCCGCCCGCGCGACTTCGGATGCACTGATTCTTGCCATTGGCCGCATAGCGTTGAACGAGAGCTTATACGGAGACAAAGTAGCAGCACACACTCTACATCGCCCGGCGCAGGCGCGGATGATACTGTGAGCAATAACCTAAGCCGGGTTAGCCTGGCAGTTATTCAAACCCCAGCTAACCAGGAACTCTTGTGCAGGATGCGAGGAGGCATGAACGCGCTCGATTTCCCACCACTCGTCAAGCGATTGATGCGATGGGCAGACAAGGTCATGTCCATGCAAGGTGGCACGCTGCGAATGATACCCGACGACGCTGAGCCGCACTACACGGACGCCACGAGTGTCGACGTGCTCGAGAAATGGGCACCACGACAAGCCATGGCACTCAGAAACAAGGCACAAACAACCACCGTGGAGTCCTCCTCGGGCGAATGATGCCATCTCCCGCTGATGTTGCGGTGTGTTCCGCTTGTCAGCAGACTAGTGTCGTGCGATGCGAACTGGCGTCGTCGAGGCTCACGCCATTCCTCACACCGGACAACGCCGGACAACGCCAGGTGAGGAGTGGCACCAAGCATCATGTCGTACCACAGCTGGCAACTTCAAGAGGCTGGCTTGAAGCTGCGATGTTTGCTCGTCGAGTTGCTATCATGTAGTTGACGGAAGACTTGGTTTTCTGGTGATCCAGCGTCTTACAGCCTAAACATCAGGTCGGGCAA
This sequence comes from Microdochium bolleyi, assembly GCA_001566295.1. Classification (NCBI taxonomy): domain Eukaryota; kingdom Fungi; phylum Ascomycota; class Sordariomycetes; order Xylariales; family Microdochiaceae; genus Microdochium; species Microdochium bolleyi. Next base: position 1,198,589 of record KQ964247.1, on the reverse strand, counting down.
GGCTAGGATAGGGAGTGTCACTCGCCCTCGGCAGCGAACCGTGCGGAGCTCATGTGGTCCTCCAAGAACTTGCTGGGTACTCTCATCGAGGGTGTATGTCTGCACTGCGGAGCGGACTTTGATTGCACCTTGGGCGAGAACCCTGGTACTTTATAGTGTCTTGACTGTCCACAGACATCACATAGACCCAAACATGGGTTTTCGTTTGGGTCGTCAGCTTACAACGTGGACGACTGCGCGTATCCCCGGCCTGCGGTGCAGTGAATAGACTTCTGGCACTCTCAGAAATTCCGTGGCACGGAGTCTGGCTGTGCCGGAAAAGTACTCTTGGAGTTTGGCCCAGTGGTCCGCCACACTCGCTACCTACATTATTTAAGGCTTGTAGGCATACACCGACTGTGCTGCCACACAACGCGCACTCATGCACGCGGTTCCAAGTTGATTGCGCAACCGCCGTGCTCCTGGCTGAAGTGCGTCGCCGGAGCCTACTATCGAGAAGACCTCAAGTGCGCGAGTCAAGCCCGCAAAGAAACAAGGTCCCAGGCTGTTGTTGGGGTCATGGCCATTTGACCTTGCTTTGAGAGCACGAGCACACCTGCAGCGAACGCAAGCCTCCCGGCATCAATGTTACATCCACTGCGGGCCTTCCGTGGAGCCCACAAGTGGTACCTACGAACCTACCACAAAAAAGCAGCAGGAGCGGCCAGGGATGGTGCTGCACAGGATAAGGTTCCCTGTGCAAGGGTAAAGCTAAGGTAGGCTTCTCGTGATGGTGGATCCAGCTACGTGAAGGCAGGCCACTATGCTCTACGCAGTACTGCGAACGACCAATGTCTTCGTGTCACGGTCAATTGCTGGCACAGCCATGCTGCAGACGTGACGCCGAGAGTTCCTCACCCGATCGCCTTGGCTGTCTCTATGGGAATCCGGCGATGGCTGGGAGCTATCGTGGCCCGGAGCCTTCGGCCCAAGCGGTAGGCTAGTGAGAAAACGAACCGACGCCACACCCGCCTTTGGGGCACGAGGAGAGAGCTATTTCTGGCACTCCCGTGGCTCTGCGCAGAAATCCACGACCGCAAGGCGGCCAAGTCACTTGGGGTGCGGAGTAATACTCCGAACCCATCGACCTCGGCTCGCTTGCTGCGCCTGCGGCTATTGTTGATCGAGAAAATACGTAAGATCCGGCACTGGCCATCTCGAGCAGCAATGCATCGACAACCCCAGATCCTGGCAATAGGCGGACCGGTATGCGGCTCGCAAGTGCCGAGCAGGGATCTCGTTGGCTCTGGGGTGGACCCCGAAACGAGTCGGGGTGCAATACGAGGCGATCAGCACTCGACAGCACTCCCCACTGCATGACGATGGGGGCGTTTCTCCATGGCACCACGGGCAAGCTCAAGCAGCTCTCGCAGCTCACGCTGGCCATCACCGCCTTGTGCTCGTATTGACCCCTCAGCTGCCCCTGCCAGGCCTGGAAAAGACCCTGCTCGGGCCTCAACTCCACAACCACATGACGACACTGAGCAAGGGAGGCCCGTCAACTTGACAGCCGTCTAGGTGACTGTGCTACTTCTGGAAAGATGGAGAAACAACAACACACATCTGAGGTTCTGTGTATAAAGACGGCAGCCGCCGCCGCCAGTGGGTGAACTAGAAGACCATCACCACCATCACAGCTCTACCACTCCACTACTCTACACTCATCCTCATCACAACAGCCGGCAAGGTTACCAACACCAAACAACAACCGCCAACATGCAGTTCTCCACCATCCTCTCTGCCCTCTCCCTCTTCGCCGCCTCGGCCTCGGCCGTCACCGTTTCCTACGACACCGGCTACGACGACGCCGGCCGCTCCCTCAACGTCGTCTCCTGCTCCGACGGCCCCAACGGCCTCATCACAAAGTACGGCTGGCAGACACAGGGCCAGATCCGGTCCCAGTACATCGGCGGCGCCGATGTCATCGCCGGCTGGAACTCTGCTCAGGTAAAGCTTTCCTCCCCCACACTAATGACAACCCTCTTCTTCTTCTTCTTCTTCTTCTTCTGGCCCCAGTTTCTAACACAAACACAAAATCACAGTGCGGCACCTGCTGGGAGTTGAGCTACCAGGGCCGGACCATCAACGTCCTCGCCATCGACCACGCCGGCGCCGGCTTCAACATTGAGCTCTCCGCTCTCGACGCGCTGACCGGCGGCCAGGGCGTCGCGGTCGGCCGCATCGACGCCGGCAGCAGGCAGGTCGCCATCTCGGCCTGCGGTCTTTAAAAAAGACGTCCGACCTGATACGTTTCGAGGAACTTCCGTGCTCGTCGGGACTCTTCTTAATGAGGAAAGAGGGAAAGGGCACACCGGGGCAAACGACATGCATAATTACATTGTGCACATTTAATGGTTCCGGACCCATCATGACACAAGATCAAGCAGCATGTACATGCATCCATACATACAGACATTAGCTCGGCGTTTGCTTTTTGGAATTCCAACATCAATCACTCATTCATCTCTCATGCAACATCTCCCTGCCGAATCCAATGCCTTGTGGAAGCGTAAAGACAAAGAAAACAAACATGCACAACACCAACTAACCAGACTTGCGGCTATTTCTCCCTTCCCGCATCTCTCTGTACGAGACGAAGGACACGCGAAACGATTAACATGCCCAGGCTGAGCCTGAAGTGTGCTGTCAACGCCTTTGATGGCACGACGACAGGGTCGTACGTGTCGTCAAGCAAAAAGACTCCAACATGGCAGAGTCGCAGACCATGTGTCTGCTTGACCTGCAGTGGGACAGACAGGCCACGAGCAGTCGCAACTAGTTGATCGTTCACACACACACACACATGTTCAAACTGAGACGAGTTCTTCCCCTCAATGCCAGTGGTACAATGCTGTTATCATTATGTGATATATAAACTGCTAAACAATGAGAGACTATGACTCCAAAACACCACTAGTGTCTAGAGAACTCTTCGTGCTTCTAGACGAAGTAGTGGATGGTGGCGTTATGAAGTAGATACGGGAAATAAATGGTTGACAAAAGAAAGATATTTTTGTGATTGCTTCATTCTGTTGTGTGGAATTAATGCCAATGCCAGCGCCTCTTGGCATGCGACTATGGCGTGAAAAGATGAGCGCCGTATATGTTGTGCAAGTATGTCGCAGGGGTATCAATCTAGGCTTCGTGATCGCACGCTCGCAGGTGATATGGAAAAATGAATGTTGCCCAATTTTATGTACTGTGATGCTTGTGATTGTTGTTCCGTCTCCTTGGCCGTGGTGCCTTTGTTCGTCATGGCGGCGTGAAAAAGAATGGTGATAAAGCGCCACCTAGTCGTCAAAGAATGCTGCGTCGTCAAAGTCTTCCACTTGCGCATCCTGATCATACGTGGTAGACTGCATCATGGGCGGCGTGACTGGCGGACCATGACCCCGAGGAGGTGGAGTGCCAGCCATCGGCATCTTCTCCGCCTGTCTGGAGGTCATCGAAGGGCCGCGAGTACGGCTGGCAAACTGCTCCGCAGTGAGACGTCGTCCGGTGTTGCCGAAGGCTGTGGGCTGCGCATCGGGTGCCGGTGGCGTCTGGCGGACGTTAGAAGCAGGAGGTGTCATCAGCCCGGAGAGCAGGCTACTCTGAGAATCCGAGCGAGATTTTGATGGCGTCGCATTGCGTGCGGCTGCGTTGCTGGGACGAGTCGCAGTAAAGCTGTTATTGCGAGACGGCTGCTGCTGGCTAGCCTTCCGCCAGCTTCCCCAAGCTGCCGCCAAGGGACCAACTGCTTGAGCCATGCGGGGTGTCGCGGCGTCACGGAACGTCGCCGCAATGCTGGGCAGGTTGATTGCTGACCCTCCGTTCATCGCTCGTTCGCGCTCCTGCTCCTCCATCTGGAGATTGGCCTTCAGTCGGATGGTAGCGTCCTTGACTGCCTCACGGTCAAAGCGCTCGGCCGACAAGGCTTGGATGATGTCCTGCAGGTCGCCCTGCCTGACAGCAAGCAGTTCTCGGAGCCAGGTAATTTCGTCATCCCTCTTCGAGATCTTGGTGGCAGCCTCAGGGTCAAGATTCTCGACCTCGTGCTCGAGCTCTTCAATGCGCTGCTCACGTGCCTGAAGCTGTTCCTGCAGTACCATGATAGACTCTCTGAGAGCTTGTGGAGAAATCTTCTCGGGGAGCTGCATCGCCTCTGCGAGCTGCTTGGTCTGACCGACAGGACCAGGCTGAGTAAGAGCAACAACAGCAGGGGCAGACTTGGCTTGTGCGGCAGCTTGTGCGGCAGCGCGCGCAGCCTCCTGCGCGACTTGCACCTTCTCTTCCAGGTGGGAGATGCGGTCCTGGAGATGCTCTGTCTTCGAGGTTGAGAGGCTGAGGCGCTCCAAGAGGTTCTGCTCGGTCTGCTGCGCGTCTTCCGCGGCATTGTTGATCTGTCGCTCGTGCTTGGCCTGGAGATCTTCGATCTCCATTTGATGCTTGGCCAGCATCTGATCAAGATCGGTCTTCTTGCTAGTCTGTGCCTCTTCGAGCATCATTTCATGATGCGCCCGTGCATGGTCTGCATCTAGCCTAACTTGGTCGAGCTGGCTGCGCAGTCTGCTGGCCTCATCGTCAAGCTCAGCACGGACGACATTGACCTGGTGGTTGGCGGTGTCGATCTCTGCCTGGAGGGCGACACGGGTGCGCTGGATTTCGGATGCGCCAGAGTCCCTGGCCTCTTGAGCCTCTCTCTGGAGGTGGAGAACGTTTTGGTGCAGGTTGTGATTCTCGTTGCGCAGCTCAGAAAGCAGTGTCTCGAGGCGCTTGCATTCGCTCACAGCCCTCATGCCAGCACGCTCCCCGCCTTCAAGACGCTCGACCTCGACTTCGAGACGCTCACGCGTGCGCGCCTCAGCCTGCAGTCTGGCGTCCAGGACCTCCATGCGAGCAACGATGCTCTGCTTCTCCTTCGCGCGACGCGAGTTCTCTTCAGTAATCTCACGGGCAGCATGAGCCATATCGTCCTGCAGGGCCACGAACTTGTGGCGCCAGTTGTCTCTGATCTTCTCGTTCTCCTCGAGTTGGACGCCGAGGGTGTCAATGAGCTTGTGCATGTGCTTGGTCTCGGTAACAGCTTGCGCGTGCTCTTCAGCGTGGCGGATGGACGATTGTCTTTCCTGCTCCGCTTCTGCGCGCCAGTGGCGAGCCTCCTGTCGTGAGTCACGAAGCTCGGTTTCCGTGATGGCGAGTCGGTGCTTAAGCTCGTTCTCAGTCTTCTCGGCGTTCTTCTGAGCGCCCTCAAGTAGGGTCAGTCGCATGGTCGTCTTGCCAGAGGTCTGCTCAATGGTCTTCATCTTCTGGTTGCGCTCCTCAAGTACAGAACGTAGCCTATCTTCTTCCTCAGAAGAGATGCGGAGGAGTCGCTGGATCTCAGAAAGCCTGTCTTCAGCCTCACGACGGCCAGCCAGTTCTTCTTCCGTGCGCCTTTCCTGAGCGCGCAGACGATCTTCGAGATCATGCACTCTCTGGTCATAGACGCTCCTGTTCATGATCTCAACCTCGATCTTTGTTTCGGCTTGATCAAGCTGTCTTCGGATCTCAGCTGCACGGTCTTCGGCTGCACGCCTCGTAGATGCTTCAGTCTCTCTGCGTTCTTCCTCAGCGCGCAGTCTTTCTTCGAGCTCAGTGATGCGAGCGCGTTCACGTTGGTTGCGCTCCTCCTCATCACGGAGTCGTTGACTCAAGTCATGCGTCTTGGCTTGCATCTCGGCCAGAGCGGTGTTGGCTTCGTCATCGTCCTTGATGACAGTAGGCGCAGGAGGTGGCATGCGGCTTGCGACAGCGTCCTCGATGATTGACCTGAACTCGTCGCTCTTGAAGTCGAATCGCGGGGGATCTGCAATCTTTTGCTTCATCTCGACGATCGCCTTCAGGATCTCTGAGTCGTCCTTGGATGTAGCTTCCAGTTGAGCTGGCTGAAGCACTCGCGAGGCCATCTGAGCGTTGAAGACTTCGGTCACAGCCATTCTGATCTGATCCATCTTCTTGTCGCGGCGCGGGCTCAGGGACCGACGGGCAGGCATATCATCATCCTCGTCGTCGGCATCGCTCTCCTGCACTTCAGCTGAGACGCTGCGGCGGGTGCGACGTGATGAGCGATCCCGCCCAATGGCGTTCTCGATGAGTCCCAGGGATTTCTCAAGAGGCACCAGACGGTTCGCAAGAAGAGTGCCCACCAGCTCCGCCACGTGGCTGTCAAAGTAGTGCGATCGTTGCTCGAGCTTCTCCTGCTCGTCTGCGCTGAAAGCATCATCCCACTCACTGTCCTGCACGCTGCCACCAGCATGGAGGTGATGGATTGGCGCGTGCCCATCGAAGGTCTGGGAAACAACACTGCGAGGAGGGTCGATGAAAGGATCATCAAGCTCAGCAGAGGGCATGGGCGCAGAAATCTGTGGCAAACCACGGTACTGCCTGGGGCTCGGGCTTGGCGCATCACTTCCGAAAGGCAGATGAGGCGCCAGTGGCGGAGGTGAATGATGGTCAGCAGACGTATGCTCCATGGTATGGTTGATACCGACAAGCGGGTTCTCGTTCATGAACTGCATCACAGCATCAATTTCCTCGAACGTGGCGTCCTCAGTCTGGGCGGAACCGCGCTCTACCGCATCAACACTGGCAACCGAAGGTGGGCTGACCGGCAGGGACTCAAAGCGCTCCAGAGTCTCCGTGTCAAGCTGCACCGAGTTGGCTTCCTCGGGAGCCGGGGACGAGTCCTCTGCGAAACGAGACGCAGCCAATCCAGAAGGCCGAGGTGGCGGGGAAGGAGACTCTGCAAATCTTGATGCACCCAGGCCCTTGGCGGCTGGCGCAGGAGGAGGTGAAGCAAACCGCGACGCCGAGAGACCAATCGATGATGCTCTCTTCTGCACCGGAGAAGGAGTACGCTCCGCTTTGTCAAAGTAGTCTGGACCGGGTGTGGGCGAGCCAGCACGGTCATCCTCAGAGACACCAAAAGCGTCCTGGATGTAATCCTCGGATGCACTATCGCCACCCTGAGCGGACTGCGAGGCTTGAGTCTTCAAGAGAGGATCGAAAGTTGCTTCCACGTCTTGCGAAGCTCCAAACATGAAACCACCAGGTACGAACGGCTGAGCAGTAGCTGAGAGATTCTTCTCGTGAGAGGCGCTGAACGAGTCCGAATCACCGAACGGGCGAGCACTATTGAAGTCCTGGATATCACGCTCGTTGCGGAACTCGAAGGGCGTCCAGGTCGACTTCTCCAGATCAGGGGTTGCGGAAGGGCTTGTCGCCTTGGTATCGTTGGCGTCTGACTGCGGCTTGCCGTCTGTAGACTCCGAGAGCACCGTGGACGCAAGCGTCGTGTCCGCCATCTGTCCAGCCTCATCCTCCTCCATCTTGTCCTCAGCGGCCAAGTCAGCTCTGTCAGGCTGGTCTTCTTCGATGGAGGCTCGAGGCTCCACCTCTCCCTCTGACTCGGATGCCTCTTGTGGCACGGCCAAGGGCGCCACTTCAGGCTCAGGAGTTGGCTCGGCGAACATAGGAACGTCATCTCCGTCGTTGTTGTCGTTCCTAAATGTCTTTTTGAGTCGGCTTGTATCGATGGGCCTTCCATTTCGGTCATCAACAATGTCGGGTGCGCTAGATCTCGCTGGAGTTGGAGACTTGGAGCGTCTGCTTGACGGACGAACGATTGGAACAGCCTTAGACCTGGTCGACTGCGCAGCATCCGAAAGGTTGAGGTTGATGTTACCAAAGATGGAGTTAGGTCGTGTCCTGTGACCATCCGTGCCAGATGCCGTGTGGCTCGAGACCGAAGGCGCGAATGAGCCCGTCGGTGTGAAAGCGGCGGCTCCGGGGTTGAACGCGGTTGCGCCAGGGTTGAAAGACGGACCGGAAGCAGCGAAATTGAAAGTACTCGTGCTTGGCGAGAACAGAGGCCCCGGCTTCTCGATATTCTGCTTTGCAAATGCCGAGACCGAAGGCGCCTTCCCATGGCTTGGCGCAGAAGTCGGTTGGAAAGATGGAACAGCTGGCTTGAAACTAGGTGCCCCTGGCTGGAATGCAGGTGCGCCCGGCTTGAAGACGGGAGCACTTGGCTCAAAGGACGGTGCTCCAGGTTGGAAAGTTGGGAAGGCAGCCACAGCTTTGTTGTTGCCTCCAAAAGCGAAGCCGCTGGGAGTGAAAGTGCTGGCGGGGTTGAACTTGAACTCAGCCGCACCAGCGTTGAGTCTGGACAATGAGGGTTTGCTACTGTGACTCGGGCGTCGGGAGGATTGTGTGCTATTACCAGATGTCTCATTTGCCCAGGGATTGCTGGCTGTGGAGATTGTACGCTCATGCAGCTTGTTTGCCAGGTTGAAAGCTTGTAGTGGCGTGCCAGGGTTGCTGGGGTTTGTGTCAACCTCGTACTTCTCTTTCGACAGTTCAAGATCAAGCTTCTCCAGCACATTAGACTTGGCGACGGCTTCGTCTGCACTATCACGGATCTCGTCGTTTTCCAAAAATGGTTTCTGCGACAACGAGTGGCCACGGCTGTGCGGTTGAGGGTGGTGTAGCTTCGGTCCCTCATCCGAGTCCGTTCCGAAGTTTCCAAAGTGGACAGATGGGCCCCTAGTATGGCCTTGCTCAACATCTTGTGGGGTGTTGACTTCCACGGCTTGCGTAGGCTGCGCACCACTGCTCTCCTTGTGAGGGTTATACTCTGGCTCCTCGAGTTGGGAGCGGAACTGCTCCTCAAGGTGGTACTCGGCGTCGTCAATCTCTTTCTGAAGGCTATCGCTCGCGTTGTGCCGAATGAAGTGTTGAGGCTCTGGCGTCTTGGAAGGGCTCTTGTTTTCATAGGGGTTGCTCTGGATCTCCTCTTCCTCCTCATGCAGATCCTGTAGACGCGGCGAGGCCCGCGCAGAATCAACACGTTGAAGTTGCTGGTGGGGCAGCATGGGGTATTGCAGAGATTGATGTCTCTGGTGCAACTTCATGGCTGGGGAAGAATGATCGCGTTGGAAGGGCGAGCCCGGTGAGATCAACGAGTTCATGTTCAGCAAAGAAGGCGAGCCGCTGCGGCCCAGTTGGTTCTGCATGAACATTTGTGGTGACCAACCTGGGGAGGGTTGGCCCGAGAAGAAAGGCAGCTCGTGTGGAGATATCGCGATGGACGCGCGCGGATTATACTTCGAACCATGCATGGGGCGGCCGTTGAAAGACACCGGCGAGGCAATGGCTGGACTCTGTGCGACTGAAGACGAGGTGCCAGACAAGAAGGCCGCCGGGAACGGGAATGCATGCGGGCCGTTGCTTGCAGCCGAGTCGGTCGGCAACGGAGGCGAGAAAGGAAGTGGCGGGTATTGGTACGAAGCCTGGCGGCTCAGATTCGACATGGCAGGCGAAATCGACTGAGGCGGCAGAGGTAGCTCATCGTCACCACCTAATGACACACCGAGCTTCCGCAGTTTCTCTTCGAGTAGATCGTCTTGGTAGCGTTTCCAGGCTGTGTAGTGAGCGAATTAGTTATGATGCCATCATCGAAATGTCGGGGGTATGCTCGAAAACTTACCATCCAAGTCGGGAAGTGTAACTTGATAGTTGCGCTGCGATCGTTCGCCTACCACGTCTTCTTGAGCTGGCCACAGACCGCGGCTCTGCGAGGTCTCTTGTGTAGGGTCCAGATTCATTTGAGCGATGTCCAGGTCGAAACCGCGAACGTTGTAGCCCAACTCTTCCCAATCTCTGAGCATGGTCTTGACGTTTTCAGCGTTCAGGGGCTTGGGCGCCCTGCCAGGCTGACCCCTTTCCTCGTCCCGGGGCAGCAAAACCATGATATTTTTGCCCCTCCATGGCACCTTCTTCTTAAGTCTTGGTGTCTGGGCTGGTAGTTGCTTGGTCGGCCGCGGTGGCGTCGTGGGCCGGCCCAATTCTTGCGCAACTTCTTGAGAGATAGCCTGCGCCTCTTTGGCAGGCATTTCAGGCTCAACGGTCTCCAGTGGAGATTCCAGGCTCGGCACGTCCTCGGCGGTCGCGACCACTGGTTCGAAAGCTTGTGTATCCATCTTGACTGGAGATGCACTGCTTGTTACCGCTTGTCGAAGTGTTTCGTTGCTCGAACGAGCTCTTTGGTGGCGTTGTACCGCAGGGATTGAAGCCGACAAGTTGTGGCGTGCTCTCGGTGTTCGGAGATCGGTTTCCTCTAGCCAACCAGCTTCGTCAGGCGTCTGGGAGCCGCTCAGCAAAGAGTGCTCGCTTTCGTCAGTATCGCTCAGCCAATGACGATACTCGGTCTCCGGATCGTCAGTAGTATGCGTGCGAATCCAGTCCTCGGTGATGCCGAGAACAGGTCTTCGTGCACGATTGGCTAGTACCGCTGCGTTGCCTGTCAGGCTCGATGGCGTCAGTCCCTCTGGGGAAGGCTGAGCAGGGGGTGCTGGCCGCAAGAAGCGAGTATTGACTGCGAGCTGGTGAGGGAGTGCCAACTCGCTAGCCTCGTCGTCCTCGGAGAGGTCGCTACTGAAGCTGACCTGGCGGAAATGCCTCGCCTCGCCTTGTTGGTACGGTGAGCCCCAGCTGGTGGTCACGTAGCGATTGTCTGGCTCTCCTAGCTCGGAAACTGCAGGTGTGCGGAGGTATTCCAAGGCACGCTCGGGCAGTTGCGGAGCTGGTAGAGCTGGGAGAATTGGTGACGAGAGCTCGGCGTCGTCGGCCGTTGAGGTGCTCGACAAGGATGACGGCGAACCAGGCGGGTTGCGGCGAGGCTGTGAGGCACTCAAGTCTGAGTGGTCGAATGCCGTGATGGAAGCTGCCGGCTCTGCTGCGGGTTGCGGAGGAACGTCCCTGGGCGAGTGATCTGAGACGGAGGGAACGGCGTCAGCTATTGTTCCCTCAATAGGGGGCATAATGACGCTCCAGGATCCCGCGAAGTCGTTGGGCGCGCATGTAGTGGAAGATATGTCCGCTATGGTTGGGCATTCATACCGTGGCGGAGAGGGAGCGCGCAGGCGGGAACTGGCGTGCCCTAGTCGCCAGGTGTCCTGGGATCGCGAGACTCGAGATGTCTCGTTGTCGCTGGGAGCCTGGTGAAGCTCGAGAGAGGCTGTGAGCTGGCAGCGATGGACTCGTGACGACGAGGTCCAGGTGCGAGTGCAGCAGCGCGGGGATGTTGTCTATTAAGTTGATTGGCGATGGTATCGTGCGGCCGCCTATTAGTGCCGATATGGCTGCGACGCGTTGTCCGTGGGAACGAAGCAGGAAATCAAGCTAGTAGACAAGGGAAAGGATAAGGAGGGACAGAGGAACACGAAGGTCCAGGGCGCGCTGCATCGGAAGGCTGGTGCTGTTTAGCCGTGGAGAGTCGAGCTCGTGGGCGACAGTGAAGCACAGCAGTCGAGCCTTGTGAAGAGACGCGACGCAGCAGGTGAGGAGGGAATGCCAACCGTTGGCGAGATTGGAGGTGGTCGTGGTTGAAGGAAGGGACAGCTCAGACCTCGCCCAGACGCACGCCAGAACGGGAAGGGGGGCGCCGGCGGCACCTGGGATGCTTGTGCGCGAGCTGCATTGTGCAGTCTGGAGACACTTTTTGGCGGGTCCGCGGCGGCCCTGGGCGCACCTGCTTGCAGTAGACTCAAATTGCTGGCCCCAGGTCTCGGGCAGAGGCGCGTTAGCAGCGCCCCGGATCGACGATAGAGGTAGCGTGTTGCTGTGAGACAGCTGCTAACAATGGGCCCCGTCCCGCCTAGCGCAGGGCCGCTCCTCGCATTGTGCAGGCTCGCCGGCGCGGCAAATTGGCCTTTGATGAAGTGTCCACCGCGCAAACCCATTTAGGACCCTTCTTTGCCCCTGACAGCAAGGCCCGCGCAGCTAATGAAGGCGCCCCTCGCAGCGCCGCGGGTTAATCTCGCGAGGTCAGAGGACCACCGTCAAATGGTCGCGTTGTGACTCCGAGCCGGAATTGCCCAACGAGCCACACACACGCACAAGTCAGAGACAAGCCATCGACAAGAGACGGCAAAGACTGGCTCGTTGCGTCAGCGTCGACCTCGGCGCGGGCGCGCCCAAACAGGAGCTGCAACCAACCACGTCATTCCAGACCGGCAGGGCCACTTTGACACGCCACGCCGCCGCCGCCCTGATTCGTGCCACGAGGCACGTCTGCCCGTTTGGGCTGCATGACCAGCACTTGCTCATGCAGGCAGGGGTCTAGGCTCACAGAGTTCCCCTGCAGCGGGAGCTGGCTGCCACCCGGCACCAGCTGTGCGACTTTGGCGAGGCCTGTCATCATCCTATTGCACATGTGATCATGATTCAACCCCAGCCAGCTGGTGCAAACGGCACGGGGTTCTCTTGTTTGTCTAGCAGAAAGACTCTTGTGTCAGTATTGTTCGTGCCTTGTTGTCCCTCCCCAGTGGTCAGGCTAGCCACTAGGGGTCTAGGCAGACAATCCTTAGATCTTAGTCCATGTGCTGGAATGTGATATCTTCTGCGTGTCCATGTCCATGTGCCTCTTCTGAATAACATGTTTCGGTGCTGGTGCAGTCAGATGGATGGAACACGGGTTATCTGGCTGATACCGCAGGCTTTCCGCCATTATTGTATTCTGAGAAATCACTCCTACAAACTTAGAAATCATACTTGAGCTCAACTACTTTGAGTTACACATCCGAGGAAATGGTGTTCCGGGCCATGGTGTGCCACAATGCCATCAGATAGTTCCGGTACAGAAAGGGCCAATAGGACCCACTTTCACCACGTCCAGGATCTTCCCTATCGTGTGAATTGGCCACTCACTTTCACGTACGCATATCTCCAGCCTGGTTCTCTCGTCGCTATACTTTGATCTTATCATAACCCAAAATTTGCCAGCCATGTGGAAATAGAATTCTCTCCCCTCTGAGCTTGGAAGTAGATAACATTGCGGCGCCGACCTAGGTGGACCATGCTTGTTTGAGCTTCGCGTGTGCAGTCGGCAACTCACGAGAGCATATGGTTTTTTTTTCTTCTCTCTTAAGACTGTTTTCAAAGAGAGGAACTGTAGTACCGGCAGCGTTCTACCACAGTGGCCCCGACAGGGTACGTTGTGAACTCGGGCCGGCCGGTTTCTATTTCGCCACCAAATAAACCTTACACACGGGTTCTTCACGTTGGCCGGTTTCCATATATCTTTCGAGCTGAACATACATGTTATGTCGGCGACTGAAATGCGACCTACCATGTCGACCAGTCTATTGCCTTGGCCCATGGAGCAAAGAGCTTGACAGCCACGGTCCAACCTACGGACTTATTCTACATTTGGTCCCATAGACAATGACAAGTGGCTCTAAATCTCATTTATGTTAGCTCTCAAGTCGCTCGACTTTGGAACGACGTCCAGCTGGTGTCGCCCTTAGTCTCGGAAGTCAGCACCCACGCTGTAACCCGCCCACGTTGATGACTCTTTTCGTGGTCAGGAAGCCGTAAAACCTACCCTTTCTCACGTATATGCTCCAGCGTCCTATAGTGACTGAACCCTCAACGCCAGAAACGGCGCTGGGTCCCCGCAGCCAGGCATCTTGGGCTTCCGTAAGTCCTGGGATGTTTTGTGCATGGATCCAACCGCATCGAAAGATACATCAAGACAGGGACAAGAAAGGACAAAGGTCGATCCTGCCTGGCCTCCAACAGTAACCTGGGCTCGCAAGACCTTTGTCGCTACCGTCGCAACCTAGTGCATTTTCTTCTCGCCCTCGAGGTCCGGTGCATCGAGGGAGAGCTAGTGTCGCGGCATCACATGGAGGATGCTGTGAGGGCGGACCTTGAAACCCTTTGTGATGTTTGTTAAAAATTTTTTTAAAAATCAAACGGAGCTTCAAATGTGTGTATCACCGCTCCGACCCGGGGAATTCTTTTGTTCTTGTGACTGTCTTCGTACCATAGCATCTTGTCTCCCATTTCCTTATTCTTATGTTTCGCATGTGAATCTGCCGCTTCTGCATTGTTACGCGTATGGCAGACAGCATCGCTATTCTGCCCACGTCAACCCCCCCAAAGTACATGATTGACGTGGGTTGCGTACGCTAACCAGTCACTCTGCGGGCGTGCACATCCACGGCCGGCAGCCGTGACACAGCGAGAGTTGATGCATGGCTTCTGACCGCACACGAAGAGGGAAATGCCAATCAGTAAAGTTGTTGCCAAAGTAATGACCTTGGTGTGCCGCATCCGAAGCTGAATGCCCTACACGTGCAAGGGCTATTCTTACTACATTTTTATCATGATTAAGGTTTGGTGGAATATAAGGATAGGCATCCGCGGAGCCTCATTGTGGCAGTCCTGTCCGTGTCGGCCGAGACAGTGCATCATGCGAGCTGTTTGTCACGATCTGTTCGGTGCGCATGAATTGTGCTAGTGAGGATGTTCGCCGTGGACCCTGATTGTGGCGCCTTCCCCGGGCCGGCCCCGGTCTCAAGCAGGAAGATCCCCGAACTTCCCGCGATAGGGCGGGCCGGACAGCACGTGAATGGATCGCATCTGCTAAGGGGATTACCGTCGGCTGTGATGGTGTCCTGCGGTGCAGCGAGCTTGCTGAAGATCTGAGGGAGAATCCTGTCTGCGATCTCGAAGACGTCAGACAGCCCGCAGGCATCGCCCCAGATGGGAGACTCTGGCCGGCGTGGCGGACGGCTCCAGAACTAGTGGTCTCCTCAACGACAAGAAAGCAGTGCTAGCCGCAGTTTCCGACGGATCGCCACGGCGTTGAAGTGGTCGACGACATAGAGGGATGACGCAATACTGCGTATGACCAGAGGCCGACGATTGTTGTGCATTACCCACTCGGCGGCACAGCAAGCATGAAGGATCAGCGCGGGTAGGGTCCCCGAGTGGACTGGCACGAGCAGGCTCTCGCGAAGCTGGCTGCTGATTGCCAGCGAGCATGGTCGTGGGACGACCCCATGTAACGTGCCAGGCCCCAGCCCGAGGCCCTCCTTGGAAATCGTGCATGACCGACGTAGTTCGGAATGCCTCTCGCAAGAATTTCGTCCGGAGGGGTTGCAGGCTTTTTGCACAGAGGGTTGGTCCCTATGTCTCAGACATTGCAGCTGAACGGTTGTCTCGGAAGGGTTCAGAAAATTTGTTAAATGACTCGCAGCGGACGGGGTATTTTTAGACATGCAGAGAGACAAGCGAGCAGTTCTAGAACACAAAGCTTGCAGAAACGGCCTAGCGTGTGCAGTGCTCGGCTTGCACCAGCTCCATGGCCGCAAGAACAGAAAAGGCCGGAGCAGGAAAAACCACGAGCAACAGCAGTGCCGAGAGAGAAGAAAAAGAAAAGCCGAGCCAAGTGGAGGCCGCTTGAGCCGTGAGGCCTGTGGCGAACAAGTGGGAAGGAAGGGCTGCATCGTTGCGCACGCGACGTGCTGTTGAGGCGAGTGGTGTGGGTGACGCGGCAGGGCCGGCAACGGACGCCATCAGAATGGGACAGCCCCGGCCCTCGATTCTCTGTCTCGTGGTTTCGAGAGCGGCTCAGAGGGAGGTTTGCGCACGATGGCCACTGGCGCCGGCAGGACAGATCAAAGATAGTTGGATGTCGGTCATTATGGTCGTTGGGAGGCAGATGAAGCCTGGCGATGCCTTCTTGAGCAGGCAAGGAAAGAAGCCCCGGACAGTGGAGAGTCCATGCACGCGGCCGCTGGGGGCAGAATACGAGGTCTGCGTGGAGCCCGCCCAGCGCTCAACAGAGCGGGCGCATGGGCCAATCAGCCCTGCCGTCTCTCGCCGTCTCGCCGTGGTTGCCTCCTCGAGGGTGTCGAGGGTGTCCTCCTGAGGGTCCTGCCTTGGTCCACTCGTCCGTGTCCACTGGCTCTGCTTGCTTGGCTGCACCTGTGTGCACGCTGCTCGCCCTCTGCTCTCCGTTCTCTTCATCCTCGTATCACCACCACCACCACTGCCTCTCGTTTCCAACATTCCTCTTCGTGCCTCCCCGGCTCTCTTTAATCCCATTTATCCACACGCTCGCTTCCGTCTTCCGTCCCTCCCAGATCGTATACACACCGCGCACGCACGGCAAACTCGGACAAGATGGTTTCCACTCGCCTCGTCCGCGTCCTCATGGTCGCCCTCTCCCTCTCGGCGACCGCCCAGGCTGTCGTCATCGACGCCGCGGCTGCCGACGTCGCCCTCGTCAACAGGCAGGACAACGCCTCGTCTGCCGGCACCACTCCCACCGGCGCATCACCCTCGGCCTCCCAGCCAAACACCACGCCAACCGCACCGCCTTCCTCTAACACGACGCCCACCACAACACCGCCAACCGCCAATCCCACGCCCTCTTCGACGCCCGTCAACCCGCCCACCACCTCGCCGACGACCACGCCAGGAGGTGTTTCTCCCACGGCTCCCACCAGCCCTACCACTGCTCCAACTCCTACCACAACCTCCACCCGCAATACGTCTCCTCCGGCCACCACATCAGCTCCCCAGTCCTCCATGGAGGTCCCAACAACCATTTTCGTTGTTGAGACAAAGACTCTGGAGAACGGATCTACTACAGTCCAGAGCTCGGCCATCCCCACAAAGACTTCAGTCCTAGTTCCCGCCAGCAGCAGCACCAGCGACGAGGAGGCGCAGGCGAAGAACAAAAACATCATCATTGGTGTCTGCGTGGGTGTCGGCGGTGCCATCGTGCTTGCTGTTGCCGGCGTGCTCTTCTGGCGTCTCCGCAACAAGAAGCGGCAGGAGGTCGACCAAGACGACCTCCAGAGCTTCGGCACTGGATACGGACCCCCCAGCACCGCAGAGAAGACCGAGGGCACTAACAACACTCGCAGCCCCTTCCAGAGCACACTCGAGAGCTATCACGCCCCGACCCAGACCAACACGGCCTCCAACTTTTAAATGTGCGTGCTCCGCATTAAAGAGCCTGCACTGGTTGCGTCGTCTCCGTTGGCTTACCGGACCATCGGCGGCAAAGGGCTCCAGGCGCATCGCAGCTTCTCACGCATAAGCTGCGTTCGTCATCCTACGAATTAGAACATCTGCATACAGCGAGCCATTTGCGATTACGAAGAGAGAGAGCGAGTATACGATCTTCACGGACGTGTACGATGGGAAGGTGCCAGCCCGTTAGAGGCAGCGTCGCGGAAACACTTGGAAACCATCTAGAGATTGATTCGTCGTATACAGCCTTGATAATATCAAATATTCTTTTCTTCCCAAGCCGGACACTGTCGTGCTTACACTTGAGTAAATTAACAAACTTGCCGGCCGAGGTGCCTGATGAAAATATTGCGGCGTTCGTGATAACACGCCGAGCTAGGCTGTTCTCGAGCCCTGACCCGGCGCAGTCTGCTTCCGGAACAGCCAGCGGCGTTGTCTTTATGCCGCCTGGTCTGGCTCTCGGTCGCCTGGATGACCTCGGCGGGTCGCTCCGCGTCAGGGGCTGTTTCAGAAAATGTCACGATCAGGGGGCGGGTTGTGTCGCAGTGGACAACGACGAGAGAGCTGCTGAGAGTCTAAAACACCTTAGTCTCCTCTGCTTATCATTCGCGACTCGCCATCGGCCCTGAGGGATGCAGCTTTGAAATGTTGGATAGACCACTTGGAGTGCGCGTCGGTCGGCTCGGGGCGCTCGTTCTCGAGACTAGGCGTGGTGAGCATGGCTACTTGTGGAGAGTGCCGATGTGGAGCAGGGGTGTCGTGGACATGTGTAAGTGTGTCAGTCTGAGAACAGACGGTGTCATGCCGCCTGCGTCTTCGGAAGGTCCATCCCTCGATAACAATTACAATCAGGAGGAGGAGAATAATAATAATAATAAGACATATTCGGACGGTGTTCGCGGCGCGCGCGTTGCATGCGGCCAAGAGATGAATCCGTGACAGATCCGGGGTTCCGATGCCACACATAATCGCACCATCCAAACCCCCCTGGCAGGGATAACAACACGGACGAGTGTATGCTCTGCTACATTCACTCCAGGTTTCATGTTGCGGATCATGTTTGCCTGTTTCGCCTTCCCTTCTTTTCTGGCTGGTGCGTACCTCGTTCTTGCTGAAGACTTCCATTGCCTGCTGTGTTTTCATCTCATCAACCTCCACGGCAAATAATGCACACGATCACCAGCGGAACTGTCATATACCACGAACGTTATTGATCCGACCAAGTCCATCGTGCAAGTCTCGAGCTTTGGAACTCGACTGTCGCGATCTTGTCCATTGGTGTCAGACAGCCCGGACCGACTCCACAGTCGGCATTCGCCTAGTCTGAAGCTTTCGATACAAAGGGAAACCCATCATGCCGTTCTCAACACCAACATCGCGATCGTCGCAGACGACGAGACAGTCCTCAGCCATGCTCTTTAACTTACACAGCTGCGTCTTCCTCTTCGTTCTGCTGCTTTCCTGCTTCGCCGCCTCGCCCGCCGGCGCGAGCAGCGAGAGCGAGCTCGTCGGGGCCATGGAGATCCTCCCGCGGCAGCAGGCCAGGCCGGGAGAGGTGCTGCTTTCGAACCTACAGGTATTCCCCCTGCCCTGTCCTGCCTTCTGATCTCACAACTTTTGCATCGTGGCCCGAGGTTTTTTGCGACTCGAGCGTATACCTTGTACGTAAGGGGCCAGAGTCACTGACCGTTCATGTCCCTTTCCATTGCAGCCATTTTCCGGATCCCTGGGCGGGTTCGCGGCGCCGAGTGTAAGTCAAGACTCCTTTTCGTGCATGCTGGTAGACTCCTGGTGGACGTAAGGATTTCATCATAGCTGACTTGCTCCTGTGGGACGGACAACAGATCTCACAGTCCAAAGACTCGCGGCGGCCATTCGAGGTCGATGGCAACACCTTTGTAAGTCAGGAATCCGGCACATACATGCCCCGACCTCCAAGCACTCCTTCCACCACCACCGGCTCGCGCTTCAGTATCATATGCTGAACGGCGGCGCCACATCGCCAATACGCACAGAACAGCTTCTCCGCGGCCGCAGACCGCGCGTGCGACAACCAGAAGAACAAGTGTGCCGACGCGGCCAACGCGGGGCGTAACCGGGCCTTCTCGGTAGGCGAGTGCGATCAGCAAAACGGTACGTCATTTGTTTTTCTTCTTCTTTTCCCCTTTGGCAAACATGAACCATTATATATCCATCCTTCCTTGATGTATGTAGGACATGATTTCGGGGGCTGACTTGAACACGGGCATGATGCTTGTTTGGCACGAAAAACAGAGCGATGCAAGACCGCCGCGAAGTCGGCAAAGGATACAAACTTTGCGACCTTTTCGTTTGCCGATGCGGATAATGAGTACTTCTGCGAGGGATGATATCGCGATGCCGAAAAGGACTTAAAAGCAGCAGAGCGCCGGGTCGAGACGGGCCAAAATGGATTGAATCGTATGACCGTGGCGAGGTAAACTTTATGGCATCTGTTTACCAGGACCCGTGGAAGTTGGAGGAGGCATCTGTGTATGTCCCGCAGCTTTCAGTATTGTTCACTAAAAATGACCAATTTGCAATGGCAATGGGAGCGTAGCCTCGTTACCGTCACTTCTCAAAGCAAGGCTGCGATCAGTCATGTATTCATGTTTGTTGATTGTAGCGCCAGAATAGTTTCTGCTCTATCTCAAGAGAAATGAAGCATGTCCAAAAGTGGCATGCCTGACTCGAATTTTCCTGTGCGTATGCCCATTCCATAAACAAAAAAAAAGAAACAAAACAAGGAATGAGGAACACCATGACTCCACCAGGTAGTACTTGCACAACCCGCATGAAGATGCGTGAAAGGGGGAGGATTAGGAAAAGAAACGCCTGCGACTGCTTCATGATAAGTGTGGAACAGATCGCTCATGATGCGCTGGGCTCTAGACCGGGATGCTTTCATGGAGACAATGGCTCATAATTTGTCTGCCATGTGCTATCCCAGTTCAAGTATGCCCGTCGTGATGCCAACTTTCGCGTGGCTCCAAATATGACAAAAGGGAGAATATTACTACTCAACGAGCGTGCAGTGTCCAACAGGGGATGGATGTGATTGCGAGGTGATTTCCAGAATCACCTTCAAGCTTTACACGCGCGTCATCGGCTTCGTTCGCACCAAGAAAGGCGACGGCATCTCGTCCCTCTCGGGATCCCAAACAGCAGCCGGTTCGGACGTCTTGCCCATGACACGTTCCTTAAATGTGCGCTTGGGGCTGACATTGGCGTTCTCGACAGGTCGGCCACCGGCCCGAGCCTGCTGCAGCTCAACGAGGGTGCGGCCTTTGATATTGTTCTTCCCTGCCACGGGCTTCAGGCTGGACTCGGTGTCCTTCTTCAGTGAGGATGTTCGCTGCAGCCCAGGCTCCGCCGCCAGGCCAGCGAGGGCGGCAGCCGACGGGATCTTGCTAAGTCTCCTGTTAGGAGAGTTGGCTCTCTCTCTCAGGGCTCCGTTGCTGTTGTGAGCACGGATTTGCAAGTCGGGCGCGGACGCTGTTGGAGGAAGGGAGGGAATGGGCTTGTTGAGTCCCAGCGTGCCCTGCGTCTTGAGGCGGGCAGGTGGCGCTGTCTTGGTTGAAGTCAAGATCGGTCTGTTCGGGCCGAAGGGGTTCGTCTTCGATCTCGGCATCCGCGTTGGCGATGGTGGTGCGAAACCCTCATCTCCGGAGTCATCGGACTCAACTTCAAGCAAATCAGGCTCGCGAGATCCGCTGCGCTTCGCGTCGTCCCCGAAGATGGATGGGGCGTTTGCAGAAGGGGCCTTTGTCGTGTTGTTGCGGCGGGGAGAAAGAGACAAGGACGCGATAGCGATAGGCGAGGGCGAAGCCATCTCGACATCCATGGGGGTACCGATAGGGGCCGCGATGGTCGCAGCACGGTGGAAAGGAGTGCGCGCTTTCCTGAACGTTGGCGCAGGCTCAGGCACTGGTGTGGGCGAGTCCGGATCGAACTCTGTAATATCCGTTGTGGAAGGGAACTCGCCGTCCGTGCTTCCTGCGCCAATGGACTGTGGGAAGTCGGACCTCGCAAGGGAGGAAGTCAGGTCCTCCTCCTCGTCGAGCTCTGTTGGTGTTGATGTTTTCCTCTGCGACTCCATTGCTTGGTGCACCCGCTCGTCCACCTTCTGCTTCACCTCATGCTCAAATTGTGCTTGCAGCCGCGCGATCTCGGCATTCACATGGCGATTGATCTCTAGCTGGGCTTTGGTTTCCCACTCGCGTCTGAGAGATGACTCAAGCTCCTGGCGCATGTGTTGCCGCTCGCTGGACATCTTCTGCTCCATGTCACGAACCCGCTGGTTCAGAGCTTCCTCCTTGTTCCGCAACATGCGGCTGACTTCGACGGCTTCCTTCTCCTTGCGCATGAGACGCACAACGGGCATGTTGAGGAGTGAGGCGGTGTCTGGTCGCAGATCAGGGTTTACCTTGAGGCAATCCTTAATCACGGCGAACAGCTCCCCAGAATAGCACCTGGGCAGAGGCGCGATCTTGCCCTCTTTAATCTTCTGAACCAGTTGGAAGTGCGACTTGGCGTTGAACGGCGGTTCCCTTGTGCACAGCTCGTACATGATACATCCCAATGACCAAATGTCAGATTTTAGGGTGTACTTTTCCGCAGCGCAAATTTCTGGTGACATGTAAAATGGAGTGCCGACATAGGTGGAGGCGAAGTCATGAGATTGAATCATCTTCGAGAGTCCGAAATCGCCAAGCTTCACCGAGTTGTCCTCGCCGAGGAATACTGAAGCTGCCGTCAGTTCTATAGTCCTACTGTCGTGAGCAAAATGCCGTGATGTTTTCACTTACCATTTTCAGGCTTGAGATCTCTGTGAAGAATTGTCATTGCTCCAGGGGGAGACTTGGGCTTCGCAGCAGGACCGAGTCCGAGAACGTTCTTACCGACCTCGGGGGGGTCAACGCCGTAGTGACACCTGTAGAGGGCGGTGACGAGCTGCGAGAACATGCTCCAGACGAACATTTCCTCCGCATATTGGTTCTTGTGGGCAAGGTCGCGGATGACGCGACCCAGATCGCCGTTGCCACAGTACTCCATGTACAGGTGCAGATCCTGGGACAACTTGAGGTGTTCGCGGTGGTAGTAGCCGACAATGTTGGGGTGCTTCAGGCCGGAGAGAATTTGGAACTCGGCATGGAGCTGCTCGCGCTCCTTCTGGGACATCTTGAGGTAGCTGATCTCCTTGCGGCAGAGGACCATGCCGTCCGCTTTCCGGCGCACCTTGCGGATGATGCCGAAGGAGCCATGGCCTGTTTGGAACCGCATGTTGTGTTAGTCCTGACAGCACAAAAGCACCCAATAGCAAAGCGTATGTTCTGCCTTGGAGGACATACCAATCTTCTCCAGCACTTCGTACTTGTCGGACTCCGTCATGGTGATTGCTGAACAGGACGGAGCGTATGTTCCACGAGGCTTCGGATAGCTAGTGAGTCATGGGGAGGTGGGAAGCGGTTTCGGTATTTCGTGGGTTAGGAGGCGGTGTCGTGGTACGGGCAAGCCGTCGTAGGTGTCGAAGTGCTAGGAGATGCTGAAGAGAGAAGAAGAGAGGCGACGGCAAGCCCGAGCCCGATGAAGCGAAACCCTGTGTTTGTTAGTAGTGAGGCGAGGCGAGTTGGTGCAAGAGTTGTTGTTGTGGAGGGAGGAGGACAGCTGCGATCTCAAAAAGGCATGGCCAGGCAATCAAGCAGCCTGGAAGCGTGAAGTTCACAGCCAGCGACGTCAAGCGCCGCCCTGCAATCCCGGCCCCATGTCAACAAAGCGCCGGTGTCCACGGCAACAACTGCTGGGCGACGGGGCGCCCCACCACGACCTCCAGCAGCTGACTCATCAGCGCATGCACAATCGCTTGTGCATGTTGGGCACAGGTCGTTTTATGGATGATGCACTCCACGAGGTGTATTGATCTCTCTCTGGTGCCGGGTGCAACGGGCTTCGAGTGCACCAGGCCTCTCTCAGAGGTGCACTCTCTACGATAGGGCAACTTTGCCCCGAGCTTGACTCTAAGAATACTCCTGCGAACGATTTATGTGGTTTTGCCACTCTTTGCCTATCATGCATGAGCGGGTCTTGATCTTCTGAATCGTCACTCCTCGATGCTCCGAGTGGCTCACCATGACTCTGTCCTCCTTCTCATCGGACACCCGAGCACGCTCCCGTCCACTGCGATCATCACAGACTGTGCATCTTGCTGGTTCTCTCCCGAACACTTATGAATCACGCCCTGTCCAAAAGTCGTCTCTAGACCACAGCTATCGCCCTCATTCTTGCTCCACGCTGCACAGTGCATAAGCGGCCCTGCTTCCAAGACCCCACATTACGACAACGACACTGACGACAACGACCTGCTACTACCACCATGGTCCTTCGAAAGCATGAACTGGAAGTCAAACTCAAGGACGATCTAGAACTAGTCCGCAGCGGTGTCCTGCGCGAGGAAAACCCGCTCGACACCAGTGATGACTTCAACGAGCTGCTGCAGGCCTGCAGGCGTGGCGACCTGAGGAGAACCCAGGAGCTCATATCCGAGGGCGTCAACCTCAACGGCAAGGACAAGTTCGATTACACGCCGCTGATTATCGTACGTAAAGAACAACTCCAGGAATCCCAGGCTCACTATCATTGTGAGGGACATCGACCAACACGCAGCTGACGGCTGACAAATATACCGCCAGGCAAGCCTTTGCGGCCACTACGAGCTGGTCCGACTGCTACTCGAGTCCGGCGCACTTGCAGAGCGTGACACGTTTCAAGGTGAACGGTGCATCTACAACGCCTTGAATGACAGGATCCGCAATCTGTTGCTCCAATATGACTACTCGAAGTCCACAGACCCCCTCCAGCCGTGGGCGGCCCATCTCACATCTCTGCTCTCACGAGAGACACCGGCAACCTCGGATATCTCATTGGTAGAGGGCAGAGAGTCTTTCAGCTTGCACAAGTTTGTATTGTCTTCGCGATCGCCGTATTTCAAGCGCAAGCTGGCTGAAAACCCAGAGACGCCGACGATGAAGCTGCAGACCTCCATACCCAGCGAGTCGTATGCGCTGGTCTTGCGCTATCTCTACCTGGGAGAAATTCCTAGAGACATAGTCAACCCAGGCTACACGATGCGGACGGAGGAGGAAGTCCTGAAAGGAGTCGACAAGCTTGCCAAGGATCTTCAAATTGACAAGCTATGGGAAGCTATCCTGTCTCAGACTGATCGCAGATTGGCAAGGCAAAGGCACCAGGATGAGGTCAACAGGGCACAAAAGCAGGTTGAAGGGTTCTTCAAGGAGAAGGTGCTCGGCCACAAGATGCTGATCGATACGAAGAAGGTCCAGGACGTCAAGTGGCCATACGGCAACGCCATGTTTGCAGATTGCCTGCTGCGTGCCGACGAGGCAGATCCAGACATCGAAACTTCGCAGAACTCAAACGGCCGAGACGCGACAGCGGCTATTGGTATACCGATTGGCCCAGGTGCGGGGAAGCCTCAAGTCAATGGGACCGGAAAGACGAGGAAGTCTGCCCTCTATCCCGTGCACAAGGCGATGCTTATTCGAAGTCCATATTTCGAGACCATGTTCTCGAGTCAGTTCATGGAAGCTCAAACCTCGGAGCACCTTCACATCATCCAAGTCGATTGCCTGCCAGAAGTGCTCGAGCTGGTACTGACCTTTCTCTACACCGAGAACGTGCACATACCGCTCGAGTACGCCCTGGACCTGCTCTATGCCTCAGACATGCTCTTCCTCGACAAGCTCAAGGCCAAGGCCGCCGTTGCTATCAGCACGCTCGGCAGCGGCAATAACAACATCCTGGTAGACCGGACGCATGGTCAGCAGCAGCAGGACCCTGACAAGCAGACCCGCGAAGACGGCAGCGCCGTCCCGGGCGTGGTCGAGGTCGAGCCGATCAATGTCTACGACGTCCTGCACGCGGCCTGGGACCTGCGCGTGCAGCGTCTCGAGGAGTTCGCTGCGCGCTACCTCGCGTACCGGCTCGAGGACTACATCGACGAAGAGGACTTTGCGCAGCTCATCAACGAGTCCGCCTTGCGCATCAAGAACCGTGAAGAGACGGACACCATCGAGCTCCTCGACGATATCCGGTACTACCTGTCTGAACGCTTCCGGCTGCGGTTTGAGGATGCAGGGCTGGATGAGATGCTTGACGAGACGGGCGAGCTGGCCCCTGAGGCTGCAGAGGCCATTGCTGCCGCGGCGGAGGCAAGCAATGGTGTGGCCAATGTTCCGGCCAAGGAGAATGGCAGCGCTGTCGATCCTGCCCTGGCACCGGTTGTTCATGGCCAGGCCAGCAGCCAGGCCACCGTGGACGGAGCTGCGCAAGTTGGCCCACAGCAGCTGTTGCCTGGCACTACGGTGCGGACGCTGGACGGCGAGGTCGCAGCCGACGAGTTTGAGTCTGATGCGCTCAACTACCAGCTTCTCCTACAGAAGATCGACATCATGCTAGACAAGCTCAAGCTAGACGCATAGACTAGTACAGAGGACTGGCTGTACGTAGGCGATGATGTATTCATAGAGCAGACTCGTCGAGTTAGAAAATACTCCGCTAAATAGTTGATAGTCGGTAGGATGTGTTTTGAGAAGCCCCAATCGTGATCATCCTGAGACGCTGGTATCACTTCTTGAACAAATATAAAGCCCAGGCCAAAAAACAGAAAATTGATACCACCAACCAAGGAACAAGTTGAGCCCACCACCGGTCTGCCACCACCGGACCCTAGCTGTTGATGGTCACGACCCGGCCTCGTCTATCCCTATCCCTACTCGTTAGGGGGGATCGGCCTTCTTCCATCGCTTCCATAGTATCATTGTTGGATGGCCTACCCCGCGTATATCAGTCAGTATAATTTCTATTAAGCTAATTGTGAAATTATAGATCTGCGTGTAACATACTGTAGGTTCGCTGGGGAGAGCTGGTCCGCTTCTGCACTGGCAGCGGTGCCCTCATCTCCAGCGGGCTCGGGCGGCAGCAACGGGAGTCTTTCGTCCACCTGAACAGACAACCGCACCCAGTGGTAGCCGAGGATGTCGATATTATCTCTAATGTAAAATATACCAATTAGCCAGTCTAATACTAAATGTAAAGTGAGGTACAGTGCTGAAGGTGTAGAGCAGGACTAATACTAACCGAATAATGTCCATGGTAACACTATAGCCAAGAGATGTTTGTATGTTTAATGGAATGTTGTTTTCAAGAGCTGTGATTCCAAAAAACTGCCGAGATGTGACGATGAATGGGGAGAGGAGAGAGAGGACATGCATGCACCGCATTAAATTGCCCGAACCTATCGCACATTCCTTCCATATTTCTATGATTGAGGTTCTTGCCGCATCCCATTATATGCCTTGCTCTTGCAAGAGCGCTTGCGTCGCCAGGACACAGCGCCTTCCCATCCTCATCGCCAAACCCATGCCAAAAAGATCCTTCGATTCGGGGATTGGCTGCATCATCCAGTACAAGCGCGCGCATGTCAATCACTGAGCAACCTGATCTCGTGCCAGAGACTAGCCAGAACCTCCAGGGCTTTCGCTTAGACCAGCCCTTGGAACCTCACTAGGCCTCAAAGCTAGCCAATTCTCCTTAAGTGCAAACGCTCAAGTCAGCTCGGAGACCCTTCACCTACAGTCAACTGTTGTGATTGAAATTAAAAAGCTAGCGCGAGTCTGATAAGTTAGAGTACGCCGGCTCAGGCTGGCCCCTGGCTTTCCGGATCATCCTCGCCACAGACTGGCCCCTTGACTGCTCCCGCTCAAACCAGGTCCCGATTCGGAGGCCTATACCGAGATCCAGCTTAAGGACTATCGAGTATCCCTCCAAAATCTGACGTGCTCGCCGCGCACGCTGGTCCCTGAGCATTCCCAGGTTGCCAGAACTAGTCGTGTCCCTCACCAGGGCCCTCAGTGTGCTCTCGCGCAGACTAGTACCGGCAGCTGTCTTGCTAAGTGGCCGTCCTTGGCGAGGATAGCCTCTTGCATCGGTACGAGGATGTGACTTGCGTGACTTATGCAATCAATTGGCACATGTTGATGATCGAAGTGCCGTTTCATAGGGGGTTGGGGGGCATACTTGACTTACTTATGACGACGTCAATCAATAGCAAACAGTCTTCAGCCCAGGAAAGTCTAAGGCGAGTTTTGCACTAACAGAAGCTACAGCTACAGCTACAGCTACTGAGGCAACTGTCCTCTAGCCGAAACTAGACTTTGGAGCAGGCTTGAGAGCTGAGGTGATAGCGGAGCCGTAGGACGATTGTTACGCGACTGGCCGAGAGTTGCTAAGCATGGAGCGCTTGGCGGCGAAGTGGGACTTGATCGATTGCTGAACGGGGCAAGGTGTTCCTGGAACTCCGACCTCGTCTGTCTCTGGGATGCTCACCATCTTCTGGGCAAGGATAGCGTGGACGTCTACTGCGCTAAATGCAGACGACAGATGCTCTGAGTCCTCAGTCAGTCCTAGCGTCTCCGGCTTTACTGGCTCAGCCTGCTCCTGGGGCGTCAGCATCTTCTTGGCGAGAATAGCGTGATCATCGACAGCACTGAATCCAGAAGAAATATCCTCTGAACCTTCAGACATGTCTGACTCCTTGACAAAGATGGCTCCGAGATTGAACTTGGGGGGAGGCTGGACGTGTGGCTGCGAGGGCCCTGGGCCTGGTGACACCTTGGCATCAACCGGGCCAAAGCTTCCATTGGATGAGAGCGAGTCAGTACCGGTAGACATGCTGGTATCGGAAGTCGAATCATCGATGGGCGGCAGTGGGTTTGCGCGTTCATGCTTCTCCCTGATCGCTGCAAGAAGTCTGTGGACCTGGTGAAGGACTTCTGGTTCGAATCCCTTTGGGACCGGTGGCGGAGAGTCGTAGTCCTCGTACTATGGGAATGTTGTTAGAAAAGACAATTTGTGGAACAAGGCGGCCTCTGATGGCTTCTTACAATGATTTCACGAGATGGGCTATCCCAATCAGACCAAGTCCAATCATAGCGAATATGAGTATCAGGGCGGGTGCGGAATTGCTTGGTATCTTCGAACCAGTACTGGCGCTCCTCACGTGGAGGAGAGGACCTGCGGACTGCAGCTGACGGAGCAGCCGTGGGCAATGTTGTGGTGGTGGGAACAATCGGCTCAGCATCAGCGATTTTGATAGGACCAGCAGCTGAAGGTGAGTCAGGTGCCCCAGGGGAAGCAGGAATCCCAAAGGCAGAGAAGTCGGGCTGTGTCGAAAACTCGAAAGATGAGATATCATCCCAGCTTCGGCCAACGGGAAGTTGACGATGGGCTGGTGTCGAAGGGGCAGCCGCGGGTGGGACGATAGAAGCGACCGGCTCGACTTCAGCGGTTTCAATGGGACCAGCAGCTGAAGAGCGGACCGACGGGTCGGAGTTGGGCGACAATGGCACTCCCATGGCAGAGAAGTCAGGCCGTGACGAGACTTCAAAGGATGAGACATCACCCCATTTTCGGCCAACGGGAAGCGGGCGGCGGGGTGGCGAGAAAACAGGGCAGAGGCGGTTCGTAACTCCGCGCTTGGGGGTCCCGGCACCATCCGGGGCATACCAGTCAGAAGTATCTGAGCGGAACGTGTAGTTGTGGAAAGGGTCGACGAGGGTACGGTCAGACGGAGATCCGGAGACAGAGACGGGAGCAGGGGTGGGAGCTGGAGAAGAAGCCGGGGCGGGAGCGGCCTGGACGGGGTAGCCATGGGTCAGGAGCTTTTGACGAAGGTTCTCCTGGTAACGAGCAGGAACGTAATCTGCGACATCAATCGGATCGTCGCCAGTGTCCAAAGTGAGAGGAGGCAATGTGTCCCGGTTGATAGGGCGTGACTGAAGATCAACCGGGATCTTGACGCGGCGCATTCCTGAAGTGCACATCTTGGCTGCGAAGAGATGACCGTTAGCCAAGGACCCCAACATCCAAAAATTCATCAGCTTCAGATCCCAGCAGATCATGGTGGAGCTGGGTTTCGCGAGCAGGCGTTGGTTTTATTCACGGCGATGAAGTTCTCAGTTTTGAAACAAGCTGAGGTAGCCGATGCTTGCTCCAGCAGTTAGTGCAGGCGCGGTGGCTGTGAAGGTAACATATATTGATAAGTATATTGTAGATATGAGGACTGCGGAAAAACAGATAGGTTGGTTGTATCCAACTCGCTTAGAAAGCAGACCCGTACGGAGGGGATTGATGACGAGAAGGGGACCGCTGTCGGAAAGGAACCACCGATGGCACGACGAGTAGAAGAGCGACGACGAAAATGCCGGCCCCAGAAGTGACAGAGCGGATCGAGGCGAGCAAGTAGCCGATGACGCAGGGCGAGATCCGAGCCAAGGAGATGAAACACGCACGCATGCACGGCCATCAATACTTACAGGGAGAGCACGAGTGTGGGCACCACTTTGCCGAAAGCCACTGCTGCGCTTTACGGCATCGCGAACCACATCTCGAGCCTCTCTGATGGACGGCGGATGGCGAAGGGGGGAACTGGAAATAGAATTGGGACTGGGACTGATACCCAGGACGACCGAGGCACGAGGCCATGGACGCCGACATATTGATACAAACGTTGGCCTGCATCGTGAAGTGGGCGAGGATGTGTGTGTATGGATTTGTGTCGAGCGTTTAAATGGGGAGTGCGGATGGAGGAGCGGAAAGATCGTACATATATCGTAGTGTCTGATGCAGGAGGGATGGAGGAAGCTTGAGGAGAGAGGAGACGCGACGGACCGATGTGCTCGCGGGCCGAGCGGGTCGCTCGGTTGAACGGCAAGAATGTTGATTGGGTACTACAGGAGTTTGGCAGAAATAGTGGATCACAGTGCGTACTGGTGCTATTCGCACTCATGAGTACGAATGGCCGAGCGTTGCAGAAGGGGAGGAGGGACGGGAGATGGGGGGAGGACCGTCCCATAGAGCGCCTGTTTGTGGTACTGTAGTCACAAACGATAAGTGTGCATCACCGAAAAGTTTCAAAAGTGGGACCAACCACTGTACGATGTATATAAGAGGGATCCTACTCCCATGCCTCTCTACCTAGTTGGCACTTTGAACCACCAGTATCATGCGGAGCTGAACAACCGTCATCGCTTTTCGCGTCAGAAGCATAGAAAGCCCTCGACCATGGCGACATCGAAGGAACAGCCACAGTCCGATGAACGGCCGCCAACATATGAGCATTGTACCGCTGGGCTACCTCGTCTGCGGCCCTTTGACGAGCCTCAATGGCGGATTGATCCTTGCATCCGCGTGGAGTTTCTCTTTGCCCCGCCAGAAGTCGAAGGAGGTGGCGTCTGGTGGGAGGCTCGTGTGAACGTACGCACTAAGGACCTCCCACGGCTGATGCGCGAGGGCTTGTTCTGGACTGCCGGCAACTTTCACCACGAAGCTGGATGGGTGGCCCGAAACCCTCTCAAGAAGCCATTCTCAGACTACGGGTATAAGCATTGTCGTGTTTATTATCTCTCCTCTTCGGAAAAAGACAACCATGGAGAATACTTATGGGTTGCGCAGCTGGCTTTGTATACAGTACACACGCTTGAGCTCGCCACTTTCAGGCCAGCAAGAGACCTTACCCCGGCAAGAATCGTCTTTGTGGAAGCCCACAACGAGCCGAGAAAGACGGAAGTCTATTACAAATACTTCCGGGGCAAACCACATCTATCCTTCAACACGATCTACGACGACATGTTACTGCCCGGATGGTGGCCGGACATCAAACACCAGAGTCAGAGCGACCGAAGGCCCGGTAGCACGGAAGCATCGTTTAAGAGAGAATGAGAAAAGCCTGCCGCGGTAATTGTGGCTGATGAAAAGGCATCTTGGATGGCCTCGAGGCGATGGTCTGGATGACACGATGGAAACACTCGGCGCCTGCGCAACAGCATCAAGCCCTCATGCTCTGGAAATCTGTAGTAACGATACTCTTAGAAATGAGAACAATTTGAATGTGGTTTTTAGTCGTATACTGACAATGTTGTTGATCATCCTTTTGAGCGCATTCCGGGGATGTCCAGGCGTCAGGGGTGAATCGCTGAGCACCGCGTGCGCGGGATGGCCCCGGAGGCGGTAAACACTGACTCATAGTGTTTCTTGTTGGTGGGAGATCATCCTGCGATCCGTGGTTTTATGAATCATGATGATGATGCACATGCTGATTTTGGGCCCCTCGGATGCGCCTTCCTCGGCTTCAGTGGTGCACCACCACGGTGGCAGTGCACTTTTTTTTAGGCGGGCCGTAATTACGTGTTTACAACTCCATCCTCAGGTTATGAGGAAGAAGCCCTGTGCAGAATTTGGCTGGGTCGCCCGACCAACTCCCGTTCGTCCAGATGGCCACAGGATCAGAGGTCCCTCTCCCATCTCCCAAACACCCTTCCCCCTCAACTTGAAACAACACCAGCCTGGTCGCAAGAATGGGCGGTGGCACGGTCGTAAGAAAGAAAGTTCGGAGTCTCTCCTTTCAGGAGAGGGACGACCTTGTTAGGGCGTGGGCAGAAAATCCAGCAACTCAGCCCCGATGACCCCAGCTCGTTCTTCATGATCGCGGGATTCTTCGGCGAGTCCTTGCGCGGGGCTGGATACTCAAACTCAAAGTGTTAGGGAGGCTGGTGGAATCATAGCAACGATCAGTCAAGAACAAATTTGCCATGTCTTGGACCATGCGCGCACTTTTCCTTATGCAAGTCCTCTTCCCACGTCCAGAAGAACGTTGGAGAATACGGGATGGCAATACACATTTGAAGAACCTCTTCATACGACTAGCTAGTGTCAACAAAAGAGTGGTATCTCGCGTAGATATGCCGCAACAGGCCAGAGAACACAACTAGAGCTTTGACGGGGACGACGACTGCATCTCGTAGATGCCCTTCTCGAACAACGAACACAACTTGACCACCTTTGAGTCAGCCGGCGGGAGGACTTGGCCTGCATAGAAAGCACAAATGCCAGCCTTCCTGTCGCAGAACTGTGAACGATTTGGTTAGTCGACTCCTCGCCTCGTGAGTTGCCGGTCAGGAATGTTCCGCTTACCCATGCGAGATTCGGCAGACCCGACCAGGTCATCGACCCCATATTCCTGCCGCCGGGCACATCGCCCTCGTTCACGATCCCTCCCAAGCCCCAGTCCTTGCTCACATTCCCAGGAATGTTGCCCATGCCCTCCTGCGCCTCCTTGACCTCGAGTAACTTGTTCAAAGCAGCCTTCGCCCTCGACGATAGGCACGGCTTGAAAAACTCGTCAACGCTCTCCTTCTTGAGCAGCGTGCCGTCTGTGTCGCTCGTGAGCAGGCCGTGAATGACCTTCAGATACTCAGGCGGGCTGGCGAACAAGCCAAGACCACCAAAACACCCGCCACGCTGGTTGTATTGAAGCTTGGCATTGCTGCGTTTGACCTTGCTCGGGTTCTCGGGATCTCGCTTGCTCATGTCGGCCCTCCGCGCCTCCATATCCGGCCGGGTGTACAGGTAGCTGGAGAAGACAATATCACGAGCACCAACGCGGCTGAAAATGTTGTCCTCGAAGTACTTTTGCAAGCTGACGCCGCCGCTGGCTCGCTCGACGGCTACACCGGCCCAGTCGATTCCTGCGCCATAGCACCAAGAGTCGCCAGGCTCGAAGACAAGGGGGTAGTTGTATCGGGACTCGACCGTGTTGAGGCGAAACGTAGGCTGTGTACGGTGCCATGCGTGCCAGGCGAGCAGCTTGGGGTGCGTCTCGTCGTATGCGATGCCAGACGAGTGCGTGAGCAGGTGCCGCAGAGTCAGCTTCGTCTTGTGCGGAACCAGGATGGGGCTGCCGTCGTCCTCGAAACCCTTAATGACTGGGAGACCCTTGAGCTCGGGCAAGACGTCGTATATGGGCCCATCCAGCGTCAGGGTGCCACGCTCGCAGCACTGCATGGCCGCGATGGACGTGATAACCTTGGTGCACGACGCTATCCACATGACCGAGTCGATCTTGAGGGGTGACTGGTCGGCACCTTGCCGGACAGAGCGTTTTCCAAAGGCCTTGCCATAGGTGAATTTGCCTGCATGAAGCAGTCAGTATTTATATTAAAAAAAGAGAGAGCTGAGTTGGTGAATGGGTGTCGTGAATCGTACCTGATCGATCTGAGGCGAGGAGGACAGCTCCTGGAATCTCCTCGGCAGCACAGGCCGCCTCGATTGTTTTCTCGAATGGCCGCATGACTTCTGGCGACTCTGCAGTTCCCGGTAAAACGTTTTCGGTTGTCAAAGTGCTGAAAAGGACCGATTGCAAGACTCCAAACTGCTATGCCACTTGGTCGTGCGATGCTTGTATGAAGAGTTGAAAGACGAGCCTGCAGTTGTCCCTCCTTTGTCTGGGGCAATTGTTGGACATGCGAACCTCGGCTTGACGAAGACCGGCCAATCGGATTCATAGATCTCAGATGGGGTCACGATGACCCCTGCGTTGGTCGAAGTCAAGTTTGTGGAGAACGAGAGTCTCATCTGGGGTAGCTCAGCTGGCGGAGGAGCAAGCGACATAGAAGCAGACGCATGCTCAGTCACCGTAGAGCAATGGCATCGATTTGGGCATCGGTATCAGTACCTCCAAGTCCTTTGAAGAGAGGTGATTTTTGGGTGAAGCAAAGACCCAAAGACTGGTCCGCGGTTCACTTCTCAGGACCTGCAAAAACAGGTCTCGCCAGGGCAGAAACGCATAGAGACAAAAGGTGAGCTCGGGCTTGAAACGGTACTGCGAGAATAGCTTGTGAGCTTGTGCAGTGATCTTCCAATGTACATTCTAAACAGGAAAGGTTCTGTAAATATTGCACCTGTGCTTCAAAGCACCTGCCTTTCCCAGTGGATTAGCAGGGCAAAGAGTCGCCATCACTACCTAGCGATGAGCCTGTGCCATTCGTGAGCGGAGTTTCAGATAATGGGATTGACGTCCTACGAGCTTCCAAAGTGAATCAGCTGAGTTCTTGATGTGGCGGTAGTGTGGGGCGGGCGAAGCCGAAGCACAGGGACCAGGCAAGCGCCAGGAATCAGTCAGCAAGCAGCTGCTCGCTCAGGGGAACTTTCGGCCCACCTCGCTAGGAGACGTGGGAAGCTATCGCGAGACCGATGTTTTCACTCCAGGTGCGCGGGAACGAGCAGTTCGTGAATGACGATCGTGACCATGGTCTTCCACTTCCAGCCGGACGCTCCGCCTGGATTGTATTTGAGGCAGCAGGCTGGCTAGCATCGGCTACTACCGCGATTATGTGTGAATCGGTCTCGCCAACCTGCAACATGCAAACATGCTCATGGTTTTTTTGTTTTTCAATCAAGTCGGAAGCCCAGATCGGCATCTTGTTGCTTTCGATCGTGCAGATAGAGCCCCTGAACATTGTGGAGCAAAAGAACTTTGGCCCCAGCTGGAGGGGACCGCTGCCATCGTCATATCTTGATTCTTGGCAGAACACTACACGACAGGCCTTGCGTGATCCACGGGGCTAGATCATAGGCTGGCGCGAAGGTTGTTGGGATCCAGGATGCGGCTGCATGCAGTCCTCAAAGGCCTGCAGCTGCGCCTCAAGATCTGCTGGCGTCAACGATGACGAAAGAGGCCCATGCTTGTCATGAGCCTCATCTGGCGCAATGTGTGCCACTTGCGTGGCAATGTCACAAGATTGTTGTTTTCGCAAAGGCCTGCCAGAGGACACTGGTGATTGTAGTCGATACCGTCGGATCCATCTAATGGCTCTGATTGAACGTGGCGTGCATATGAAATGTTTCACGAACGCACGACTGCTAAGCCTTATCAGGGTTCTTGGCGAGGTTGTGCCCTGTTTCCATGTCCAGCCTGCTGAGAAGAGTGGACTGGCGATCAATCGAGATATCAAGGAACGACCCCTGGTCTGGCACACCACCATCTGGGACAGTGATAGATTGCAATGGCACTCTGTTAAATAACGTCGCTCCGCATGCCCTCCAAAGCGGCGCGTGCTGTGTGCTGTGTTCCTGTCGAAAAAAAAAAGCCGGGACTGAGCGAATCCATCACCGGCTTTGCCCATCCTCCGACCGCATACCATACCGCCTATGCACGAGCGCACGACATCGCGACATACCCTGAAGGCGGACGACGAAAGCAGACTGCTGGGGGGAGGTGACGCACACGAACCAAACGATACAGCAGGGAATGAATCGCAATGCCTTCCTGGACGGTCCTCCGACGGCGACAGTCTCGAGAGACTGGTCGTGACGAGTATGGGATCAAGACGGCACCGACGAAGACGTCAAAGGAGCCAGAATTACAACAGCGGCCAACGCCATCGAGGCTTTCGTTCATGAAGGAGCTGTTCAGTCGGTCGAGGGCACATAGCAGGGACCTGCAAAACGATCGGGATAGCTCTGCCAAGCCATACGAGGACAAGGGGCTGTCGGTAGAATCGACCAACGTGAGTTTCTATCTCATTTTCTTGCCTGGCGGCGCTTCTGGTTGAAGACGTTGGAGTTGGAGAAGGCCGAGTGAGGAGAGAGAGGCTGGGGCCCGCCCATTGTCTCGTCCCGTGTTGGAGAAGGAGCGAGGCGGGGCAGCCACGGGTGGCCGACGAGTCGCCTGATCATGCCGTCTTGCACCGTGCGACCCTCAAACCAACGGTCATGCATGGGCCGTGGTTGGACATTGGTTCCATCCTCTTAACTTCACCATCCCCAGATTATTGATCGACCGTCCCCTTTTTCCATTACCTGTCTTGCTTTTGTCATTGTTGCTTCCAAGTCCTAGCCGAGCGAGCGAGCGAGCGAGCGACCACCCCAGGGATCACTGGACGACGAGAACAGCCGGTGCCCGCGCTGTCTTGAGCACGGGCTATCTCCTTTTCTTTGGGACAGCTCGAAGACCGGCCGCTCGGTTCGGAGTCGCTCCTCCTGCGGCCTGTTTTGGGTCATTGATTCTGTGACTCCATCGGAAGTGCCGACGAACAGTGTTCGACTCGTGCCACCTGTGCAAACACTCAGCCGGCTCTCCTTTCCCGGACTGTTGTCATCACTATAACATCCGAGTCACCCGGAATCTTACTCGTATCTACACAGATCACATCCGCTACCGGTCGTCACACTACGTCTGAATCGACTTCCAGCATACACAAGTCTGACTTCAGCACTGGCCAAGCTCCTGACAGCCAGGTCACCACTCTCACAATCCCAGACTTCGTGACTGAGTCTGCCCCACGGCTGGATGGCAATCGGAACACCACCAGCCTCAACAGCGCCGCCACTGATCAAGACGCCCTTACGGCACTCGATGAGCTCAGTATGACCGTCCTCGAAGACTCGGCCATCGAGAAGCTGTTCTCCGGGGCTCCGCAATTCTTTGCCCGATCGCTCGGTCACGGCTCCGGAGCGCCCCACCCGTCTGTTGCCTTCCCCTGGGACGAGGAGCTCGGCATCCGTGACTTGACCGACCACACTCAAGTCGAGCATGATGCTTGGGGCTCGGTCACGGCGAGTGCTCGGATCATCCTCCGGGATCCTGAGACACCACTCTCGCCCTCATGCAAAGCCCGACCACACTTCAACTCCCGTACTACCGAGCGACCAAATATGGTCAGCTTCAATGGCCTAGAGAAGGGTACTATCGGCTACCAGGCCGCCCTGGAGATATCGGTGGCAGATGTTCTCCAGGAGGAGCTGTATGGCTTTGACAGCATTGGAACGAAAGGCCCCGTGATCGTTGACCAGCGTCAGCGACTCATCACGTCTAAAGACGGGTTGCGACATCTTGATGATGCTGCAATTATGGAGCAGCTGCTCAAGCTGGAAAAGCGCTACCAAGACGATCGGGCAGACATTCGCATGAAGCCCAACGACCTCTACAACGAGTTGTTCCACAAGATCCTGCACCCTCCCACCAAGGTCATTGACCACAAGAATCCGTATAGCCTTGCAGTCCAAATCTACGCCTTGGTTAAGGTCCTGGCGACTCCAAACGCCTGGATCGACTTTTCACACGTAGAGTGGCGAATCCGTCTCGGTCAGATCCTGTGGGCCTTCCCGCTAGATGACGAGCTCGATGACGGGTCATCGATCAACGAAGGTGACAACGCTCATGACAGGAGTGAAGAGCGTTACTGGCTGCTTCTTCAAATTTTGTTGGCCTGTGAACTCTTGACTCGACTCGACGCCATCACAGAAGGAGACGAATTTGGGGGCGCGGGAAATCTAAAAGCTGCGGATATTCACCGGTTCGACAAAGAGGCGAATGCATCCGTCAGGTGGTCGCTCATGGTGGCCAGATCATGGCTGGAGAATATAACCATCACAAAGACAGTTCTGAACAATTCTGGCCAGTCGACGCCCAAAGGTTGGCTCACGTCCTTGACAGCCAGGATGCATCTGCGCCACGAACACTTCCCTGGCTCGCACCACTCAGATCACTCTCAGTCTCGCCATAATGACCACTCGGAATATGCCTATGGAATCAAGGGCCGTTACACAGAACGCCAGCTATCTGGTCTGACACAATTTGCAAGGAGGCTTCGCTGGCCTGATGTTGAAGGTTATTCACTGAAGATGTCGCAGCAGGCATCCATCCTCAGCGATGCAACTCCAATCAACACACCCATTCCCACGACGGATACACAGCGCTCGTCGTATTTTGATGGCGCTCGGCCTTCTATTGACAGCAGGAGAGAGAGGTCAAGGAGGCGAATTGTCGGCGCAGCACTACACGCGAATGGGTGGCTGACCAAATCTTACATGTCCGGTCTGATTCTTCCTGGTGAGGTCCTTTCTCACCTGCTCATGTCGACGCTTCTGGAGAACGACGCGCAAGCAATGTCGAGACTTGGTCTCATGGCCAACCTGTGTGGCGGTTTTGTGTATGGTGGAAAAAGCTTCTGGAGCACAGCTTGTGTTGTTGGGCGTGTACTTGCAGCCGGAAGCGGCTCGGTGGAATGCATGGGCTGGATTTCGACCGATGTGAAACCTCAAGGGCTCGGCGACGGCTGGCTCAATATCGAGGTCGACGACATACCAGGTGAGCATGCACGTCCCGTTAGGTCCGATGGCAGCTATGCTAATATTGCAGTAGATGATATGCTCAAGACGGGCAAGCGAGCGCGGATATGGGGAAAGAAGCAGATCGAGAAAGAGTCAAGCGTGATCGGTGACGGAGAATGGGGCAGCATACTACCTGCTGACTTTATCGTCCCATCTGAGAACTCGTATACCAGTCCGCCACCGTCGAATATCCGCATCAATTTGAAATCCCTAGACTTGGCTCCACCCACAGCCAGTCTGCAAGCAACACCGGCGACTGAGGTCGCGACGCCCTTCTCGTATGCCACAGACAAAACGCAAGAGATATTCACTTACCCGGCATCAGTTTCGTTCTTGGTCACACACGGAGAGACCGATGATGAGATCGACACAAAGTTTATGCTCTCGAACGATGTAAACTTCGTCACCGCACACCCGTGCACACCTTCAAGCAAGGTAAAACTGTTCAAAACGCCCACAAGTCCCACAATCCGAGGAGTTGACGTCCGTGGGCTCGACGAAATGGCGGCAGCCTCTACTTCGTCTTTCATAACAGGTAAATGTCGCATTATGCACAGAGGAGCGTTACAGCATGTTAACAAACGTCAGGACATCCGCTGCACAAGTCATACACATTCAAAACCATCCATCTTCTTGATTTGATGGAGAAGCGGAACCAAAATCTTGAAGAAGTCCTATCTGAAGACCAGACGCTTGCGGGCTCGACCCCAACATTGACCGAGTCTTCAGCAGGCAGGAGAGACAGCAAATCGACTCCTCGGGTCTTGGTCATCGACTGCATCACCGGCATCACTCCGCCTATGCGGTCTTCGCCAGAAATGGCGTCACTGTCGCGAGTGTCTTCTATGTCGTCATCTTACAGCCTGGACGTACCGGCGACTTCTTCTTCCTTGTCGGGCTCTCCGCTCAACCTGCGACGCCAAGCATCAACGGCATCGAGGTCGTCAACCAACGGCAGCCCGATGACAATTGGCTTACCCAAGTTTGAGCGTGTGGATCCGCCGGTGTCAAATTCATTGCCAGGGACCAGGAGGAAGAACTTCGGCTCAGACATGGAGATGCTTGTCCGAGCGCTATGTGTCGAGAAAGGCTGGAATGCTCTGATCAGTCGGAAGCGGAGAGGCTGTCTGGCCTGCGCTATTCGCGAGGCTGGCGCGCTGGGCTGGCGAGTTGTCATTCGCGTAGAATGAAGAGGTGCCGCATGAAGCGCACCATTGGTTCTATTCAGACTCTGAGCGCATGTGTGCAAACGCACACCTGGTAATTTCTACAGGCAAGCAAGGCGCATGGGAGAACCTGGATTTGTACAATCATAAGAGGTTTGAATGGCCCCGATTCGCACTGGCGACATTGTGGTGCCCGCAGGATACCTCAAACACAACACACTACTTTTAATCATGATTCGAAGCATTGTCCGTCACATGAATTCACTTGTTGAGTCGTTTTCGCGATTTAGTACACCGCCCGAAGGCGGGAATAGGCTGAACTTGATGATTCCCTGTTAGCCAAAGTCTTGACGTGGTGTCAAAGTCTATGATGATGCTCCTGTTCCCCTTGCATGCCAATGTTGTCCCAAATACAGAATACAGCTACGGATCTGACTAGCCTGTAGATCACCTGCTCTCGCATACATGCCTTTGCGAACCTTGCAGGCTTCTCTCCTCAACCCTCCTCGGCCTCGGGCCTTGGAGCCCAGGACTGTCTACCTTCCCTTGTTCGCTCGCCGCCTTTCAAACTCTGCTCTCTCCTCCTCGTCACTCCCGCTGAACTCTGCGTCGTCGTCGTTGTCGTCGTTGATAAAAGCACTCGTATTCTGAGCGGGTTTGACGTCACCGGCGTGGACAAAGTCGCCCGAGTTGAGTGCCGCGTACTCGTGCTTCTGGATGAGCTCCCTGAGGCCAGTATTGCGGGGGTCCACGAGGTGGTAAGGCGTGAGCTTGTTCTTGTTCTTGACGCGGGTGCTGGAGCCGGCCTCGAGCATCATCTCGACGAGGGCGTTGCCGAACTCGCGCTGGGCGGGGGGCTCGCTGTTGATCCACCGGATCGCGCTGTGCAGCGGGGTGTCGCCTTCTATGCGGTTGACCGGGTCGCACTCAAAGTCTGGCTGGTCGAGGAGCAT
The DNA here is from genome assembly GCA_001566295.1 of Microdochium bolleyi. NCBI lineage: Eukaryota > Fungi > Ascomycota > Sordariomycetes > Xylariales > Microdochiaceae > Microdochium > Microdochium bolleyi. The sequence goes on along the minus strand of KQ964247.1, from coordinate 1,158,532 downwards.
GTCGACGATCTCGTCTGTGTGTTTGGTGTGCTTGTCAGTCTGTGTCCCCGGCTCAGGCGACGGAGGCAATCGTGAAGCACGCACAGTTTCCTTGCAGGGCGGCCTCGTGGTACAAGTGGTTTCCGAGGACGGATTTTGTGTTGTTGAGGAGGTCTGTTATCTCGGCGTCGTTCTTGCAGTTGTTGATGATGTCGGTCAGGAGGTCGACGTTGTTGCGGCGGCAGGCTTCGACGAGCTGCTCCTTGGCGGAGGCGCCCTAGCAAGAAGAGAGGATGTCAGAGACGTGTCTGCGAGTGTTCGAGACTCGGAATGTACAAACCTCATGCTCATCCGCCATGGTTTCCGGCTTCGGGTAGTGGAAGTCGGGGTCTGGAGCGATCGTGGAGGGGGCGTGGTTTGATGGCACCGCTCTGGTCGTTCAAGTACGAGGATGTTCGGGCGGTGGGCGTTGAAGCAATGCAAGGGAGTGAGCGACAATGGTCGGAGTGCGATCAGATGTCTTTGTCGCTTCACCGGGCAGGAATCCAACCTTGAGGAGATCGTCCCAGACCAACCTTTGGAAGGCGGGAGCCCCGCCAGGGCCAACGCGGCGGTGCAGGTGCTTTCCCTTCCCGCGTCACAGGCCACAGGCAACGACACTGGACTGGGTCCGACTGTGGAGGGGCGGCGCAATGCGGTCCCCTGCGCCTGCCTCAAGCACGCCGGGCCCCACTAAAAACTTGTTACTTCACTTTCTCTCACTGGGCTGCCTGGAAGAAAAGATCGTCTGAGAGAGAGAGAGCTGTCACATGCCGGCAGCAACACCAAAGCTCTATTCACATCTTTACATCAGTGTCGACTTTGATACACTCCAGACAATCCACCTTTCTTGACCCCGGACCTGGTGAGACAGCTCAGATTCGCTTTGGCTCAAACAGCGCCAATGCGAGGCGCTCCCCTGGCCACGCACCTCTTTCACTCTTTGGCACGTGCTTCATTCGGCAGAGATACACGATGCTGCTCTGTAAGCACAACTCCCCGCGCTCGCCTTGCTCGACATGTCATCTTTCAGGCACAGACTAACGTCGCATACGCAAAAAAGTCTGCCCGCGCTGCAGCAACATCCTGACCGTTTCGCCCTCCAACGAGACAGGGCGGAATCGCCTCGAGTGCCGGACTTGCCCGTACCAGCACGCCATTGAGGAGCCCCTCTTCTCGCGGCGCGTCTTCAAGAAGAAGGAGCGTGAGGACGTCTTCGGCGGCCCGGGCGCCTGGGATAACGCCGACAAGACCAAGGTCCAGTGCGCCAGCCCGACGTGCAACGGCGGCGAGGCGGCGTTCTATCAGATCCAGATCCGCAGTGCGGATGAGCCGATGACAAGTTTCTACAAGGTGAGTTTCGTGATATCTTGGTGGAGAGAGCTTAAAGGACATTGCGAGTGGATAGAGCTGACATGAACGCTTCTAGTGCATGGCTTGTGGTCATCGGTGGAGAGAAAACTAAGGAGCATAGGGATGTCAAGCAGGAAGAGCTGCGCCAGGCTATTCCTCTTGGAAGACTGTGACAAGTGAGCCATTCAGCAAGGCGTTTTGGGGAACATCTGCTTTGTATTTCCAGACCTAGACCGGACCAAGTATAGAAGGACACCTTCGCAACCACCCTGGCCATAGGCAGATCCATCATGTGCAAACCCCTTGTTGTGGGGTTTTCGTTCCAGGAGGGTAGATTTCTGCAGGGTATACACCTTTCCACGATCACAGGACCGACCTGGGAAGATGGGCGCAGCATTCCCTCCGGCAGCGGCCACTGGCCCCTCCGGCTTGTGTCCGACACCGACTCCATGATCCCACAGGTAAGGGTGTACTTGATGCTCAAGCTGCTGTGATGGTGTAAGAAGCACGACGCCGAGGCGCAGGCTGCGTCTATGTCCTCGACGCGGCACTCGGTACCATAGCCTCGCAAGGACGGCTTTTCCAGCCAGCATGCTGCTGTATCCGTGAGAAGTTTTTGAGGAGGGAGGGTCGAGGGCTGCCTCTAGCGTGCCCATGCCAATTCGCCCTTCTAGCTGTCCATACCGCTGATGGTCTCGTTGTCGTGTCCGTCTGACTGGAGAATTGACCAGGATCCGAGGCACATCGCACCAGCGCAATGTGTGTCTAGCCCAGGGGCCTCCAAACCCGAATGTCTGCGATTGCCCGATCGATGTATGTTTGTCCGGCTGTCCTCGTCGCTGCTCTAAAGTATCCCTGTCACATGTGGTTGGTCCCTTTTTATGAATGTTTCTTCGGCCTTCCTGTCTTCCAGCGCCAAGGCTCATCGGTCCTTGTGCCACTCCACGGACGCCCTGACCCCTTCCGCGGCCAGCACCTGCGCGAGCTCCGGGCTGATGATGTCCTGCCGGAACTTCTCCTGCTGGAGCAGCTCGAGGTGCTTGAGCGTGGGGCCCGGGTACGTCAGGTACTTGAGGTACGGTGGGCGGGTCCAGTACCGCAGGTACTCGAGGTACGCGACGAAGGCCGGGTCGCTGAGGAGCTTCTGTGAGGCGAGGTCGTTGAGGTAGAACGGGTTCGCGAGAGACTGGACGAACTGTGGGAAAGCAACGACACAAAGATCAGTAGTAGATCGCGAGATGGCGATGGTGAAAGGAAGGGAAGGGAAGGGAAGGGGGGAGGGGGAGGGGGGTGAACCCACCTCGAGCTCGATCTCGAACCGTGAGAAGCCGCCGTACTTTGGCTCCCTATCGCTGCTGGTCGTGATCGGGGGCTGAGGAGGAGCTGTGGTGGGCGGCGCATTGCCCATTGCGACGTCGTTCGAGGACTGCATGTCTTCTCTGTGGCCTGCTTCTGTGGAATCTGTCACATTCAGTCGTGTGCCACGGGGGGCGGCTGGGCGTTGACGGCCGATACGCGGCAAATCTTGTGTGCGTTTGGTCGGTGGTGAAGTTCTGGGCGACCTGGGCGCGCCCAGACTTGCGACGTCAAGATGGCCCACCAAAACGGAGGGCGTTTGCTGTGGGGTCGCGTCCCCGTCCCCGACCGGGGGTTTGTCGCGACCATTGTCGATCTTGAAGGAATCGTGCAAGAACACAGTATACACACAATTGGCAAGCAATACTCTTCTTCAGCTGTCTGCAATGCTGGATGGATCGCAGCATCTCACGTGTTGTGTATACGACTTCAATTTGAGCGACGAAATGTCACTGAAGCTATCGCATCGTAGATTACCACTAGATCATTACCGTCGAGTCCTCCGCAGACACATCATTTCCATTACACAAGATATTTCTGTCAAAGTAGCACACTAGCAACCTGGTTTCCAGACGGCTTTCGCCAGACTTCGCACCTTGTGTGCTCCGCCGGCCGAATCGCCATGATTCTCGCATCCTTTCCTTAGAAAGCGACGACAGCGCCAAGGACACCAGCAATGATGCCGGCGCCCATCATGGGACCAGCCGTGGCGGCAGCGCCGGTGGGCACGCTGACGGGACGCGAGGTGGTGGAGACGATGGTGGTGGACTGGCCCTGGGAGTTGGTGGTGGCAATGGAGGTCGTGGACGCGCTGATACTGACGCTGACGCTGCTGCGAGTCGACGAGGCGGTGGCGGAGGCGCTGCTACTGCCGCTGCCAGTGGAAGCGGCCGAGGAGGTTGTGCCCGCGGAGCCCGTAGGCGTGGCCGACGCGCTGCCGCTCCGGGTGGACGAGGCGGAGCCGGTCGCGGGGATGCTGGACAGCTGCCCGGCGCTGAAGGACGAGCAGACGGCGTTGCCGGCGCTCTGGGCCTGCTGAACCTCGTTCAGGTTGCAAGCGCTGAGCAGGCAGCCCGCGGCGGCCGCACCGATGGCGCCCTTCTTGTCGCCGCACTGGCACGAGATGTCGGTGGGCTGGCAGCCGGCCTGGGTGATGGCCGTGCTCAGGCAGGGGATCTGTTCATGGCGGAAATGGTCTCCAGGTTAGCGGTACGTATTCCAGGAGTGGTGATATCCAGAGAGACTTACAGCGCAGGAGGGCTGGTTGGGGAAGAACTGCGCGACGGCAGTGGAGGCCAATGCCAGGATGAGAGCGGAGCGCATTTTTGCGGGTTTGGGAGTTGGCTGGTGGAGTGGAAGTGAATGTTGCAGGGTGGTTATTATGAAAGGATGGATCAACGAGTGTTCGCGGCCTCTTGGAGTGTTGAGAGAGCAAGAGAAAGGGCCAGCAGAAGCAGCACGGGGGCCAAAGCTGGTAATAAACAAGTTTGGGACGAGGCACACACCACACACACCAAGACCTGCAGCACAGCTAAAGTAGCGCGAGATCCGAGCTGCACAGCTCAAGGTTTCCCCGATGGCCGCGGCCTCCTCCTCCATTGGAGCCAGCGCTTGGAGCCCTTGGAAGCTCGCAAGCTCCCGACTAGCCAGGGCCTGGATGCACTTCCCCGCCACACCTGCAGACACGCGTTCCTCGGCCCACACAAGCTTGTTGTACTGTATCCCCCAAGACACACGCAAGCTGCCCGGGTTCGTAGGTTTTCACACGACGCCACTTCCTGGAATTGCGGCCAGCCACCGGGCAGTAGCTTGTCAGCCCGGTGCGGACATCGCCGCTCCAGCGGCTCTCTCCCCCTCTTTGATCACCGCAAGGCCTTCTCGCGTCTGGGAGGTGAGGAGTCAAGAGAAAAAACTAAACAGGAGATTTACCACGCCACGAGTCCATGCACATGGCCTTGCTCCAAGCCTTTGTTCATTCTCGAGCACCCACACAGTATGACCAGCGTGGTATGACCCTTGTCCACAGCACACCCTGTGCCTAGATGCGGGGGTTAGACGGATACGCAGCCAAACGCCAAATTCATGCGAGACAGTAAGTACTTTGTTAACCCCAAACTCCCGAGGTCCACCGTTGGCAGGGGCTCAGGGCACGAAAAGCTTAACTATTTTCGCACTGTCTCCGGCCGTCGTCATCCACTACGCAGTACCTCCGTACAAACCTACTTCTGAGGAAGGTTTGGGAACAGATGCCGTGTATCATCAGTGTTAGTGGGGCCATTGTTTTCTTGTTGTTTGCCCTGCAGTTACGATATGTGAGAAGCAGCAAAGTGCTGCAAGGTACACGATCGGCAATGCTGGCAAACGACAAATCCCTGACTTAGACTTTCCGCGAACTGCGACAATGTCCTTGGGCATGGATTCCGTAAACATAGTTTAGCCGCAGACAGCCCTGTTCTCTGAGAAATTATCCTCCTTCACGAACAAACATGGGCTCCCAAACTTCCGGAGATGCACCGCATATTGGAGATTTGCATTATTGCGCGCAAAGTTTGATGAATTCTTCAAGAGCCTTTCAGGTTCCAGCGTAGGGGCCACGCGTCTGCCGCTATTCGGGAGCCATCGTCGTGGCCCGATCAATCGGGTTGGGCGCGTCTGTCTCGAGTGGCGGGTTGGGATCATCCAGCTGCAGCAATACTGCGCTGCATCCACACCAGCTTGCCAAAATCCATCTTGCGCCCTTCCGATGGCATGTGCTCACCACTGGCGATGCAAAGGACACGCATGCGCTCATCGTAACGCAGGCCGGTCAAAAGTTTCGGGGTGATGAGGAAATATTGAGAAGTGTGCTCTCTGCACGCAATCTCGACCATGCGCTCGTGGACCATGCGTTCGTTCCGCGGGTCCATGCCTTGATTGATCTCGTCGACGACTCTGAATGGCGCCTGGGCCATGGACTGAAGCGCCATCAGGTAGAAAATGGTCGAGACGGCGCGCTCACCGCCAGACTGTCTGTGCTGGTTAAGCTGCTGGAGCGTCTCATTTTGCCTGTCATTTACATGTCGTTGTTAGAGAAGCTGTTGCGAGCATAGACAGTACAGTGAATGCGGGATACTTGCCTGAACTTGACTTTGATTTCAATCGCCCACTGCTCAAAGTCCTCGTCCTTGTGTATGCCGACCTCGCCGGCACAACTGATTTGTTCAAAGTTGTACGAGAACGCGTCGTTGATCTTGCCGATAAGTTCGTCCACACGAGGCTCCCATCTTGATCGGATATCTTGGATCTGTGCTGTCAGGGTCTCGAGCTTGCCAGTCTGAGCATCTTTGCGTCTGGTGAGCTCTTCAATTTCCTTGGCTCGCTTCTCAAACTGGCGAAGGACTCCCGGATCAAGACCTTGCATTAGCTCCAGCTTGGCCTCTTCAGCTCCGACTTCCATAGCAAGATCTTCGGGGGTTCTGCCCACTGCAATCTCGTTCAGTGCCGGCAAAACATCCGCGGGAGCATGGCCTTCCTCAGCTATCATGCCAGTAACTGTTTCTAAGGCGTGCTCAGCGTCCCTCTTGTGCATCTTGGAGTCTTGTTTGAGCTGTTCGATCTTGGCTTCCTCTTCCTTGAGGAGCGTGTTGATCTCAGAATGTTTTGCCTCGAGCCCACGGGCATCAGACTGAGCTTCGATGAGGCGTATGCGTGCCTCAAGTAGCAACTGGTGTGCTTGTCTGATCTGCACTAAATGCTCGTTGTGGTTGAGGACCAATCGAGCCTTGTCAACCACAGCTTGATCCTTCTGGAATCGCAGATCGAAAACACGTTCTCGACATGCTGACAAGGCCTCTTGCGCATCCTCCAGCCTTTTCTTGTCGGCCTCTGCGCATCTGTTAGCATTGTTTGCTAGGTATTAATCTAATATATCTAGCTTACCAAGTCGTGCAGGCAGTGCATCATACAAAGTGTGCGCCTGCTGGAGCTCGCTCTTTTGGGATCGGAGGTTTCGCTGCCATACTCGATTAGGAGGTGAGTTCCGTGCACCACAGAATGAAGGGTACTCACTATGCGCTCCCTCACTGCCTCAGAATCATTGCCGAGCGTGTCCATCTGCTCCTTCTTGGCCATGTTCTCAGCTTTCAGTTTATTGAACTCGGCGCCAAGGGCTTGCAATTTGTCATCAAGCCTGGTGCTCTCCGAATTGTCCAGCGGCTGATCTGTCCAGAATTTGCCAGGAGTCACCTGTCGTGTCGTCGTGGAAGTGGCACCAGGTCCGTACTCCTTTCGCCGTGCAACTCGGTGCATCGTTTTGCCTGTAGCCCAGCTTGTAATCTGCTCGTGCTTGACAATCTGGTTATACTGACCATCACTGATGTCGCGTAGGCAGAGTAGCGATGCATGAAGCTTCTTTTCCGCACAGAACATGGCAAGTACGGGCTCCGGAGCTTCCAGGTAGTCTATCGCGAAACCGTCCAAGCCAATGTTCTCAACCTGACTCTTGGATAAGGGGGGCCTGTATGAATCAAATGCGTTGCCACACGTTCTGATTGTGACGGATAGCCTGAGCTCTTTGTAGAAGTAGTCGCTCAACTTCTTGTGGTCATTGCGAGTCTGCGCCACGAAGCAGAAGAAGTCGTCCTTGTTCAGAAGTGCTTGGATGAGGTCGGAGTACCGGTCGTCTTTCACAGAACAAGTGATCATGGGAGGGCCAAAAACCTCCTTCTCAAACATTTCCTTGTGCTCTTGCAGCCAGATCCAGCCCTTGTAGGCGTCAGCGTTCATCTGCCGCAGACGCAGGAGCCGCTGGCCTTGCTGGGAGTCGAGTTGATCTTTCTGTTTGCGAACCTGCTCTTGTTCGTCCTTGTTGCGTCGAGCGAGATTCTTGAGATCGTCCAACTGACTTCTGAGTTCGCGGGTTTCTGCCTCGCTCTGTCTCAAGACTTGCTCTTGTTCACGCTGCTCGAGTCAGCTTGCGTCACTCATGCCGTGTTATCTGCTTGCGACTTACGATCTTGGCATTCCATTCATGAGCATCGAATGGTAATGGCTTGTTCTTGAGCTTCGCCTCAGTCTCCGTCGTAGCCTTCCTGAACTTGAAGATCTCGTTCTTCCTCGTCTGGTGATTCTCCATCTCTCCTTTGAGCTGACCGACCAAGTCTTTTATATCGCCCTGTCTGCGCTCCACGGCAGCAAGTAGTTGTCCGCCACTCTTGACCGCACGCTCAAGAGCCGTGTTCCTCTCGTTGACGACGAGCTCGATTTCTTCGGCATACAGTTTCTTGTTTCGTATCGCCGCCAGGGCAGGATTGCAGGATTCCTGCAGTCTTTTGTGCTTGGCTTTGGCGTCTTTCTCTCGCGCTTTCGCTGCCTTGTGAAGCTGGCGGGCCGCCATGTACTGACTGACGTACTTTGCTTTCTTGAGATCTTCCACCCTTTGTTGTATAGCGTCCCTTTCGCGGTATCTATCAACATCGGCTTGCAGACCGTCTTGGCGTTGCTGGAGATTTGTGAGTGTTTCTAGGACTGTCCCAACCTGCTCCTTCACCTTTCTGTGGTCTTTGTGCAGATCATACAACTGAGTCTGCCAATCGAGCATCTCTTGGGGAGCTGCAGCACGTAGGGTTTGGTGCAAGAGTTGCACGGGAGTAAGGCCGGCAAACTCTGCGACCTTGTCCTGTGGAAGAAACTGGCAAAGGTTGTCGACTTGTATGTGCAGCCGCGATGTGAGCTTTTGCACCGCCGTCAAGGTAGAGTCTTTGCCATTCAGCCACCACTTGCGATGGTTGTCCTCTCGGTTGATTTCGACACGGATGATGTGGTTCCTCGGGTCGCCGGGTTTCTTCTGTAGCTCAATCTCGATCGTAGCCACGTCTGTTCCCAGCTTCACGAACTCGCCAATCTGGCTCGCACGTCCGAGGTGCTTTGGACCGTAGCCAAGACCGAGGCAGATGGCACAGACGAGCGAGCTCTTGCCTGTGCCATTTGGGCCGATAACCATGTTGAGATGAGGCCCGGGGAAGAATTCGGCATGGCTGTACGTGACAAAGTTGTTCACAAGCACCCGGACAATGGCACCAGGTGCAAATTCGTCATCCTGGAGCCGAGTGTCGTTGCTTCCCCTGTCTCTGTAGTGCGCAAAGTCGCTCGGGCTAATCGGAGGGCTGGGGCTGGCTCGGGGTGACGCCTGTAAGGACTCGTCGCCACTGTCTGGAGCTGTGCGACCATTATTGCGATGGCCATTCGGGCGTTTTCTCCGTGAGGTGTCTGGAGCGGAGGCTGAGTTGTCGTCGTCGTCCTCAAAGACAGCGCGCGACCGACGCCGGGACATGACGACCGAGGACGTGTTTTCGATGGCCGCGCTTGGTCCTCGCTTTGATGGGTTTTCTGGTTGAATGCTGGCCTGGAAGGTGTCTCAGGCAACGTGGCGCCTGTTGTCGTCGAGACAGAGTTGTCTGTGCACTCTTCAACCTCTGGAGCAGGTGGAGGGGCAGTGATGGAGACAGTCAGACGCGACAGGTCGCGTCGCCCCGAAAGCTAAAGTGGCCCCACTATGATGATCCCTGGCAGCTCCCGGCATACCGTGGTCCCCCATATCCCTGAAGCAGTTGCCATTCTCGACCTCATCCATGCATGGATTGGCCAAGTCGTCTGGGGCTCAGTCTGATGGCACTTCCGTCAACTAGGGCTGTGAAGGACCGAGACACTCATGGGGTCAATCGCACCCACCGCCGAGGAATCCTGCAATGATTGCACTTCAGTAGTCCCTTCCCGCTGTACAGGCATCTTGCATCTATTGACAAATGGGTGGGCTTGATTCCTCCGTCCCCTGTCTGCACACTGAGCGTCCCACTTTTTGCCATTCGTCTCGTCTCAACCCTGGAACTGTTTGTCTCGGCCTCCAAACCTGCTGCCATTTCATGGGGCAGGATAAACATGTTTGCCATACTCTCAAGCAATGCAAGGAACTCCCGTTTGCTGGGCAGATACGTCCGAATCTGTGGATTGTGGGCAGTATACACCGACTTCTAGTGAAGGAGCATGAGCAGGCGGTTTGGATCACTGGTGTCAGTGCTGGCCGCTGGGCCTCTTGACCATGGCTCCCACAGCAACCACGACCACCACTTGCGGTTTCCACGGATACCCATGGACATGCATTGTACTTCGTCACGCAGGAAACCTCGGACACTCTACTTTGTGCAAAGACGCATCCTGGCACAAGCGCACTGCATCACAACTTCTTGAGGCGTTGTGCCTAGCAGCCAACCCAGACGTCCGCACGACGACCAGCCCAGGGAGAGCGCTTCCTCGCCCGTCAGACACAACATTCCAGCTACAACAACCATTCTGACCAGCTCCATCACCAGATCCACCGCCTTCACCTTCCCATTGCCGCCCTGGCGCGTGCCACGCGTCGATACCCGGACATCCGTGGCTGCCTTACTCCTGCTGCTACTCATGTCGCATTCCATCGCACAATCCCCCTCGGTCTCCCTCGATCGAGTTGTTACATACTGAGACTTCTTCTCCTCGTCCATCTCTCTTGCAGAGTCACGTCGCTCGCACTCTACATGTTGTGCACCTTCCTGCCTAGGTTGACTGCAATTCGTTCTGGTTGTTCACCTTGTCTGATGCAAGACTTCAGGAGACTCATGCTCGCCGTCCGAGCCGACATGCTCTTCTGAACACATCTGGTCCATCACGGCGGACATGGCGTCGAGGACTCCCCTCGGCGATGCCACGGATCGCATCCTCAACGCGCCGTCGGACCGCGCCTACAAGACAAGCCGCGGCCGCGCGACGGAGCTGAGCCCGTTGAAGAATCAAGCTGGTACTCCTCGAGCTGCTCGACATGCAGGCCCGAGGTCACACGAAAAGGTTAGCCGAGATACCGGAGCAAACTCACGTGCGCCGCACGCCTCGCACGGCAAGACCATTGCCAGCGAAGACGCCACGGGAGGGAAACGCGACTCCCATGTGTCCAATTCGAGTGCCTCCAGTGGCAAACGCAAAACTCACATCGGCCCCTGGAAATTGGGCAAAACGCTGGGCAAAGGCTCAGCGGCGAGAGTTCGTCTCGCACGACACCATGTCACACACGAACTCGCTGCTGTCAAGATCCTCTCGCAGGCTTCGTGTCACATGACGCAGGCAGGCAGTCTTGCCGAGCTTGACCAGTGGGATCGCCAACGAGAGGAGTACCACGCGGAGAATCACATCCCTCTGTCTATCGAACGAGAGGTTGCGATCCTGAAGCTCATTGACCATCCAAACATTATGAAGCTGTACGATATCTGGGAGAACCGGTCAGAAATGTAAGTGATATTTCAATCTCTTCCCTTGTTTTTGAACGAAACTGACGACTGTCCAAGTTATCTTGTCCTGGAGTTTGTCGAGCGTGGCGATCTTTTTGAGTACATCAACAGTCACGGCCCAATCCCGGAGGACGAAACAGTCTTCTATTTCAGGCAAATGTTAAGCGCCCTCGAGTACTGCCATTCATTCAATATTTGTCATCGAGACCTCAAGCCTGAGAACATCCTCTTGAAAGAGAATGGCCAGATCAAAATTGCCGACTTTGGCATGGCAGCGATACAGCAGGGGCCTAATCACATGCTCAGGACTTCCTGTGGCAGCCCGCACTATGCAGCGCCGGAGCTTGTGAGCCGCAGGAAATACCGTGGGGACAAAGTCGATGTCTGGAGTCTTGGCGTCATCCTGTACGCTATGCTCTGCGCGCGGCTACCTTTCGACGATCCAGACATTCCTCGTCTCCTTGCCAAGGCAACGAAAGGTGTATACGAGATGCCGGGATGGCTAAGCCATAGTGCCCAGGACCTCATCAGGAGAATGCTGCAAGTCGACCCGAAAGACCGCATCTCGATCCGCAAAATATGGAAGCACCCGCTGGTTGTCAAATATGCACATTTCGACAGATTCGATGAGAATGGAGGTCAAATTCAGAGCATTCCCAAGGCTGTACAGTGCCGCCCTGTTGCGCCCGAGGAGGTCGACCTGCAGACTCTGCGCCAGTTGAAGTCCATGTGGCACACGTTCCCTGAGAGGGAGCTGCACTTGAAACTGATTTCGCCAGAGTAAGTAGATCCTCAGTGGCTCTCACAGTAGTATTCTGGACATGATTGCTAATGATTCGTGAAGGCCAAATGACCAGAAACTCTTCTACTGGCTTCTTTACAGCTATCGAGAGAAGCAGCTCGAGAACTACGATTCAACTTTCACCCACTCAAGTAGCGATTTGCACCACCTCCGTCCCAAGACCTGGAAAACTAAATACACTACATTGGAGTTTCCCTCCCAGGGCGGCCGGACTGCCTCCCGATTCACTGTCATTTCCAATGTGGCCACGGACACCGCCAATGAGACTTTGGACACAACGACTGATGGTGGTGGCACGAGCCACAGCTACGATCCCTACAAAGCCTCGCGCAACCTTGATCACGACGGAGCCGCCAGTCATGCCAAGATAACGGTCTATCGCAACGGCAGCGTAGCGAGGAGCACGACGGGGGCGACCAAGGGTCGCAACATGCGTGGCGAGGCAATACGGAGTACCTCGGTGAACTCAAGGACAGGCCGCGCTGCCAACACCATGTCAACTCACGGGAAGAGTGGATCTCGCCGCTCTCTTGCCTCGATTAGGAGCGGCGACAGCGCGAACTTCAAGCGCCTCGCCACGGCTCGCCACAAACGAGGGGTGGACTTCTCCCATGTCCGAAAGCGATCGGGACTGAAGTCGGAACTGATGCGAAACCCCGAAGACGACACTATAATCACTTCCGGGGAGGCAGCTCGAGTCATATCTATCAGTGCTGTGCAGCCAGAAAAGGTCATCAACAGGTGTTCTGCAGGATCCGCAAGCTCCAGGGCGAAGACAAGTGTTGCCGCAGGCGACGATTTGACGACCTGGAAAGACGAGCTACGTAAGATCAGTAGCAGCATTGCCAAGGATTGCGATGACGCATTCAGCAGCTCGCTGCTTCTGCCGCAACCCAGCACTGCCAGCTTCCTGAATCATGGGGACGAGAGCGGAGACAGTCGAGGTCCAACCCATGCGGACTCTCTACAAACACAACCCTGGGCCAGCCGACCTCTCCCTCCTGCTCCGCCAGCGAAACACCTTTCTTCGTTAGGAGTAGAGACAGCTTACGAGACGACGAAGAAACAAAATCGGTTGAGAAAGCATGATCAGGCTAGAGATCATCCCTCTCCACAAGGAGTTGCTCAACACGTCAACGGCCCTGAGGTATCAGTGCCGAAAGCACAGCGCAGAGTTGTCTCTGCCCCGATTTATGCGCAGTACAGTACACAGCACAGGACCAATAACCTCCACTCAATCCAGGAAGGATCAAAAGAAGACGCGCAAGCAGATGAAAGCGACAAGCTTCGCATCGTCTCAGCACCTGGAGATTATTCGACACCACACAGAGATCGGCGGGATCTCGAATATCTTTCCCAGCAGGAAAACACAATTCGCCTCGTAAATTCACCATCTGGAAAGCTTCGACCAACACAAGCACCAGCAAGCCTTAAGGTGCCTAAAAAGCTGACCCGGGGCGGTGCTACGCCTGCTAGATACAGGAGGGTCCATGCTTCGGCGAAACCGGCCGTAGAAGCAGACGCGGGTGAGGCCGATGCCGAGCGCTCATTCGTCTCGCACGATGGCTCTACAACATCGAAGAAACGATCGTTGTGGTTCAAGAGACGTTCCAGAGACAGCAGCGTTGATAGTCGTCTCCCAAGCTCAAACCGGCAGAAAAGCTCTGCACTTACCCGGGTTGAGTCAAGCTCCTCCTCAACCAGCCAGAACGCGGCGGGCAAGAGGAGAGGCTTCAATTTTGCCTTTTGGCGTGCTACACGGGACCGCGACGCCATGCGTTTCTCCCTCGAAGGTTCGTTTCACGTTCTCCGTATGTCAGCACTGCCTGTGACTAACAATTGCAGATTCCGACTTTGATGAGAGCCCCAGTCCGGAGCCGTCCCGTATGTTTGAGCACCCCGGGCCTTTCCAGCATGGCAAAAACCTCAAAGACGATGCCTCAGCTCGGCACATCGCGCCACAGCAGAGCTGGCTTGCTCGGCTCTTCCGGGTGAAGCCTGCTACCAGATACCTTTGTTTCTGCATCACTCGGCGACGTGCTCGACAAGAGATTGCCATGCTGCTACGCGACTGGCGAAAATATGGCATTAGGGATGTTGTGGTTGACAAAGAGCGCAACATTGTCTTTGCTCGAGTTGGTGCTAAGAACTGTAAGTTTCCATTAGACGAGTTGCCCCCTGAGGGTCGTAGTCGGACGATCAAGGTAGCTAATTGCGCTGTCGCTCAGACCTCAACATCAAAGAAGTGTCATTTGCTGCTGAGATTATGACCGTCATTGAGCATGGCAAGCGGAGCCAGCTCTGTATCGTGCGACTTACACAAGAACGAGGAGCGGCCAGCAGTTTCCACCGCGTTGTGGAGACTATGGACACTGTCTTTGACAGCCGCAAGCTCTTGGTTGCCGAACAACGCAGAGCCAAGATGATGATCAAGACTTTGAATGCATGAGGAGGATAGATCTTTAGTGTCAACCACGACGCCGTCCTGCATTCTTTCCATCACAACAACGAGTATGTTGACCAGGAGATCTGTGGAGCTGCGACCGGGTGGATACGCAGCAAGTCGATGGCTTGGCGCTATGGCAGGTATTGTATTCTGGTTACGGCTTCTGGAAACAACACCGCGAAGCATATTTGGCACAAATGTCCAGGCATGGGCCATTGGGGCGAGTGACACTTATATGCTTGTTTATCCCGCCCTGAGAGACGCTTTCTGTTGGTGTCCCACGATGTGGATAACTTTCTACATCGCTTTCTTGTATGTAATTTGTGTATATGCGACCCATGAGTCGCAGCAGGACAACACTGAATAAATAAACACTGACACCAGCGTCTATGCAACTGTGACAGCTTTGACTGCATGGCCATTTACATCTTGTGGCTTTGAGTGTGCTCGGCGACATTGAAGTTGGGACTCGGGAGAACCCGGCGACACCCAGTCGCGACCAGTGGCCCGGCTCGGCCCGGGTGAGTTAGGGTAAATGTGACGCCGTCACGACCGGAGCCCTGGTGCTGCGGTGAACACTACGGAGCTCCTGGCCTAAGCGACCCCGGGAAGGCGACCCGTTCTCCAGACCGCCCGCCCGCGCCGATTGCGTCCGTAGTCCGCAGCATCAATAATTATTTTGCGCGGCATTTTGGCCAATCCTCCCTCGCTGCACCGAGGCCATCCCCTGCTCGTCTCCTGTTCTTTCCCTTCAAGCAGCGAGCACAAGTGGACTTGCAACACCCGCTCCCACCTTGCGCACACATCCACGCAAACCCAATCCGCCAGCCATGTTTCGCTCGGCGAGCTCGCTGCAGAAGGCCGCTGCTCCGCGGCTCCTCTCCACCTGCCGCGCTGCTGCAGCTCGCTACCCCTCCTCCGCCTCCTCTCCTGCTGCGGCCATCTCTCGCCGCAGCGCCGGACTTCCCTCGTCCTCCCTCCCTACACAGTTCCGCAGGAATATTCACGCCACCGCCCTGAGAATGGCTGCCAATACCAGAACCGAGAGCGATGCCTTTGGCGAGATCCAGGTCGATGCCGACAAGTACTGGGGTGCCCAGACCGAGCGCTCCCTTACAAACTTCAAGATCAACCAGCCCCAGGACCGCATGCCCCCAGCTATCGTCAAGGCCTTTGGTATCCTCAAGGGCGCCGCCGCCACCGTCAACATGCGCTATGGCCTCGACGAGGAGGTTGGCAAGGCCATCCAGCAGGCCGCCAAGGAGGTCGCCGATCTCAAGCTTCTCGACCACTTCCCTCTCGTCGTCTGGCAGACCGGCTCCGGCACCCAGTCCAACATGAACGCCAACGAGGTCATTTCCAACCGTGCTATTGAGATCCTCGGCGGCAAGATGGGCTCCAAGAAACCCGTCCACCCCAACGACCACGTCAACCGCTCCGCCTCATCCAACGATACTTTCCCCACCGTCATGCACATCGCCGCCGTTCTCGAGCTCGAGGGCGACCTCATCCCCGCCATGCGCAGCCTCCGCGATGCCATCCAGCAGAAGGTCGACGACTTCGAGGCCAAGAAGATCATCAAGATCGGCCGTACTCACCTTCAGGACGCCACTCCTCTGACCCTCGCCCAGGAGTTCTCCGGCTACGTGGCCCAGCTCGACATGGGTATCAAGCGTATCGAGTCCTCGCTGCCCGACCTCAGACTGCTGGCTCAGGGTGGCACCGCCGTTGGCACTGGTATCAACACCTTTGAGGGCTTCGCTGAGGCCATTGCCGAGGAAGTCACCAAGATGACTGGCACCGAGTTCAAGACTGCGCCCAACAAGTTCGAGGCCCTGGCCGCCCACGACGCCTGCATCCAGGCCCACGGCTCGCTCAACACCGTCGCCGCCTCGCTGACCAAGATTGCTCAGGATATCCGCTACCTCGGCAGTGGTCCTCGCTGCGGTCTCGGCGAGCTCAACCTGCCTGAGAACGAGCCCGGCTCGTCCATCATGCCCGGCAAGGTCAACCCCACGCAGTGCGAGGCCCTTACCATGGTGTGCGCCCAGGTCATGGGCAACCACGTCGCTGCCACCATCGGCGGCATGAACGGCCAGTTCGAGCTCAACGTCTACAAGCCTCTGATCATCCGCAACCTGCTGCACAGCAGCAGACTGCTTGCCGACGGCATGCGCTCGTTTGAGAAGAACCTCGTTGTCGGTCTCCAGGCCAACGAGGAGAAGATTGCCAGCATCATGAAGGAGTCGTAAGTTCATTGCCTTGCTGTAGCACGACTGTAGCCCGTTGCGAGATAATTCTAACCGTAGACGTGTCCGAGTAGGCTTATGCTGGTCACCTGCCTGAACCCCAAGATCGGATACGACATGGCCTCCAAGGTCGCCAAGAACGCGCACAAGAAGGGACTGTCGCTCAAGGACAGCGCCATGGAGCTCAACGCGCTGACCTCTGAAGAGTTCGATGCCATTGTGCGCCCTGAGCTCATGATTGGCCCCTCGCCCTACAAGAAGTAGATGATCTGGCCTAGGCAGAGAAAAAGCTACTCGAAGGTAGCCGAATGCTGCGGTGGCAGCGTGTCCTGCCAACAGGTAAGGCCTTGGATACTGTCAGCAAGGACTAGTCTCCAAGGTGGGCACAGCTGTCATCGGAGGATCGTCGCATGCCCGCTAGTAAATATGTACAAACAGGTTTGAATACAAAACAGCAATAAACAAATTAAGAAAGCCATGTCCCGATGTGACTGGACCGGACATTGTGCTGCAAAGGAATGCGGACTTGTTCCGTGGACCTCGGCACGATCTTGGTCTGGAGCGGAAGCACCTGACAGCTGTGCGCATAGCCGGAGAGAGCTCCAGAGTGACGCTCATGGAGTAGTCTAGCGTGCTCCCGGAACGGACCCGTCCATTTCGGGGTGTGCTACGTGATAGCAGCTCAATGCAGCCGCCATCACACCTGGCCGTGAAGCACTTGAGAGATGGCGCGGATGAGCATATACATGTATGTCGCAGCGAGCATGGCGACGGCCGGCTTGCATGCACGTCTCGCCTCGGACAGCACCATCATCAACATTCTTTTGTCACATTTCTCCGATCTGGAGGCTAGGTACGTACTTTTAGACTCCAGGTCTCGAGTGTGGAGTCAGGTTGGAGGTCGGCGGATCCCGGGCGGCCGGAAGTGGGCGCGTTAGGGCGACTGGGGCAGGGCGGGAGGTGGTGTTGCCGAGGTCGGCGGGCGGGCTGGCAGGCTTCATGTGAGGGAGCGATTGTCATCAGAGCCTGGGATCTATGATGTCGGCATCTGGCCGAGTGGCGCGAATGATTGTCTGCGCGCCGTACCGTACCCAAGGGTGATTTGAGCTGCGAGGAACAAATCTCGACCTTTGTGTGGGAGAAACGACAAACAGCCATCATCTGGCACATGACTGAGCCGGTGACTATACGACGACCCATTCGTTTCTGGCAGTCCATGCTCCTGGTCCCATCTTGCATGCTGTCAAGCCTTCGCAAATCATGTGCGCTGCAATGACAACAAGCAGTCGTGAGCTTCTAGAAGTGCCAGACCCCAAGCCCACGGTGCGGGGAGCGAAGCGCGGCGGCCGGTCGGTGCGTGTGAAGTGAATTCGGGGCCCCACCGGAGCTGCTGCGATAAGTGTTGTACGCTAGATTTACTCGATCGCATTATGTGTTTGGGGAGCGCGCATCGGGGGGAGCTCCCCGGGATGCCGGGAACTGGTGAAGCTAGGCCGGACGGGGGCGTGTGTGTGTGTGTGTGTGTGTGTGTGTGAGTGTGTGTGTTCTTCCCACGATTGTACCGTTTCATGTGGTTGCGCAAATCGTCGCCGTTGCACAAGGAACACGGGAGGATGATTGATACCAGGGCGACTGGATGCTGCCGAGCGGCGAAGACGTTGGAGGGCCGAGACTAGGCGGAGGAAGCCGCAAACGTCACTGGGGAGAGGCTTCCCCACACTTTCACAAGCAAGGCGCTGGTCACTCACTCCAGAAGTGAGTGAGCAAGTGCAGTGCCGGCCCAGGCGTGGCGACCACATCGCGCTGCCGTTCGGCCGGACGAGTCACTCACTGCCCTTCAACCTCGAGCGTCTCCAAATCCCCAGACGCCTGGGCTTGGCCCTTGGGGTAGAGGGAGAGCACTGGAGAGTCGCCGCCCCCGGTGGATTGCCCTATCAGCTGCCTGCGCCCTCTCGGCCCCCGGCTATGGCCTGGGCACAAGTCACCAACCACATCGCCAGCGCCCCAAGTGCCGAAACATGACACACCCTCTGTCCGGCTCCTCGTTGTTTTCGTGATGCCGCCCGGGGCCCCGCGGAGCAGGACTGGACTGGACGCCTGCGGGTGGTGGCCCGAGAGGTGGACGAGTTGACAAGCTCGCGCAGCATCTCGAACCCACTCTTTGCCCCCCAGGTCGCGCCTTCCCCGACTTCCCATGGCTCACCGGCACCGGCTTGCTGGCATGTGCTTTAAAACCTTGGGCTCCTCCCTCTCTCCTCGCCGCACCAGCGTCTCTCGCCTCTTTTTACTCTTTTGTAAACCTGCTCTTTTGCGATCCATCTGAGCCGTCACCAAGGACGCTGCTGGCTATTGTCCCATTGCACATCACAGGCACCCCAGGATACAGCATCCTGTTCCAGCCCCAACCTCGGCTTATCGCCTGCGTCTGATTGGGGTTACCCACCACTTATACGGCCCGGCCCTGCTGCACTCGTGCTTTCTTTGACACCCACCAACATGTCTGCAACCATGCCGACCGCCGAGACAATCCTCAAGGGCGTCTCCGTCTCTGGCCGCGTCCAGCCCGAGCACAAGAAGATACTCACCCCCGAGGCTCTCGCCTTCCTCGCCCTCCTCCACCGGTCTTTCAACGCCACCCGCAAGGGCCTGCTCGAGCGCCGCGTTGCCCGCCAGGCCGAGATTGACAAGGGCGTCCTCCCCGACTTCCTCCCGGAGACGAAGCACATCCGCGAGAACCCCACATGGAAGGCCGCGCCTCCGGCCCCGGGTCTCGTCGACCGCCGCGTCGAGATCACTGGCCCGACCGACCGCAAGATGGTCGTCAACGCCCATAACGCCGACGTCGCCACCTACATGGCCGACTTTGAGGGTGAGTATCGCGTGTGGAGCTGCAGAGATACTCCAGCCGACTAACCTTGGTGTTCACAGACTCGAGCGCCCCGACATGGGACAACATGATCAACGGCCAGGTCAACCTGTATGATGCCGTCCGCCGGCAGGTCGACTTCAAGCAGGGCTCCAAGGAGTACAAGCTGCGCAAGGACCGCACCCTGCCCACCCTGATTGTGCGTCCCCGTGGCTGGCATCTCGAGGAAAAGCACGTCACCGTCGACGGCGAGCCCATCTCTGGCTCCCTCTTCGATTTCGGTCTCTACTTCTTCCACAACGCCAAGGAGGCTATCAAGCAAGGATTCGGACCCTACTTCTACCTACCCAAGATGGAGTCTCACCGCGAGGCCCGTCTCTGGAACGACGTCTTCAACCTGGCTCAGGACTACATTGGCATGAGCCGCGGCACCATTCGTGGCACCGTGCTCATCGAGACCATCCTGGCTGCCTTTGAGATGGATGAGATTATCTATGAGCTGCGCGACCACAGCTCCGGCCTCAACTGTGGCCGTTGGGATTACATCTTCAGCGTCATCAAGAAGTTCCGCAACAACAGCAACTTCATCCTGCCTGACCGGAGCAACGTCACCATGACTGTGCCCTTTATGGATGCTTACGTGAGTTTGTGTTAGATCAAGGTTTGCACAACTGGAAACTAATGTTATCCTTGACAGGTCAAACTCCTCATCCAGACATGCCACAAGCGTGGTGTGCACGCCATGGGTGGTATGGCCGCCCAGATCCCGATCAAGGACGATAAAGCGGCCAATGACAAGGCCATGGCTGGTGTCCGTGCTGACAAGCTGCGCGAGGTTCGCGCCGGCCACGACGGGTATGTCTCCTGATCGCATCATGCGGTGGCGCGTACATGCTAACTCTTCAACAACAGCACATGGGTTGCTCACCCTGCCCTTGCGCCTATCGCCACCGAGATCTTCAACCAGCACATGCCCACACCCAACCAGTTGTTCGTCCGCCGTGAGGATGTCAGCATTGGCCAGAACGATCTGTTGAACATGAACGTGCCCGGCCAAATCACCGAGGACGGTATCCGCAAGAACCTGAACATCGGTCTTGGCTACATGGAGGCCTGGATCCGTGGCGTTGGCTGCGTGCCCATCAACTACCTCATGTAAGTCTGCCTTATCACCGAAGATTTGTACCCGTATGTAGCTATGTTACGTGGCGCTAACCAGCTATTCACCACAACACAGGGAGGATGCCGCTACCGCCGAAGTCTCCCGTAGTCAACTGTGGCAATGGGCGAAGCACGGTGTGCCCACAGCCGACGGCAAGAAGGTTGACAAGCAGTACGCTCTCAAGCTGCTCAAGGAGCAGGCTGCTGAGCTTGCCTCCAAGGCGCCAAACGGCAACAAGTTCCAGCTTGCCGCACAGTATTTCTCTGGGCAGGTCACTGGCGAGGACTACGCCGACTTTTTGACTAGCTTGCTCTACAACGAGATCACACAGGTCGGAACTGCCGCTCCGGCAGCCAAGTTATAAACGTCTTGGTTGCCAAGTGTGCGAGGACAGGCGATGGCGAGAAATACACCTTGTTGATATAGTCAATGGCATTGTTTACAGTAATGAGTAATACGATTTTAGTACCACCTTGCCAAACTGCTCGAACCTCAGAGTATTGGCTGTGTGCACAGGTTCTATCTGGGGAAGGCAATGTCTCGCCAAAGGTCTGTCTGGATCCATGACAGCCGTGGGCCATGTAGGCTACACATTGCTCCAGGTGAGATCCCCGTAATGCAGCAATATTCGTGCTATATAGAAACAAGCCAAGCCAGTATAATTGATATGTTCATTATGCACATTATGTACTGTATGCGCTCTTGATGATTCGAGGTGGATTCCTATCGCTGTCGATGCGTTCATGTCGCTTCTCTTCTAGCCACCTCATATGTCGTCGACTCTGTGTGTTCCTTCCACCACACATCGTGATCATAGGGTCTTGCATGTTGCCAATTTCCATGCTTCCTCCCTCCTTTTACGAAGCACAACACCTCTTTTTTCTACTACTACTACTACTACTTCTTCTTTACCAGATGCAAACGTCTATTCGCTGCTTAGCTGTTCCGCAACAACCTCCACAGCCCTTTGGCCTTGCCGCCCAGCGTGAGCTCGTAGCCGAGCCCGACGATGCCGTTGGCGAACGCCCAGCCTTTGTCCTGGTCGCGGACGGGGTACCGCGCGGGGGGCGGGATGGCCGTCTGGATCCCCAGCCAGCCCCACCTGTCCTCGCAGACGGATTTGGCGTTGCAGACGCCCCGGAGCCCTTCCTCGCCCGCGAACCGGCCGTAGCCGGACCCGCCGACGCCGCCGAAGGGCAGCTGCACGGCGTAGAAGACGGCGAAGTCGTTGACCGCGACGCCGCCCGCGCGGATGCCCCGGACGAGTCTCGGGAGTAGAGGGTCCCTCGGAGAGGCGTAGATGCTGGCGCCCAGGCCGAAGTCCGGGGCGTTGACGAGGGCGAGGATCTCGTCGGCGGTCTTGTCGAGGTCGGTGGTGGTATTTGGCGACGGTGATGACGGGGTGGAGCACGGCATGACGGTCATGATTGGGCCGAAGCACTCCTCGTTGGCGACGGCCATGTCCGGGGTGACGTCGACGAGCAGGGTCGGGCTGAAGTAGAACCCGCTCGGGTGGTCCGGGTGCACGTACCGACGGCCGCCGGCGAGCAGGCGCGCGCCTTTTGAGACGGCGTCGTCGACGAGCTTCTCCAGGCGCGAGAAGGATGCATCCGATACCATCGCGCCCATGTCCTTGTCCAGGCCCAGCCGCATCGCGCGGACGCGGGGCTCGAGCATCTCGACGAGTTTCGGATAGACCTGCGGCGTGGCGATGACGCGCTCGATGCCGATGCAGTTCTGGCCAGCGGCCTGGAAGGACCCGCGGAGCAGGATCTCGACGATGCGGTTGAGGTCCGTCTTGGCCGAGTCGAGGACCAGCGCGGCGTCCTTGCCGCCGAGCTCGGCGACGACCGGAGTGAGCGTCTTGGCCGCGCTCGCCGCGACGTGGTGGCACACGGGCCGGCTGCCGATGAAGGTGACGTGACTGATTTGCGGGTGGCTCGTCAGGTGGCCCGCGGTCTGCGGCCAGCACACGGCGCTCTGGACGAGCTGCGGGTCGTGGCCGTGGGCGACGAGAGCGCCGCGCACGATGCTCGTGTAGTACGCCGCGCTCCAGCACGTCTGCTCGCTGACCTTGACGATGATGCCGTTACCCGCGAAGATGCTGCTGATGATGGGGCCCACGAGGTTGTGGAAGGGGTAGTTCCAGCTTACGAGCGCTGCGACGACGCCCAGGGGCTCGTAGTGCACCGTGTTGCGCTTGTAGCTCATGAGGAGATTGGTCGGGCGGCGGCTGGGCCGGAGGGCCTCCTCGCCGTGCTTGAGCGTCCACTGCAGCTTCTCGGCGGTGACGAGAATCTCGCCGAGCTGCGCGTCCAGCATGGTCTTGCCCGAGTCGAGCGAGGACACGCGGCAGATCTGCTCGGCGTTGTCGAGCACGTACTGCAGCATGGTGCGCAGTACGCGCCGCCGCTCCGCAAAGGTCGTCTTGGCCCAGGTCTTCTGCGCCTCGCTGGCCTGCGCGATCGCGCGGTCGAGCCCGGCGGGCGTCGAGGGGTTCACATAGCCGAGGAACTGGCCGGTCGCGGGGGCGTAGCACTGGATCGCCGTGGAGCCGCCGGAGCTCTTGAGGGTGGGTTTATTGAGGATCACGTTGTCGTCGGGGATCTTGGGCGCGGGCACGGTGTAGCGCTTCGGCTTGTCGAGGGGATCGACATGTGTGACGTAGAGCAGCACGCCCGCGAGCACGAGTGCCACGACGGGGACGGCGATGGAGGCGACAGGGCTGATGCTACATGTGAAGTCCATAGGTCAGTGACAGGCGGACGCCGGGGAGGACACGGGAGGCAGACGTGACTGACGGAAACTTGGACAGCAGGACTGTGAACTGCCTGATCCAGCTCTGCAGGTCCGTAACAGCATGAGCATCCGGCGGCGCCCACAGGCGGCGGAGAAAGTCGACGGCAGACATGGTGTCTCTTGGTGGGAGACCAGTGCTGTTGCCAGTTGACAGGCGCAGGGCTTGTTGTCGCGGAGGATGAATTGCTCGGGCTACAGGAACATGTCTTGGCTGCGGAGTGTCCCGTGGGAGACCCCTATCAGGCCGAAGGTGGTGGGTGAAAGTGAGCGGACAATCTGACGATCGCGGAGCGGTCGGACAATGGGTGCTGCTAGCCAGGGGTCCCTGGCGTACCTGCAGGAGCTTAGAGTGGACCTCTGCAAAACCCGGACCGGAATTTACGTAGGCAGTAGACTAGGGAATGCGAGCGATGCCACCCCACAAGCAGCGTGAGGCAGAGCTGGTGAACGGACCAGACGCACGGAATCGGCGATGCATGATGCCCTTACACTACCTAGGTGACGACGCGTAGAAAATCTGACCTCTCTGTCGAGTATGTGTTAGTCATATCTCTGAAGTCTTCAAACCCCATCTAGTAGCGCGATTCACGCTGAAAACTAGCTCAGTGTCAACGGGCCCGGGTGCATCAGGACGCAGCAAGGGCACATAGACGCGCACACGGACGGCGTTATACCGACGTCTCCCTGTGGCATCATTGCCAGAGAGTTTGGTGGCTTAGAATTGCACCTAGTGTACAGTATATACAGGGGTATCTTATGTACATGCTTGCTTCATACAAGCGTGTCTTTCCCAGTCCCCAAGCAGACCCTAGCATATCCCAGACCTTACTATGTCGAGGCCAGATACGGCTTGAGCTGCGAGGCGATGTACGAGTATTTATAGTAGGCCTCGGCCGCGTCCAATCTTGCATCATCGAGCTCTCGGACAACCATATCGAACTGCTCCTGGACAAGATGCCGAGGCCACTCTCGGAAGGCGTCGAGCATGCAAAGCAGCCGAACAACTGTCAAGTTGATGCTATGGGCTGGCGGAACCAGCTCCTTGGCAAGCGGTGTGCTGCTCTCCCATTGGGTCTCAAGGCCTTGTACAGCATTGCGAAAGCCCTCGAGGGTGACTTCCCAAGTCTGATCCTCGGATAGTCGCGCCCCGGCGCGCACGAGCCAGAAGAGCTTCTGCAGGTCATGATCGTTGTTCCAAGGCCCTGTGAGGAGATTGTCGGGTATCTTGGTGAGTTTGTGAACACGGATAAATGTTTCAGTGGTGTTGCTTTGTGCTTGTGGCAAAGGGGAGTCGGACTTCTCGACCTCGCGTAGTGCCGTGTAATCCAGAAGGAACTCTCGATGGATCACACTCAGGGCTGATAAGTCGTGCCCAACCTTGGACAAGACGGACGGATGAATCTCGGCGTCCCCCCAGAGTTTGGCGGGCTCATAGAAACGGCCCCGCGCGAATCTATTGCACCAAGACTGCTCACTTTCCAGAATCATGGTGATGTCTGCCCAAGGCTGACTCAGAAGTGCAGACTAGCGGGATCGTCAGCATGCAGGGCCCTCAAGACGTAGTCTGAGACATGTACACACCTGGAAATTCGGATTGCCTCCCCATCGGAAGACGTCTTCCTGCCAGCCAGCATAACTGGATATACGGTGCGCAGACCTCTGCGAGCCGTTGACACACCCGTGCCATACCTCCCACGTGGGCGCAAATGCGCTGATGAAGGTCTCGCGCAGAGTTGGCCTGCCAGACAGGAGACGGCCAAAGCGGAGGGACGCGAACGGCAGGTTGATGTTCTCGCTCAGCCAGAAGATGCGCTCGAGGACTTCGAGAGGAACCTCCTTCTCGAAATACGATGCCTTGATGGCCTCTCGCCCGGTTTTTGAGACCTGCTTGGTCCTTTTTTTCCTTTTGATTTTGCGCTTCTCGACGGTGCTCGGCGTGCTCGTCCCGGCATCCAAGCTAACGCCGCCGTTACGGCTTCGTTTGAGCGGGATTCTGATTGGTGTGAGTTCCATGGTGTCGCCGGGTTACCGACCGAGCCGGGTCAACTTGTATGATATATATGCGTGTAGACGAAGGGCCAGAACGTGCACTTCCGGCTTGCCCTTCAGTTTCCTCCAGATCCTGGTGCCTTGCTGGTTGGGAAGACATCTTGAGGCAAGGAGCCGCGGGAGTTGAACAAGATCAGAGTACATCCGCCATCCACCGTGAAGACTGCGAGGAGATCTCTCCTCGGGTGTCGTGTCAAGAGTCCATGTTGTAAGTGAGATCGATGTTTTAGTGAAAAGTTGGGCAACGATAGCGTATCATTATGTACTTGTAGGTTGAGTGGGTCCCGGCTCCGGCCCGCCCAAAAATTTGGAACCAGGATCGTGCCCGCCAGCCCCGAAAGCCGTCATTGCCAGACCCAGCGACATCATCACTAGGCATTTCTCGCGCAAGACAATAATTGAAGACTCGGAGCTACACACACACCCACGCACGACCACGACAAAGCATGGCAGCGCCCCGGATCGAGATATCCTCCTAGCACCATCGTCGCACGGCGATCATTGCGCTTACAGCATGGCCTCCCTGCGCCTGCGAGCCCCCTCTCCGAGCCTCCTCCGGTTTCTGCGCTCGCAGTCCGACCAGCTCGGATTCTCCCTCGAGCCCACATCAGCATCCGCCGCCGTTGCTCAGATATCATGCGCCGCGTCTCGGGCCAGACGTAGCACCAAGGGATGCCTGCGAACCCTCGAAGCGACCGAGCTCGCCCCTCCTAGAACAATCAACCTGCAAGCTGGTCTCCTCAATCTGGACGGCCTCCTGCGTCCCCGCGCGACCCGCCAGCCCAAGTCACTCCGTTCCGGACGGACACCCGACTTCTTCACGTCCGCAGTCGGCGCCCGCTGGAGGTCTACCGGCAGCCGCGATGACTCTTGTGCACCCTCTTGGCGTGAGCGGCTGTTTGGCCAACCACCTCGACGAGCGTCGCAGCCTTTGGAACCCGACGACCTGCCTGGAGGGTCGAGTGAAGGGGACCACAGCTCCATCTTCAACAGCGGGAGGCAGCTGAGGCAGAAGGCCGCACTGGAACCCCGGCTACGGTGCACGGAGGTGGACGAGCACGGCAACGCAGTACTAGTAGACGGAGAGTTCAAAAAGAGTGAATTGATAGCAAGGGTATGCCATATTCCCTTGCTGGGTGCTGCGCGACACAAAGCGAGCGTTTCGCTGACTTGATATCCAGTTCGGCTTACTGCCCCGCGACCTGCGCAAGATCGACTCCTCGAACCTCCCACATATTCTCGTCCGTCCGTCGGCAATCCTCCTCAACCTCTTGCATCTCAAAGTGCTGATCAAGTATAACACGGTTCTGCTTTTCGATGTGTATGGCTCCAAGGCATCATATCCTCAGTCTGCTTTCATGTATGATCTGCAGGGCAAGCTACAGCAGAAGTCGCAAGGAAGCAGCGGTGGCCTTCCCTACGAGTTTCGTGCACTAGAAGCTGTGCTCCAGTCCGTCACTCAGGAGCTGGAAAACGACTTTGAAGCTGTGAGAGAGCCGGTACTACGGATCTTGAGCGAGCTCGAAGAGGACATCGACCGTCACAAGCTCCGCATCCTTCTGATTCTCTCTAAACGAGTGAGCACGTTTGAGCAGAA
Source organism: Microdochium bolleyi (assembly GCA_001566295.1). Classification (NCBI taxonomy): domain Eukaryota; kingdom Fungi; phylum Ascomycota; class Sordariomycetes; order Xylariales; family Microdochiaceae; genus Microdochium; species Microdochium bolleyi. The sequence continues at coordinate 1,131,541 of KQ964247.1, read as the reverse complement.
AGCCAAGCTTGTCCGAGATGCGATCGACGAACTACTGGAAGCCGATGACGACTTGGCGTCCATGTATCTAACCGAGAAGACGCACGATCTATACCGTGGCTTAGACGACCACACGGAGGTGGAGATGCTGCTCGAATCCTACCACAAGCTTTGTGACGAAGTTGTCCAGGAGGCGCAGAACTTGGTGTCCGGGATCCGAAACACCGAGGAGATGTAAGTAATAGCTGCTACCGAGCCGCACACTGATTCTGGCTTGGGGCTGACCACCATAATCTCGACAGTATCCGCGCGATCCTCGACGCCAACCGCAACGCTCTCATGTTACTCGAGCTCAAGTACAGCGTGGGGACACTAGGTCTTGCCATGGGCACCTTCATCGCAGGTCTGTACGGCATGAACCTCGAGAACTTCATCGAAGAGACCAACTGGGGCTTTACCGCCGTCACCGTCGTGTCGACCGTCATGTCCCTGTGGGTCTGCCGATACGGCCTGGGCAAGCTCCGGGTCCTGCAGCGCGTCAAAATGTCCGGCGACTCGACGACCCGCGTCAGCAACTCGCACAACGGCCACTGGTTCCACGACGAGGGCCACGCGGGGCTGCTCGACCCGCGCAACCGCGAGAAGCTCCGCCGGATGAGCCAGCAGAAGACCCCTTCGAGGGCGGCTGGCAAGAAGAAGTGGTGGATCATGTAGGCCATTTGCCACACTGCACTCTCCCATTGAGCAAAAAGAGCTTTATTATCTGGCCGTCCTGTTCCTGGGCGCGGCATATCCCAGCTCACTCTCGCCTGGAAACCACTCGAGACCGCTCTCCTGCTGCTCCTCTCCATGTAACAACAACAAAACCAAAACCAACAAAGCCGGGCAGCGAAGGCCAGGGAGACGGCTCGCATATATATATGAATACTAGAGTGTACATACAGCTCGCACATCTACGTAGGGATGCCTGATGAGACATGCTTGCATAGATTCGATAGGCGCATGCATTCTTGCAAGTCCGTGTCTGACGAGCGTCGCGTCATAGGTGCGGTCATCTATGCCAATGTTGGAGTATTATAATCTTGGGGGAAAAAGTGAACTATGCTCCGCTCTTGATGTAGTTATAGTGTGTATGTGTAACAACTTGATGACAAGAGGTTGCCGAGATCCCCATGCTGAGTTGGAACCAAAAATCTCGAACACGTCCGTCTTTGTGCCTGTCGCAGACGCAGAATCGTGCAGGAACGCATAATCCCCTGGAAACAGGGACATAAAATGAACAACGCTATTATAAGGGCATATATAAGTCATACACGATCGTCGCTCCCGCTTGGTTGTTGTTGCAGCAGCTGCTGCTGTCCTGGTCGTCGACCGCCACTGCTCTCGCTCTCCGCCCACTCGTGCTCGCCTGGTGGCGGAGGTCGGTGGATTGTGCCGGGCGCCCAGGGCACCTGCGCGCCGGTGTCGCTCGCCGCCGACTCCACGCGGGGTCTGTTGCCGCTGCGCCACCACTTCATCTTCCATATCCCGCCGAGCGCATCCTGGACGCTCGTCGTGCTCGTGCTCCTCACCGACCTCCGCGCGTGGAAGCCGGGGAAGCCCGTGGACTTTCTCCGCTTCCGGAACATCCTCCGTGGTGCAGTGTCGCTGGTCGAGGCAGCCGACTCGCCCGAGACCAGCCGCCGCTGTTGTGGTGGCAGAAGTGATGTGCTCTCGCTGGCTGGGCCGCTCGGGAGCGTGCTGGACCGGCGCCGAGTCAACGGGGGGCTGGCGGCGTCCTGATCCTCCAGCTCGCCCCAGATCTCGGACCGTTCGAGCCATGGGTTCGTGGACTTCCGGCTTGGCGTCAACGGTGTGTTGTCGCTGGACGGGCCAAAAGTGTTGTAGGTCGATGGCACTTGATTGCCGTCGTCGCTGATGGTGTCCGAGTCGAGCAGCGAGTCTGTCTCCTCGCCATCCGTGTCCTCCACAAGGCCCAGGCCCGGGGTCAGCGTGGATTGGCCGACGGCAGGCTGGTGCTGTTCGTCGTTGAGGCGCCACGAGAGCGCCAAGACACCCGCGAGGAGAATGACGGTACCCACCGCGATCAAGCCTCCGTGCAAAGGCGTGATCAGATCCGTTTGCTTGAAGTAGATCAAGCCATCTAGAATAGCAATGATGTTGTATATGCAGAAAACAAGAGGGTATAAGACCGATGTCGACACCAGTTTCAGACCTCGGTGAAGATAATAAAGTTGGCTGAGCGCCAGGGTCACTAGGAGGATAACGAGCATCCATGACTCCCAGTGGACGAACTGGTTATCTCCGTCCGAGATGGTCCTCAGGATGAGCTCGACGGCTGATTTGGCGAAAAGTAAAGAGTGCGCAGAGAGCGTCCCGCTGACGAAACCGTAAGCAAGGCCACGCGCCAAGCGAAAGTTCGGACTTTGTGACAGCGTGCTGAAGTGGCTGAGCAATTCGGTGGCGACAGCAACGGAAATGACAAGTAATGCCTGGAGAGACATCCAGACGAGGAACTGCCAACGACCGAGGAGAGCTATCAGCTCGCGCAGAGTATGCGCGGGGGAGGGTGTGGCCCCAAAAATAGCGATCAGGGCGGCGCCAGTGGTGACGAGAGCCGTGCCCCAGAAGGACCATCTCGTGAAAGGTTCGCCGAGAATAAGACTGGCGCATATTGAGTTGAAGACAAGCCCGGCGGCCTGTAAAGTCGAAAGGACTGGCAGGGGGAGAGTTGAGATCTGTATGGAGCTGCCGACAACGTTCGAAATGATGAACATGCCCATACCGAGTTGCCATCGCCGTCGTCGATAAGGTGGTCGCTTGACATCGTGAGGGCTCTTTTCGTCTTCGAGCAGATGTGACTTGCGCTGCAGGGTCAAACCGAGGGATTGGACGCTCGTGGAGATGAGGCCGACGATGATGCCGATCTGAGAGCGAAGCACATTCGTTAGAAATCAGAGCTCGGCCATGTAAGCATGGCCCAGGCCGAGGAGAGATGGCTGTCTTACGGCAAGGCTCCCCGCGGGGGAGAGGTCGCCGAGGGTGCCCATTACGATGGGTATGGTTGTTTGTTCATCTGCTACCGGGTGCAGATGGCCGGGACTGCTGGTTGCGCATGGAACCGGAGACAGAGGATCTAGCGCTCACGGCGCCGACCGTGTTCCTGTCGAGAGTGAGAACCGTAAGGCTTGCGCGACTGGTTGCTTGGTCTTCAAGCTGGTGTGCAGCTGACGTGGTGTGGGCTGGTTGGCTCGGCGGGTCGAGATCGACGGCACGGTATCGAGGGAGGACTGAGCGGCTTCGCGACGATGGCGGCTGTTTCGAATGCCGAAGAGGAAGATGAGCGGCTGGCTTTGGGAACGGGGCGGCGGAAGAGATAAAGTTGGCGGAGAGGGCGAGGCGGCGTGCGTGGTCAATGACGGGAGGTTCTGGGTGAAGTGGAACGGACGCGGGCGGGACGGGCCCTGTCGCAAGCCAAAACGGCAAACCCCAGAGTTGCGGTGGTGGCCGGGCGCGGCGGTCAGTGAGTAGCTGCAACCAAGATCACGCGCTTGCATGACATGACGCTGTCCTGGGCTCGACTCGTCGGCCAGCCGTCTGCAGGGCCTCCGTGGGGCTGCCCTGCTGCGTCGAGGTACCGAGCCGATGCCGGGTACATGCTTCGCTGGCCTGTGTGGCATGCCATGCCAGGTACACCGCTTGCAGCCTCGACATCTCCCGAGCCTGCGCCTGCCCCAGTGGTGGGGATCTGCAGGCCCCGGAGCGGCTCCTCCAGGTGAACGACTGGCCCCTGAGATGCAGGGCCGCTGCTTCTTTGTGCAGCCTTGGGGGCTGGCTGGCTGGCAGCAGGAGCATACATCGTACTTGAAGGTAAGGTCCAGTGTTGGTCGTCGTATGTTTGTAACAGACTACTTTGTATGAAGCATCTGCAACAGCTCATCGTGCAGTCGAGGCAAGGCATTCAACAGTCTGCAATGTGTGCTGTGGCCAGCGGTACGCTTCTCTGGGTAAACATAACCTAACCACAACGCCACAACCTGCACCCTGCAACTGATGAATTCACATCGATAGCATGTGTTTTGGCCCTGCCCAGTTGTTTGGGAAATGGTCACCGCTGCACCAAGTGGTGGTACTTGGATCTAAATATTATTGCGAGCCATAGTCTCTTTGAAATCTCCTGCTCCTCGCTGTATCTAAGAATACTCGATGGCGGGAATGGCCGAGGGCCACACAGACAACCAAGATGACCCGGCTCAGGAGGGTCAGTGTAACCATTTCCTTGAGTGAGGGTGTTTGCGTGGACGAGAAAAGACCATATCTTGCGATTCGATGCGGCGGGCTTGCTGCATCTTGATGCTCTCCACTGCATTGGTTTTGGAGGCGCCCAGAAATGGGTTGTGAGAGCTGGCCTCCAAGTGGCGATGCCGGACATACGTCGATTGTTGCTCGTGGACCGCTATCACTCTGATCGTCGACTCTCAAGGCGAATCACCTAGGCACACTGCACTCAGAGCTGTCTATGATCATTTGTGCAAGTTCACTGAGTGCTCAGGCATATTCTACTTTCGTCGAGATATGCACAAATTCAAGTGGTCCAGAATCTGGACAATTCTAGCCAACCTTGAGTTCTGCAGTCGCCGAATGGTTGGGTGTGGTGGATTGCAGCAGTACTACAGTGTTCCTAAAGGTTTGCTTACGTACGAGCGTACCTTCCAGGTTTATGATGGCAGTGGCACTGCAACTGCGCCGCCCCACCCTATGTCCAAGCTCAAGTGCACCATCTTTAATGAGCTGCGCAGCTTTCTTACTCATCCTCTCCGCCATGCGCAACTTAAACCCTTCTAGCGCTGCGGTTCCCCGACCCTACCTACGCCATCCCTCCAACCTGCCGCTGTGCTCACTGCGCAAGCTCCGACCAGCTTCGAGATAGCTTCCATCTCAATTCAACGTCACCTCCGACCGCCGCTCTTCCCGATATTGCCATCTCGCCTCCCGATCAAGCGCCTTCCCATCGCTCTGCCCTCTCGTACCGAACTCCCCTCCCCGATCGTTCGCAGCCCGTCCTTCCATCATGTCGCAAGTCCACGCCTTGTCCGACGACCAGGTAAATAGCTCTCCTCACAGCACTCGGCCTCGAAGTAGCGCCCTGCGCAGCTCTCAGTCTCGACGAAGCTGACAATGGCTCTCCCTCACCCGCACAGGTCGGACAGGAACTCCGCAAGATGACGGCGTTCATCAAGCAGGAGGCCCACGAGAAGGCGCGCGAAATCGAGGTCAAGGCCAACGAGGAGTTTAGCATCGAGAAGTCCAAGCTCGTCAGCTCCGAGACAGACTCCATCGACGCCACATATGCCAAGAAGTTCAAGCAGGCCACCATGTCGCAGCAGATCACGCGGTCCACCGTCTCCAACAAGACGCGGCTCAAGGTCCTCGGTGCCCGCCAGGAGCTCCTCAACGACATCTTCGAGACCGCCTCCAAGAAGCTTGCCGATACCACCAAGGACAAGAAGAAGTACCAGAACCTCCTTAAGGACCTCATCCTCGAGGGCGCCTATGCGCTGAACGAGAAGGAGATCTCTGTCCAGGGTCGCAAGGCCGACTATGGCGCCATCAAGGAGGCCATCAAGGCGGCTGAGAAGGAGTACAAGTCCGAATCAGGCAAAGAGACTACCATTACCATCGACGAGTCTAGCGCGCTGCCGGAAGGAAGGTAAGAGCAAGATCGCAAGGATAGACGGCGGACTCCAGCTGCGCCTAAGCTCCTGGTTCCACGCTTTGCAAGTATCGATCAGCTAACACATTTTCTTTCGCCAAAATAGCGCGGGAGGTGTCATTATTCTCAACGGCACAGGCAAGATCGATATTAACAACACGCTCGAGGAGAGACTGGAGCTGCTGAAGACGTCGGCGCTCCCCGCCATGAGGAAGACACTGTTCGGCGAGAACGTCAACCGCAAGTTCTATGATTAGATTATGGAATGGTCATGGAATGGTCATGAGCCTTCCCCTCATGGTATCTCGAAGCGCGTGGCCGGTCAGAGATAGATTTGGAAGTAGCTTGGATCGAGAAGGCTTCCGTCAGTGCGACGCGGGGTCGCCTCTGGCCCTCCGCGTCCACTTGTGCTTACGCCCGAACGGCAACACTTGTGGCGCCATGTGTATATCTCGTTGTCCAGAGACGGACGGACCGCGATCGGCCACTAGACTAGCATGCATGACTTTGTTTTCGTTTGCATTGATTTGGAAGCTGTTATGCATCTGCAAATATAAAGATTCAACGCAAGTTCTCACATGACGTTTCTGCCAAGCGATCTGTCTCTATCTCGAGCGCCGTGCTCCCATGTGATGGTTATCGCCGTTGTTGCATTTCGTGGCACTTGTCATTTATCATCAATCGTAGTAAGCGCTATTCCTGTCCAGACACCAAATAGAAAACCACACAACCGGGAGGCCACGGCAACCATCAGGAAACGCTGTGGCTCCGCCCAGTCTCCCCATCGACCAGCACAGCATTCAGCCGCGAAGCCTGTTCGCTGTCCATCCTCCTTGCCGTACTAGCCCAGCCCATCATGAAGTTCCGCTGGCGGGGCATTTCGACCTCCTCCTCGCGCCGCGCGCGCTCGGCCGCCATCTTCCCCCCACCGACGGCACCCCCGCCGCCGAACCTCAGCAGCGCCTCGTCAAAGATGTCCGGCTTGCGTGGCGGTCTCGTGCGCACCGAGTACGCGAGCCGCTTGGCCAGCGCGTCTAGGGCCGTCTTGGCCTCCTTGCGCTCGGCCGAGTTGCTGTCGTGGATCTTGTTCTGCAGGACCTCGACGCGGCGCGTCAGGGCGTCAACCGCGGCATCGAAGCGCTTGTTGGCGTCTGCCTTGGTCGTCTCCACTGGCTCGGCGTTTGCAGCTGGCCGCGCTGACGTTGACGTGTCATGCGCGTCTCTAGGCTGCTGTTGCTGGGGCTCTCTGGGTGGCAGGCGCAGGAAGGCTCCGTTGCCAATCGCGCTGTCTAGCAGCGTGACCAGACTCTTGTATTCCTCAAAGTCTGTGCTGTGGGTGATGGCGAAGTCGCGTTGCTCCAGGCGCTTGAGAATCGCGTCGAGACTCAGCCCGTTCTTGCCACAGTCGTGTCCGAAGAGCGTCCCCTGCGCCACGCCTCGCCACAGTCTCCGAAGCTGAGGAGTCGTCTTGGGAATGGAGTTGATAGCCTGCACTTTCAGGATCGTCTCTTCAATGTGCTTGTCGAGAAAGGCACATATTCTCTAGAAGGACGGATTCCACGCGTGTCAGTCATTGTGTTTTCTAATGTTATCGGCGAGACTTTGTCTGTGAACTTACGACCGTGTTTTGCTGCATCGCCGATTCTGGCAAGCTTGTAATTAGAGCTTCTAGAGCCGCAGCATGTTCATGGCGTACAACGGTGCCGCATATGGGATCGAGACTCATCCGGAGTAGCAGGAGGATCGCACCGACAGGGTCGCTCAAAGAGGGCGCCAGTTTCGCAAGCATGTGCAGAAAGGAACGCAGTGGTCCCCAGTCACGCCTCGTGTATGCCTCCTCCTGCTCCATCACACTTGAAAGCTTCTCGTCGCTTATGGGCTGGCTGGGACCTCCTATCCCATGGAGCATGGTGTAGAGCTTGTCAGTGGACACAAGCGGTCCTGCCGTCTCTCCACACAGGTTGACGAGCTCACAGTAGCGAAATCGTAGCTGAGCATTAGACTCGACGCAGGTCTCTTCGAGGATCCAGAGCAGGAGCTCCTCTGGCAGCTGCACACCGCGTGAGACGAGCGTGTGTGGCAGATGGTGTATCATCGACTGATCCCTCGTTGTCGGATTCTGGAGGAACTTCCAGCGTCCTGTAAGGGCATCGTACGGGAAAGGTGCCCTCTGGCCTTTCACTGCAGAAGACGACAGCCCTGGACTGAAGAAGTAGCAGCAGCGCCGCGTCGGCTTAGACTTGGTGCGGTCGATAGCCCGAACGAGCTTCTCGCCGTTCTCATCCTCGCCGCCCTCCAGCAGCGCGCGAGCCTGGTCCTGCAGGTTGCCGGCCCCGTCGTGGTGTGACTTGGAGTCACTCTTGTTGTCTTCGTCACTCATGTCAATCAGCTCCTGGGCGCGCCGCGCGCTCTCTGCCGTTCGCTCCTCCTGCCGAGCGTGCGCGAGGAGAGCCTTCATGTCAAACTTGTGCTTCGTCGCAGACTTCTGCACGCCACCTCGCCCTTCGCTTTGTTGCAGGGTTAACGGCGACCCATGAGCAGCGCCTCCTCCCATGGAGGCCACCCTCTTGGCTTTCGGCGTGGTTGACAAAGCCTGCCGGTCGATCTTGGGACTAGGCTTTGACAACCCAAAGATGGCTGAGAGCGACTCCACCGAGCTGTCTGAATCCTCCTCATCGTCGTCTAGGTCGTCGTCGGAGCCCTTGATCTCGTCGGTGCGCGCAAACGAATTTTTCACGCCCTTCTGCGGAGTGCGCGGCGAAGAAGGCAGGGACAAGAGGTGCAGGCCCAATGAGTGGTTCATTGGCGGCAGAGCAGCAGAAGGGGATGAGGCTGATGAATCCGACAGCCTTGACGATGTCGCAGCATCATCCTGTGGAGGCGGCCGCCTGCCCTCCGGCTGCGGCTTCGGCTGTGGTGGCAGCCGTGGCGGCAGCGTGGGTTCTTGTGCCTGGCTCGACGGCTGGAAGAAAGTCCTTATGTCTCTTCCCTTGTTTGACATCTTGCTCAGGCCGCCAGAGAGCCGTGCCGCTGATGAAAGGTCAAGTGTCGAGCTGCTTCACTGCGCCTCACCAGCATCGTGGAATGCAAAAGTCCTTTGTGGTGTCGTATGGCTTGGCATTGGCCAAGATGTGCCTGGCTCTGTGTCCACACCATGCACAATGCCCTGCCGGAACGCACTTCGTTCATGGGGTTCGTGGGGTCGGCAAGTGACAATTGCTACCTTAAAGTACCTAACGCGACGCGTCTGGTTCCCGAGGTCATGTTAAGTGGCAGTAGAGTGGACTCGTGAATACGCATGCCTACCCGGTAGCTAGCTTAAGTGTGCTGGAGCCCTTGCGAGCAACACCTGGGCACTCTCAACCTGCCACGAACATCTGGACGAATGATAGCCCTGCCTCAGGCCAGCATCATCATCGTGCATGCAGTGCAAGGCCTGCCCTCTTGTTCTTCACCTTCAACGGAGATTGGCTTAGCGAGGCAAATGATTGGCTCTAGCCTCCATACGCACTTGCAAGCTTGATTTGCTCTCCCGCTGTCTGCAAACATGCGCCATTTCATATGCCCCACAGCCAAGATCCGGGAGAACATATCATCGTACGGAGTACCTACCGTACCTCGATTGCAGAAGGCTGGAGAGCCAAGCACCAAATATCAGATGCCAGTCTGTCGCTGCTCGCGTAAGCTTCGCAAATCGCCCCGCTCCACTCCACTCACAAGAGCCCAGGGGACCAACAAGAGGCCTGTCCTGAAAAGTGTCGTTGCTGAGCAAGCAACCAGCAAATCTTGAGCAAAAGACCCCTGGCCTGCCACCCGGGCAGATTGCCAGCTCTGCCAGATTATGGGAAACAGTGGAGAAACATGAAGATGATCGCACAGGTTTTCCCACTTGGCGGCGGGGATTCCGCAAACCCCTTGCCAAGCACAATGCTGCCAGGAACAGCAGTTGCGTCGTTGGCTCGTTGGTGATGGCTAAAGTACCCCAGCAGCACGCTCTTCGCAAGGCATCGGCCTGCTTAGGTACTCCGTAGGTACTCCTGCAACCGAGCAGCCCTTCACTAACGGTCTGGCTGTGGTGATTCCTTCCTGGCGGTCAAGCTTTCACCGGCTATCAAGTACCGCGACCGATGCCTGCACCAAGTTCGATAGTCTCGGTGGGGCTTCCAGAAGAGCCAGGGGTCAACTCTTCATGACCCGCTCAGGGCGCCGGCGAGGCGCAAATGGCTTTGTGCCATCTTCTCCGTGACAGCGCTAGCACCCGTTGCTTCCGACACTGCAAGGCTGGAGGGGCTGCGCAGGTGATACCCATGAGGACGAAGGATTTTGGTCGCCCAATGTAGTGTGTCGATGTCCTCGTGTCGCCATTCACGACGGGAGACGACATGTTTGAGCCGATATGGTCTGGTCCACTGACTTTAAGGTAAGTACACATATGTAATTACTGCGTGCCCCGTAGCCAAGCGCAGATCTGCATCCTGCAGGTCACAGGGAAGCTCGAAATTTCCCATGGAGGAGACAGATAACCATGCCCTGCCAAGACTGAAAACGAGCATGCGAGGGAGCTTCGCAGCTCTGGGATTGATGATAGTTAGACGCGGTTCTCCAAAGCTTTCGCAGCTGCTCCAGAGCCGCAAATGCTGCATTCACAGTCTCACAGAGAATGGGCGCTCTTGTCAAATTGTGCTCAGGGTTCCTCGGCGCCCGAGCCGGGTTTAGCTGGTTGCGTCGAAGAGCCACTGGCATCGGGTTCGTCAAGCATTGTTCGGGTTGGCGATAAGCCCGAATGCACCGACTCGGGCCCGCAGGCCGGATCACGGTCGGTCCCATGCTGAGCGCGTCCATGCCTCATAGCGCATCTTCGCACTGTTGAGGATATCCATGCTGGCGAGGCTGGTCGAAAAGCACGACAGTACGAGAAGGTATGTTGATGATCGGGTTGTCGAAGTCAAGACTACTATTCGACAATGGTACTAGGTAGTGAGAGCCCACAAATCTCATCCCCAGTGTCTCTAACCCCAGCCGGATCGGGTTGGACTTTGCCCGGGCACGAACGCAAACCTTGAGGCTGTCTCAGCGATCCTCATCCATTCCCATTGGATTGGTTCTCTCAACGAAGGAGGTCGGATGCGCTCAGCCTTCACGGGTGTTGCTGATGTGTTTGCCGCTGGGTGCTGTAAATCTGCTGCTACTCCGCTCGAATGACGTGCCAGACCTTGCCAAAGGCAGTCACATCTGTGGGATTCAGAGCAATGCAGTACACTGAGCTCCGCCTGGCGACTCAGTATCGTTATGCATAATGGCACGAACAAGTCCGAGTCGGGCTAACCATTGACAAGTTGAAACGAGATGGCACCCTTGGCAGCGGCCACAGTGGTGGGCCGCACGAAGCGAATCCCGACTAGAACAGGCAATCGGCGGCCGCCTCGCCCCTGTTCGAAACTGGATCGTGACCGTGCGCAGCTTGGAACCAGGGGTCATCGTGGGAGCCTGTTGCTTCGTGTCCAAGATTGAAGATTGATATATTACCCTCGGAGCTCCAGTTACTGCAGACCCGTCTCAAGATGCGTCGTCGAGCTCGAGAGCAGGGCTCAAGCGGCAGGAACAGTTGACGCCATCTGTCGATTAGCTCAACAAATGCAGATTCTGCCCCTCTGGCCGAAGCGGACATCGTGAAGTGGAAGCCGGAAGAGGGAGTTAACGAGGAGGTGGTCTAGTTGTGCAGGGGGGCAGAGCTCGAGGAGAAGGGGGGCTCATGTACCATGATTGAGCACATGCAGTTTGCATTATGCGGAGGACACGCGTGCTTTGGCGCATGATGGCAGGTACTAGGCAGGTATGCCTCCCTCGTTTCCTGCCAATCTGCTTGTGTAGCGTCCTGTGTAGAGAGGGGGCGCGCCACGGCAATGTCTCTTTCGAATTCTTTGACTGCGAAGGGGTGGGGTCTGCACTTTCTCCCAAACTTGACAAAGTCATAGATGCCCACCCTGTCGTCGGCCGACTTTCATGCAAAATTTGGAAGCCTGCTCGCCATCAAGAATGAAGCTCTCGAAGCCCTCAGCGTGCGACATCATCGTGTAATGCTAAAGCACGCGTTGGGTATGGACTGAGATTGTCCCGTTAGATCCAGACAGAGCCTTGTAGCAAGCAGTGCTGAAGGTGACCGCTCAGTTTCTAAGGACCAATAATAAGCAAGGGCAGCATTGTCATGATTGTTCTGGGGAGTTTTCCAGGCGATGGATCGGGCTCCTTGAATTGCTGCCAGATGAGCGAACGGGACCTTCCCTGAGCCTGTGTGGGTGGTGTCCGCAAGCGAAGACTCTGAAGACCTTGTGCTCGCACTACGTTATCCGTGTCGGCCGCAGATTACAAATACGATGCTGGTGACATCAAAGGGCTGCACGAAGCACCGGCCTCCCCCACACGGACCCATTGCCAGCTAAATCGGGCTTTCTCACAACCCGAGACGCCCTACGGGTAGTGCATGATTGTCTTTGAGCAGGTCGAATAGGTCTGTCCGTACTGACTTACTATATTGTTGTCAGAGTTGCCTATTCCAGTCACACCTGCTCGCCAATTTCGACACTCGTATATCGGGAGAGGCTGTGCTGTCAACCCCTGAAACCTGGTGCCTGTGACAATGTAATCGAGTACGGTACATAGCGTACGTGTAGTAATCTGGGCACTACATGCTGACGCAGCAGCTGGACACCGCAGCTTAAGGAGCCTGCAACGACAGGGACCAAGCTGGCCGCGCCAAGGTACCTGGACCTGAACCAGGGTGCCAACCGCCTCAGACTCAGGCGCAGGACACAGTGCATTCCCTCGTGCCCAAGCGCGCATTGGATATTGGTACAAGCGGGATCGCCTGCCAGGTTCTGTCTGCTGGCAGGAATGCCTTCTGTAGAGCCGTGCCCTGGATAGCGCCGAGGGGGAGCCAGCAGGCGTTCAGGTTGCACATGATAATGTATATAGGAGGTAAGGTACGGTACGGTACAGCATGGAAGGACGCAGAGACTGGGTCAGGACGGGAGAACCATACTGCGTCTGAGCCCCTGGAGGGTTGCCCAGAAGACCAAGGAGACTTCGGAGCGCTGTTTTCCGGGGCATGTGGAGGGCGCCAAGCTTGGGTGATTCGAGATTGCGAGTGCGCTGCAGTGCACTGCACTGCACGCACTGCATGGACTGTGCAATGTGGCCGGGACGGCCTTTGAGGATGGTGGCCCAGGTGGATGGATGGCTCATGATGGGTGATGAACCAGGGTGGCGGGCCCTGGTCGGGCGGAAACCGGACACAACGGGCGAGACGGACTCGGGGGCTGCGGCAAGAGGAAGGGACGACCCATGGCGGGCCACTGCCAGCGCGACGCCAATGGACAGCAATCCCGGCCCATCCGGACGGGCATGGCTGACAGTCTCCAGGTCACCTCAAAGTACTGTACCCGCCGCTCTCCTGCGTGCGATCCCCCTTGACGCGTGCAGTCTGTGCTGACGGTACATTGTGCAGGTCTTCCCACCCAAGCGTCTCCCCAATTTTCTGGCGGCGCCCCCTTCCAACTGGCTGCAGGCTCCCTTTGCTGCCAGACCAGCCGCTGCGCTCCATTCCCGCCAGCCGTTGCAGCATCATCTCCTTCCTGCACCCCATCCTTGACACGCAGCACCTTTCCTCCTGCCTGCCAACAGCAACACTCTGGTCGCGTCTCGTCTTGCCGCCCACAGTCTTCCTGGGTCGTGCCTCTACTCTCGCTCGTCTCAACTCACCGACAACCATCCCGACGACGGCACCAACCAAGCTCGCGACCTTGGGATTTCCGGCGCGACTTTTCCAGGGGATTCGACTTCTGACACTCCTTGTCAGCACCATCCACACGAGCCTTCTCGAGGTCCGATCTGACCGCCACGCGTTCACCGGTCTCAGCACCTCGCTGCTCGCCGGACCACCCAGATCAATCGAGCACGCGACATTCCTCCCCAAGATCCGACATAGTTCTATTTCAACCAGTTTCACACATTGGCCACTCAGGGCCAGACTGGTGAACACTTGGGGCTGAACGGGCTCCGCCCGCATTCACCGCGTCAGCATGGCGAAGGGCGAGCAACAGCAGGCGTCAAACTCAGACCCTACCCCTATAGGTCTCGCCAATAGGACAAGATGGGCAACCAGGAAACTCACAATCAAAAGCAGCGGAAACAAGAGGATATCGATAATGGACAGGCTACACAAAAGGGCAGGCTCCACGGAGAAGAAGCGACAATCAGGCATGAGCCACACCACCTTGGGTGACGGACAGGATTCAACAGTCCTCGGAGGCAGTCGCGGCGGCGATGCGGGCGGCAATGATGCGAACTCGGCTGAGCAGGTGGATGAAGACACTGGCCGGAAGATATTCTTCAACCTGCCGCTGCCTGACGACATGAAGGACGAGGAAGGCCATCCAACCACAGTCTACACGAGGAACAAGATCCGGACGGCCAAGTACACACCTCTGTCCTTCATCCCAAAGAACCTGTGGTTTCAGTTCCATAACCTGGCCAACATCTTCTTCCTGTTCATGGTTATTCTTATTGTAAGTGTCGCGTAAGCGCTTGATACTTCTGCAACCACCAGATTCTCATGCATTGTTCAGATTTTCCCCATCTTCGGAGGCACCAATCCTGGCTTGAACGCCGTTCCCATCATCTTCATCATTGCCATCACCGCTGTCAAGGACGCCGTCGAAGATTACCGTCGCACGATCATCGACCAAGAACTCAACAACGCCCCTGTACACCGCCTTGTTGGATGGGACAATGTCAATGTCGAGGAGGACAACGTCTCTGCGTGGAGGAGAATCAAGAAGGCCACGTCGACATTCTTTGGGCTTATTTGGCGCACCATGCAATCTCTCTGGACAAAGAAGGACAGCCGCCCGGGTATGCTCCAAAACTCGTCAGATCCGCGACCATCACTGGAGACTGTGGCCACCAAGCGACAATCAATGATGTCTCCGCGAACCGATCGCACATCCTTCATGTCTGCCCGTGAAGAGTTCCAGATGACGCCAGTACCATCTCCTCTCCCGCAACAACAGCAACATGCGAATATGCTCGAAGTCACCAACACGAAAGACACACGGTCCTCGTTCGACACCAACGAGCCGGAGTCGCTGGCCCGCATCGATGGCGACCTTATCAATCCAGCCATCGAAGTGACTGGAAAAGCCAGATTCCACAGAGATGCATGGAAAAACCTGCTTGTAGGCGACTTCGTACGTCTCTACAGTGATGACGAGATTCCGGCCGATATTGTGGTTCTCGCAACCTCTGATGCCGATGGCGTCTGCTACGTGGAAACCAAGAACTTGGACGGAGAGACAAATCTGAAATACAGACAAGCGCTCCGGTGCGGCCGGAAAATGAAGCACGCACGAGACTGCGAGCAAGCCCAATTTGTGGTGGAGAGCGAATCTCCTCAACCAAACCTCTACAAATACAGTGGCGCGATCAAGTGGGAACAGCAAATGCCAGGCAAGCGCGGCCTGAAGCATATGGAAGAACCCATAGGTATCGACAACACACTGCTCCGCGGCTGCAACCTGCGCAATACAGACTGGATTCTCGGCATCGTCATTTTCACCGGTCATGACACAAAGACTATGATGAACGCTGGAATCACGCCTAGCAAGCGCGCCCGCATCGCTCGCGAGCTCAACTTCAACGTCATCTGCAATTTCGGCATCCTCTTCGTCATGTGTCTCTTGTGTGCTCTCGTCAACGGTGCAGCCTGGGCCAACCCGACGTCCTCCTCGCGGTGGTTTGAATATGGTTCCATTGGTGGCACACCCGAGATGACCGGCTTCATCACATTCTGGGCGGCCTTGATTTCGTTCCAGAACTTGATCCCCATCTCGCTCTACATCTCGCTCGAGATCGTCCGGACTCTCCAGGCCGTCTTCATCTACAACGACGTCGAGATGTACTACGAGCCGATTGACTACCCTTGTGTTCCCAAATCCTGGAACATCTCTGACGACGTTGGCCAGATCGAGTACATCTTCTCCGACAAGACGGGCACCCTTACACAGAATGTCATGGAGTTCAAAAAGGCCACAATCAACGGTCAGCCATACGGCGAGGCTTACACCGAGGCGCAAGCGGGGATGCAGCGCCGTATGGGTATCGACGTGGAGAAAGAATCTGCGAAGGCTCGTCGTGAAATCGAGGCGGGCAAAATTCATGCTCTCGAGGGTCTTCGCAGGTTGCACGACAACCCATATCTGCACGATGAAGACATTACTTTTGTTGCGCCCGACTTTGTCGACGATTTGCAAGGCATTTCCGGGGACGAACAGAAGGAAGCCAATTACCACTTCATGCTTGCTTTGGCTTTGTGCCACACCGTCATCTCCGAACACGTCCCGGGGGAGAAGCCAAAGATCGCATTCAAGGCACAATCACCAGACGAAGCGGCACTAGTGGCCACAGCACGTGACATGGGCTTCTCTGTACTCGGCTCGACCAGCGACGGCATCAGGGTCAATGTGATGGGCGAGGAGATCACGTATCAAGTGCTCAACACGATCGAGTTCAATTCCACCCGGAAGCGAATGAGTACTATTGTCAAAATGCCAGATGGTCGCATCATCCTGTATTGCAAGGGGGCTGACAGCATCATCTACTCTCGTCTCAAACGCGGCGAGCAGGCCGACTTGCGCAAGACCACGGCCGAGCACCTGGAGATGTTCGCGAGAGAAGGTCTCCGCACACTCTGCATCGCTGAACGCGTGTTGTCCGAGCACGAGTACCTGGAGTGGAGAAAGGAACACGACAAAGCTGCCACGGCCTTGCATGAGCGCGAAGAGCGGCTGGAGGAGGTTGCTGACAAGATAGAGCAAGAGCTCACCCTGCTCGGAGGCACTGCCATCGAAGACCGTCTCCAAGACGGTGTTCCGGACACGATTGCTCTCCTTGCTGAGGCCGGCATCAAACTGTGGGTTCTTACTGGAGACAAAGTCGAAACTGCTATCAACATCGGCTTCTCCTGCAACCTCCTGAACAACGACCTGGAGCTCATTCATCCGAAAGTCATCGAAGATGAGTCTGGCGCCACACCTGACGAAGAGTATCTTGGCGTTCTTGAGCAGGAGCTTGACAAACAATTGCAAGTCTTCAACCTCACTGGTAGCGATGCGGATCTCAAGGAGGCCAGAAAGACCCATGAGCCGCCTGCCGCAACTCATGCGCTCATCATCGACGGCTTCACTTTAAGGTGGGTCCTCCACGAAGACCTGCGCCAGAAGTTCTTGCTCCTGTGCAAGCAGTGCAAGGCGGTCCTTTGCTGTCGTGTCAGCCCTGCCCAAAAAGCTGCAGTCGTCGCCATGGTCAAAACCGGCCTAGACGTAATGACTTTGTCTATTGGCGATGGTGCCAATGACGTCGCCATGATTCAGGAAGCCGACGTTGGTGTGGGTATTGCTGGTGTTGAGGGTCGCCAAGCTGTCATGTCTGCCGATTATGCCATAGGACAATTTCGTTTTCTGCAACGTCTTGTCCTTGTCCATGGTCGGTGGTCGTATCGGAGAATGGCTGAATCCGTTGCCAGCTTCTTCTACAAAAGCATCATCTGGACCTTCACCATCTTCTGGTTCCAATGCTTTTGCAACTTCGACATCACCTATCTCATGGAGTTTACCTACATTCTCATGTTCAACCTTCTCTTCACGTCTATCCCACCTATCCTCCTCGGTGTCCTGGACCAAGACGTGTCCGATAAGGTGTCTTTGCAGGTGCCTCAGCTCTACCGGAGAGGTATTGAGCGTGCGGAGTGGACACAGTCCAAGTTCTGGTGAGTCTTCCAATACTTTTGTCCTTCTTCTTGTGGCCCATGTTCTTGTGCTGACAAGCTCTCAGGTATTACATGCTAGACGGTTTCTACCAAAGCGCTCTAAACTTCTTCATCCCATATCTGACCTTCACGGGTGGTGCCATCATCACGGCGAACGGTTTGGATATCACGGACCGGCTGCGCCTTGGTGCATATGTCGCCCACCCGTCCGTTATCACGATCAATCTCTACATCTTGCTTAATACGTACCGGTGGGATTGGCTGCAAGTGTTGATTGTCGTCCTGAGTGATCTCTTCATCTTCTTCTGGACGGGCGTCTACACTGCCTTCATATCTTCCCAGTACTTCTACAAAGCCGCGGCACAGATCTATGGCCAGCCATCCTTCTGGGCTGTGTGCATCATCACCCCCATCGCTTGCGTTGCCCCTCGGTATGCCATCAAGGCTTTCCAAAAGGTGTATTGGCCGCTGGACGTCGATATCATCCGCGAACAGGTATCCATGGGTATGTTTGATGATAAGGCCGATACCACCGTCGACGAGAAAGGTCACAAGACTAGCTCCTCGGACCTCTCGGGTTCCAGCAAACGCCGGCATCAGAACATGGAGAGTGTTGACGAGGATTTGCGGCCCATTTATCCACCCTCGGTTGTCACTCAATCTGGAGCCACGCACAATTCGCGCAGCCAGAATGGTAGCGATGGAACCAATTACACCCGTCACGACCGGTCGCTTGAGTTGCCCAACGAACAATCGTCGGCCGATAAGGCTGCACTTGCGCCGCCCATCCGTCCTCCGCGGCCAGTAGATCGCGTCCGTCCGTCTTACGACCGTATTCGAGCCTCCATGGACCAGATCCGGCCCAGTTTCGAGGCCAGTCATGATTTCACCTCGGCAGCCATGCTCAGTAGGTATGAGTCATCTCACTCCACTGGACCGGTGCCCCAAACCATTGTGGGCAAGATCAGGCGTCGGACTCGAGGCAAGTCCTTCAAGTCACCATTCAACGCTTTCCACAAGGACCACGACGCCTCGGACCCACCGCCAACCCCAAAGCGCGATGGATTTTAGAGACGGGGAGTCGATTGCCGTCGTGCCCAGCCTTTCTTTGTATCTCGATGTCGCTGGGTCTTTCATATGGCCCAACTTCTTTCCCGTTACGATATACCCACGTCTAGAACGAACTCGCGCAATATGGGCAGTCTGCGGCATCAAAAAGCTAGTTGCTTTTTTTTTTAGCGATCCCCTTGTTGCGACCCCAAGACATTGGCCTGTTTGCTTGCATTTACACCAATTTTCCACTTGTTTTTCCATCAGGACTCTGAATTATTTCATCCTCCTCCGTTGTTGAGCTGGGTTCACCAAAGGCGTTGCGGCGTACGAGCACATTGCATTAGAAGGAGCGGGAGACCAGGCGCCGGATTGTACGAAGGATGACAACAAAATTTATTTGCAACATTGTTTATATCCACGTTCTGCCTGGCTGACCCGGCGTGTCCAGTCGTTTTCTCAACGGGTTCTGCCCTTTCTTGTGGTATTATTATCCACAAGTGAGCGGTTGAATCTGGCGGTAGACGCCGGGCCGGCCAGGCGGAACTTTGTCGGTCTTTGTCATCTATATATATCAGGTATTCATCAATATATACTCAGCCCCGAGAGGCACGTTGCGTACATGAAGCTCGGATATCCGTTGTTTCCTAGACTATGATTTCATTCGCTAAATTGCTTGCCATGCTACATCAGAGACCTAAGGGTTCAAAGTTGGCGGCTTCATTTTTGCAGTCATGCCAGCTCTAAAACTCGCCCGCTTACCGCAAGCACATATCTGGAGGCCAGCCCGGCTCCGAGTCACACAGGGCACGAGTTGCATTGCCAAACGGGAGAAAACAACGATCGAGACGAAGGTGTTCTGGAGTTGATGAAGTATAAATTTTGAATGAATGTGTAGTAGCCACACGATGCTTGACCTGTCCATTGCCGGTGGGTTGTCGTCTATGTGCGCCTACATGCCGAGGAAGGCTCTCTAGGTTCGTACTTTGAACGACGTGAATGGACAAAGCTCACCACGTTGCGGATGGTAGGTACCAGATCTTGACTGGGTGTGAGTCGACGAAGGCAGCGGAAGAGAAAAGTAACGCAAAAGAAATAGGCTTTGGTTTCTGTGGAATATGGGGAGAGAGCGAGTGACTGCGAAGTGAAGTCTCAGGGGCCGCCGAAGACGGTGAGAATGCTGGGAGGCCGATGAGGGTCATTGCGGGATGGGTGTGAGGACTTGGTCCGCGGGGCGTAGATTTCTGGATTTCGTGGTTTGCGGGATAGTCCTATCCGGGGTTTCAAGTGTATGAATGGGCCAGACGCTAATGGAGGGAGTGTGACGATCCGTCCCTCAACAAAAGAGAACAGAGTATGGCCTGCTGGCCTGCTGGAATGTCGAAGGGTCAGCCGCTCGTCCATACACCTCAATACAGCGTCCTTGGGTTGGTACCTCGAACGAAACATGACGAGCGATTGAACCCGAGGACGGCACTCTGACTCTGTTGCTCGGCAAACCAAAATTCGTGAGCAAACCAAGCCCTGCCATTGCTCCCTCGCTACTTGGAGCCGCTGGTCGAAGATTCTCCGCTGGAACCGGTGGAGGTGCTGGAAGTTCCACCAGAAGAGGAGCTCCCCTCGCCCGTGGACAAGCCCTTGACGATGCCGCCGACGGCCGCGTAGCACCAGTCGTTCATGTCTCGAGGCATGTCTCCGTGTGAGGAGAGATGGTGTAATGCCCTGTTGGCGGCCTGATAGCCTGGGTCCTTGTGAGGGTTGGCAATGCTCGTGGGAAAGATTGTTCGAGCGAGTGGCTGGAAGAGAAGAACGTAAAAGCGAGTGGTCGTTTGATGTGTCTGTGTGCTGCGTGGGACATCTCCTTCGTGCCATTCATCTCGAAGAGGGAGAATGGTGACTTGAGAGTTATATAGCTACACTGAAGACCAGACAAAGAAACATAATTCTCTCCGCTCAGGGCGGCCATCATGGCGTCGTATGGACACAAGGACACCTTTGTGGTTCGAATCATTGAGGATGGTAGCAGACCAGAGACTCTTCAAAACATGAC
Organism: Microdochium bolleyi; assembly: GCA_001566295.1. NCBI lineage: Eukaryota > Fungi > Ascomycota > Sordariomycetes > Xylariales > Microdochiaceae > Microdochium > Microdochium bolleyi. Next base: position 1,110,928 of record KQ964247.1, on the reverse strand, counting down.
TTGAGACTGATTGGACGACAGGCTTAAAAGTCAATCCCTGGGATTCCAGGACCCTGCAAAGTATACTCGGCTCGCGTGGTCGTTGATGACTTCGGTATATCTCGCGATGCTCGAGACGGCCGCAAGGGTCAGGAATAACCTGCCATTTCCTATTTGGGCAATTCGTCTTGTAGTGGATCTTCCATGGTGGAAAGGCAGCAGAGCTTTATGATTGGTCGTTGGCATTGTGGTAGGACAAGTCGCCTCGGTCGCCAGGGCGGCCTCGATCGAGAGCCCTGCCAGAAGCTTTCTTTCTCACGAGAGGATAGTCTAAGCCTGTAGATCGGTAGCGCTGACGGCGCCGCTTGAATATGCGAATCCCAATGTCTGTAGGGAAGTTCCATTGGTTGTATCTGAGGCAGGCATAGAGGTCCCAGGCATCTGGGTCCGCCTTCTTGCACTGGCCACCACCCTAATCTTGCATTTTCAGCGGGCAAAGGGACTAGGCTTGACGGTCCTTTCGGTGTTGTCGCATGCACAGCCTTGGGCCCGAGAGGGATGACTGCAATTGCCGCTTTAGGAAGTCGCAGGTCCAAAGTACTATTGAGCTAGAGTCCTACTCGAAGCCTGGAGAGGCTATACAAGATAAGGACTTTGCATATATATGCAGGGTCACTCCAATGAAATTCGGGATACATATGCGGTTTGTCGTCCTGAGTCGCCAAGTTCCTACGGGCTCATGAAGCATTGCTGTATCATACACCAGCTACACCAGGTGGAGTTCGCTCTTCCTGTTTGCCAAGGCTCCGAACTTGAGCTTCGGTCAGTTCCATCTGTGTGCTAGTCGACGTTCATGTACTAGATCGCGAGGAAGATTGGTCAAGAATGCTTGGTTCACAAGGCTGGGTCATCTTAAACATGACAATTTCGGGGTTTTGAGGCTGAAGAGACCTGTCATTTTTGTGGAACCCAGGGTTCGCGACGACAACTACTACAGAGACCTCGAGACAGACCACAAGAAATATTCAATGATTATGACTCGAAAACATGATGCGGGACTGAATTGGAGCCACTGGACTTGATCACCTTACTCAGAATGAAAGACAGGAAGGATTCAGGGAGCAAGAAACTGCCCCCCTTTAGGCGGACATGGGGTCGATCATCGGGGACCCCTCGAGGACACTTGGGTGCACCTTTATCGATAAACACTTTTCCCGCAGTTGCACCGCTCGCCGACCACATCGGAGACTACATGTGAACTTCCACATACCTTGCCCGCCCACCACGGCCTTGACATCACAGTCTACAGCCACGATGACACAACCGCTGCGCCTCGCCATGCGCCTGGCCACGCCGGCCGGCGCCGCCTTCCGCAGCAGCGCCTCGCGGAGGATAGCGGCTATCCACACGACGCCCGTCTCGCCTGCGACCGTCTCGGCCATCCACGGCACCGGCCCGCCGCCCGAGGCCCCCAAGCCTGCCGCCGATAGCACCGAGGCACGCCTCGCGGACCGCCGCAAGAAGCAGGCCATGCTCCAGAAGGCCCAGGACATGCGCGACGCCGCCGCCGCCAGCAACCCGCAGGACTCGATATCCCCACTGAAGACCGCAAGGACCAAATCCTCCGAGCTCTTGCGCAAGCGTTTCTGGAAGAACGTGCACGTCCGCGAGGTCGACGGCGCGTACGAGATACACCTCGACACCCGGCCCCTCCGGAGGCCCGACACGAAGGAGATTGTGCGCATCCCGCTGAGCAAGCCGCTCCTGGCGACGGCGCTGGCCGTCGAATGGGACATGCTCACGTCCCCGCAGCAGGCGACCCGGCAGCACCTGATCCCGCTGACCGGCCTGGTCTGCCGGGCGCTCGACATCGCCGACGACGACAAGACCGCCACTGCCACGGTCAGGCCATACATCACACGGACGGTGCTCCGCTACTTCGACACCGACACGATGCTCTGCTGGGCTCCGCCGCCGAGGGCTGATGACTCGCCAGGCCCCGATGGCCTGGGCCTGCGGGAAACGCAGAAGCGGGCCGCCGAAGAAATGATCGCGTTTCTGAACACCCGCGTGTGGCCCGGTGTTGAGCTTGAGCCGGTGCTCGACGAGGAGAGTATCATGCCGCGCCGGCAGAAGCCCGCGACGCGCCAGATCGTCGAGGGCTGGGTCATGGGACTCAACTCGTGGGAGCTGGCCGGGCTCGAGCGGGCCGTGCTGGCGGGCAAGGGACTTCTCGGTGCCGCGAGGCTGGTCGCGGAGTGGAGCGAGGGCGCCGCTGGCGGCGTGGCGGAGGCCGGCGAGCCGCGCTACGGTGTTGAACAGGCGGTCAAGAACGCGACCATAGAGGTCAGGTGGCAGACTGGGAACTGGGGTGAGGTCGAGGACACGCACGACGTCGAGAAGGAGGACCTGGCTAGGCAGTTTGGCAGTGTCGTGCTGCTTGTCGGCGGCACGGGCTCACAGTAGACCACTGTTGCGGTTTGAAGGGCCGAGGGGTCCTGGACAAAAGCAGGAAGGTGAGCATCAGGTCTATCGCATGAGCCTGCTCCTATGTATAAAGTGTATCATCAGAAATCGTAACGGAACAACATGTACATCACACCACAAACCACACATCTGAACTGTTAGAACCGAACCAAGAAGGATCCCGACATCACGACTAGCCCCCAGCTGCTTCAGCATGCTGCAAGATCGTCTCTAAGCTCAGCCACTCGTACGCACCCAGCTCTATGCCCCTCCCGACCTGCTTGTCCTTGGGCGTCCGGATAGCCGAGCACGTCATGTAATCCGCGCCCAGCGATCTCAGACACACATTCGCGTCGTCGACCTCCTGGCCATGAAGCAGGATCACGCAGTCCCGCTGGACCTGCGACTCGGGCTGGCCGACCTGCGTGAAGGAAGCAGAGCCCGCAGAGGAAGAAAGACCACCACTACCGCCCTTCTCGGGCGCCCGGAAGTCCCTGAATTCGAGGTCGTTGAGCCAGGTCGCGAGCAGCGCGTCGCCAGTCATCTTGACGTATGCCTCGCGGTAGCACCACAGGGCGTAGAAGGCGCGCAGCTTGGCGTCGATGACCCCGGCGCTGCTGGCGCTCCTGCCAGCCAGGCCCGAGGCGGCAAGCAGGTCCCCGTGCTTCAGATACTCGGTTTCGGCCCGGCCGAAGACCTCGGCGTGCATGTCGACGAACTCGGCCCAGCCCTGCTCGCGGATCATCTTGTGGTCGCGGTCGTGGCGCTCGCTGGTGCAGACAATGTCCGTGCCCACGTCGACCAGGGAGCCTACGTCCGAGCCAGATGCGGCTGTTGCGGCGACGAGGGACACGAGCCCGGCCTGATGGCTGACGTTGAAAGTGACGGGCTGAGTTATCGCTCCCTCTCCAGTACTTGACGAGCGCGTAAAGATTGGCTTCCCCCTCTGGTCGCGACTCAGCACGGTCTGCGACCAGGGAATGTTGCATGTCGTAGACACGACCCAGTGCTTGAGCAGATGCGACACGAGCGCCATCTTGGCGTCGGCGACAAAGTAGAATTTCAGGACCTTGCTCCTCTCATCGCTGGTGAGTAGGTCCAGAGCTCTTGTTGTCTGTTCTCGGAGAAAAGCAAGGATTGTCAGTCTTTGTACATTGCTGCGGGACTGATGCTACTCGGACTATCGTGAGCAACGCGCACTTACGACGTGCTCGAGGTCTTTCGTCTTGCTGGCTTCCGGCCATAAAGGACGAGTGTCAACGAGATACTGGAGTATCCGAATCCCCGAGGTGCTGGTCATCTTGTCTGGCAAGGACTCCTGCCCGAAGCCTGAGGACCCGTTCTGGGCCGTGACGGGTTTGTTGACGAGCAAGGTTTCCGCACTTGAGCCGGTGACTTCGACTACTCTGGAACAGGAAGAAGTCTTATATACGAGAGGAGGTTGTGACTCTTGTAAGTCCAAGACGCTGATTCAGGAACCCGTCCCCGTCTTATGGTGGGGTCGGCGGGGCGACAGGGATGAGCGGGAAGCTGCTTCTCAACACCAGAGGGTTCAACAGAAGGACCAAGCAAGACCCGAAGCATCTCGCGTTGGATTGCAGACTATTCAATTGTCTATCTGCTGGATGAGACAGGTATGGAGCTAGGGCTTGAAAAGAATATCAATCACAAAAAGAAAGTACTACAAAGACCCGGTATTATCAGGTTGTGTGTTCTAATGCGCTCAGTGCACCAGGGAACAGCAAAAATGCATCAGCCGTGAATCGAACACGGGGCCCATCGATGGCAACGATGGATTTTACCACTAAACCACTGATGCTACGAACGGTTGGTCGTTTATCATTGGATATATATGAGTCGCTCCGCAAATGGCTCAGAAGTGACTTCGAATGACTTTGACCATGGAGATGTGTACATCGCGGTACACGACCATGACATGAATGCTACAAGCATCCTCTAGGCGTCCTCCAGGGATCGGTGAGCTGCAGGGGTCGCCTCTGGAATCAAGCAGGCCCTTGCTGCTCGTGGCTCCAAATCTGGCCCATAAGCCCCTGACGTCCTAACTAGTTTGCATTTCGAAGATCCCGATCTTGCTCCTTGGCCCTGGGGATGAGAAGCCCCTAGCACTTCGCTGTTTTTGGGGCTTGAGTAAAGTTCCAGATTTGACTGTATTATAAATAGCGAGCCTGTGCCTTAGTAATCTAAATCTACTATCCCTCTCTTTATTATTTTATTCGATATCTTCTATGCGTCCGGTTACCACCTCCGCGCCGCTTTCACTGCCGGTAACACCAAGGCTGCCCCGGAGCTGCTCTACACCATGTGGGCCTCAATGGCTGACAAGAACGGTGTCAACTATACCGGCTGCTTCTAGGAGACGCTGAACGACCGCGGAGAGCCCGTCTTTGGCTTCCCTACCAGTCTCGCGCACGACTGGGCTGCCGGTCCCAGCGCCGAGCTCAGTCGCTTTATGCTCGGTGCGCGCGCTATCGCTCCTGGGTGGAAAGAATGGGGCTGTCGCGCCGCTGACCGTCGGCGAATGCTGGGCTCGCGGTAAGGTGCCCACTGCCTCCGGCGCCGTCAGCGTCCAGTGGAAGTTTTGCGACGACCTCGTCACCATGACCGTGCAAAGCCCCGAAGGTACCAAGGGCAACGTGACGTCGCCAAGCCCCATGCTCCTCGACATCTCTGAGAGCACGATCCGTGTTGACGGCGTCGTCGTCGAGGGAATCTCCTTCGAGGTCCAAGGCGGTGCTGCCGTGCACATCGTCCAGTCACGCAAGTAGTGCGAAGACATGACTCGAGTGAGCTGAGCTGTTCTTTGAATCCATACCGGATTCATCAATCATTCTCTTAATTATTTCAAATTTTACCATTCATCCCTCTAACTCAGTTGTGGTTTGTTTTTTCTGAAGTTTGTACAAAACCCAGGATATACATGTCCAGTGTTCCTCTAAGGAGAAGAGCAAGTTGTCACGGACGGGCACCTCTACCGACGTAATACCAAATAGGACAAAAGATCAGGCAATAGTCGCAGTAGTTAGCGATCATCCAGGTGCTTCCAGTGCCTTAAATACTATCACAATACCGGATCGTGACATGCCTATTGACCACCTTAAATGAGCCTTCCGCGTCGTGCGCCTGTGCACTTAATGGCTGGACCTACCATTCTACAGCCCTGATACACGGCCAGGGTGTATGTCAGCTATTTTCTGTGTTGCTTTAATCTCTACTCGAGGGCTTTTTCTTTATCCTACTCACCTACTTGCCGCAGTGGTGTTCCCCCTTGTGTAGAATGATTCTATATGTAGAACATAATTATACATATAACAACTATCTTTCCAGTGAAAGTCATTGCCTATCAAAAAACATGACGTGCAGAATTTCATTGCCTGCAGTTTCTGTCGGGCCGCGGTAACTCGTGCTTCTCCTCGTGCGCCACACCATTAGAGAGCTGTTGGGGGCTGGGTAAGATAAAGCCGTTGCCGAAAATATAGATGTCAGTCGAACTTTGAGATATTTGAGCTTTTTTCAAGCGGGGAATGAAGGTGTTGGGGATAATTAGCCACGGGGGCTGGCCGTCGCATGTTGTTCCTTGAGGACTTTCTTGACTGATGCCCATCGTGATGGATGGTTAACTCCGTAATCACGGAGTCAAGAGACTATCTCATTGAGAGATTATGGCTACAAAAAAGTACGGAACGTCAAGTTTGCCCTGTCCTTTTGATGATCTGCAGGGATATCAGGCTGAAGAGGTTGAGAAAGATATGAAGGTCTCGGATGGAGAAACACAGTATCGCAAATGGTGCCTGCTAAGACACGAAATTGGATGCGGAGTACTCAACTACAGGCTGCGTGGCAACTGACGCAGAGAATTCCCTTCAGTGTGCTCTGAGACGTGGATGCGAGTCGTTACACTGAACATCAGCACGTTTTTGCCGAGCCCAGGAGGTACGGACAACTTCAAGATCACTCTGTCCACTTTGCATAGGCAAGCAAGGTTAATTCCTACAGGTTACGGACATAAGAAAGTCCGAAGGATCCCCTTGAGGCGGGAATACCTTTGGAAATGAGAATCTTCCGAAGTTTGCAATACAAGCGGCACACCAGTTGTAACTATGGGTCCTACTAGGCATAATTCGCCGAGGAATAATAGCATGCTAGCAGAGTTCCCATGTTTACATCCTGAAGGGAAGTATGTCCGACTTGAGGAGATCAGCCCGTCATCCTCGCCTTGCTCGTTTTCTCGAGTCAGACCCCTGCGTCTTCCCTGCTCTCTCGCCTCATTGAGCAGACATGGACTCTCGCTGAAGCTGTTTTCCGGTGCTTTCACGACTTTCTATTGCTTAAGAGGTTTCTGGGTAGCGATGATTCAAAGACCTTTGCAGTATGCAACGCACTTGCTCCACGGTTACCAGAAATCCGCGATAGCTGGGACAGTCCCAACCAGCCACAACCACCACTACCACACTTCATCGCCCTATGGTTCACCACAGCCCACCACCCACCCACCTCAGTGAGGTTTTCAGATTCTAATAAGGGGCCAGGTCAGTAACGACCAAGCGGTGGCCCCAATGGGTTACTACACATACCTCCTCAGCTTGGGAGAATGGTCCAGCGGTAAAGCGCACACCTCGAGGTGTGACTGGTGAGCCTCGACCCAATGCCTCGCACCACATAACCTTCGATTGTGTGAAGTGCGGACTATTCTTCTTTGTGTTCTTTTTGCTTTTGGTATGCTGGGTCATGGTTCAGATAACCTCGAGTCAGAAAGCACTTTTTTCTTTTCTTTTTTGAACTTTCGAGGTGTCGCAACATGGACGCACATCTTAACGCCGCCGCGCAGCGTGCACCGGCTCTATGCTTGAATTTTCATTCCCACAAGCGCAGGTAGATAAATGACTTGGTTTTAATTCTTCGCGGGAGGCTCAAACATGTCACTTTTATTTACATTTTGTCATTTTAGTTGCCCGTAAATGCCTTCCCTTTGTGATTTGCGTACCTCGACCCGGGCCATAAGGGTGTCTACGCGAGCGTGATGCTTCTATTTATCTGTCCTGCTTATTACCCTCTGCTCAGCAACAAGGGGTTGTCCAACATTAATCAGAATCCCTGTTCGCAAGGACAACCAGTGACGGTAAAAGGAAGTACTATGCATGAAGGACCCTGGTAAACCGGGGAGTTCCCTGGCCTAGCTCTCCGAGACCTTGATCCGGGTTGCACAGAAACATCTGACACGGCATTGCCAGCTTTGGTCAGAGAGAAGACCATCGTCGGAACCTAAACATTTCTGTTTCCAATCCGGGGACAGCGCTCTGAAGCTACACGGCTTGAAGATTTAGTGCTGATAATAAGCATAGATATTGTAGTTTCAAGCTTTGAGTTCCTGCCTGGCTGCACACAAGATTCGTGTGTTATGCGAGACATAGAACTGGCAATCTTTGATAGCTTGGCGATGATTTGACATCCCCAGGATGTGAAGCAGAAATACCCTAGTACAGGTGCGATATGAGGCTGGCTCTCTGGCGAGATCAAGCGAGATTCGGAACGGGCGTCGAGGAACTACATACCGTGTTCCAAAAAGTGGTTCGGATCGTCTCATGTGGAAAGGATGAGCTGGCTCGCTCTAAAGGTCATTTTGGTGCATACTGGGACAAAGAGTACATATGGCGACTTTGCTAGATGTTTTCTAAGTTACTACCACGGCAACCTGAAGGCACTAGGAGCTTGTACCGAGGTCACAGAAAATGAGCGCTTTATGGAGTTACGATTACTACAAATGAAACTTACCATCCCCCTATAAGCGTGGCGATTAGATGTGTTCCGGGCTAACGAAGATCTCTTTACAATCATCACCACGGCTCTTACGTCCGATCATTCCGAATAACTCACGAAGCTTCTCTGAAGGACGCCAGCCTGGTGTATCCCAGATCACACGCGTCTTGTCCACATGATCGAAGAATTCCGGATTTTGAAACCAGAACAAGCGACTTCCCCGTGAGTCATCCGCGTCGATACCCCGTGTAACATACCAGACATTCCATAACCGTCTGCCATTGGAGATAACGCCCTCTCTACCGTCTACCTCCGGAGCTGGAAGCCATGCTGATATGGAAGCCCGCTTCAGACGAGGCATACCAGCGCATGCGATCGCGAAACCAGCCAGCAGGGAAGAAACATCCACACCATCACCATCTTCTTCGTTGACGACAATGGGAAAATCGCCGAAGGCAGAACCCGGTCGGTGATCGCGTGGATCGAAGCTTCGCCCCAGAGTTACAGCCTCCTCACTCGTCATGTTGCCGTAGCCCGGTGCTGGACCCTCTGTGGGCACATTTTTATCCGGCTCGAAATCGGCAGGATCCCATAGAGATGGGCCGGCCATGCGGAAGTATGCGCCTCCTTGAGGTCGACGTGCGTCGAAGCTAACATGGAGATACTCGAGCGATTGACCCCACTGGGCGGAGACTTCTGTTCTCTCGTTTTCTTGTTGTTGTTGTTGTTGTTGTTGTTGTTGTTGTTGTTGTTGTTGTTGTTGTTGTTGTTGTTGTTGTTGCGCGGAATAGTCTGTTGTCCCTGTGAACAGTGAACTGTCCATTACTCCGCCAATCATGAGCTTCCTCAGGTTGACAAGCTTGCTAAGTCCGACCCGGAGCGCGGAACTTAGAATGTCGGAGGGTTTTCTCTTCGGAATATCTGTGATTTCTGGAACTGGTGGTTTGGAGGAAGGTAGAGCGACGTTGGCAGGTGCTTGTGATATATCTCCCTCGTCAAAGCTACGTGGCCCCGAATAGGCTGAATTCATCCAAATCGTGAGCGTTTCCAACCCGCTCAGATCGGCGAGGTAAGTGAGAACGGTCTGCGACATGATAGTGCGATATTCACGCCTCAGTGCGAGATACTTGATGTCCCAGCCCATCAGCCTCCAACTCGCTGACACAAGATTGGGCATACATTGTGCTGCGAGCATGACAGGCACGTGGTCTGCAATGTTTCTGGTAGTGACAAAAAGAGCGAACTCGCGAATCGCTGGGGCTCGTGGTAGCTGTCCCAAATCTGCGATCACTTGTCGGTCCAGATCCAAAAAGGAGTAACTGTGTCGCCAATTGTATAGATCAGTACAAATGTACTCGCTCTCATCATCGGAAAAATGACCTTCAACGGCATCTGGTTCATTCTGACACGTTGTCAGCGCGCGAGCGTGCAGAAATGCGTGGTCCGTCGTTGAGTACACATCTTCCAGCCTCAGCACGACTTGACCCCTCTCAAAAGTCTCATGGCTAAGGACTGTGAGAAGCCCTACAATGGCTATTGTGAAAGTCCGATTGTTGGACGCTCGATCCTCCTCATTTTCAAAGATGGCCCGCTTCTCTTCCGGATACACCGGGAGAATAACCGAAAAACGAACAAGACGAATGTCTCGTCTACGATCAGGGCGTTGTTGTAACATCGTATCCAAGGTGGCCAGATCAGAGCTTTCTATACGGAGGTTGCGGAATGTGTACCGTTCAGCAGTTGCCTGCCAGAGCCGGGACACGGCAGCTAGCGATGCAAGAGACGAAGTGTGAGCGACGTGCGACGTGATAATGTCGCTAACTTCTGCAGAAAGACATTCCATAGTATCGATGCCTCTGACGTGTCCAAACTTTGTGACATCTATGCGTATGCTTAAAAAGTGAAGAATGGGTATTTGAGCAGCCGGTGAATACCCCGCTTTGTTGGTTCATACCTACCTAGGTAGGTACTTAAGTACACATTCAGCTGCTTTCCAATATTGTGGCTCACATGCCGGCTTAAAGCGGTATTCGCCGCTCGTATCCTATCAGTAGGGGATATCAAGGAAGAGCGTGATATCCTTAAGGGCGAGGCCGTGGTAAGTAACGTCCCGGGCTGTGTCCGTGACGCAGGGCCCGGTGCTAGCAGCAGCGACAAGGCTACTGGCCAGGAGCAATCACATCGTGAAGCCTACCATGGCTTGGGTGAGATTGTGCCCACTGAAATGGACGTCTTATGGGCACGTAGTTTCCGTGGTTGGAAAAAGAAGCTTGACCAAGGAGAACGCCCGGCGTTCTTGGAAAACAAACAGCGGCAAGAGCCGTGTCTTAGACCGACTGACGTGTGTCTCGCAATCATTGAAAGCGCTCTCTCCTCTTTTTCCGCTGCGGCGCGTGGAGGTGGGCGGCGGCTTATTACCTTCATCATCCGTATGGACAGATATCTTCTACTGCTTGCCGGCTCTGCGGTACTTGAAAATCCGATAATGAATCGAGGCCCGGATAGTGTAACTCATTACAGCAAGGGGGGATCGCGAGCACCGTGGACAGACAGCCTCACAACATATTGGCACACACTCGCAGTCGGAGTGCTTTGATCTAGGCGAACTGGGGCATGCGCGGGTGGATCCGCATCGGGATTCTCATTGACTTCGTTATTGTTCCCCCAAAGACGGTCGACACCGATAACTCCACTCATCGCAGCACTGGAGCTCAACCACCCCCCCTGGCGTGCTTGGCCCTGCTTGTTTGCAACACATCATGGTCCTCCTAGTTGTCTCTTCACCTCGAGCTCATATGGAAGTTCCGGCCATCAGACCTGTGACCGGCCGAAAGGGGTCACGAGACAGACCTTGAGCCCTCCTGGCACCTGGTGGTCGTTGAAGGCGGCGTACATCTCGGGGATGTTCTCGAATTTCTCTGCATATTTCGCCAGTGAGCGCTGGGCACCTGGAAACACGAGTACACTACAGAAAGTCCAGAAGGGCCATTTTGCTTACCTTCGTGGGTGAACAGGAAGGCAGGGTCATATTCGCCCCGGACGACGAGGTCGAGGAGATATGGGAAGTACTGCGAAGACGCCGTTAGTATTAGTAGATGACTCTTGTTCTTTTCGCATCTCCCGTCTATCAGCAAAACGAGTAGGAAAGAAGAGCTCACCTTCTCGGCAAAGAGCTGCCCGCCGCGCAAGGTGATGGCCTTCTCCATGAGCATGCCGATTGGGAACTTGTTGGTGTCGTAGAAGAAATCGCCGATGAGGGCAACGTTGCCGCCCTTGCGCGTGGCCTTGATGACGGCGCTGACGGTATCGGAGCTGTCGCCCTCGATGCCCAGCGCCCTCATGGTGCTGTGGATGACCGAGTTTGTGCTGCGGAACCCGCTCGCCTCGATGCCGCGGTCCAGGCCGTGCGGCTCGAGGGAGAGGATGTAGTCTGCCACGTTCGGGTGCGCGCTCACGTCGATGGGGACCATGCCAAACGACTCGGCGATGCGGAGGCGGTCGGGGTCCTTGTCGACCGCGTAGACCTTGCGGGCGCCGCGCAGCAGGGCGAGGCGCTGGATCGAGAGGCCGACGGCGCCGCAGCCCCAGACGCCGACGACGTCGCCCTTGCCCACCTCGGCCAGCTCATTGCCGTGCCAGGCGGTCGGGGTCACGTCGGCGAGGCCGAGCAGGCTCTTGGCCGGCGTGTCCTTGGGGGCCTTGACGCAGACGAGGTCCGCGTTGGGGACGCGGCAGTATTCGGCCTGGTCGCCGGGGTAGCCGCCTGTAATCATCGAGTAGCCGAAGATGCCCGACAGGCGGTGGCCGTACATCTGCTCGAGCTCCAGGGACGGGTTGGTCTTGTCGCAAAGGGAGAACTCCTTGCGCTTGCAGTAGAAGCAGTCGCCGCAGGCAATGACGGGCAGGATGATGACGCGGTCCCCGACCTGGAGCTTCTGGACCGAGGGGCCGACCTCCTCGACGATGCCGATGGCCTCATGGCCCATGATGAGCCCCTTCTCCATGACCTTGTTGAGCGCGCCGGCGTACATGTGGAGGTCCGAGCCGCAGATGGTGCAGTGGGTGACGCGCACAATGGCATCCTTGGGGGCCGTGATGGTGGGCTTGGGGACCTCGCCGACCTTGATCGACTTGGTGCCATGCCACTGGGCCGCCAGCATGGTCTCGGTGGGATGCGGCCTGTAGCCAGTGGTGGCGACAGGCCTGTGTATCGTTTGGCTCATGGTCAACCATGTCCCTGGCAGAACCACTGCTGGGCATCTCGGGGACTTACGCTGATACTTGGGCCATTGTGGAGAGTTTGGATGAAGTCTTGTCCTGGTGGTATGATGTGCGACTGCAGATGTGTCTCTACCTTCTTATACTCCGGTATGTTGTCGTGGGATGGCGGTCCATGGATTCGCTTCGAACACACAGACAACGCAGTCTTATACAACTGACCAGCAACCAGGCCCGCGCCTTCGAAGCCACCATGTTCAGCTGCGACGCCGGGAGCGGCATGATTACCTGTCATGTTGTCAGAATGAGGAATTCTGGGAATCATGCTTACGCCGTGCCACACGGCTGGTGTGATGTTGATGCTGGATTCAACGCTGGTTCTGCACGGATTGCCTCAGCTTGTCGGGCCAGTGACATCACCTGTGCTAGTGCTGTCAGGTCGTTCGCAGGAGGGTGCGAACAGTCCGGCGATGACATCAGCGACCATCACTCCCAAGTCAAGGTATGCTACCCTATGCATCGCAGACCTCCACCTCCAGAGGAGCGTCGACATAGCCATTGGGGAGAGAGACCCCGCATCGCCGGCCCGGCCAATCGCGGAGAGGCGGCCTGTTCCGAGCCGAGCTCATGGGGACGAAACCCGATGGTCGTGGCTATTACGGCCTGCGTGGATAGTTCAAGGCTTTCCGGCACTCCGAGTCTCTCATGGATGTCGAGCTGTGGAGCGCAATGTTGGCAGACATTCATATCTGACAGCGACGGGGGCTCGTTTGGACGCCACGGCTTGACGAACTGTTGTATCCTCGTGGAAAAGACATTGACATTTGCCTTTTATGATGGCCAATCTCTTGTAATGACCACGATGACGTTTTCTCAAGAATTAGACCGGAGCATAGTAGCCAGTCACGAACTGCAACCTTCGCGGTCGGTAGCCTCGCCAATGTTCAATTGGTTCATTTAGAGCCTGGTCTTCATTACTGTCATCCGCAGAGCGAGAAGGACACACTGTGTTCGGGAAGAAGCCGCAGCGAGTCGATTTCGTCACTCGCATACTGTGGCCGGACATGTCGGCGTGGTCGGAGAGGGCGTCGCTCCGGCCACCCCCGTCAAACCTCCAAAAAAGCCATCACTGAGGTCATCGCGGTAGAGGGCATACTGTTTTGAATATCCTAGTGATGTTGAAATCTTCATATTAGGTTGGACACTCCAAGACACACATAATGAGCCGCAAGGGAAATTATGGGCTTTGGGTTCCGGCTTTTGCAATTGCATCTATGCGAGCGTCGAACGATCCGTACCGAAGCACCGCCGATACTTTTCTCCACGAGCGAGGCTCAATCTGCCAGCCTTACGCGTGGTCGCACATGCTCTACCGAATCTTCAAGAGCTAATCCCGCCCAAGAACGGCACGTACTGCTGCGGACACGCGACGTTCGTAGGCGGCATCACGCCAGCAAATTACCCGAAACGGATCCAGCGAAGCGGGAGGACACCCTCTTCGCTCTGGGCGTAGGACGTGGTAACATATACGACGCCGTCCAGTGCTAGAGGCTCTATATCACCGACATACTTACTCCTCGCGATACTAGCCTCGGAATAGCTCTAGAAGCATTTAAAAGTAGCGAGCTTATCACGTTTAACGATGTTGAGATCCTTCCGAGTAAAGCCTAAACTGTTCGACATCCTTCGCGGTAGTCGCGTGCCCGACGTTACGTGAGGCACGTGCGACAGAAGAGGTGTAGACCGTAACAATTACCGTAGTCGAAGTGATGCGTGTTTTCTCGTGTCTACACATGTCACCCAGGAGATGATTCCTACAAAACCCTTGGGTGTGCCTTGCGTGCACATGACCTGCCGTTGTCCCAGGCTGGGCGCTACGACCAGTCGGTTGGGTCGTCGCGAGAAAGTGAGGCGGCTAATCTGTCGTTTGACCCCATCCCAATCAGCCTGTTCCGTGTAAATCAGATCTGCAGTGGCGATTGCGTGGACCCGCGGCGCCACGCCTCCGGCTGCCAAGACGGGAGACGATGCAACATCGGCAGTTGGCCAGGTCCGATGAAACACTCCACACCCCGCCGTGCGACTCGTGCGTCCCCGGCCGGGCGTATTTCCAGCAATCCGCTGCCGCTGATGCGGCTATACGGCCATTCCCCAAGGTCAGTGATTGCAGACCGAGGTGGAATGACAGACGGCTTGTGATGGCGAAAGAAGAGAGAACCCCTTTCAAGCGGGTGGCAGATGGTCCCAATGGAGCCAAACCATCCGTCTCTCCGCACTTGGTCCGGGGCTAATGTGTAGATCGAGGGTCGGAAGCATCACACAATGCGTTGCCCAGCAGTGACTTGATCGAGCAATGTGTATAAGAACCTCGTGCCAAGCCCTCTGACATGCATCTTTCCATCGCCAAGCTTCCTCGCCTGCATGCCAAGCATTACCCGCCCGAGACTACCACACACTGCACCATGATCTTCTCCCGCTCCCTCCTCCTAGCCCTGTCGGCCTTTGGCCTCGGATCCGCAGCTCCGGTGGCCGATGAGGCCCTCCCACCCCATGTCGAGCGGCGCGGGCCCTCGGACTTCTTCCTGTCACCCGAGCACCCCCTGATGCTGGCTCGCCTCAACGCCTCCCTCGAAGCCCGCGGCATGTCCCTCGAGGCCCGCACCAACTACGTCCAGAACTACAAGACTGGAGGCACCGTCAACTTCACGCCCTCGGGCAACGGCTTCAACCTCAACTTCAACACCAACAACGACTTCGTCGTCGGCGTAGGCTGGAACCCCGGCTCGCGCAGCCCCATCACCCACTCCGGCTCCTTCAGCGTCACCCGCGGCCTGGGCACCTTGTCCGTCTACGGATGGACCACCAACCCGCTTGTCGAGTACTACGTCATCGAGGACTCGGGCGGTTTCTCCCAGACGGGCACCAAGAAGGGTACCGTGAGCACTGACGGTGGCACTTACACCATCTGGGAGAATGTGCGGACCAACGCGCCCTCCATCCAGGGCACTCGCACCTTCAACCAGTACATCTCTGTCCGCAACGGCGGTCGTCCCAGCGGTACCGTCACCATCAACAACCATTTCAACGCCTGGGCCAGCCACGGGATGAACCTTGGCACTCTCAATCTCCAGGTCGTTGCTGTGGAGAGCTGGAATGGTGCTGGCTCTGCCCAGCAGACTGTCACTAACTGAAGCCATTGCGCACGGGGGCCTTGGTGCGAGTCTCGCACGCACGGTCTCTTGGCTCTGTACATACATTCCTTTATTTATTTCTTCTTTCTGGGGTGGGGTCGCTTCTAGGGGATGTCTTCTATTCTATTCGGATACGCAAGGTGACGTCGTGCACCCGGCCTCAAGCTTATGGCCTCTGGCACTCAATGTACCCAGCTATGCAACGCTGAGCGTTTGCATTTTGTCCCTTATCTAGTCTTTGGCAAATTCAAGTCATTTACTCGGGGTAGCCATGTCTTTGCCAGTACAGTCACATCCATTGATAACCTCCATTTGGGGACAAATAGACTCGAACACGTGAGGGATGGGAGCCATGGGCAGGGAGCTTAGATTCATGCACCTTTCCACGGGCTCAAGCAAGAGAGTCGATTGCGTTTCTATGAGACTTACGGCCCACGTATCACGATCACCACCACAGATTAAAAAGCAGCAATAAGTAATCAGACGTCAGAGGACTTGGTCACAGCAATGTGTACATCGCAGTACACATGGACGACACACACGATTCAACAACGCTCCACGGATCGACATCGACGGCCAGAGGTGTCATACTGCGTACCTAATACATAGAGGATCTCAACAGAGCGGATTAGAGCAGAGAGTAAGGTGTTGTGCGCGAGACTGCACGTGCTTTTCGCATGTTGACAGCCGAGAGTACATTCCCCATGCAAGGAAGTTAGCAAGTCTTTTCTTCTCTGTAGTGCCCCCCCCCCCCCCCCCCAGGCATTGGTGAACCACTTCTGACGAATTTGATTCAGTCATTGACCTATTCTCGCAAACTTCAAACATAGATAATCCCTCCGTCGTGCACACTAGTGCCAGTCTTGACCTGTGGAACAATCCCAGCATCAACAAGCTCATTGATCAAGTCCAACAGCATAAGATCACAACCCCGGGCGGCCATGAGCCTCACCGAAACGGGGAGCACCTCTTCGTGCTGCGAAATAGCGCTGTAATACTTCACCTGACCAATGGGAACCACAACGTCTGGGTTCCCAGCCAGGGGCGAGATGAACATGGTGTTCAGTCCCAGGGGGATCCCCGAGAAGCCCTGAGGCAATGCGGTCCGGTAGGTCGGCTGCGCGGCGTTGAAGACATACAAGAAGACGCTCTCGGAGCAAGAGTCGGTGTTGTTGGGCAGAGCGGCGGTGTTCCACCAGTCCATGAATACTGTCTTGTTGTGGACGGCTTCGTCGATGAGGTCGGGGAACTCGGAGGCCCAGTTCCACGAGGTGTTTGTCCACTCGTTGACAAAGGGGACTCGGCCGTCGTATTTGGCGGCATATGCCTCGAACAGCGGGCCGCGGATCTGGCGAACCTGTTCTTGGGCTGCGAGGATCGGCCATGTGATGTTGAGCAAGACGTTGTAGTTCTCGGGCGCGCCTGATGGGTGCGTTTCGGCCCAGTGTGTGGAGAGATTGTAGGCCGATGTTGTGGCTGAGAGGTGCTTGCTGACTTTAGCGACGAACTGGACCACGAGCTTCTGCGGTTCTGTGAGGTTGGGGGTGTCGGCTGTGGGCAGTTCATAGGTGACGACCTTGCTTGGGAGCTTGGTATAATCGGTAGTGAGACCAGAGTACATGACCTTTGAAGCAGCGTGCCAAAGCTTGGGATCGCGGGCGAGGAATCCCGCTGTGTCGAACTGCGGTACAAGTGGGACGCTGCCCGTCAGAGGCACCGAATCAAAACTTGGTCGGTTGCCAAACAACCCGTTGAACTCGGCTGGGATGCGGATAGAACCGCCTGTGTCTGATGCTAACGCCAGATCAAGCCAGTCATATGACGCCATACCGCTGGCGGGACCTGACGATGACGAAGTCACTTCCTGATAGCCATCGCCACGCGGGTTGAAGGGCATCAGATAGTCAATGGCGTCCCTGGCGTTCTCGGGAGCAGCAAATTGCGACAGCTTCATCTTGCCAATGACAATGGCACCGGCGTCGACCAGACGCTGGACAGCAATGGCGGTATTGTTGGCCTCGGGGTGAATGGCGTAGTATGCACGGCTGCCTAGGCCTGTCTTGATGCCCTTGATGTTGTACAGATCTTTGACACCAAGGCGGACACCTGCCAGTGGTTTATCGGCTGTGGGCTTGTAATAGAGGCGCGAGGGGACAGCCACAGTGACAGCAGACGATCCAGCGATGGCGGAGTGGAGGGGTATCCAGTGCTGGCCATCCGCAGCGGCAATGACGCCCTGATGAAATGCACCCATGGTGTCTGAGTAGAGTCGATAGGGCGTATAGAGCTCGCCGGTGGACTGGGACAAGACGTAGGGGCCAGCGGGAACATCCAGCATGGCAGTCGTTATCGCCTTGATGCAGGCAATACTCGGATGGGCGGTTATGTCTGGTGCCGTGACATTGACGTCGTTGTTGCGGAGGTAGACCCCCTGAAGGAAGCCCTCGTTGAAGACATCGTCCTTCTCCAGATAGTCGGCAACGAATTGACTCAGTGTTTCAGCACTACAATTCGCTTGGTGCACGTCGAATATCGTGATGGGGGTCAGGTCGTATGAGCCAGGCATGCCCTGAAGCCCTGTGCAAGACGACAATTTCCCGACTGATTCGACGGGGACGTGGTATGGGATATCGTTAATGGCCATGGTCAGGCCCATGGGTGTCATCTTAGCTGCCGCACATTGTGCAAGGAGCGTCAGCGCGACGACTGCCTTGACAGAAGGCCAGAGCGAATGAGGCATGGTAGAATGCAGTGAGCTGTTCATAGACAAATGCTTGGAACCTCTGGAGAGAGGTAGTCAGTATGCCTTCTTATATTAGTGACGGACGGCACAGGATTCAACGGCATAGGTGCCATGCACAATCCCAAAATCCAAGACTCAAGGCATTGGAGGAAACGGGCCGATTGGACCAGCTGTAATGGGAAAGAAGATCTCAGATGTCTACAGGGGACGATGGCCAAGATCCCGACGGAGACTGGACAAGCATGGCCAGCTGCCACCGATGCAAGGGTCTATCCCCTTCCCCGCATAGATCGGCACAATTGCTGATCTCATAGACTGGGGAGTGGTGGCTGGAGAAGTAGACTCCTCATACCTAATGTACGTTAGCGGCAACCGGCTCGTTCCCGAACTCCGTCTCGCCCAAATCCACTTCCTGACTTGATTGTCCGTTATGCAGATCAATTCGTCAAAAGCGACTGTTATCTATGCAGATTGAGCTCGCCTTATTGCACAAGGTTGTCATGCCGGGCGTGTTGTGTGAATCGACAACTACGCTACGGCGTAGTTGGGCCTAAAAACGTGGGGCCACCACAATATTAGGACCTGACCGTTCTCAACTCGTGAGCGAGTTCGCGGAGTTCCATCATTCTTCTGCGCAGGCGAGAGTATCACGTGCCAAGCTCTGTTGAATACTTAATTATGAATCCTTTAATCAATTCAACAAGAGGAGATCCGACAGCGAAGAACCATAATTGCCCCATTCGTCCAGCAAGGCATAGATGTTATTGAGATCAGCCTCCCACTTCCCAAATAGTATCTAAATGTCAAGTCCCATACGCTTTACAGCAGCTTCTGGCTATCAGCTGCAAGTATACTACAATTCAGTCCACCTCGTGATGCTGGTGATGCTGGCGATGCTGATTGTCAGATTCTGTTCGATCCAGACTGGCTGGGCCCTGAGATCTCTCCTGTAACTATCCTTACGCTCCCAGTGGCCCTCTACTTTGCATTTCAAGTCGCAGTCCCGACTCAGTGTGAACCTCTATGCAGATACTAGCCAGTTGAGCCGCAAAACGACTTGCGTTGAAGAGCAAAGGAGGAGAGAAGTGCACAAAAACCCAAGGGGCGCAAAGGGGCGTCCAACACAGAGCACGGTCTCTTCTCCTCGTGCGGGGCATACGGGGTGACTTTAGGGAGTCATCAAAGCCACTGATGACTGAGGATCGACAGCAAGAGATGTGGTATCATGTCAACTTTATCCCGCTGACGAAATGGAAGCTCACGAAAGATACAAATTATGACAGACATCACGGCGTGCGAGTTAGCACGAAGCGCTGCAAGAGCTCACCTTGGCAGCGAGGCATAGTGTCGGCGAATCGCAGACGGCAGGGAAGGAGGTATCACGTCGTCTTTCACATTGCCTGCCAGGGACGCAGAGTGTAGGATAGAAATTATATCCAAGAATTATAAGTATATCCTGTCTTCGGATTTGAAGAAAGCCTAAGCTGAGATATTTACGATTGTTTTCCAAGCCCACTGCCCTGGAGTGGGAGAAGCAGTCTTTTTTCGCCATGAGAGTGCGTACCCGCATAGGTTACACGACCTTGAACCTGGCGCGCGTTGGACGCGCTCTACTTTTCATGAAAGAAACAGATAACTTAGAAAGCGACCGCAAAGGCGGCGAGGACGACAGCAGCAAGACCGGCACCGACGCGACCGGCACCCGCGGTCGGGATGCTGGGGTAGGTCGGGCCGCCGGCAGGGACCGTAGGGTAGGTCGCGGGCGGCACGACGCCGGTGCTGGCGGTCATGTAGATGGTCGTGTAGGTGTCGGAGCCGTGGACGGGGGCAGTAGGGTAGCTGCCGCCAGTGGGGTACGGGACGGTCGGGTACTCGGCCTTGGTGGTAGGGTACTCGCCAGCAGGGTGCTCGGCGGTCGGGTACTCGACGGCGGGGTACTCGGTCTCGGTGAGGGCCGCGTAGGTGGGCGTCTCGACGGGGTAGTACACCTCGTCGTCGTTGTCACCGCCCTTGGTGGTGTAGGTGGCGGTCGGGTAGGGCTCCTCCTCGGTCACGGGGCACACGGTCGTGCTGACGGCCACGGTGTGCGTGGTGGTCGAGCCGTACGGGCAGTCGGTGACGGTAGCAGGGCACTTGGTGACGGTGTACACGGTGGTCGAGTAGATGGTGCTCGTGGTGTAAGTGAGAGCGGCGCTACTGGTGGTGGTCGCGTAGGAGGAGACGGCCTCGGTCTTGCTGGTCTCGGTCTCGGAGCAGACGGTGGTGTAGACGGTGCCGGACGTGGTGTAGACGCTGGTCGAGTAGACGGGCTTGGTGCTAGAGGCAGCAGAGTAGTAGCTGGCAGGAGCCGTGGGGTAGACAGCGCCGTAAGACTCGGTGTTGTTCTTGACAGCGTAGGTAGGGTATGCAGGGTAGGTCGGGACGTGCGTGGAAGAGGTGGAGGACACTGTCGAGGCAGAAGAGGAGACAGTGGCGGATGAAGAGTCGGAAGTGGAGGAGGCGGTCGACGATACGGACGACGACGAAGACGACGTAGTCGAAGAAGAGGCAGAGCTCGACGTCGAGACAGAGGAAGAAGTCGACGCGGAGGACGAAGTCGAGGACGTCGAGGCCGAGGACAAAGTCGAAGAGACACTCGAAGAGCTGGTAGCCGACGAGCTGGTAGCCGAAGAACTGGTAGTCGAAGAGCTGGTAGCCGATGAGCTGGTAGCCGAAGAACTGGTAGTCGAAGAGCTGGTAGCCGACGAAGTCGACGAGCTCAGAGTCGAGGAAGTAGAGGCAGAGGAGCTCGCGGTCGAGGAGGTGGAAGCCGAAGTGGAGGTGGAGGTAGCAGAGGACACAGAGCTCGAGGTAGAGGACGAGGTCGACACGGAGGTCGAGGTGGAGGTCGCGGAGCTCGAAGTCGACGAGGAGGTCGAAGCAGAGGAAGTCGTGGAGCTGGAGGTGGTAGACACAGTGGACGACGTAGAGGTCGAGCTGGAGGTGGTTGATGTACGGGTCGAAGTCGAGCTGATCGTGGAAGAGGTCGTGGTGACAACCTCACCGGGGCAGCCGCCGAAGGCGAGGTAAGACGCGACCGAGTCGTAGTAGTTCTTCCGGGTCAGGACGTCGACATTGGTCTTGCCGTGCCACGCGTCCCACAGCATGATGCCGGAGAACATGGAGGACTTCTTGAGTGTGTTGCAGATGAGGTTCTTGACCAGGGCGGGAGCCAGGTAGCCGTTGCTGGCGGCCTCGGGGGCGGCCGGCAGGCCGACGTAGAGCTCGGGCGTGTAGTTTGTCTGCTCCTTGAAGAACTTCTCCCAGGCGGCGTAGTTGAAGAGACCCGAGCTGGCAGCGTTGCAGTTTGCCGGGTTGTTGTAGAACTGCACAAAGATCTTGTCGAACTTGGCGCGCTTGAGGATGCTCTCCATGGTGAAGAACTGACCCTGCGGGCACTCGGGGGCGGCAGTGATGACGACGTCCTTCTGGCTCGCGACAATGTGCTCGCGGAGACGGTTCACCACCGCGGCGTAGGCGAGCATGTTGGCTGATTGGTCAATGTTAGCATTGAGTCTGATACGACTAGGAATCGAGGAGTTGGGGTTTTGCGCTTACGGAACTTGTGCTCAATGTCAAAGTCGAAGCCATCCATGGACACAGAGCCCTCCCAGTCAAAGGGGCGAGGACCAGTCCATGAGTCGACCTTGGGGCCGAAGGCACCCCAGAGGAAGTCGGCAAACTCCCTGCCCTTCTGCTCAGTGGTGACCTCGTAGTTGCTGTACGCCTGGCTGTACACGCCGCCGATGGAGAGGTAGATCTTCTTGCCCTTGCGCTGGCAGATCTTGATGTCCTCCTTGATGAGGCCGCAGCCGGAGAGCAGCTTCGAAGGGTTTCCGTTGGGAAGGGCATAGACAGGAGAGTCGCAGTGGGCGGCGAAGTTGGTGCCGGGGTAGCCGCCGCCATTCTCAGGAGAGACGTTGACGAAGCCGAGGGTGATGAAGTCAATGCTGTCCGAGTCACAGTAGCTGGCGAGGCGATCAGTATCGGGGCCTCTTTGTCCCTACAAGGCACAATTCGTGTTAGGCAATGTCGATGTTGAGTCACTGAAAGTCTGTGGTCCCTCTAGCCTATATGTGTTGTGCAACTCACCCAGTAAGCGTTGATGGAGTACTCGTGCGCGAGCGCAGGTACAGCAGCCAGAAGGGCCGCAGCGGTCGAGGCCTTGAACAGCATGGTCTCGAGTGGGTGAGTGAAGACTCGGTCTTGGGATATCAAAGAGAGTAAGGTGGTCGAAACCAGATTAGAGAGTGTATGCTTCAACAAAGAAGGGACGCAAACCAAAGTCTGCAATGATCAAAAGATATCCAAAGCCCGATCACTTGGAGAGACAAGAGAAGGAGAGAAGAGAGAGAGGAGAGAGAGAGAGAGCGAGAAGAGCCGTGACGGCAAGCCACACTCGCCTTTAGTACGCATCTCAACGGTGTAAGTGCACTTTCACGTCGCCTAGGCATCTTCGTGGGTGGTCCTGCTACCCACACCAGAGGCAGCACCAGCCCCAGCCCCTGACAGGCTCGGTGGGAGCCAACATTGCCCGGTCGAGGCACAAGACTCTTCACGATGGAGTGCCTCCTCCCCGGTGGACATGGAACCCACAACGTCCCAAGGGCTAGCCCTGCAGGCACTCGCGGAAGTTGGTCCCTGGAGCCAGGCTAGCCGACCAACAGACAGCGTGGACCCTCGCTCGAAAGCTTAGCCAACGTGCAGAGCATAGCACGCAGTATGCAGGAACCGAGAGTCGATCGGATCCTGTCGAGCCCTGCCCTGCAAGTCGGACAGAAGTAGCCGGGCTCCGGCGCTACTGCAAGCCCGGTGGCTCGGAAGACAACCAACATCCATACGAGAGGGTCCCGGGGACCAATGGCCGCCTGCATGCTCGTCTGACCACCCACCCGCATGCGAGCTGCAAATGACAAAGTGCATTTCCTGCTTGCTGTCATCAGGTGCCCCTGCGCTCGCCTGCCTCGGTTGGCAGCAATGCAGGAACGCGGGCAGGGGGAGGCGTTTTGAAAGGGCGAGGGCACCATGGCATGGGCCGCGGAGGAACGTGACGGATCTGGAAGGGTTGCCTGAGTCCGCGCTGGCAGCCTCGTCCGCTTCGGCCTGTGGACGGGTCGCGTACCCTTCACTGTTAAGCACCCAGGAACGTGTGCACCAAGGAACCCTTCTCATCTTAAGACTCGGCCGGCGCGAAGAGCCGAGGAACGATTGGTGGCAACCATGGGCTGGGACTATGTTATGCAAACCAAGCGACCACACAGACATCGAACACAGGCCAAGCGCCCTAGGGGTGGAGCGGGCTATTGCTTCCCGTCCACATCGCGACTGGCCTAAGTGGCGGTGGTGCAGTTCCTGTGCATCTAGCGTGGATTCAAGAAAGCCGGTGGAGGAATAAAGTGTGGCTGCAACGGGCGATGATGTGGGCGGCTGAGTGTTGCCAACTGTGAGACATCCAGACAGAGTTCTGTCACTCGGAGAAGCTCAGGCCTCGGTCGCCGGCCCAGGAATCTGGACCTTCCGGCGGCTCTAGAGAGAGTCCGAGCTTGTCGGCGATCCGGACATTAAATGCACAAAGCAGCAGCGAGTCCCCTCCCCTCCCCTCTCATCAGACCATCTCAGCCCTCTGTGGACCTTGATTGGGGGGGGGGGGGGGGAGGG
Organism: Microdochium bolleyi; assembly: GCA_001566295.1. NCBI lineage: Eukaryota > Fungi > Ascomycota > Sordariomycetes > Xylariales > Microdochiaceae > Microdochium > Microdochium bolleyi. The sequence goes on along the minus strand of KQ964247.1, from coordinate 1,086,859 downwards.
GCCTTACTACGCCAGCCCTAGGAGCCAACAAGGCGAGCCAGGTAGAGAGACCCATGCTAGACTGCCAATCTCCCGCCTGTGGCCATTCGGCCCGCCACCTGCGTCGCAATGATGTCCCATTCAGGCAAGTGCTGGACAGCAAGGATGGCTCATGTCGCTTGGGAAGAGGCAGGCACCAGCAACTGTCATGCTTGGCCTTGGATGACAAGATCGGACCACGAACTCAAAGACTGCGACGGTGCTATTTTACAGCACGTGCTCTCATTCGCTCGGCGACTCCTTAGGGCTGGATTGAGCCACGAGGCCAGTGCCAAAAGACATGGATGAATGAACGATGCACAAAATCTCTAGTCGGTGCCCTGGCGCATCGATGCATGCAAGACGAAAAAGGCATGGCCTACAAATGATAAACGCGCGGGAACCATTGGCCAATTGAGACGCCTTTTTCCATGTAAGTCCAACGTCATATAGCTTCCAGATCTTGTATCTGTCATAGTACCAGTGTCCCTGAGCTTGGAATGTTCCAAACTGGGGTTCGAACGGCGTGTACACCGTTGCAAAGGCGATACTGTTCAGGCACAGTTCACAGAGTTGGTCACAATGTCCACAACCTAGTCACGCCTTCGGAGTCTTCCGAGTTATTGGTATCATAAAGAAGAGCTACGTAAGCTATATAATCAGTCTATTCCTGCCTCCCTCCTATCATTGTATACAATTTGTTCCCCGTCCGTGAGAACATTCCTGTACTGCGAGCCGAAGCTAAGCAGTGTCCAGCACGACGACCTCGGCCTCAACCTCGCCGACGCTCTCGACCGAGAGCTTGTCGCCGGCGTGCACATTATCGATGAAGGCGCCGTCGCCCTCGCCGTAGACCTCGTCGCGGCCGTCGATCCGGACCTGCGTCTTGCCCTTCTTGGTCATCGGCACGTGGATGAAGACCTTGCGCTTGTTCGCCTGGGTCGCCTTGCCGCCGACGGTCCACTCGAACTTCTGTCCCGCGGGGACCAGGCCGGCGGCCATGACAAAGTCCGCATGGATCGGGATGGTGTCCGGGATGGTGGGCTCGGCGGCCTTCTCCTGCTCGGCGGTCGCGTCCTCGCCGCCCTTGAGCGGGCTCAGGATGGGAACGAAGCCCTTGCGCTTCTCGTCGTCGCCAAAGTGCCGCGTGTGGTAGCGCGGGGTGAGCCCGCGCTTCCAGGGGATCGCCCAGATCTGCAGGAAGTGCACCGTGTCCTTGGCGTGCTCGTTGAACTCGGAGTGCGCGATGCCAGTGCCGCCCGTGGTGAACTGCACGTCGCCGCGGTGCATGCGGAAGAACTTGTCCGACTGCCCGCCCTCGGCGCCCTTGGCGAGCATGCTGTCGCGGTGTGTGAGTTCGCCGGACAGGATGTAGCTGAAGATCTCAAAGTCGCGGTGCGGGTGCGTGGGGAAGCCCGAGTTGGCCTTGACGCGGTCCTCGTTGAGGACGCGCAGGCTGCCGAAATGAGTGAAGCTCGGGTTGTACCAGTCGGCAAACGAAAAGCTGTGATATGTGTTGAGCCAGCCGTGGTCGCCATGGCCGCGCGTGGCGGACCGGTGCGGCGTGATCTTTGCGTGTGAGAGTGTCTTGGCCATGGCTGTCTTGACTGTGTTCATGGGCTCTGCGGTGGTGGAAATGGCTGTGGCCGTGGTGATGCCCCCCGTGGTTGGCGATATCTCGGCGGCTGGGTGCTGCTGTGGTGTGGTTGCTGTCTTGAACAGTGAGAGTGCTTGTTGGAGCAGGTGAGAAGCGGATTGTGAGTTGAATGCGATGATGGAAACGAAAACGACCAGAATTGACAGGGCAAGTCCGAGACGCTGCATTTATACTCGGGATGGGGCCAGGCTAGTGTCTTCCAAGAGAGGTCGAAGGTCGGAGAAGGAGATCTGAAAAGACTGGAAAAGGTGAGGAGAGGATTTGGCATGTATTTGATAATCCTGACCTAGAGGCTCTCTCGGCACTTGCGTGGCTGACTGATGTGCTTTGAAGTGGACGATGATGCAAAGCTAGAACGCCGCCCTGGAACAAATCCGTGTACTGTGATTGGTGCAGAACCTCCTTTGCTCGTCAGAAATGCGGGGCCGCAGCGTGCTTACAAGCGATTAAGTCATGCTGACTACGCGAGTGGCCGGATTGCCTGAAGGCATGTCGAAGTCGGCCCCGCAGCCATCTCGCATTGCCGTAAAACGAGCCTCCCGCTCGCCTTCTTTGACCATACCTGCAGGTATTTACAGCTTAAGTTGTCAGCCTCAGCCCGGGGCTTGTGCCTGTGTATACTGGCTCTTTCTGTATGCACATCTGCTGCATCTTGGCCGACCAGACGCCACTCGAGCTGGCGAGCATCCCGATGCCTAGACGTTGCAGAGTGCGTCTGCAGGTCCGGCTGGGCAGCCGATCACGCACCGCGCCGCCACCAGCTAAAGACAGGGAACACCAGTGTCCTGGATCCGTCCATGAGGGAGCGTTGAATGAGTTGCAGCTGCCATATGCCTCCTGCGCCTATTACGGCACCTGACAAGACGGCCCCGCCTCTGGTGGCCTTATCTAGCTGCCCCGCCGTTACAGCGCCCGCTTTGATTGTTGGTCACGGGCCTCGTGCCGGACCGGAGACTCTCGCCGGGTGGCTCCTGCCCCGTGCTGTTCCATGCGCCGAAGCCGCCTGCAGGTGCTGCACGCCAAACCGCTAAGAAAAAAAATTGCTATCGCAACCTCCCCTTCCCACTCCCGCTACGTCCTTACTCGAGCACCATGTCGTCCTCCGCCAACGGCCTCGTCCAACGTGCCGTCGCCTCCTGCAGCGCATTCGTGCCCTCTCTCTTGCACCCAATTCCCTGATCTTGTCTTTTCCACTTGTCCCAGCCGGCCGGATGTCTTATTGAGCTCGTCGTCTAGCATCGCAACCTCCAACGAGCGACTGCCAGCAGCTGCTCCTGAACCCCGCGCCCCCCGACGATCGATTGAGCGTCGTTAAGACGAAAGAGCACTGTCTACTGCATATTTCGAAAGGTATGCACGTGTTTACACCGGCAGAGGTGTTTCCCACCGATCTCGTCACCGTTCCCTCCACGGCCGAGGTCTTCCGAAGCTACAGCGATCGTCTATCCGAGGATCACTCCTTTGCCTGAAACCTCAACCTCCCTTGTCCCTGCGTACTCATATGATGAATTCTTTTCAAAAATTTAAATGTTCGACTGCCTAGCTATACGCTGCGGAGACAATTTATTCTGATCGATGCGCACTCCCTACACGATTACACGTAGCACACCTTCTCGAGCTTTATGTCGAGGATCACATGGCTAACAATAGTCGCGATCAAGATTTAGCAGTACCATCAAGATGTGCGGAATCCTCGGTCTCATCCTCGGCCACATTGGCGACAACCCGGACGCCCCTTGCCAGACTGCGATCGACCTCCACGAGGCTCTTTACTTCTTGCAACACAGAGGTCAAGATGCTTGGTATGTCACTCTCGGCCGCACAGAGTCGTCAGGCACTCCAAGGCTAACGCAGGAACAGTGGTATCGCGACATGTGCCGCCGGAGGCCGCATCTACCAAGCCAAGGGCAATGGCATGGCAGCCAAGGTCTTTAGCGACGGCGCGCGTCTCCAGGACCTCCCCGGCTCGATGGGCATCGGCCACTTGCGCTACCCGACTGCCGGCACGAGCGCCAGCTCCGAAGCCCAGCCTTTCTATGTCAACAGCCCCTACGGCATCTGCATGGCGCACAACGGCAACCTCGTCAACGCCGCCGAGCTGCGGACGTACCTCGACCAGGTTGCCCACCGGCACATCAACACGTCGAGCGACAGCGAGCTTATGCTTAACATCTTTGCCAACGAGCTCAATGAGACCAAGAAGGCTCGTGTCAACACGGAAGACATTTTCAGTGCCCTGTCCCGCATGTACAAGCGCTGCACGGGCGGGTGGGCGTGCACCGCTATGATTGCCGGATTTGGTGTCTTTGGCTTCCGGGACCCGTACGGCATCCGCCCCCTGCTCATGGGCGAGCGCGACTCCCGTACGCTTCCGGGAACCAAGGACTATATGTTGGCCTCGGAGTCAATCGCGCTGCGCCAGCTCGGCTTCTCGAACATCCGCGACATCAAGCCCGGCGAAGCCGTCTTCATCCGCAAGAGCCACGCCCCAGTCTTCAAGCAGGTCCATGAAGCCATGGGCTACACGCCTGATATCTTCGAGTATGTCTACTTTGCCCGTCCGGACTCGGTCCTCGATGGCATCAACGTCCACGACAGCAGGCAGCGCATGGGCTACAAGCTCGCCGACAAGATCCTCGAGCTGCTCGGGCCTGAGGGGGTTGCAGAAATCGACGCCGTTATCCCCGTACCTGAGACATCCAACACATCAGCCGCTACAGTTGCTGAGAAGCTCAAGAAGCCTTACTGTCACGGTTTCGTCAAGAATCGCTACGTCTTCCGGACATTCATCATGCCCGGTCAGGGGGCCCGTGTGAAGGGCGTGCGTCGCAAGCTATCGACTATCCCGTCCGAGTTTGCGGGCCGCACGGTCCTGTTGGTTGACGACAGCATCGTCCGCGGCACCACTAGCAGGGAGATTGTCGCCATGGCGAGGGAGAGCGGCGCCAAGAAGGTCATCTTCTCCAGCTGTGCGCCGCCCATCACGCATCCTCACATCTAGTATGTCTCGCTTGTGTTGTCCTTAATTGTGCTGGACTTGTAATGTGTATGCTGACCAACATCTTAGCGGCATCGACCTGGCCTCCCCCTCGGAGCTCATCGCCTCGGACAAAGACCGCTTCGCCATTGCTAAAGCCAGTGAGTTCTTATCTGGCCCCTCTTCTCAAAGCCCTAGCAATTCCTCCCCAGCTTTGCACCCAGAGACACACATCGCTGACTGCGCCTTCCCTTTGATACAGTCGATGCCGAGGAGGTGATTTACCAGGACCTCGACGACCTTAAGGCCGCGTGCCTCGACCTCTCTCCTGAAGGAGGCCCAACGGGCTTCGAGGTCGGCGTCTTCTGTGGATCCTATGTCACCCCCGTGCCTGAGGGTTACTTTGAGCACCTATCCGCGCTGCGGGGCCAGAAGCGCAAGTTTGCCACCCCGGCGCAGGTCGCGAGCAGCGGGCCCACGATGACCGCTGCTCCAGCCACGGCCACGGAAGAGGAGGCGGCCATCCGCGCAGCCACCAATGGCTCAATTGGTGGAGCAAGTGCCGGGAATGGCCACGAGCTTGCGAGCGGAGGCGCGGCAGAGGAAGGGAACGGCTCAAAACGGAGAGGGGAAAAGGACGATGGCGAACGACCGTCGAGCCGGGCGCGTCGCGAGGAGGAAGGCAGGACTGCGGAGATGATGCAGCACCCCAGGATTCAGGAGGACATTAGCATGCACAACATCGCCACGGATCGCGAGAGGCACTGATTGGAGTTTGCCCCATCTGATAGAGCAAGAATCACGGAACAATAGACTTGCATGCACAGGGCGTCCTCTGCTACATTTCTGCCAGCCACAAGCACAGAATTGGCTCACATTAGCTGAAGTGGAAAGGCACATGTCAATGAGCAAATGTCCGTAGGCCTCGCCCCCGTGCATGTAAAATTAACAATCTCTCTACTGTTACATATCCTCATCGAACGCGAGATGCTCCAGGTCTCCATTTCGCTGCAGCATTGCTTTGCTCTCGAGGTACACAGAAAGGCACCAAGAGAATAGCCTTGGTGTAGCTCCCAGCAGCATAGCCCATGGCTTTTCGAGACGGACAAATGTGTTTGCTCCGAGCCCGAAGTGTTCAAGTTTGATGATAAATGATGGAGCCTTAACGTGGTTCCAGAGTTTAGTGTGTACTGATGCTTCGGGAGATCCCAGGACTGCATGCTCAGTGGATGCGGACCACTGTACAAAAGAAATTGAGGGCTCAAGGCACTGAATGACCACTCGAGCTCATCCGACGTAGCCCGTATGCGGGCTTCGAGAAGTGAGAGAGAGATCGGTGTAGAGACGTGATGAGGGCTGGAGAGCGCGATGATCTGGCCAAAGCTGATCGAGATAACGTCCCACATTGACCGAAAAACTCCAGAGCACCATATCCATGGCGAAAACCGGTCGAAAAGTCGACATGCCTTGAGCAGAAAACATAACCTCATGATTGCGTTATGGTGGGTATCAAGCGAGCGCAAGGCAGTGTCGTTTTCGCTAATGCCACTCACGACTGGTGAGTCGAGTGCTGCGGCATGCCCGACTGTGGTGGCATGCCGTAAGGGCCTGGGCCTGGTCGCTGCTGCATACCGTACTGGTAGGCGAGTGCCGACTGTGGGTCGACAGGCACATTCTGCATGTAGTTCGGAGGCATATGAGGGTTCTGGGGCATGCCTGGCCGAGCGGCCTGGGGAGGCAGATGTGCAGGAGGTTCCTCAGGGGACTCGACCTGGTTGTCGTCGACGCCGTTCTCGTTGCCCGGAGTGGGCTCCGGCGCGTTCAAGCAAGCCTGATAAAACTGCATCAGCACGGTGCAAAGGCAACAAGGGTCTCTATCAAACAGATCATACCTGGATCAAGTTCTTGCCCTCGGCTTTTGTGACCAGGGGCTGCAGCTTTGGTGTCGTAAAGGTGTAAACCAAGCCAGTCTCGGAAACAACCAGCAGGAGTACTTGGGTGCCAGTCAGGACGGAAAGTTCGTAAGCCTAGCAGCGAAGAATGTTAGCATTGCTTCTGACAAGCCTGATAATTGGGGCTGTATGGACAAGTGATGAGGCAGAGGGCTCGTCGCGGTTGTGCACTGGCTAATCCGACCACGGCGTTGACTGCAATCCGCAAGGCTTGCAAAGGCATTGGGCTTGCCAGCCGTGCACATCAACAACAATGCCCAAGTGGACGCACAAGCGACCATGCGCGACGCAGGTTGCGAAGCTGTCGGCGCCCGGGAAGGTGCTGAGTATGGGAGGTCCATCCGAATAAGAAATGAAGACAGGCTGCTCGCTTGTTTGGGAAAGGCTTTGCTGCTGCCGCGCGTGGATGCATACCTTCTTCATGATGCCAGCTTTTCTCTTCGAGAAGGTAATGTGGCGACGCGACTTGTCGCTGATGAACTTGATTTCGATCTTGCGACGCTCGCGGCCGCCCTTCTCGTCATCGTCATCGTCGTCGTCCTGGATGGCGCGCTGGCGCTTGACACCGCGGTTCTCGCTGGCGCCGCCGTTGCCGACGTGGTTGTCATCGAGGTCGTTGGGGGAGGTCTGGTCGTGCTGGTCTGCAATGTCGGCCATGGTGCTTTGAGAGGTGTGTCGGTCGCGATCGCGACTGACGACTGACAACGAGGTATCACGAACGAAAAAGGCAAAAAATGGAGATACGGGTTTGGTCGTCGGCCTTACTTCTTCTGGATTTGACCTGGGCGGAGAGGGTGCCTTGAAGTAGAATGGCCCAAGTTGGGTTGGAACCTGGAAAGGCGGGCGCGCCAGAATTCAAGGGCTGGGGGTTGCAGTGATCTGTGCTTCCTTCAGAGCTGGGGGGAAGGCACGCTTGGGACTGTCTGGGGGGAGGCGCGCTCCATCACCTGGGCACTTGCTACGCACACTGTGTACGGGGCTACCTGCAGGCTGGCGCGTGCGTGGGTGCTGGCCAGGAGCAGCCGATTGGCAGGCGCAGCAGGGAAGAGGGGCGGGGATGGATGGGATGTCGAGGGTGGAGGGCGGGCAAGGACCTTCGAGGTATTGGCGGGAAGGAGCTTGCTCCACTTATCCAGCAAGCCCAGGCAGGCAGGCTTCCGTCAGCTCCAGGGCTGCGCTGATGGCCTCCATATCGCCCATGGCCAGCGGAGAGTCTGAACATGAGTACTTCGTATGTCCTGATGTGCATAACTGTCATAGATCTGTTCTGGTAGCCGCGGATGACGCTCCGCGCAGCTACAGTTCAGCTTGGCTGGCCGAACAGACAATCCTCGCAGTCAATCTGCTGGTGTGGCGGACCGTCCGTCAAGCTTTATTTGTTATGGGCGCTCCTGCCGAAAGCAGGCTAGCGAGCAAGGAGGATGGCCTTTGGGCGACGCTATTGGGTGGCTGTGGGGCAAGCCGCGTCCGCCGTGAGATTGGTCGAGGGTGGATACGCAGACGCACAGTCTGCCGCCGCGGGGCTGGCACGGCCACCACGGGCGGAGAGGCGCCTCTCCGCCTGCTGGAGGGCGCGGACAAGAGATGAAGCTTGTGAGAGCAGTGCAGTAGCGCGCCTGCCTGCCTGGCCACAGTCCAGCCTAGACCAGATTACGGGGCTCCAGTAGGGGTGATGGGGAGGGGCTTGCTCTCTAGCGTGCATGTGCAGGCAGATTCGGGGAGCAGCATTTGCAGCGCCGCCAGGGCGGGCTTTCCAGGTTCTTCCAGCACGTCAAGCACATCTCTCACAACAAGCCTCTGCAGCCTCCAACACCCGCTCCACTCCCATTCTCGAAAACGCTGGCGTGGTACACCATTTTAGCCTGCATGTGATGCACGTGCCCGGGGACGGAGGGGCGTTTGCATGTTTGTCAAAAAGCCGTTGAGCTTGTGCAAGACTGCCGCCCTGAGCCCTCCTGAAGAGACGTCGGGTGCCCAGGAGGATGACTGGGGAGGGAGATCGCCTCGACGGTGGAGCTCTGAACGCGGCATCGGGCATGTTGCCTGCCCGCACTGCTTGTCCAAGGCATGTCACTTGACACTCCGGCTGCTTCGGGACATGAGGCACATTGCCTGGGTGTCTTACCATGTTGGTGCCAGATTCCACAAGGCCGGAAACGGGGCTGTCACGCCGTTGTCCTCTGCTCCGTAGCTCGGGCAATGTTGAGCTCTACGCAGAAAGCATGGCATGAGAAGTATTTTCTCTCATCCTGATTGACCAGTGGAACCGCGCAGGAGGCAGTCAGCAAAGCATGGGTCAGGTATCCGATATATTGCGAGCACGATCCGGTTGACACCTACCGAAGACGGAATCGCTGTTGTTATTCTCGAGCCTTGATTCGCGGGGCGGACCACGGGCGGTGGTGGGTATTCGCGAAGCACTGAGCACCAGATGGCATGCTGGTGTGCCGCGGTGGATTGCACAATCATCTCAGCCTTGGTTGCTGATCGATCGCTCGGAAGTCGATACAAGAGCCCGTGCGGAGACGACTTGGAGAATGTCTCGACTGTTGTCATGGGGACTTCGACAAGAAGCTGGACGCACAATCTCGACGCCGTCCTACCAGGCGATCGTCAGGCTCATCGGCAGGCCCACCCGCGCACAATTACTGCGTCGTCTCGTCGCCACTCCGATGAATCCAGCACGCGGCCTTCGGACAGTTAGATGCACCGCAACTTCCATCTTGCCCCACCAGCGCCGAGGCTGCACCTGCCCGCCGCCGTGTCTTCATGTGTCTCTCGTCAGAGGCCTTTCCACAAGGTCGGTCGCGTCCATTTCCCGCGTGTCTGACCTTCATTGCCTGGCCGCCATTCTGTCCTTTATGCGGACCTAATTTCACTTTCGTTCCCTGGTCTTGCTGCTTTCGTCCATGGACCGTCGCTGTGCCGGCCAATGACAATGGCTGAGCTGTCCAGAAATGGGAATCGTGTTGCAGCCAGCTCTGCCCGTCCGCTGCTTCACTAGGCGATGTTCGGATACAAGGACCACGCCACCACGGCCGCCCACTCGAGCCACTTTGTGCCGACAAGGGTCTCGCAGTTGCGCTTGGATTTCCTTCCTACAGTTGGGGACGGTGTGCCAGCGTTGCAGCACATGCCCAGTCGGAACACAAGGGTCGCTGATGGCAGGTTGAGGCGGAGTCGGCGACCAGGGGGGGTTCCGCATCTCACCCAGCAGATCAAGGATGTACCGTGTCCGCAAAGTGAGCTCACAGTATTACTGTGTCAATAGTCCAACATTTGCTTCACCAATGCTGATCTCAAGCCACGCTACAGGCCACGACAGTTCATTTGAAACGCGTTGCATCACATGCCCATCTCTTGTCATATATCTTTCTCGCCATCACAGTCTCTTCAACAGCGCCAGATTATGACAAAGCACACGGCCTATGTGCCGTGTGGTGAGCGGTCATCCCGCAACCCTTGCCGTCGAATCATATTTCGCAAGGCTCTGGCAAAGATAAACTCATGACAGAGCGAGCCTCGTCAATATTGAGATCATCGTTGACCAGGTCCCATGGCACGCGCTCGCCCGGCATGTATCATCTGACAAACAGGGTTCACTGCTGACCAGATCCCCAGCCTTCACTTTTCAAGATGGAAAAGCCACGACTCTCGATGCGCGCATGGTGGCATCCAGACCGTGCGCAAAGATCGCCCAGGGTATTAGCGAATGAGCGAGAGACAGACAACCAAGAGCAGTAATTGTGCCAGGCTGGCCATTCTTCCGAAATCTACTCCGCCTCACACTCTGCGCCCACAACGTCTCCCAGGAAGTCACGCCGATCTGGACAAGGGTTTACGTCGCATGAATCCATTGGCAAAGCCTGCATGAACACAAAACACACGAGAAGGCCGCGGCTGCCCTCACTCAATGGGCATTGATTGTGGCTTGCCTTGCCACTTCAGCTCCAGGTGTCTTCGCGCGAGCTCGCCGCTGAGCAGAAAGGTACTACACACTGCTGTGTAATTAGCATTGATTCTACAGGCAATGGCGACACAATAGCTTGCATTGCAAATGTGCCCGCTCAGCAGTGCAAAGGAATTCCATGAATGAGTTTCACCCACAACGACTGAGTCTTACGAGCATATCCGACGCAAAACAGACATCACTTTGCACTGAGATAACCCCGATTTTGCCGCTTGGACGATCACGTGCGCTCGGGAGGTTGCCAGACGTGCTTGTATTCAACATTTATGAGCAGTAACCATGGAGTCATCAGCATTGAACCAACAGCCATAAACCGTGCCTCGAGCTGGCATAAGGGGGACACTTGTGGCTGACGTCCACGCTCACAATGCCTAGCACGTACGGGCCGATTCTTGACAACATGGAACACAAGCCGAAAAATCACGCCCAAAAGTGTCTCCGGACCGCACTGGCTCTCAAAGACATAGTATAATCGCGTTGTCACAACTTTCCATATACTCAGTCACTGAGCGGCCAGAGATCTTTGTCTACCGGCGAGGATAAAGTCGCGCAGACTGATGCTGTCTTGTCATGTCGTCATGCTCCAGGCTCCAGGCTCCAGGCTCCAGCTCAACGATATCAGTGTCGAAACTGTACCCCCACGAAGCAGGTATATAGCCAGCGCTACCGCATGAGGACAGAATCGTGCAATCAAAGCAGCCCGGTTTTTCAACGACGACACTGGGAACGAAAAAAAAAATCGATTCGTCTAGTGGTCAGGATACCTGCTTGTCACGCAGGTGGCCGGGGTTCAATTCCCCGATCGAGAGGGTTCATCACTGTCAACCTGCGTAGTTGACGATAGCTTTTTGGCTCGATTTGTCCTTTTTGGTCGTCGTGGGCCCAAGGTACGAAGATCCATCGTGTATCCACCATGATGGGGAGCCGTGGATGTCGAACTCTTTACAGGCCAGCCAGATAGGGCTGCACAGCTGCGTGGCCGTTCACAGGGTACGCACGCGTATACAGAAGTCGTCAGTCCGCACAAATCTCGAACAGCGATTTCACATTTCCGTTGTGAAAAGCGAGCAGCTTTGGCAGGTTTCAGCATCGTGCTTGCAGAATCACGTGCATCAGTGATGTAAGCCAGCGCCCAGAGGAATTCGAACTAATGATGCCCAAGCTCAGGTGCGACAGGCAGACCACGTGTGACTCCGAAACGAATCCTCACGACGCGCGCGCGTGGTGAGTCGCAATGCACTTCGCATCTCGTCACAGAAGGGAGCCGCTGTCGAGGTTGTAGCAGCGTGGCTTCAGAGCGGTGGGCAATGGGCAGATGAATGGTCTGGGCCCGGGAGGCTCTGGGTGCAACGGCGTGCATGGTGGCCCGTGCAGAGGAGCGAGGTAGCAAACGGCCGGGGTGGGGCCCGGCAGGCCGGGGCTCGGCAGGGGCAGGAGGCAGACCTGTGACGGCTGCGACAGCCTCATGAAACCGTCCCTGTCGGGGATCACTCCTGCCTCCGGGTCTGCACACAGCTCTGCGCCCAGCTCTGCCGGGTCTGCCCCGATGCCTCGAATGCGTGGCCGCCCAGGTCAGGCCATCTCAACTCCGTCCTTGTGTCATGACTACACCAGAACCCGCCAGGATCCCGGTCGCTTGGCTGGCCCAGCCCTGGCATCGCCGGCGGAGCCGCATCGCATCGCCTGGTTGTCTCGTGGTCTCGACCCCCTTTGTGACTCTCGTTGCCTTCACACTGCCCTCCCTTCTTCGTGAACATCGACTGACGTGCGTGCCTCTTCGTCGCCTGTGTTTCTTCTCGCGCCTGGTTGCGTTTCTATTCTCTATACGCGTGGCGCCATCTCGACGAGGGTGCCCCTGCTCCTTGCCTAATTCTTCTTTCCTCGCTCTCTTCTGGCCCTGTTCGAGACCAAGCCTAACCCTCCTCTGGGCTCCGTCTTGTCCTTTCTCTTCTCTTTTCGACTGTGTCGCGGCCAAACTCGTTTCCGTTTCACCATCGACTGGTCGAGGTGTAGGAAATACGTGATCTCTCCTTCATTCATCTGCCTCTTTTTTAATTTTTCCAAAGCCGCTTCTTTTGCGACAGTCCTTTCTTTAATCGGACCGCGGGCTCCCGGTGAGCACTATCCCGTCACAGAGCTCCAACCAGACCGCTGGTTCTTTTCGATTCGACGATTTACACGCACGACGCCGGCCGTCAAGTCGCAAATCACCCTTACACACAATACACGCACACGCACACGCACCAACAAGGGGAAATCGAGCCAGGGAGGAACTTCACGGAGACGTCAATTACGGAGCGGAAGGATTTGCCTTCGAAGTAGGAAGATCGGCATCCATTTGGGCTCGACTTTGAACGACAGCAACCATGGTCAACAAGATTCTCGCGGCGTTTGTGTTCGCCGACTTTATGTTCGCAGTTGGTGGCGCTCTCATGCTCGGATTCTCCGTCATTGTCCAGCAGACCGTCTCCCAGCAAGCAACAGATGGCATGGAGGTGGCCAAGAACCTCTTGTACAGAGACTTCCCCTTTAATGGTAAGCTTGGCAGATCGCGTTGTCAATGCGGGAAGCACGCGGCTCCTTCTCTGGGAGCTGTGGACTAACTTTGGGTGTTCTTTGCCGTAGTGGGCATCGCCAATGCTGTTCTCACCTTTATCATCTTCGCCTTCACTCTGCCCGGCCTGGCCACTGGATCCCGTGGCTGGCTCAAGGTCGCTGGGTACCTGGTAGTGGTCAACGCCCTCTTCACCATGGGCATTGGCATCAACCTCTGGACCACGACCCTCAAGATGCGCGAGCGCTTTAGCGGTATCTGGGTTGCCCAGCCTGCCGAGGTGCAGAGCCTCCTGCAGACAGCTGTAAGTCCTGATCACCTCATCTCGATGCCCCATCTACACGACAACTACGGAACACTGACATCGGCTTGTTACACTCGTGTAGTTCTCCTGCTGCGGATTCACCAACAGCACGTCGCCTGCGTTCGTCACGAACCCAACCTGCCCCAGCCCGGCATCCTCAGCGCTCATGCGAGGCTGCGCGGCGCCGCTGTCGGCCTTTGGCAACAACAAGATCGACGTCGTCTTCACGGCCGTGTTCGGCATGGTCGGCCTCGATGCCTTGCTCATCATGGCGCTCGCCTGCCTACTCAAGGACCGCAAGGAGCGCGAGCGGTACAGGCACATTGATGAGAAGAGCGGTGCGAGGATGGGAGGATTCTAGATTTTCGATATAGTCTCTCTGAAACTTCCTTGGAAGTCTAGTTATTCTCCTGCCCTCGGGCACTCTTTTTTTTCTTTTCAATTTTTTCTCCTCCGTTTTTTGTTCGTCGCGGGTCCAGTGGGACATCCGGCCTGGGTCAGCAAGCATCAATTCGTGTCTTGTTGCTCTGCCATTTGTCTGGAGGCATCCGAGACGACTTGAGCAGCAATTAGATATACCACATTCCACGGCAGCCAGTCTTGGCTGCAGCGTTTTTATGTTTAGCTTACTACACAAAGTCATGACAATATATAGCAACCACTGTTGTTTAAAAGGAGGGAAGATCGATAGTCCCATAACATAAAGGTGTTTCCGTGTATCATCATGTGGCTTGCGTGTGGTCCTCTACGTCAAGTCCGTAGTAGCCCAGACCGTCCCCTATCGTTGACATCCCTACCTGACTGAGGCCTCGAACTCTGAATTATGGCTCCCGCCTTGCTTGTGGAGACTGTGCCTGTTCAGTTCTCGGCGAGTATTACGCAGACTTTCATTTGTTCTCCTTCCTCCTATATTCCTTTGGTCCTTTTTTTGTTTTGTTTCTTGGTTCTCATTCTCCCTTCCCCTCCCTCCTTTGCCTGGATTCGTTAGACATTCGGACCCCGGTGTTCCGATGTTTAGCAATTTTCTGTGTTTTCTCCTTCTTGTCTTCCTCCTCAGAGGACTACAAGGGAATATATCTACCACTAGCCTGGTTATTGTTTTCTTTGTCATGAGGGACTTGCCCAAGGGAGGCACCTGGCGGACACGACGAACTGCAGCGTGAGGTATGGCCGACAGGAAGTTGGCGTGTGTGTGTGTGTGTGTGTGTGTGTGTGTGTGTGTGTGGGTGGGTGGGTGTGTGGCGCTGTCAACCCGATCGCTCTGTCCGTGTACTCATCCGTCGGCGTTTGCTCAACTGGGGGGCGCGAATCTCGAGAAGTGGGAGTGTCCGCTTCCTCCCTGAGTGAGTGCCTTTGGGCAAACTACCGCTTCGAGTGCAGAACAGCAAACGCAGCATCTGCTTGGAGAGGATGGTGTAGGACACGATGGCGGGAAGTGGCCGGATCCGAGAAATGTTCTTCGTGTACTGCAGAATCGCCACCGGGGAAGCGTTGAGTTGAGATAATTTTGTCCAGGTTTGATATAAATCACCGTGAACATTGCAGACAGCACAGGTAGGCAGTACAGTTCGTGGCACGGTAAAGTATTGGTGGTAGTACAGATGTGAATTCTGGTATTGGGTATCGTATAGTCGTTCGAGCATTAAACAAAAGCGAAAAGAAAACAACAACGGGGGGGTATTTATCCGAGCGATGTGGTAATGATCATGAATGATGCTCCTTCCGCTCAGAACGCCTCGTGGATCCTCCTGCGCGGTTGCCTGTGAAAGCACCGCCTCATCCCCTAGTATCTAGTGGTGGTGCCTGGGCGGCCACTCGACAGGACTCGATGCCGGCCTCTCTAGACTCGACTAGTGCGCGCGTGGTGGCCGCCTCCGGTGCGGCCCTTGCGCTTGCCGCCGCAGTAGCCGCAGGTGAGGAAGCTGACGATGACGCCGATGAAGCTGACGACGCCGTGGACGATGGCGGTGATGATGCCGCCGATGCCGCTGACGACGGCCATGATGGCGCGGCCGACGGCGCGGAAGGCGTCACGGATCTGTTGTGCGGGGGTGGCATGTTAGCTGCTGGTCCTAGTGCTCGGGCGATATGGATGAGGGTTTACGTACACAAGAGAAGACGGCGCCCATTGTGGAGATTTGTTTGTTGTTGTGAGTGGTGGGTGTGGGATAGTCTTGTGTGTGGGTTGGGCTGGTGGTGGATGGTCCCAAGGCTTGAGTTGGATGTAGAGCTGATGGTTTGTGAATGAGGCGAGACGGTGTAGTTTGTGGAGGGCGAGAGCTGAAGACGTCTTATACAAAAAGCGTCGAGGATGGGCAGGTGCTCGATGCGGCAAGGCGGGATGTCGAGACAGCACAGGAGGCCGCCTGGACCTACCAAGGTACCTACGATATGTCAAACACACGCATGTAAGGCTCGCTAGTGCCTGCCATTGTCGCATGCTGCCAAAGGCATCGAGTCACGCAACGACATCATCGCAGAGATTAAGGTATGTCATCGCGCCAGGGATCAGCACCAAATCAGAGGATGCAGGGTCGGCAGGTGACACGAAAAGACCAAAGAAGGCTGCTTGCCGTGCTGGAGCTTGACGTCATCCCGCGCTCACAGGTGCACCGCGAGAGCTCCCTTTTGGGGCGATGGGGTGGCTGCTCCGACAGTGCAGGGGGGCTCCGTCATCATGACCACAGGCATGCGCCTGGCTGGCTGGTCCCTAGCGAGCCTTGCTCCGAAAAAAGAGACGAGACAAAATTGCAAACACCGAATCTGCGAAAAGGGTCTCGTTGTTGTGGAGATGACGTCGGCGGGAGCGGGTCCTGTCCATGCTCGTCCGGCACTGAGCCCGAACAACCCTGGCCTGAGCCATTCTTGTGCGCGCTCACGATGCCCAGGCCGGAGCTTTCATTCCTCCAAGATTAAGGTTACTTGCCGCAAGGTTGCAGACTGCCACCTGCCCAGTCGCGAGCCCCGGCGAGGTCGAGCAGTACCTGTCCGGTGTCCGAGTGCCGGATGTCGTGCCACGTTGTGCAAGCTGACTACACGCATCCAACGGCGCCCCAGAGTCGGCGAGCCGTCGATGACTTCATCCACGCTTTGAGCCCACAAATAGACCGACGACACTTGTGGCCTAACTCCATAGGCCTTCGTCTGCTTCACCACATTCGACCATGCCCACTGCCTCTGCCGCGTCTTTGCAGATCTCGGCATGGACGAGATCGAGGTTCGGACGTGTGGCCACTTCTGTATTCAGGTATCCTCTCTGATGGGAAGTGATGGCCCCCCCTGGAGAGAACCATGTGCATCCGTATTCTCTTCCACCGACAACAATCTCTGCACCAGATCTCGATGGCTTTTGTCGTTCATGTGCCAGTGCCTTGATTTTGACACTTCCGCGCCTGCCCCACTTGGCTCCCTGTCAAGAGTGACGTAGCTCCTGCTAACGTAGCTCCCGCCCTCCACCATGCAGGTTCCACGTGATTGGCCAGCACGTCTCAGTATATGTACCGCCCAACCGCCCGCCTCCCGCACGCCTTCGCACGAGTCTTCTCCTTTCTCTCCTCATGCTCGCCGTGTAGCCGCTTCCCCCCCTGCTTTCGCGAGGCCGGGCACGTAGCAGCCCCACGCCGCACACGGCCAGCCTGTCCCGTGGTGTCCTCTTTCGGGGGGATCCACGATGGCGGGCTGGCTGCGGCGCGGGTGAAGAGTTCGAGTTTTGACCGGTCCTCCTCTTCTTGCACGCAGTCAGACGCTCCCGCTTATCCCCGACTTGCGGTAATCGTCGGTGCCGCCCGCTTGAGCTTTCCTGGTTTGACCGCCTGGCAGGGTGAGCCCACTGCTCCCCATACCGGCGCGTCCCGTCTGCTCGCACGGCAGGCCTCCTGATCTGTCGCCTCAGGTTGACGACCTTCCACGTCCCAGAGTTGCGCGCAGGAGTTGCCGGAAACCCCCGCCTCGCCACCCCTCGACTGCAGCTGTGCAGGTGGCAGTGTTGTGCCTAGGGACCACAACTATCACTCACCTGATACGCGACTCCTCCGGTCGAAGATGTTTTGTTTCTCGCAGGTTGTTGCCGCCGACGACATGATTCGCGATGTTTGCCGTGTCAGGGACTAGCGTGTCCAGCAGCTCTCTCCGGGTGGAACTCTCCGTGTTGATGCGTCGTCCCCTCGATGCTCCCGGAGTGCCGGATCGACGAGAAGCCGTGACCCTGCCCCGACCGCCGCGCGAAAACACTGCTCAGCGCCCTTGCGATTGAAGCCGTCTCTCGGAGTTTGTAGACGCGGCTGCCACCTCCTCTGCGACTGAGGAACGAGGCAACCAGTCGATTTCTTTTACGTCGAATGGAACCGTGCCCCTTCCGGGGACACGGGCCAAGATAGACTGGGAGCCAGGAGGCCGACACATCAACTTGAACCCTGGCTCAAACACCATCATTCGACCTTCGCGACAACCTTCATTTCTTCTCAGCCACCACTGGGATGATCCAGCTTCACACCACTTTTTCGAGAGGATGATTCGGTGTTTTGAAACGCAAGCTGCTAGACACCTCCAGCTTGCTCAATCCCTCCAACTCTCTGGAACACCACTGGACTTGGCGTTGGACCACGATGGAGGACAATCAACACGGGCCTGCACAGCGCAGTCCATCCACTCTCCGGGCTTTCCTACCAACAGATTGCAAGCCTAACAACAATTCGGAAGGAAAGGGTCTTGGTGTTTTCAATTTTTTACATTCTGGAAGTCATGAAATGAAAAAATCATACAAAACGGTCACATAAAACCCCCGTCTCTCGAGTTTGGTTCCACCTTGAAATTTGGGTTGGAGAGTGTTGTGACTAAGGGCTTGCTGTCCCGGCAAGAAGGACTCCGAGTGTTTTAGCTGCAAACTAGACAATACAGTGGTCAAGGACCGAGATTGGGGACGGCAACGATACCACAATGCTGCTCAACGTGACCGAACCAACGTGAACTGGGGTCCAGCGCGTGACGAAGAGCACTGTCATCAGCGAACGGCTGAAGAGCACTAACTCGGTTACAGAAATGGACATATCGCTTTAAAGTATGAGAGCAAGTTTTGACCCTGCTGGGTGATGAAGTGTTGTATTTCCAGACATTACTGAAACATGCTATATATATCTCTATGTCGATGGGCTGAAAGTCGTCTGATAGCAATCATCAGCCGCGCGTTGGGCCGGAGAGTCTTGCGGCCGAATGAGGCTCTCACAGCCTGGAAACACAGATGAAGCGCCAAGACCTGGAAGCAGAAGGGTCCAGGGCGCATTCGCGACCTTAGCTTAAGTAAGCCGGTCTCAAGTGGGCTTGACCAATCAGGGCCGTGCCTGGGCTCGAGGACCTTGATAGCTTATTCGATGGAGACAGATGGAACTTGGCTCCCCACCCCACCCCACACAAACTAGACTCAGCTGGGCCTGGGCGGGCCGGCTGGCTGAGAGGACTGCGAAGGTTTGAGCAAGTTATTGCTCCCCTCGGTGCTGCTGCAGGGCCCGCCCCTCCCTCTGCCACTCGCGAGACGACCTGACGCCGCTCCGTCCTTTTGAGCCGCGACGGCCAGGCTGAGGCGTCTCGTGGTTCTCAGGTGGGTGCCGGGACCCTGCGGCTGTCTGCGTGAGTGAGCACGTTTAAGCAGCATTGCCGGATAGATAAGCAGCCCGAGCCTCTTGCAACAATCTTTGTGCCACTCTGTCCGGGGTCCAAGCGAACCTTATACCGTCCACTGCGCCCGAGCTGTAGACTCCTCGCCTTGACCTCACTCGTTGCGCACTTTTTGATACTACTGCACCTCCCTGGACGCGGCTCTCGACATCTCAACCGAGACACTCCATTCCTGACCATCCATCTCGCGGGACGAGAAGGATCCAGCACACGATAATCAACGCACCCGCCTAAACAACTCGGCATCCCCGAGTTTGCTCGCAGTCTGCTCGGAACCCGCGGAGAATTCAACGACGAGAGATAGGCACCCACACACATACTTGCTCTTTCTTCTACCACGACTCTTGCGAAGCAGCCTGCCCAGGCTAAAACATCATCCACAATTCAACCATGGCTCCCCACGGCACTGGCGCGCACGGGTCCATGGACATGGACATGGGCTCCGGCTCCGCCTCGTCCTCGTCGGACGCCGCGCAGCCCATGCACATGATGTCCATCTTCCAGACCTCCATGGCCACGTCCCTCTACTCGACGGCCTGGACGCCCGCCAGCACCGGCGCCTACGCGGGGACCTGCATCTTCCTCGCCGCCCTGGCCATCGTCTTCCGCATGCTCCTCTGGGGCAAGAACGCCGCCGAGGCGCGCTGGCTCGACGCCGAGATGGCCCGGCGGTACGTCGTGGTGCAGGGCAAGGGCACGATGGCCGAGCGCGTCGCGCGCGACTCGGAGAGCCGCAAGGGCCTCACGCTGTCCGAGAACGGCGTCGAGGAGAAAGTCATGGTGCTCCAAAGGCGGGACGGGCTCGCCGCCCAGAAGAGGCCCTGGCGCCTGTCTGTCGACCCGCTCCGGGCGCTGTTCGACACCGTCATCGTCGGCGTCGGGTACATGCTGTAAGTTCTTTCCCCTCTTGTCCGTGGCTGCAAATGCCCGCGACTTGTCGATTGCGTTCCATTTCCGCGGGCGGACGGACCATCGAGCACTGGCACTAATCCGTCCAATCTTTAGCATGTTGGCCGTCATGACCATGAACGTCGGGTACTTCCTCTCCATCCTCGCGGGCACGTTTGTAGGCAGTCTCGCCGTCGGGCGGTACACTGGAAGCAGCGAGCACTAAGCGCAATGTGCCCGGTGGGAACGCACAGTCACGAAGGCGGACACGGACACGCCCGCCAGGTTCGGCATAACGAAAACAGTTACGACGGGGATGTAGCAGCAAGTAAAAGAATAAAATAAATTTTTAAAAAGGGATACAGAACAAACTCATTGCATGAATGGAACCACCATGATAATGACGGCCACGCAGTCCAACTTCATGAGTCTGGAGATCAGTCGACGAGCGCGAATATTATCGAGCCCCTGCTTCCGCGTAACCAAGTTGCAGACTGGTTAAGAGCATTTGCCACTAGTCATCACATGTATCGCTGCTCGTTGTCACACCATTGCCATTATTGATGGATGGCTCCACGAGACTTGGGAATGCGATTTAGTGAAGACTGCTTGATTCATGAGATGTACTTCATGCGTGCAGCCTGGCATCAACAACTCTTTGGTCAGGTTGCCTTTCTCCATGTGGTTCCAAACTCAGGTTTTTTTCCGCAACAGGGCAGGTCCATACTTGCCTAGGATGGGACTACATCTGTGGTCCTTTGCGCTGCCACACGGACTACTAGGACGGAGAATCTGCTACGTGGTATGCCGAGTATATCAATCATCCGCCTCCGACTGTTCCTCGTAAGATCGATTCCGTCGTTGCGGTAAATCTTCCCTCCTCTCCCATTTGTAAGTCGTCCGATCTGCGATCCTTCTATACTGTTCACACACTCAGTCGTCGACATCGATGAGGTTCCGATCAAAGAACCCAAAGATCTGCCGCCCTGCCTCGCGACCGACCATGGGCTCGAGCTCGTCGACCGTCATGTTGGCGACCTCGCGGATGTTCTCGGCCTTGAGTGTCAGGTTCTTGATGTTCTTGGGGGTCACGCCGGGCACCACGGCGAGCATGTCGTGCGGCTCTAGGTTGAACGCCTGGTCTTCGGCGCGCGAGTCCCTGTCCAGGCCCGCGCGCACGGCCTGGATCGGGTCGGGCTCCTCCTGCTGCGTCTTGAGGCCTTCGAAGATCTCGGCAGTCTCGTAAGGGCTGCTGCTCCAAATCACGCGCAGCCGGGGGAAGGCTAGCGTCAGGAGGACCAGCTTCGACTGCAGGTCCGAGGGGGCCTCGTTGGGGTTCACGGACTTGAGGTTGCCCGACAGGTCCGCAAAGGGCTCGAGGGTGAACGACTTGTTCTGGTCGAACTCGATGAGCAGCATCGGGTTCCGGTAGTGCTGGAACATGGTCTCGCACTGATTGTACAGGCGCCCGTCCTTGAACGAGCTGATCAGATCGCTTACGGATTTCCGCTCGACGCAGATCTGCGGGGACAGGATGTAGTCGCCCACGGTGAGCATGCAGGGGACGATGATCATGCTGCGGCCGTGCAGCAGGGAGGGCAGGGAAGAGCGGAACTCGCGCACGTCGACGACGACACGGGGCGGTTGTGCCGTTGCCGCGAGGCGCCCGCCGCCTGCAATGCGCGTGTTGACAGTGCGCAGAAAGGCCTCCTGGGGGTCCTCGACGCCTTTGCCCTCCACCGTCATGACAACCGACATGCTCGCACGCTCCTTGATCAGCCGCGTGAACGAGTCCTTCTCCCGGCGCACGGTGGCCAAGTACCGCTGCTCCTCGACGGAGCCGCCATAGAACATGAAGTAGACACGCACGTTGCGGTCGTTGTGCGACGACCGGTACACCTCGATGCGCCGGATGAACGCCGCGTCCGGCTCATACATGATGATATAGCGCGGTTTGACTTCCTCGAGGATGTGTTCGTCCTGGTCGCCCTCAAATGCGTGGATCACCACGAGGTCCTGCATCTCGTAGAGCTCGTAGAACTCGTCCATGTCTTCGAGCGGATCTGCGATGATGTCGGCCTTGAGGCTTGCCTCCTCCTCGGTGATCTTGATCTCGTTCATAAGGTCGGTAACCTCGCTGGGCTTTTCAAAGTACTGGACTACAGTACCGTTGGCGCCACGGCTCGGATTAGAACCGACGGATCCTCCTCCACGAACTCTGCGACGCTTGTTCAGAGCTGCTTTGCCTTTGTAGTTGCCCTTTGCTATTCGTGGGTCGAGGGCACTGTCAAGGGCCTTCTGGTTCTCCGAAAAAAGCGTCGAGCTGATCTGGGCGAACTGTCGTTTCCAGTTAAGGTACTGGCGGAGTTTCTTGCGCATCATGAAAGCGGCAGACACTTTTGGGGAGTCTGGGTCGTCCTGCGCATCTTCCGATTCTTTCGGTGGCTTGACGTGCATGGATTGGAGATACTCGCGGAGTTGCCGGCACGTCGCCGTGTCCGAGCACATTATCAGGATCGTCCCATTCGAGTCATCTCGCAGTGGCGGCTCGAAGTACAGATCCCGGTCGATCTCCTCGAGCACTTCGCCTAGTACGGCCCATTTTGGCAGCTCTTCGAGGACAGGCTTCAAGGAATCGATCGTGGTGTTCTCCGTCGGCTTCGCGTTGCTGTTGTACACCCTCTGTTTTGCGGTGTTGAAGATTGTGTGTGCTGACTCGAGAAACATCCATGGTGGCTGCGTCTGTCGTGTTGACCCAGGCTGTGGCGAGTGGGCAGCGTGTATCGTGTCGAGGTGTTGAAGGAACGAGACCGAGTCGTAGGCCAAGACTGAGTGAAGCATACTCCGGAGGACAGTCAGGTCGCTGACAATCTGTTTGGTCTTCCAGCTGACACGATGCCAGTTAGGATCAAGCTGCCGTCGTACCATGATATCAAAGTTCTTGAGCAGAGCACTGTCAAGGTTCCAGTCGTCCATTTCCAGCCCGGTGTTTCCCTTCTTCAGCTCTTGTATGCTTACTTCGACGCACTCCATGATTGCTTGCTGGATCTCCCGCATGGAATCTGTCATTGGCACTTCCAGCTCAATAACCTCGGCTTTTTTCTTGCCCTCTAGTGAGCCTGCGACGGTCACGTGGAAGCGAGGCCAGAGGGAAGCTTTTCGCAGAAAGAGATTCCGCATCATGGTTGCCAGTGGGGAGAAGCCGATAGTGAATGGATCCGGACTGTCCGAGAAGGCCTTCAAGAATCCGACCTTGTTTTTCTGGCGGTATATACGCAGGATGAACGCCTCCAAGGAGGTAGCAATGACCTTGTCTGCGTGGAGCACCATCACACCGGTGATGCGTTCCGGGTCGAGCAGCGTGGTGAGGAGGTCGACTACGAGGATTCGTGAGGTGATGCTGTACACACCACCCTGGGCGTACATCCGTTCCCGGGCAGCCACGCTCGTGAAGTCCGTGTTGACCACAGTGAGGCCTCTGGCCTTTGGGGACATGCTGATGGCGGCATGCTCTGCCAGGGCTTCGCCAATCCAGGCATTCTCGCGGTCTTCTGCGCCGACCACGATGATGAGGTTGTTGCCGGCAGCATCATAACTGTGCAGCAAGTTGGTGACGAGGCGCATCAGGCCTAGCCCCTTCGCCAGAACAACGAGCTCATCTTCCTTGCGAAGCTCCTGGAACAGAGCCTGCTGATATTCCTGCGTGCCGCCAGAAGCATGTCAGGTCTCTAGATGGATCCGTCGGGGGGATTGGATATGCTCACCAGTGGCAACGATAGTTTGACCGGCTGAGGAGCAGAATTGGCAGACATGGATGCGGCCAAGGCGTCTGCCGGCCGAGTCGGGGCCAGTCGCGAGGTCGGGGCTTATCAAGGAAGTACCCGCATGGCCAGAGAGACCTGGAGAGATTCGGCTTCGCAGCTGCACAGTCGCAAGTCGCCCGGGTCACCTGCCAAGATTCAGTGTCACCAGTCCGATATGTCTTTGTGCAAGTCGCGTCGCAGCAGGTATGAGTGCGTAGTGCGGACGCGGGCCGCTGGAGTTGGGGGCAAGCGGGTCCGTCGCAGTCGATGTCCTATCATTTGCGTCGAGGCTCCTCCTCGACTCAGACACCTTGGCAGCTGTGCTGGCTGACAGTGAGGCGGCTCCGGCCGTATAAGCAAGCCGAGAGGCTTGGGTGGTGTATGACGCGGTTGTCGTGTGTGCATCCAGGCTGCAGCCCGAGACCCGCGAATAGGCGATGCGATTGTCCGTGGTGCCCGAGGTGGTCTTAGGCAGGTGCAGGTGCACCCCGAGACACTCGCCCGCCACCAACGCAGTCCAGCTCAGAGTGTGTGTGGTGAGGGGTTCCTGTCACGGTACCCCATACGTCATCACTGTGGCACGGCGCGAAGCCCGCCGATGCCGACATCCTGTTTGTACTTAAAGATCAAGAAGCCTGCTTTTCAAGTTTGGCGGAGGCGCTCCAAGGATCAAAGCAAAACACCAGATAGACAGAAAGCAGCCACCCGAACAACTTCGCCCTTTACATCCAGCATATACACAGCATTTCATCATGCCTTCCGACAACGTCAACAAGGTCAGTACTTCAATCGCGGCTTCTTCAACAGTCGACCTGCAGCAGCTCTGTGTACTGCAGCCTTGCAAACATGATCTGACCATCTTGCAACTTCACAGAAGCCCGAGACCGAGAAGGAGTTCAAGGTCCAGCCCGTCCCCGAGCACGCGGCGAAGGACGCCTTCTCCGCCCACAAGGCCGGCCCCGGCCCTGCGGTTCCCCAGAACATGCCCGACTTCGAGGGCACCAAGGAGGAGCGCCTCGCCAAGGCCAAGGAGCTGAACAAGTAGGCAGCGAGGGCCCGGTTTCCTGTACGATACCATGAGCGATGAGACACGACAGAATACCACCATTAGAAGATCTGGAGGGTGGTTATAATCAACGTTGACTGAGCCAACCATTGCCCAGCTGTGTGCCTGTCTCCCAATGTTGTGTTTGTGCATAGCGTGTCTAGAGTGCTGCTACAGAATGCCGAGGTCGAAGCGTACGTTCCCAAGGCCCGGTCCCCGGCCGTCCTAGGGGCAATATTGTTTCCGGACCATCAACCCTCACATTCTTGCGCGTTTCCCGAGCAGGCTTCCTCCGTAAGTCAGTCGAGAGGCTGACGTAGCTCAAAGTAAAGAAGAGCTAGGTTGACAGCCAGTTTACCCCACCATACATCTTAGGCAGACTTTTTATTTCTTTGCTTGTGACCTCAAACAGCCGAATTGAGCGTCAAGATAGCGATTGATGACTGCCACAGGGGGCAATTGTGTACTGCGCAACTTGAGGACATGAAACTAGCCAGGGGAAATGCACCACGCGTGAGGTGGAAGACCCGGGTCTTGATCTTAAGCTGCCATCGTCTTCAGCTTTGCGGCCCGCGCTCCTCCGACGGCGTGCTGCTCTGAGCCATTCTGAGGCACGATCGTCCCGCCTCCGCCCATAGAGAGCTGACATGTCTCCACCGCCCTCCTCGAAGAGACACGAGCATCGTCAACTTGAACGGCTATTGCGCGGTGCTTGCAACAATTCTGTTGGCTGCAGGTGGATTCCTCGGGCAGGCAGGCGGCGGGGCAGGAAGGTGCAGGCTGACGCTGCCGGCCCCAGAATTTCTCGGTCCAAGCCCAGCCTCCACCAGCTCCATGAGTGTCCAAGTCAGGTCGTCCCACCCTGGCCCAGCACAGCGTCACCCACACGCACGCACACGCCCTGCTCGACAGGAGGCCACCCACCAGGTGCCGCACTGCCAGTCTTCTTATCCACATGTTCTAGAGCTTCCAACTGCTCCTGTAGCCCTACTGATCGACCACCGCTACTCCGTACGAGCCCTTTTCCCACTTGCGTCAACCGCAACCTCCAGCCTCTCCGCGAGAAGTGCCAGACCACAACCTCTCGCACCGCCCTCGACACCGCTCGACCCCCATTCTCCGCACCTGCGCACCCCCAGGACGATCCCGCCTCTTCGCAGGGCTGGCCCTCGACTGCTGGCGCTCCTGCGCCATAACCACACCGTGACAAGCCCGCTGCTGGCCACGCTGGGTTGTGGTTGTCGACACAGTCGTTGAGTCGTCTTAGGGCATCTCAAATCCTTGAGCGATCAGCTTCCAGGACTTTTGGCTGCCATCGTCCACGCCCCTCACAACATTCGAGCACGCGACAGCTCTCGATCGTACGCTCAAGATGCCGTCGATCTTGAGCGAAGAGGACAAGGAGACCGTCAAACGAGTCGTCCCCAAGCAGACAAACAAGATCCAGGCTGTTGCGGTCGCCAAGCTATATGCCGCGTACCCTGATCGCACAAGATGGAGCTATACGGGCTTGCAAGGCGCCGTGGTGCTGTCCAATGACTTGGTCGGAAACACGTACTGGGTCAAGCTGGTTGACGTTTCTGTAAGTCAAACCCCTATCATGGGATCTGGTACCAGCAGCCATGGCACATAAGAGGACTCTGTTATTGATGTTGACTTCGATAGCCCGCTGGCCGAGGCGTGATATGGGATCAGGAGATCTACGATACCTGGAACTATAACCAAGATCGCACATTCTTCCACTCGTTCGAGACCGAAGACTGCCTTGTTGGGTTGTCCTTCGTGGACGAGAAAGAGGCAAAACAGTTCAAGAAGAAGATGGACGAACGGGAAAAGAATGCCTCGAAGGCGACGCGGAACACGCCGTTCGGCGGTGCTTCTCAAGCTTCGAGTGGGGGACACAAGAGTTTCCTGGGCGGCATATTTGGGGGGCATAGGCACTCGACTGCTCCTACGCCGCCAGAGTCGCCTCGAAACAGCCTACCGCCTGCGCCCGTTCAATCCCACGCCCGCACACATTCGGGCAGTGCCAATGGCTTCTCCAGACCACTGCCGTCGTCCGAATTCACCGAACTCGAAGCTTATGATCCAGACTGGCGCGACAACTTCGGCAATTTCCTACGCGAACAAGGTCTCACTGATGACTTTATCAAAGAGAACCAAGGCTTTATTGTTGAATTTCTGGAGCAACAGGGCGGCGCGCCTCCGGCAGAGACCGCAACATCAAGGCAGCCTCCTGCAGCACCTCCTCCGCCTCCAGGCCCACCCTCAGCCGCGAACGGCTCTTCGAGTCGAGCACCGCCCCCGCCCCCTCCGCCTCCCTCAAACGGACCATCCTCATCAGGCTCTCGCCGAGGAGGGCCTCCTCCGCCCCCAGCACCACGGAGATCAGCAAAGGCGCCCGAGCCGCCCGCCCCTCGAGAGCCCACACCACCACAAGAACCGCCTGCGCCGCCAGCTCCGCGGTTCAAGGCTCCGCCCGCGTTGCCCGATGCTGGAAAGTACGCGCATTCCCAGCCAGCGTCGCGACCAACCCCAGCGGTCCCTGGTCCACCTCCGCCACCTCGACCAGCCAAGACACCGATCGAGGACAAAGACGATTCACATGGCCACAGGTTCGGCGTACCGCCACCATTCACTGGTCAGAGGTTGAGCAGCAACCCTCCGCCGCCGCCAGCGCGTGGTCCGGCACCGCCACCTCCGCCGCGCGACCAAGCGCGTTCCCCGCTGCTTCCGAGCGGACCGCCTCCGGCGCTCCCTCCGAAAGTGCCAGGCTCGACCGCACCACCGCCACCACCGGCCTCTTCACGGCCTGTGCCAGCACCTCCGCCACGCAACGCAGTGCCGCCGCCGCCAACAAGTGGTGTTCCTCCACCTCCTCCGCCCCCTCCGCCACCTGGAGGTGCAGGAGCTCCTCCTCCTCCCCCACCGCCTCCTCCACCGCCCAGTGGAGGTGTTCCTCCGCCTCCTCCCCCGCCACCGCCCGCGGGCGGTGCACCAGCGCTGCCATCTGTCCCTGCTGGACGATCGGCCATGCTGGGCGACATTCAAAAGGTGGGCGGAATTGGAGGGTTGAAGAAAGTTGATAGGAGCAAGATCAGAGACCGAAGCGCAGCGGCTGTGCCTGGTGGCTCGGATGTAGGCTCGTCCGGAAGTGCTGCTCCAGCAGGAGCTGGAGCCGGAGCTGGTGGTGGCATGGCCGATGCACTTGCCGCAGCTCTGCAGAAGCGGAAGGCCAAGGTTCGCGACAGTGGTAAGTTGAAAAAGCACCCTTCAACGTTCCTTGAATTGTGACTGTCGCTGACTGATTGTATAGACGATGAGAAAAGTGACGACGACTGGTAGAGAACAGTTGCCGCCGATGCGCCTCGCCCGCTTGCTTCTGCCCCAAGACAGAAGCCGCGATATCGTCCAATATTACAAGACAGTATCAACAATCCTGGCTATCAAACGTAGCGTTCTTCGCGATGGGAGACACACAGACGTTTGGCCAAGAAAGACATCATACAGGGGCCAGCCCTCATCTTCAAGGCTTCGGACCCCTCTACCAAGTATTGGATGGCATAAGAAGGCAACAATAGGGTGAAGACCGGGTCGCGTTTGGTCAAAGAACATTATTCTGTGTTGGTCTCGGACTAGTCCCGTGGGGCAAACGCAGCCTTGTGCTTCATGTGTCAAGGATCAGTACGAAGTACACTATGGATCAGATGCTCTCCGTCATAAGTGGGGAGTTCAGGCGCAATGGCAAGCTAGGACGAGGGAAATTATGCCAGGTCAACCTGGCATACAGCCTACTATATACCTCATCTTTGTGTTTAGGCAATCACTCAGAGCGTTGGTATACTTAAAGCGGTGCCACTCCCATTGATGGTGCATGTTCCTGGTTGTGACTTCAACTGTAATTGCCTGGTGTGTGGCTTATCGATAAAGTGTCTCTACAACCAAGCCTGGGAACCAAGCTTGTTGGAGCCAGTCAAGGATGGCAGTCTCTCTTGAACACACTTCTGCAACAAGTCTTCATTACCCCAGGGTATGCCCCAGAAGCTTTAGTTTTCTGCATAAGCGAACTACCCGAGAATCGCTATCGTGGCGGCTTCCGTACAGTATGCAGCCATGAGCGCAAGGCAGTCCACCGAATCAGTGCCCAGATCACCGTCATGAAGAGCTCCCTCGGTACACTTCGACAGCTCACAAGTCGACATGTCCTGCGTAGCCCACCAATATGTATGGGTGGCATAAACCCCAATGGCCCAGCTTCATGGGGTGAAGCTCCATCGAGGAGATCTTTCCACCACAACCCACCCAAAGCAGCGGGAGAGTCTCCGTCAGGCAAACGTCTCCCTCAGGCGGCCTGGTCTACAGCCATGATCGACGGCCGGCCCGTAGTCCTCGACAACCAACTCAAGGCGTTCTCGAGCCGGCACCAGATCTTCCTCCCCAACAGCATGCGCGGCGTCCGTATCAGCTGGCCGGCCACCATCCGCGACCGGGTCTCGCTGTCCGTCTCGATCACGCCCGCGCACACCTTTGACGAGAAGCACTTCAAGTACGTCGACCGGGACGATCACCCGTTCCGCGCGACGCTGCTGGACCACTACGTCGCCAAGAAGGCGGAGGAGCCGCTCTGGCTGCGCGCCGTAGCACCGCCGTCGAGCGCGTCCATCTTTGTGTGCCACGAGGCGCAGCGCAGGATGAGGCATGCTTTCCGCACCGCGCTGGGACAGAGAGGGTACGATCGGTACGGCCGGCGCGCTGTGGCAGCGGCAGCGGCGGCGGGAGAGACCATCGAGAGGAAGGAGGAGGAGACGCGGCCGGTATACATGGACGGCAGCGGGGAGCTGATTGTCTCGAAGTACCTGCGGCTCGTGGGGACGGTCAAGATTCGTGGTGATGCGAAGCCTGTCATGCATACGGCGTTTGAGCAGCTGGTGGCACAGATGAGGGTGATCCTGCGACAGATCGAGTCTGATCTTGGCTCAGATGATGCCGGCTCCAGACAGAAGTCTGAGAGGGTGGCAGAAGCACGCCCAATGAAGCGCGAGGTGTCAAGAAGACGGCCTCGAGAGGAGGACAGCCACGCGGAAGTTAGAGGGAGGCCCGAAGGTCAGTTCCGAAAGTCAGGCCCAAGACCACACGAACGAGCCCAGTGGAAGCGGACGCCCGAGGCCAGCTTCTAAGTAGAATATGCGTCCAGCGAGAACGAATATAAATCAAGGTCCATAACAATGAACCACTAGAGGCTTATGAATACTGGGCTAGAATGTCGCTAGAGCTGAGCTTTCCGAAAGTGGCACTTTGTCGTCACCACAGGTCCCTGGTCAATAAGTACTAGCATCTCGTGACAAATTTTTGAGATTGACTATGATTAACATGGCCTCAACGATGCAGTGAGACTAATCACGGACGAGTATTGAAGCTGAGAATATTGAAGGTTGTGGACGTCACGATCTGAGCAGGAACGATGCTGCTGTGGTGGAGCTGTGCCTGTGACGACAATGCCGACCCCCCTGCGCAGCTCGTGCCTGACACGTTGAAGCTTGCGCAACCACGGCTATCGACCCCTGCATTGCGCTGACGCCAGGCCCAGCAACACAACTGGACCTTGCCCAACTTCCCACCAAGACACCACTGCCCTCAACCACTTCCTGCGACCCAATTCCACAGCTGCGATCCGACCGACGCCCTCCCGCATCTACGCAGAACTGCGCGACCACAAGGGCAAGCGACAAGATGCTCGTCTCGCTCACTGTCGGCAAGGTTGACGCTGGCGTCACCGTGCTCCTGACCCCCGACAAGCGGCTAGTATGTGATCTCCCCCTTTCAGGCGGTGGTAACGTCGGCGCAAACAACGGCAAGCTTGGCGGCATCGATCCCGAAAGCTGTGCCTTCAGCCCGGAGGCTACGATTTGCCCAATGCTAGAGCTATGCGCAAACTCAATTTGCTAACCTCGGACCTGTTTGGACGCTCTAGATCGAATTCCCGTCGATTCTCCTCCCGCCCAACATCACGTCCGGCTCCATTGTCGACATCACAGTCGCGCGCAATAACGCCGCCGAGTCGGCCGCCGAGAAGCAGTTCTCTACTCTGCAAGACCGCATCTTCAGCGCGTTCGGCGCCGCCGAGCCTGTGACGCCCGTCCTGCGCTGTCGCAATGCCACCCAGACCTCGGTCGTCCTCGAGTGGGATCCCATGGAGCTCGCCACGGCCAACCTGATCTCGCTCTCGCTCTTCCGCAATGGTCAGAAGGCCGGTAACATCCCGCGGCCTCTGCAGATGCACAGCACGAAGATCAGCGGCCTCGCCGTCGACACAGAGTACACGTTCCACCTCGTCCTGCGCACGACAGCCGGAACTTTCGCCTCGAAGCAGGTCACCGTCCGGACGCACAAGATGACGGACCTCAGCGGCGTCACCATCACGACTGGTATCCTGCCCGCGGCCACGCGCGAGAACCTGACGGCCGCCGTGGAGCGCATCGGCGCCAAGATTGCCGACAGCGTGCGCATCGACACGACGCACTTCGTGACGACCGAGGGCCGGGGCGTGCCCTGGGAGAAGGCCGTCGAGATGAACATCCCCGTCGTGCGGCCGGAATGGGTTGAGGCCTGCGAGCGGAGCGGCAGGATTCTGGGCGTCACCAAGTTCTACCTCGACGCGGTACGGCCAGGTCCAGGCGATGGCGACGAGGCCAGAAGCAGTCCCGCGCCTCAGTCGCAGGCGCCCGCAAGCTCCACACCGACAAATACCGCACCGGCAACAGTCAACAAGGACAAGGAGCTGCCTGCGGAGCCCGCAGGCAAGGCGGAGGACGAGGAAGCCAGCAGCAGCGCCGCAGCTCCCACACAAGATCAGACGGCAGGTGACAACGACGAGGATGACAAAGAGGATGTGTCCGAAGACGAGCCAGAGAAGACGAGAGCCGCAGATGCGGAGCAGAAGGTGCGCCTTGAGGACAAGGACGCGCAGAAGGTCGCCCTGAGACCGGCTACAGGCGACAGATCGTCGTCGCAGAACGGGAGCAGCACGAATGTGACGGCAGGCCTGGAGGACGAGGACGAGAAG
Organism: Microdochium bolleyi; assembly: GCA_001566295.1. NCBI lineage: Eukaryota > Fungi > Ascomycota > Sordariomycetes > Xylariales > Microdochiaceae > Microdochium > Microdochium bolleyi. The sequence continues at coordinate 1,054,958 of KQ964247.1, read as the reverse complement.
AACCCTGCGCCGTCGCCGGGCGATGGTGCTTCGTTCCAGGACGTGGCGCTGTGAGTGGAAGAGGGGTCCGTTGAGCAGTAATGAGAACGCAGGCGCGAGGCGTCTTGGAACAAGGCGTCTGGTAGGCCGAAGACGACAAACCTCCCATGACGATGCGGTGCATCAGAGCTGCGATCACCTTGGGAGCGGCTGTAATCAATGCATCAGTGTTACTACACAGTGTCTGTTTATTCAGTGATGTGACTAGTCGTAGCACTGGCGCTTTGTTTCTGAGGATGTCTACAAGTGCTTCATGACCCGATGATCCCTTCCCATGCACCCAAAGACACGAACGTAGATTTTGGTCTTCGGTACGAGGACTATCTTTCCCTTGCAGAGAGTAAAACGACCGCAGGCTTGCTAGGTTAGTGCCAGGTGGACCCGAGACGGGTACCGCGCTTCGGAACTGGGAGACAATGCGGCCGAGATGGATCTGGATAGATTCACATGTCGCGCGGCTGGAGTGTCTCAGCTGTGATCGGAACGGCCTCGCCTGTTCGTCTCACTCGTCAACCCCTGTTCTATACGAGCCGCTGTCCTCGCTCAGGCTTGGAGGGAGATTCCACCTCGGTGGTGCCCGTTGATACGATGTTGCAAACTCGCGGTCCATACTAAGAAGCAGCTGCATATCGCACTGGTCCTCGTCAACTCTTGCGTGTGCTGGGTCCTCAATGTCGGACTACTCTAATGTGCAGGGGGAATAGTAGAGACTGTAGGTTTGAGACACGACAAAATCGCACAGCCCTCGTGTCCATTCGTCTCACCAGACCTCCCTTCCCTTCCCTCCTCTCCGCAAAGCCACCAGCCTCGTCCTCCTTCCTCCATCACGGCACGACCTCCTCGCCCTTCCAGTCCCAGCACCGGCCCCTGTCCCGATCGACGTGCCGCCCGCAGAGCACCTCGACGAGCTTCGCCGCCGCGAACTCCGGGCTGAAGAGCTTCTCCTCCCGGACGTTGGCCCAGAACTCGCGGCTGAACTCGGTCCGCACGGTGCCCGGGTGGTACGCGACAGCCATGGCCTTGGCGCCGCTGCGCGCGCGCAGGTGGTTGTCGTATGTCCGCGCTATGCTGTTGACGCCGGCCTTGGACGCGCGGTACGTGTACCACCCGCCGAGCCGGTTGTCGCTCGTGCTGCCCACGCGCGCGGACATGAGGAGGAACGTGGCGTGCGGGGGGAGCTGGAGTGGCAGCGGCAGCCCATCTTCTTCTGCTCTTTCTTCGTCTCTCACCGGCGAGGTGTCGCCGACAGCAGCGGCGGCGGCGGACATGTCGGTCGCCTTACGCGGGAGGAAGTCTCCGAACCACTTGAGCAGCATGAGCGGGCCGAGGGTGTTGACCTTGAAGGTGTCGACGGCGGCGGCGTAGTCGACCTGCCGCGTGCTCTTCTCCGGGTGAAGGATGCCCGGCAGCGCGAGGCCGACGTGAAGGTGGTGCGTCTTGGGCGGGAAGAGGGCCGCGGCGCGTTCCGAGGCGGCCTGGATGCTTGCCTCGTCGGTCACGTCGAGCTGCAGGACGTGCAGCCGCGAGGAGGCGTCCTGGTGTGCTCCGTCATGGTGCTGGCCCTGTTGCTGTTGGTGGTGATGATGTTTGAGGGAGTCCAGGAGCGACTCCTTGGCCGCGCTTGTGTCGTGACTGCGTGTCGTGGCGAGGATGGGCAGCGTCGTGTTGCGCAGCAGGTGCCGCGTGACGGCGAGCCCGATGCCACGGCTCGAGGGGCTGATGAAGACCCAGGGCTTCGACATGTTGTGCGGTCCTTGGATATGTGCTCCCCAGTGCTGGCAAGCTGTGCGACTCGGGGATGTGTTGATGGAGGCCCCGGGGTTGATTCTCGGATATCACCCACGCTCGCGGCTGTGATTGGAGGATGCCGCGCTGGGGCGCCCGAAAGAGGCAGTCGTCCAGGAACCACGGCTGGCAGATCACGGACTGCGATGTCGTCACGAAACCAATGGGCGAGTCTTTATCTGCCTCGTCAAGATTCCCTCTCAGCGACTGCTGGCCTCGCCAAGACACCCAATGCAAAGACCCGGTCGTGGCAGCATAGTTCGCAAGATGCCCTCTCGGGGTCTCAGTCATGACGTAATTGACGACTCCAGGGTTCAGCCAGCCAACTCCACCAGTCATTTTAACTCTGAAACCCCACGAGGAGGATGGCGGACAATACCATTGTCGGCAGCAGTGGGTGGGCTCGAGAGGTTTCCCAATGTCTGGTTATCTGGTACATGACGGAAGGGTTTTGTGAATCCTACGCTCTGGGAGGGGTCGCACTGGTGAATTCCACCTCGGGATCCCGCGGCTGATCAAAGAGACAGAAACCCTGCCTGACGTAGCGGCAGGCCATGCAGCGCGTGCCAGCTCGACGACCGTCGGTTTCTCCATCGTCCGAGGAGGACTAACACCTCAGATTTTGACCATAGCATCATGAGGCTTGTCGATCTGCCCTGGAATCGAGCAAGCGTGGAATACTCGTGCCGTAGCTCACGGTGGCGTTCCCCCACGCACGCCGAAAGGCTGAGTGAGCGCCGACGAGGCCAGGACAGCATGTTGCTCCGTGTGGCTCTGCTCAACCTCCGACTCCTGGAAAGAGATGAAAGCCGTGTTCCGCTGTGGATGTTCTGATCACGGCCTGGGTGTATCGCGGCCAGCTCTTGCAGGGTGACATTGGACGCCTCGGACGGGAAGAACCCTTGATCCCTGTCGCGCATCATCAAACAAATGGCATGCCGAGATTGCGGCCGGGGTGCGTCGAGCTTGACACTGACAGGCGAGACAAGGCCATCGACGTGTTGTGTGGTGACTTGCTTCTGCCTCGAGTGCCTCGAGTGCCTGGCGAGCCTGGACACGCAAAGAAGAAAAGACGGCGGTGCACACAGGTGTCCCAGCTGCTGCAGACCAGCCTCGCACAATATGCAGTGGTCCAAGACATCCCCCAAGAGGCCGGCTGCATGGCCAGCCGAAGCCGAGATGTGTCTCAGATGGGCACAGGCGAGAAGAGGGCCGCTCTGTGTGCTCCTTGTGGCTCTCTGTCCTCTGTGTCGAGGCCGTAGGATGCGAGGGAGGACGGCCCCGAAATGGACAGGATCTGCCGGCTGCCCTTTGGGGTCCATTGGGGGGACTGGAGTGGCGGCGGCCGGTGTGAACCTTGAGCCTAATCTCTCACAATGCAACGAGGCGTGCTGCGTGCCGTTAGAGTTGCAAAGGGGACAGCCCTGGAGGCTGGAACCGCCAACGTCCCGCCTGCGCGGGTCGGGCGCGGCGTTGCAGGTGTCGATCGCTGCAAGCCGCGACCGCGCTAGGCAGTAGCGACCTGCGAGCATCGTCACCTCGCCGCCGCCCACCCATCCGCGCCCTCTTCGCCGTCCCATCTTCCGCCTCCCGCTTGTGTCCGCCCGCGCCTCTGTGCCACATTAGCACCCGGGCTCTTCCCGGCCGGCACCTCATCAAGATGGCCTCGTTTCTTTTTCAACCCTGCTCGTCCCTGCTCCCTCCCACCAGCCCCCCGAGAGCTGCCTCTCCTTCCACCTCATCTTCGTTCGGGACATGTCTCTTGATTCGTCCGCACCTGCTCGCCGTAGCTAGGTCCTCCGGTATTGGGACGACACCAGGACAGCCATGATACCTTGCGTGTGACTGTGAGCGAAGCAGCACTACATGGAAACCCTGCCTCTGCCTGGCAACAGTCCCGGCATCTTCGTCGCCCACGAGTTCAGCATCCGTGACGAGCCCTCTGATGGTCTTCTGAGCGCCTCCAGGCGGCCTTCCGTCGTGTCTGTCGTCAGCTCCGTCTCAGACGCCTACAAGGACAAGGACAAGGACTCTGCAATGGTCACCACCACCACCTCCCCGTCCCCTCCCTCGGGAGACGGGCATCCCCTGTGCCTCGACGATATTCGCCGCCACCCGGACGTCATGGAAGACCGTCTCGGCTCCCTCCTGGACCAGCGCCGCAACGACGACAGCCTGCGCTACCTCATCGAGTTTCTGCGCAAGACACCACCCCCAGACAACTTCATGTCCATCCCCGATCCCCAGCACTCGGACCCCTCACGCCAGGGCAAGAAATGGAAGAGCATCAATACTTTGCGCAAGCGCAAGCGAGCCACCCGCCAACGGCCACCAATCATCAGGCTGCCAGACTCCGCCGTGGCAGCCAAGACGACCGGCGGCCACCGGCACATTGCCATCTCCATCCCGCTCCAGTACTCGCACTTGACTCCGCTCTCGACTTCACAGTATCCCGTCTTCGGCTCCATGTCGGCCGAGTTCGAGCGCGAGATCGATGCCAAGCTAGGTCCAATGCGAAACACGCTCTGGGACCACACAGGAACTCGTCTTCACACAATCGGCGAAGATCGCGAGTCGATGGCCTCAGCACCCGTCTCGCCAAACCCAGCAGTGCAGCAAGAGCGTGCCTTGATGGACAACGGGCTTGTCAGGCGTCTTTCGCAGGCATCAGACGGGTCACAACCGCCGCCTCGACCAGTTTCCCGGCATATCGGTGCGAGCGACCATCAGCATTTCGCCGACTTTGATCAGGCACATGCTCCAGCTCAGCCCGTCAAGTCCAGCACGACTCTTCCACCCGTCTCGGAAAGACAGCGGCCCGTCAGTATGGCTTCGGTGACCCGTTTGACCACCCAGCCGCGGAATGAGCCAAGCGCCAGCCGCAATGTCACCGCGAAGCGGCACACACGTAACATCAGCCATACCTCGACGGTCTCGAGTATCCCATCAAGTCGGAACTCCATGCAGCTCTACCCGCCTTCGCGCAAGTCAAGCAGACGCGGTGGCCTCAACACAACGCTGGAACTTGGCGATTCTATTGATAACATCATTTCTAGCAGTCGTCTGAGCACCATGTCAAATGCTCAAAACGACGCAAATCTCGATTCGGACCAGCCTGGTGCTCATCGCAGATCCTTCGCCGAGAGCTTGCTGTCGACTGACTCCGTGCCAAACGTCATGAGCGCACAGTCCGCCAAGGCATACCACGTTGAGCAAATACCTATCGTTGTAAGACCACCCTCACGGCCAGGCCTGGGCGATGTTTCCCTGCCTCAGACCAGCGCGAATGGCGACAGGTCCTCGCATCACGACAAGAAGAATGCGCCGCAAGTCGAGTCTGCTCAAAGCATTCCGCACAACCGACCGAATCACGAACCTGTTGAACGGCCAAAGAGCCGCAGAGATCAGGTCAGGGCGCGTAAGGCTCGAGATATGGAAGCGATGAAGAACCAGTGCCAGCAAGTCAGTTCAGTATCGGCAGATCAACGAGAATTGAAGGAGAGGGTGGGCAGTCTCCCTGTTCAAGCTCCTCAACATACACCAGCTGCAGTACCGGAACCACCCACAACTCAGAAGATGGTCCCAGAGGCTGCGACCGTTAGTGACGATCTACCGCCTCCAGAGGTGCCTCCTTTGCACCCCGCACGCACCCTCCGGAAGACCCTCAAGCGTCCGAAACCATCACAGTCCAATACATCAACTGATGTATCAAAACCGGGTTCGCCTGTCAACTGGGATAGGGCATCTTCTCAGCGTCGGAAGGAACGGCATGCTGAGCGGAAGGCGTATTCCAGCCGCAGAGAACGATACCTAGCTGAAGCACGTGCCGAACAGAAAGATCTGGCTGACCGTCTTTCACGTCAAGAACTTGTCCTCCGCTACGAGAACCTCAAAGAGCTGCGCACGTACGACATGGAAAAGCGGCTACGTCGGCTCGAGCGCAACGGCGAGGTCTGGTTACGATCTATGGTTCCTCTGATGGAAAATCTCAATAGATTGCTTCAGGAGCAATACTCCTATCAGCGCAACATGCAGTTTCCACCGTACAGCCCCGGACCAATATCTCGTCGACAGCATCAGTATGTCCCCAGCCATCCGATGCCTCAGAATTCGCGGAAAGATGCCCCAGGGAGTCGTCAACCGCACGCACGCTTGCCAGGCGACGTTGATCGGGCGGAGCCCGGAACCAATAACTATTCTCTTCGATCGGTTCGCAGCCATGACAGCCCCCTCCACGCGCAAAGGCCAAGGTCGGCACAGCCAACCTACCATGCGCAGCTGAGCAAGCAGCAGTCACCCATACTCCCACCAACAGCGCCAACACATGAACAAGTCTTGCTGGCCAAACCGCACGCTTGGCTTGTGAGTCCCTTGCAGCAGGAGGTCCAGAGAGCCATAGTAGAGCAGCGAGCCAAGGATAGGCTCGAGGATGAGATCGATGCCCTGCTTCGAGCGCGCGCCGAAGGCTACACCAGGCCTCGGAGGGCCTCTGAACTGAGCGTGAGCCGGATCAGTGTCGGGCACCTCCGCGACAGCTCAATGAGCTCGGTTGGGACAGGACGTATGGACCGCAAACACACCGAGATCGTCACCATGGCAGAAGACACCCACATTGCTGCAGAGATCCTGGCGGGAAGTCTGCAGCAGATCGAGCCACTCATGCAAGAGCTCGCCGCGAGTGCTCGCGTGGATCCCAGCGATAGCGACAGCTCGATGGATGAGCACGACCAGTACGACGACTGGGATTTGACAGCACACACAGATCACAACCTGTATAGGGTGTACTAGAAACCGAGTATGTGTGGCGGTATAAAAAGAAAAAGTGCGGCACGGTCAATTTTTACTTTGTTTGAACATATAGTTGAGAGCCGGGTCACTCTTTTTGATAGGCATCGGGTTTGGATCTGAGCCCGAGTATAATTATTTTCTTAGTTCTGCTCATACAATATTGTAGTCAATGGCATACTGGCGCTAATTGCATCATGAGAACAATTCCGCTGAGAACTTCAACAAACTCGCTCGTTCGCAAATAGCACTTGTTCTCTTTCAGAACCTCCAAAATAGCTGAATTCCGCTGTGCGCCTGTGCGATGCTACTTCTAGCTGTATCAAATGCTGCAATAATACATGGTAGAGAAACGCACGGGAATGAACATGCCGATCCGATCTCGCTTTGTTTCGGTTATCTCCGAAGCAGCTCATCCCCGCCCAGAGAACGCCTTGTGAATGCATTTGTTTTTGGCTCGATAGTCGCCGAGAAGTCAAAGTAGCTCACCGCGCAGGTCTGTTAGGCTTCCGCTGGATGAACATGTTTGACGAAGAGGACGATTGAGGGGGCTTCCTACGCGGAGCATTCGGCCCGTTTTGATGAGAGTTTGCTGGTCCCTGGTTCGATCGAAAGTATTGGTTACTGTCAATTCTTTACTTGAGTTGAACTTCACGGCGGGGTCAAGGCTCACCTTTGGTGCATGCGGAGGGGCCGCTGTTGTTACAGGAGGTTTCGTCTCTGCTGCCTCGTTCTTGATGCCGAGGACAGACATGGCCGAGGGGTCCTGGGGGCGCGGCATCGCACGCGGGGCGCTGGGCGGTGCTCGTTTGCCAGGCAGCAGACCACGCGGTGCGGAGGGCTGGGGACGGGGTTAGTGATTGGGTATCTTTCCGTGGTCGGTGTAAAGCTATTAGGAAAACTCACTACTCTCTTTGGTGCCCTGCCATCATCGGCACCGTCCCGAGGTCTCTTGTGCGCAGACGAGTGAATGATGGGCCTATCTGCCGAGCGCATTACTACCGACGACTCGCCACGCTCGTTCAGACCACCGTAGCCCTTTACAGGTGGCTGATGTCCTCGTGGAGGGTCAGAGTTGGGCAAGTCGTTCGGAATGTGGACCTTTGGGCTCCCATTTGTAGACTTGTGGTCTGTCGCAAGTGGTGGTAGCTTCGGGCTGGCATCTCTCATGATGTGATCCTCATCCTTGATAGGGACCTTGTTATCACCATTCTTCCGCTCAGCGTCCTCATGCTTAGGCGAGTTGGACCTCGAGGTGATCCATGAAGTGGGTGAGACTTTTTGACCTGGTTGCGACAGAAGCTGGAGAATGTTACCGGTAGTGTACCGGTCACGTTGCTGCGCGTCCTCGATCAGTTGTCGCCAATAACGACCTTGAGAAAGAGCCCTGGAGTCTCCAAGCACCCAGAGAGACGACTTCGCACGAGTCAGACCGACGTTCATGCGTCTGATGTCGGTCATGAAACCAATACCACCAGTCGGGCTAGCTCGCACACAAGAGAAGATGATGATCTCGCACTCACGACCCTGGAAGGCATCGGTGGTGTTGAACTCGATGTCCTCGAGGATTTTCTCACCATAGTGCTCCACGAATTGCTCGCGGAGCCGGAATAGTTGCGCTTTGTACGGCGTGATGATGCCAATCTTGCCCTTGAGGTCAACTTCGGAGTAATCTTGGCGGATGCGCTGGTAGAGCTTCATGGCGACCCTCAACTCCTCCGTGTTGACCAGAGACTGGCCCCTGCTCCCTCTCTCTTGATTACCTTTAACGTCGAAGAATCGGTAGGGGCTGAGGAGAAGACTGCTATGCCATGGCTGAACCCGGAGACTGGCGAGGCCATCACCGTCCACAAGCTTTCCTTCGTAGAACTCCTGGCTTGGGAACTTGGAGATCTCGGGATGCATACGGTATTGAGTGTCCAAGAGGTGGATGTCCTTGGGGCTCCTTCGCTGCATACGGACGAAAAGACTTTGGTCGTACCCATACTGAGCCGCAGACTGAGACAAGACAGTCGGCGGCAGCTGCTTCGGGTCGCCGACGAGAATACACTTTGTGCAGCCGTACTTCAAGGGAATGAGGGCGCTGAGCTCAACACACTGCGCCGCCTCATCGATGATAACAGTCTCGAACTCAACGTTGAGGTTCTTGAACATTTCGTGTCCAGCACCACTGAGGGTGGTGCACAGGACGTGAGCCGAGTCGAGAACTTCTTGCTGGAACTTGCGTCGTCTCAGTTCATTCTCTCGAGCGGCAGTCATGCCGCTGTCCTTGTCGGCGTCGATCTGTTTACCGATGGCCACCTGCCGGCGTTTGACCTCGTCAAAGGACCGTTGTAGGCGGTTCACTAGGTCGCGGTCATCCACCTCGCGAGCTGCCTCGAGCTGACCGCGAATGCCCATGATCTCCTGCTTGATCTCGCCAGCCTCTTTATGGATGGCCTCCCGGGTCTTCTGGACCGAGCTTTCGGTCTCGGTCCCTTCAGCCTTGGCTGCGACAAGCTTTTCAAGAGTCACGTCCTGGACAAGGGAATTGACAGCTTCGCTGCGACCAAGACGAACGACGTTGATTTTGTGGAATGTGCCCTTCGTAGTTTTGACTCCTTGCTTAAGTCGTAACACCAGCTCATCCACGGCTGCGTTACTTGGGGCGCAAACGAGGAGCTTCTTGGCCATGGGCGGAGAACCGTTGTTTGGCGCGTTGATGGGTGCTGTAGGTCGTTTGATTGCTACGCCCGTGTTCGTAGAGAACGTGCCAGTGAGAAGGGCTCCCACCATTGCAATGATGGTCTTCGTTTTGCCGGTACCTGGAGGGCCCTGCACGAGCGTGAATGCGTCGTTTGCTTTAGCATTGAGGATCGCCTTCGCCTGACCAGGATTGAGATGGTAATTCTTCATCGTCTGCGAAACAAGCTCCTCGTCGAAGTTAAGCATGGGCGAGGGTTTGGCGTCCAAAATTTCCGGCATGAGGTCGAAGTACTGCAGGGACTTCAGGGATGCATATTCACGCTCGATAGTGGTCATGTTGGTGATCTTGACTCCGTGGAGCTCGGCCTGAGGAACCAGGGCAGCCAAGATCGAGCCGGCCCTGCTGCTGATACGGTATGAAATCTCCTTACTACCACCTTTGTACTGCACCCTCCAGATCCGCGCGAGGCAGTGCTGGGATTCGGGAGATTCCAGAGGCTTAGCCGCAACAGACAACAGGACGATGTCACCCTCGCCGAGTTCTTTGCTTATTTTCTCCGTTTTGGGCATCGAAGTGCTCACTTCGATGAAAGAATCGACCGTCATTCGGCTCACAACTTTGACACCAAAGGACTGAGCAGTGCACTCGTCCTTGGCTGTGACAAAGGATCGCCAGGCTTCGTTAATGAGAAGCGGGAAGAAAGTCTCCCGGTACGAGGACGGGTCATCGTACGAGTCCGAAACGTGAGAACACAGGATGCCGTTGGGTGGGTCGTTACCTCCGTGGAAGATGTCCCATTCCAGGATCGCCCTATGCAGCTCGTCCATGGGAGGCACAAGACGGGCTCGCATATCCTTGGCCGACCGTTGTATCTTGGTTTTCTTGACCGGGCCCGACGGGCCCTTCTTGATGACGGTGGTGCGCCCAGTGCCCCCAGTCTGCTTGCCAGAGACCTGTGCCTCGTACGCAGCATCCGTCTCGGAGTCTTCTTCATCCTCAGAAGACGAGTTGACCATGATCTCGCTCTTTTGAGGGGCATGGTCTTTGCCCTGGATTCCAGATAAGCCTTGCATACCAGAACCCTCGCCATTGACGATACTTTTAGGCGCACGCAGGGCTTTGGCGCGGGCAATGATCTCGGCGTCGCGCTTTCGCTTCTCCTCTTTCTCTTTGGCGCGCTGCTCCTTGATAGACGCCAAGTTGGCCGCTGTCGCCTGAGGACTAGGCATGACGGGCTTGACAGGCTGGCGGGCTTTCATCCGCTCCAGGGTCGCACGGTTCTTATCCGAGGACGACGCTCTAAGCAATTCGCGGACATCGTCTTTGTTGGACCGAGGCTCCGGCTTCTTAGGCAGAGAGACCGTGCCATCACCAGACTTGGACCACGTATCGAGCCGAGTCTGTTTCATGGTCTCGGCCTTGCGGATAGAGAGGATCTGAATGTCGTCATCGTCATCCGCCGGGTCATCACCAAGGGCCTTCTGTATCTCCGCCCGTTGTCGGTCATTCATATTAGTCGATATGTTATATCGCCCCTGTGGTGACTTCTTGATGGTGTTTCGGATAAAGGCCAAGGCATTGGCGTTGAGCTGCATGTCGTGCTCTTTGAGACGCTTCAACAACTTGCCCATCACGCTGACGATGACTGTGACAAGGTAAAGATCCTTGAGCCGAAGCATCTTGGACAATCCATAGCAGTGCGCTCGTGGCTGCTCAAGGATATCTTTCATCGTTTTGGCTGGATCCTCGGCTTCGCCAGTGGACGGGTCGGAGACGGACTGATGGCTCATGGCAGATGATAGAACACCATCTTGGCTCAAGAGGGCGTCAGCATGCTCCATCGCGAGACGGCAGAACTCCTTCATTGTCTCCATCTCGATCAGATGGCTCCAAGCTTCAGTCTGCTCGAAGGCGTTCTCAAGGTAGAGCCATTGTGTCTTCCACCACTTGTTGACGATCTGGCATTCGCCAGAGGTTAGCGTCTTGGACCGCAAGACGCCAGACGCATCGCACATACTGTCGAGAAAGTCTCTTGAGTACCGAAGAATTGGCAGCTGAGATGACCATAACGTCTTCTTCTCGTTCACTTCATCAATGGCTTTGGTGAATGACGCCAACGTTGGGACGAACCACTTCGTCAGGAGGTTCTGCACAGCGTCTTCACGTCGAATCTCGTTCGTAACTGTCTTGATGAACTCTGTCGCGGCGGCACTGATCTCTCCTTCACCATGGATAAGCGCGGCGATGACTGGTTGGATGGTTTTCAGCTCGGTGAACAACTGCTGAAGTTGCGCGGGCTCGAACCCAGAAAGGCGTGTGAAGACATCGCCTATGGCCTTGGCAGTCTTACTGAACTCTTCGTTGAATTCTTTTTTGACCGGTGACAGCGTTGCTTTCTTCTTTGGACGGAAGATCTCGACGGTCAGGAGAGGGTAGGTTGCGCTCAGCATGACCTTTGAAAGCTCAAGAGCGCCGTTTTCACCTTCTGACAAGTTCTCTAGGAAGGCGGCCCAGAGCCCTGAAGAGTCACGCTTGACCTCGCGCTGGACATGACTGTCGCTGTGCTGCAACGCGCCATATTCCTCGACAGTGATTCTCGAGTCCAGTGCAAGCGCAGCTTCAATGACGGACTGCGCTGACTTGGCCAAGGCTATGTGGCGAGCATCCTTAGGTGCCAGCCTTCCCAGCCGTAGGATCACATCTTTGTGTTTCAGCACAAGATTGAGAGTGGCATTGGTCAAAATAGTGGATGAGCCGGCATGCAGTTTGTACGTTGGGGATGCGAATGCCCCAAGAGTTGAGGCCAGAGCATCCGCTGATGCCCATTGGCAGTCCTGGATGCCCGCCGTCGTAATGGACTGATCTTTAGCAAATTCGTCGAGAAGATGATGTACCAGAGCGTCACACACATCACCCCTGCTGTGGGTCGGCACAGAGTCAACAAAAGCCTTGACCCAAGACGTTGCGTTAACGGCATCCAGCATAGCCTGCTCCCCTGACCTCCTCAGCAAAGCCTTGAAAGCGGGACTTCGTAATACTTGCTCGGCCACAGAGATATGGGTGTACTGGCTGTAAGCGGCCCAGAAGGCCTTTGGTGATTTGTCGAGGAGGGTGCAGAGGATTTTAATCAGTTGCACTAATAACTGATCTGAGTCGACCATCATGTGAGATAAAAGCAGGTCATAGATACCAGGCTGGATACCCAGAGCCTGCAGGGAATGCAGGATCAGGTCCTCATCCAGCGCATTGAGAATATGCGAGAACCCCTGCCAAAACAGCTGCAGCTGGGCTGGAGAGCATGCAGAATGGTCGAACACTCTCGAGATCGCGACCTTGAGATTGTCTTTCACGGCCCACTCGAAGTCTTCCGCTGTGATGAGGGTCTGTCGAGACCACGTGTAAGTGGCGAATTTTTGTCGCGTAGGGTCTTCTTCGAATAAGAAGTACGTCATCGTCGGAAGAACGTCCGGTAGCTTCAGTACTTTGCGCTCTTGTATTTTCTCGAAGACGAAATTGAAGTATCGGCGGTTGTCGGGTAGACTGAGGTAAGGCATGCAGCACAGCGCTTCGAAAAGAGCGACAAGAAGGTCCGCACGATCTGCCTCTATGAACGCCCGCTGGTCTACGACACCAGTCTGCTGAAGAATGAACTCCTGAGCGCCGAGTAAACCTTTCGTTATCCTATCAAAGTCGAATGTGTTGATGCGGTCTGTCATCGCGCTGACGACAGAATCATCGTAAAATCTGAAAAACACAATTGGTCATTATTTAAGCTCAGCGAGCCGGGTCTGGTCCGAGGCTTACTGGGACAGTCGCTTGAGAAATGGCTTGCGCCCCTTGTGCCAATTTCGAATGCATGTCGAACAGCTGCCGAGAACGGCGAGAGCGCGCTCGCTGAACTCGGTCAGGAAGGCACCTTGTGACTCTTGCTGCAGGCCGAGAATCAGGGCACAGTTGTACAGTGTGTCTTGCCGGTCAAGGCTGTTCTGTAAACGCTGTCGCTTCTCGGCAATACCGATCTCGCCTGGGGTGTCGAGGTCCTCGTAGTCCTCATCATCCTCCTCGGAGATCTTTGGGCAACACAGATGGTGCTCTGGAGGGATAGCCCGAAGGTCCTCAAATGCTTTCTGTATCACGTTCAAGGCCTCCATATTGACTCGGACGAGGGCATTGCGCGAGAAAGCACGATTTGTGGATGGATAGCTCGGCGCTGCGAAAGCGGCTAGGGCTGTAGTTTCTGTCGTGGGCTTTGTGCTCGTGGGCGGGTGTGATACGAAGGGATGGTTGATGTTGAAGATCGCCTAGAGGCTGCCGTGATCTGTCCCGTGATTCGGAGGGAGGTATGAAAATGTGGAAAGCGTCGGCTTCGGCTGCCCAGATGGCTATTGGTTATTGGAGGAAGAAGAGAGACACGGGCGATGCGTGCGCAGTGGGAGAATAGGGTAGAGTGTGGAACCCGTGAAGTGCAAGTGAGAACGAGCGTTGTGGTGATGGTCTGGCTGTGTCGGTAGATGGCCTAAAGAATAGTCGAAAGCACTGGCTTGGCCCTTTCTCAAAGAGAGCTCGGGTGAGTCGCACCGAAGCACACGACGGGCGGTGGGCGCTGATGGCGACGATGTCGTGACGATGCTGAAATGTCCGAAGCTTGAATCTCGACATCAAGAGTCCCACCTTACTCGCAGCGCAACTGCCGTTTGCTGGCTGACGATAAGCGCGATAAGGCTTGTGCCAGGGCGTCTTTAATGGGTTCCACGGCCACCAACGCGTCGCGGCGCGTGCGACCTCGCTGCAGCTAAATCCCTGTGCTGAATTGGACCCATGGCGGAGCCTGTCCTGAAGTAACGGCCGCTTCTCAACATGTCCGACAGCATCGTCATCTCAACGCAGCTTCCGCTGTGGGCCGATTGAGCTGTTCTGTCTGTGCCGTTTCCAAGTGATCGCCATCGCGTAATCGTTGCCTTGAACAGTTCTACGATATTTTGACTTGACACGCACGACGTCAAACAGGCTGTTGTAAGTTCCTACATGTTGTTCTCGCGGTATTACACAAGCGAGATATTACTTTCAGGGTTCTGGTGCAAATCCAGGTGGGCATTCTCCAGTGAGTTCTCCTGCGGACAACTTGAGCGGCATTATGTGATAATCTCTATCAAAGTTGGGCAGGCCCATAGGCTCGGCGCTTTGCTCCCATTGAGGCAAGTTTTCATGATGATTCAAATTATGTACGCGTATCGCTCCCTTCCATTTCTCTTTGGTTGAGGTGATTGCACAGGTCAGTCTTACACGTTAGGGCATGTATGATCCGATGTCGGTCTCGAGAGACTCTAAGTATGGCTCGAGTACACCTCTCTGGGGCTACCCGTCGCATACCAGACTATTGTCGACTAGAAATTGACTGTATCTACGAGGTAGTTCCTAATCAAACGTACTCGGAAACAAAACCATTGCCATGTCTTGCAATACGCTCGGGCCAGAAGACCGCACACTGGAAATTATGAGGCGTTGGAATTCACTGGCATTGATACTGAGGTAGTCTCAAGAGAAAGAACTACCAGGAGAATATGGTCCCTTCAATACTCGTTTCCTTTCCTACGAGGAAGGCAGGACCGGATCAAGCACGCATTCTAGATTTCATGTCAAGGCCTGCTCACAATTGTCTGTTCCGTGAAGTATAACTCAGTCACGGAAGATGCGTCAGATTTTTAACTGTCCAAAACATTTGGAGCTCGAATCATTTGCGGTTTCTAGGAAGACAAGTCTCACGCTTCGATCGAATTCTGTAATTATGTGCAGACTGAGATTAGACGTACTTCAGCTGGAATGCCTGAGCACATGGTGTTAAGCTAATTCAGTGACTTGTGCTGGGCCCATGTCTCAAGGTGCGTTGACAATGTTGTATGTTGAGTATTCTGTCTAGGCATAGTTGCCAGAGGGGGAATCGACCTACTTGGGGAAACTTGAAGAGGCCCAGAGGACTCTGATACAATATTCATTCCCATGAAATGCATGTGTCGGTGTGAAGCAAGCCTGCCCGAGCTCAGATATCAGTAGCATGACCGGTTGAGCGCTACGTCATGCGGCATCGCCGTCTATGCTCGAAGACTCGAGCCACAGTCCACCGCAGAGCAGTATCAGCCCACCTGGAACTTCCTGGCGACTCACTTAGTGCAAGAAGATAAGCTTACCTTTATGTCCGCGTTCCAGGTGATATTTCTGATGACAATGGCAGCGTTGTTCCCCGCAAATGGCACACGAAGCGGTTCTGAGCATGCAGCCACAGTTGTCTGCTGAAATTAGACTCGGCATGTCATACATTATTTCCTTGTCCATGTCATCGCTTAAGGGGGGCAGAAAGTCGGCCATGAGAATCCCAGTCCTTGACACTGCCAGATACCTCAGCAGAGAAGCTTTCGAGGACATCGAAGATCTGACATCGTGAAGATGTTAATAACTACATGAGAAAACGGTCATCACCTTACAGCAGTCCATAGATAACATCTCGACCTCACTTAGGTCTGGTATGCACCTGCCTCGCTGCTCTGCCGAGCACATACACGGCTGGATTTGAAGCCTTGCGCCCATAGCCTCAAACCAGCATGAAGGTGTGTGATTTCATCAGTCTCAGGGCGAACGTGCTCCGTGCAGCATAGCTCAACTTCCGTCGTCCGCCTGGACGTCGACTTCACAGCTTATTCCATGATGTGTTCGATGCTCATTTGCCATTTGCTGGTTCTCCGCAAGTGCTTTCAGTGCATCATTTTTCGGCAGTAAGCCGTGTCTCCTAGTCACCATCTGGAGAAGTCCTAGATGTCTACTTCGACTCAAGATATGCCACCCACCATGTTCTCAGCCTGCGGGCTGATCAGGAGTTATACCAATATCCAGCGTCACGGCAGCTTTGCCGAGCAACTCCAATGACATATCCTCCAAGATTGCACGTGCCATGCGCCCTTCATTGCACAGTGACATCATTCGGTGGTGGAGGAGATACTCCCCACATCGCAGTCTTCGCGGGGCCGTGCGCTTTTAGAACGAGTTGTATGTCTAGAGCTCCTCCATGTACGGAGAAGCGAGAGGTCGGGCACTCCCAACAGCTCGAGCAACACATGTCAACCTGCACGGCCACGGCGAGGACAAGCGGCAACCCGCAGCCGCTGGCGGCTCTCGGGAAGGATGCCCAGCCGCCGAGCTCTCCCCTTGCACACCAGGTAAAGCCTTGCCGCCGATACCAGCCACTATGAGCGCGAAAGGAGCAACGGGCCGGCCGCATATTATTACCTGCTCAAAAGGAGAGCCACATGAAGTCATAGCCCTGGAGACTTGTCCTGGGAAAGAGGGCCGGCAGTCTCCGAAGCGGACGAGCGCCCAGCTCCGCCCTCGTCTCGCACATGTCAGTCACTGCGTGTGCGGGTGCGCGATTGAGCAGTGTGGTTACCTGACGGGCCCAACAAACAAGGATAGGCTCCCGAAGACGTTCTGGCCAGCATCTCCGCCGATCTGCGGATGCGCCTCAGCGACGGGGAAGGAAGATGCAGATTTCAAGCTTTCCCTCCTTCCCACTTTTCCTTCTCTCCAGAGGCCGCTACTGCAAGGGGTGGCCGGGAAAACCTGAGATCAGCTTGGCACAAGGTGAGGACTGGCGATGATCACTGCCCGATACATGGAGAGGACCAGACGGAGGGACAAGGAGGCAGCAGAGCAACGAAGATCGCGGCTAGCGTCGATCGGCAGACCCTTGCGTGTGTGTGTGTGCGTCTGTTCGCCATTGCGACGCGCCAGAAAGGAACCCCCGTCGCAAGCCACTCGCGTGGCATTTTCCTTGGAGACCTGGTTGCAGTGTCGATTTGGGCAGAGATCGTCTTGGGTTGCAGCTCGAGGTTTGAGACGACGGCCGCTAGCACAGCCCAATGCGACGTGGGCTGCCAACCGAGTTGTCGAGTCTCGCGTTGTTGTTGGATGCCGGCCCAGCAGACATTCAACGAGTCTCTGCTCTGGTCAACGCACATCTGGTCCATCGAACGCCAGTCGCACAAGATTCAATAGGCCTGTTGTGCAGGCGCTTCGCTGGACACTGACCATATGGACGATTGCTGACGTCGCCCAGTACTTGCGTCTCCGGTCGCAGTTCAGCTCGTCGGGCCAAGTCAGGTGCCTGCTCGTTTCCGCACTCGCCACAGCCAGCTGCCAGGGCCTTCGCTCCAAGAACGTGTTCACTCTGCGTCGCCCGCGCACCCTTGCAGCGGCCAGAGGATCTCGCTTGCAGACCAATGCCTACCCTGGGAGTATCTGCAGGCCCTCGGGAGGATCAGGCCCTTGTGCACACTGGTGTTGTTGTCAGCTTTGCCAGGACAGGATAGAGATAATGATCGCGGCTGGACTGTGCCCGTGACCGGGCAGCGCGCTGAATCAACAACCCCGTCCGTCTGTTCTCGCTGACAACGGCAAGTGCCGGATAACACCTCATAACGCAGTTAGCGCTGGGATATCTGGCCCGTGCTGCCCAGCCATCCATGACTTGCATGGCACTCCCCGCCTCGCCCGCCACCTTGCCAGCCACAGCCGCCACACAGAATTAAGCTCAGCCAAGGGTGTGTGGGAAGACGATTGAGCCGGCTGGTGCGCACCGACTGGTCGGTTCCATGGCGGTTCAGTCTGTATCGCTCGGGGTCAGCAGGCGCCGACACCAGCACACACATGGTCAACGGCAGCAGTGTTCCTCTCGTCGTCCTCGAACGTCCCAGGGCGCTGGAGGGTTTGCGCCATTGGAGTTGGCAGGGGCACAAGACCCAGGGCCCGAGGCGGTGGGACAGGCTGCCAAGCTTGTGTCGCAGCAGGAACTTTATGGATTCATACTTTGGCGCCTGCCAAAACGAGATGGTGGTGGCCAGGCTGCATCGGAACCGGCCTCGCGAAGCACGGACAGAGGCCACAGGTCGCTTCTTGTGAGCTTTTCGAGTACTTCTCCTCGGACGGCGCACTTGAGCCGCAACGAGAGACGTGTGCGGAGCACATGGCATGCTGCAGAACAGACGAGGAGGTGGTCATTCTACAGAGAACCTAAGGGTAGCGAGGCCTTGCTGTTCATCCGCAGTCCAGAGTACATGCCCTGAGGTATTGTCAGGCTTGGCATAGTCAGCCGCTGTGCGGGATAAGCAGGCTCGCCCAGAGGTCGCCAACACCCTCCTTCCTCCGTATGCGAAGTGGGGTCTCAATCTCGGGTTTGACTGCTGAGGCCTGCCAAGTCCTCGGTCTAGGCTCTTCCATGGTGCTGGACCAGCCGGCCGGGCCAGCTTGTCAAGGTCTGCAAATTCACCCACCGGTCACAGGCTGTTCTCAGTTCCGCGTCTTTGCTAAACTCGGAGCAGGGCGATACCGTTTGGGAACCATGTCGCGGAGTCGCCGTCAACCTTTCTGAATCGAAGACTGTGTTTGGTACTAGTCGTGCGGGTCAGACACCTGGTGACGAAGGTTGGGGTGAAAGCTTAGCAGAACAGCGGTAGACTGCACAGAGTACAAGCCCACGACCGTCTTGACCCACCAGTCATGTGAACATCTAAGCCCAACCTTGGAAACGGCCTTGCATCTCGATCTCTGTACAAGGTACCTAGGAACGTCATAAGGTGCAGGCGGGTGTCGAGCGTGGAGATGCAACGATCTAGACCGTGTCCACGAACCACGACCAGGCCGGGTGGTTGGAAACATCCATGGACTGCCTCCCAGTGGGTTCGGATCCGAAATGCTCCAACAGGGAGGTTGAAGTACCCTATATGTATGTCACATTATGTGCACTGATCCTCACGAAACGGAAGCCAGCGAAGAGACTGGCGACAATCTTTCGACAAGAGCAATTGTGCATTGCCTGTTCGCCCCAGCGCCTCTAGTAATTCATGCATTCCTCCGTGCCTTATCACTGGCCAGGAGTCCTTTATGATATGAATCAGTCGTGGACAGACGTCGGTCGACACGGCCGGTTCTGAATCGAGCCACCCAGATGCTATCCGTACAACTGTATGGTGATTAAGCCGAAAATGCTCGCAGCATGGGCGTGGTGCTTATGTTGTTTCATCATCGCACAAATCTCGTGCTCAAGGGGAGGCATGTTAGGCCGCGCGGTCAGGTATGATGTGAATGTTGGCTGAATCAGCGGAACGTTGGGGCGCCCATGGAGACAGCCGCACCAGGCACTACCAAGCCACGAAGCAAGCCGCCCGTGTGAGGAGGCTTATTCTAGAAGGAAAAGCATTTTTGTGATGAGGGATTTGGAGGTATCATGTGACGAGGGTCGGGCCCAGTTGCTTGGCCGTGCCACCGATCGACTACGGGTCCCCACGTTCGATCCCATGCTGAGCAAGCGATTCCTTATCTGTACGGGAGAGCTTCTGTTCGAGACAACAGTCTGATCTCGGTTCAGCGCTGCGCAACTCGTCACGATGAGGTCCATTCCTGGCAGCAGTGGTAGGTAATTAGGTGTGTGCGCCTCCAGGCTCTTGCAGAAGGATCCGGGGAAGTGGCTGGCAGGGGACGGTCGGGTGGCACGATGGCAGGCGCCACATCGCGCAGCTGCCCGTGTGGATGCGGGGTGAACCTTGGCTTTCATGGGTGGCAGTTGTAATGCTATCCGGCTTGGACGTCGAGGGCTATCTGACGACGCGAGGCCAGCAGCAATGCGACATTGGCGATGTCGATTGTGCCTTTGCTAGAAAGCATACGCGTCGAGCAATCGGGCACCAGCTGTTTGAGGGCAGAGGCATCTTCGGGCCCGGAGTACACACCAGCCTGCCTGCAAATGCTCATAGGGGTCGTCCCTGCCGCTGGAGTCGGGCGGCTGAGGTCAACCACCCCGCCTCCAACCCACCCGACGTCGCCCGATGCTCTACTCTTCAATCGCACCACACATCACCCTTCAACTTCTCCGCATGCTCAGAACTCTCTGCACATGCATTTGAAGTATCACGAGACCTTTCCTCGGCCTCTGGCGCGGCAGTGCGTGGCAGAGCGCTGGGGACCATTGATACGCCCCGTGTCACCAGGAATTCGGACGTCTTGCCTCGACCATGTACGCCCAGCACGGCAGCCGATCAAACTGTCTCAGTCAAATGCCAACCTGTCCTAGTCTCGGACGAGGTCCACCATCTCCCGAAAGCCTGCAGCAGAGAGGCAAAGATCGTGCAAGTAGACGCGCGCCTTGTGCGGCCATCCGTTTCGGCACACCAGAGCACAAGCTTTCTAAGAGGACTGCACACCAAGTGGGAGACTGACTGCAATGCAAGACAAGACCAGCCTGGTGCCGCTGCTTCGCAGGGATTCTTGCACATCATGGCATTTCCAACCCACCAATTCTCGTGCCAATACCCCCAGCAGCGGTTCCCTTCTGAAGTCACCCAACGAGAGATGAAAGCCTACGATACCCTTGGTCCTTCTCTCGTGCTCTACTGTCTCGCAGGCGCACTCCAGACCAACATAGCACCAAACCGCGGGTCCGCAAAAGGCGGTAAATGTCGATAGGATGGGGATGATAACCGCTTGCACTCGACATTCTTCCAGGGCCTGGTCAGGGTACATGGCAGCATGATGTGACTGGCTGCGAAGCACTTACCACAATCGTCAAAGCGCCGATTGATCTGGTGCCAGGGCTAGGCGTGGGTACGGAGGAGGTATTCTCGAGCATCGGCACCCTTGTTCCATCCGCATGTGTGAACGTGCGTCGGACCCTGGTCCAAGACTTCAGCTCTCATCATCCCCAAAGCCGTCGCAACGGGATAGTTGCGGCCTCCTCCGCGTCGAGATGCGTCCCAGAGGCAACGAGTGTCAACAGGTGTGACAGTCGCGGCGGCTCCAAAGGCCAGCATTTCTTGGACCGCGACACGTCTGAGTTGCTAGCGCCTTACCATCCAAGACACGCAGGCAACCTTTCCTCTCACTCAACACTGGTCTGGTTTCTGAGCGGCATGCCTCTCGAGCCCTCTCGACAGCTCGGCAGGTGTGCTTGCTTTTGATCCTCTCAACAAGTGTCTTACTTCTGCCAATCCTGCAGCTCTCGCCACTTGTTCGACCACGACGCGTCTCTCAACACCCACGGAAGAGACACTCCGAAGTCGGTTGTGCCGCAGACTTCAAATACCACGCATTGCAAGATTCCGGCCTCGGCTTCGACTCATGGACACCGACTCAAGCCTGGCAGAAACAAATCCCAATTATCGAAATGGACAAGGCGGATGTAAGCAGCTAATCCACTGTGCTGGTCAATCCTCCACACTCTTGAGAAGCTCAGCAGCCGTGTATGCGGTATGTTCGTGGTGCATGTTCAAGGACGCGCGATGACCCTGTTCCCTGGCCACCACCCC
Source organism: Microdochium bolleyi (assembly GCA_001566295.1). Lineage (NCBI taxonomy): Eukaryota > Fungi > Ascomycota > Sordariomycetes > Xylariales > Microdochiaceae > Microdochium > Microdochium bolleyi. The sequence goes on along the minus strand of KQ964247.1, from coordinate 1,033,319 downwards.
AAAGGTTTCAGCGTATTGCACCGTCCACAGCTCCTGATCGGCATCACCCGAGCATGGTGCTCGACTCAGTCCCAAGTCATCGGGTCGTTCTGAAGACGGCCATTACTGCAATTAAAAGGAAGACCAGATGGGCCAGGCATCATGCTCATTGCCTACTCCGTTGGCTCCAGCAGGTTGAGGCGACGCGACTCGCAGGCTGGACCTCCAGCGTGCCCAGGCCTGTCCCAGAAGTGAATGGAACCTGCGTGGGGTTTACGGCTGGGTGATGGTGTGCACCTGGCGTGACCGGGGCAAGCTGACCAGACTCAAAGGAGAGCCCGTCGCCGACAGAATGGCTAAGGGTTCCGAGCTGAGAGTCGTGGTCGTTGGGTCACTCCCTGCGTGCGCTATGCTATTGGCCAGCTGGAGGTACCGACCCACGTTGACTTGGGAGAAAGAGTCTGGAACACGGGGTGCAGACAGCCTCTTCCCTGCCTTTTCGGGGAATCACCCCTTCCAGGAGCCACGCACCCACCTGAGCAGCTGGGCCCGGGAGCTACTCTCAGCCCATCCAAGCTAGCCTGGGGGCGGACACCCTCGGACTGCGCTAGCGACGGCCCTGACCCAGCATGGCCAGGTTCCCATCTCACTCCTCGTCCCGGAAAGCCCGCCAAAGGTACATGTCCTCGCCCACCATGCGCCACCGTGGGCACGAGGGACGAGGGGGGCACCCAGGCCGCTCAGAGGCACGCTGGGCTGGGCGTGTCCACGCTACCCGACAAGGATGGGAAGCGTGGTCGTTGGCGGTCCCCTCCCCGCGGATCAGCCATTCTAGCCCCATGGTAGGCTACTCTCGATTTCTTATATTTCTGCTCGAGCGCCTCCCGGCAGCCATGCTGATCTGCGGCTCCACCGACCTCTCGCCTCAAAGACTTAATCCACTCCCTTGGGTTCGCTTCGACCTTGGAGACTCTCAAGTGTCTTCCCAACCGCTTGCACTCCTTGTCCTATCCTGTCTGGGCATCAACAGTTCGGTTCTTGACGGCAACTCGCCAGCTCCATCGTCCATTGTGAAGCAGCACACCCAAGCGAGACCAGCTCGTTCCGAGCAGACTTTTTGGAACAGGACAGAAGGGTCGATATCGTCTCAGTATTCCCGTTACCAGTTTCACTGGTCTGGATCTGTCCTGCCACTTTGAGCAGTATCGATTGTTCACGACTGAGAGCTTGGCGTCGGCTTTGGAGTGCGCGAGCCTTGGAGAGGCGACTTGATGATCACAGAAGGACTTTGGACAATCCAGTGTCTGACCAACTTCACGAACAAGTTACGAACGGCTTTGGCATCAGACTTGCTTCGCAGTTAGCCAGGACAGCTTTTGTACAACCAACTGAACAAGCAGCGTTCTGATATCGGCTCCACGGTATCCAAGAAGCGATGGAGGCTGCCACTCAGAGTTTTGCGTCCCGCCGACCTGCGGCAGGGACGCTGCCTCACTTTACGCTGCCGCTGCCTAACCCTGCGGTCGACGTGCAGATTCCAAGTATGACTCCCTTGACATTTGCAATCCGTATCTTTCTCTTTGCTGCAGGAACACGGCACTGACTTGACAGCAACATCAGGGGGTGTTCCCGGCAGCGACGGTCTGAGTCCACTATCCTCCGGTGTGAACAGCAGCAGTTCACAGAGCTCACAAACTGGTATTGCGCCTTACAATCCTCACGGTCACTGGTCACTTCCCGGTAGCCAATCCTATACGTATACGTCGATGAACCAACCCGGACCAGGCGGTCTTATTCAGCCGCCCTTCCCTCGCCATCAAGTCTTCTCCCCTTCTGGTGGGCCTTACCACGCGCGGCACACGCAGTCCCCATCTACCGCCGAGGCTCTGCAGCCGCCCCCGCCGTTTGGCGATGTTCCTTCGCCTTTTCCTGGCCCGATGCATGGTTCTGGCTCGGGCCATTCCGGATATCATCAGTCACAGTCGCAGCATCAACACTCAACAAGCCACGTCCTGAACTCGCATAACCAGAGTGCACAGCCGCCGACGCCGACGACTGGCGCGCCTTTAGATAGGGGCTACTACTCGGGTCACAGTTCAACAACACCGCAGCAATCATCTTTCCCGCCCTACCACAGCAGTCATGCGTCACCCCAACAGCACTCGCCTACGACGACCGGTTCCATGTCTCGGGGTATTCCTGCAATGAGCACGGGTCAGCCATCGCCCATGAGCGGACAGTCATCTTACATGCCTCGTCCGTACGCTCCTTACGGACAACTCCAGTCGCCATTGGGTCCAGTCATGAGCAACATGACAAACCCTGGTGGCCAAATGGCTCTGGTGGGCGGCATGTCATCGATGCCTCATGGTTACGGTCAACACATTGGCCCGCACCATGGCATGTACGGTCATGGTCAACCCCCACCCCAACAAGACCGACCATTCAAGTGCGATACCTGCCCGCAGTCTTTCAACCGCAACCATGACTTGAAGAGGCATAAGCGTATTCATCTGGCGGTGAAGCCTTTCCCTTGTCTCCATTGCGAGAAGAGCTTTTCCAGGAAAGATGCTCTCAAGGTAAGTTCTCCCCCGCTCGCTTTGATGTACTCAGTCGCAAAGATATTAACAGACCTCAGCGTCACCGGCTCGTCAAAGGTTGCGGCAACGGCAAAAACTCTCCTGGTGCTCTCGACGGATCTCCACGGGAAGATTCGAAGTCTGACGGGGACAGCAACTCGATACACGACCTGAAGTCAGAGTCTTCATGAAGACGAGCGACTCGGCCATCTTGATCTGACCCAGCACAACCGTATTGCCATCAGCTATACCAGTTGAAAATCACTTGGTAACGCGATGCGTCAGACGTTTTGCCCAATACTCTGTAATATCCTCGGGCTCGCACTCACGGCGGATCTGAGGTCAACCTCTTCCGGACACGACGTGGTGCCAGCTCTGTAACGGCCTCGGAGTACACGATTTTTACTTGCAAGCGGGGAGTCGGCGAACTCGAGATACCAAAAACGCGCGAGGAAGTTTCGATGGGGATGGTGTTACATCGGGCGTTTGGGGCATTGATCTTTTTTTTGGACTTTTCTACTTGTTGCTGAAATATTTGCATTATCAACTGACGACGTCCTGCTTGTTTGCATTTTGTGCGGTGGCGTGGACGCGATGAGAGGCCGAGTCTGCTCATGCTTGGAGCTGAAAGGGGGAGGGGACTGTGGTAGCCCAGACGGGTGCATTTGGTATTGTTGCATGCAATTTACGCTCAGAATGGCCTATGGCCGTTCTGCACACATCTACACACTCCAGAGAGTGCCGCTCTGCTCCCAGTCAAGTCAAGTTCCAAACGCTCAACATCCAAGATATCGGAGGAAGGAAAGGGGTTTACTGCCACACCTCGATCCGAGTGACAGGAACGTCGCGCCACGATACCAGCGCTAAGCCACGTCCAGCTAAGACGTCGGGTGTGGTGCGCAGAGGCCATGTTAACCCACGCCTTGGAGAGGCCATGGTTGAAAACAACGGCCGCGACGCTAGACACGCTATGAGGAAGAAATAACCGAGAGATGCACTGGTCTCTTTGACGTATGAAGTATGAAGTACTATGGTATGGTGGGGGGGGGGGGGGGGGGGGGGGAGAAAGGGCTAGGGTTTGTGTCCGGCGACTTTCTAGCGTGGGCGCCACGGCTAGGCCCAAAGCATGTCTGTCTGCCCGTGGCCAGGCCTGGCCTGGCCTGCCCAGGGCTCGTGGTACTGAGTTCCTATCTCTTCACCTCTCGTCCAAGGTTCTCTCCGCAGAGGAGAGGGAGGCGCGCGGGGGGCTGCGGGCCCTAATCCAGAGTGGTGTGTGTGGTGTGTGTGTGTGTGACGCAGGCGCAGGATGGCTCATCTGTCATGCCCAACGTCCCCCACCTTCATCCGCAGGTCAGGCAGCTTCGCTGAGAGCCAAGATTGTGGTCCCGCCGAGTCGGAGCGAGACGAAATAGGATCAACAAGAGGTTCCCAGAACCCGCGGAGAGGCCGTGTCGCTTTTCGCCCGCAGCACCGGCAGGTCAAAGGATCTGTGTTTGCCGTGCTGTACGCTGTACTTCGCCGAACGCGACCAGCCGGGCTCGAGAAGCTTCGCCCAGGCAGGAACTTGACTAACACCCGCCTCCTTTCCCACGGATGGCAGGTTATCGAGCCATGGCACCGGGTCCGGCGTTGTGTTACCAGGCACTATGGAAGAGGCTGACGGGACGGGCTGAGCGGGAAGCGCAAAGTGTAACCAGAATGACTACAGGAGACCAGGCCCAATGACTGTTTCTCGTTGCGACAGTTTCTTCCAGAGCCGTACACTTGGGCTTTCGCAAGCTGGAAGACCTGCTTGCTTGGGAGGTAGTACGTGCATATGACGAGAAGCACTGGATGCGGGCTAGCCGGCGCACGCGCGACCCGTTGTGGAAGCCAATCTGCTGGAACACATCCTCTGTCTCTGTCTCTTTCTCTGCCAGAGTCTGTACCAGAGGTACTACAGGCAGGCCACGGGCTTGCGGGTTTCTGGCTAGGTCGCCTGCCGTCTTGGGAAGTGCACCATGTATTCTCCCGGGTCACTTTCCAAGATCTCCTGCTGTAAGATTCTCCAGAGTGCCAAAGACAAATGATGGCATTGTCGCATGGGTTCTTCAACTGTCTGTTCTCTGCACTTGCCAAGAGCTGTGCAAGACTCTATCCAACGGGGCCGCCGCTTGATCAACTGTCCAAGCTTCAGGTCCAGACCGCTTACACTCTGCTCTCCTCGTCCCAGGGCCTTCTCGGAGAGAGAGCCGCCCCGCTCCGCGGGACATGCTGCTGGAACTGCCGAGTTGACTGATCTAGACTTCTGGCTGATACCGTGTATTGTGCTTTCCCTCGTCCTTTTAGCTTGCCACTTGGTCCAGCTAGCCCAGGGCCGGTTGGCCAGCTAACCTGCTTTTGACTTATACTAGCGACTGCACATTGCACGCACGATTGGCAGGCCCGGGCAGAGGTGTCAACGGCGACGCCGATTAGCTCTGGATGTTCTGGGACTAGTGAGCTGAGCCGAGTCGAGTCGGAAGGCAGCTGGATGCCTGCCCGCCGGGAGCTCGGGGCACCGGGCACGGATATTTGATGTCGTTGACTTGTGCTCCTGCAGTGAGCAGCTGCTTCACTGCCCACTTGCTGCTGCGGACGACTCGTCCGCCGGCCGCCCGGCGAACCAGGATGTCGGCGGCAGGCAGGATTCGGTACCGACGACATGCCATGACAAAAGAACATTAGCGCTCTGGCACGTCTGGAAAACGGATGATGGTCATGAGCATAATAGAGTGCTGACGGGCTGCGGCGGTCCAGGTGCGCGCTTGGGCTGGCGCCAGCCTTTGCTGATCTCCCGCGCGCCGTCAGACATTACTCTATGTTCAGGCACAAGCCAAGCAGCTGGACAGAGGTTGTGCTTTCTGCATGCATGCATGCGTGCACAGTGGAGTTACTTTGTGCTTGGACTGTTGTGGAACCTGCCAACAGTGAATGTCAAATGCGAGCATCGGGCAGGCCGACTTACACCGGGGTGGTTCCTCACCAATGCACACGACAAATGCGGCCTGCCTGCCTGCCTTCTTTTTCTCCTTCTGTCCGGTCCACGAGGGCTGAAAGTCGGCAATAAGACATTGACCTCCGTTGAGTGACCAGAACCCGCATCGGTGCTGGTACCAGTCAGTAATATTAGCGACTGTACTTGTCAGTCAGTAAGCGCATCGTACGACGTTCCAGGAATCTGGTTGGTCAGTTTGCGATCGCAGTTGTGCTATGGGACCTATCACTATGGACTGCCACCTCGGTACAATGCAGGCCAGGGGCACAGTTCCGGCCCCGTGTCCGTGACAAGAGCCTCAATTATGAAGCAAGCCGCGTGGGTGCTGTTTGGCAGGTACGCATGGACACTGAACCTACACGAGATGTTTGGGGATCATGACCCCTTGTATGCTCAGCAACTTTGCCAACTGGAACTTTTCCCAATCCCTCGACGCGCGGTTGGTGTGTCAGGGACGTGTCGGGCAAAGCATGCCAACAACACATGCAAAAGCACCGTGTGCTGTAGCTTCCGGGGAGAGTCCACACTGCTGGGATACCAGGGAAACCTAAAGGCCCCTCGTGGCCGTCCCAAATAGTCGGGTGCATGCAAGGAATGCTCAAGTTACGACCCCAGCTGCGTACAGGTAGGTACCGCAGCCAAAGACAGGATTGCAGCTTTGGTGTACCAGGCCTGTTGCCGAGTCGTGGGAAACATTACACGTCAGTGGAATGTCTGATAAGCAAGCGCGCATCGCGTATACCATCCTGTCCCATGTCTAGCAGCCCAGACCAGAACCCCGAGGTGAAGCTTAAGCTAGCTGACCTGGCCCCCTGAAGCTGGAAACTTATCAATTACTTGGTCAGCTAGTGCAATGCGAAGCGCCTGAGTCCTTAGGCTCATGTGAAAGAGCCATTACTCGCGGACACGAAATGGAGCACTGTAGTGACAGAAGTTTTGGCAGACCATGGTTGTGTGACACGTGAATGTACACAAGCCCTACAATGACGGGACTCGTCAATACGTCAGCGCGGGCTCAATGAGATAAACAACCTGTCGGAAAGAGTCATTCGCAGTATCCCGTGACATGGACACTGAGCAATGACTTCAGTGCTCGACCCCAAGCGATAGGGTATCCTTAGCCTTGGCAGCACCCACGCCCCCCAGATTCTTGGTCGATCCGGGCAACCAGGCTAGGAATTCAAGATCATGCAATTTTCTGGGTTGGCGCGTCAATAGCCTCTCTCGAAACCACGAACCATAGCCCGCAGAGTGCACCCCTTTTCCATGGAGAGACCATGGAGAAAAGCGGGATTTTCACGGCCTGCAAAGTGCCTCCAGTTGTAGGCGGCCGCAGCGTGCTGGGCCGTTTCCGGCCCGCGTCGTGTAATCCTTCCCGGGCTCTGACACTCTCGCGAGTGGCTCTTGTGCCACGTGCCGCATCCGAAGGAGGCTGGAGAAGCGGCTGAAAAATACAGAGGCCATGAGCGAAACCGGCCTGGCAGAATGGTCACCTCCAAGGCGACCCGTGCTTATCAACGCCCACAGCCAGCCAAGATCACGCCACTCGCTCAGTGTGGGGAGAGGGGCCGTCAGCATTCAACCCGTTGTCGGTGGTCGCTGATGGAGAAAGTCCATGCCATTTGTGTATCGTCCATGTAACCGGACTACTGCAGGGGCGAGAGGCGCAGGATGGGCTGATTGTTCCATTCCCCAGCGGCCGACACGATCACGTCGTCTACTTTTTCAGCTTTGGCGGCGCAATCCAGGAACCAGCGCACGCCACAGGGGCACGCCCGTTACCGCGGCTTCGGGACCACATAGCCGTGGACGTGCTCCAGCTGGTGAAGAAGAATAGTGGGCAGTCTGACGATTCAGTTGCGGTTTTAAGGAGCACCTAATATCTCGAACTTTTTGTCTCGTCAAGACAGACCAAGGGTCAGCCCCGAGCAAGCCGGATCCAGCACCCAGTTGGACCGCTGGAGCCACCCGAGAATGGGACCCTTATCTGAGGGTTGTCTCGCCTCGGGGTTCCATAGGTACATCAGGTATTCCTAGCACGGTAGGTTTGAGGTAGCCGGCATCAAAGCAGGAACACTCGTGAGTGGTGTCGAGTTTGAGGAGGTCAATGCTCCAAGACAGAGCTGAGCATGGGGCCATTTGTGGCTGGCTGACGATGCTCTTCCCACCCGCCCACATGCATGTCTTGGCTCAAGGGTCCTCGAGTCGATGCACTCCGGACATGGGACATCGGATGAATCACACCTGACACAAAACAGGACTTCGTGATGGCGGATAGCCATCACCAGCTTGGGAATGAAGCATGTAGGGGGTGTATCACAGAGCTACAGGCCCAGTCTACTGTCCAGCTGTAGTGGTACTTCGAACTGTCGGCGTGGAGGCCGATGGTGGCTGCAGAGACTTAACCTGATGCATTCTTGAGGCAGGGAACCAGAACACTTCAGCTGGTGCCGAAACCAGGGGTCATCCGCTGATGGTGGAGGAAAGGGTTGCTCAGGGAGGGGAACGGGGGACACCGTGTGGCGCTGGTCCGCCGCCGTCTTGCGGGGCTTGTCACGATTCCAGCGCCGCCTCAGTGGTGGAGGAGGAACAAGCGTCTCGGAAGGGCCAGCACACCATCTCGGAGTGGGCGCCTCTGGCTGTGACAGGGCCAGCTGGGCATGGGGTTGGTGCGAGCTGGGGGGCGGGGGGGCATGACTGACAACACCCTGGCAAAAGGGTAACTCATCCCCTGTTGCCTCCCATAATGAGTTCAAAGGTGTACGAAGTAGGCCTGCCACTCTTTGCTCTCATCTCAGCGTCAAAGTGATGAGGATCCTATTCCGCGCTATCCGGTGGGGTTTTGGGGCGCAATTTAGTGTATCGGCTCATATCCAAGCTGGCCTGGAGGCGATCTTGCCAGTGGAACTGGCCAGGGCGCCACATAAGGACGCTATAGGGGGTTTGATCTGGAATTGTCAGCCGCAATGGGCACATGGCACGGCGGCCGAGAGAATTCGGAGAGTGAGAGGGGCGTACTCCGTGATCCGGAGTACAGATCGTGGCTTGAGGGAATGCTGACCGTGGGGCCAGGCCTGTGCTCATCAGTCGCCCTCACGCGGCGTTCAGGGGTCCCAAGCCGAGGGTCCGGAGAACCAGCAAGATGGCTTAGCGGGTAGTTGGGGCGATGGTGATGTGGAGACTCATATTGTCATGGTTGGTGATAGTCATAGTCGTGTATACCCTGCCTATAACCTCAAGGCCACGCGGGCATTGCCCAGAGCGGAAGCCGTAAGACCAAGAGCAGGGGAATCCCCATCAGCACAGGATGAATGACAAGCAGGGATAACCTCGCCAGTTCAGGTGATGCTGTTTCCACAGTGGAATGACTCTGGTGATCCTGGGTCGTCACAAGCTGACAAGAGGCATTAGCAATCCGTCACAGTACATCATGGCACTGGCCAAGTCGTGAACTGATGGCTGACTTTGCAATCAATACGGAAACATTCTTTTGCACCTGTGATGCTCAAGAATTCCACTAGTTCATGCGATCTGAGCAAAAACCTTAGTCTCAACCATGCTCTTGGAGCTACCGTCTTGAAACTGTAATAATTCGAGACAGCTAGACGTACACCAGCAGCAGGAGTGATCATGAGTAGTACGAATGGCAGCTCCTGCTTCCTACGTACTGATCGGTTGATATTCCCCTCGAAACAGCAATAGTGAACGGCGTTCGATGTGCTGGGATGTGCATCGGTGTTGTAAACAATGCCCAAATAGTTCTCGCTTGTATAGCTACCACTTACAAGATGTCAAGCTTTGCCAATCCCACAGGCCCAAGGACCAAAGTACTTCGACGTCTTGGTTCAGACAAGATTACAGCAACAGCTACACCCTGAGTCCAGACTGTGTCTCTCGTGGATCAGTGACTGAAACATTGTCATCGGAGACGCCCCCCCATTCACGCCTTGCGGAGGATGCGGCACGGCTTGTTCTAGAAAGAGTCCTTCCACTCTCGGCCGACAAGCATTCCCATGTGCGCGCATGTAACAGAGACCATAGCGTGATGGCAAAGTCAACATCGGCCCATCTGCTCCAGGCCTACATTCCAATTGGGCGAAAGGACCTTACCAGAATGGATCGAATCCTCTGCTTGCGGACCGCGGCTTTGAAAACACGACAAGACCAGAACCTGTAGCGATGAATGACGACCATATCACGTGGCAACGGGTTCGAAGCTGTGACTGACTGTCTCGGGCCTTGTTCGCTCGCCATGTGGCGATAGACATATTGCCACGACTGGTGTCTACCCTCGACGACCAAGATTCACAACCCCGAGAACGGACGTATGTTTGGACACGTCATTTGGGGCAGGTGTGCTCGACCTGCATGAAGTAGTCGCATCGAATCGTATCGGAGCAAAGGAGCCATGGTGACCAACAGAAGCTCCCGTTCTCCTCAACAGCGTGGACAGATTGCCAATGTGTGCAACATGAAGTGGCGTCTCTGCAATGGCTTTGGCTCGCTACACGGAGCTGTTTCTTAGTTATGGCAAGTACAATCTGATTTTGCATGCCAGGAGAGGCCTCAACCTTGACGATATCTATTGCTTGCCATGGCCAGGATCTGTGACAGTGTCTGGTGAAGCAGACGGTAGGAAGAACAAGTACGGCTCTCGACACTCTTTTATTCTTGAACATTCTTAAGCCAGAGAACATCTCGGCACCTTATAACATATCCAAGAAGTCGTTTATTGAAGCGTACATCGCAAAGACAGCTTGAGTGCCGGATGACTCTCGTAGGCAGCTGATAAATGGACGACACTGAACGAACATGATAGGTATCTTCCGGGCATGTCCCTAGATCAGAAACTCCTTCTTGCTAGTTCCTCATCTCGTCTGCGGATCACGGAATGTTCCAGAGGGATGAACCGGGACGAACTCCGGATGTCCTGCGTAGAAGGTGCAGCGCTGCGCATGTAAGCCTTTGCGTAGTGTGGCGGAGTGAGTTGAACAGGATCATAAATACTTCTTTGTTTCTCAGGGCCGGTGGATGCCCCCAATAACATTAGTAGTTTGTGACATGTCAACTGCCCCGGTTCCTTCGAACCAGCTCTCTCTAAAAAACCATCTTCCAACTTGCAGCGATAGCTTTCATGCGGAACAATAACACGAAGCGTAGTTAGGGGTACTGCAATACCCCAGCTGCAACATGCTTCTCGAATAGCTCTGGCCAGAGAGCAAGCCATTACGCCAACCATCTCAAGAGAGAGGAACGGACATACTGTCAGATGCGATCACAATCCCAAGTCGGCCAAGCTCGTTTGTCTCGATAATCAGTTATATATTGTTTCTTCCATGTGACTATCGTATCTAAATCCACCATCTGCAAATCTGTATCCTCGGACATAACATCCCACCATTGAAAGCAAATAATTATTGCTTGATTGAAGGCGCAGACGATGACCCGCCACCCAGTCGCCACGCCCGCAGCGGCAGGCTCTGGAGGTGCAGCACCCTCTTGCGGATGTACAGGAAGAACGTGACCACGCCAAAGGCCACGCAGAGGATGTTTACAATGTAATAGCCATCATGCAGGATCTCGCACGAGCCACCGCCATCGGTGCAGCGCTCGCGATCGACCTGAACCGCGCATGAGAAGGGCTCTGTCACCAGGGCCCCCTTGAGGAGCGACTCGTCAAATTTACCCGCTACGGTGGGTGGATGGCAGATCGCTGAGGTGAAGTGATCAACCATCTTGAGGACGAAGATGCGGGGAAAAGTGCCGCCAAGGTTGGAGACGCTATGAGATGAAAAGGTGAGCGGGTGAACTCCAGGAATCAAAGGAAGACTTCGAGGAGAATAAGCGACTTACGTTGCGAGTAGGGTCATGTATGTACCACCGATTACTGGATCGGCGACCCTGGCGTGGAAAGCCGAGACGGCCACGAACATGATTGTGTTCGTGAATGTCGAGAAAATGTGTGAGGCGATGACGGTGAGCATATACATGGATGAGACGCCGTTGGCAGGGAAGATGACAACAGTGAACTGCGCGACAAGCGCCGCGATCAGGCGGCCGACGAAGCCCCAGCACCACAGCCGCATGGGCGTGTACTCCTGGGACCACTTGCCAGCATAGTATCCGAGGCCGATCTCGAAGGGGAAATCGATCAGGACTGTGAGTGCCATGTTCTCCTTGCCGAATCCCTTCTCAAGAAGCTTGAGGTTCGTGACGCCGTCGTTTGCCTGGAAGCCGATCTTGGCAATCAGATGGACAATGATGATGGTCTGGATGTTCTTGAGCTTGAGCACCTGCCACATGATCTTGTAAACGTCCCATATGCCCTCCTCGTTCTGACTCTTCTCCTCGCGCTTGAGGAGCGCCAGTCCAACAGTGATGATGAGGTAGGACCAGCCCCAGAATGATAGGTAACCGCCAAGGGTGATCAAGCCTTCCTCTTGGGGGACCGTGCGGAACCATCTGTTCGCAAAGTCCTTGGTGTTGAAAGCCAAGAAGACCGTGTAAGACAAGAACTGGCCCGCAGTGAGACCAACGGTCTGTGCAGTCGAAGCATATGAGACGTTGCCGGGAGTTAGCAGCGTCAGTGCCCAGCCGTCCACCGCAATGTCCTGAGTCGCGCACGTGAAGACGAGGAAGAACCACCAATAAGTGAAGCTCCATACGCTCGGTCCACCAGGCTTGCCAGTGGTGCTCATGAGGTCCTCAATGATGGATCCAAGGTACAGCATGCTGATGCCGGAAATCAGTTGAATAGGGAGAATCCAGCTCTTTCTCCTGCCCACCTTGGGGCTCCACACTGCGTCGACAATGGGACTCCAGAGGAGCTTGAGCGAGTAAGGGTAGGAGGCCAGGCTGAAAATGCCAATCTGCCCAAAGGACAGGTGCTCCTTCAGCAAGAACGGTACGGAGCCAGTGGCAAGACCCATTGGAATGCCCTGGAGAAAGTATAGGAGGACCAGAAGCCCGAAGTTGCGCTGGTCGGACGGGGGAAGCTCGAAGAAGCCATGATTGTTGGCGATAGGTGTCTTCGGGACATGGTCGTTGAGTGAGAAGGACTCGCGGGAGATAAGGTTGGCCGTGACCACGTCTGATGCTGGCTTGAGGCCGGCCTTGCGCCGTAGCTCGACGTTGCTCATGGTGCCGTTGCCGTTCGAGTGGCCGTTTGTGTCTCCGTTGGCGCGCCCGGTCGTGTTGATCGACAGCTTTTCGCCGCTGGGAGTCTGCGCCCTCCGCTTCTGGCTACCCATTCGAAAGAACGTTGCGCAATGTATTCGGTCGGGGAGCTGGCCGTGAAAAAAATTGTGGCGGACGAACCGACGTCAGATGTCTCACTCCCGGTCGTGCGGGTCGTTCGGTTAGGAAAAGGGCTGTGGCAGCTCGAAGTCGAGAAAAGAACTCTGGTGATACAATAGGATTCGGTCGAGTTACGCGGGGCGCGTAGCACGGGTCGGTGGGTGTTGAGAGAGTGTGATGCTGGTCCAGGAAGAGTATAGGGGTGGTGAGGAACAAAGGGAGAACGTGGCCTTTCAAGGTATGATGCCTAGTGGCGAACTGGAAGACACCAACCGACAAGTAATGTCACACGGCTGCAAGAAGAGTGAATGGGGATATAAGGACGGTCAGAAGGAGAGCACAAGGTGCAGAGGCAGATCGACGCAAAAGAAGTGGTCTTGCTCCAGACAAGTCCTCCAGGTCCAACTTGTCGCAAGTGCTGACCAGAGGGACGGGGAGCCGTCGAAATCCAACGATGGAGTTTGGGATAGCCGGGTTGCCCGCCTGTGCGGGCCTGAACCCCGACCCTGAAAGGACATGGGCTATCGATAGGAGCCTTCACAGCGCACCTCCAGCAGGATTAGTCAGGAACGAGGACTCTGCAGCCAATCATTGCTTGTCCAGCAGATACGAGGTGCCCTCATCCTTGGAAGGAGCCAAGACACCACCCCGCAGAGAGCGACAACCTTATTGTCTGTGTGCAGGGTGGGCTCAGGTGCTTTCAAATAGTCGCGTCGCGTCGCGTCGGGTCATTCAGCACCCATCGGAGTACCGCATTGGGACCACAACCTCTGAGCGTCGGATCTGGCAAGACCAAGACGGTATCCTCTACAACCGGATTACGTAGAAACATGTCGGAAAATAGTAGCTCGGTGTCACCCCCCGCCCCCAGCGTCGCCGACTTGCTCAATGACGAGATTGTGAAGCTGCGCGCTCAAGGTAGCTTGGCATTTATCTCTATACATGTGCTTTGAGATTGCATCACTGACTTGGATCGCAGTCGAATCGCTAAGACGCGATGTAGCACTCCACAGCAGTAGCTTGCTATCCTCTCCTTCCTTCGTCCAAGCTCTGGAAGAGCAGGCCAGTCGACCGAAACCCAAACAACGACGCACACGAGCATCTCCACACAAGACGCAGGCAGAGAGACTGCTTGTCCGCGCAAAAGAGCAGCAGGCGCACGCCCAGCAGTCGCTGTACCGCATGTGCGTCTCCGTCACGACCTTCCGTGTCACTGACCCTGATCCGAATGCCGTCGACAATGGCAACGTGCTCGGCCTGCGATTCGAGGTCATGTCCCATGCCCGGTTTCTGAAGCCGTACTTCGTCATGCTCAACCGGCCGTATACCCGGAACAAAGCTCTGCGCGTGCATAGACATACGATACCGGCGAGCATCCCACTGAGCGGCTTGGCTGCGCGCTATCTGCCTGCTCCGAAGCGCGGGAATGAGGACGAGCAACGAGACGAGGGGCGTGACGCAAAGGGTCAGCAGGACCTCCCCCGCTTCGTCCGCACACTGAGAAGAGAGCTTGTGCGCTTCCACAACCGGACAGCAGTGATTGGCGATCTTCGTGATGTTACCATAACCAAGCGCGACCCGAACACTTCCATGGTGCCAGAAGCCGACGATGCTGCCGTTGCCAGCATCCAAGCCGCTGATGCCGAGGCCAAGCAGGTCAGCATCGAATGGACGGATGGTCGTGCTGGGCGTCTGGTCATGAACGACGATGGTGAGATTGTGAAGATGGTTGTGCAAGCCGAGCAAGGCCGTGATCGCCGCACGGTCAGAGGCTTCCTGGGTGGCGCAACTCGGGTGGAAGAGGTCGTGAGCCGCTTGCGGAGCACCTCCACGAGTACATGAGAATACTGCGGATAGGTAGCATGAAGCAACGCTCTCAACTCGGAGCACTGATCATGGATCCCCCAATATCCTCACCAATCCATGGCCTGTCGTGACTGTTGTTCCAGCTTGATCGGCTTCGCGCCCGTGGTATCGTCCTGTAGACTTGCGTCCTTGCTTTTCAACGACGGAAGCTCCAGATCAAGCCCCCAGCGACTAACCACCTTGTCCACAATCAGAGACCATTTGGCAATGAGCGGGTGAGCATTAGCCACGTCCTCGGGGCTCGGAGTCGGGTTCTCGACTTCTTCCACATCTGCATTTGGCCCAGGGACGTCGTACTTCCAGCGGCCGTCCGCCTGCCAGTACGCCTCGCTGAAGATCTGCTCCGTGCTGCCGAGCTCGGCCTTAGCGGAGGCGTACATCTCAAATGCCTTCGCTGCCACGTCCCCATCTTCATTCTGCGTCTGCTCTTCTGCTCTCCCGGGTGTTGGTGTTCGTGCCGGAGGCGAAGAGGCACTCACAGCTGCGGCAATACCCTCTAGTAATCCCAGCAGCTGCCCGGCTTTCAACCCAACGTTGGCGCCAATGCTGTAGCCTTCGTCGAACCCGGCCTGGATGCTGCCCGCCTTGCCCACCATGATGCCTTCGCGGTAGCCCTCCTTGTTGTGCTGCGCCCTGAGCCGCCGGAGGTCGGCCGTGAGCCCGGCGCTGCCGTTCTCATCGTCTGCCGAGGTCGTGGTGGTGGCGCCGTTGTTGTGGGCTGCCAGCCGCGGCGAGCCCGGCTCCGAGCCGAAGATGTCATCCATGGGATCGTAGTAGTGACCTGGCGCTGAGCGGCCCGCGTCGAGTATGCCCTCTCCAGCACCGGACTGGTCCGTTGTGGTCACCTGCATGTAGAACTCGTCGTCCTGCGGAGGCCGCGGGGAGAGGTGCATCTTCTACTGGTCTCGAAGTAGTGCTTGCCAGCTCCTCGAGTTACTCAGACGTTATCAGCTGCCTACAAATGACTGTCGCCAGAGACGGCCAAAGGAATTGAATATCAAGACACTTGGGACTGTTTCTACTGTTTGTCTGCTGTTGCTTGTGATGTCAAGTTTGGAGTGGAGCCTGGAATGGAAATTCAAACTGATGGAGGGGCAGAACAGTGTATACAGTAAAACTAAAGCTTATGGGGTACAGTGCGTTTACTGTGTTCTCCCAATGTCTCCGGTCACGTTCAATTCTGCCTTTGAAGGTGCAAGGAAGAGCTGCGTCAAAGCTGTGAACTTCTCGTCCAATTGGCATGTCAAGTCCGGGTCACTCAGTTCTTGTATAGTTCTAGGAAGACAGTCAAATAACAGCTAGGCTATGCGTCGGTTCAAAACATTAACACAAGGTCAGTAGGTGCTTGTGTAGTTCTCAGCGGCCTGTCTCCGACTCGACAGAGCGGACAATTAATAGCCCATCAATCACACCGCGGCTCACAGATCGAAAACAAACTGTGGAACCACCAGCTTCGGCTGCCATAAGTCTTCGACCGCTGTGATCACCTGTGTTGTCCGGTACATGCTGCCTCGGCATTCGGTGGGGACAGTTGTGTCTCACGGTGGAATTGGAGACCGCCTGCCAGCGACATGTGCCTTGGGCGGCCACTTTGTACCAGAAGCCCTCAGCATTCCGGAAGAACGGAATGCCCATCATCGACACCTACTCCGTACGGGGTACGACAACGAAGAAGCTTTTCCGATTTCCCGGAAATCCTTGCCACTTGTCATAAATCGTGCGGGCGAACTCAGATTCCACCACTCACGAATGTAATAGACACGGCAAATCTCCCAGGAAGTTGGGGTACAAGCCAGGGTTGTGCGGGTAAGGCCGGGGTCCTTGGCAGGGGAAAACCCCATGGGGCCATGATTAAATCACAACCGTCACAACTACGTGCCGGGCAAGATACCAGCAACATGCATGCACGTCATGAGAATGCAACGCGGCCGGCCTTCCTTCATTGTGTGCAGCACCGACCCCCGCAAGACGAGTTGTTGTAACGCAGATTAGCCACTGAGACTTGCTGTATAAATCTTTGCTCCCACCTTCGCGATGACACGGGCCCCTGTGTCTTCCTGCTTTTCCCTAGTGCGCTCTCCCGTCGTCACTGAGACCCTCTGAAGCTTCTCCTGTGCTGCAGTGGACGAGCTCGACAATGCTGCCGTCTCTATCCCTTCCCACGGCGCTGGCACTGGTGCCTCTGGCAACCAGCACAGCAGCCTCCCTCCTCCCGGTCTCGCGACCAGCCCAGAGCTATGCCCTCTGCCAGAAGAAGACGCAGCCGCCGCTCCTGGGCTGTCCTCCGCACACCATCTATGTGAGCCAGGCAAGCCACCCGGACGCCAAATTTAGCTCCATCCAGGCCGCCATTGCCTCCCTGCCTAACAACGACAAGCCGCACGTCATCCTCATCGCCCCCGGGACCTACACGGAACAGCTCAACGTCACCCGCCCCGGCCCGCTGACGCTGCTCGGCACGTCCGACCGGCCGTGGCGCGCCGAGACCCTCGCCGGCTCTGCGGGCGGTCGTGGTGCTGGTGTTGACGACGCCTTTGACTACGGCGCGCCGCTCCCCGCCAACGACGTGCAGGTCTACTTCAACTCGGCCAACGTCGGCAACAACCTGCTCCTCGACAACGTCTTCACGGGGGTCCTGACCATCGGCCCGACGCTCAACGCGACGTTCACGGGCGCCGGCCCCAACGGCTGGCCCGTGGACCCGGCCACGCCCTTTGGGAGCGCCGACTTCCGCGCGTACAATATCGACTTCCGCAACGAGTTCTCCGACCGGTCTGTCGGCCCCGCGCACGCGCTGGGCGTGAGCAGAGCGAATGCGGGGTTCTACAGCTGTGGCTTTTACAGTTATCAGGACACGGTAAGTCTTTCAACCACAAAGTGCGAAAAGAGATGTGTAGGGACACTGGCCCGGTCATCAAACGTGTTCCATAGATATGCTACTGTTCCATGCCACCTCATATCTGGTAGTTCAGGGCTGACCCGTCCGTTATCCGATCTAGATCTACATCGGCAAACTCGGCAACGCGTACTTCCACGACACCATCGTCGCCGGGCAGACCGACTTCCTCTACGGCTTCGGCACGCTGTTCATCTCGAAGTCGCTGCTCTCGCTGCGCAACTGCGGCGGCGGCATCACCGCGTGGAAGGGCACCAACACCACGTCGCCCAGCAACCCTAGCGGCCCAGCGAGCAGCAGCAACAACAAGTACGGCGTGTACATCTCCCACACGCAGTTCCGCGCCGCCAACAGCACCATCGCGCCGGTAATCAAGGACAAGTGCTCCCTCGGCCGGCCCTGGAACGACATCCACCGCAGCGTCATCATGAGGTCGTACTTTGACCCGAGCATCCTGCCGCAGGGGTACACGGGGTGGACGGGCAAGCCGCCGAACAACAACGGCATCGGACCCGGGACGGTCATGGCGGTGCACGATGTGTACGGGCCCGGGTACGACGCCGCGGCTGTGGCGGCGGCGAGTAATGTGACAAAGGTGTTTGACCGCGCGCAGGCGAGGCCGTATCTGCGGCCGGCGGATGTGTTTGTGTCGCAGAAGGGGAAGCCGGATGTCAAGTGGCTTGACCCTGTAGCGTGGTTGCCTTGATCAGAAAAGCACTGGCAAAGTTGTGGCCAGAACATATTCTTGGTCGCTCGCCATCGAGGAGCAGACCTGTAAGGTAGTGTCGAGGCAGCTTCCATAGAACCGGACAGTAGACAAGCAGCCTAGCTATTCCATAGGAATAGAGCAAGCCAGAGGGTTAAAACTTCCAGTCTATCCATCAAAGCTGATAAAACTCCCCTGGATCTGATCGGCGAAGTCAAGCAACACGAGATCATCACAGC
Source organism: Microdochium bolleyi (assembly GCA_001566295.1). Taxonomy (NCBI): domain Eukaryota; kingdom Fungi; phylum Ascomycota; class Sordariomycetes; order Xylariales; family Microdochiaceae; genus Microdochium; species Microdochium bolleyi. The sequence continues at coordinate 1,014,742 of KQ964247.1, read as the reverse complement.
TCAAGCGAACGCCACCGCCTCGACAGGTTTTGCCTGCTGCAGGGGCGGCGCCCTCTCGCCCCGCTGGAACACAAACATGGCCTCGTCCTTGCCTGGGAAGCTCAGCAGCGGGATCTGCACCACTTTCGTCCACTCCCCTGCGTGCTCGCGGGCCATGTACTCGTCCATGCTCTGGCCCCGGAAGCCCGTGTACCCATTGCGATTCTGCGTGCCGACGACCACGAGCGTGTCGCCCTTGTACGCCCTGATCAGGTTCTTCGTGAAGCCGCCCTCCTCGCCGCCGGCGACGGTGCCGCCCACAATGGGGTAAACGAGCAGGAGCACAGCGTCCGGCGCGCCGCCACGCCTCTGCCGAATGTACTTGTCCCCCTCAGCGATCTCGGTGTCGTCGACCCACGTGGCGCGCCAGCTGCTCTGCGCGTTGTCGACCGGTGTGCAGGCCGCCACGCCGTGCTGGCGGAGCATCATGGTCCAATATCCGTTGCCGCTGCCCATGTCGATCACCTCGCGCCCCTCGGCGAGCAGCCTGATCATCTCGAGGCCTTCGAAGGTCGGGCAGACGCAGCCGAAGTGGTGCATCAGGAGGGGCAGCACCGGGTGGCTCGTGACGGGCGCCGTCTCGGAGAGGTCGTTGGGCCCGCACCACTCGAGGTTGCGGCAGGACCAGTTGAGGAAGGTGAGGTACGGGTTCGCGGGGGCCGCCGAGTGCTTGCGCTTCGGTATCGTCAGCTGGGCGGCCCGCGCCGGGTGGAGGAAGCGCTTGTCGGTGAGGTTGGCGGCGACGCGGGCGCGGAGGGAGTTCTTCTTCGCGTTACTGGCGAGCGCCTTGAGCGCGCTGGCGGTGGCGGTGGCTGAGTCGAAGAGGGCGAGGTACGCGTCGACGTCGGCGCGGGGAGGCGGGGCGGCGGGCTTGCTGGGCTCGTCCGGGTCGCGGTACCAGGCGTGCATGTGGTTCGCGGCGCCGAGGGAGACGGCGTGCTGCACCTGCGCGAGGGTCACGGAGAGGTGGGCGTGGTAGACGTAGCTGTCGCGGGCGGGCAGCGAGAACGAGGCCGTGGTTGCGCCGCGCAGGTCGTCACTGTTGTCGAGCAGCTTGGCCGCACGCTCGTGCAGGCTGCGGTCCGCGATGTAGGTAGCCGCCCTCCATGCGGGCGCGCCCGTGCAGCCAGCCGTCGTCTTGCTCGCGACCATTGTGTGCGTGGTGCGAGATCGCGAAGGGGGGCCTCTGTGTGTGCTTTGGGGGGAAACGAATGTGGGAGGATGCAAAGAGCTTCGGCGCAACATCGACGTCACCGAAAATGGGCAAGCCAGCACCCACCGGCGGCGGGGTAGTTCCATCCAGAGTATTAAGTAGCTTTTGCACCCGAATCTGCTCGACTCAAGTGACGGTCGCTACTCAACCAATCGAATAAGACTCAATTCCGAGTATGCAAATCAACCTCCGTTCAACGAGAACACTCGAAAATCACCAACTCTGTAATGGTCATCAGCCCCTTCAGTTGTTCCAATGTCGCCAGCAGCCTGCGAAACCTGACAGCACTGGCCCACTTTCCGCTTTGGGCGAGAATACGCAGAACTAGCCAATCACAGCGCAATGGTGCAAATCGTTCAAGTATTGTTCAAACCAGTCTGTGTATTCTGTTTGAGCTATTATGGAGAGTGATATTGAATGAGTGTCTCAAGAAAAAGTACCTTTCAAAGGCAGGAAGCGTGTGTCAATCAAGTTGTGAAAAGTGCACCAGTCAGGAGATTGGGCAGAAAGAAAGAAGAGGAGCCAAGTAGCATTGGGAGAAGAGAAGAGAAGAGCACAAGTGGAAAAGATGACTGAGAAATCGTAAAAGGAATTATCGTGATCATGGTGTCGTTATAGTATCGAGATTGTCGCCCTCTCGTTTATGGTAGCTATGCGTCGTGTTCTGCTGCCCGGTGATCTAGAGAGTCGGTATGGGCAGAGCAGAAGACCTCGAGCGTGTAGACGAGGGCCGCAGGCTCGAGACCAAAGAGGTCGGAATGGGTGGGAACTGAGAGAAGCTGGGTACTGGAGGCAGCGAGACCGTTGGGACCGGAGGTAGCGAAATCGATACCGAAATCGAAGGAAGGGAGATCGGCGGCAGGGAGATTGATGGCAGCGAGAGCGACGGCACTGTTAAGCTGGGAAGCTGCGACGGCAATGAGATCGGGGGCAGCGAGATCGGAGGCAGCGAGATCGAAGGAATGGGAGGCAGCGAGATCGAGGGAATGGGAGGCAGCGAGATCGAGGGAATGGGAGGCAGCGAGATCGAGGGAATGGGAGGCAGCGAGATCGACGGAACCGGCGGCGGTGTCATCGAAGGCAGAGGCGGGACGGAGACGGAACCGCTAGGTGTCGGGCCTGGCGTCGGGATGCTGCCGAGGTTGATGAACTCGAGCAGAGCCTTGACGAAGGCAGAGCCGAGGCCGCCCAGTAGGCTACGTGCCGTGGCGATGAGGGTGGCGAAGACGGCCTGGAGACTCTTTGCGCTCTCGTCGGTGGGTGCCTGGCAAGATGGTGCCATCTTGACAATGGCGTCGACCAGCGAGTCGATGCCATCGCTGGACTCGCCGAGGGCACGGCCAACGAGAGACAGGAACGGGTCCCTGGCGAGGCTGCTGCCCAGGGCGGTGTTGATCTTGTTGACGAGGTTCTTCTCGGCGTCGAGAACCTGCAGTCAAGTGGTTAGTTATGATCAGGCGTAGAGGTGTGACGCGGCTCATAGGAAGGCTTACGGCGGCGGCGGCGGAGCACGTGGCAGCCTCCGCGCTGGCGGGGATTTGGGGTTTGCTGACACTGCTGAGCAGTCTCCGCGGCCCATTGATCGCATTCTTAACTTCGTTGAGGTCACCGACCAGTTGCTGTTTGTTGACATGGTGTAAGTCTACAGGTCGATCGATGCTGAGCTGGTGAAGCGGCTGACTTACAATTGCGCTCAGGGCGGCAGGGACCTGAGGAGGGAAGAAGTTGAGGAAGCCACTGCCCTTGGTCGGGTTGGCCGCGTCGTTGAGGTTCTTCGTGATGGCGTTCAAGCCGTCCTGTAGAGCCCGGGCGTTCACGACGTTGTTGGGGCTGGGGCCGGGCCCGAAAAGGCTGGAGAAAAAGCCGCTCAAGTCGAAGGAGTTGCCGAGCGCGGCACGGGGGCCAACCGCTGCGGCATCGGCGCCAGCCAGGCACGTGACAACGAGGGCAAGGACCTGCACCTTCATTGTTGTCGCTGTTGTTGTGTATGAGAAGAGCTATTTAAAAAGGAAGATGGAAGGGAAGAAGCGGGAGCTCGTGGGCTCTGTGTCCGCGGATCTCAAGAGACTGGTGAAGAACTGAAAAGCTGATTGTTGTTGTTGTTGTTGTTGTTGTTGTTGCTGATGCTCTCAAAGAATGACCTGACACTCGGGGAGAACCTCGAGATATTATATGCATTCCATGCCGTTATACCATGTGCCATCGACAGATCGGTTCAGGACTCGCGTCGGCAACACCGGGCATTTCAAACTCAGTTTCCAGGGGTCCCGGGAATCTAGAGGGGCCGATACCACTGGCGCTCAGCATTAGCTTTCAACAGCTCCAGACGACTACATCGCGGGCCAAAGCTTGGCTTGTGTGGAGCCCTTGTCTGGCCTAGGCGCTTGCCTTTGATTACAATATATCACTTAGGTCATGTGGCGTTTAGCTTGCTACTCCAATGGTCAATGGTTCGTGGTGACTGCAGATTTCTTTCCCGTGCCATATTTGATGAGCGCACTTTTTTGTAAGTCCAACAATGCCAGTCTAGTTTACGCAGGGCCTCATTATCACGCCGTCATACCCTCTATTTCATACCGCGGTGGTGACCTTCAACGCAACCAGAAGTCTGCCAATCTCATGAATTATCGAGCGCCATCATCACTGCCATCTCGGGCCATCAGATCGATATCGAGTCCATCAGATTAAGGTTGGCCCTGACAGGCCTAGCCATCAAAGCCGCACAGGCGCTAAAAGCTGCCATGCGGAAGACCCGATCTGCCACACACTTGCGGGATATATCAAGGTTGCTGGCAGCCGATTGGATAGTGCACGCGTGGTGAAGAAGAGAGCCGAACCCGAATACTGTCTAGCGGTCCGCCTGCGCTGCCACGCCTCAGCCAGGACCGTCAACCCAACTTCCTCAAAGAGCGTAGCGGGGTGGTGGCTTTCGGGAACGTCAGAAGTTTAATTCGTTGTGAATAGGTGATGGCGGGTTAACAAAGAGTTCAGACTAGCACGCTCTCAGAGTCTCTGTCCTTTAACCTGTGCAAGCTCCCCCCACAGCAAGTTAAAACCTTGAGCCTATGCAAAAGTCTCAAAAACCATCGTGCTTGTATAATCGTCTGCGCCTGCATGGCTCATTTTGACTGGCCAGTTTGCGGATGCTTCTGTCCGCATGGCGCAGCCCGACGTCAACCCCGCGTCCGTGATATCACTCGCAGCACTTGTGTCGTGCTGATCAGATCGGGTTGCGCAATAGCATAGAACGATATCTCTACCATATGAGCGTGATCTTCAACACCATCAGGGAGAGATAGTCAATGTCTCTAGCAAAGCAAATGGGACCAGTGCAAAAGCGCGCAGACGGCTGATCATAGAATGCATCTACTGGCGCCTCTCAATTAGACTCCCATCCAACTGCCATGCAATCCCCGTTCATAGTGCACTTTTGAAGCCTCGCCACGAGCTGCACTCGAGCGGACAATTTGTCATCTCCGGGAGGTATCGTTCAACGGGACCGACGGGACCAGACAACGTTTCCCTCGTGGAGTTGCAAGCCAAGCTATCTGCCCCGTGGCTGGACCATCGAGACAGTCTCACTCCGGCAGACAGGCAGCAGGCCTGGTGCGCTCCCACTTCCCGCACCCACCTAACCTTGCGTCCGGCTCGACGGCAGCATCGTGCCGAACCGGTGGCCCAGAACACGCATCGCACCTGAGCAGATAGAGTTGCCGGCACAATCGAGCCCTGTGGGATCGGGAGATAAAGCTTGAGGCCCGGAGCTATAAGGGCAACGCCGCAAGACTAGCGGCGACTGTCAAAAAGGGTGAAAGCCTATCTTCCGTGGCCTGGGCCCAACGACTCGCGGACACATGGGGGGCCCGGTGGCACGTCATCGCACACATGAGGTTGGCCTGTAGCTAGGTAGGGCATAGCATGCTCTTCCGCTCTCTGTGTCTTAGACACTGACCTCTTGGCCCAAGTCCGCGGACTCTCTCTGTGACCTGCGACATCCGGCCCTCTCTATGCACCTATTTCTATCCCAATCCAGGAGCCCGGATCTGCAGACGCAAGACATCTCTAGAGTATTCTAGCCGCAGGCCCCGAAGATGAGATGCCAGACATCTCTCTCAACCTCGATCGCGTGTCTACCCTATCGTCACAACCCCGACCGGATCGAGAGCACACCCTCAGCCAACCACTCCGCCCCCTCGACAGCCACCACCCGGGCACCCCGGCGCCGCCCTCATCCAAACCCCCCGCCGCGGACGGAAAAGTGTCAGGAGCTGTCAGCCAGATCACCCGCATGCGCCGCGCCTGCCCGCACTCTTGTCGGGGGCTCGCGTCCTTGTCCATTTGCGGCATGTGGGTATCTTTTCCCCGGAGAAGTCCCAACGCCACAACCGCGGGACATTACTGTGTCTGCCGCACACAGCGTGCTTTGTCTCCCGAGTCATGGTCTCTGTGCTCATCGCACATACCTCCCCCACCTCCTACTCCACGGGGCCATATGTCATACACGGGTGGTAGACCAGCAGTTTGGTGTATTTCCCGTGTTGCCATCCCGAGATCCTCTCGTGGCCCTGTAAATCCCGGGGAAAGAGCAAGAAAAGGCCTGGACCCGGAGCTGTCATCGGAGCCAAGCCATTACTGCTCCATTCCGAGATTCATGCCTTCCTCTTCAATCCCCTCCCAGCCGTCCCTCACCACACGACGGAACTGCGGTACCGCCTTGAACCGAAACCCCCGTCGTCGATGCAGATGACTTGGCGTGTCCACTCGATAGCGCAGTAGAGCAGATCGTCCAAAAAAGGTCTTGAGCCTAGATCGCCGCATGGTAGCCTAGGTTCTGTGTGCGTCGCAGTTTGATCATTCCTCTCCCTTTTCCCGTCTCTGCGTTTTGCCACTTGCTCACCAGCACTACCAGACTTTCGTGTGTTCCTCCAAAGGTTTCTGTGCACCGGTCAGGTTGCTGATCTTCTGGCAGCTTCTGGCCGCGGCAGATGCTGCAGGTCAAAGTCAAATCGTCAAAACACAACGTCAGGGTCTCGCGGATCTTCAGTAAGGTCAGAATCTTGGGAGCTCTTGGAGCATCACATCTTCCTAACTAGTTGAGATTCGACGTCACTCCATCAAGAGCCACTGACTGGACAAACTCGGATCGTCACTGCATTTTTGACGTCAAACAGTGACGCAGGCTAACTTTTTCAACCACTACGAGGATGATCACTGCGACTATTCGAGGGGGAAGGGTACAGGACACCATCCGCGGGGCACATCTATGTTCACTGACCTGTTCCTTTCTTGCTTCATACTGGCACGGTCAAGATCTATGGCAGACGGCGCGGGTGGTAGCCAATATCTTTGCTGTCTCTCCTCGCCACAACCGCCACCCCACAATATTATCAGTGCTCGGAAACTCCCAGAGCTTGCATTAGCTCTCTGAACTTCGCCTCCGTCGCCGCGTCGTCGTCAAGCACGGCATTCAGCTCACACTGAAGCCGCTCGATCCGCTTGACATGACACTCTTGCGATGCCCGCATCACACCGTGAGTCTTCGTCGCCGGTGCACTGGGTTGTTGTGTAGCTGGATCAAGGAGCTGCCGCGTTGTGCTGCTCTGAATAGCCGGAGCTGCCAACTGGCGCCCATCGCCAAATATCGAGGTTATTGCAGCTGGCGAGGTGCTCTCTTTGGGCTGTGCCTGATCTGTCCGATGGTGGCTGGGCGCGTCTCGCTCTCTTTCAAACCGAATCCCGGGTTTATCTTCCATGGTAGCAAATTTGCCATTAGTCTGCGGCAGGTTGGAGCTACCTTGTGTTGTTGTGTTTGTAGCCTGGTGTGCCAGTGTGCCTGCAAGAGTCCGAGACGCTTCAGCGGCTGAAGTAGAGCTCACGATCAAGCCTGGGAACAAGTGAGATGCTATATTGGCTCCAATGCTCGGCTTTGCTTCGCAATAAGGCGCCTCTGAACCCTGGCTTCCAGTCGTCGTAACTGTGGGCATGTTGATCGCCTCCAGCCAGCTGATGCAAAAATCGCGAAACTTGAGCTTGGTCTCCAGTGATCCCATCTGTGCCCGTACTGCTTGGTGAAGCACTGCAATCGTGTGTCAGTCAGGCCTTTAGCGAGAACAATAACACCAAACATACCTTTTTGTATATCAGCAACCACAAGGTCGGCTTGCTCGCCACTAGCAATGATAGCGGCTGTGAGATACTCCGAGCAGGCGGAGAGTCGGCGGTGCATGTGGCGGTGGTTGTCGAGCGCTAACGGTGGCGGAGGCTGGAAAGATGGAAACAGCTTGGTTTGCAATACGCTGACCAGTTTGACCTCGGCAGTCTGCTGCATTGGTCCACGAAGTCTTTTCCATGTAGTGCGATCCCAGTCATGGCAACGACCCGGAGCGGGCGCCCATTTCTGCATGCCCAATTGTCTGAGAAGCAGGTCTCCAAGGACGACCGAGGTAGCCCTGTGCTCCAGCAAGCAGAAGAGCTCATGACAATCGAGCTCATCCGGATCCTCCTTCAATAGCTTGAGGACGCGCTCGAAGTTGCGCTTTAGATCGCGATCGAAAGACGTGTTCTCCCAGGAGCCTGTTGTGGCCAGATCATCCAGCACGAGATGCCGGATGTGGCTCAATTGAGAGCTCCTGCAGCCACCGAAGGCGCTCCCAAGGAAACCGAGGCGCTTTGGTGGTGAGGTGTCAGCCGGCAATGCTTTTGGTAGCCGCTCCCACTTTGACTCGAGGTTTGCCAGGGTCAGTCCCACACGTGGTCTAATGTACGTCACCCAGTCGTCGTGGTTTGCGTCAAAGTTGAAAGAGTGAGAAAGTCCAAATCCGATGAGTCGACCCGATAGGAACTGAAAAAGCCCATGCTTCACGGAATCAATACTCTCCTGCTGCCTTGTCTGGAGGAGGAGTGGACTGGGGAAAGCATCGGCCGCCATGATTTCCGTGTCCACCCGTGTCTTGTCAAGCCATGGACAGTCCCAGCCGAGATAAACGTCTTGCATTCTTCGAGTAAAAAGCCCGCCAAGCTGCATTCCCAAGGCCGTAGTCTGGGCTGCCAGAGGCTTGAAAGGAACTTCGGTGCAAAAGGATGGGTTGATCTGCCAGCCGGGCGAGAAAGGCGCGGCGTTGACGACCACCGCTTTGATTCCACTTTCAGGCATGGCCTTGCGTATCTGGCAGCTCCGTATCCAGACTGTGTCCTCTTTGTCCTCGAGATAGACGTCTTGTCCGAGGTTGGAAGGTCCGCAGAGAAAGATGACGAGAGGCGCGTCCGCCTTGTGTGCCTTTTCGGAAAATTTGGCCACCACATCCAGGAACTTCTGTCCCAGTGTGGCTGCCGAATCGACGTGCACATAGTCGTACTGTGGGCGCAGACCGACACCCGGAATGTTGTCAAACGATGCTGCCAATGCCCGTTTGACGATAACTCGGTCAGAACCGTGTGCGAAATCTGCAGGCCGAGCTTTCACAATCTGTGCAACGTCGCAGAAAGCTAGCCATGCTTGCGAGTTGGCCGTGCCGTGACCGCGGAAGAGCGTCTTCCAGGCTAGAAAGTCTGCAAGGTGCCAACCTTGGTCATCGGGTTGAGCTCGCTCATCCGGAATCGAGCAGAGCCCAATGATGTAGGCATTGCTCGGTATATCCGGAATAGTCCGTGTGAAGAACGTAGTGTCGTGCATCTTTGCTCTGATTGCAGTTCGCGTTCTGCACTGGCGACAGGAGCGAGGTGCTCAGTGTTTGCAGGTCATTTGCAGGCCTTGAAGGCGGAGTTTGCGTCAAATATGACAGTTACGAGCACAGCGTCTCTCTTCGATGGACTGTCAAGGTAGGAATTGTCGAAAACGTGATAGAGGATGATGACCGGGTGAGAAACTCGTGATCTCAGCCGTGAGCCAATGAAGAAGATTGCTCTCGATCCGTATCGGCCAACAACACTCATTCGGAGCACGGCAATACCAGGTTGCAAAGGATAGGCTTCTCGAGCACGGAGAAGGTTTGAAAGTTTAAAGATGAGGTATTTGTGCAGTAGAGTTGTGCAAGCCATCACCGCTAGGTGCATTCTCTCAAGGCACGTCCAGCTTGTGCCCCGTCGTCCGAGCTGTAAGGTTGTGGTTCATATAGATGCGAGCATGGTCCGTCAAACAGTGTCGACAAGCCCGTAGTTTTTGCCCTTCAATCACTGACAGGCTGATAGCCTCTGAAAGCCCGATGGCTGTTCAATTGCCAAGCTCCCCAAGCAGCTGCTGAATCTTCTTCAAACTTTCCACGCTGATTGTAACATTTCCCGCGGCAACCTGAAGGCCGTTCGAAGTGGCCACATCCGGGTCCGGATAGTACCACGCTGCAATCGCGATAATGATGTAGACAATCTGTTCTTGTTAGCACACACGACTTATTAGAGCAGCTGGGGATAGCCGTGAAACTCACGACGAGCAATGCCCCCTCCAACCAATTCGACTCCCCATCACGGAGGAAGTTTCCAACTACCAAGATCGACAGCACAAGAAGAGCAATCATGAAGATTTCGAAATTGAGATCCATGGGCTTGCCGAGAAACCACCCAACTATAACGACAAGAGGGCCATTGAACAACGCGGTCTGAATCGAGGGGCCGAGACAGTGATACAATGCAACGTTGATCATGCCATCTGTGCATTCAAAGTCAGCAATGTATCGTATCTCGGGGTGAGGGCTCTTGGAATCTTACCCCAGGCTTCGTCAACAGCGGTTAGGTGTTCTGCGGCCTTCTCCACCAATGGAAGGAGGATCAAGCCAAGGAACTGGTCGGGGACACCGCTCTCGACCACATGTTCAATCTTGTCCACGAGGATAATGAGCAGTAGTGTGACACAGATCAGAGAGAAGACAATAGCGAGAATGGCTTCTGTGAGTGTGAATTTGGGCTTGGCCATGTCGGCGGCCCTGTCGGTGTCGCCATGCTCGTCCATTTCAATAACCTCATCGAAGAGGCTGTGCTGGCTGCTAGCACAATACCAAATGTACAGGAAAAATGCAATAATAAGCACAATCGATGTTGCCTGGCTAATCCGCAGGACGCTGTTCTGTAGCTTGCCCTCGGTGAACTTTTCGTGCAGTATGCGCAGATCCAAAGAAGGCACCGTCTCTGACTTGAGAGCGGAGTAGAACGCGCTGGGGATGAGCAAACCAAATGCGGCCACCAAGAGCAGGCCGCTGCCAACTTCGGAAACAATTGCGTGGAACTTCTCAGTTTGTTGTCGTATGCCGCCGAAGAAGAAGCAGAGGCCCAGACAAAGCAGGAGATTCGTCAGGATGGACCCGAGGATGGCCGCCTGTATGATGGGGATGAGGTTGCCCTCGTCGCCGTTGCCCTCTTCGACGTTGTGCTTCGCAATGAGGACGATGAAGAGGATGATTTCCACAATGGAGCCGAAGGTAGTCTCAATGAGGATGCCAGCGACCTTGGGCATCTTGCGGGCGAACTCTTGCCCTGCGAAGCCGAGCATGTTGGCGGCTGGAACCATTGCCACATAGCTTGTTGCGAAGATCCAGAGATGAGCGCCCGTGACAAAGTGAAGCACGATGGCGATGGGGACGAATGGCCACAGAACATTGACCCAGGACGACACGGTGCAGGACGACAGCCAGAGGACATGGAAGAAGTGGCGTGGGTGGAAGCCGGACCGGCCGCTCTCACCCTCGTGGGCGACATTGCCGATCAAGGTCGTTGGTAGCAGCGGCGTGTGCTCGTTGCTGTGGGCATCTCGACCAGAAGCGATCGGATTATTGCCATGGTCATGTCTGGCGCCACCGTGATGGGACATCTTGTTGAAAGTGAACGATGAAGGAGGAGGGGAGCGCCAGAGAAGAGGTGTAGTTCACTGGCCGGGCCGAGGCGATGCGACGTGGGAGAAGGCCTGGAGGGCACGGTTGGCGAGACACGGCAGATGCGCGAAGGGAGTCTGGAGGCTGGAGGCTGGAGTAGGGCGGAAGGAGCGCGCTTTGCTGAGTCCTGTTTCCCCTCTCGTGGCGCCTTTGCCAAATGCGCCAAGACGCGCCTCTGCTGCGATGCACAACCCAATCTCCAACTCAAATCCAACCCAACCCAACCTCGCCAACCTCGCCTGGCTGGCCTGCCTCTCTTCTTCAGCTTGTCTCGCCCCAGGCCGCCAGCGCGCCAATTGCAACACATGGTGAGGCGGCGGTCTCAGCCAGAGACATTCGACCCTGGCCCTCTTGCTCCATTGGAGTAACTCCATTGCTCCATTGTCGCCAGCACCAGAGCCACGCCCAGGTGTGCCGCCCCTTCACGGCCAGGCAGTTTGAGACAGCAGGGCTCACTCGCCGCCCGCTGTGTCGCACAGCACCCTGGGTTGTGAGACAGAGCCAGCCTTCGATGACGTCTTCCGCGACCCCGCATGGCCAGCCCGGACGAACACCCTCGTCAAAGAGCATAGCCTCTGACGGCAGCGGCTGAGAGACAGTAGCACGGTGCGACAGCTGCCCGAGGCTTCCTCTTGGTGTCCAAGGCCACACATGTGGCAGCAGAACGAGCATGTCTGCATTGCCCAATCAGCCCCCCCAAGCCTCCAGTATCAGCCATCCAACCCTGCAGCCGCCCCGAGATCCCAACCAGCACCAAGCCTTGCAGGCAAGATCGAGTTTTGAGATAAGGTTGCATACCATGTCGTCCACGGCCACATGTGCAGCATCGGACCGTTGTCCTCGTGGAGCGGGAATGCTGCGGTGCCTAGACCAGGCAGGCCCCGATCCCAGGACGGCGGCCGCCATGCCTGCCTGCTCGACATGGTCTAAACAATGGGCCTGGAGCCATTGTGGTGTGCAGGCACGAGGATGCATGGCAGCGCAGCACCAGGCGGCCAGGCCCAGCATTAAGGTTGTGCCTAGGGCCGGGCCCCCTTTGTCGGCCACCACGCGAGGCCCGGCCAAGGCCACGGCCCCGGCCCCCGGGCGGCGGCGGTGCACGGCGCGGCGGCGTCCTTGGCCGCTCCTTGACGCTCCTTGACGCTCCCCACCACACCTCGCTGCGCTCTGATGCTTGCAAGCCCTTCCACGACGGCGCGCGGGACCCACCCCCGTGCGTGAACCACCACCACCCACACCACACCACACGGCATCGCCTAATCAACCCCGGCTGGTGCAGACCGTTGCGCTTGCATGCATGCCATGAACCGACGCCCACTTGGTCAAGGGGACCGTCCCGGCTGTCTGGTCTATCTCTCCCTCCCTGCCTGGCGCCGTCGGCTGTGGCTTGAGCAACAACCAGCAGAAGCGCCTTTCTCATCCCGGGGGGGGGGGGGGGGGGGGGGGGCACAGGCATAAGCTTTTCGCCAAACGACCAAGGCCAGCACGTGCAAAACGGCGCGCTCAACTCTAATCCATGTCTTCCCGTCCTTAAGGCAAGCTAGTTTGACGACAATCCTGTCTCTCCAAACACAACGACGAGCCTGGTCTCCACGACCACTCTTCCCCGGCGACATCAAGAGATGTCACCTAGAGCACCTCACATTTGCAAAATCGCCGCTAAGGAAGCATACCGCAGGAGGAAGTTGTGGTGACATGTGTATGCATATGCATGTATGTATTTTGTCTTTCAGGATGCGATTACCGGACCGAGCAAAGCCGAGAATGACAGGATTACCTCGTAAGCCAACGAGGACAGACACCCCACAACAACAGCAAGACAAAGAAGACAAAAAGATGAGACGCAGAACAATGTAGAGGGAATGTCATGTACATAGTTACCGCAAGGCAAAAAGAGAGATATTCGCGGTCTCGACAACAGCAGAAGGAGAGTGCTGGCCATCATCACCTTTCTCTCCCCCCGAAAACAGAACCCACACGTATTGACCGAGGTATATCCTTCCTACAAAACAAAAAAAGCAACGGAGAGAAAAAAAAAAAAAAGGTCTATCATCTGGACACGATAATCATGAGATCAACAACAGAAGTCGTCTTCTTCGTCGTCGTCGTCGTCGTCATCGTCGCAAAAAGCGAGAACGGCGAGAGAGAGCACACACAGAGAGGGGGGGAGAGAGAAAAAGAGAGAGGAGGAAGAACAGCAGTCTTGGAACCATAATCCGTGCATCATTCTCTCCATCAGCTTACTCGTCATCGTCCCGGCTCTCGCTGGCGCGCATGCGCTCAGTCCACCGGCGCTTGCCAGGCCTCATGACGTAGTGCGACGGGTCAATGTCCGCGTCGAGGCCGTTGACAGTCTCGATGGCGGTGCGCGTCTTTGTGCGGTAGTTGTCGACTGTATATCACAAATCCCGATTAGCCATCCATTGTCCACCCATGCCTCCCCATTCGGCCTTGAGCAAGAGACTAAGACTACGAGAACTGGACTTACGAGCTTTCTGCAGGAACACGGTCCTCCCCGCGAACACGCGGCTCTGCAGCCACGCCATGCGGTACCCCAGATCGTTGAGCTTGACCTCGGACTGGCGCGCGGCCCGGCGCGTGCGCGGGATCGCGACCTCGCCCTCCGCACCGTTGGCAAGGGGCACTTTGACCATGACGCGATCGCTCATGCTCCGGGAGGCGCTGCTGTTCTTGCCGCGGGACCGGCCGGGACCTCGGCCGCCGTCGACCTCCATGCCGTCGTCATTGCCGGCTTCGCCATCGCTCAGGTCATCCTCAAAGAAGCGGCTGCCCGTCGCACTCGGCGGCGGAGACTGCATCTCCCGGGGGAAGTAGGAGCGGGGGAAGACCGAGGACGACTTGCGGAACGAATCCGGGATCTCCTTGGTGTCGACGTTCTCGAGCGTAACGCGGACCCGGAGCCGGCAGTTGCGCTTGTTGTCCTCGACGAGGATGAACTTGCGTTTCTTGTCGGCTGGAAGGTCTGGGAAGAGGCCGGAGGGAACGTCGTTATCGTCCGCATCCCGGCTGCCTTGCCGCCGGGCGGCAGCCGACGACGACGAGGCAGCGACGGCGGAGCTATGATGGGAGCCATGTCCATCATGGTGATGGTTGATGGGGGGCATCGACGACGGGGCATGACCGCCGTGGTTGGAGCTGGGATACGGCTGGGGGTAGCCCGTATAGACATGGGCAGGCCGCACGTCATCCGAGCCCCCGGACCCAGGAGGACCGCCGGCCGGGGCCTGGTGGTGGTGATGGTGTGAATCATCCATGTACTCGCCATCCCCTGTAACTCCCAAGAACCATGTTAGCTATACGATTCAGGACAATCCATGGTGATTGGTGGGGCTATAATGGAAAGACAGAGAGTGGTATTCAGGAAGGGGGGCAGGCCGGAAATGTCTGGCATCAGGAAAACAGCGGGCCAGAAGAGGCAAGGATGTCTCTTTCCCGGTAAGGTTTCCCATCATGGCCAGGTCTTGCAGGTCAGGTGGACATTTCTTCCTAGTCTCGTGGTGAATTTGCAAATTGTGGGGGGAAAAGGGACAGTCTCCTTGAGCTCTTGGGAGGTTTGTGTGTATGAGGTAGAAATGTGCCAGGTTGTTCTCTTTGTGTGTGCAGCGGTATGTGCAGAATTCGAGGCCCTGTTCGACGACTTGGGCCGGCCGAAAGACTTCACGGCCACTAAGCGAGGTACAAGACGACTCATAATGTACAGTTTAATACCAGAATTTCCCGGTGTTCCCTTTTGCGCCGGCGGCTAATGGCCGCGTACTTTTCTTGAGTCAAGAACGAGAAAGACGTTGGGAAAGGAAACGAAAAGACAAGTACACCCGAACCCCTTCCTTGTGGAAACAAAAAGACAGCGGAAAAATAATAAAAGATTGCCGAACAAGCAATAGGTATAATATGATGAGGTATCACGGAATTGCAGTAATCGCAACGCGCTTCAATCACATCTGGTGAAACATACCGGCTTCGTCTCCGCCGCTTTGTCCGGCCGAGTCGTGGTGGTGTTGCTGGTGGTGCATGCCAGGGCCCATGTGGCTCATGCCAGGCTTACCCATGGGAGGTGCACCACCGGGGCCCATGGAACCTTGTGGGGGCAGGCCCCCAGGACCGTTAGGGGCAGCCATGTGCGGGTGTGGGCTCTGAACCTTGCGCGTGTTCATCTTGGCCATGCGACGGACGCGTCGACTCCGTAGCCTCGGGTCCTGGTTGCTGTTGCGCCAGCTGTCTACAGCTCTCTGAATCAGACCACGCTTGCCGCGCAGGCTGGGGTTGAGCTGAGCCAGAGCCCAGCCGACGGTGTTGCACTCGGTCTCATATTGCAGGCGATTCCCGCGGTACTGCTCCTTGGGGCAGCACGCGCGAGGATAGACGCAGTTTTCCGTCTTGAAATCGGCTGGCAGGTCGTCGGTGAGCACAGACTCGACGTCGCAGCGGATGGTGTACTCCATCTTGACCCTGTCGCGCGAGTACTCGAAGGCAATCCACTGGACGCCGTTGTTATCTTGCCGTACGACCAGAGGAGTGGTCGCGGGAATGGGCCCGGGTGCAGCGTTGTTGTTAATGCCGCCAGGAGTCGAGGCACCGGTAGGAGTGTTCAGCTGACCACCGTTCTGATTCTGCTGGGGAGTTCCCAGGGGCCCAGAGGGAGGCCTGTGCAGCTGCGGAGGCATCTGGGGCTCCATCTTTGCGTGCCGAGGGCTGCCAGTCATGCCCTGCTGGCCATGCTGGCCGTGCTGCTGGCTGGGATGCTGAGACATCTGGTGCTGGCTGTGCGACATCATCATGCCGGGCTGCGAAGTCATCGACTGGTGCTGCTGCCCATGATTCTGGTACGGAGACGGCGCCGTCTGCTGGGGGATGGATGGGTACTGAGGCTGCTGGCCATAGTACATGGACTGCTGGTGCAGTTGCGACGGTGGCTGGCCGTAGATGCTGCGGTGCTGATCGTGACCAGAAGGCGAGGCAACCGAGGCGGGCGAGTTGGATTGCGGCGTGTGGTATGACATCGGCGGGTACGGGCGAGGTATCTGGGCTGCGGCCATCATGTCGGAGGTGTCTGCGGCCGATTGTTAGTGCTAGGTTCGGAAAGTGGCACAAGTCACAGCTACGTAATCCATAGCTCAGACACCCACGCGCGCGCGCGGGCGTCGCTAGCTCTGAAAGACGTAGAAGCGCTCGGAGGAAAAGCAAAAAGAGCTCCAGGCTTGACTTACCTGCGGATGTGTATCCGCTTGTTGTTCCAGGTGTGCTGTATGGGCTCTGATGAGCGTAGTAGGGCAGGTCTTGCGAGTGCTGGCCTCCTTGCGCGTGGCTCGACTGCTGCTGGTAAGGCGACTGGATGGAGTGAGAGGAAGAGTACTGCGAGGGCGGCGGCGGCGCGTGATGCTGCTGCTGGTGCACAATGCTCGACGGTCGGGGATGCTGGGGAGGCGCCGGTCCCTGCGAGTGATGGGGATGGTGCTGCATAGAGGAGACGACCATTAGTCCTGATTTATCCGTGAAGCCGGTTGTCTTCGAGTAGCGACTACGGCGGGATGACAGCTTCGACGTCGAGAGCGGACGCGTCGATAGTTTTTATTTTTCGAGGCGCAGGGGAAGAGTGATTTTGGGGAAAGTCGACAGCCACCCCTGGCAGACGAGAGAGAGCTGGACCGGGTTCTGCGTTGATGAACGAGGGGGGGCGCAGGTGGAGGGGGGAGGGAAGAGAGGACAGGGCCTGGTAATCAGACAGACCAGGGCCTCTGGCATAAGACGGAGAAGTGGAGAGGCGTGAGGGACCACCACGGGCACCACCACAGTATGCGTAGTGATAACACGCGCGGAGGCGTACCGGTATGGAGGAGACCGCCGGAGCTCAGAACGGGGCAGGGTAGGCAGTGGCAGGGCCAGGGCAGGAGAGGGACGGAGAAAAAAAGAGATGATGCCGGTAATGCCTGGTCGTCGTGCCCCCAAGCCGACGGAGGCGAGCTGCACCTTTATGCCAGGCAACGCGAGGAGGCAAAAGATCGGGAGTAGAAGCCGAGCTAGAGCAAGAGCCTGACCAGAGTTCTGGATCAACGACGCCGGGCAAGGAGACGATGACGCAGAGGGCGAGGGCGAGGAACGAGGTCGACAAGGACATACGGGTACGGCGCGGAGAGTCGGAGGTGAGAGCGCGCGTTGATGGGGCAGGACCAGGGGGGCTTGGAGGACAGCGAAATAAGGATATGTATCGGAAAAGTATACTCACAGAGACGAAAACAGCCGACCAAGACTTGGAGATCGGAGCGAGGATTGGCAAGCGTGAGGGTCGCGAGAGAGCAGGGTGCTGGATATTTGAGAGAGAGGTGAGGTGAGGAAGGGGGACAAGGTGTGCCAGGAGGTTGCGAGAGAGGTAGGGATCCGGTTGGGCGTGAAAACTGGAGCCGGCGAGGGCAGGCGGAGTTTTTGCTGGCGCCGGCTTCGCGGCCACGCCTTGGAGATTGAAGGCAACGCAACGCAGCGGAAGGGGGTCCGGGGGGGGTCGCTGGAGCCCAGACGGAAATTGCCATTAACAGCACCGATATGGTTTCTCGTTTGGTCCGTCGTGTTGGGGCCGGCGAGGACGTGCATCGCCTGTGCTCCGCTGCATAAAAGATGCCATCGAGCTAGCTCGCGGTGGCAGAGGGCGCGGTGCGGAAGAGATTAGTTCAGAGGCAGCAGAGGACCAAGCAAGTGCGTGCCGGTATGCTGCAGCGTCCGCATGGGGGACCAAATCTAATGCTGGGCTGTCTGAGTCTGGTCTGGTGCGCGTGCTGACAGCAGCCACGGCCGCAAGAACAATGATGGCGGAGCGAGCGAAGGAACACCCTGATTCAGAGCGAAGGAATAGGGGGCCCTGGCAGGTGTGGCGCTAGCGGGCGGGCGGGGCGCAGGATGCGAGAAAAACGTGACAGGGGCGACCGAGCAGGGGCCACGGCTGCACGCTGAGATGAGCCGGCCAATGGGGGCGGCCCACGCCGCAGCCGAGGCGGGGGCGGCTGCCCAATGAGGCATCTGACCCCCGGTGCTAGCTCCCAGCGCTGCAGACAAGAGGCGACAAGGGGCCCGGTCGCCTGGCGCAGAACAAGGCGGTGTGTGGTGGATGGGTGCGACGATGCCAAGGCGCCTCTGACTCGTCTCCACCCCTCCACCCCCGTCCCATCCCGGAATCCCATGGGATCCCATCACCCGAGGCCACCGCCCACGGGCCACACGCGCGCCTTGCCTCGGCGCCTGTGTCGTCGCTGGCCACTGTCCCTCTCCTCGCTCTCCGCCTCTTTTCCCTCGTTGCTTGCTTGCTTGCTTGCCTGGGAGCTTGCTTGGGGGTCCCAGGGTGCCTGGCTGCCCCAGGCTGCATGTCCCGCCACCCCTGTGCGACACAAGCGCGCCGCCGTCCAGGTTTCCCGTGGGCATGCCTGGCCCGTCACATGTGTAGCCGCAAGTATGGACAGGACGCCGCGCGACAGCAACGCAGATATCAATGTGCCAATACCACTAATCAGTATCGAGGCCGGTCTTGAGAAACAGCCGGCACCCTCGCTATCGATTCTCCAGTGGCCATAACTCGCAATAGTCATTGGCGGCTCGTTTCTATTCTTGCGCCAGCGCCAGCGCACGAGCCAGCCAGCAAGCCAGCCAGCCAACCTGCCAACCTGCCAACCTGCCAACCTGCCTGCCTTGCGAGCACACAGCAGCATAACCGCAAATATCCAGCGTCGCAGCGTCTTATGCGGAAAAGGATCCGACACGTGCCGGCACGGGCGAGTCACCGTCCGCTGGTGACCTCATTTCTCTGCTGCAGCCGGCTCGCGCTTTTGTCATTGCGTGCCCCAGCCAGCTCGTTCCTGATAAGCATTCGCGCCCTCGATCGGGCATGGCTCGTCGCCGGCGGGCCACTTGGGGCCAGGGCTCGAGATTGGGACTTGCCCTCTTCTGGTGGAACTTTTTGGTCCTGCTCACTTCGCATCGCCGGCGGGCGTGTCTGCAACGACAGGAATGGGCAGACTCCCCACTTCCCAAGGCCCCCTAGCCCCATGCCCACCCGCCCCCCGGCACGCCGTTGGCTTCCCTGCCCCAAGGCCCAAGCCATGGGCGGGTGCTGGCAAAAACCACGGCCGTCGTCCATCGCTCCCAAGGTTCATCCAGGGGCCGCACAAGGCACGGGAGCTAAGGCGTGCCGTACGCAGTATGCCCATGTCGACACAGGGGTGCGCTGCTGCCTTCTCGACGACCGTTGGCGCTGGCGCATCTGTCCTGCGTAGTCAGCAGATCTCGCGACCGCCATCTGCATCTCTGGACACAGGTCCCGAGCACGTACTGCGTGTACAAAGTGCGGCTGAGGGGTGGCCGGCTGCGTGTCGCGCAGACACACTCCTGCTGGTGCGCGGCGCAGACACCTTGTGACCGGCCGGAAGCACAACTTGCCATCGGCTCTGATTGGCACCTGATGCACTGTCCTGACGTCCTCGGAAGGTGGGTCGCGAGCGAGCGCGTCTGCCATCGCCGCTGGACGCCGTTGACTGGCCCCCACCCAGACATCCGTGGAATCCTCGTACCCAGCTGCGCTAGTCGAGTAACTCCAACGTCTTTTTTAGCTCGCCCATGGGCGTTGCCGTCCTTCCCTGGTCTCGCAGCCCGCCTGGCTCGCAAGGGTGTCGACATGCTCGGTGCCACGCGAGCGACTTTGTCTGCATCGTCCCCCGTGCGAGACATCAGCCACAGTCGGGCCTCGTCCAAGACAGTGCACAACGTGGCGGGCCTCGAGGTCAGGAATGTTCCGGCATCGGCACCAGCACGGCAAGCAGATGGGCAGACTCTTCACAGTATGCGATCGGCTGGCTGGGTGGACAGTTGCGCTAGCCAGGCTAGTCGAATTGGGTCGGTCAAGTTGCAACACCATCTCTTGCCAGAAGTCGGCATCCTTGTCAGTCGTGAAACTGTCCTTAGCCCCTGTATTTCCCGCTGCGAGCCTGACCTAGTCAGGCTTGCGACCAGCCCTGTCGCACCCTACCACACCCGCGCTGGGCAGCCCACCCCGCGCTTCTTTTTCTGGAAGACTCCTCGATGCTTGCCTGCCTCGCCCACCTGCCTGCCTCCTCGGAATCTCATCGAAGCCAGCCTGGCCGCGAGCATGGGTCGGGCCTGGCAGGAGCACTCTTCCTCGTCCCATGTCGAGCACTTCAGAGCTGCGGCTGGCTGGGGGTCCCTGGTTCGCGTCTACCACGCGTCGGCAGCCTGTCGCGGTTCGCGAAGTCGATGTGTCTTCTGCGCGTCATAGGCATTTCTGTGATGGACCCTGAACTGAGAGTCTGGCGTGAGTCTTCCTCGATGCAACGGCGGCCCAAGGCCATGGTGGATCGTGCGACGGAGTGACCATCCATCTATCGGGCTTCAGAGGGGACATCTGCTGCAGCCAAGCGACAAGGCGGCGTACTTTTGCTGCTCGGCAGATCCGGGCCATTCTGTTGCCGACTAAACATGGCTCCGAGCTTAACCGAACCCGACTCACACGTGTTGCATACACCACGTATTCCTGTGACGGAGAGGCTTTGTCGTGTCTCAGGGTTCTGGCGCTAACGATCCTCCGCCACAAGCTGCTTCAGTAACAACGGAGTAGCCTCTAGGGTAGCCTCTAGGGAGTCACGAGACTACAATCGCGGTAACAGCGATAATCCTTGAGTAGCCGGTTGCTGCGTACGTGCAACGCATCGTCGTCGTCGTGCCTCACTTGCGCCACAGATCCCAAGTGAGCAGATGTGAGGAGCGGGTTGGTCTTGAAGCGGCGCGCGTGCAGACCTTGTGGAGAAGCATGACGCGAGATTCCAATTTCCAGATGGAGGCCGAGGCCATTCTGTGTCGTCTGTGCGCAACCTTCCAAGCTCGACGCCAGGCATGATGCTCATAGGCCATAAAGATTTCAATGCGGGCCATGTGTGCAGTCAGCCTTCGTGGCCTAAGCCTTGGGGGATCGCGATGATATGGCAAGTAAATTATGTACGAGAACCTGCTTTCAACGCCTGCTTCCGTTATTAGCTCTGACAGGCACGTTGTCAGCAAGCGACCAATGACGTTCGCTTCGCATGCTGATTAGAGATATCGTGTCTCCAGATCAGGAGGCGTAGCCATGTCTGAGTTACCTATATGTCACCACCCACGTAGCTTGATACTCTCGCCAGGGCCGATAACGATCCAAAGTGCCTGTGTGGATGGACGAGGTCGAAGCGGCACGAATTGAGGAGAGCAGTCCCGACCGAGTCGTCCAGCTCTGGAAGTTTGAAGCGACCAGTCAAGCGCTGGCGCCAATCGACAGTGCCCGGCGTGATAAAGCGACCAGCACGGCGGAAAGACAGCGGGGCCGGGGGACCTTAAAGATGGAAAGCGGTCGGAATTCGAGTGCCCTAAACCTTACTGCGGATGGGGTGTACATACCCCGTACTAGCTCGTCGTCACGCCTAGTAACAGAGCCTCAGCATTGGCTGTCGCTGTTGCTGTGGCACAACTTGACAAGAGAATCTCGGCGAGCCTATGCGATCTGTTCTACAAGGCTAACCTAGTCGCACCAGATGTCGGCTGTCGCTTTGGAGCACTTCATGTCAGCATGTACAAATGCCGTGGTGCAAGTCCATGTGCCTCGGCACCACTTGTCACGTTAGTTCGCGTGCGAATGAGACCACACACCGGGTCATGCGCCCGCGGAGATTAACCCCCAGTCTTCCAGGAAGCCTGCTAGCTGGCAGGGATTGCCCCATGTCCCGCCTTGGTCTATGCAAGGGCTGCCTGCATTTGTCTGCAGAACTACTACGTAAAAAGGGTGTCGGTATGGACTGCAGCTCTTGAGTTGTAGGTCGTCACGCATGTTGCCTTGCATGCTTTCGGCTGTCGTTGTTGCAAAATGAACGCAAAAAAGGCCTACATCGTCGCTCAGGGTTCAAAAACGTGCCGCGTAGCGATCGAAGCGTGTAGAAAGGGGACGGGACTCAGTGCAAAACGTGGGAACCACGTGCAGCTCCGAGGCGCGGGATTGCTCACAGTGGGGGTTAGAGTTCGGAACGGTTCGACTTTGTACGCGTCCTCCGCCACAACCAGTTGAGTCACGTCAACATTCGTTAGTGGCATTGTCCGGCACAGATATATTCGCTCTAACCTCAGGCTGCCGCAGACTGGAGTTGGAGAATACATGCAGCAGACCTAATGCAGACGGAGCTGTTGGCCCAAAACGTTATTTGATCGACATGAAGAACAATAGGCAATACGCGCTGCAGCCGCCACGGTGCACGCAAGGTGAGAATGGTGGATGCGACACGAGTCGAGCGTTTCAGCGCTGATGCTAATGGGTGCAGCGGGCTGTGATCAGTCGAAGACGCAGGACATTGGTGCACAATCAGCATCGTGTTCGCTGGCCTTCCCCACGTCATGTTTTAGAAAAGATTGGCGGCAAGTGTTTGCGAATGGTGACCCTCCGAACATCTCGCGTGTGAGGATGTATCACTGGGCTGGCTGAGTGTTGGACATGACGACGATGCGTGGTTAGCTTTCGCGCTGCTAGTGACACTCCGTACTAGGTCTTAGAAGGTCTCCAGAAACGTGCTGGGTCGACCGGTTCTCTTTGACGTCTGCAGGTTGGTTTGAAGCTGATAACTCCTCGATCTTGGAGTGCGACATGCGACGACGAGCGCTGTTTCGGAGATCCTTGTAGCGTCCTTCTCCACTTCTGGCCGTGATGAGCTCCTGGAAGCCCCAAATCGTCGGACGGCATGAGAGCACTCCAGACGCTCGAACGCTAGAACATGTTGGGCATGCTGTACGTGCTGTACGTGCAGCCCGATGATGTACCGTCACCGCGCCTGGGCAGACGTGAATGACTGCCGATCGTCCGCTGAAGCGACGATCACACGTGTTGTTTCGTGGCGGTCTAATGGCTGGGAGCGGCTGTCCTCATGGGATGTACGGCCTCTGCGGCATTGTCGTATACCAAACCCGGCAACCTGGTATCGCCGCGGCATGAGCTGAGCTCGCTCGAGGGTCTTTGGCAGGAAGGGGTGTTGCTGTCAGACCAGCGGACGGCAAGGCTGGGGCATGGGGCCCTCGAGGATGCAAGCTGAGCAGCGTGCCCGGTCGAAGCTTGCGTCCGACGCTAGCATCCCAGCCACGCGATCACACTTTGCGCCAGCAGCTTCAGGTGCAACCTCGAGCTGAGACCGTCGGCGGTAGGGCCGGACGAATCATGGCGGGGCAGCCAACACAGGCGGACAGGCGTGGCCACGACATGCGTAGTGCCTCAGACTTGGCCGCTGATCGGCAGGATTGGCGGCCTAGCAGAACCAGAGAGTGGGCAAGGTTTTGCTGGACAGCTGTGTTGGAAAGTGGAAAAGCACGCACTGCCGAGATTATTGCCGACCGGATGTTGTCGACCAAGAGAAGCAGCGCCCGGCGCGACAGGACAGGAGACTCTGAGGGGGCTGGATGCTTCCAATTGCAAACGCGTTACGGGTGCCTCTGAAGGGGGGCGTTCCTGCCTCCAGCACCAGCAAATTGCAACCCCATATGACGGATTGCAGCAAGCTCGGAACATGGATTGTATCAGCTCCCCCCTCCGTCGGTTGGTGCATCTACACATGAGATGACACCCGCCGCCCATGCATGACCGTTGGGTCGATGGCCGATGACCGATCCCAGCCCAGGAGCGCCACACGAGTCGACAAGATGAGGCGAGGCCGAGCACGTGCACGCAGTCCATCGATTGCCTTCCGCGAGCTGCGATAAGCGCCAATGGGATCAACCGCAATAGTCCAACCCAGATCCAGACGTTTCGATGGCATCGTGATGGCAGCCCAATCCCACCAAGCAGGCAAAGCAGGCAAAGCAAACCAACCGGCCCGGCGACCACTCTGGGTATTGCATCCACCCCAGTTTCAACTCACCTTCCCCACTGGGCCATGTCCCGGCACGATAACACCCATCGCCTACGACTTGGCCCATGACTTGATGTCAGCCAGTGCCATTGGCGAGCCTGAGGTGACACCCACCTGCAACTGCTCCGGAAACTCCAACGACCGCTCGCTTTGCTGCTTCCCGATCTAGCCCCCCACCAGGCAGTAACAAAGCTGCAGGGCCAGCCTGGTACCGGTGCCAGACCTCTGCCTCGATCGGCTTGCTGCTCAGGACCTGCGTATCGCTACATCATCTCCCGAGCAGAGTCACCACTCACCACTCCTTGTTCCATTGGTCAACATCACCCGCGACCTTGGTTCTCTGCATAAATGTACACCAGGCTGATAGTCAACGCCAGTATACTTGCTCGAGGTCACAGGGCTCTATACGCGAGACAGTCCTGGCTAATCGCTTAAGCGGATGGCCCGCATATGAGCATCAGACCACGCGTTCTCCTGCGCATCGATGCGACCTCACGCAATACATTTCGAGCAAGCCTAGCTAACCTGCATGTGTCACGAACTGCAACTCCGGGATTGTTCGGGCAAAGGGAGAATCAGCAGTCAGCAGCCTTGTGCGAGCACCTATCCGCCTACGTTCACATGTTCTGAAGAGAGCGTGAGGAGGGCACGACTGCTTGACGGTTCTGCACCTTGTCGATCATAAAAGCCCAACGGGGCAGGATGAACTTCACTATATCGTCGACCTTGTTCTTACGTCTTACAGATTATTTCTCTGGTTATGCACGTCGACATCGCCTTAGGTTTGCATGTGTACAAGGACACACGCGTTGAAGTTCACCAGCCGATATGAAGGGTCATCGGTCAGACGCTTTCCAGTCTAGCTCTAGAGATCCGGAACCTGGGGATACTTCCCGAACAGAACAGTATCGCGAGTGGCCGGACAGTTCACCTGGACGCCGAACCAAGAGATCCTTCGTGTCAGGCCAACAAGAACAGACGACGACAGCACATGCGCTCAAGTCGAGTGGAGCATTCTCAAATGAGTATGGAGATTATCTTTGCTGGAGGCGTTCGCATTCATCAATTCCACATGCGCAGCAGGATGCGTTCCAGTACGCAGTAGCACAGAATATACTCCATACTGTTCGCGAGAGATCACTGTGTGCAATCAAGATCTGTACTGTGCAGCAGATAGCTTGGAAGGGGCGTCGTTGTAGAAGACAGCAAGGAAGTAGCGTCGGAGTGCAGGGATAGCCTGTCTGCAACATGGTGTCCGACTGGCGGGAACATGAACCTTGATGACATGGACCAGGGTGATCTGTGTTGAACAGCATGCCACACCGTACCGTGCTACACACAGATATCGTCCAAAGTACTCATCTTTCTCTCACACAACCCGATGACCAAGTAATTCTCTAGGTGTCTGTACCCATCCGGTCTGCACGAAATGCAGCCCTCACCGGTACAAACGAGTCAGCCGAACACGGAAGAAAGGACGAAAGCACCGTCACTGTCATGCTTCCACTACAACCTACCGAGCGGAGTACTAACTTGATTGAGGAAATCCACCCATAGTCCTACCATGGACGTTCCTGTCAGGAGCTTACATATCACCTCGAGCTAGATGCGTTTCAAGGCACCAGTGGATTGTGCCATCCGTCACGACACAAGCCGTGCTGGCCGTTAAGCCACGCCGGCTGTGGGCCTCTGCCCCATACAAACCTGTTGTCATCTGATGACCGAGACGCCCGCACCAACTTTCTTATTTCTTCTTGGATCCACAACTTGATGGGGACATTGTCACTACGCAGCAGGAAGAAAGAATGCGGGAAGGGTAGTCTCAACTTGAGCGATCCAAATGATACCGTCCTATCCACGGACCGATGCTGCGGTGTGTAGTGGTGAGATAGCCAAACCCCCGCAGACAGCAGTTTGTCAAAGCAAGGACAGGCTCTCTCCCCGGTCACAGATCCAGCTAAGATGTGGCCTGGCAGCTGTGAGCGAAGAAGTGATGTGACGAACCAGCGTCTCGGGCCGAGCATGGCTGGCGCCAATATGCTACTCGCTTGTTTGCTTGCTTGCTTGGGGTACAGTGCTGCACTTCTTGTCACGCCTCACTGTTGCTGCGCTCTGTCGCCTCCACTTCACGGGATTTGATGGACGAGCAAGGGCCCCGGATGACAGGGCAGCGAGCCGCAGGAGAAGAATCGCGTGGGGTGTGATCTTGACGTTGCCAGGCTTGTCAGAAGCCTGCTCGCCGACGTAATTATGCCCGGCTCTTTTTGCCAGGGCACTGGACGTGCCATAACATACCCGTCTGCACGGGAAAGGGGAGGGTGGGAGGGAGACAGGGGTTGTCTTGGGGCAGCTATGGCTGTGACAAGGTTCAGACCATTGGCGTCTGGGATGTCATGACCCATCTGCACGTCGTATGTGGAGGTGTGTGGTGGGTGGGTGAGGTGTGGTTCGCATCTACGATAAGGGGGAGAGGCGGAGAGCGCGAGGCAGAGAGAGAAAAGGGAAAGCGAGAGAGGAGAGAGACAGGGGAGGGGACCGTGGGCTTGGGGCGATCCCATCTCATGGGAATCGGTCTGGGCCAGCCAGCAAGGTCCAAGCCGATACACTATGCACGCCGTTCGAGATGCCGCGCATACGGAGTACATGATACCTACCTGCCACGCAGGCGAACAGGGAATCCTCACTATAACCCTTCCACGCGGCGCGCGCATGGGCAAAGAGACTCGCAGCAGAGCTCCAGCTCACTCCCAGCTTTGCCAGTCCACCTCCATTCGTTCCCCTTGAGCTTCTCTACCCCTTGACCTTGTCCTTGCTTGCAACCATCCCACCTCCCCTGCAAGCTAGGCAGTTCTCTCCCTCTCTGTCTCTTGACAGCTCGTCCTGCATGGTAACATTCTTTGATGATGCTAATTTGGAAGGCTGCGTAACGGTAAATGCGAAGTGCTGTCACGACACGACACGACACGACCTACGAATTTTCGTGATCCGAGTTCAAGAGCGAAGCATGCAGCGTTTGGCATAAATAACCAATTTCGATGCTTGTAGATTGATTAGAATTGCCCACTGGGCGGATGGGCACGCCTTCCCACCTATCATGTGTCTCTTGCTTGATGACAGGATTGGAGCATGTTGTACGTCATATTGCACCACCGTCTAGTTTACTCGTCGGGAATTCCGTGATCAAATCCGGCGAGAGTGAAGTCGAGCTGTGATAGCTAAGACAAGAAACAGCCAATGTCGGAGCCCCTGGAAACTGAACTCGAACCACGGTTTCTCGAATGTCATCAGGACGCGATGATTCATTCGTAAGCACAGGTGGTGTCGCGACCTCGCCACGGAAAAGGAGTGAAACCACCACCGGGTGTCGGGGGGGGGGGGGGGGGGTCACATGTCGGCCCGTTCACCTTTGTGATGTATGTTATTGGTATTGTATGGGTCCTCTATTGGG